>CM042059.1:1331666-2640833 GCA_023525745.1 Arctium lappa | reverse complement strand
ACTGTATGTTCTCACTAGGCTTTAAGCCTAACACTTTTTCTCAAATAATGTGTATAACAGGTTTCCCTTAGCAGTGGGTTGCACAGGTTTTTGAGAGTCGAGCGTGGACTCGAGGCATTTTGAGATGACTATTTTTGGTGTTGGGCATTGTTTAAGTCCCATCTTTTGGTGATTATGGATTGACAACTGATGTAATCTAGATAGTTATGCTTAGATTAGTTTGTTGTCAATTTCCATAACCGAACACAGGTTTATACCAAATATGAATGTCATGTTGCCATAATTTCATGTTTTAATTTACTCTGAATTTTAGAGGGTTACATTGCAATTGATTGATAAACTAACAAAACCAAATACAGAGTATGTGTCAAAAAGGAAATTGATTGATAAACTAACAAAACCAAATACATGAGTTCATCCTTGCAATACATCCATTACATCATAAACTAACAAAACCAAATACATTAGTTCATCACTAACACATCCGTTCTACATTGAGATTAACTAAAAATCCCAATTAGTTCAAAGAAATATACAAGAAAAACCCAAAATATAGCCAACTAAGAACCAACAGCAGCTGCAAATTCCAAATTTTTCTTTCTCTAGCTTTGATACATTCTTCAAGTCTATTCTTTGACCTCAACAACCCAGGGATAACATCTACAACCCGAGAACAAATTGGTGGATCAAACCACCCAAAAAAGGAACATTGGTGACTTTGTTAAAAGAAAAAAAGGGAGAAACCATTATTCACTCTGTTAAGAGCAGAACATTCTTAGAGAAAGAAATGTAAGAAATTGAGAAAGGAAAAAAAAAACTGATCAATCTTGAACATGTGTAGAACCTACGGCCAGGGTTTGCATTTGTCCATGATGTTCTTAAAGTTGCTTGAACACCACAGTGACAAATCACCATTATCGAACCAAACCAATGTTAGTAAAAAATCGATCTTGGGTAGATGAACCAGGGAAATCGATCTTGGGTAGATGAACTAGGGAAATCGATTTTGGGAAGAAGAAGAAACAAGAAGAAAATAAAGAAGTCGTTTATTTGATTTAAGGGAAAAAAGTTAAATGACCAAAATACCCCTCTCACTAACTGAGTTTTTTAACGGGGTTAGTGAGGAGGTCCTCCTTTCAGAGCAAAAATCAAACCTCAGGGACCACTATTTGAGATATTGAAGTATAAGTCCTCCTTTCAAAGAAACTACGAAACTTTAAGGACCAAAAGTGTAATTCTCTCTCTCTCTCTCTCTCTCTCTCTATATATATATATATATATATAGGGAAGGGATCAATTAGAAACCAATATTACATTGGAAACTTTGGAAACCGAAATTAACCAATCATTGAATTTCTTTTTTTTATTTTTATTTTTAATTGATAAAGTTATTTTAGTCTTTTACATAATTTCATAATATATATGGTAAGTGTTATTATTATTATTATAATATTAATTATTTAATTTTAATGTATTTTATATATGGTAATATTGATCATTTATTAATTTAAACATGAAACATTTAATTTAGGTAAACACAAATTAATTCATACGCAAGCTACAAATCAATTTTTTTTTTTATTCTTATGAATCAATGATTGATTCATCCAATGAATGAAAGTTGATATTCATATGAAATCTTCAATGTTACCTCCAGCCAGGGGCGGAGCCACCTTAGCACCAGAAGGTGCAGTGGCTCCCCCTCACCCTTTTAAAAAAATAATTATGTATTAGTTTTAAGGTTCAATTTTAAAAATATAATGGACTAGGCTCCTTCTCTCCCTAATAATATTCCCAATTTTTATGTAACTGTTTTTCGCGTCTCTTCGAGTATGGACACTTTCACAAAAACAAAACAAAACAAAAGCATACTCTATTTGTTTGTGTATATATATATATATATATATATATTGTTATGTTATTTAGGTCACTCGTTATTTTTAACTATATTTACGTCAACTATTTACTAAAAAGGGTTTATTAACCTTGAAATCATGATTTTTCTTACATTTTTTCTAGGCACCCCTTAGAAAAAATTTCTGGCTCCGCCCCTGCCTCAAGCCACAAAATATTGATATAGTGAAACATAATGGATTTGATATAGAGAAACAAAATATTAATATAGTGAAACCTGATAAAACATAAAATGTTAATATAGTGAAACCTGATGAAACAAATTTGATATAGTGAAACATAATGTAAAGGTAATGAAACAAAATATTAATATAGTGAAACCTGATATAGTGAAACAAAATATTAATATAGTGAAACCTGATGAAACAGATTTGATATAGTGAAACATAATGGAAAGGTAATGAAACAATAATGGTAATGAAACTTATTTGGGTTTTTACATACTGTATATTGATGAACATGTAATAAAAAGGTAGTCTTGATATGCTCTCTCTCTTTTTTTTAAAGAAATATACGTTTTTCTATATTTAAGCATATTTCATCTTTGTTCCCAAATTTGAAACACAAAAGAAAAAAACACATTTACCCTTTTGACATATTGTTATTATTTTTTATTAATAAATTAATTATTTATTACCATATATAATTCAAATGAATCTTGACCATTGATTAAAAAGATCAATGGTTGAAATTTGGTTTCTAAAGTTTCCAATGAAATTTGATTTCCAATTGAAATCACCCATATATATATATATAGTGGAAGGATATTTTGCAACCCTTAAAAAGGTTGCAACACTTGCAACCCACATCTTAACCGTTGGATTCATGATTGACGGTTATTTTATTTTTATTTTTCTCTTTTTTTAATTAAAAATATTTAGTCCCATATCTTTTATAACCGCCGATCATGAATCCCACGGTTAAGATGTGAGTTGCTAGGTTTGCAACCTTTTTAAGGGTTGCAAATTAAACAAACCCTATATATATATATATATTATGATTAAATTCGTTTTAGGTGTTGAATATTCAGAATGAAATTGTGAATATTCTTTTTATTTAAAAAACATAATTGTATTAATTTTTTATCTATAAATTATAACTTTAGAATGATAATTTTAACTCATTTATGGGCAATGCTAATTTGCACTATTCAGTGATGGGAATCAATTACCATCAACAGACTGAATAAAGAGACATCGACGGATAACAAAGCAAAGCTTGCTTTCTTTGAGAATCTGCTCGGAGAAAATGAGAAAAGGATGTGGCAACAATGGAGGGTTGCATATTCAGAGGAATTTGAGCAGCTGGTGGAAATAGCTGATGATCCACAAAACATTACTTCTCAATTCGTTGCTGTTGGATTTATTATGGAAGCTTATGATTGCTTGGCAGTCTGTCCGTAGTGTAATCTCTTCTTTGTCAAGATAGTATATCTTGAGTTTTTCCAGGGTATTGATGCAGGCATTAATCTCTGCATCAATAACAGATTGAGGATTAGCAAATTTACCACTAGCATATGCACAAACTTGTTCAGTGGTCTTTGAATCTTCTTTTCTTTTCTTCCATTTAACAATCCCCCCCCCCCATCCTTCCATGCATCCGTCAACTTCAAGGACTATGTATGCATCTTTAGGAGGTATCTGCATTGAGTTTGTAGATCTTTTAACTCAATCGACTCAGTACAAAGTATAAACTAAAAATCGAGAGTAATAAAATTATACTGAAAGATGGAAATTTAAAAGAACTTACTACTTTTATTAAACTTGTAGAAGTGCACACTGTATTTTACAACGAGAGAGAGGATGAGAGTGGAGGGGTTGTTCTCTTACACTTAGGTTGTACATATTTATAGGCTAGTAATGATGGTATAAACCATCGAATATTCACCTTTAATAAATGATGAATGTATGGATGTTCGGGCTGGGGTTTGGGTTGTTTAACCCCCAAACCACAAATCAAACCCAACAACGGTTTAGCAAATTTTCTAAATCGATTGCTTTGACAGCAAAAAATCAAATTAGTCAAACCGAACCACAAAAAAAGGGTCTAATCTAACCGGTTTATGCGGTTTGGGTCTTAAACTAAAAAAAACCTTCATCTCCAAAATGAAATTTCTACCGGTATAAGTTTGTTAAAAAATAGTATACCGAAATGTAAAAAAATATATATCTTTAAAATAAAAAAAGAAAAAGAAAAAACAATTAGAAAGTTGAAAAAAGCTAAATAAGTCTACCAACAACAATTGAAATTGTGGACAAACATTGAACAAATCGAAACAATTTGGAATTTTAGATTTAGATTTTTGATTGATTTTGGAATTTTCACGATTTAGGGAACGCGTACGATTGAGAAATGAAAACTAAAAATTTAATGTCTTAGACGAACTTTTTTTATTGGGCATAGAAGTTGAGACTACAACATAAAAACTAAATATAGTAATACAGATGTATTTTGGCGGTCAGTTTGGTCCGAACCGCTCAAAAAAGCGTTCAAACAGCAAAATGGACCGATACATGCGGTTTGGCTATTTTCCTGACCGGACTGATTGAACCGTTAGATCACTCAAACCGCAAAAAACGGTTTGGCTTGACTTGTTTCGACTGGTTTGAACTGTCTTACGGTTTTTTTGAACACCCGTAGATGAATGTTTACACGTTCATGATGAATGCGATATTGTTCATGATGAATGTGACATCATTCATGATCAATATCATGTTAATGTCCGGAACACGTGGCACATTCTCATATACCTCTTCGTAACAGAAGTTTGGTTCCCAACCGAAGTTACTCTATGAGTCTATGTTGATATCATATGTGAGATGATTAAAAAATAATCAAAATATAAAAAATAGAGTAAAGTAACACCTTTTGTCCCTATACATGAACCAAACTATTTTATTTTCATTCTCCGAAAGTAAATTGAGCGATGATTATTAATCGTTTAACTATTTAAATTAATTAAATAACTATATATATTAAATAATTATAAAGCAAATAAATATAAAAAATAAAATTGTTTGAGGATACGCAACAAGATTTATGAATAAAAAATTGGCCAAGTTGAATGATGCATACGTAACGTTTTAAAAATTCAAACCTTTAATAGACGTGACCACAACTAAATAAATAATTATCTGTTTAAAAAACATTATTTATTTAAAAAAATATTGGTTTTTTGGGGACACTTCAACACGTGAAAAAATATATATAATTATTACTCAATTAAGTATAATTTTAACTGTATTATTTGGATAATGGATCATATCTGAATTTCATTTAATAAATATATACAGTTATTAAAATAAAAACTCCAATATAAATTAATATGTTTTATTGACGGTTGGGGTTTCTCATAACATTCTCTTTTTTGTTGATTATATATAAAAATTGTATCTATGTGTAGGATAGAAATTAGTTTCCATAAATTTCACCTTTTATTTTTATCTCATCAATAAAATTAAAATATTTTATAATTTAGGGGTGTGCAAAACCCATATTCCAAAGCCTGAACCTAAATGAGAACCAAAAAATAAGATGTTTGTGTAAAACCCAAATATCTCGAAACCCAAAAATCAGAAACCGACTTTTGGAGAATGTTTGGATTAGCCACTCGACTTGTCCGAAAACTCATATATATATATATATATATATATATATATATATATTTTTTTTTTTTTGAAATCCGTACAATTTGTAAGATTCTTGAGATACAACTTATGCTATAAATAAAAAAATTAATTGAAGAAAAATTAAATATAAAAGTAAAAATCTCTCATTTCTTCTCTTTGCTATTTTTATTTTATCTCTCTATAACAAATACGTACATACATAATTGAAGAACATATATAATAAGTGAACACATTGTGAAAACTTCTTTTAAACTATTATTATAGTTCCTAAGAACATTGTGAACATACTATAAGTTTAGATTTGGTGGCTTAGGATGAACATCACGGATCTCACAAACTTTGGAATTTTCAAACAATTGAGTCCCCCATATACGGGTTACTCATTTGAGAAACCTATATATTGTGAGAACTATTATCGTAAGATATTATTTCACATGATTTTTTTCATCTAAGACTAGAATTTTATATGATGATTAACATATATTTGTTTTACACTATGTCTTATTCATATGTATTCGATTCACAATGTGAAACTTTTTAGTTGTGATTTTTTGTGTTGCAAACATAAAAGATGTTCACAATTTGAAACAAATATATGTTAATCAATACACTAAATCCAAGTTGTAGATGAAAGAAATCATGTGAACTAGCACATGATGCATAGTTCTTAAGATTATCATAATTTTGTGGGTTCTCAAAAGAAGCCCCCTACATATATATATATATATATATATATATATATAATTTTTAAATATTATAAAAATATATTTGTTTATATCATTATATTTTAAAAATCCTAAATCTTAGTGTAAAAACCCAATCTCGCAGAATGTAACACCCTCAAATCTGAAGATATCAACTTGTTAAAATTTTTTAAATACATCAATAAATACTTCAAACTACAAACATAAATTGGGAATTAACCCCAAAGCTCACATTCATCCTATACATACATTATAGGAAAAGGACGGGTGTTACTACACCCAATAACAAACACTATCTCCAATCTGCGGAAGACTTCACCAGCTACTTACTCTTGTATAAAGCTAAGGCTCAATCCTCATAGCACTTGCTAGAACCGAACCCCCAACTGGAACCTGATGCACATGCCGACAAATAAAAAGGTTAGGCTTAACGCCTAGTGAGCTCAAGAGTTTTAACATGAGTGAATATATTTTTAAAAAACAGGAAATCAGTTTAAAGCGAGATCTTTCGAATTAATATACTTTAAAATGGAAACGACACATTTTCCCACAACATGCACTTTTAAAGCTAATGCTCCCAAACACACCCTTCATGTAAAATGATGCAATCCGGAACTCACCCAAAATGGGGTCATAGTTCGATATTCCAATTATGAAATTGTACATAAAACCTCATATCCCAAAACACCCAAAACACGGGCGGGACATAATACTCGGCCCATAAATAAAGGAAAACGATTCTTAAATAATATGGTGCATCATTGAAAGCATGTAACCCATTTTAATACTCACGCGAACAAAAAAGTAGAATGAAATCCCAATATTAAAACATGGACAATTAAATATCCAAAATACGACGGGCCGACGACGGGGGCTTCCCGTATCCGTTGAGAGTGGAGGAACACAAAAGTATGCCACTCATACAATGTTAATCGTATGACACTTCACGACACACAAGCCCAAATGTCCCTACGACTCCCTTCAAGCTACACCAAAGAGTCAACTGACCTTAGCGATATAACAACGAGAATACCGCTCCAAGGCCTGGCCCAAGGGGGATACAACCAAGGTATTGCCCCACCTGGCGGAGGTCCAAAACGCCCATCTAATGGCTACTCCACGCCATGATAGCACCACCCGGACTCAGTCCTCCTAGTGTACTCCTTGAACGGACAAGGTCATAAAACATGTGTCCCGGAGTCCAACCCCGTACCACCCAAATGACCATCAAATAAGACTGACTCATGTGCCTATGGATCCAATGCAACACAGTCTAAGATTACACGACTATACCTGAATGACAACAACACTCGAGCCTAGGGGTGTACGCGGGTTGGGTTGGGCGGTTTGGGACATTTTTACAACCCAACCCAATTATGGCGGTTTGAAAAATCTTAACGCAACACAACCCATTCAAAAGTATAACCCAACCCAACCCAACCCTTACGGGTTATGGCGGGTTGGGCGGTTTCGTAGTCTAAATAAAATTATAGAATGGAATACGATAAATACTACTAAAAGTATTCTCAACAAAGTTACTAGTTATTACAATCATCCAAATATATATTAAAATCCACAAGTCTTAAAGTTAAACTTCAAAAGTCTAGATGATAGCAATCAAATATCCTCAATCAACTACGACCGACTTGGACCTCTCCGACCCCAAACGTTTGAAGTTCTACCACCCCTTTTTTTAGACGTATTTTGTTCATCAATGTCTTCGATTTTTGGAGATTTAGGAGTATTTTCCATTACTCCTATAAATATTGATTAAGCATATATTTAGATTCAAACATTCAAACAATATACTCTAAAATGAAAATCAAACCATCTATAAAGAATGAAAAAAAAATATATACTTATCAAACGGTAGCTGCAGACCAGCAGCTAAAAACTGTGTTTTTGAGCAACTTCGACTTAGATTCAGGTCTCGGTGCAAACTACAAAGTTGTAAAGGACAGAAAGATATTTCTAACTGCAAAATTTGAGCTTATTTGGACTTAAGGTTGATTTTATACGAATTTTTGAAAACAGGGACAGAAAGTTAAGAATTCACAGAATTGTAAAAATGGTTGAATAGCTGCAGACCAGCAGCTTAAACTGTGTTTTTGAGCAACTTCGACTTAGATTCAGGTCTCGGTGCAAACTACAAAGTTGTAAAGAACAGGAAGATCTTTATAACTGCCAAATTTGAGCATATTTGGACTTACGGTTGATTTTATACGAATTTTTGAAAACAGGGACAGAAAGTTAAAAATTCACAGATTGAGTTATTAATATGGGCTTAGGAGATAGGAATTAGATAAATGAGTATTAGACTAAATTTAACATGGCTGTAAATATTTTTTATTTATATATATGTGTGTATATGTATATATATATATATATATATATATATAATTTTATAAAAAAAATTAGCGGCGGGTTGGCGGTTTGGGTTGGGTTGAGTTTTTCTAACCCAATTTCAACCCTTCTAATTAGCGGTTTGGCGGTTTGGGTTTTGACGGTTTCGCGGGTTGGGTTTAATTGGGTTGGGAGCGGGTTGGGTTGGTCGGGTTTCGCGGGTTGACGATTTTCTGTACACCCCTACTCGAGCCTGTAATTATAAATATGCGATAAAAATACATTTAGATGTAAGCAATGAAATGGGACTCTACATCGAGCTATTAAATCCGGACAATTGTCCACAAGACTCTTTTAAGCCAACACCGAGCTAAAATGCTCAAAATCCAATTGATCAAATAATTATCGGTTCCCCGAGTAATAAAATGTCTGGAAACAACGTTTACGAAGACACATACCTCAAAGACGAGATTAACCCAAAACTCAACACATAATGGGACCAAAGGTTTTCCAAAGGGTTTATGAATGCAAATGTACCCGAAATACGTATAACATGAAATAGACTTCATTTGTACAAAATCACCATGAATGTGAAAACCATGCTATTTACTCGTTAGAACATTCAAACCCAAATATGAGCATTTTATGAGGTTAACACAACCCAAGTTCACCAAATATGAAAACTTATCAAAATACTCACCCTTTGACAAATAACCAAGTAAACATAATTTACTTCAAAATATTCCAAACTTATCAGCAGTTAACCATTTAGTATAAAACACTTTAAAATAACCATTTTGGTATGTACACCGTTTTCACAAATCAACTTGAACTCGCCTTGCTAGATTTAGGTTAAATCTAGATTTCACCCAACGAGCTCTTTGAAGGCCGCTTGAATCCTCAAGCCAAGAACTTCCAAAACCTAGATCCAAACATTCCAACCATACATAACCATAATCAATCACATAGGAACATTCCCCAACATTATATACCAAAATCCCTAAACGAGATCGAAACCCTAGTTTCTCCAAAACTAACAAATCTGAGATCTGATAAATCAAACACTAGGGAACATCCAAGGATCATTTATAACCTTAAATCAAAGGAGCTTACCATTAAAGATGACGAGACTTTCCAAGAACACCCAATCCAATACTTTAACCCGAGCTCCCAATCGAAGAACTTGATGAGGAAGGTGAAGATGGAGGTTTTGTGGCTCAAGCTCCCAACTAGCTAGATGATTTAGAATCATGTGGTTAGGGGAGGGAAAACTCCCAAAATAGGTTAGGGTTCGATTTTAGGGTTTGGGGAGAGAAAAGGGAGAAGATGAAGATGGAGATGGTGAAGAAGCTTCCAATACCGAAACCTTGGATGGAACTCTTGATTTTAGCAACAAGTGGTGAGGGTTCGGTGGTTGAAGGAACCCTAAAATAGTTAAGGAAGAAAGGGAGAGTTGGGAGAGAAAGACTTGGGAGTAAGAGAAGTGAGAAATGAAATAATTGGGGAGAACCCATTTAATCCCGCAACTATACCTCCTGATGCGACGCACGACCCGTGCGGTTTTACTGAAGGGAAACGCACGCCCCGTGCCAAGACCCGTGCCACACTTCTGTCTCCTACGCACGACCCATGCGGAAAAGCTGAAGGAGGACGCACGGCCCGTGCGCCCTGCGCATGCAACCCCCTTTTCTTCTTCTAAAATAGTGAAACGGAAATCGGGGTGTTACAATCCTCCCATTATTTGTTATTGACTTGCCCCATCCCGGCCATCACCCCGGGAAACCCTCCCATCCCGGCCCCTACCCCGGCACATCCGAATTGATCCCGGCCCTAACCCCGGGATTGAACTATTCGGCCCCATGAAGCTTCATAACCCCGGGATGGGTTTCATCCCGACCCTACATCCCGGCCAAAAAGGGTATTTCAGCAAAACCAAAGAGATTTAGGGCATTTCGGTAATACGATATTGAAATACGGTCATTTTAATTAATTTCCCTTTTTAAAATATGGAAGAAAACAAAATTGGTTATTTAATGAAATTTACTTGATATTAATATACTAATTTGTTAATCATTTCTAAAGAATTATCTTTTCTAAATGTTACTAGGATTGTAAATGGATATCTCGAAATCTGTCGGTATGAGTTTGTATGACTATCTGTTTTTGTATCGACAACAAATACAAACATTAAGGTATTTGTCTGTTTTATCAATTTTCAAATATCCTTATTTTTGTTATTTTACTTATATACTAATTATGTCTAAATACAAAGTTCACTGGGTTTTCATTTTTTCTTATTCTCGTTATTACTTTTTATGTCGAGATTGTCTGATCCTACATGAATGAGTCTATATAGGACCTCATTAAATGGAGGCATTTAAATTGTTGTCTTCTTTTTTTCATTTTAGTAATATGTATAAAATTGTTAAATTATGTAAGCATGAAACACCATATGATATAATATGTATGACTGATTTAAACGAATAAAGTCCATCCAAACCAAACCAACAATACTTCTTGGATCAAGTGAGACCTATACTGTAAAGTTTTCTCGTAACTCAACAAACTCTATAGTTTATTGGAAAAACAAATTCTTGCACATAGTATTCAACCATTTAAATCAAAATACATGTTAATGTCAGAAGTATTTTGTTTTGTTTCTAAACCTGTAGCACCAATCATCACAAACAACCAAAACACCCGTTTCTCCATCATCACCACCACCTTTTTAATAGTCGTGGTTGTCCATGCCAGTTTGCACACGTACATCGACTAAACTCATTAGACTCTGAAACTTAACCGCTGGACAAACCTCCAGTGACCTTAGGTTGCCGTTTGGTACATCAGATTGGACGAACAATACATGACATACTCATTGTTCCATGTTTGTTGCGACATAAGACAAAAAAATAACCCATTGTTCCAGGTTTGACACAACATGAGACAGAGACAAGGATTAGGACACGATGAGACAAAAAGGCTCTTTTTTGTTCAATAAAAACAGGTGGAACAAGATGAGACAAGAATGATGCATAAACTAAAAAATTACTTATATATCCTCATTAGATATATGACTCTCATATGATATTTGTTTTAATGGTCACCACCGTCCATTACCACTACCAACACCAGCCACCGGCTACCACCGGCTATCA
The DNA here is from genome assembly GCA_023525745.1 of Arctium lappa. NCBI lineage: Eukaryota > Viridiplantae > Streptophyta > Magnoliopsida > Asterales > Asteraceae > Arctium > Arctium lappa. Next base: position 2,629,088 of record CM042059.1, on the reverse strand, counting down.
CAAGGGAACAAAAACCAATATCATACCAGTTAAACCACTCCTTACCTGTTTTTACGTACAAAACTAAAACGACATTGCTTTCAAGTTTTAGAAAGATAAAAAAACGGGTTTCGTTCTAGTCTCAAAACCATATGAAACCGAGCTGAATCAAGAACCGACATTTTAAAAACCGACAACCCTAAACCAATTTTTTTAAAAAGAAATTTAAACCCCAAAACCAATAGAACCCAACATATCAAATCAAATCATAAAAAAGATGGAAAAAACACACTCATTGTGCTTTTTCTTAATAGTATATACATAATATTATGACCTGTCCATGTCTTCTAAACCCTTCTTGTGGGAGATCTTTCTTTGTGGTTCTCCATCTTTGCTCCCCTTTTTCTCTTCAACAATATTCTTCATACATAAACCCAACATACTCTTTAATTTTACCCTACTTTTTTCTCTCAAAAAGGGTCTCTCTTTTTCTCTTTTCTTCCCCAAATTTCCCATCTTTTGTTCTTGATTTCGTTCCACTCTTCGAATTTCGTCGAATTGCGTTCAGTTTTATGCACACGAACATATGAAGATAATTGAAGAACATGAAAAAGGTTGTCGATTATGAAACTCAAAGACAAGTATCGGATTCTTGGTTGAATTTGAATTTTTGAATTTGAATTTGAATTTCTTGTGAAGAAGAAGGTAATGATTTTTTTTAATCTTTTTATTTTTGGTTTTGGGTTTTGATGCAGCGATATCGTGTGGAATTAGTGATTGGAATAATGGGTTGCACACCAACTGTTTGATGAAATGCTTGGTTTTGTTTTACAGGGGAAGGAGTTGCATTTGTTTGAGTTTTGTGATTTTTGTTCATTTGATCGTTTTTCCACAAGGGGTTTTGAAGATCCCCTTGAAGTTCTTCTTCAACTATGGGAACCAAAATCAAAGGGGTTTTTAAAGGTTTCAAATTTATCTCCCAAATCTTTGGTAATCCCTCTTTCTGTATTGATTTTTAAACCCAAAATTAGGGTTCTTTTTTGTTCATTCAGGTTGTGAATTTTTGTTGGGTTTTGTGATAGTTATGAAGGAACGTGAGATGGAGATTGGTTACCCAACTGATGTTAAGCATGTTGCTCATATTGGTTGGGATGGATCCTCAGGCAGTGCTCCTTCTTGGGTAATTTTATAAAGTTTTCTTTTAATCCCAATATGAAATCAACATCTTTTTTTTTGAAATTTAACATCTTTTTCTTGAAATGTAACATTTTTTTCTTGAGATTTAACATTTTTTTCTTGAAATGTAACATTTTTTTCTTGAAATTTAATATCCTTTTCTTGAAATTTAACAGTTTTTTTCTTTGAAATCTAACATATTTTGTTGAAATTTAACATATTTTTGTTGAAATTTAACATCTTTTTCTTGAAATTGAACATATTTTGTTTTTCTTGAAATCTTTCAGATGAATGAATTCAAGACAGCTCCAGATTTTGCAGCAACTTCCATTGGTAATTCTGGTTCTGCTCTGTCTACATGGTCTTCTCAAGGTATTTTATTGGGCATTGGTGATTTTTTTTAAATTATTGCATACTCGATTTTTTCGTTACAAATTAATCATTGTTATCGAACTTATAATCAATAAAACACTATCATTTAGAAGTAATCCGATCTTTAATAAATTGTCGAAATGTAAAAACACACCTGCGAAGAGATAACCATTTGATCGTTATTGTAAAGTAAAGATCAAATACAATAATTCTATTCGAAGAGTCTTAAAGCTCTATTATGGATATTTATTTTGTTTTGATAAATATTAGGTAAATAAACAAATTTCTTGAGGAAAAATATTGTTGCTATAATTACATGATTGAAATTATCATTTTCATTACTATCTTTTTGCTAATGGATTCTATTTTTGGTCAAAATTAACTTTTTTTTTTATAAAATCTTTATGGGTTTTTAGGGTAGTGTCATTTTAATAAGCTTAAAGTAATTGGGCTTTAAACTTGAGGGCCAATTTAACCGAAAAATAAAGACTAGACCTTTGGTCTCCTCCTGTTAGGTTGCCGGTTTGAGTCTCCACTGTTCCTTAGGGATTTTCCTGGACTGTTATCTACAGGATCCATAGAGTTAGTCTAGATGCGCACGGGCTCGCACGGACACCTATGATTACCAAAAAAAGTACTAGTTTTTTTTTTCATGATCGGGAAAAGGGTGATTGAACAAAAAGTTGTTGGAACCTATGCTACAATGATCAAATAACTTAACCGAACGTATCAATATCACCCTTTTGGAAGATGTTAAACCGACAAGAACTTGTTAAATTGCGAATCGACAAAATAATTTTGATTTTATTTCATGGAATTTGATTTATGGTACTTGGGAAAAAAATAAAGATAGCATGTGGGTTGGTGATTGATTTAGGGGCAAATGTGGGGCATTTCACGGGTTTGGAAAAATTTCTTGAAATAAAGATAGATTTTGTCCCTTGCTTTGTCTATAATAATTTAAATTTGTCTTGTACCATTGCAAACATGACTTGCACCTTTGAAAAGGTGACTTGTACTCTTTTGTAAATTGGTGTTCACCAAAGATTCTTGGCTTATGGATAGTGAAAGTGATTTGGCTTTATATGTCACAAGACCTTTTTGCTCTTAGAACACATGTACACATACACATGATATATGCAAATAATTTCTTGAAAGCAACAAATTTTCTTTTTTTGGTTTTTTGTGAATCCAAGATTATGTTTTTTTAGTCCACAATAAATTAGTTGATTTTAGATATGGGTTTTTGTGGGTTTTCCATATAATGTATGTGGTGGTGAAATTGGCCGGTTTATTTTTGATGACATGGCCTCTGATAGGAGAACTTGGAAAAGGAGGTATAAGGTAGCATAATAGGTGTGGGGTCATGTGGCTAATGCGGATGGGTAGGAGGGAGTTGGAGATGTTTTTTTTTTGAAGTAAATAATATGCTCACACACTCCTAACCTTTGATAAAGTTTGAATCCATGACCTCTTGCGATGTTGGGTTCTACCAGTAACCCGGATACTGCTGAGCCAATTACTCTTTGGTAAGTTTAGACTACGGTTTAGGTTTTAGACTATGGATGCGTTTTGGTGGTAGAGGGTTGGCAGTTTAAACTAGGGGTGTGTTTCGCCTTCTTGCTTTGTGTTCTTGCCTTACTTGCGTTGTGTGTGTGTTTTTTTAACTTTATTTTTTTGTATGTTTTCACTGTATCTACTCGTTATTTTTCTTGTTTTTTCTCCTCACACTCTTGCACAAGTTGTGGTATTAACGGAAACAGTCACTCAACTCTTTAGGGGTAGAGGGGCATGTATGCGTACATCTCACTTATAAACCCTACTTTCAAGTGGGATTTACTGGGTCAGTCGGTTTGGTCTGGTTTATTTTAGTTTCACTGGTTGGGCTTGTTTCACGAGTTTAGGACACACCCTTTAAGTTAAGCACAATGATCTTTTACGGACTTGATGTTGCTACTTTCATTTTGTGGGTATTATTGGATTTTCTTATAACGTCAAGTAAATGAGATCCAAAATCCGATTCTTAATAGAAAACGTTAAGTGGTTTTTATATATTTGATTGTGATAATATGCAAGTAGATTTTGGAGAAGCAATGGGAAGACGACGTACGGATGATACATTAAATGATCTACCACCCATAGACCTTCCAAATATACCCAAAAAACAAAGGCGTAGAAAGTCGAAATCCACGTGTTCCCCGAAGTCATCCTCTTCATCAAAGTCATCTCGAAAGGCAAAGGCTAACATAGAGATCGTTTAAAGTGAACCCCAGAAACCGATGGCCGATTTCGATCGTTTGACGACCAAAGTTTTTGAAAGGCAACAATGATATGGTGTGAGAAGAAAGTTGGAAGATATGATGGAATTATATGAAAACATAAGGGTAAAATTTTCATGTGGGTGTGACTTTTGGAGGCAGATGAAACCTTTCTTGTTATTTTATTTTATTTTATTTTTTTCTTATTTCTTATTTCTTATTTTATTTTTATTTGTTTTTATTTTTAATTTTGTCCCCTTTGGGAATATACAACAAGGAATCAACATGTAAAAAGTTAGATTCTTTAGTTGTGATGTTGGAATACTAATCTAGCTTTTGAAATGATAACATGCTATATTTGTTTGTATGTATACCTATATCTTTATTATATTACAAGTATAGAGGAAAGTTTCGTTTAATAACTCAAAATTGATTACAAGCTCGGGAACCGTCTACGGTTCACAGTGTGTTAAGAATCCCTATTCAAGATGAATATTTATCTGAATATGAAAGTGTTATTAATCATGAATACATTGATGATGAATATGGAGGTGTTATTAATCATGAATCACGCATTCATGATAAATATGTTATAACATTCATGATGAATAATACGTCTATATTCTTGATGAATATGCCATGTGTAGCGTTGAAAGCGGTTCCTAGTCGATTCTAGCCGACCCCTACTTGTATATATACAAATATATAAAATTTATATACGACAAATGAAACTTCTACATATGCTTCACCTTCATGTTGAAATCCTTGACTTATAAAAAGGTTGGATTAACATGTATCGTTGAGCCAAAGACCAAAGCCCTTTGGTATTGATCTCAAATTTTTAAGATTTATCAAGATTCAGGTTAAGAACTCAGTGTTGTATATGTATAACTTTTTAAAACTCTTTGTTTGAATTTCATAAAATCAACTAATAAACATGTTTAAATACACAATACACGTTGAACCTTATGAACAAGGCACACTACTCCATAACTTTCAGCTTATTTTTTAATGATAAATTACATTAGTTTTTCATTTACAATAAATTTTACATCTCGTAGTATAGTGTGAGTAGGGATCGAAGTCGAGTGTCATTGACACCTAGGAATAGTTACAACGAGTGTAATCTAACAATGTACTAGCCAACCTCATAAGTTGGTGATTTTCGAAATTCTGTTTAGATTTCTATTGATCTTAAATCTCTACTTTAGAAAATTTATAAAGACTGAAAGATTCATCGGTCACAAATACTTATACCCTAAACATCTAGCTTTGTTGGGGGGCACTTGTTCTCTCTCTCTCTCTCTCCTTGACAAAGATTTCAAGAACTTGATCTGAAAAGATTACACATCATAGTACTGGTTTGTGAATATCCCTTTTTTGTTTTTTCTATGATAGTATGCTAGAACTTTAACCATTTTTTTTTTGTTTCAAAAAGGTTATACATTGTTAGCTACATTATATATACGATATTGAAAAGAAGTTATTAAATAACCAATAAAAATATTTTATTTAATACTACATGATAGAAATAGTAAAAAAACCGATCCTGAGTTGGGACGGGCCAAAATCAGTACCAGTCTGAGATTGTTCTTTTGTAACCGATCCCATTATAAAAAGGGCTTATTGGCCCAAAAAGCCCATTAGTTATTGAGTTAATATGGCATGGTACTTGAGGGAAGAAAATGGACTATAGCTAGTAATCCAAAAGTCGGGTTAAGCATGGGTTTTTTTGAGTGGATGCCTAACCACCTTGATTCGGGTTCAAACGGTTTATTAAACGTTTAGAAAGAAAACGGAAAACAATCGATGATCAGGTGTAGGGGTGTTCGTGGTACGGTTTGGGGCAAAAACGCAAACTACATCGCATATACGGTTTAAACATTTTCCCAAACCACAAACCGCACCGCATATACCTCAAACCGCACCAAATCGTATCGCGAAGCGTGGTGTGTTTTATGCAGTTTGTACCTAACATACTTTACACCTACAATTCAATAATTATAAAATTAAAACTTAATTTTAAAGTCAACAACAACTTGATCGTAGTCCAAAAAAAATATTCAACACATCCGATTCATAAATACATGTTACATAAATATTGCAATTATTTTATATATACATATATGTGTGTATAGTATATACAATTAAAAAATATACATATATAAAATGTGCGGTGCGGTTTGAACCGCTATTTGATAACCCAAAACCGCACTGCATAGTGTTTTTTGGTAAAAATGCAGACTGCAAACCGCATCGTGAAGTTCTAAACCGCGTTTTACGGTGTGGTGCAGACGGTTTGACGGTTTAGATGAACACCCCTAATATTCAGGTGGATTAAAAGGTGCAGTATACTAATTAGCGGTCGAGACATATCTTTAGGAATTAAACTATTGCCAAATCACTTAAGAAGTTAATACTGAATATTTTAAAATCGAAAATCTCTTATAATCTTTATCTTTGAACCGGAAAGACATTAAGATTAGGTCAAAAAGATGAACAATTGAAAAAAAATAGGATTATTGACTACTATGTAACCATCGACAATCACCTACTATAAGGAATATGTCTCTTCTTTTGTTTTAGTTTTTTTAACTCTTTATGAAACTCTTCTTTACATGATTTCATATATGTGAACTAATGTGTGAGAGTTCATAAGATAGATAAATACGAGTGTGATATGATTTGCACACTAAGAAACAACATGAGTTGTATCTTAGTAAACATTCATTGAACGACGTAACAATAAGGGGGGTTGTTTGACAATTGCTGAATGATTTGGTGCAAAATGATTAAGTGGTCAGAATGATTAAGAGACTCTTATGATATAGTGCAAAATGAAATATGATTGTTTGGTAATTGTTCAGAATGAAATCCAACGCTTAATGGTTAAAGGAGACCCAAGATACAAAATCATTCAGAGGGTTTTGGAAACATTAAGAGACATTTTTTTTTGCTAAACAAGATTCAACTCTTAACGATTCAAAGGTTGTCTTTTAATGATACCATTAAGAGGTAAACAAACAGTCCCTAAGTCAGTCAAATAGAATTCTTTGATCTACTACTATTTTATATTTAATCTTTAATATAGTCAAAAATATATACAAGGTAGTTGGAGTTTTATTAGTACTTAAATAGCGAATTACACAATTTTAAATATCAAGATCGTGTAGATCTATTTTGTTAGAATAATATAAACCATTTTGTTAATAGATGTTCAAATAAGTTAGGATCCTCACATACGTTAACATTTTGCATCCACAATTGGTTGTAATCACAAGAACTCAACTTTCCATATTTTTCCTGTCACATAATCGCCACTTCAACATGATAAGAACCTTAATATAAAACTCAACAATTGAGGTTCTTATAATTTCACTTTCCATTTTTTATTTATAAAAAGTTACTTTATTTTTAGATGACTATATAAATCATAAGGTTAGGTTCAATAAAAAAGGTAATCAATTTACAAGAAGGTGAATTTTTTAAATATTATATATGATTACACACATGAATGCACATTAATCACATATTTTTAAACATATGTTGTATTGACAACACATAAACGCTTAATCATATATGATTAAACACACCTAGAAGAGTGTAATCATATATGATATTGAAACTTCTTGTCTTCTTGCAAATTTATTAACTTCTTGCATTATCCTTCCTCATGAATAATATATATATATATATATATATATATATATATATATATATATATATATATATATATATATGGTGCATTTCATTTGCAAACCAAACAATTCGTAAAAACTTTGCAAACTAATCTTAGCCGTTTATCAAGTCTAATAAATATTTAATTTTATTATGTTTCCTAATCTAAAGTCATGATCATAATAAATTAACTTATCATCTTCCATATATATCACAATCATTATTAATGAATCATAATAATTAATATTGTGAGGAGGTAATAAAAGAAGGTTTATATATGAATCATTAAAATAATCTATTTGAAGATGTACATGTGAACTCAGATGGAATAATTTGTAACGTTGGTTCACATATGCATCTTCAAATAGGGTTTTTCTGTTTTTTCAACGAATTCATATATGAACATTTTCTTAACTTTCAATTCGTACATTCTCACGATATTTAGCCTTCTTATTTCAACTCTCGCACGCACACATACACCATCAGATACCCCACCCCCGTTTCTTTCTTCTTCCCCGCGATCTACCACCCCTACCCTTTTCTTTCTTCTTCCCCACGATCTAACACAGGAGATGGAGTCCGTTGTGATGGTAGTAGGAATTCCATGGTGGTGGTAGCACTGGAGAGAGAGAGAGAGAGAGAGAAAAAGTGAATCGTCGAAGGTGAGATAAAAGATGGGGAAGGAACGCCAATGGTCTTTTAGGGGTACATCATATCCATTGTCGATGAAGGAGGAGCAGTAACAGTTAGGGGCCACTGTGAAAGAAATCGAACGTGCCTCAAACCCAGATCAGAAATCGAATGTCGATCATCCACATCTGAAATCGAACCACTGTTTTGTTTTTCACTCTGGAATCACTAACAAATCAACTACAATCGCCCCTTGATTTGCTTCTTGATCTCGTGAAATAATCTTGCATCTTTTAGTTATTGGTTTAGATTAGGTTTTTGTTTAGGATTTGATATTTCTAATGGATTAGGATTTTTATTTTAGGTTAGGTTACAATTTCATATTGTAATGATTCATGATATGGATATGATTTGTTTTTGTTTGAGGCTCTGTTTTATTTGCATCTGGATGTGTTGTGATGGTGTTCGGTGGTTGAATGAATTAGGGTTCATCCGTCTATTCTTAGTATTACCATGTTTAAGTTTATGATTTTTTTTAGGTAACCGTGGGTTTCCGGGTCAGTTTACACGCACCGACTAATCCCCGGGTGACCACGAATGACCTGTAGTCATCGCATGTGAACCTCCATGACCACAAGAGCTTTGACAGCGACTGGATTTGAACCCTGGGTAGATCAGATCTTCCACTACATCCCCCAAAGGCTTTACCAGTGCGCCACAACCTAAGTGGTTTTTAAGTTTATGATTTGTTCTCATCATTGCTAGGTTTGTTGCTTATGGGTTGAGTAGGTAAAAAAATTAATAAACTTTACGGTTAATAAATGTATATAAAGTTTTTTTACTATTAATAAATGTATAATATATACTATAATTTTAAAATTTTAATAGGAAATGTTTAAAATGACCAGAATACCTCTCATTTTATTAGACTTAATGAAAAAAGTTAACGGTCGTTAGGAGGAGGGATCAAAACCAAAGTGAAATGCAAACGTGAGGGACCAAATCCGAGTTTTGTTAGTTTAGGGATGATATCCGTTAAAAGTAAAACGTTAGGGGACTAAAAGTGAAGTTTACTCTTGAAATATATAATTTATTAATTTTCACTTTTCTATATTAATTTTAAATTGCTAAAATCTTATTATTTTCTATTTTAGCATAGCTGTTGGAGATGCTCTTATCTTTACTAAGAACCAAGTAATATTTCATGCAAGCGTCATCTTGAAAAATGTGTCACATTTTCCTGACAACCAACCTAATTAATTGGTGAAAATAAAGATTGAGATATATATATACCGATTCAATATTTGAAGAGTAAATCTGAGAAAAATGTGAAGATGTAATCATTCTGTCATCCAAATTTTGATTAGATTTATAAAATTCAAAATTGGATGGATATTAGATGTTTTCTATAAGAGTTTTTACAAGACTTGTTTGGATTTATTAAATGACAACTTTATAAAATAAAATATTTTTTTCTTCTTCTAGAAGTAAAGAAATTTCTGTCAGTTTATTTTACATAAAATATTTTCCATGTTTCAAAAAACATCCTCTCATCCATCCTTTATCCTTTTGGACAAGATGACAAGTTTTTTTCTAAAAGAATTAATTTAAAATGTATTTGTTTTTCAAAATCAATTGTTTACATTATTTTAATAAGTTGACTTCTAAAGACCTTTACTTGTATCATTTGTTCTTCAATTTTGTTCCCTTTTTCTAGCATATGTCACTCAATTTTCTTAAAATGTTATTTTCAATTTGTTGGTTAAAAAATATATATATATATATATATATATATATCATATTTTTATGTATTTGATTTTGAAAATTGATGAATTTAGTTGCACATCTCCAAGGATTTTTTTAAAGTGGAAAAATAGAGATTTTAAAGCTTTTACCATGATTTTTAAGAGATTTACTAAAATAAAGTTCTTCAAATTTAAAGAAAATTAATTTATCATTAATTAAGGGAAAGAAATATATTTTTTGTTGTTTCCATCTAGGAAGTTGAATGTATTATATTTTTATATACAAATTTTATCTAAAAGTTTATTTGGATATTTGTATTGAGTATTTTAATAATATAATTAATGCAGAAATCTTTTTAAAATGGAATGTAATTTGTTTTATAAATTTTAACTTTTTTATCTCCATTTTAAAGAAATTATGAAAAATCTATTCTAGTTGCTCTCAACCAACTCATTCCATGCTTGAAAGACATTTGATTTTGGTATATCCTATGAAGATAATGAGGTTTATAATCTAATTACAAATTTGACAACTTATGTAAATGGTCAATTTTTTTCTTCTTGAGACATAAATCATTAAATCCACAATGAGCCTCATGTGGAAGTATGCAAGATTTCGAACAAAAAACTCCTTTTTGTTATGAATTCGAACTTAGGATATATGATTAGATTGCTTTAAAAATTAAAATGTATTTATACATTAATTACTTAATTGAATTTAAATTAAATCAAATTAAATCTTGGTCATTATTAAATAAATTCTTTTAGTTATTATAAAATCATTTATTTATAATATAATCAAATTCATTATAGAATTTTGTACCATACTGCAAACAATAGAATTGTGAAAAAAAAAATAGAAGTGCAACGACATATCGTCACAATAAAAGTAGGAACTTGGACATTATTTATGAATTTCAATATTCTATTACCATTACAACAAAATTGATTTTATAGGATGTTTAAAATGTTTAAACATCTTAATAAAAGACTTTATAAGATTTAAGTTTATACGATCAAACCAAAAACCTTCATATCTAAAAGTGTTACAATAGGTTTATAGGACAATTTTAGTTTTTTCAACAAATTTTTTAGGATGCTTTAAAAACATATCGTATTAGCTATTTTATACGACACTATTTGAAAAAGTGTCTTATAAAGACAAATGTCTATTAAAAAAATGGATTTATAAGACATTATAAAAAATATGTTATAAAATAGCTAATACGACATTTTATTTTAAAAGCAACTTAAAAAACTTGTTAAAACGCCAAAAATCGTCCTATAAACCTACTGTAACACTTTTAGATAGTTTGCTTTATGATTTAGTCTTAAAAACTTAATTTCTATAAAGTATTTTATCAGGATGCTTAGACATTCTAAACGCCCTATAAATACAATTTAGTTTAGTGTACGATGACAAGTTGATGTAGCGGGGATTGTGCGGAACAAATTGACAAACGTCTGGATCCAAAAGATAGTGAGTCTACCAACGTAGAATCCGAAAAATAAGAGAAAACTCTTAAACTAGAGATAACACTCTAAAACACTTAATTTATTGATCAATAATCTCCTAACTCTGATTAACAAAGAAAATAATAAACCTTATTTATAGCTAAACTAATCAAGCGATAACTATTAAACTTAAGTTCAAATATAATCTTATACCAACTATGAAACTATTTAAATAATTAATAAAATGAATTTAAATAATAATCTTAATAATAATTAAAGCTAACAATAATTATCCTAAGTCAAAATAATAATAATAATAATAATAATCAATCCAGTCGTCATCGGTACTTGTACCGAGACTTAACTCTCTCTGAAACTCTCGGTAGGCGTTGGATAGGCAGCGAGAATTATCCCAAGACTTAAGTCTTGGTGAAACTCTCGGTAGCTTCTGTTTGCCTCTTTTCCGATTCCAATTTCCGAGTCTCTTTCGAGCTCGTTTTCTTCTTTTCCAAAGATAGAAGAAACACCTTGATCGCTCTTGAATTCTACCTGTATTAGTCACCCTCACTTTAAAAGAACTCGACCTCGAGTTCACTTGAAACACATCTACATCATCTGATTTTTGTAGCAACATCGAATCATAGAACATTCTTGTCTTCAACATATTTAGCCTCGCAAGTCGACCATTAAAATCCAAAAAGGTTGACCAATCTTCAAGTTCCAAAGCATGTTGCCTTGGTTGCCTCCATACAAGTGATATTTCGTCAAACTCGAAAGGATAGACAACTACAAGAACTTTATCGGGGACTGTCTTGATCTGACCTGGAGCCTTTGGTGCTGGAATAATGGCAGCACTATCTTTAAGATCATCCTTCTTAGTTTCTTGTGACGAAGGTTTTGTTAGCTCAGGAATTTTCGCAACCGGTTCACTTTTGATCTCTTTGATTTCTGGTTCAGAATTTATTGCCGACTTTTTAGGCTCATTACATATTTCTTTTATGACAAGGAGATTTTTACCTTCGATTTTGTCCGGCAAGACTTCGTATCTTTCAGGTGACTTTTTCAGAACGAGTGGTTGTTTGACTAGGAAAAGAAACGAATCCATAATATGGTTAACGTTGTTGTCACGTGGAACCTTGACCGGCCTGTCCCTCCTCCGATGGTTGCCGTTGTTGAGTCGGGTAAGGACTTGGGTGACAACCGTCGTCAGATTGTCTAGAGATGCGATAATGGCCGTAGTCATATCGATAAAAGATGCTTTTGTAGATGGTTGATGATATGCCATTGATACTGATGAGAGCATGCGAATCATGCTCTGATACCAACTGAAGCAACGGGGATAGTGCGAAACGGATCGACAAACGTCTGGATCCAAAAGATAGCGAGTCTACCAACGTAGATGTAAGATCCAACATTGGTTGGGGAGGTGAACAAAAGTTACCTTATAAGGGACTGAATACCTCTTCTACCAGATGCGTTTTAAAACCGTGAGTCTGGGTTTGTGGACAAAGCGGACAATATCTGGTACGGTTGGCCTGGGATGTTACAGATGGTATCAGAGCCGAGAGCCGGACTAGTGTGCCAACGAGGACGTTGGGTAAGATCCCACATTGGTTGGGGAGGTGAACAAAAATTACCTTATAAGGGACTGGATACCTCTTCTACCGACGCGTTTTAAAACCGTGAGTCTGGGTTTGTGGACAAAGCTGACAATATATGGTACGGTTGGCCTGAGATGTTACAGATACCGGAAAATAAGAGAAAACTCTTAAACTAGAGATAAAACTCTAAAACACTTAATTTATTGATTAATAATCTCTTAACTCCGATTAACAAAGAAAACAATAAACCACATTTATAGACAAACTAATCAAGCGATAACTATTAAACTTAAATTCAAATATAATCCTAAACCAACTATGAAACTATTTAAATAATTAATAAAAGGAAACTAAATAATAATCCTAATAATAATTAAAACTAACAATAATTATCCTAAGTCAAAATAATTAAAATAATAATAATAATCAATCCAGTCGTTATCGCCTCATCGGTACTTGTACTGAGACTTAACTCTTGCTGAAACTCTCGATAGGCGTTGGATAGGCAACGGGACTTATCCCGAGATTTAAGTCTCGGTAGCTTATGTTTGCCTTTTTTCCGATTCCAATTTATGAGTATCTTTCAAGATCGTTTTATTCTTTTCTAAAGATAGACGAAACATCTTGATAGCTCTTGAATTCTTCTTGTATCACAAGTTGTCGCAAAGATCCATCCCTACTTATCAAATGACACTATTGGTGTCACAATACATACAATTACAAAAATTATAGTGACATGCATGCCATAGCGACAACCTTTGTCTTGACATACGTAATAACACGATTAGTACCTGTTGCGACAATGTTGGTTGGTTGTCACAATAGGATTCTTTTGTTGTAATAAATCCACATACAATTTAGTCCTTATAATATGAAAATTACTCGGAATTCATCAGTAATTAAACATTATCAATAATCATAGATCATACTGGAACTGAAATTTGAAAATTTAAGAAAACGTGAATAGAAAAATCCAATCCAATGGAAAGATTCTACATCCATTGTTCTTCAATCCATTCTAGATATTGAAAATGAAATTACAATAATTCCTTGAATTCACAGGTAAATTTAAGATACATAAAATGTTAAAAAGGAGAGACTGATTGCAAGTTGAAAAACGACAACCTCCTTAATGTATGTGAAATCCCATTTTTATGATGAAATCTCAAAATACCACTATTGTCCCACGAAAGCAAAAGCTTGTTGAGTGACACGGTCTACGGCCGTGCCCCTTGTATGTATCTCGCCAATGTTGTTTGTCCAGAAAGTTCATACTTGATCTACACGAACATTGGAATGGTGCTCTAAGTCTTGCACGTCCGTGCCATTTGTCTAATGGAATTCTATTTTGTACGATTTATGCTTTAAGTTTGAACACCCGTGCGGATCCTTTTTCTTGTCCGCTTTTTAATTTTTTTGTCTTCTTTTAGTCCTCGTTTACCCATTTATGTGTGATAAAATTCCCGAACCGACATGAAAAGTACCAAAAACTATGGAGTGCATACTTGCATTTATGCCAACCAAGAATGATGCAAGATTATAACCACAAGGATTGTGGCGTACTGCTTTAAGGTATGGGGGATGTGGTGGAATAACCCATCCGTCAGGGTTCGAATCCAGACGTACACAATAATTGTGGTCACTGAGGTTTAATCAGGGTTGATCTCTTACAGTCATAACTTGCCAAAGGATTAGTCTAGACATTACCTAGGATACCCTTCCCCAAAAAAAATAATTGATGCAAGATTATGCACAACACGAAGAAAAAGGCCACAAAAACGATGCTAAAAACTATCTAAAACAAATATAAATTATGCACCTAACAATTATATATAACCGTGCGATTGCTATCGAAGACGATTTAACATACAATGAAATTATGTTTGACAAGTATTAATTGCTATCGAAGACGATTTAACATACCATTTTAACATCAAATATACAATCGTTACAAATGTTTATGTTTATTTTTTAATTACAATGTTTCTTTTAGATTTTTGTAATTATGTTTTTTAAAACGAAACCAAATAATTTGATTACATGTCTTGATCATTATAACTTGTTACCACAAAAGCAATAAAACCTTAACGTATTAAAGGTAAACTACTTTATTCAGAAAACGTCATCAAAAAAATTATACAAACTAGAGTGGCTAACAACTAGAAAAACGACGATAAATTTACAGTACGTTTGGTCCACACGACCTCATGTTGCAGCAAAGGCTTGTCAAAAAGCATTTGTAACTAATCATGTTGGCGATTTTAGTTCACATTCAATTAAAATTCGGAAAAAGACCTTGCCATTGAGAACATTCTAATTGACATTCAATTTAAACCATTTATGTTTTATACGAAATTAACTAAGGTAGTTACCGAACATAGTTGTTATCATCAATTGTTTCTTGTTTCTTTAATTTAAAACCTTAAACAACAAATTAACAAATTTTATAATCATGATCAATTCCCATCTAATTTTATCCTAGACACATTTGCACGTTTGTAATCAGTAACCATATTCTGAAGCATGTGTACATGAGCCACCACACATTTGTTATCAACTTATAAGTCATTATATATATAGTTGCACATACTATATATCTACACATCCAATGCAGGCAGATGAGAACATTATATTATCACAACCATATTGTATCCAACCAATTTATACCTTCAACAAAACACCAATATTTACAAGGATCACAACCACAACTGCACAAAATACAACCTCTATAAGCACCAAAATAAAGAAGGAAAGTTTCTTGCAATAACTTGATGCTAGTTTCGTTTGGTGAAATGATCATTAATATGATTAGGGAGACATAAATGGATTAATTTCACTGGAACCCCTCAGTCCTTATAACAAGTGCAATACATGAAATGGTACAACCTTTATTGCTATTGTCCAAGAGAAAGAGTCCTCTGAAAATGTTTGTACAAATTCTATTAAATTGTGGAATTAAATACAAGTTTATGCATGTGATGATTATATATATATATATATTAATTACTACATATAATCTTACGTCAATTAAATATAAATGTGAGTAATGTATAGAAAAGTGTTTAAGTTCATAATGGAAATCATCATTAGATATACATATATTTGATGGTATTTAATTTATCTAAAGACATATTCAATTTAAGATTATGCCTTTGAACAGTTTTGTTTTATATTTTTGTGTTGCGTTCTTAATTAAATAAATGTGAACCCTACAAACAATTATGTATTACAAAAGTGTTTTTCAGAAAACTAATATTTGGTTTTGAGATTATATAAATGGCAGTTGCAAATTGTAAACTAGATTTATATCTTTAAGTAGTTTACTAATTGCATGATCTTTTTTATTAGAGATATTCTACAAAACTGTAAGTTTTGGTATGAAACAAATATTGGACAATGACAATGAACTCACAATGATGGATATCTTAAGAGTCCAACACATATTTATATCTTGTCAGTATCTTTTTACGAAAAGATCATAAATAAACCAAACACTTTATCTAGTTTTAGAGATTGATAATATATTTAGGCCTACATGTAACGAAGTATATATATACATATAACTTTTATTATGTATTCATGATAAAATATAGTTTTGTATAAGGTTTTAAATTATCCATCAAAATTGAACCGAATATATCGATCATGATAAGAGATAATTTATTATTTATTTACGTGCTTGAATCAAATATAAATGAATGAAAGAGTTATATATTGCAAGATATATTTGTCTAGAAACTATTGCATATGAGTAACAATGAACATGTAACAATATTGCATAGAAATCAAACAATGTTAATACAAGATTTAGGGATTTACTTGATTTCGTAATTAACTTTAGGTTTTTGCATTAAAACAAATTTATATATCTTTTTAATTCTTCAAATCAAACAAACGTTGCTTCCACATTTACATTTTCAAATTTAAAAAAATTTAATTAGTGTTAAATTAAAAAGATATACAAACATATATTCATAGGGTTGAGTTCACATGAAAAATATCATTTTTCTTGAGAAATATGAAAAATATAACCTTCGCATAAGATAGTGTAACCTTGATGTAATATATGTGTGAAGACGTGTAGAAGTGACCACCGTCATAGAATTGACTTTCACCACCTTCACAAAATATAATGTAACATTCATACAATATACGTAGAGCCGGTCTGAGATTTCGGATACCCACGTTGAAATGCAAAAAAATGCCCCTTCATTACGCCAACGAAAACAAATTTAAAGGGGTTTAGAACCTAGTCAAACAAAAAACAATTTAAAGGGCTTACGGACATAATATTCAGAAGAGAAATGTCTACCTATTTTATCTTTTGGAAATGTGATGTTAGTTTATCTAATAGGCCATTTTTCAACAAGTAAGTCTTTCATTTTTGTATTTAACCCATCCCAAACTCTTGGATCAAATATATTCACACCAATATCATCAACAACAGGAATCTTATAATTACAAGCATTTTCAATGTTTTCATCATTACAAGCATTATCAACGTTTTCATCACATATGTTTTCACTATCATGAGTATCATCACTAGCAATATCATCTGGATTATTAACAAATTCATCACAAGGATTTTCAACAGGATTTTCAATCGAACTTTCAACAACACTTTCAGAAACATTTGATTGTCTAACAAGAAATTTATTCATAGATCCTTTCATAGATTGAATAATTTCTACTTGTCTTTTTTTATTTTTTTTTATTTTGTGCAAGTTGTGATCTAGAAAACATGTCTAAACAATTCAAACAATCCAAACAAATATCAAATATGTAAAATTCAACAAAGTAAACTTAAAAGTTGAAAAGAAAACATCTATTGTGGTCTTGTGGACTGGTGGTCGTCTAGGCGATTTGGGGAATCGGGGGCATCAACCAGCAAGTTAGCAAGAGAAGAGATCAACAAGCCAACAAGTAAGTAGGATGATTAATTAATCGATTTAGGGAATTCGTTTTAGGGCAGCAACCATGACCTTGGACTTCCAGAGTTCCAGTGCTCGAATCTCCATTTAGGGCAGCACCCATCAATCTAGTAGTCGATTAGGATTTAGGGCAACCACCGATGGAGAATTTGAGAGAGATCAGAGATAGTCTAGGGTTGTTCGTCATGTTCGTGGAATTGTGGTGAATCGAAGGCTGACGTCGTGAGGGTGGGAGATAGTGAGAGATGCAAAGAAGTTTTATCGGCAATGGATTGCTATCTTCAAACGGTAAAAAGAAAAATTTGGCCCCCAAATTGAACCTATCTAGTACAAATCTGTCTGAAAATTGGATGCCCTTATTGGCCTGTTGCCCATGGCCTAAGCCACGACTGTCATGGGCCAGGGCCACGCCTGAATATACGAGTACTTTCACCACTTCGTACGTCTTTCACCAAAAATATTTTTTCTCACCTGATCCTAAGTATATGTTTGTGTATGTGTATGTGTGTATTAAATGAACTTATTTTCGATTATTTCGGTGATAATCTGTATATATGTTTTGATTTTCATAATGAAAATAATGTATTCTCTCGTATTCTAGGTCTTTGAATACGACATGTTTGTGATTTTTATTGTAAGAAATATGAAATGTGAATCTATTGAGCGAGAATGTGAAGGTTTGCGAGATCCAAGTTATCCAACGGCTAGGAGGTGGTCTCATGAAAGATTACTCATGGTCTTTCACATGGATGTTTGTGTGTTTCAAACAGAGACGGATCTAAATTTTTTTTTTCATACGGTGGCACCATAAAATATAAAGAAAAAATAATTACAAAAAGTACGGATTTTATCGACACGTCTTCATCTTTTTAATGTTCAATATTTTTTGATGTGTTTTTATTCTCACTCCAGCATTTTGAGGGATTTCTTAAAGTTTTTTGCTTGATTTTGAGGGGTTTTTAGGTTTTTTTTATCGATTCCGAGGGATTTTTTTGATTGATTTCAAGAGTTTTTTTTCGGTTTTTTGGTTGATTTAGAAAGGTTTTTTTTGTTTTTTGGTTGATTACGGGGTATGGTTGCACCTTCTTGAAGTTTCCGAAATAATACGGTAGTACCTTCCAAAACGATACGGTTGCACCTTTCATGAACCTAAATTTTTTTACCCTTCACCGGAGAAATGATACGGTGGCACGTGCCACCGTGGCCACAAGAGTAGCTCCGTCCCTGGTTTCAAATATAAACGTATTTTTGTGTTTTTTCCACACAAAACATTCATTAATGTTTCAATCTATGAAACAACTTTGTATGGACATTGTATGTTCACATGTGTCGTTTTATCTATAAAACAATACATACAAACTGATTTTATAGTGTCTGACTTTTAACTATTTTTTATTTGATTTGGCCCCTATAAAAAGTATTATACACACATATATATTACATATATACACAAAAGTGGACCACGGGGCCTTGGGTCCCCGCCAATAAACCTTTTTTTTTATATTACATATATTATGGGGGGTTTTGTGAGTGGGAGGGGGATAAGGATAGCAACACACATATTATATTATATTATATTATATTATATATTATATTATATTATATTATAGTATATATATTATATAATAATATATTATATTATATTGTATTGTATTGAGAGAAAAAGAGCATTAATTAATAAATTTTTTTCCTTCACATAATATAACCATAAGTTAGAAAATTTGGTATGCAAATGTTGTACAAAGGGAAAAGAAAAAGAAAGAGCGAGAAAAAAAATAAAAAAACACCCCGAATGAGAGCCATCTAACAACTCCTTGAAATGAAGTAGCTATTTAATGCTCAAAGAAATAAAGGATATCCAACACCAAACCATTGATAGTATTAGCCTATTAGGGTGTAAACGAGTCAAACCCGAGTAGGTTATTTGAGCTCGACTTAAAAAAATAATATCAGACTCAAGCTTAAATAACTTTTTCAATGTAAGGCTCGAGCTCAAGCTCTAACATTTTTTGAATTATCGAGTTCGAACTGATGGTCGCTTATGGGATCGAACTCGCGATCGATTAACTCCATTTCTTGACTCGAGGTTGCTAATTTTTATATTTTTATAGAATGATTTAAGTGTTTGGCTCGAAAAAGTGTATGCTCGAATGGCTCGACTCATATCAAAAAATTTAATCGCGTTTTCGAACCAGCCGAGTTGAACATTAGTGTCATGAAACTCTGCTCGTTAAGTTAAATGAGTATTATTTTATGTTCAAGATCTACTCGAGCTCGAGTAGCTCGTTTAAGACTCAGACTCGTTACACCCCTAGGTAGTATCCCAATTCAAAGAAATGATACATAATCCGGAACAAGAAAATTGATAATTAGCCGAAAACTTTCAATCCGAGAGGTCAAAAGAGCCAAACCGTATAACAACTTATTAAACATCACGAACAACAATGAAGCTTCATCATCAATGATCCTCTTTACTCAAATAAAATTTGCTAATCGCGAAATCGGTAACCGATCATAAGAATACCAATACACATAATAAAGATAGTAGCTAGATATGAAAATGAGTAGCTTGAAGAAGTAACTTCTCTGTGGGAAATACAACTACAAATAGCCAGTGAAAATTTATGGAGTTTTTGAGTATATTAATCTTACACTATACACAAACAGTTACACACTCAAAAGCTTGAACATCTCAGATAAAAATCAATCTCTCTTTCAGAGTAATCAAACTTTGGTATATACTGGTATCAATCAAATCTTTAAGATCTTGAAGTTGTGAGTTCAATATCTTTAAAGTTGATATATTCATAAAAAAAATTATTTTTTTTCTTCTTTTTCATAAAAAGAAAAAATAGATAGCAATCTCTCTCTTTCTCTCTCTTAGAGCAATAAAAACTACAATCCTCCATAAATGCAAATTGCATATCCTCTCAACATTGTGCATTAACTCCTCCTTAGGCTGTCATCTCTTCAATTCTCTAACCTCTTTCCTTTCCTTCTCTCTCTATCTCTCTGACTTTTGTTTACAATAAATTAAACGTTTTTATCTCTCAAATTCCGCCTGAAAAAACACCCTTTTTTACTTTCTTGAAAGTGGTTTTCCTTCTCATTCTTCTCTAGAATACCAGATCTTTTTCACTCTTAAGTTTCGCAAGCAAGACGAAAAACCAGTAAGTGGGTTTAGTTTATATCCTTCTTTTAGGTGATCTTCATTTAAATTCCATGAAAATCACATTTCTTGAAAGTGGGGTTGAAGAAGTTGTTTCACATTTCACATTTTTTGAAGTTGTGATGTTATTAGGTGAAAGAGAAAACTAGTATGTGAAGATTGAAAAGATTATGGTGTTTTCATTTCGTTTGTTTTATTTTGATACGTTTTACTTGTTTGGGGCTAAAAGTTATCGCATTTGGTCTTTGCTATAGACTGCGTAAAAGTATAGACAGATTGGTTGAAAACTGTCTTTGTTTGTTAAAAATGTTCTAAAAGTGTTAGAAATTGTTATTTCAAGCCTTCTTTTATCTTCATATATATATATATAAAATCATCCAATGGCTTGATTTACCAATAAGAAACCCCAATTAAACCTAAAGAAACAAAGCTAACAAAATAGCTCTTTCTGTGGTGTGTGTGTGTGAGTGAGAGAGAGAGAGAGAGAGAGAGAGAGAAAATAAGAGAGAAGAGAGAGAGAGAGAGAGAAGAGAGAAGAGAGAAGAGAGAGAGAGAGAGAGGAGAGAGAGAGAGAGGAGAGAGAGAAAAAAGTCTTAAAAGATTTTGAAGTCATTAGAAAGTTGACTTTTGTTCAAAGAATAGAGAGATCTCTTCTGCTCCAATAAATATATCAATGTCGTTTGTGTTTATGAGTGCAAATTTCTAGTCAAAATTTATAAGTCTATATATGTTCCTCTTTCTTGTTTATACCTTTTTTTTTTCTCTCTTTCTTGTTTAATCTGAGAAATGAATTAAGATTCCCATATCATTATTTCTCAAGAACTTGTTAGCTTTATTATATTGAAAATTAATGGCAGTATCATATAGTATATAGTATATAGTTTATTATTATTATTATTTTTTTGTTTCAACAACTTATACATCAATTTCTATTTAAACCCTTTCTAGCTTTCTAGCAGAAGAAGCCTTGAAAAGGAGAGATGTTTCAGCCAAGCATGTTTGAGAGTCATCACCATCATCATCTTCTTGAAATGAGCCATAAAACCCCAGAAAATAATCTTGATATGCTTAGAGATCATGATGACCATGATAGCAGATCGGGGACCGATATCATCGAAGCTCCTTCTGGCGATGATCAAGATCCCAATCAACGTCCTAACAAAAAGAAACGATACCACCGCCATACGCAACACCAAATCCAAGAAATGGAAGCGTAAGTTGTTCGTTTAACCCTAATCTTTTCTATTTCGTTTTTGGTGGTTTGACTGATAGGTGAGACTTGAATTCATCCGACGTCTACGGATAATTACTTCATTTAAAAGAAAATAAAAGGTTTGAGATTTGCCTTTTGGAGTTATCTTGATCTTTATTGTTTAAATACCATATAGGTTTTTCAAAGATTGCCCGCATCCGGATGATAAGCAAAGAAAGGAACTTGGTAGAAGACTATCGTTAGAGCCTTTGCAAGTCAAATTTTGGTTCCAGAACAAACGAACTCAAGTGAAGGTAATTAACCAGCACAAAAACACAAATTCGTAGTATGAATGTTCAAATTAGTTCAATTTATATGGCAATAATATATGATCCCGAATCACCATTCATTGATAATAGGAAGTTAGAGCCAAGAGGTTCAATAAGGTACATCGAATAATGTTTTTTCAAATGTGCGAGATGAAAGTAATTAAAGACTATTAATTTCCATGTTATTTCAATGTCCCTTGCTATTCTATTGTTTCCTTATTATCGCACACCGAAAATATGTCCATATGTTGGTCGAGAGGGCCTCTTTAGACCGATGATCCCACATATCATGCATAATTTGGTAACCTACACAATAGGAGCTAATACGCACAATGTGTGTCGTCGAATCAAATACTCCTATATCGAGAAAATTTAGTTTTTTGATTATTATAGACAATCATCGATTACTTCATTACTGATGACTCCAATTGGTTCGAGTTAGAACCCACTACGACTATATTTGCATTTATGTATATGGATACATACAGGACTATGTTATTTGCATCCACTTTAATATCAGAATCAGATCAAGTCATGCATTAAAAATGTAAAAATTAGGTTTTGCTGTTGATGTGTGTGAGGAGAAAATTACCAGGTAGAGGTGCATTCAACAATGTATAAATGTACATAAAGGTGCAATTAGCCTCCCCTACGTAAATTAGCTAGCTGCTGAAACTTTTTTCCCCTTTTCTTTTTTGATGATCGAGTACATCTATAGTCCATTACTCGTCGTCAATTGGTTTGATCGGTTAGAATGCCCCGAGTCGAATTTTGCCTACATATACTTGCACTTCCATGTTTGTAATCAAGCAAGTAACATTATACTAACTAAATAAGTAGCTGCTCAAAATTGTGCCTTTTCTTGTTTTGCTCTTAATTAGGCTCAGCACGAACGCTACGATAACACACAACTGAGAAGTGAAAACGACAAACTTCAAGCAGAGAATATGCGGTACAAGGAAGCCCTCGCCAACACCACCTGTCCTAACTGTGGTGGACCGGCTTCTATTGGAGAAATGTCTTTTGATGAACAACAACTGAGGATTGAAAATGCTCGTCTACGCGAAGAAGTATGTTAGATCATCTCCAATAGCTATGTTAAAGTTTTTTTTTTTCTAAAATAGAGTAAAAAAAATCAAAATCTCTAAAAAAATTGCATCCAACTCCAACAATTATTCCACTTTAGTAGCTCTAGTATTAAGTATCTTATTAAAATATTCAATTTATTTAATTATATTATTATAATATTCAATATATGGAAAGTTGGGAGATGAAAATTTTGCTTATTGGATGTAATAATTAGTTTTCGGGGGAAATTATCTATTTAAAGATTTCTCTAAATTTAAAGATTTTTACAATCTCTCTCCTGTTTTCTCTATTTTAGCATAGAGGATAACATCAGCTGTTGGAGCAACAAAAATGCTAAAATCCCAATTTTTTCCATTTTAGCATAGCCGTTGGAGATGCTCTTAGATTTCACCCTGAGAAAAATATTTTCTTGACGTAGTAAGTGGGGTTTGTGCGCTTTCTATAGTTTTTCGAAGTTAATTTCTTTACAATTTTTTCGCAGATCGATAGGTTATCCGGAATTGCTGCCAAGTACGTTGGCAAATCATCGCTGACTTACCCCGATCTTTTACCTCATGGACTATCTCGCTCCATCGACTTACCTGCTGCTAATTTTAGTCCACAACAAGGAATGGTAGGAGAGATGTTCGGAACAAGCGACCTTCTAAGATCGATGGCTGGCCCTACTGAGGCCGAGAAGCCTATTATTATCGAGCTAGCTGTGGCAGCCATGGAAGAACTAATCAGAATGGCTCAAGTTGGTGAACCCTTGTGGGTATCATCAATCTCGGATAACTCATCTAATGAGACATTAAGCGAAGATGACTACCAGCGGTCGTTTCCTAGAGGCATTGGACCGAAACCGATGGGATTGAAAACCGAGGCTTCAAGGGAATCCATGGTTGTTATCATGAATCATATGACTCTTGTGGAAATTCTGATGGATGTGGTATATAATTTTCTGAATTTATGTATTTTTAAGTTAACTTTCTAATGAAATTTGAACTCTCTAATGTATAATCTTGGTTTTCAGAATCAATGGTCGAATGTGTTTTGTGCGATTGTTTCGAGAGCAACGACTCTCGAAGTGCTTTCAACCGGTGTAGCGGGTAATTACAACGGAGCTCTGCAAGTGGTAAGCGAATCAATTGATCATTCGAAGCCTTCAGGAGTTATACCTTAAAACCATAAATGTTTTTGTATATATCTATACAGATAAATTGCATGAAAAAATAACGTATTTTGCCTTAATTCGTGTTCTGGGTAACGTACTTTCAAAACATCCGTTTTGGTATATAAGATATAAAGTTTCAAACATTTAAGTACCTAAGTAACCGGTTTAAGCATTAATCAGTTACCATGCTGATGTGGGGAGTGATGTAGCATCCACCTCAATATTATTTGCTAACGTGACTACTGAAATCGATTTTTGATCTTAAATTAGTTTTAAATTTATTTATTTTATTAAAATTTATGTATTTGTAAATTGTATATTTATAAAATTGAAATATCAAGACTGGGGATAAATTTAAAACTAATTATAGATTAAAAGTCCATGTCACTAACCACATCAGCAAATAATATTGAGTTGGATGTCATATCGGTAACCCGTTGATGCTTAAACCGGTTACTTATATCTAACCACCTCTATGTTTGATTATTATTCCAGATGACAGCTGAGTATCAAGTTCCTTCACCACTGGTTCCAACTCGAGAAAACTATTTTGTTCGATATTGTAAACAACATTCCGATGGGACGTGGGCCGTGGTTGATGTATCCTTGGATAATTTGCGCTCTTCTTCGATCTCAAGATGTAGAAGAAGGCCCTCTGGCTGTTTGATTCAAGAATTGCCAAATGGTTACTCCAAGGTTCACATCAAAAAATTAATTGATTAGTTTTGATGAAGTAATTAATAAATCCAAACACGAAAGTTTCGAGTGGACTTCACGAATTCATGTTTGGCTTTTCGTTTTCTAGGTGACTTGGGTTGAACATGTCGAAATTGATAATGGGGCCGTTCACGATATTTATAAGGTACTAGTTAACTCCGGTCTAGCATTCGGTGCAAAAAGATGGGTCGCAACTTTAGATAGACAATGTGAACGGCTTGCAAGCGTGATGGCTAGCAATATTCCTTCAGGAGATGTCGGAGGCAAGTCCATTTCCACAAGTTCGAATTCACATTATTCTCTTTCCTAGTATTTGAACTATGAAGTATTCTAGTATCTTTTTTTTGTGAAGGGTGTCCTAGGCTATGCCGGCAAATTATGACCGCAAGAAATCAGTGGCCACAATTATTGTCTACGCTTGGATTCGATTAATTCGAACCCTGGGTAGATGGGATGTTCCACCACACATCCCGGCCTCGGGGCCTTAACCACCATGAACTATTCTAGTATATGCTTCGTTAAAATTAATGATTAATTCTCTTCTTCATTAATTGATTCAATAGTTATAAGCAATCCAGAAGGGAGAAAGAGTATGTTGAAGCTAGCTGAAAGAATGGTTTTGGGCTTTTGCACCGGGGTCGGTGCTTCTACTACCCACACGTGGACGACTTTGTCGGGCAGTGGGGCGGATGATGTTCGAGTAATGACCCGAAAGACTATGGATGATGCGGGCAGGGCTGCTGGTATCGTGCTATGTGCTGCAACTTCGTTTTGGTTACCGGTTCCACCTAAACAGGTTTTCAATTTTCTTCGTGACGAGAACTCTAGGGTTGAGGTAATGAAATCTTTACTTCCATTATGCACAAATGTAAAACCTAATAAAAATCATATACATAGGAAGTACCTGAAAAGTAACTCATTAGTTTTATGTTATTTATCCATTATACAGTGGGACATCCTTTCAAATTGTGGACTTGTTCAAAAAATAGTACACATTGCGAATGGTCGCGATCCAGGAAACTATGTTTCCCTTCTGCGCATTAACGTAAGTTTTAGAAATTTATATAAAACACAATTAGGGTTATCGTATATAGAGGGAGGTTGGGAAACCCTAAAAAAATGAAAAACTGAGGAACACCCTGATAGCCGTTGTATGCACATGTGCATACAAGTACTTGAAGTTGTTTTTTTGGTTTTTATGCAAATGTGTATGCTACAAATTACTATTATGCACATGTGCATACCGTTCAAATGACAGTTACCAGGGTGTTCCTCAGTTTTTTTTTTTTTTTTTTTTGCGGTTTTTGCGTGAACCTGACCCCTCGTATATAAAGCTAAGAATTAGATCCGATGACTTTCAACTTTTTTAATTACATCGCAGAGTGCAAATTCAAGCCAGAGCCACATGCTCATACTACAAGAGAGTTCATGTGATTCTACGGGTGCATATGTTATATATGCCCCAGTAGATATCGCATCAATGAATGTTGCGTTAAGTGGTGGTGATCCGGATTGTCTTGCCTTGCTACCATCTGGTTTTGCGATACTTCCTGATGGACCTGGGCAGTATGAAGGAGGAGATCTTGAAGTCGGAAGTACTGGTGGATCGTTGCTCACTATCGCATTCCAGATTTTAGTCGATTCAGTTCCTACATCCAAATTATCACTAGGATCAGTGGCAACAGTTAATACTCTTATTAAGTGCACAGCTGAAAGGATCAAAGCTGCAGCAGCTTCTCATAATCTATAAATAAAATTTGTTGTGTTTTATATGGTAAGACAGTCATCAACCTCACTTGATTACATTGGATTTCAAAGTATGCATTTCTCAGGTTCAAAGGAAAATCTCAAAAAAAACGGAAAATTAAGAAACCTGGTAGTCTTTCATTTGGAAGTTATGCCCTTGTTCATACAAGTAATTTGTAACATGCACACATGCATTAAAACAAAAAAAACTTAATTTACTTGTATGCAAAAGTGCATATACCTTCGAGATGAAGGGTTAAGGGTTACCATGGTTCCTTAGTTTTCCATTTTTTTGAGGTTTTACCCTGAACCTCTCTCACACACACACTCTCTCTCTCTATATATATATTCCCTTGTCAGGATTTTTAATTGCGGTTATCGCAATTTTGATCTGATATCTATGCATTTATGTATTGCAGTGGCGCAAAGGGATCGAAGAGGGAAAAAGATTTAATTAGGCAGGCGATGCGATCTCTTTATCTTTTGAAACAGATGGAAGAAGTCAAGAACGCACCTTGAACAATCCTTGGCCTCATGATGCAATATCAGGAAAGCATTTTTATCGTTCATCTAGGGTTAATAGGTTCGGGTATTGACTTTGCCTATCTTAAAGATTAGAGAGTAAAACATAGACCTTGTCGAATAATTTCTAGATAAAACTCAAATAACTTTGTTTTGCTTTAGGATTTCATTAGGGTTTTTCGGTTACATGTGTTTTTGAACCAGAATACAACTGGTAGCCTGCAGGAAGCTACTGGCAACTCCTTTTGTTACCATTTTAGGGTTTTTTTTGTCCGGTGTTGCGCTATTCCCTTCGGTTGATCCTTATTTTAGGAAATAAATTAATTTTCAAGGTTTGTATTTTACAAATATTTGAAATTAATTGTCTCTATATATACATGCATAAAAATAGGATTCAAGGTTAGAAAAGTTCATGGTAACGGACATAGTACCAAATACGCACCAAGTTGATTAGATTGATCGACCCTACAACTCTTTGATATATATGTAGATTGTGCACCTCAATCAAAGATATTGTGCATATATTCTCTATTAGATGCGGGTTAATATGAGAACAATATCTATTTAAGAAAACACGAGAACGGCCGAGTACATACAAAATCATATACGATTCACGTATTAAGTCGTGGGGAAAGTCTTCCACGTCCAGTTTTTGGGCCATTAATGCTGAATCATATATGATTTTGTACATGATTTGTTGTTTTCTTGTTTTTTTAAATAGTTAACGTTCTCGTTTAAACCTTCCTCTTCTCTATTAATACTTATTTGTATAACCAAATCAGAAGAAATTTCTTGAGAGAATGAAAAGGAAATCAAGAATGCTTTCAAGAATTTATCATTTATCTATGTTTAGAATACTATCCTAAAAACGATAATAACTTACGTTGATGATCTTGCTATCCCCTATATATATTACATAAATAAGGAAGACAACCATGTCCAAGTTCAAGTGGTTTAGGTCAGGATGGGCATAATTGACCCCAAAACCATTTCTAGTTCCCTTGATATTTAGGTGATTAACTTTGTGTTACTCCATACCCGCTTGAATCCCGTTAGAAATGTTTACTCTTCATATATTCCTCACAATCAAAATCTTCTAAACTTTATCCCATCACTTCCCAAATCGTTTTCCTTTAAGTCAGGTCTTCACAGAAACAACCTCTCTACTCCCTCTACTCCTTGGATAGATAAAAAGTTTGCGTACATCAGGTCCCAAATCAACCCTAGTCCTAAGTGGAATATACTGAGTATGTTAGGTTTGGTTTTACACTCCTCACAATCAAAAGGGTATCCAAAAAGGGAAAGACGAGGGTAAGAAAGTTAAGAGGTAAAAAAGATTTTCTAGAGATGGTATAGCCATTTCCGGACACGAAATTCTGAGTCCTAGAAAAAAGTTTGTGTTTAGGTCTTAAAAAGACGAATCCCTAAATACTTCTCCGAGCCTATCATCACACGGAGACGTTAATAACCACATAATTATCTCTTCCAAGACCTCTTGCGCTGGTAGAAAACACTCGGCCTCACTGCTGAATATTTCTTATAGCATTTTAACATCTTGAAATTCCCAAATTAACTCATTCTTATCCGGTCGATTAATACAATTCTTTCATTTAAACTTTCTCTGTAAACTTAGTTTTAGTTATGCCTCAATGCTATAATCTCCCCATTTGGAAAAACCAAGGTACAAAAGGAATGATGGACTCAAGATCACAAAGAAGGCAAATGAAAAGTAGCAGAGAATGATAGTTGATTTCGCCAAATCTTTCATGTGTTCTGGAACAATAAGTAAAAAGATTAAATTTATGTAAACAAAATCCACTCTAGAGTTTTGTGATCTACGGTCATCAAAAATTGCATGAAATCAATTGGCCGGGTACGTGATCATCATCAATTTGTAACCCTAAAAGCATTAGATTTATATAGACTTATATGATAGATGTGAAATATACTTTCACTTTGATGCTCATGAATCATGAGCATTAATTGGGTGATATCGTTTTGCATTATGTACGTCCATCCTTATACAAGCCGGTGCGCCTTGTTCATCTTTAGATGGATTTATTACCCTCCCTTTGTTTATGCTAGATAATAATTGATCTTATGCCCAATCATAGTATGCAAGGGATATACGCGTGCACTAGATTTGCCACAATTACTCGTGTTAATTGGGCTCATATAGTCCAGGTTAGGGGGACAATATTGGATGGTGAATTTTAAACATACCCCCTCCTATAGGAAGTAGGTGAGTGAGGTAGGAGGGGGTATGTGAGTGATATAGGTAGGGGTATGTGAGTGATTGTGAGTGAGGAGGGGTAGGAATAACAATGCCCTGTTGGATTGGACATGACAAGTTGTCCCTAAATATTGTTTAATGATTTTATAAGGTACTAGATTGTCCTTTTTATATAGTTGATTAGTACCTTAATTCTTTTGGGACATGTTATTCTCATATTCATGTGGACAACATGCTAGAAAAGGTTCTTCTAAGTTCTAAGCCATCATTTTCATCCAAAGGTCCATATTTCTATTGATGTTTCCTATAGATTTAATTAACTAAATCATGTCATTTACCATCTAATTACCATTGAGTAATTCTAGTTTGGTTTATTCCCTACCATGATGCAGAGGAGATCCAAGAGTTACCATATTCTTGATCTCCTTGATCAATAAGAGAAAGGAAAACAAGCTTAAAGTAGACATAAGTTTAAAATAAAAAAGTGCTATAACTTTTAATTAATTATTTGCAAGATTTGAATCTCTCTGTTTAGACAATATTAATTAGGATGATTTGTCATATTTTAATTTCTTGATTTTAGTTTGGAAAATAATCAATTAGGGCTATTTACCATCTTTTATTTTATTTTTTTCCCATATATATGCCAAAATTAGATTAGCCTATAAAAAGGGCTCTTTCTAACCATGCTTATTCAATCGAATAATATTAAAAGTTTCTTTTCAATTTTGAGCTTTATCTCGATTCCTGTTCAAAGCCCTGCGTGCTCTACGTTTGGAAGATTTGCGAATCCCTACTGCGTATGTTAAAACTTTACAAGGTCCGCCTCACGGCATCCAAGATTTCAGATTGATCTATCATTCCATACCGGATTTCTGAGATCTCTATCTTTTTTATCCGAATTTCATCAATAAGGGGCTACTTGGTTGGTTTTCCATTAAGTCCTGTATGGATAAAGTTGTCTGTATAGATTAATCTGTCTATATAATTTAGAATAGATTAATCTGTCTATATAATTTAGAAGGTTTTTGTTTAGTAGAGTTTTTTCATAGATGGAAAAAACGTGTTTTTAATTGAGAGGTGTAAGTTTGGAAAAAAACATAGATTTCTATTACATAAGCTCCCCTTAGAAGCTTACAAAATAAACTTTTTATATCATTAAGTCATTACCAAACACTTATGTATATATCTGATCGAATAAGTTGTGAGTTTCATTAAACTTATTAAACTGGTAACAAACATGCTCTAAGAGTTTCATTTTGAAAACAATTCTTTTTAGTAAATTATATCTTTTAAGACTCTTCTTGTCGGTACAGAAGGGTGTACCATCCTTGCTTCTAGCTAGAGACATTGCTTTATATAGCTCGAGTACAACTTAGAAGTCATGTAATCATCAAGCGGTTGGTTCTCCCACGACGTTGATGCTTACAGGAGATCTGGAAGGTTCAAGATATTTGACATTTACCACACATAATTTGTCTTTGGCATGCATTTAATTCAAAGCGATTATTTTTCCTTGATCTGAAATCAGCATAATCGGTTAAATTTCTTCTAACTATAAGATTATAAAAACAGGAAACTTGTAATATTACAAAAGGTCGATTTGTGAGATTTGAATTTAGAACCTTTGCATTTATCACACCGTAATCAAAACTGAAATATCATATGTAAATTATAATAGAACAAGCTCATAAAATTCCAATAATTTTCTCATTCAAACTTCATGTAGTTTTTTATTTTATTTTTTGAACAACAAAAGGCAAATTTATTAAAACAACAGAAAACTAGCAAGGCACTAGAGTGCACAGATTGTTAACAAAGTGCAACGGGGAATTAATCCACACATCCCAACAACGATCTTTATCAAACTTAGCTCTAACTTTTAACCAGTAAAAAGGCATAATACGGGATTTGATTAGCAATCTCCTTCTGGTTCTTCATTTTCCCCATATGGTCTTTCTCATTTCTTTGGTTCCACATCACCAAAAGTAAGCCATGTAAATAACTTCCATCACCTCATGTAGTATTCTAAGTCTCCTTTGTTTCACAATTGTCCGTCGGCCAGAACTTCCACCATCTATGTAATGACCTCCCACCTCCCTCCCTGTAGAGCAATGCATGAAGAGATGATCAGAACTTTCAGGATGAGATACATAACTCGGACAATCTATCGCAATGAGGTTACCCTTATGGTTATGTAACACCCTAAAAATAGGGATAACAAAAATCCGAAAAACGGGCATGAGGTATATAGAATTGCCATAGCAAAAGCCTCCCAAAAATGGAGAAATAACCAATCCTATTGAATTACAGTTGTAATTTAAAAGACAAATAAATAACAACCAACTAATCTAATTTCTATAACTAGAAAAGAGATTACAAAAGGAGTGTCATCTATAAACCCAAATATTCTTCTACAAAATGTATGTCCAACTGCAAGTTTCCCCATGCTCTCACCCAAGCAACTACGCCAGCTTAGAACCTGAGATACACATCGACACCAAACAAGTGTTAGGCCAAAAATCCTAGTGAGTTGAACAAGAAATAGCGTAATAGCACAAATACAATTCTTATCAGTAGTTAACCAAGGCTCAACATATGTGGAGTCAACGGGGGATACCCATAGCACCAATCAAGTTCCATCCAAAGAGACAATGTACCTTGATGCCAACTACTAAGAGTGACATCCCAAAGGCTCGGCACATCCGAGGACTACAACCATGGCATTACCTCGAATGGCGAAGGTCTAGGCACATACCATCACGGTGGCACCCAAGACTACATCCTCCTAGTGTCTACTGACTTGGTTCGTCCAACATAAAACACCCCTATCACCCAAGCAACTACGCCAGCTTAGAACCTGAGATACACATCGACACCAAACAAGTGTTAGGCCAAAAATCCTAGTGAGTTGAACAAGAAATAGCGTAATAGCACAAATACAATTCTTATCAGTAGTTAACCAAGGCTCAACATATGTGGAGTCAACGGGGGATACCCATAACACCAATCAAGTTCCATCCAAAGAGACAATGTACCTTGATGCCAACTACTAAGAGTGACATCCCAAAGGCTCGGCACATCCGAGGACTACAACCATGGCATTACCTCGAATGGCGAAGGTCTAGGCACATACCATCACGGTGGCACCCAAGACTACATCCTCCTAGTGTCTACTGACTTGGTTCGTCCAACATAAAACATATAGGAGGTCTGTGAGGTATATTTCAACCAAGTATATTTCAATACCAACCATGTGTACAATATCACCATCCTAACCATATAAGGTCCAACATAGGACTCATTTAATAATCATTTTAGTCAAGTAAACATGATAGCACCAATAAAGATAACCCAAATAGAGGTCATCACCATATCAAGATTTCCATTCAATAAATCATAGCATAATACACTCATACATATTCCCAACATATTTCCATAAGGAAACCCAAATACTTGGATATGTAGTTATGAACATTATGAGCAAAATAGACAACAATACAAGTAAAAGATAATGATGTGTATCTAGTTTTAACAAAGGTTTCGTAAACTCACAATCTAGGTTTTTGATTAAAATCTAGAAAAGATGAAAACACTAGAAGTTGAAGGTGAGACTTGAAGAAACCCTAGGAAATCCCTTGGAAGGCACTAAATGCAAGTAGGCAAGATCCAACCACCAAATAGACGTTGTATTTATGAGGGTTAGGGTTTTTGGTGAGTAAGAAACTGATTTGGAGTCTCCAAAATCGCCAAAGAGAAAAGAGAGAATGAGAAAAAATGAACTAAAAATCGGCCAAAGGACTCATTTAAGTCAGAGTGCCCGCTCGCGATAGTGCCCGGTGACAGTGACATTGTCACTGTCGCGAGTCACAATCGCGCCAAACATGATGGTCTCGGTACCAACCACGTGAGAGTGACTTGCGATAGTGACAATGTCACTATCGTGCGAGCACAACCGCGCCAGACCCCCAACTCGCGGTACATCACCCGCAATAGTGACCAGCGATAGTGACAGTGTCACTATCACGTGGCACTATCGCGCCACACCCAGATCAGCCCAAAAAATTAGTCGAACACGATAACGAGCGCGAGGTTCAGACAGTTAAGATGGTTATATAACTCAGATAGCATGATAACACTAAAACAAGGATCATGTGCATAAAAAGTCCTCATATACTAAAATAATCATAATAAATGAAATAAGGAATAATTACTTACCTTATAAATTTACGGGTGTTACAATCCTCCCCACCTAATTGGGATTTCGTCCCCGAAATCTCATCCTACACTAAACAAGTGAGAGTAACGCTTCTTCATATCATTTTCAGACTCCCAAGTAATGTTAGCACCCCGATGGTGCTTCCATTGGACTTTAACCATAACCACGTCCTTATGCCATAACTTCTACACTCTCGATTCTAATATCGCCTCCGGTTCTTCCACACAACGATTCCCATTATCTACTCGGATTTCCGTCAAAGGAATCACGCTTTCCTCCTCGGCCAGACACTTCCGAAGGTAACACACGTGAAACGTAGGGTGTATTCCATCCATTTTCGGTGGTAAGTCCAACCGATATGGTTGCAAACCAATCTTCTCCAAAATGATGAAAGGTCCAAGGAAACGAGGGCTAAGCTTCCTGTGCTTCACAATACGGATAATCCCCTTCCATGGAGATACTTTCAACATGACACGGTCGCCCACTTGAAACTCGACCGGTCTCCTCTTCTTGTCCGAATAACTCTTATGTCGGTCTTGCGCCGCCTTTAGCCTCTCTCGAATTTCCTTCACCTTGTCAGACGTCTCTTGAACTATTTCCGGCACGGCGAATTGCTTCTCGCCCGCTTCTAGCCAACAAACCGGGGTTCTACACTTCCGTCCATATAATGCCTCGAACGGTGCCATTCCGATACTAGAATGGTAACTGTTGTTGTATACGAACTCTACCAAAGGTAGGTGTGAGTCCCAACTCCCTCCGAAATCTATTACACACGATCTCAACATATCCTCTAGTGTCTGGATCGTCCTCTCGCTCTGACCATTCGTTTGGGGATGATACGGCATGCTCAAATTCAGTCTAGTGCCCAACTCTTTCTATAGGCTTGCCTAAAAGTTTGAAGTGAAGCGACTATCCCGATCCGATACGATGGATTGCAAAACTCCATGCCTTGACACCACCTCATCGATATAAAGCTTGGCCAATTTCTCCATTGGCAAAGTCTCCCGCATCGCAAGGAAATGCGCACTCTTGGTTAACCGGTCAACAATTACCTAAATGGTGTCGTGGCCGCGCAAGGTCTTTGGTAGTTTTATCACAAAGTCCATGGTGATGTTGTCCCATTTCCACTCGGGAATGGACAACGGTTGCAAACTCCTGTACGGTCTTTGATGCTCCGCCTTGACTTGGAGGCACGTGACACATCTCTCCACATAACTAGCTACATCTAGCTTCATCACCGGCCACCAATAGTTCAATTTCAAGTCTCTATACATCTTGGTGCTACCGGGATGTATAGAATACTTCGATTTATGCGCTTCTTCAAGAAGTAGGTCACGGTTTCCCCCAACCTTCGACACCCAAATTCGCCCTTGAAAGAGATTAAGTCTACGACCGTCTTCCGTTAAGAGTCCCCTTTGTTTTAACACGACTTCGGATTTGAGGTTCTCCTCTTTAAGTGTTTCCACTTGACTCGCCTTTATGCTTTCCAATAAACTCGACATCACATCGATCCTTGTAAGGGACATCTTGACACCACCATCATGGATCCTTTGACTCAATGCATCCGCCACTACATTGGCCTTACTTGGATGATAGAGTAGGTCACAATCGTAGTCTTTCAAAAGCTCAAGCCACCTTATTTGCCGCATGTTGAGTTCCTTTTGATCAAAGATGTACTTAAGGCTCTTGTGATCCGTGAAAAGAGTACACTTTGTCCCATACAAGTAGTATCGCCACAACTTCAACGCAAAAACTACCGCTGCCAATTCTAATTCATGAGTCGGATAGTTCTTCTCATGATCCTTTAGTTGCCGCAACGCATAGGCTATTACCTTTCCACGCTGCATAAGCACGCACCCGAGACCCATCTTGGAAGCATCACTATATACTACGAAGTCTTCCGATCCCTCGTATAAGGATAAGATTAGAGCTTCACACAATCTTTTCTTGAGCGTTTGAAAAGCTCGATCTTGCACATCGGTCCAAAGGAACTTGACGTTCTTTCTTATGAGTGAGGTGAGTGGTGTAGCTATCTTGGAGAAATCTTGAATGAAACGCCTATAATAGCCCGCCAAACCCAAGAAACTTCGAATCTCTGTCGGACTCGTTGGAGGCTCCCAACTCATCATCGCCTCGATCTTTGCCAGGTCTACCTTTACTCCGTCTTTAGACACTACGTGGCCCAAGAATTGCACTTCTTGAAGCCATAATTCGCACTTTGAGAATTTTGCAAACAATCTTTCCTTTCTTAGGACCTCCAACACTAGATTAGGATATCGTCGATGAAGATGATCACGGATTTGTCCAAGAATGGGCGATATACACGGTTCATTAAATCCATGAATACGGCCGGAGCGTTGGTTAAGCCGAAAGGCATCACCAAGAACTCATAGTGACCGTATCGCGTCCGAAAAGCCGTCTTCGGAATGTCTTCCTTCTTCACTCTCACTTGATGGTATCCGGACCGAAGATCAATCTTTGAGAAGCATCCCGCGCCTTGGAGTTGATCAAAAAGATTGTCGATGCGAGGTAGAGGATACTTGTTCTTCACCGTGACTTTGTTTAACTCTCGGTAGTCGATACACATCCACATGGATCCATCCTTCTTCTTCACGAACAAAACCGGTGCTCCCCAAGGTGAAGAGCTCGGTCGGATAAAGCCCTTCTCCAACAACTCTTGAAGTTGCATCATCATCTCTTTCATCTCCGTCGGGGCCAATCAATAGGGAGCACGGGCTATCGGAGCCGCTCCCGGAGTGAGGTCGATTAGAAACTCCACTTGCCGTTCCGGCGGTAACCCGGGTAAGTCTTCCGGAAAGACATCCGGATAATCTTGCACGACCTTCACATCTTCCACCGACTTCTTCTCTTTCTTCGCATCCACCACATAAGCCAGATACGAAGGGTAACCCTTTGCTAAGAATTTGCAAGCTTTAAGAGAGGAGATAATGGGGTTACTTCTCTTCCCTTTTTCTCCATAGACGGTGACCACACCACCCTCCGACAAAGGCACACAAATAATTTTCTTGGAACAAAGGATGTCGGCCTTGTGCCTCGACAACCAATACATGCCTATAACCACATCGAAACCACCTATAGCCATCGGTAACAAATCTACATCGAAATAATTCCCATCGATCTCTAGAGTGCTACCGCAGAAACGATCTCGGATGATCACTTGATCTCCGTTAGCTACTTCTACTACTAGTGCATCGGGAAAGACACTAATAGGAGTGATGAATTGCTTACAGAAAATAACCGATACAAAAGAACACGTAGCACCCGAATCAAATAATACATAAGCAGGTAAGGAGTTTGCTAGGAACGTACCCGGAACCACATCGGCCATCTCTTTTGCCTCCTCGGCAGTCATCCGAAAAGCTCAGCTCGGCGCTTTCGACGGTTGCTCGACTCTTGCTGTCGATCCCAAAGAACTTCCACGGTGGCCACCCACAAGCTTTGGGCAATCCCTCTTCATGTGCCCCGGTTCTTGACATTCGAAACATACCGTGTGATAACCTGGTAAGTTACATTTATTATTTTATGTGATCATTAAGATAAGTGGAATGGCTTTACATTATATTTGATATTTCTATTAGTATTTTAATTATTAGATATAGGTTAAGGGTTTATGTGGTTAGTTGGTTATACTTTTGGAATCAAATGTAAATAACCATAGATATATATGTGACTCATAGATAGTTTGATGAGTCATAACATCTCATTTGCTGAAATATCTTAGTGTGTATGTGTGTGGTTTATGTGCGTGTCGGCAAGAAGAGAATGGAAAGGAGAGAAGAAAGGAATTCAAGAGAAAAAGGGTTAGAGTTAGGTTCTTTTACTTTGGTGATTCAAGTAATTCTCAAAATTGCAGGTATGTTTAGATTACTATGTTGAAACTTCTTCTTCCTTGCTTAGATTATCTTAGTCATTTTAGTATTTGTATAAGTTCCTCCATGAATAATACTTGAGTTGAATCCAAGTCTTGAATTTAAGAAAAGCTATAGTTTATGGTTTATACATCTTCCTATACTTGGTATTGATTCAAGTTTCAAAGTTTAA
The DNA here is from genome assembly GCA_023525745.1 of Arctium lappa. Lineage (NCBI taxonomy): Eukaryota > Viridiplantae > Streptophyta > Magnoliopsida > Asterales > Asteraceae > Arctium > Arctium lappa. Next base: position 2,590,832 of record CM042059.1, on the reverse strand, counting down.
CTCCCCATTATGGGGATGGGGTTCATGTTATGGCAAGTTAGAAGGTTGTAAGTTAGATGGTAATTGTGAGTTTAAATGATTAGATATGCATGTATAAAGTTGATATTGAGTTCCTCCTTGTTATTTGATGTTAGAACCTCCTTTTTATGCTAAAAACTTCCATAGAAATGACCCAAATTCAGTTGGGTTTGAGTTGGGATGTTAAGGGAATGAAATAGGGGTTGTTTGTTGTCCACAAAGGTCCGCGCGACCTTTGGCGCGGGTTGGGTCGCGCCAAAAGTCGCGCCATGCACTGTTTCAGCATTTTCAAATTTTTGTCTATTGCGTATTGGTGTCGTTTCTAGGCGTAATATAGGGGTATGGGTACTCTTTTTGAGTGTATAATAGCTTTTGAACACATTGAACAAGTTATTATGGCATATCACAACTCCAACTCTTGTCTTTGATGTCGGTTGTTCGGTTTCTAGCTCGGTTGCGATTCGGGAGCGTCCGTTGGGTCGTTTAAGGTCGTAAATTGTAGTAGTGAGTCTTATATACATATAATTATGTGGATTTCATAAATGTGTATATATTACAGGCTCAATTACTCTTCAGTGAAGTTTGATATAATTGGTGTTCGGTTGTGTCGTTTGTGCGTGTGTGGCTTCGAACTCTTAATAAGGTGAGTTTTCTTTTAACCATTTTCGAACTGGAATACTTATGTTATGAAATGGTTTATATGTGATATGTGTAGTAATGATTGTGAGTTATATGGAATGAGATTATTGAAATGAAATCTCATATGTTTGAGCATTGCATTACACTATTGTATTTTGGCCGGACGTAGAAGCCGGATGGAGTTGGTTGTACCGAAAGGGGCAACGGGGTTGGTTGTATTTGAGGTACTTCGAAGTAAATTAATTAGTTGTGCTTAGCATTCAACTAATTTTGATATGGCTATGAGTTGTTGGTGTTATAGGCCAACGGAGTACATTGCATAAAATTTGAATTGTGATTTGTTGATAATGATTTTTATATCAATGTTTTCATAATATTGTTATTAAAATGTTTGGGATTATCTCACTTAGACCAATTGGTCTAACCCTCAATGTTTTTCCAAATCTGTATTCCAAGACAGATGACTGGTAAGGGAAAAGGAAAAGATAAGCTATGATGTTATGTGAAGAAATGTGTTGCATGTGGGAAGCTATTATGAGTTACTACTTCTAGTTGAACAATGTTATATGTCAATGATTTTTGTTGGATGTTGTATTATGTATGCATGTATGTGCTTATGTATCGAAAGAAAAAAGTTGGTACTATATTATGTAGTTAGTGTAATTCTAGACTTCGGGACCCTATATGTAATAGGTGGGTTGTTACATATCGGCCCTCGGATAGGGCAATCCCGAATCGCATGGCCTTTCTTGTCGCACTTGGCACACTCCACGGGACCCGAGTGAGGCTTGGGGTCGCATGGGCCAGAGTGCTTGGCTTTGCACTTATGGAACCAACGTGCCTCTCGGCGATTATCTTCGACTCTTCCGCCTACAAATGGCCTAACTTGACGAACGGTCCCGGATGGCCCTTCCCACTTCCGCTTGTCACCCACTTGACCTCTCTCATCCTTTTCTGCCATCATATCGTCTTCCACTAACAAGGACTCTTCAATTACATCCTGAAGTGTCAATCCTCTCGCGTTCCTCACTGTCGTCCTCATACCGGCCGACAATCCACATTGGTAAGCTTTGATTTTTGATCTCCCATCAGGGACTAGGTGTCCCACCAAGTTTAGTTTTTCCAAGAAGATCTTGGAGTAGTCGACGACTGATAGAGTCCCTTTCTTCAAACCTCGGAATTCCGCTTCCAGCTTGTCCAGCGACCTCTCACTGCAATACTTGTCCATGATCTTCTGCTTGAAAACCGGCCAAGTCAACTTCGCCAAAACTTCGGGAGTGAGGGCGGACCGTGTGAGGTTCCACCAGATCAGGGCCTCACCCTGAAGTAGTTGGGAAGCGAACTTCACCCGTTGCGATACATCGCATTCGCTTGACTCGAAGGCCATCTCCACTTCTTTCAGCCAATACATGCACGCAATCGAATTTGCAGAACCTGAAAACTCTTTCGGATTGCACCCAAGAAAAGCTTTGTAGGTGCATCCCTTGACTTTACTGTAACACCCGCTATTTTGGAGTTGGGTGAAAAGTTGACTTTTACCCGAAGTTCAAGGGGGTAAAATGTAACTTAGGTAATATAAATATAAATCAGATTTCAGATATTTTCTAAAATATCATAATCTGTCTTCTAAGAAATCAGAGAGAGAGAGAGAGAGGGAAGCAGGAAGAAGGGTCGTTTGGTTTTTCTCCAAATCAAGGTACGAATATAGCTTAATGCTTTGATCTGAATGCTTTTAGCCGTGTAGAATCTCGTTGTGAAGGTTTTAAACCGTTCCATTTTGAGAACTGGTATTTCTCGTTTTGGATCTGGGTTCTGCGTCGACTGTTCTTGATGAACAAGACGACCAAACTTGTTAAGACCGAGAAGATGGATTCGACCGGTGTCGGGTTCGACCGGTATCGAGTTCGACCGGTGTTGGGTTCGACCGGTGTCGAGTTCGACTGGATTTGGTACTCGACCAGTATTGTGTTTTCGCAGTGGGTTATGTTCGTATTCCAGAGTTGTAGGTCAATAAGTTGTCTTTATTTTTGGCTTACCGATTTAACGGTGTTGTCGTAGGTAGCATTCGTAAGAAGCAGTCTTTAAGCACGAAGAAATCTGAGGTGAGTCCTTTAAGCTAAATCAGTCTATATTTCGAAAGCTATATGATAAATGTATTTATGTAAATGTTGAAAACCTTGTTTTAAAATATGGCTTATTGTTGTTGGATGATACCTTCTAAAAAAAATCCCATCTTTTTAAAGAATCAAGATTTATGTAATTGAATCACTGTTCATATGAATTGCCTGTATATTTGATTTAATATGAGTATGCTCTGAAATGACATGCTTTGGCTTTGAGTCTTAGTGCAATGGATCTATAGGCACTGTGTTCCTATGTCCCCGGTTTTGGGCATTTGGTTCACGTTTTAGCACGGGATAGGCATCAGGTTGACTTATTGGATTTATTGACTTAGCTCATGGCTATACTCACCTCACGACACCATTTGGGTTTAGTACTCCCTTTTATTTGGTTTGTTCTTACTAGGCTTTAGCCTAACGCTTGCTCTTGGTTGTCATGTTGGCAGGTTATCTTAGCGGTGGGGCTCGTCGGGACTAAGGGAGCGACCTTGGGGTCGTGAGGGATTCTTTTGAAGATACATTTTGGAAGTATAGCGATACCCGTCCCTAATCTAGATAATATTGTAGATTAATAGGTTGTCGTTTTATGCTTCATTTATCTACCACATTAATGTCTACTCTATACCCCGTTGGGATGATTTGTATATTGGAATTGTTGCACCTTATTCCGCAAGTTAGTTTTGCTGAATTCTTTTTCGAAAATTTTATTTCCGCAAAATTTCTAGGGTGTTACAAGTTGGTATCAGAGCCTTGGTTTAAGTGAACTAGGTATGGCTGTAAGATGCCTAGACTTAAGCTGAGACTATTAAGTTATGACTCGTGAGATGGGATAGATCTTGTAAGATAGGATGGTCTTAGAGTCGACGGAAACTTGCACAAATTGAAAGTTGTAACGATGGTGATAAGCACTCTTGCGTATTATACGTTCATAATTTCACTTAGCTAACGTTATTATGAAAATGTTTTACGTAGGCATACTTAAATTACTGTTGTTATAATAATTGATAAGTGTAGTTGTACGTTCTCTGTGTTTCCGTTATCCTTATCCCGTTCTTTTGCATGATTGCGTTCAGCAGAACCATGGTTAATACTAGGAATCGTCCGGAAGGCCAGGAGGCCGAAATACCTACGGTCGACCATCCGCTGGCGACCATAGTAGGAGAAACTATACGTGTGAGTAATGTGCTGGGAGGAGGACCCGAGCATATTCCTCGGCGAAATTTGGAGGCTGATGAGCCTATTATCGAAGAAGTGACGGCCGAGACGAGATTGATGGATCGCATGATGTTGGCCATGAATAGGGCCATGACGCAACAGCAAGAGGTATTCTTGAAACTCCTTCAGGACCGAGACGCTAACAACCGTAGGCCCGAAACGGTTGGCGAAAATGTAATTGTGGCAGGATCCGGGGGTACTGGACCTGAAGTTTCCCCTGTGGTGACTGCAACCCTGGGCGTCAGTCGAGCGGCGCGGACTTGCACGTTCAAGGATTTTCTGGGTTGCCGACCACCAGAATTTAAAGGCTCGGACAATCCTCTAGATTGTATGGCCTGGGTTCGCGAGATGGAGCAAGCTTTTCGCTCAAGTGAATGTGGGGAGGAACAGAGGGTTATTTTTGGTTCCCGATTGTTGCGGGGAATAACTCTTACTTGGTGGGATGTGTACTCCGCTTCGCTGGAGCCGACTGTTCTGGACCAATTGTCTTGGTCTACCTTCAAGGAGAAACTGCTAGAGGAGTACTGTAACGAGAGGTCGTTGGATCGAATCATGGAAGAAATTCAGAATTTGAAGAAAGGAGGTATGTCTGTGAGGGAGTATAACCGTCTCTTCATGGACAAGTTGGGTTTTGTGGGACGTCTGGTCCCGACAGAGAAAGATAAGATCAAGGCTTACATCAAGGGTCTCCCATCGGACATGATGTCGATGGTGCGTGTAACAAGAACCTCCACCCTTCGGGAGGCAATGGAAGAAGCTCAACTAATGGAAGATGCTTACAGTCTCGGCAGGGAGCAAAGTGTTCGCCAAGTCGAGAAGCGGAAATGGGAAGGAAGTTCGATGCCCTCGAAGAAACCCTTTTATGCCAACAGCAGCACTCAGCGAGAAGCTGATCCTAGACGTGATGCCAGGTGGTGCTCCAAGTGCCGAAGCAAGCATTTCGGTCCTTGCAACTTTGTTCCCAGAATGTGCTACAAGTGCGGGAATACGGGTCACACGTTCCGAGATTGCCCTCTTAAGGGGCAAATATGTTTCGAATGTAAGGAACCGGGGCACGTAAGGGCGGAATGCCCGAAGTTTAAGACTGGGGATTTGGCGGGAAGAAGATGGAACCTCCGCGGTCGACCGTAAGGGCTTTCCAGATGTCGTCAGAGGAAGCGAAAGCATCGACCGATGTGGTGTCGGGTACGTTCTCTCTAAATTCCGTACCTACACGTGTGTTATTTGATTCTGGTCCTAGCTACTCGTTCATATCCGAATTGTTCTGTCAAAGGCTTGCCATGTCTATGAGTATGTTAGAGAATGCTGTTGTGGTAGAAATAGCAAATGGAGGCCAAGTTCTAATTCATAATATCCTTAGAGATTGCATGTTAGAGCTTAAGGGAAAGAAATTTCCCATTAACTTATTGCCTATGCATATTGGCGGATTCGACGTGGTTGTGGGTATGGACTGGTTATCTAAGAACCAGGCCGAAATTGTATGTTCCAAGAAAATGATTCGATTACCCGTGGCAAACGGAGAAGAGACAATAATCTACGGCGAAGGAAGGAAAGGCGAAGTGGCGATAATTTCAGTGATCACAGCTAGCAAGTGCTTAACGAAGGGATGTTTACCTTTCTTGGCTTATGTTATCGATACCAAACTCGACCAGCGGAAACTAGAACATGTTAGGGTGGTACGCGAGTTTCCCGATGTGTTCCCGGAAGACTTGCCCGGATTGCCACCCGATCGTGTTGTGGACTTTCGTATTGACCTCATTCCAGGAGCGACTTCTATTGCTCGAGCTCCTTATCGTCTGGCTCCTACCGAAATGCAAGAAATGGTGGTTCAACTCCAATACCTTCTCGAGAAAGGTCTCATCCGACCGAGCTCGTCACCTTGGGGAGCTCCGGTCCTATTCGTCAAGAAAAAGGACGGTGCAATGAGGATGTGTATCGACTACAGAGAGCTGAACAAAGTGACGGTAAAGAACAGGTATCCACTTCCGAGAATCGATGATCTGTTCGATCAACTTCAAGGAGCAGGTTGTTTCTCAAAGATCGACCTTCGATCGGGGTATCACCAAGTGAAAGTAGCAAAGAGCGACATCCCAAAGACAGCATTTAGGACTCGTTATGGGCACTACGAGTTTCTAGTGATGCCATTCGGCCTAACCAACACACCGACAATATTTATGGACTTGATGAACCGGGTGTGTCGACCGTTCATCGAAAAATCGGTAATCGTGTTCATCGACGACATCCTAGTTTACTCCAAGAATGAAGAAGGGAACGAGAAGCATCTCCGTGAAGTATTGGATATGTTAAGGCGAGAAAGACTCTACACAAAGTTTTCAAAGTGCGACTTTTGGCTTCCAGAGGTTCAATTTTTGGGGCATATAGTTTCAAATGAAGGAGTAAAAGTGGATCCCGCAAAGATTGAGGCGATGACAAATTGGGAACCCCCCAAGAATCTGTCGGAAATCCGAAGTTTCCTAGGTTTGGCAGGGTACTACCGGAGATTCATTCAAGATTTCTCGAAGATAGCCTCGTCGTTGACGGCCTTGACCCGAAAGAACGTGAAATTTGTGTGGACCTAGAGGCAAGAAGAGGCGTTCCGCACCTTACAGAAGAAGCTTTGTGAAGCTCCTATCCTATCCTTACCTGAAGGGACGGAAGATTTTGTAGTGTACAGCGATGCGTCGAAGATGGGTTTGGGTTGTGTCCTGATGCAAAGAGGGAAGGTGATCGCTTACGCATCAAGGCAACTTAAAGTGCACGAAGTCAACTACCCTACTCATGACTTGGAATTGGCAGCAGTGGTGTTTGCACTGAAATTGTGGCGACACTACCTTTACGGTACGAAATGCACTCTTTATACTGATCACAAGAGCCTGAAGCATATCTTTGATCAGAAAGAGCTAAACATGAGGCAACGGAGATGGTTGGAGTTGTTGAAGGATTATGACTACGAGTTGCTCTACCATCCGGGTAAGGCAAACGTGGTTGCCGACGCCTTGAGTCGAAAAGTCTGCGGAGGAAATTCTCGTGCTACCTTTGCACGGATTGAAATAACTTCAACACTCATCGACAGAATCAAGGAATCGCAAGCCGAAGCCTTGCTAGAGGGAAATCTCAAAGGAGAAGTCATGGCAAAGCAACATCTTTTGTTGACTGAAGATAGTCGAGGGGTGAAGCTTTTCAATGGGCGAATTTGGGTACCTAAGATTGGGGGTAGTAGAGAACTTCTTCTCGAAGATGCCCACAAGTCAAAATACTTCATTCACCCGGGAAGCACGAAAATGTATAGAGATTTGAAATTGCATTACTGATGGCTAATCATGAAGCTCGATGTGGCGCGCTACGTGGAACAGTGTGTGACTTGCTTGCAAGTGAAGGTTGAACACCAAAGATCCTACGGAAGTTTGCAATCCTTGGAAATTCCGGAGTGGAAATGGGAACACATCACGATGGATTTCGTGACAAAGCTACCAAGGACCTTGAAAGGTCACGACGCCATCTGGGTAATAGTAGACCGCTTGACCAAAAGCGCTCACTTCTTGGCCATGCGGGAGACCTTGCCAATGGATAAATTGGCGAAGTTGTACATCGATGAAGTAATTTCCCGACACGGTGTGCCGCTATCTATTGTCTCTGATCGGGATAGTCGTTTCACGTCGCATTTTTGGGATGGTTTACAAAAGGAATTAGGTACACGTGTGAAGTTGAGCACGGCCTACCATCCTCAAACCGACGGCCAAAGCGAGAGGAAAATTCAGACTCTGGAAGACATGTTAAGATCGTGTGTGATCGACTTTGGGGGTAGTTGGGATACGCACCTGCCTTTGGTAGAGTTCGCGTATAATAATAGCTACCACTCGAGTATAGGGATGGCACCGTTTGAGGCGTTATACGGTCGCAAATGTCGAACTCCCGTATGTTGGCTCGAGGCGGGGGAAAAGCAGTTCGCCGGACCTGAAATTGTGCAAGAAACGGCGGACAAGGTCAAGGGCATCCGCGATCGTATGAAGGCGGCCCAAGATCGACAGAAAAGTTATGCCGATAAGAAAAGACGGCCAATGAAATTCCAAGTAGGAGATCGGGTTATGTTAAAGGTGTCCCCTTAGAAGGGAATTATTAGATTTGGGAAGCGTGGGAAGTTGAGCCCCCATTTCCTTGGACCGTTCACTGTGACTAAGCGGGTAGGACTGCAAGCTTATCAGCTGGAACTTCCTCCGGAGATGAAGGGAATTCATAACACGTTTCACGTATGCTATCTACAGAAGTGTCTAGCAAAGGAGGAGAGTGTCATTCCACTCTCCGAGATCAGAGTGGATGAGGGAAACCGTTGCGTTGAAGAACCTAAGGCAATTTTGGAAAGGAAGACGAAGAAGCTTCGTCACCGGGAAGTCACAATGGTCAAGGTTCAGTGGAGACACCATCGAGGTGCCAATGTGACTTGCGAAGCGGAAGAGGACTTGAAGCGGAGGTACCCTCATCTCTTCCCATAACCGAGATTTCGAGGACGAAATCTTCTCCAAGTTGGGGAGGATTGTAACACCCGCTATTTTGGAGTTGGGTGAAAAGTTGACTTTTACCCGAAGTTCAAGGGGGTAAAATGTAACTTAGGTAATATAAATATAAATCAGATTTCAGATATTTTCTAAAATATCATAATCTGTCTTCTAAGAAATCAGAGAGAGAGAGAGAGAGAGAGAGGGAAGCAGGAAGAAGGGTCGTTTGGTTTTTCTCCAAATCAAGGTACGAATATAGCTTAATTCTTTGATCTGAATGCTTTTAGCCGTGTAGAATCTCGTTGTGAAGGTTTTAAACCGTTCCATTTTGAGATCTGAGTATTTCTCGTTTTGGATCTGGGTTCTGCGTCGACTGTTCTTGATGAACAAGACGACCAGACTTGTTAAGACCGAGAAGATGGATTCGACCGGTGTCGGGTTCGACCGGTGTCGGGTTTGACCAGTGTCGGGTTCGACTGGTATCGAGTTCGACCGGTGTTGGGTTCGATCGGTGTCGAGTTCGATCGGATTTGGTACTCGACCGGTACTGTGTTTTGGCAGTGGGTTATGTTCGTATTCCAGAGTTGTAGGTCAATAAGTTGTCTTTATTTTTGGCTTACCGATTTAACGGTGTTGTCGTAGATTGCATTCGTAAGAAGCAGTCTTTAAGCAGAAAGAAATATGAGGTGAGTCCTTTAAGCTAAATCAGTCTGTATTTCGAAAGCTATATGATAAATGTATTTATGTAAATGTGGAAAACCTTGTTTTAAAATATGGCTTATTGTTGTTGGATGATACCTTCTAAAAAAAATCCCATCTTTTTAAAGAATCAAGATTTATGGAATTGAATCACTGTTCATATGAATTGCCTGTATATTTGATTTAATATGAGTATGCTCTGAAATGACATGCTTTGGCTTTGAGTCTTAGTGCAATGGATCCATAGGCACTGTGTTCCTATGTCCCCGGTTTTGGGCATTTGGTTCACGTTTTAGCACGGGATAGGCATCGGGTTGCCATGATAAGTAAGGTGTGGGCCTATAAGGTCGGGCAGCGTCTCATGGTGCAGTAAGGTGTAATCCTATTATGTGCTGAGTTCCCCCTGTTTTGGGAACTCTCAAGAATAGATCCAGAGAGGTTGACTTGACGTTTTGAGCAACAGATCTAGAGGGGTTGAGCTCGTTATGTGATTTGGTGTTATTTGTACCATGTTTAATCACTAATGGTTTATTGGATTTATTGACTTAGCTCATGGCTATACTCACCGCGCGACACCATTTGGGTTTAGTACTCCCTTTTATTTGGCTTGTTCTTACTAGGCTTTAGCCTAACGCTTGCTCTTGGTTGTCATGTTGGCAGGTTATCTTAGCGGTGGGGCTCGTCGGGACTGAGGGAGCGACCTTGGGGTCGTGAGGGATTCTTTTGAAGATACATTTTGGAAGTATAGCGATACCCGTCCCTAATCTAGATAATATTGTAGATTAATAGGTTGTCGTTTTATGCTTCATTTATCTACCACATTAATGTCTACTCTATACCCCGTTGGGATGATTTTTATATTGGAATTGTTGCACCTTATTCCGCAAGTTAGTTTTGCTGAATTCTTTTTCGAAAAATTTATTTCCGCAAAATTTCTAGGGTGTTACATTTACCTTTATTTCCATTCTCCGTTTGATCCTCCATTACTACAACAGCCGATCCACCGCCCGATCCCATCACTACGTTTTCCGCCATAGTTTCCGGTTGTCGGTGACTAGCATCTCGATCCTCCAAGAGTTTCATGAAGAACTCTTGTTGTTGTGCCATAGATGAGTTCATGGTCTGCATCATGCTATCCCTAATCCTGGTTTCCATGGTCACTTCCTCCACGACCGGGTTGTTAGTGGCGATGTTGGTTCGGGGTATATGCTCGGGTCCTCCTCCCAAGACATTTGCCACTGGTGGTCTCTCAGCAATTGCGACCACATGGGGTTGATCGGACGTAGATTCAACTTCAACATGACCCTCTGGCGTATTCGGTAATCTGCTCCGAGTGGTTACCATTGCTAACTATCATACATGTACGAGAAATAGGTTGAGAAAAGACTATGCGAGTTGAACTCATGGTACGTACTAATACTTTCATCAATTATCATAACAATAGTACATCAAGTATGCTCACGTAATAACACATTCATAATAGCAGTAGCTAAGTGAAATTATGAACGAATTATACACAAGAATTCTTGTTACCATCATCACAACTTTCAATTAAAGTAATTCCGTAAATCCTAACGCTCTCCCTACCTAGGATTTCTACCCCAAATGGACAGTGGAACAATAATGTCTATAGCTTAAGTCTAGATATGCTAAAACAATACCTAGTTCACTTAAATTAAAGCTCTGATACCAACTTGTAACACCCTAAAAATAGGGATAACTAAAATCCAAAAAACGGACATGAGGTATATAGAATTGCCACAGCAAGAGCCTCCCAAAAATGGGGAAATAACCAATCCTGTTGAATTACAGTTGTAATTTAAAGGACAAATAAATAACAACCAATTAATCTAATTTCTATAACTAGAAAAGAGATTACAAAAGGGATGTCATCTATAAACTCAAATATTCTTCTACAAAATGTATGTACAAATGCAAGTTTCCCCATGCTCTCACCCAAGCAACTACGCCAGCTTAGAACCTGAGATACATCGACACCAAACAAGTGTTAGGCCAAAAAGCCTAGTGAGTTGAACAAGAAATAGCGTAATAGCACAAATACAATTCTTATCAGCAGTTAACCAAGGCTCAACATATGTGGAGTCAATGGGGGATACCCATAGCACCAATCAAGTTCCACCCAAAGAGACAATGTACCTTGATGCCAACTACTAAGAGTGACATCCCAAAGGCCCGACTCATCCGAGGACTACAACCATGGCATTACCCCGAATGGCGGAGGTCTAGGCAAATACCATCACGGTGACACCCAAGACTACATCCTCCTAGTGTCTACTTACTTGGTTCGTCCAACATAAAACATATAGGAGGTCTGAGAGGTATATTTCAACCAAGTATATTTCAATACCAACCATTGGTACAATATCACCATCCTAACCATATAAGGTCCAACATAGGACTCATTTAATAATCATTTTAGTCAAGTAAACATGATAGCACCAATAAAGATAACCCAAATAGAAGTCATCACCATATCAAGATTTCCATTCAATAAATCATAGCATAATACACTCATACATATTCGCAGCATATTTCCATAAGGAATCCCAAATACTTGGACATGTAGTTATGAACATTTTGAGCAAAATAGACAACAATACAAGTAAAAGATAATGATGTGTATATAGTTTTAACAAATGTTTAGTAACCTCACAATCTAGGTTTTTGATTAGAACCTAGAATATATGAAAACCCTAGAAGTTGAAGGTGAGACTTGGAGATGAGAAGTTGACTTGAAGAAACCCTAGGAAATCCCTTGGAAGGCACTAAATGCAAGTAAGCAAGATCCAACCACCAAATAGATGTATTTATGAGGGTTAGGGTTTTTGGTGAGTAAGAAACTGATTTGGAGTCTCCAAAATCGCCAAAGAGAAAAGAAAGAATGAGAGAAAATGAACTCAAAATCGGCCAAAGGACTCATTTAAGTCATAGTGTCCGCTCGCGATAGTGCCCGGCGACAGTGACATTGTCACTGTCGCAAGTCACAATCGCGCCAAACATGATGGTCTCGGTACCAACCACGCGAGAATGACCTGCGGTAGTGAAAATGTCACTATCGCGAGGGCCGGCCCAATCGCGCCAAACCCCCAACTCGCGGTACATCACCTGCGATAGTGACCAGCGATAGTGACAATGTCACTATCGCGCCACACCGAGATCAGCCCGAAAAATTAGTCGAACACGATAACGAGCGTGAGGTTTAGACAGTTAAGATGGTTATATAACTCAGATAGCATGATAACACTAAAACAAGGATCATGTGCATAAAAAGGCCTCATATACTCAAATAATCATAATAAATGAAATAAGGAATAATTACTTACCTTATAAATTTACGGGTGTTACAGGTTAGGTTGTCTTTAGTCGCCAATCTATTATGCCTCACACCCTCCAAACTTTATGTAGTTAATAAATTAAATAATTATTTAAATTCTTCTGCAACTCTTGCCAACATGAAAAACGAGAGATCGCTTCTTAATTCTTTTTCCCTTCTAAACTGGACTGTTAACATAATATTCAAACACGATACTTTTAGCTTTATTCCTAACAAGTCCTTTTTTTGTAACCGTGGGTTTTCGGGCCAGCTTACGCACACCGTCTAATCTCCGGGTGACCACGAATGGCCTGGAGTCATCGCAGGTGAACCTCCATGGCCACAAGAACTTTGGCAGCGCCTAGAATTTGAACCCTGGGTAGATGAGATCTTCCACTACATCCCCCAAAGGCTTTACCAGTGTGCCACAACCCAAGTGGTTAACAAGTCCTTATATCTTACATGGCAAATCGATGCCGACAAGCATCAACTTCAATTCTTTCAAAATTGAAAAGAAAAATATGATCAATGTAACTTCTTCCATTATTAGGATTAGGGTTAATATATATGATTTCTAATTCATATGGTTTTGTATTCTCTTTTATAAATTTTGTCCCTATGGTTTGATGTTGATTACGATAATATCCCTGAACCTTAAAAATTATGGATAGGATCCCTATGGTTTTACTTTCGTTATAATGGAGGTCCTTAAAGGTAACTTTTGTTAAACAACTCCGTTAACTCAAGGGTATTTTCATCTTTTACAATTTCCATGTATTTTCTATTAAAATATAAATCAAATATATAATAACCCTTCTCCTCCCCAATCCCAAACCCTCGCCAGCATTTTTCCAAGACCCCACCCCCAAAAAAAAGGAACAACCACCACCAATGTACCGCTCCATCCTCCTCATACCTGCAACCATCAGCGCTCCATTCCCCCAACTCTAAAAATGACACGACTTTCCGGTAAACCAACCTCCAGCGCCCCTCTTCGTCGTGAAACCTAACCCCCACTACCCTTCATCTTCCCCAACTATACCACCACCGGTCTTGGATAAGAAAACAGAAAGAACCGGTAAGATTTAGATCTTCATCTTCGTCACTCATCTCCATGCATGAGATTTTTTAGACACACATCCACCATATTTGAGCAACGATGGTGGTGATTCAGTTCTTTTTCGATGATAGTGGTGATTCCAGGTTCAGATTTGGGTTTTTGATGCATTAAATGGGTTTGAAAACATTGTATTTAGGTATTTGATGTATGAAATCCTTCTTTCTCAAAGTTTTAATGGTTCCAGGTTCAAAATTTGGATTCTTGATGTATGATTTAGTATTAAGGTTATTATTTAGATTTAGGTTTTCCATTTACATAATTTTTCTGTAATAGATTTTTTGAATAAAATTATATATTCTTGAGTTTGAGTTTGATTTTGTGTTCCTTTAAATCGTTTTTATATATTGTTAATCCTACTAATTTAGAATTGAGTTGAGTTGAGTTTTTGTGATAAGGGTTAGGATTTGGGTTAATATTGGTGTGTGTTCTGATATGTGGTGTCGGAGAACATGACCAGAGTAGAGTGGTTGGAGAAGATGACCCGAATAAGTGGAGTGGTCGAAGACGGGGTAACAGTCAAAATCAGATTTTTGTTTTATTAATTACGGCTCGATACACTTGTACAAAAACATCTAAAATTGTAGAATAAATAATCTATTACAGAAATGAACAAATTGACGAAAACACCCCTGACTTGACGAAGTCTTCTAACGAAAGTTAGCTTCAAGGACCTCCATCGTAACAAACGTGAAACCACAGGGACCCTATCCATGAATTTTAAGGTTCAGGGACCACCATCGTAATCAACATCAAACCACAGGAGGAAATTTGTAATTTACTCTTTATATTAATATAAATTCCGTATTTTTTTTGTTTAATGAGAAGCTAGTTGTGAGTCTGTGTGATTGAACACGATCGTTTACCAGATAAATCAAACAACAAACAAGATAGATAAACCAACCTGATTGATTAACAACAATCGATTACAATGTTGAATACTTTGAAGCTCAATGTTGTTTTCTCTCTGATGTGTTCTTGATCGATTTCTAAGTTGAGAGATATTAGAAGTTGTGATATAATAATATCTCATAACCTTTTATATCACACAAAATAATAATATAACTAAACATAATATCTAAATAATATCTAGATATTAAAAACATAACTTTGACACTTATTACATTTAGACCCTAGACTATTGTTGAGAGTGACTTGTCAGCTTCAACTTCAGATTGCGATCTTCGTATTGGATGATCTTGAATCCAATGAGACTGTGTCCTAACAATCTCCCCCTTTGGATCAAGATCATTACGAAAATGATTTAGCAATACGATCTTCTCTTTCAGCACAGAAGATGCAATCTATCTCTTAGTCTTCAAGATATAGTAAACTCCCCAAAAGATGTAGTTTTTCTCTCTTTCAGTTCATGGGAAGAAACTATCTCTAATTTCAGCTCGAAATTCTTCAGTAAAGTATTTTCAAAGAATTTTTCTCTTGAATCAGCATATCTTCAGAGTACTTGCTCTTTGAAGAATTCAATCTTGGACGTGATTCTTGAAACATGTGATTTCTTGGTTAGCTCTTCTCCATTTCTTGGGTAGATCTCCTCCCCCTTTTTGATGATAAGTGTAACGATTTCATCAAAACTTGTTGACAAGAAATGTTGTTGATAAGGAGCCTCTGATTCGTCAATGCAATAGATATTTATCCAGATCTTTGCAAATCTAGACAAAATAGTCATGTAACACCTGTAGCAATAAACAAATCAGTTAGAAACGCCTGTCAGTAACACTAAGTCACTGTGTGTAACGAATACACAATAGAAAGGAGTTGTTTGATGTTCACTCCCCCAGGGCTTCCATTTAATCATCGAAACACCACAAAGGTTATTTCTATAAACGTTATGACAAAGAAACAAATTCCTTGTGTGTCCATGCTTGTGATAGAAAGAATTAAGCACTTGATGATTGCTTATAGGCTCAAAATGATTTATAATCATTTAAGCTCATGTAGAACATTTAAAGTACACTCCCAAAATATAAAATCTTATGAAAAAACTGGAAGTGGTTTGAACGTTTAAGAATATGTTTTCAATGATTGAAAGTTGTCCTTCTTTCAATCACATATGAGATTAAGATAAAGGAATATACCTTTAAGTGCGATCTTACATCTCATGAAGCTTAGCTTAAAGGCATAAACATATGATCGTGTAAGCTCTTCTCAAAAATTCTGCAAAAGTCTTAAGTCAAGTCAAAGAAACTTTATTCACTAATATTGAAAAGACAAAAAGTAGTAAAACAAAGAACTTCTCTTACTCCCCCTGAAATTATGCATCTATCATATGTCATTTATAATCACATGATAGAGATCTATAATTCACTTGTGAATTGTAGATCGGCATATCTATCGGATGCAAATAATTTCAAAAATAAATATGTACTCTCCCTTGAAGGTTGATTTTCTCGTTGGAGTATCGGAGTACAATCTTTCATATCAGCATTGGAGTAAGGTCTTATCATCATTGAAGTGTGGGTCTTGAACTGTTGTATTTAAGAGCCATTCTTCTTTGAAGCACGGGTTCTAAGCTGATTTACTTAGAAACCACTGTTCTCTATTGAGGTACGGGTTCTGATCTGTTGTAATCAGAAGCCACTATTGACATTGATGTCCGGGTCTTGAGCTGATTTACTCAAGAACCATTCTTCTTCTACTCCCCCTTGACAGTAGGTGTCTGCAACACATGTTTAGTTTTCTTTGGTACCCACTAGTATTTGGGTCCATATGTGTTAGTTGCAGTTCGTATGGGGGTTATGAAATAAGAACCATACCAGTAATGATCTTTGGTTCTGTAAATAGGATCATGTGTACGACAGTAAGAACAAGAACTTTCCTTACCTGATAACCTGATCATTTGATCTCTCGTGTAAACATAAGCAGGTTTACTTTTCAGTGCATTGTTCTTCGTTTCATTATGCGTATGTACACATAAGCTTTCATCTTTAACTAGTTTCTTCTTCCAGAAAATATTTTCTTCCTTGTAGCCCCCTCTGCTCTGAAGTGAACCTGAACCATCTAACTTTCTGTCAAAAAGAAGGTAAGTAGTACGAATCTGATTTGAAGATTTAGATTTATTAGGAAAGTCAGATTTCTGAGATTAGCTTTTCTTGCGTTTACCAGAGGTGTTCTGTTTCTGTGAACGCTGATTTTTATAAACACTTGGTAAAGCCTTTCTTTTTACAAGAAAAATAGAATGATCTGGAAGTGAAGCATTAAAATCAACCATATCTGCTCCTTCTATACACCCTTCTTCAGAATTTAAAAAATCATTTGCAGACTCAAATAAGTCATCAAAGAAATCAGTAGAAGTGTGAGGTGCTTTTGAAACTGTAGAACACTTTGTAGATTTAGAATGAAAAACAGTGTTCTTCATAACAGTAGAATACACATCTTGTTCTATATTCACCAAAATTCTTTCGTCAGATAAGACATTTTCTAACTCAATTATTTTGCTTTCTAATACGAGTGGAGGTAGATAAGTTTTAGCTCGAACAGGTTTTGCCTCCATTTCAGTAGAAGAATAGGTAGCAAAATATTCTTTTGAAAGAACTTTTGGTTTTTCCGAAAGATAACTATCATTCAGTCTTCCATAACAGAATGGTAGTTGCATTTTCTTCAAATTCTTTCTATTTGTATCTTCTTTTGCCTCAACTTCTTCTGATGCTTTGGTAACAAATTTGGGTTTCAAATGAGAATGTTTACCAGCAGCATACATATAATTTGCATTATATAAACTAGGTTGTTTTCTGATAACATGTTTCAGGTAATGACGATTATTACAACCTAATCCCCATTTTTCTTTAAAATCAACCTCTTCATTAGGTGTATTCAAGAAAATAGTTTGATCTGTTTGGCCTATTGAGTAAAGTTTGGTTTTCAGACCATTTACCTTCTTATTTAGATTCTTGTTCTCAAACTGCAGCTTATAAACAATTAAGGCAGTTTCTTTCTTTTCTAAATCAGACTTAGAAACTTGAGAAACAAAATCAGAAATCTTCTTTTCTAAACAATCGTTTTTAAGATTAAAATCAGAAGTAGATTTGCGTAGGGAATCCATGAGATCTTTGTTCCCAATAATTGGCTTATTTAGCTCAAAGATCTTTTGATTACGCTTAGCAACTCTGCCTTTTTCCCTTTTCAGTTTTGACTGAAGGTCTTGAAGTTCGACCATCATCGCATCCATTTTGATCATAAAATTATTTTCGGTTAAGTTTATTACCTCTTCAGCTACTTCATCATCTGAATCATCTTACTTTGCATGATTGCCCATCAAGCACATATTAGCAGCTTCTTCATTCTCTTCTTCTTCCGAATCAGAATGATCTAACCAGAATTCGTCTTCAGCCATTAACGCTTTGCCAGCTTCCTGTTGCTTGGCTAACATTAGTTTGTTCTGGTAATACTCCGAATTGCTAACATTTGGCTTTCGACAGTTTGAGGCGTAATGTCCAATCATGCCACAGTTGTAGCATTTGTTTGGGACAATAGCTTTCTTGTCTGTACTCGTGTAGTCATTCACAAATTGCTTCATTTCTTTTGGTTTCTTGTCAAGAAATCTAGTTCCTTCTATTCTTTCTCTATGCTCATGGTTCTTGGAACTTGATGAAGAATATCTCTGTGAATTTGATCCCGGTTTCTTGTAGAATTTCTTTTGGAATGCACGGGTCGGTAATTGCAGTGCTTGCTTGAGATTTTCTCCATCATCTCCATTAGATTCAGTTTCTGATTCAGAACTTGTAATTACTTTCTTCTTTTTCTTCTTATCTTTGGCAACAAGTGCAATGGAATCAGGAACTTTCTCAACTTCCTTTTTCTTTCCACTCCTTTTCTCTTCTACTTCTTCTTCGTTCTGCCTTAGTGTCTCATACACCTCGTGGAGTGGAATGTCACTCAGATCTTTCATCTGTTTCATTCTTCGTGTATGCTTTTTTCATTCTGGTTGAAGGACACTGAGAAACTTGACGTTGTTCTCAATCTGTTTCTTTTTAACTTTATTCTTTGACAGCTCGTTCAGAAGCAGAACATATCGTTCATAAGTGTCCGCTAGGCTTTCATCCTCAAAGGCTTTGAATTCTTCATAACTGTTTATACAGTTTGCGACTTTCATCTGGTTCCCAACCTTAGATTCCATCATCATCTTTTGAAGTTGATCCCACATCTTCTTAGCAGTAGCTTTGTAGCTGTCTATTTTGATGTAAATATCATTCGGGATACTTTGAAGAAGTAAAGATCTTGCTTGCTTATCAGCTTTGAAACGGTTCTTTTGTTCTTCAGAAAATGTGTCGATCCACAAAGTCAAGAAATCTGTCTTTCCATTGTTCGTAATCCCCTTTAAACAGAACTGGGGGTTTGACATCCGTGCCAATGGAAAGAGCGTCTTTTGAAGTCATCCTGAACTGATATTTAGAAAGACTAAGTCTGGAAAAACACAATTTGCGTTAAAAGGCAATAAGTTTGGTTTGCGCTAGACTTGAGTGGCGCGAACTTGAGGTTTGCGCTTGTAGTGGGTCGCGCAAACAGGGGTTTGTGTGAGGCTTGAGTTGCGCAAATGGAGGTTTGCGCGAGGTGAAGATCGCGCAAAGTAGAGGTTTACGCGAGACGTTAGTCGCGCAAAGTAGGTGTTGACCGGTAAGATGTAAAGACCGGTAAAATGTTTATCAACCGGTATAATGATGAACAGTACAAAACATTGGACCAGTAACTTGTATGATGATGAATAGTTGACCGGTATATTGTAAAGACCGGTATTAAAGTGATGACCGGTACTTACCTTTGACTTCGACCGGGAATGACCGGAGTTAAATGTGTGGACCGGTATTAAACTGAGGTGGGTCGACCGGTAGTAATGATGTCGACCGATATAAGCTTTTTCTTGACCGACCGGTATGCTGTAAAATGGAAGGATGGATCGGTGTGGAAGTAAAACTTGAATGTGGTTCGACCGATAAAATGGAAGGATGGACCGGTATTTTGCAATTTCTTCTCGACTGGTAGGGTTTGAGAGTGTAGTGAAATGTAGGTCGACCGGAAGTGATAGTTCGACCGGAGGTAAGTCAAATTGGATTCGACCGGTATATTAAAATTGGACCGGTATAGTGTTGTAAAGAGTGGACCGGTATGTTGAAAAGTAATATGGACCGATATATTGTAGTGGACCGGTATGGATGTTGATATCGGTCGACCGGTATGGAACCTTCGACCGATATCTTTTCTTCTCTGATTTACGGCCCTATAAATCCCAAATTGAACTGCCTAGAGGTCGAATTAAGGCTCTAAACTTTGACAGATTTATCGACTAACCAACTAGAACAAGATACAACACTTTGATTTCAAAAACAACCACAAAATGAAGATTTTGATCGATGACACATTGGTTTGAAAAATGAAGAACACAGAGAGTTCTTGAAATTTGATTTTGAATCTGGTATCAGCTCTGATACCAATTGTGAGTCCGAGTGATTGAACACGATCGTTTACCAGATAAATCAAACAACAAACAAGATAGATAAACCAACCTGTTTGATTAACAACAATCGATTACAATGTTGAATACTTTGAAGCTCACTGTTGTTTTCTCTTTTATGTGTTCTTGATCGATTTCTAAGTTGAGAGATATTAGAAGTTGTGAGATAATATATCTCACAAAATAATAATATAACTAAACATAATATCTAAATAATCACTACAAAACAGAGGCTTATCACCGACGGATGAATCCGTCGGTGATCCGTCGGTAAAATGGAAATCCGTCGGTGATCCGTCGGTACATAGCCGTCGGTAAAGAGGTGGTCGGCTTTCAAATTACCGACGGATCACCGACGGATATTACCGACGGATCATCGACGGTTATGTTTTCCGACGAATCACCGACGGTTACCGACGGCTAGGTTATTTCCGACGGATCACCGACGGTCTTCCTTTAGCGACGGATTACCGACGGATTTTTTCCGACGAATTTAGCGACGGATTTCCGACGGATATTTATTAAATAAAAATTAAATTAAAAAATACTTTCCGACGGATTACCGACGGATAATCCGTCGGTAATTTAAATTTTTTTTTTAAAAATAATTAAAAATTAAAATTTTCCAGTTTTTTATCTCATACAAAACCTGCCAATTTTTAAATATTACTAATTCTTAAAGTGTACAAAATATCTATAAATACATAAACATAATCCTACGGAGGGGGAAATGGGTGCTGATTGTTAAACTTGATCATGAACGCGTCAAACTGTGCCATTCGTTCCTGCATATGTCTCTTCTCTGCTTCATCTCTATCCAATCGCTCCTGCATCCGAATCCTCTCTGCTTCCTCTCTCTGTAGTCGCTCCTGCAACTGGATCCTCTGTGTTTCCTCTCTCTCTAACCTCTGCCTCAACTCCTCCAACTGAAATTCAACATTTGACAAACATATATAGAACAATGTCAAACAACATTTAACAAACATATGATTAATAATGTTAAACAACATTTGACAAGCATACCTCCTCATTGCGACGGTCGCGCGTGCTCCCGCTCGAACTGGCACCTGAATCACCGGTCATAGTATAATAGGGATCTTGACTGGTCCCCCATCCAAAAAGACGGCCCTTACGCCGTCCTCCGACACTACGCTCCCACAATTCGGCGTCATTGGGAGGTACAGTGCCGGGAGGTAAGTACGGGTACTCCTCATCCCTATTCCGATGGTAGGCATCCTACAGTTTACCAAATTAGACATTGTCAAGTCAACTAACCTATAGAAAATTCGGCAGCATTTCAACTGTGATTTGAACATATATCCATGACCTGCTTTTATGAAAACAATCATATCGTCTGCCCAACAATGGCAGCCCAAACTAAGTTTGCTATAATTTCTATCGATCTTATAAAATAAACAAATATCGAGCCATGCATAATTGAACTTACCGCCATATGAGACGCCTTTGGGTAAACGTAGATTGGAGGATCCGTGGACGGACCAGTCGCACCCGGAACAAGCTTCCTGTTGGTGCAGTGTGTAGCCTCCCAAACCTCGTCGCTGGTAGGCTCACGGCCCCATGCATCTCTCTACAATACACAACTTAAATTGTTAATAGGTAATAAAATCATGTATATAGTACATATATTCATCAATTATATACATTTAGTCTAGTGTATGATAAATTACCAAGAGGTCCCGATGCATAGGGATACTAATAGATCCAATACAGTGTTTGGATGTCATCCCCTCATACTCGGTGGCCCAATTGGCTGAATTGGCCGAAACTACATGCCGGAACGCGTCGGTGTTCCATACCTGTTAAAAAGAAGACATAAATCAATATAAATCCTAGTACAACCAGATACAAGTATTCAAAACAAAACAAACCTGCTCAATCATCTGGACCCAAAACTCACTCCGGATCCACTCTAGAAGGTGTGGCGCAAGAATCCTGTAGTCTTGTTCGTCGAACTAGACACCATCAATGGCTAAAGACCTTTTCTCGGCGAAGACACGTGCATCTCTCATCATGTCGGAGTACCTATTATGTAGGTGAGGCCGATATGCAGCTAATACATTGGCGTCCATCTCAGGAGGCCAACTATATTACAACTGCAAACACATTGTTTGGATTAAGTAAACATAAATCCACTCAATAAGTTAAATAGAGTAAAATACCTACCCTAAATCGATCCAACAACCGTGGATAGTGCTTATTAGGGACATCCTTAAAATGAGCCCAAGGACCATCAAACATGGACTTAAAGACGGCAATGGACCTCCGGACTGCCGACTTGTCCTTAAACCTTCACAATTGTAAAATATACAACATAAAAAACATTAGGATCGGTTTATTATGTACTAGAATAAATAATAGATCACATCTACTTACCCGCCCGCATCAGACAACAAAAGTGGCGGTCGCTGACTAGGCTGGGGCGTCTGTGATGCCACATTCGGGCCTCTAACCCTCGAGCCCGTTGCTCTGTCATCAGACTGGATCTGATCTAAGCCGTCGCCGGTGAACTCATCGGCCTGGGGGTCACCACACCTAGCGGAGCTGCTACTGCCCCTACCCCTACCACTCCTACTACCCCTAAAAGCGTGTCCAGACATCTAAAAATAGAGAATGGTTAACACAAAATGATATAATTGTACATAAATCATTAAGACCCAAAAATAGAGAATGTTTAACACGAAAATAAAGAATGTTTAACACGAAAATGTCTACATATGAAAGACACACTAGTTATCAGACGAGTGATCAGATAACATAAGTTCGTCTTCGTTATCTTCATCATCATCCATATCTTCAAATTCTTCTTCCTCGTCGCTAGCTTTGTGATCTGATGCATCTTCCTTGCTAGCTTCGTCATTTGTGGCGACTAAGTTGAGTTCCCCAGTGACAAGAGGGACGGGATCGAGGTCCTCATTTACCCAGTTGCTTGTATGATGAGTTACCCGTTCGTTGGTTTGAAAGAACGGTTCTCCATCCACGTTATCACCATCCAACACATCGATAGCCCTTTCTGCAACTTCATATATTCCACGGGCTTTGGTCTTCACAACTGCCCACCAGTCCTTTAAATCCTTACTTCCTGAAGGATAGGGTGTGTAATACACTTGTTCCGCTTGTGATGCTAGGACGTAATAGTCCTCACCTCTGAGTCTAGACTTGTATTTGATATCAACCAACCCATGTTTAGGGTCGACTCTAACTTCATCTGGACTATCAAACCATGTACACTTGAACAAAACTACAGCACAATAGCCCACACCGTAGTACTCCGCCTCTAACACGTCGTCCAACAATCCGTAATAGTCAAACTCGGAGTCGTCAAACCGTAGGTGTCAATGAAGTTAGAAGTCTATTGAACACTACATGTATAATGGTTTGCCTTCTTGAAAGTCAAACCATTGGTTTAGAGGAGCTTTGGATGACTCTAAAACTCTAAGTGTAATGGTTTGACTATTGGAAAGTCAAACATATGTTTTTTACAATTTTGGCAGCATAACGGTTATAAAATGAATATTTCCATATATCAACCTAATGTTTGCCCAACAATTGGCAACCCAACTAAAATAAATAAATAAAATCAAGTATAATCAAATCCTAAATCATACCAAATGTCTCCATTTATCAACCTAATGTTTGTCCAATAAATGAAAACCCAACTAATTAATATCACAAGTTTATCAAACCAAATCATACCAAAACATTTGATATATTCGTGCTCATAACAATGGTTTTCATAAGCTAAAAGAACTCATATCAATTTCAATCTACAATATACTCATATCAATTTCAATCTACAATAAACTCTCATAATTATAATTATCCATAGTTGTCATATATCCCAAAAACAGACATAACGAGAAACAAACGTAACGAAAAGGTTTGGGTTTACAAGCATAACAAATATCAAATAATTCCATTACTACTATACTCAAATTTTCCTATTAAATGACAATATAAATTAATTAAGGAATAACGTCTAAAATTATTTTGGTACCTTAAATCACGTCAAGAAGACAGGAGTAGATCGTGTGTATGTGTATGTCTCTGAAGCGGCACCAAATTTCACTCAATTTCAATCTACACACACAAAAACACAGATTCATTAACAAAAAACACAACATATTCATTACATACACACACACACAGATTCATACATACACACACACATAAATAAAGATATAAAGATATGGGTTTAAATAGAAATTGTTATATAAGTTGTTGAAACACATATATTCATACACAAACAAACACACACACACAGATTCATACATACATACACACAAATCAAGATATAAAGATATATATGGGTTTAAATAGAAATTGATATATAAGTTGTTGAAACACATATATTCATACACAAACAAACATACACACACAGATTCATACCCAAATCAGGAGGTCGCCGGAGGGGATGGGGGTCGTCGGTGGAGGTGAGGTCGCCGGTCTGGAGGTTGACACCTGTCGACAGTGAAACGAGAGTGAGAGGGATCGAGATTGAGAGGGAGACGAGAGTGAGAGTGAGAGTGATCGAGAGGGAGAGGGAGAGGGAGACGAGAGTGAGAGACGAGAGACGAGAGACGAGAGGGAGACAGAGACGAGAGAGGGAACTGATAAAATTAGGGATTTCAGCCCGCTATTTTTTTTAAGAATTTTCAGACATTCACCGACAGATTTCCGACGGAATTTCCGTCGGTATTTACCAACGGATTATATCCGTCGGTGATTATCGACGGATTTCCGACGGATAATTGTTTTTTATTAAATAAATTATTTTTAAATTAAAATTATATTTAAAACTATAATTATTAAATAAATTATTAATTAATATATTATTTAATATTAAAATTAATAAATAAATTATTAACTAATTAGTTTATCAAATTATATTTAAAATTATTAATTAATTTATCAAATTGTATATAAATTGACTAAAATACCCCTGAAGTAACTAGGCTTTAAACGAATCCGGTTAGATCAGGGACCAAATGTGATCAGTTAGGTTTTAACGTACCCGGTTGGGCTTTAAACGAATCCAGTTGGGCGTTAATGGATCTGGTTGGGCTTTAATGGATTTAGTTGGGATTTAACGTTAACAGTTGGGCTTTAATGAATTCAGTGGGGCTTTAACGTTCCCAGTTGGGCTTTAACGTATCCAATTGGGCTTCAACGTACACAGTTGGGCTTTAATGAATCCAGTTAGGCTTTAACGTATCCAGTTAGGCTTTAACGTATCCAGTTAGGCTTTAACGTACCCAGTTGGCCTTTAAACGAATCCGGTTGGGCTTTAATGGATTTAGTTGGGTTTTAATTAAACGAATCTGAATGATCACATATGTACACACATACATATTACATACATGATCACATACATACTATACATGGTGTACATACATACATGTGTATATACATACATGAACACATATGTACATGTACATACATACATGATCACATATGTACTATACATGTACATGATGTACATACATACTATACATGTTGTACATACATTCATGATCACATACATACATTTGTATATACATACATGAACACATATGTACATACATTCATGATCACATACATACTATACATGATCACATACGTACTTGTATATACATACATGATCACATACGTACTTGTATATACATACATGATCACATACACGTACTATACATGTACATGATGTACATACATACTATACATGGTGTACATATACATTAATTCACGATCACATACGTAAATGTGTATATACATACATGAACACATATGTACATGTACATACATACATATATACACACATACATGATCACATACATACTATACATGATCACATACGTACTTGTATATACATACATGATCACATACACGTACTATACATGTACATGATACATATACATACTATACATGTACATATACATTAATTCATGATCACATACGTAATGTGTATATACATACACACATACATGATCAAAGAAAAAATAAATATTTATTAAATTATTAAATTTACCAACGGATTACCGACGGACGTCAGAAAAAAATAAATATTTATTAAATTATTTAAATTACCGACGGATTACCGACGAATTTAAAAATAAAAATAAAATAAAATTAATTAATATCCGTCGGTAAATTATATAATTTACCGACGGATAGTGTGTCTGTCGCAAAGTTTACATTTCCGTCGGTAATTACCGACGGTTATTATCCGTCGGTAATCTTGGTCGGTAATAAGCAATAATCTTGTAGTGAATATCTAGATATTTTTTTTTGAAAGAAAAATAATATCTAGATATTAAAAACATAACTTTGACACTTATTACATTTAGACCCTAGACTATTGTTGAGGGTGACTTGTTAGCTTTAACTTCAGATTGCGATATTCGTATTGGATGATCTTGAATCCAATGAGACTGTATCCTAACATTAGTTGTATCATTTTTTTATTCTCACACTATAATAAAATCTTTTACACCACTCTATTGCACTCGTATACTAAAGTAATTACAACAACAACAAAAACACATAACATAACTCCCAAAAATGAAGCATAGTGAAAATACTATTATACCCTTTTGTAACATTAAACAAACACTTATCTTTAGGTTAATACTCTCTACCATCTTATGATCAGCAAGCCAAATATGCATTTTCAACGATCGGGTTTAATTATGACATATTCAAGACTATAGGGGCATCGTTGTACCCAGAGCCGCTACAGTTAACTACAACCTTGGCACCATGAGGCAGTGTCGGGCAAAGCTTTTCGAGATATGCCAATGCATGAGAGGTTTCCAATGCGGCAATTATACCTTCAAGACGACATAGTCTTTTGTACGCTGCATTTGTTCAATTTCGAACAATTAGGTGCAAGACATGATTACTATATATAGTGCCATTAAAATGTATATATATATATACTTCATTCATCTAAAAATTTTCAATAATTGACTTGACATATAATTTAATAATTGTAATTAGTGTATTATTTGGCAATTTGCTTACCATCAACAGCTTCTTCATCGGTGACTGTGTAGCAATCAACTCGGCCAGAAGCTTTTAGAAAACTTAGTTCTGGGCTAACTCCTGGGTACTCCAATCTGCATACATATATATGAGTGAAATAAATTATATATAAAAAAAAGATAATTTTATTATCTATAATTTGACATTCATTTTGATATATTTGTTTATCCGTTTTCATGGTTTTCTGATTCTCTTCTTTTTCAAGGTTCTTCCATCTTTTTCCTACATATATATAGAGAGAAAGGTTCAAGGGAAAACCCCAACAAAATGAAACAAAAATTATGAACACTCTGATAATCATTCATCTGAGGATATGCACATTTGCATACAAGTAATTGAAGCTGTTTTTTTGCTTTTATGCACGTGTGCATTATGTATATATGTATGTGTGCATATTACAAATTACTTATATGCACATGTGTATACCGTCCAAATGAACGGTTACCGTTGAATGTTCTTCATTTTTTTATTTTTTTACGATTTTCCCGAACCTGATTATATTTTATATATATAATCACCAAATTACTCTTTAATTTAAGAATCTGAAAAGACTGAAAGAGTTATTTGGTTAAATATGTAAAAACACTAGCTTTATGTTTTAATATAACTTACCCACTAGCCACAGATTTTGCTGTTGTGATATGGCCTTCTCCATCTTGTAGCAAATAACACATGGCTCCATGATAAACACCAATTTCACCTCTTACAAGACTTGCACAATGTAACTCATCATGATCCCCACTCTCACTAGTTCCCATTGATCCACCACCTTCAACCCCAATCATCCTTACACTTTCATCCCTTATGAATTCATGAAACAAACCTAATGCATTGCAACCACTCCCTACACAAGCAACCAACACATCTGGTTTCCCACCCCATTTCTCCATTGCTTGCTTCCTTGTTTCTTTCCCAATCACCGAATTGAACTCACGAACCATGGTCGGGATTGGGTGCGGGCCCACAGCCGTTCCGGCGAGGTAGTAGTCGGTTTCTAGGTTTTCTAGCCATGCCCTAATTGATTCTGAAGCTGCTGCCTGAAAATTTCCATCTACAAGCTTAACCTATAACACAATTGTTTGATATATAGTTAGTTTCTGATCATGGTTTGATCCAGGGATGGACCCACATGTGGCACGTGCTACCGTATTATATCTTCGTCAAAAGGTTAAATTTTTTTGGTTTATGAACATTTTAAAAGGTGCAACTGTACCTCGTAATCAACCAAAAAACTCTTGAAATCAACTAAAAAACCGAAAAAAATGTTTAAATCAACCAAAAATACCGAAAAAAAATCCCTAAACCGATAAAAAAAAAGGGAAATTAATTAAACTAGTCATTTCAGAAAATCGACTTTATCTCCTAACCAATATCTCCCTCAATTTATTAAAATAGTCCATAAGTTCGTGAAATGTGTTCGTATATACGAACACATCCTTAAAACTGATAAATTTAAATTTGACATATGTTCGTAATATACGTTCGTATATACGAACATAATTTAAAAACTCATTAAAAACTGATACGTTCGTGGAATTCCAATATATTACGAAGATGTAATATATCACGAACTTAAAGTTTAATTTTTAGCCCAATATCGTGAAATGTCTTTGTTATATACGAACCTGAAAGTTACAATTTTGGCCCTTGATCGTGATATACGAACATCAAAACTTAATTCAAATAAAAAAAAAGTTACCATTATGGTTCCTTATCTTTGAAACCTAATTCAAAAATATTTACACATTTAACCCAAGTTCGTGAATTGTGTTCGTGTATCACGAACTCAATTTATAAAAAAATTAAGAAAGTTACAATTGGGGTCCCTCAACTTTGTCTCAATTATCAAATGATTTACAATTTTGGCACATGTTCCCAATTATCAACTTTAAAAATCCCTCGAAACGATGGAATTAAACTAAAAACACATCAGAAAATATTGAACGTGGTAAAAAGATGAAGACACCTCGATAAAAACCGTGTTTTTTGTAATTATTTCACTACAAGACAAATGACTATCACCGATGGAAAAATCCGTCGGTAATACGTTGGTGAAAGTTGGATCCATCGGTAATCCGTCGGAAACTTTGTTGGATTAAACGTCGTCAGCGATGATATCACCGACGGATAATATTCGGATCCGTCGGTGATTTCCACCGTCGTCGTCGGTAATTTTTCGTGGGATTTGCTCATTTGTTTTGTAGTGTTTTTGGTCTATATTATATTAATCATATAATGCCACCATATGAAAAAGTTCCTGAGTCCATCCCTTAATCCCAAAAAAGAATTAAAATAGTGTTGATTAGATAAACTGAAGACACCTTAGCTCCAAGCAGCTTCATGAGTTGCAAATTGGACGGTTTTCGCTGCATATCTCGGGTTCCCACGAAAATAGTACATTCTAACGACAACTTGGCACACACAGCGGCTGTTGCGACACCATGGTGTCCGGCGCTCGTGGCTGTTATAACGCTCTTTCGACCCATACGTTTGGCCAAAATTGCTTGTGCAATGACATTGTTCATCTTGTAAGATCCTCCATGGTTGAGATCCTCTCTTTTAAGATAGATTTCAGGCCCTTCTCCATTGATGTTCTTGTAATGATTTGTGAGATTTTGGGCATGGTAGAGAGGAGTTTCGCGACCTACGTAATCCTTCAGTGCAGTTGCTAGTTCCATCTATATATGTTCATATTTTAAAATCAAATCAGTTTTCATAGTTGATCCATGATCAAGAAATCTTATGAATACGTTTATGCAGAAGCTGATGTAAGGTAACAAGTTAAAATTATATCTTAGTTAATGTGTGTGAGTATATGTATATATATATATATATAGATATACATTCTTATGAAGAACGTTAACACGTTATGGCTATGAACACATTCTTATGAACATCTGCCAACATCATTTATTAATGCAATTCAGATTAATATGATGAACAAGTTGAGTGTGTTTTGGGAACATTTCACATATATGAACCTGCGATATGCTCATTTTGATTAATCATTGTTCACGTTAAAATTAACATAATCATTCTATAATCTTGAAATATGATGATATGATTATGATCCCAAAAAATATGCAAGTAACTTACAAGAATGAATTGCATTTGTAACATCTCATTAAATACCATAAAAGTAACTTACACATAAAAATTACATATTTGCCCTTCATCATTAAATCAAAATTTTGAAATAACTCTACTAAAGAATGAAATTTATTGGTCAGTAAGTTCACAAAGTTAACACTATAAGAGCAACTCTAACAACTTTTCTATAATTTTTCTAAAATAGAAAAACAAAAGTTAAAATCTCTAAAATGAATTACATTCATCTCCAACAGGTTTTCTATTTTAGAGATTTTAACACAAGGTATATTAATATAATATTTTCTAATTTATTTTTCCAATACACTTTAAAGAAAATATAAAATGATAAAAGTTCAATCTCATTGGTGGAATTGAATAATATTTCTCTCTCCTACTATCAAGTTTTAGAGAATTCTCTAAACTTGGAAAATTTTCAAGTTTCCCTATTATAGAAAATAAGATAGCAAATTTGTTGTAGAAGTATAGAGAACAAAAACCCAATTTTTTTTTATTAATTTTAGCAAAACCGTTTGGAGATGCTCTAACAAAAGATCCTATATATATATATGGGCAATCATTTTCGTTAAAAACGGGGGCCACCCCAATGCTATACATGACATATTCCCTTAATATTTCATCAAGTGGTCATGTTAGAGACATAATCAATCATGCCTTTTTTCACATGTTAGAGACATAATCAATCATGCCTTTTTTCGAATAGGCCAATTCATTTGGAATCGTGCAGATTCACTCTTTTTCTATTCAAAGCTCAGCCCTTTGTCTATATGTTTTCACATCGAGAATTATTTACAGGGGTCAAAGGCGCTTTTTACTCATGTACATGGGCAACCATTTCATTAAAAACGGGGGACCACCCATAATTCGATACATGACATATTCATCAAGACATGAATATGTTATTAATTCATCAAAAATGTTGTAACATATTCATCGTGGATATATGATTAATGATGAATAAAACGTCTATATTCATCATCAATATGTTATTCATGATGAATATTCATCCTAAAGAGAAACACACGACACGTTGTGGACGGTCCCGGGCTCTCAATTAAAAACAGGTTCTTAACCAAACTTTCTTCTCTCTCTATATATACCCACACACACACACACATATATATATATATATATATATATATATATATTTATCAATAATATTATACACACATACATACATAAAGTTAGTTTCATTCATTTCAACTTAATTATCAGACATGTGATCCTTCAAATTACTTATTGCATGAAAAAAGATTTTAAGGACGAACCTTAAACTCATGATCATGCAAAACAGAGTTGAATTTAGCTTCAAGTTCGGCTAATGGAGCGATAAGGACTTCGGCTACAAACGCACCCCCAAAGCTTCCAAACTTTCCGGCAGTCGGAGTTTTCTCTACGGCCACAGTACTTAGTGTCTTTGTATAAGATTTACTTCTACAATTTAGGTTTGTGTTCAAATTCACAGGCTCAGGGTTTGGTATTACCACTTCCCCAACACAAGGGATAGAAAGCTTTTGGAAACTGGATGCCATTTGAGAGAGAGAAAGAAAGAGAATTGAAGCTTGGTATGGAAGTAGTGGCTAATGTGTGTATATATATACATATTTTATATACTATATATGTGTATATATAATATGGAGGTCATAAGGGTCAATGAAGATGACACATTTCAAAGAGAACAAAGAAAACAATAAAGGGTAGGATAATGTGTGTATATATACACACATACATAATATATATATATATATATATATATATATATATATATATATATATATTATGTATATAGAGGGAGGTTTAAGGGAAAACCTCAAATAAATGGAAAACTGAGGAACACCCTGATAGCACTTGTGCATACAAGTAAATTAGGTAGTTTTTTTGTTTTTATGCACTTGTGCATATGCACGTGTACATACTATTCATATGAAGGGCTACCAGGATGTTCCTTAGTTTTACATTTTTTTAAGTTTAAGGGTCAATGAAGATGACACATTTCAAAGAGAACATAGAAAATAATTAAGGGTAGCTTAAATGCACGTTGTTTATTAATATCATTCTTACATTTGAAATATATATATATATATATTATTTTTACATTTTCAATATATAATTTGATCTAATTTTGATATATATATATATATATATATATATATATATATATATATATAACAACACCCGAAAATTAGCCTATTATTTGTTCTTAATTATGAATGATTATTTTGGATAGGATAATAGAGTACTCGTTTGGTTGTTAAGGAGTTGCGGTGACAAGACTTGTGATCATAGTATAGGTTCTTGTAAGAATCTTCTAGAGAAATATGTTAAGTAAGTTAGTTAGGAATATTCTAAATTTTCTTACCTAGTTATAAACTTATAATAGGTTCTTATAAGAACCCTTATCTCGATTCTTGTATTATTTTTTAAGTAAATCTATAGCATTATTAATTATATAATTAAAATTGATAAAAATAATATAAATTAATAACTAAAAAGGAGATAAGAATATGGAAATAAAAAAGAAAAAAACTAAAAATAAAATAAGTGGTAGATAGAAAAATTACATTAGTTGCATCATGTAAAGGGGTTGGATATGTGTGTAACACGTTTTAAGCATGTAAATAACGTGAACAATGTGATTGGAGTTAATTATAACGTTGGTCCCTGTGGTTTACTCAAAATCTGGATATGGTCCCTATTTTGTAAAAAATACACTAGGGATCCCTGTGGTTTGCATTTCGTTACACTCTAGGTCCCTATGGTTTGCATTTCGTTTCACTCTAGGAATGGAAAGTTTATCCCAAAGCCAATCAAGTGGATTTTCAAAGTTTAGAAAATGTAACAAAGTATTAATTATACATAAAAAGATTATGAATTATAAAGTTATAAACGGTCAAATGGGCTGGTTTGGAAAAAAAAAATCAATGCTCGAGCCCTTCGTTAATTAATTTTATACTGATAAAATATACCTTTAATATTTTAATAATAAAAATAAATATTTTCTTTGATTATCATATGAACGGAACTAGAATTAAGGGTTTTTTTCCTACGCTGTGTTCTCTAATCTGGAGAGAAAAGAAAAGAAATTGATGGAAAAGAAAGGGAGAGAAGAGAAAGGAAAGGAAAATAATTTTTTCATTTGTGTTCTCGAAATGGAAGGAAAGGAAATGAAATAAAATAATTTTTCATGTTCTTGAACAGGAGAGAAAGGAAAGAAAATATGTCAATTTTACAAATATACCCTTGTAAAAATATATTCTTATAATGAAAGATTTGGTAGTTTTGTAATTTTAATAATTTCAGTAATTTTTTTTAAATAGTTTTAATTTTTTTTCTTTTCGTTTCCTTCCCTTTCCTCCCACATTTGGGAGGAAAGTTATCAATTTTTTCCTTCCGTTTCCTTTCCTTTCTCTCCTGAAAAAGTTTCGAGAACACGAGTTTTTTTTCACTTTCCTCTCCTTTCCCTCTCCTTTCCTTTCCTTTTCTTCGTTAAATGAGTTTCGAGAACACATCGTAAATATTGAATTATTGTCTTCGTTTATATTCCTTTTTGAGGTCTATGTTATTGCTTTCGCTTTTTTATTTAATGGTTTTGATAAAGACATCATCATATTTAACACGTTCAGAAAATCCTCACAAGCAATAATGCCAACCATAATTTATGAATATTTTTTTATTTTTATATTTTTAAAATAAAACTAAAAAATGTAACAAAGTTAAATTGAAGACTGAAGCGTTAAAACTTGATCGTGACCAAGAATGTATCATCGATACTTCAAAATTTATGCATATTTAAATGAGTTTTTTTTTAATATTTTTACCTGTTACAAATAGCGATATATAAAGTAAAATCTTTTATATAAACGAAATATTTGACTTTTGAATTTCATATTTAAAAAGAATAAATACACAAAACCTATTTATGTAAATTGTAAAAAATTCATGATTGAAGAACATGATTATAAAATAAAAACATTTATTTATAAATGCTAATATGATATGAAAAAAAAAATACTTATATATAAAATTTTAAAAAGTTATATCACGTTTTATAACTATGAGTGGCCTATAACATCCATCCTCAAACAACAAATAATGGATAGCATCATTTTCATTCACGTGGCAATAAACCATGATCCACAAATTGGTGTGTGGATATAAACCTTAAATTGAGAAAATGGTGGCCCTCCATAGAATTAAACTCTTTATTTTATTTTTATATTTTTTTGGATAACTGTCGATTTTTGGACCAATTTACGTGTACCATTTAATCTTCTGAATGATCACGAATGGTATGAAATCTATTTTGTTGAGTCTCTCTTTGAAACAGTGTCTAGATCGTTACGCCTGATTTAGCTTACTTCCATACCGGATATATCGTATAAAACCTATTTTAGAACATAAATAAGCTATCATATCTCATTAAAGTTGGGCCAACTTAATTGAAAATAAGAATATTTTGTTATTTAACAGAGGACTAGTAATTTTCAATAATTATCTATTTACTATTTTAATTTGATATGATTATTATTTAAAATACTAGTGACTTTTAGAATCAACAAATCTATTTTTTTTTTCTTTTTGTCTTTTAATTTCGACTAAATTGCAAAAATCGTCCATCTACTTTACTCAAACTCCGGATAATACCATTACTCGTGAAGAATTACACCAACACCCCCAATGTTTTAATTTGCTTTCAGATTATTTCCAACTCATGTCTCTAAAAAAACACTAAATTGTGGCCTCATCCCCACAAAGACACAAAACTCTTCCGACTACACATTAAAACACAAAACTCTAAAAGTCATTACACACAATATTTAGAGGCCATGAATAATAGACCTCCAAATATAGAGATCTCTTCAATTTATACCAAATAGAATTAGGTGGCGTTTTTTTTAAGAGGTTGAAGTTTGAAGTCTGATCTCACTTCTGATTTTTAAGAGGTGGTTGTAACACCCCAATTCTACAGCGGAACGGGATCTCAAAACATAATAAAACTTTAATAAGCCTTATATTAAATCAACCAACCTAGTTTTAAACAAATAAATAACTTAATGTCTCAAAGAAAACATCAAATTTCAAACAATATTTGACTCCCAAATATTAATCTAGTTCAAGACTAAAATAACTTCAAATGAATAAATTAAAATTCTCAAAGGCGGGTGGTCCTCTCTTCACAAAACCCCTGACTGTCCCCTATAGCTAGATATCTGTCGGGAGAAAAACACAGCGTGAGCCAAATGTCCAGTACGGATTAAGATTACAAAATAGACAAAGCATAACATAACTACAAAGATCAAATCCAAACGAGATGAAAAAAAATAAAGTTTCTAAGTTTCTCCAATACAGAAACACCACCAAACTCTAGAATATCAAAGAATTTTAGGCTGAAACAATGAGGGGATGGTTTATGCATACCGAGCTTCCTACATGGAGCAAAATCATATCATAGGATCCAAACAAATCATGAAACACTGGATTCCCGACTCCAAGTGTATCCAAAATCAGTGGCATGTATGGCACTACATCGCATATCGATAACAAAGCTCCAAAAGTCTTAGGGCCGAACCATACGCCTCCTGGACAAAATCACCTGTCACACCATGGCCAGCTCTCATCAGAGCACACAAAAATCAGAAGGAGACGTTGTGGACTAATTAATCACACCGCCACGGATAGTGTCACACCACTAGCGCCACAATGGCATGCCTGTAGTACCCCTACAGGTGGTTAACTCGGTATTCCTACTCTCCAAACTAATCTAACAAAAAGGTTCTATGTACGCATGGATGAATATAAAACCAACCTCAACTCTGCGTATATTCACCATGCATCAAGATCTTATTAAATCGGAAGATCAAAACGTAACTCGCCACATAATAATAAGCCAACAAAGTATATCAAAGTAGAGATCTCAAATATCAAGGTTTTGAACAACAATGAATATTATTACGATAACCAAAATTGCATATAGCAACAAACAAAGCGATTGAGACGAATGACTCATAACAAATGTCACAAGATAATAAATATGAACGAATAG
The DNA here is from genome assembly GCA_023525745.1 of Arctium lappa. NCBI lineage: Eukaryota > Viridiplantae > Streptophyta > Magnoliopsida > Asterales > Asteraceae > Arctium > Arctium lappa. The sequence continues at coordinate 2,554,545 of CM042059.1, read as the reverse complement.
CAACGAATAGAGTATCGCTGAAAGAAATACGGAGATCCGTACCTGACATGATATCTGACATTACTAAAAGCCGCTAAAATACTCGAAATCTACTAAAATTCTTCAACAACGCCTAATATCCCAAGATTATACAAACATATTAAATTACTACTAGAACGATATAATTATAACTCATTATTGTTAAATATAACTTAAACCATCCTATGATTAGTCAACCCAAAAATATACTTAATATCCCCGAGATGTTATATCAATCTTCTATAGCAACTTTTAAATTATAAAATTCATTTTTAAAAAACAAATATTTAGAACCAAAATATAAAAATTGTTTGAAAAGAATAAAAACATAGATACTGCTTTTAAAATTAATTAGATTAAACTCAACGAAGTCCTTAAATCGGGATTGGAACTATTAATCTTTATAATATAACTGTCTTGGATCCTTTTGTGAAATACTTTTAGAAACAGGGACCAAAACTGTCAAAAACAGAAACTCCCTTTAAATCTAAATTTAAAAACAGTTTTGGGTTGGACAGTAGTTATCAAAATCTTGGGGGTCAAAATTGTTCAAATAACATTCTTTTATTACAGGGAAAAAAAGTAAAACATGTCTATAGATGGAGGACTAAACTATTCATAATCAAAACTTGTTCAAAAACAACGTTTTCTTCACAGAACCCCCTTATTTTAAGTTTTATTTTACACTTTTTTATTGTTTATTTTTAAAACTATTAAAAAAATAGTTTTCTATATATTTTTATTACAAAAATCGTACCAATGAATGTCTTATACAAGATACAAACACTTTTATGTTTAATCGAAACAAAACAATTATATTTTAATAATTTCAAAACTGGGTCGTACCCACCATTAATGGTGTCCAAACCCACAACTCTAAAAACCTAAATAAACTTAATAAATTGATTCACAAACTTGAAATAAAATAAAACGTTAATATACAGATAGAGTCGAAAACTTACCTTCAAAAGGCTTGACCACAATCCAAACTCATGCTTGAACCAAATTTATGACCCATTAAAAAAAAGTAAATGATTTTAACAAATAATTTAAGGTTTGATCAAAATTGTAAACCCTTTATACTTATATGATGAATCTAAATAAGGATAACTATAAACTTTGAATTTTAAAATTTGAAAATTGATCTCCCAAATAATAGGTTCATATCTATCCAAAACTCATTTAATTCATTAATTGATTTAAAAATATATATATATATATATAAAACAAGGTTTGCATAATAATGTAAAAGCCCTTCAACTTCTAAGATGTTCAATCTTAGCTTTTAATAATTATCTTAGTACTATTATTATTATAAATTTTATGGATATTACAGTGGTGCTAAAGTCTAAAATCTGAATCAATAAGACGTTTGTTTTTGTAAACTGACAAATCTCTGAATGTGTATAATTGTCTATTTTATTCCTCAAAAATTGGACTTCAATAAGTCAATTGAAGTGAGCATTGATGATTGAAAGACAAACAAAAAAAGAAACAAACGAAGGATGTTGACAAATTTCTCAGGGTGTAGAGTTTTAATCATATCTCACACACGGAGGCCCCGATTTAAGCGACTCAAGATGTTCTGGAAAGCCAAGACACAGATCTACATTCTTTGAGTTTTGCGTTTTTGTAAATCCGGGGTGCATTTGGGATAAAACCGACGTTGAAATCGAAAGAATCGTGTTGGACGAAAATAAGAGGTAATTAAGTGGTTAGGTTATCACTTAATTTGTCAGAGGGCATTAAGGTTTAAGAAACTCTAGAAAAAAACAAATAAACGGTCTAAATTGTCTTATGTATGACTAAATTAGACATAAGTGGCAAATAAGGTTTTTTTTTGAAGAAACAAACACCACCTTAGTGTTTTGGTGGTAGGTTGGAGCAAACATGACCTTCATTTTAGTGTTTTTATGTTGGGTTGGAGATTCCCTCATGAATGATACCTAACTCTAAGAGGCGTTAAGTCCATCATTAACTGAGGGGCATTACAGTCATTTTACCCTTTTTGTTATAATTTTGTATTAAAAATCATTATATATATAATTATATTGTATAATCAAAGGCTCATATTAAATCAGTTTTTTTATAAATGAAATAGGTGAACACGGAGGATTTGGGAATTTCATATATGAAGAAGGGTAATGTAGTAAAATCAAAAAATTGAAAAAAAAGGAAACCATATTACCCCCCATATTTCAGTTCGAAACATGTTCAAACATGCACATATGTGTAAGGTTAACATGATCATATATGAACAAATGTACAACCCTAACATGATCATATATGCACATATGTATAAATCTAACATGTTCGTATATGCACATATGTAACATATAACATGTTCATATATGCACATCTAACCATATAAACTTGTTCATTTCTGCAAATCTGATAAAAAGATTGAACGATAACAACAAAATCAAGCCACAAAACCCTAAATTTTGAGTTCGCCTACTCCAAACTGTATAAACACAAAAATAAGATATCCTAATTAAAATAAAATTATCAAAACCTAACCATGGGAATCAACGAAATCAACTTTAGATTCTTCAAAACCAGTACCACATGTTGTGCAATCACATCTACACTAGTACAAAAATGATTTTTTGTGACGGTTTTGAAAAGTAGGTTTGTAACGGTTTGATAAAAAACCGTTACAAAAAGTCACATAAAAAGTTAGAGAATTATTTTAGTAACAATTTTTATAAAGAAACGTTACTATTTTAAAAAAATATAGAAATATAAAGCAACGTTTTAGATAAAAATGTTACTTAAGGTTCCCTAAGGTAACGGTTTAGGACGATTTTGAAAAACCGTTGCTTTTTGTTGTGACGGTTTTTAAAAACGGTTGCCATATAAGATCTTTTAGTAACGGTCTTTGTCTAAATCGTTGCTTTATGTCGTCACGGTTTTAAAAAAACGTTACTGAAAACTAAAATATGTATAGTAACGCTTATTTGAAAACCGTTTCCAAAAGTCACCAATTTCTATGGTAACGGTTTTGCAAAATTTGTGTCACCAAAAGTTAGTGTATGACAAGGTTTTTAAAAAAATTACCTCACTATATGTCATGCTCTAGTAACAGCATTAAAACATTTACATCACAATACCTCAAGCTATATTAACGGTTTTGAATATTGCTACAAAGTCTCGATTGACAAAACAATAAAACCAACTGCATTTTTACCCATCCAATCAGGTGAGCACAAGACTGTAGGAGAAGCTTATGAAAGTTTTGTCGCTTGGCCAAAAAGCCTTGTGATCCCGGACTCAAAGGTCAACTGCTTATCTAATTTAGCTCTTCCTTTGTTTTATTGGACAATCTTGCATATCTAAATGTATACAAAAATGGGTATGAAGATATTAAATATTTGATTACCATTATATATTATACAACTTATATGTTGGGAAGCCGTTGCAAAGGTTTGAGCCTTTAGAATGACCACTATCCACAAAGACCCAATTACCATTATATCTTATACAACTTATATGTTGGTTAAACTTGTATTCTTTTGCAGGTACCGCAAACAACTTCTGATGAGCATAAAGAGAAGCAAAATAAGAAGAAGAAAAAAATCTTCACAACTCTTACTCAGCTAAAGACGACAAAGCATACAAGGAGTACATTAAATAAGAAAAACATTGATTTATATGATGCATGAGATTATTATAGTTATTTAAACTTTTTTGACACAATGAATTTGCTATTATTTGTCTTTGGAAACATTATTCATATAATTATCAATACTAGTTTAATAGTTTTTTATATATTGATAATTATTTCCAACTTCTTTTAGTTTTTTTTGCCAGATATTATTAAAATCTTTCGTAATAAGTAGTCTATGACAACGGGTTTTAAAAATAGACATAACCGTACATCATATTGCGGTGATGCTTGGATAAACGACATTATTGTGCGTCAAGTTACAGTAAATTTTTTTTAAAAATAAACGTCATCTTTTGTCATGTTACAGTGATGTATTTTTAAAAAGAAACGTTACCGTATGTTATATTACAGTCATGGTTTTGACAAATACAGGTTAACGTATGTCATAATACGGTGACGGTTTAAAAACATAAATGTCACAATTTTTCATGCTTCAATGACGATTTTTAAAAAATAAACGTCAATGTACGTCATGCTATGGTGACATTTTGGAAAAATTAATGTCACCGTACATCATGTTATGGTGACAGTTTTGAATAGTAAAGGTCATTATATATCATGCTACAATAATGATTTTGGCAAATAAACGTCGCCATACATCACTTCACATTGACGGTTTTGACAAATAAGCATCACCATACTTAAAAAATAAATGTCACTATATGTCATACTATAATGACGTTTTTGAAAAATAAACGTCACTTTACATCACTCTACAGTGATTGATTTGAAAAATAATCTCACTGTATGTTGTGTTATGATGACGGTTTTGAAAAAAAAACATCACTTTAGGTTCAACTACGGTGACGATTTTGAATAACACTACTAAACAAACAGCTTTTTCCGGCGACCGTTTTCGGCGGAAATATTCCGGCGGTTTTCCGGCGAAAACCATCCTGGTCAAACCTCGTTGACTTTCGCCGGAAATACGCCAAAATATTTTTTTTATTTTTTAAAAAAAATTAATATTTTCGGCGGATTTCCGACTAATTTTTAATTTTTTTTAATTTTTTTCATATTAATTATAATTAATTAACCATTTCCGGCGGAAAATATTAAATATTTATTTTCCTTAGAATAATTTTTAAAAAAATTTTAAAATCCGCCGAAAACACTAAAATACTAAATATTTATTTCTCATATAATAATTTAAAAAAATAAAAATAAAATTCATCGAAAATCCGCCGAAAATACTAAAATATTAAATATTTATTTTTCTTAGAATAATTAAAAAATAAATAAATAAATAAAATCCGCCGAAAACGGATCCAGTTGGGGCTTTAACGTACCTGGTTGGGATTTAACGTACACGGTTGGGCTTTAACGTACCCCGTTGGGCTTTAACGTACCCCGTTGGGCTTTAACGTACCCAGTTGGGCTTTAACGTACCCAGTTGGTCTTTAATGGATCCGGTTGGACTTTAATGGATCCAGCTAGATTTAATGCATCCCGTTGGCTTTAACGTACCTAGTTGGGCTTTAACAGATCCAGTTGGTCTTTAATGGATCCGGTTGGGCTTTAATGGATCCAACTAGATTTAATGCATCCCGTTGGCTTTAACGTACCTAGTTGGGCTTTACGTACCCAGTTGGGCTTTAACGTATCCAGTTGGGCTTTAACGGATCCAATATGGCTTTAACATATCCAGTTGGGCTTTAACGTACTCAGTTGAATTTTAACGTACCTAGTTGGGCTTTAACGGATCTAGTTGGGGCTTTTACGTACCCGGTTGGGATTTAACGTACCCAGTTGGACTTTAACGTACCCAGTTGGGATTTAACGTATCTAGTTGGGATTTAACGTACCCAGTTGGGCTTTAACGGATCCAGTTGGTCTTTAATGGATCTAGTTGGGTTTAATGCTTCCCGTTGGCTATAACGGATCAAGTTGGGTTTTAACGTACCCAGTTGGGCTTTAACGTACCTAGTTGGGTTTTACGTACCCAGTTGGGCTTTAACGTATCCAGTTGGGCTTTAACGGATCCAGTATGGCTTTAATGTATCCAGTTGGGCTTTAACGTACTCAGTTGGATTTTAACGTACCTATTTGGGCTTTAACGGATCCATTTGGGGCTTTAACGTACCCGGTTAGGCTGTAACGTATACAGTTGGGCTTTAACGTACCCAGTTGGGCTTTAATGGATCCGGTTGAGCTTTAATGGATACGGTTGGACTTTAATGGATCTAGGCTTTAACAGATCCAGTTGTGCTTTAATGGATCCAGTTGGGTTTTAACAGATCCAATTGGGCTTTAATGTACCCAGTTGGGCTTTAACGGATCCAGTTGGGCTTTAACGTACCTAGTTGGACTTTAACGGATCCGGTTGTGCTTTGATGGATACGGTTGGGCTTTTACACGACCTCTATCAATATATTTTTATAAATTAAAAATTAATTAATGGTAATAATCTAATTCACAACATATGAGAAATATTTTTTGGATTTCATTAAGACCAAAAAGTATTACAATTTTATGAGAATTGATTTAAATAATCTTTTATATAACTTTTTTCATCAAATTATGAACTTTGGAAAATCTTTAAAAATATTTTTAGATTTTATTAAGACACAAATATATTAAATTAAAACTTTAATTATTTATTATAATTATGGAATTTATATAAATATATCTTTAATTTCCTATTTTATTTCACCAAATTTTTTTGTTTCCCTCCTTCCCACCCCAAAATTTTGTTTCCCCCCCCCCCCCCCCCCCCACTTGGCCCCCCAAATTGGTTCTCTCCCTTTTATTTTTTAGAAACCCACTCTCTAAATCTCTCCTTAACCCTAAAAAATATGAGATAAATCTCATAACCTCCATCTCTCCATCTCTTTATCGCCTCCCTCCTTCCCTTTTGGGTCTCCGTCGCCGATGCCACACCTCCATCTCTCCATGCTTCACGTTTCTCGTCCTCTCTCTCCCCTCCATCGCTACAGGTTTCTCGTCTCTCTCTCTCTCCCCTCCATACTTAGATCTGTTTTTTTAAACATTCAGATCTGTTTTTTTTTAAATAGATCTCTTAGAGCATCTCCAATCACACTGCAAAACCTCTATTTTACCGTTTTAAGCATTCCAATCACGCTTCAATTTCTAATTGTTTTTGTCGGAGATGAAAAGTCCACTGCAAATATGCAGTGTTCTTGTTCACACTGCAAAAAAAAATGGTCCCACTTATTTGATATTTAATTATTTTTTAGTTTTTAAATTCATTATTAAATTGTTATAAAAAAGATATTCTGGGTAAAATTATTGATTGGAGATATTTCAGATTATAAAATTCATTATAAAATTGTTATAAAAAAGATATTCTATGTAAACGATTATAAAATTCATTATTAAATTGCAAATTCATTATTAAATGGTCTCACTTATTTGATATTCTATGTAAAAGATATTTCAGATATATTTTTTTATAAAAGAAGTTTATTGATTTATTTTTAAAAAAATATTCTAAATCTGGTTTTCTGTTTATAAAAAAAATTAGATATGTTTGTACAAAATAATTTTGAGTAATATTTACATGCTTTTGATTATTTAATTTTCATCTTGTTATTTTTTTTTTGCACATTAGGCATGTGTATGAGAAAGGTGGATCTACAAACCTTGAAGATGTATATTATTATTTATAAAAATATGTAGATATGCAAATAATGTTAATGTACATTAATATTGGTTTGAATGTAATTGTAAAAAATTATTTATTGTCATTCAATATGTATTATTAATAGAAAATTGTGTATTTGTATTGAAAAAATTGATTATGTATATCTCAAAAATTGATTATGTGAATTTTTGGACTATTTTTTTATGAGACCAATTTTTATTGATGAAAACCAATTATAAAAAATTCTAGAAATAATGAAACTGCCGAATTTCAAACTTTATTTAATAAATTAATTTTATTTTTAGCAAAATATTTTTTTGGAAATTTATCTAGTTTTCCGGCGGAAATATCCGCCAGAGATCTGCCGGAAATATCCGTCGAAAATAATTTATTAATTTTATTCTCAGAAAATATTTTTTGGAAATTTATTTAATTTTCCGGCGGAAATATCCGCCGGAAGTTTAGTAATTACAATTAAGTTAACTATTAAAATATGAAATTCTATTTTTTTGGAAAAAAAAATTCGCCGCATTTTAGCCGCCAGAAAAGTTAAGTCCGCCGGAAAATTGAGTTTGCGGCGCTTTGATTTCCGGCCGGCCAAACCGCCGAAAATACACTTTTCCGACGGATAATAGACGTCATTGTACGTCACTCTAAGGTGATGGTTTTAAAAAATAAACGTCACAATATGTCTTGGTACGGTGACACTTTTGAACGATAAATGTCACATTATGTCATGGTACGCTGACAGTTTGGTTTTCAAAACCGTCATCGTAAATATGACTATGGTGACATTTTTGAAAAATAAATGTCACTATACATCCTACTACGTTAACGGATTTGAAAAACAAATGTCACCGTATGTCGTACTACAATGACATGTCTGAAAAATAAGCGTCATTGTATGTCATGCTACGGTAACGATTCGAATAAATAAATGTCACCATATGTCTGTTACTGTGACGATTTTAAATAATAAATGTCACCATATATCGTGTTACAGTGACAATTTTGAAAAATAAACGTCATCTTATGTCATCCTATAGTCATGTTTCTTAAATGTAAACGTCAACGTAGGTCATGCTATGGTGACTATTTTATAAAATAAATGTCACTATACGTCATGATAGAGTTACGGGTTTTAAATAGAAACCTCAACGTATGTCAAGTTACGGTGACCATTTCGAGAATTTAACGTCACCTTACATTATGTTATGTTGACGATTTTGAATAATGAAGGTCATTATATGTCATGCTATGGTAACGTTTATGACAAATAACTGTCACTGTATATCATGCTACGGTCACGATTTTGAAAAAATAAACGATACCATATGTAATGCTACGATGACGATTTTTAATATAAACGTCAAAGCATGTCATGCTATGATGACAATTTTAATAAAACAGTGTCACCGTATGTTATGCTATGGTGACGGTTTTTAAAAATTAATGTCATTGTATGTTATGCTATGGTAACGGTTTTAGAAAAAAAACAACTTTTTTGTATATTTAAGATGACGGTTTTTAGCGTATGGTAACGATTTTTTATATGATTTGGTAACATTTTTTAAACGTAACCAAAAGTGTACCAAAAGTGACGGCAGATAAGGTGACGATTTTTATGTCCATGAAAACCGTTACCGAATACCTATGGTAACGGTTTTTAACCGTCACTAAAGACCTTTTTTATACTAGTGCTATCATCATCGTCGACATTTATATCTTCATGAACATGTGAATGAACAAATCCACCATGCGTCTGGGTAATATCATTAACCCATAACCGTCCTGAATAGCCACCGAAAGAACATAATACTCATATACGGTTGACTGAAACATCTAACGATTCAGGAAACGAGATTGGATTCCATGTTCATCACCAAACTATGAAGAAGATAACTTGAGAAAGATGAATATGAAAACATAATAAATGGAACAATCATTGACGGTTGACTTAATCATCGAGCAATTCTGTGAAACGATACTGGATTCCATGATCATCACCAAACAGCGTATACAGATGAAGACGATAACTTGAGAAAGATGAATATGAACAAAAAATTAATAAAAATAATATGTTTGTTAGTATTGATAATGATCCTTTATTATCTAACATTATTCTAGGAAAGTGAATAAATTCCCACGATGCAAATAAGTTTAAAATTCCAAAAATACCCATTATCTTACAACATAATCGCCTACTAAATCATGTAAAACGTGCATTCTCATTGGTTCATATGTGTTAACATAGTTAACACCAAAACCTTGGTTAACAAAAAAATGACCACATATATATATATATATATATATAGAGAGAGAGAGAGAGAGAGAGAGAGAGAGAGAGGGGGGGGTCATTTGCAAACCACATTAATTTTGCAAACTTTGTAAACCCATCTCCATCATTGATTTCATTGATCAACGGTTGAAAATGAACATAAGTTATGTATGTTAAGAAAAAAAAACAATTAATACACCCTACCTAAAATAGAGTTAAAAAGGGTAAAATAATCAAAAGATTTTTTTGAATATTTATTATCATTTTTTAGTTTTTTTTATTTTCGATAAAAATTAATGGTATGTAATATTTTTGGTAACAATTTAAATATTTATTTTTTATTCATATTTTTCCAGAATTTTTTTTCTTTCATTTTTTATGTTTCATACTAGTATTTCATGAGTTTATGGTTTCATTAATGAAAGAACTTGTGATTTCATTGTTTTGATTTCACGTTGTAACACCTTGATTTTTATCTCAATTGAGGAAAAATGGAACTGGATGGATCGGTAAAGGAATAACCAAGTATGGAGTATGGCTACAGTGCCATGCAGTTGTGACACGTCACAATAGCACCGACATTACCGAGTGTTCGGTCGTCTCAGCGAATGTGCCATGAAATTATGACAATGGCACAATAAAAGGCATAATAGCATCAAATGTTCTGAGAGAACGGTCGATGAATGGTCAGAAGATCGGTTGAGGAACGGCCGAGAAAACGATCGGGAAAGCCGTCGAGAAGCGGTCGAGAAAACAGGCGAAGAACGGGCGAAAAACTCGCGGTACGGGCCAGGCTATAGTGTCTGGCGACTGTGTCAGTGTCACTATAGCATGTCAAGGTCGCCAAGGGGTTGAAATGACTTTCGGTACATCTCGCGCGACCCTGCCATGCGATTGTGACATGGCATAGTCGCATGTCACAATCGCGCCAAACCTGCAGTGCATAAAATCGGTTTTTTCTTAATTTGGTCATAACTTTCTCATTTTAACTCCGTTTTTGGCGATTCAACTTGCTATGGTTTCGTTTTTGAGAGCTTTTCAAGGTTAGATTGTTAGTTTTGGGAAGATCCAAGAGTATTTGATGGTGGATTGGAAACAAAGATCAAGAGTTCATGATCATCACCTCCATCTTCAAGAAAATTTGGGGGTTTCTAGGTTTTCACCATAACCTAAGTGGTAAGTTCATCCTCTCCATTTCTAAACCATATTAGGTGATATAAATGCTCCATTTATGGTGTCCTAGTGTTTGATTCCTTCAATTTCGGTTTGTAAGATTTGGGTCAAAATTAGGGTTTTGACGAAAATGGAGGTTTTGATGTAAAGTGTTTGGGGATCGTTTCTATATGGTTTTAGATGAATATTTATGGTGGAAAATTTATGTATCTAGGTTTTTGGAAGTGTAGACCTTGAAGATCCAAGTATCTCCAAAGGAAGCTCAAGTAGAATAAAACCTAGGTTTAACTTAACCTAGCAAGGTGAGTTCAAGTTGATTTGTGAAAACGGTGTACATGTCAAAATGGTTATTTTAAAGTATTTTACATTTTACATGAAATTGTTAACTGCTGGTCAGTTTGGTTATTTTGAAACTTATTTAACTTTATAAACCTGTATAGCACACATTATTGTGATTTTGGGCATTTGGATAAATGAGTCATAAATGGGTGTGTTTGGTAACTTATTGCATACATGAGATTATTTGGTTAAAAAGGCATTTTAGTGTTGTTTGGGGTAAAAGGTTCAATTTTGTGTTGTGGAACGTTTTGAAAGGATAAGGAGCCTAAATCTGCTTGAAAAACCTTTTAACCCAACTAAAACTGTGTTGGAGTCCATTCGAGTATTTTGGAGCATGTAATTTCATGGTATGGGTTGAGTGAGTTTATTACTTGCAAAACGTAATCTTTGGTCAAAAGAGGTTTTGAGCATTTAGGTTTGATGTCGTTTTAAAGGAGTCTCGAGGACACTTGTCCGGTTTTATATGGCTCAATGTAGAGTCCAGTTATGACGTACGTATTAATGCGTTGTGATGCGTATTGAGGTTGCTTACGGACTTGAGTGCTTTGGTCATTCATGTTTAGCCCGGGAAGGTTAGACTGTGTTGCAATGGATCCATAGGCACGTGAGTCAGTCTGTTTTGGGATGGTCAATTGGATATTGCGGGGTTGAACTTCGGTACCCATGTTTTATGACCGAAAACTTTACAAGTGATCGCTAGGAGGGTTGAGTCGGCTAGTGCTACCGGAATAGTAGGTGTTAGGACCTCCGTCGCTTGAAGTAATGCCTGGGAGGTAGTCTTTAAGTGTGTCGGGCCTTCGGGATGGAGTTCTTCGGAATGATCCATCAAGGTCAACTGACTTGGGGTGACACTTGTAAAGGAGTCATAGGGACACCGGGTTGTGACGTCGGGAGGTGTCATGCGATTAACGTTGCATGGGTGGTATACTTCTGTGTTTCCTCCACTCTCAACAGATACGGGTCTCCCCCGTTGTCGGCTATCAGTATTTTGAATTAAGGACGTCTTATTTTATTGTCATTGGGTCTTTACAGTCGCGTGAGTATTGGACCTAGTGTCCATGTTTTCGGACGTACGATATACATGGTTTGATGATGAGTCATGTTTCAAGCTAGTTAAGTTGCATCAATTTATAAAACATGATTTGAAATGAAGTGTTCATCTTTGAAAGTGCATGACATTGGAAAAGAGTTGTTTCCACGTTTTAAAGTGCATCAATTGAAAGGTCATTATTTAAGTAAAGTTCCTTATCTTAAATGTGTTTACTTATGTAAACCTCTTGAGCTCACTAGGAGTTAAGCCTAACTTTTTTATTTGTCGGCATGTGCATCGTGTTCCAGATGGGGGTTGGGTTCTAGCAGATATGAAGAGTTGAGCCTTAGCTTTGTGCAAGTGTAAGTGGTTGGTGAAGTCTTCCGCGGTTTGGAGATGGTGACTACGATTGGGTTTAGTAGCACCCGTCCGTATTATAGATTGTACGTATAGAATGTATGTGTGTAGTGGAGGTTAAATCTTAAATTATGTTTGTAGAGGAATCATTTATTGGTGAAATTAGAAAATTTATTTTAGTCGCTATTTCCAGATTTGAGGATGTTACACACGTTTCATTAATGTTTCCCAAATGAAAATAGGTGAAACATATTTCGTCAAGACAACAAATGTTTCATTCTGTGAAACCATACTAAAACCAATGAAACCATGTTGAAACCATAATGAAACCATATTGAAACATATTTCATCATAGTTTCATTAGTAGCAAAAAAAAACATTATATACAAACGTTCTCTATTTCATCATCTACCAACAACACTAAAAACAATATTTTTTGGAAAAAACAACGATAGAATAACAATGAAATCCGTCGATTTATTAAAAAATAAAATAAATAAATACTAGCGCCTCCTCATCATTATAATTGGATATTTGTTTAGGAGAAAAAAAATTGTTTACCATAAATAATCGGATAATCTAATCAATATATATTGTTTCTAATCAGTTTACCAATATGCCCTTGTAATTAAAAAAAAGAAAATTAAAAGAAATTATATGATTGGTCTAAATGGGTTTGCAAAGTTTGCTACACAAGAGTGGTTTTCAAATGATCGTTCCCCTGTATATATATCCCTATATATATATATATATATATATATATATATATATACACGACCAAATGAATAGTGATGATTCTTTTGCGACGGGTGTGGTTTTCAACAGCGGATCGGCAATGGTTTTGTCCGTCGTTGTTGTCCTTGTTTCTTGTAGTACATGTACTACAAATTCAAAACTTCTCCAAAAATGATTCTTTAAGAGTCAGAAATGATATTTTATTATTCTCACAAATAAATGTCTCTAAAGTTTAAATGTTTAGAAGAAATAAAATAATATTTTATTAAGTGTATTAGATATTTTAATAATATAATTAATGTTGTAATATTTAAAATGGAGATCTATTGCAATTGAATGCAAGTTTTTCTGGAGATTTTGATTTTTAACTCTCTATTTTAGAAAAAATTGAAAAATTTGTTGAAGATGTTGTAATATGATGTTAAAATTTTATCATTTTAATTCTAAATGAATACCAAAATAGAATTGTGGATGAATAGCACATGGATCATGTTTATGCATGGAGTGGTGAAAGGCACCCGGAAAGGGATGTCGAAAATGTTGTTTGACTATTAAAATACACAGATCTAGGGAAGAGGGCGAAGTTGTAGGAGGGTCAGAGAAATGGATGAGCAAGTAATGGAATTGACAAACCCAAGATGCGTGACGAGGTTTACGGTTGGAAAAGAAAAGGGGTGGGGTAGGTATATGTATGTAATATAATAATATTTTTTGAGTAAATTACGGATTTGGTCCCTCAGGTTTGGCGTTTGTTACGGAATGGGTCTTTTAACTTCAAAAATTACATGATGACCCTTCCACTATGCATCTTGTTATGGATTTGGTCCCTCCGGGTATAATTTTGTTATGGATTTGGTCCCTCGAGCCAACGCCCGTCTATTTCCTCCATTAAGCAGGAGGGGTATTATGGTCATTTTACTTATTTTATTTATTTTTTCATTTTTTTATTACTTTACTTGAATATTCATCCCCTACCTCAAGAACACCAAGATTCAAAAAACTCAAAGCAAACTCATGTTAACAATCAAAAATCCTAAATCAAACCCATATTAAAAGACCAAAATCCTAAATCAAACCCAAATTAAAAAAACCCAAATCATACCAAGTCTAAAAACCTAGATCAAATCTAGACTTCAAAATCCAAAACCCAAATTAAAAACATATATGAGATAGAGAGAGAGATCGAGATACAAAGAAAGAAAAGATCGATCTATCTCTATCGCTCTTCGAAAATCCCTCCGGCGACTTCGTCTTCTCCGGCGAGGCTCCGGCGAAGCCCCGATCCGTGGAGCTCTCTCTCTCTCTCTCTTCTCTCTCTCCTCTTTTAAGTGGGTTTGATTATGTTTAAATCTGAGATTTATTTAGGTTTTTTATTTTTAAATCTAGGTTTTATTTAGGTTTTTTAAATTTGGGTTTGATTTAGGTGTTTGAATAATAAAAATATTTAGGTTTTTGGCTTTTCAATGAGCTTGATTTGGGTTTGTTCTTGGTGTTCATGATGTTCATCATGTAGAAGATGAACATTCAACAAAAACATGAGTTTTATTTTACGGATTTGGTCCTTCTTGTTTAAAAAATGTTAAAAGAAATAAAAAATATAAAATGACCATAATACCCTCGTGGTTAACGGAGGAATAGACGACCGTTGGCTTGAGGGACCAAATCCATAACAAAATGCATAGTAGGAGGGTCATCATGTAATTTTTGAAGTTAAATGACTCATTCCGTAACAAACACCAAACCTGAGGGACCAAATCTGTAAATATAAAATTAAATAAAGAGTAAATTACATTTTTAGTCCCTGTGGTTTGTTGAACTTTTCTTTTTTCATCATTATGGTTAAATTACAATTTTCATCCTTATGGTTTTTTATTCATTAATTTTTTCATCCTCGTTATATAAATATTATTTCTTTTTTCATCCTTATGGTTTATAATCACTTTCTATTTTAGTTTTTCATACTTAAAAGTAGTGGTTTGGCCTTAGGGACCAAAATAGAAATGAATTGAAAATCATAGGGACGAAAACCGAAATTTTAAACCATAGGGACGAAATCCATAATTTTCAACAAACCACAGGAATGAAAAAGGTAATTTACTCTTAAATAAATGATAAAAATAGCACAATGCTGTGAAGTTAACCCATGGACTAAAAGCAAAATAAAATGACAACCACATTGATCAAACATGTGATTAGTTTTAAAGTGGGGACTAGACTTGATAGTGAGTGACAATCACATTAACCAAAAGTGTAATTTACTGTAATTTTTATTTTCTGAAAAATATGTTTATTTTTTATTTTCTGTTCAAACTATTTCTAAACAGACGTGTTAACGATTTGAGCTTCTTAACAAGACCTCGAGTTCGTTTATCTTGAGCTTGAGCTTGATACATCTCAAGCCCAAGTATCAGATAAAACCCGTTTATCTTAACGAATCGAGCTCCATAATATTAATGTTTGACTCAGTACGTTTGAAAGCTCGATTAAATTTTTCGAATCAAGCCAAGCCGAGCCATGCAAAACATATACTTTTTCAAGCCAAACATATTCATATTGTACAATCAAAATATAAAAATTATCGAGTTGTTGGTAAATTGTCAGTAAATATAATGGTCAGTAAAGTATATACCCACATTTTATTTTTCAAGTATAAAATCAATTGTAACATATTATCAACGACCTTATCTGTCGGTAAGTTTTAAATTCCGTTGGTATAACTATCAACATAGTTTTCTGACCAAACTATCACAGATTGATTATTTCCATTATAAATCCGTCGGTATAGAATGTGCCAACGAAATTGTCTGATTCCTGTTTTTTTGCCGTGGTGTACTAGACCATTTTTGTCATTATTGCATAGTTTATACATGTATCATTCACAGTTTTTTGGGGTCAAATATAACAAGATAAACTTTCTCTGCCGTCTCTATCAATCTAGCTATTAGTTACTTATACGTATCGAATTTTAAACTTAACAATTATAAATTAATACCATCAAACCCATATGTCAAATACAATGAAAGAACTTTTCTAATGACCTCTCTCAATTGATAAATTACTTGTACCAAACCTAAAGGCAACGATTACAACTACCACAAGCTTCATATCTAAAAAAAGAGAATGATGACCATTGGTTTTGCTATCAAAAGAAAATATCTCAATTCACAACAATATCAATGCCCCAAATGTTCCTAGGCTATGTTTATAACATCTCTGGTCAACCATACGTGTATTGTCAGCTTTGTTTACATCTGGACCTACGGTTTTAAAACGCATTTGATATAGGAGGTATTCAGTTCCTTATGAGGCAACATATGTTCCCTTCCCCAATTGATGTGGGATCTCACATTAATCCAACCCCCCCCCCCCCAATCTCGATTCCACGAGAATATTTTATGAAAGTCTTTCATTTGCTTCTCTTCGATGGAGGTTTGTTGATATTACTACCAATATTTGCTACCGGGTGATTCATAGTATTCGTTGGCACACCAGTCTCATTACCAGCTCTGATACCATTTGTAACATTCCAAGCTAACCGTACCAGATATCATCTGCTTTGTCCACACCTGGACTTACAGTTTTAAAACGCATCTGGTAAAGAATGTATTAAGTCCCTTATACGGCAACCTTTGTGTTGGAAAAATTTTAGTAAAAATGTGATTTTTTACTAACTTTGGACACAAATAAATATATGTATATGTATTGTATATATCTAACTCTTCGTGGGTTTGTGTTCTCCTATATGAGAGCTTCGAAACGATATATTGTGTGTCCAAAATGGAATATGTGTGAATGAGATATTGATGCTCAAAGTTGAGTGTTTGGGATGAAAATTGGCAAAACCAAGTGGGTGTGAGATCTTGTCCCACATAGGAAGGAGGAACCAAAATTGTGTGGTTTATAACCAAAAATGTGAGAGGGACTTTCAAGTAATTTGTTTGGTTTTACTCCATCACCTACCCGCACGCAGGGGGGTGCTGATTGCGACTTTCGTAGGTTAAAATCGGCGAACTTTTGCATGGGCACGACCTGCGGACACGAATGTCGCTCCGAAATCTTGCGTAGTGTTGAGCGATTTATGTAACTCCCAAATCGTTGGTTTGATTACTGAATTAATTTTGAGATTAATTCTTTAAATCAATGTTGATACCGAATTTATTATTTCGGTTTCGTTTTTCAATATAAAAAGGAGGAGCCTAGACACCTTAGAAGCTCTCTGAATACCGATCACACATAGTTCTCTAGTCTCTCTGCATACGTTCTTTATCTCCAGTGGAATTTTCAGGCAAGTAAAGTTATCCGGCAGTACACCTGTTCACGCTGTTGTACCCTGGAAACAGACGACAAATCTGTTTAAGGGAATCGTGTTCAACACGAGCCTCAGCCTCATTACGGTTTATTCGATTTTATTTTTCAGTCGATTCCCTGTATTTAAATTTCTCTAATCATTTGTTGATTATATTAAGTTATTTCGATAATTTTATTTTATATGTATTATTAAAATACATATATGTGTACTAACACTTTGTTCACCTCTCCAACCGATGTGAGATCTCATAATCTTGTTTATATATTTATCATATTTTCATTAAGTTAAATAATTTGTTAAATATTTAATACAAAAGGTTAAAATTGATGTATATAAGATATGTTATGAAAATGATTTAAAAAATATGTTAATTCAAAAACCCTACAAAACATAATCTCATTTCCGACGGCAAAATCACTTGGAAATCCGCCGGCAATTGCAATTTCCGGCGGATTCGGCTGTCGCAAGATCCCCCGCCAGAAAATGATATTTCCGACGGATTTTCGGCGGATTTACCATTTCCGACGGTTTTTTCCTTCGGAAACTTTTTCCACATTTTTTAAAGAAACTTCGATTAATCAACATTTTTTTAATCTGATTTATTAGTTTCCGATGGATTTCCGGCGGATTAAATAATTTATTATTTAATTTATTTTTTATAATTTATTTATTAGAAAATTTATAAAGCCAATAAAAAAAGAAAAAACAAATTTATGACGGAAAATCTGTCGGAAATCCGTCGGAAATTTGTTTTTTCTTTTAATTATAATTAGAAAATTAAAGGGCGGAAGTTAATTTTAAAAATAACTATTATTTAATAAATGGTTTCTAAAATTGAATTTTCTTAAATTTTGAATTTGAATTTGAATTTTAATTTTAATTTTAATTTTAATTTTAATTTTAATTTTAATTTTAAAAACTTAAAATAGTTTTGAGTATTAATATAATTTTAGATTTTATTTAAATTAAATTAATTAATTTCCAACGGATTTTCGATGGAAATTAATTTAATTTAAAAATTAAATTAATTTCCGTCAGAAATTGGTTTGAATTTTTTATTATTTTAAAATAACCATTATTTTAAGAAATGTTTTTTATAATCCAAATTAATTTTCGACGGATTTTCGAGGAAAATTAATTTAATTCGTCAGAAATTCATTTGAATTTTTTAAAATATTAAAGTAACCATTATATTGAGAAATGTTTTTTTAATTCAAATTAATTTCCAACGGATTTTTAACGGAAATTAGTGAATTTAATTTAATTAATTTCTAGTTTGCTTGTTTAGTTACTAATTTTTTAATTAAGTAACTTAATTTCAATTAAATAAATATTTGTGACAGATTTGTGGCGGATTTGCGGCGGATATTATATCCGTCACAAATATTAAAGAGAATTAAAGTATTTTTTTTCTTATAATTTCAGTGATGGATTTGTGGCGGATATCCGACGGATTTAAGGTGATGTTGAATTTTATGGATTCCGCCGAAAGTCCGTCGGAAATCCGCCAGAAAATTTTCCGATGAAAAATCCGTATAAACGGGGCCGGTAATAGCCCTTTTTCTAGTAGTGATATCTTATTGAGATATGCATGCTATTCAATTTTATTTTATTTTTTATATTGATATTTTATAAGTTTGCATATATTATTTATGTTTATAAGTTTAATTAGTTTATTTATGTTTTAAAATTTGTGAAATTAATTTCTTTTAACTTTTAATGAGAATTTAAATATATTGTAATCAAAGTTTTGTGTAATTTCAATTCGTTTTAGTTTTGGTCAAACTATAAAAACATTGAAGTTAAAGAAACATACAACAGAATACAATACATCATAAATTTTGAATCAAACATAAAAATCGAAAGCAATTTGGAAGCATTATAAAGTAAGACTTTATATAATAATATTATTAAATTCAAAAATATTCAATATTGACTTTATTTTGAAAGTATATTAACGAGACAATTATAATAATATAATTTATAAAAAAAATGTATTTTTAAATATATTTTATACGATTTATGTATGTTGGTATTATAAAGGTGTAAAATAAAAAGTAATAGATGTAAAATAAATTAAATAATTAGTTATAATAGTATAAGATGTAATTTAAAAATTAAAGATATTTGATTTACATATTTGCATAGATCCCGGATATTTTGGAAATTTGCTTCAAAATGTAGCTATAAACTAAATTCATTTTCGTAGATTAGTTATTTTAGTCAATTTCCTAAATGTGAATTCACTTTCATGGAGTACTAGGAATAGTCGTTGTATCATTATCACAAGTCCTTTACACACCTAAAACGTGTATGATATGATGTTGAGCCTTTTCTTTTTTTTTTCGTAACATAAATAATAGAGTAAATTACATTCTTGGTCCTGTGGTTTGGCCATATTTTGAATATGACCCCTAATTCGCATTGATTACACTGGGCATCCCTGTGGTATGAGTTAGCGCACGTAGAAGGTCCCTCCCTCTAATGGAATCAAAAAGATTCCGTTAACCTAGTTAAGTATGAGGGCATTTTCGTCTTTTTACCCTATTTCCTTGTCTTTTACTGATATAAAAATACAATATTCGTTGTCCCCTTTTCTCTATCTCCTCATCCTCATCCTCATGTTTGTTTCAAGAACACAAACATAAATTCACTACTAGAAAAATGGGTATCAACGACGAAAAGCGAGGGATTAACCACAAAACCAATCCCTCGCTAATTAGCGATGGATTAGTGAGGGATTGGTTTTGTGGTCAATCCCTCGCTAATCCCTCACTAATTATCGAGGGATTAACGAGAGATTGACCACAATCCCTCGCTAATCCCTCGTTAATCCCTCGCTAATTAGTGAGGGATTAGCGAGAGATTGATCACAAACCCAATCCCTCGCTAATTAGTGAGGGATTAGCGACGGAATGGTTTTTTTTCTTGTTTTATCATTTGTGTGAGTTATATGTTATTTGTATAGTTGTGTATGGGTTATATGCAAGGTTCAAAATGGCGTGAGGCGTGGCGTGGCGTGGCGGCGAGGTCAAGCCTTAAGCCTTACAAGCCACGGGGAGGACGCGGCGTTTTTCAAGGCGTGACATAAGGCGGCAAATTTGTATATCATATTCAAAATTATATATATACGTATATGTTTTATATATATTATTCCAATCAAATAATGATATTAAAAATGTACATTCATATTAGAAGAAGATAAATCATATAACTTACTAGTATAAAAATAGTTTTTGATTGAATATTTAAAATAAAACTTAGAAAAATAATTTTACAACTTTGTTTTAATCGTGAGTCCATAACGTTTATGACTTCGTGAAACTATGAGTGATGTGATTAGATAAATCTATAAAAATGTTAAATCTAAAGTTAAAAATGTAAAAACACAAAGATAAAAAAATCAAAAATTTTAAAAAAAATTGAAAAAAAATCACGTCTTAGAAAAAACGTGCGCCGCGGCGCGCCATGGCGCGCCTTAAGGCGCCATAGCGTGAGCTACGCCTTACAGAAACGTTATGGGCCATTTCGTAACGGCGAAGACGTGTCTTGCGCCATATCGCGCCATGGCGCGCCTTTTTGAACACTGGTTATATGTTATTTGTATAGTTATGTATGTGTTTTATGTATCATTCGGTCCGTGTTATATATTTGTATACATGATGTGTGTGTTGGTTGATAATGCCAATTGAATCTACGTATATATTATTGTGTAGATGGGTTTATATGCATGTGTACATGTGTCGTGTATAGCTTTATATGCACGTGTATATGTGGATCTACATATGTATGTGTATATGCATTGTATATATGTTAACTTATTACCACTCAAAGTTAGCTAACAATACATATATACATCATGTATATATAAATATAACAAGGAGCGACAGATATATATAACATATACACATGTATACATATAACATATATACATACACATGTATACACATTACACATAAAATGAGAAAACAAGGAAAAAAGCGCAATCCCTTGCTAATCCCATGCTAATTAGCGAGGGATTAGCGACGGATACCACATATCCCTCGGTAATCCCTCACTAATTAGCGAGGGATTAACGAGAGATTGACCACAAAACCAATCCCTCGCTAATCCATCGTTAATTAGTGAGGGATTAACGACGAAATGAGTTTGTGGTCAATCCGTCGCTAATCCCTCGCTAATTAGCGAGGGATTAGCGAGGGACTCTTGGCATCCGTCGCTAATCCCTCGCTAATTAGTGAGGGATTAGCGAGGGATTGTTTTTTTATTGGTTTCTCATTTGTATAGGTTATATGTAGACATGTATATGTGTATATGTTATATGTATAGTTGTGTATGTGTTTTATATATCCTTCGATCCGTGTTATATACTTGTATACATGATGTGTGTGTTGGTTGATAATAGCAATTGAATCTACGTGTATATTATTGTGTTTATTTGTATATGTGTTGTATATGGGTTTATATGCATGTGTGTCAGGATCTTAATTCTAAACAAGAATAAACACTCAGAAACAATATCAAAAGAGTTTGCGGAATAACACTTTGATATTCAATAAGTAATGGAAAACAGTAAATCAGAATAAGAACTTGCAAACTTTATTGAATGATTATAAAGTTACAAGATTCAACACTCAACCTCAGTTATTGATGAACAGGCTCACCAATACGAATTCTACTTCTCTAGAATTAGGATTACAAACCTTGAGGTTAATTTTCTCAATGAAAACAAAAATTCAGAATTCTAAAATTAATTTCTATCAACTCTAATCTATTCTATATATATTGAAGATAAAATATAATTACATATATTAAAAGATCTTCAAAATAGTCTTCCATATTTATCTTCAAGCCTTCCATATTATCTTCAAATAATCCAGCTGTCTTCATTCCATCCGAAGTCTTCAATATCTCATAAGCAGCATTAAGTCTTCATGAGCAGTATTAAGTCTTCAGTATTATTAACTTGTTCTGGCAGCACTAACTCCAACAGTACTAACTACTAGCAGTACTAAGAATGCTTAGCAGTAGTAACTTCACTTAGTAGCATTAATCTTGACTAGCAGCATTAACCTGTATCAGCAACATTAACTTCAGAAGTAGTATCCAGGTTGTGCTAGCAGCATTAACAGTACTTAAGCAAATCTGTAATTCCCAACAATCTCCCCCTAACTTGACTTTTAGGAAGAGAAGTCAAGTTCTTCAGATGGTCTTCTAAGATGCTTTCAACACTTCAGTTTACACCCCTAGATTAGGATCCAAACCTAACCTTTGATTTATAATCCTGCTAACCACAATCTTTGCCATTACTGAATCTTTTGAACAAATAAGCTTGGCATTCAACATTGCTTGTAGTTTACCCTTGTTGTGCTTATATATCTTGTCCACCAAGTAGTACTCATGATATGCTCCATTCACAGTGATGACATAGACTCCACATCTTTCAAATATCTTCCAGTTTTCTATCTTTAGAAATTTATTCTCCAGATGCAAATCCCTGATCACATGTTGAACTTTGCTAGGATCAAACATCATGCACAAGTACTCCATGGCTAATCTGGTTAAGTTCCTTTCTTCTCCTGTCAGCTCCTTTTCATACAATCTCATTCCAACTCTAAACATCTCTTCTAGATCTGATCTTGTACAACTTCTGATGAAACTTCCCCAAGTAGGATACACCTCATAGATGTCCCCTAGTCTCTTAATTCTGAAGAATTTATTTCTTTGATCTTCCAAGATATCCCAAAAGATGATTTCAGGAGCTTGGATAGAGATGGGATCTGCTTGTATTGGATCATCATTTGTTAATATCATGAACAATTCAACCTGCTCATTAGATTGCTTGTTGGACGATTATGGATTCTGATTTGGTTCTGTTGAAGGTGTCACAGAAGGTTCTGCTTCAGTTTCTGCTCTTTCTTCAACTCTTGGCATTTTGGACTGCTTTTTGGAAGCTATAGTCTTCACCCTTTTTGCAGATTTAACTTCCATACCAACATTTTTTGGCTCTTCCTTCTTTTCTTTTGTAGGTGTGACTTCCTCAGGAAATGGTTGTTGAATGTTGAGATCATGCCTCTCTTTCATTCTTCTTTCAGCCTATTCCCTTTGTGAGGAGTCCCCTTGCAGCTTAGCCATTTCTTTCTTATACAGCTCCTCCACTTGACTGTATGCCATATTAGTAAACATTTCCCCTTTGACACCAATTGAACCTTTCAGGAAATTTATCATTTTTCTCCTTTCCTGATTGGCCAAAAAGGTCTTGGAGGGTTGTCTTTTTTGCTTTTTGAGTGGCATTCTTTTGACTGGTAATTTCTTTCCCTGAGCTGCTTCTTTCATGCTCTTCTGATATTCTTCATTTAGTTTTCTGGCCATATTTAGTGCAAGCTCTCTATCTGTTTCAGTTTGAAGTTGTTCCTCCTTTTCCATCTGTTCTTGAAGCTGCTTTGCCACCTCTTCATCTAGCTCACTCTGACTTTTTTTCTTTAAGGGTTGTTCAGTTTCAACCAACTTTGCTTTTCCCTTAGCATCCTTCAAACTTGCCTTACTTGTTTCTTTTCTTTTCTTTGAGAGTCCTCCTTCATTTATGACCACTCCCTTGGCCTTTTGACTAGCCTTAGGAGTGTCATTCTTGGCTTTTACCAATGTCTCTGCAATCTCTAATTCTTCTACAGAAAGCCCTGTTACTGCTACTTCTGTTACTGCTGCTTCTTTTATCTCAGCAGTATTAACTGTTTCTGCTGCTTCAGCAGCAGTAACAGTTTCTACTGCATGAGCAAATTCTGTTTCCTTTTCTGCTGCTATTGATTCTGTTACTTTCTCTATTTCTGCCTCTTTCTCCCCCTCAACCTCAAATGCCCTCTCAACTGTACTTTCTTTCTCTGTTTCAGCCTATTTCTCCCCCTTGTTGGAAGCATCTTTATCATTTGACCTCTTCTTCAAAACAAACTGCTTTCTCCTCTTCTTTTGCACCAATCTTGTCACCATTTTCTTCAATTTGGCAATCTGTACTTGTTGAGACAGAATCACCATTTTCATCTCTTCTATGTCTTTTCCTTGTTTGATTACATCCAGGTTTATGTTACCCATTGTATCCATCAATTCTTGGTAGTCATATCTGTCCTCACCTTCTCCAGGAGTGTTACCCCCTTTTGAAGGATCATGGGATCTTTTAGTAGTGGGAGTCTTTTGCCTAGCAGAAGCACTCCCCACCCCCTTGGGTTCTTGGCACCTGGGACCTTTGAATGATTGCTCATTCAAAGTTGCCATGGGGAAGGTCTTATTTATGTTACCACTGACCTCCTCTGTGCTAGCAGGAGTAGTGGCAGCCTTAGCACCCATATGCTCAAACATCTCCTCAGTGAGCACCTCCTTGGGGTTGGGAGACACCCCTGTGGTTTCCCTGTAGATATTCTCTAATGGAGAATTCTCCATTAGAGGGCTTAAAGGCTCTGTGGGTGATGGTACAAGAAGGGAATGAGCCTTCTTGATCTTTTTCCTTGCATAAGTTTGGGTGATAGGTGAAGTTGGCTTTTGAAGTAGGGACTGAGGTATAGATATGGAGGGTGAAGGTTGGGATTGGCTAGCAGTGGGATGGTCTAATGAGGGCCTTGACCCTGCTGCCATACCTTCTTCATTGTGGGACACCACCATCATTGTAGAGAACAATGGGGTGTCAACTCCTTTCGAGTCCAATGGAGATCTTTTCATGTTTGAAAAGACCTTACCTTTGGGGATTTTTGGTACATATACCTCATCAAAGTGAGGCATATCCGTCAATTCATGGGTTATTACTGCCTGTACAAATCTTGGGTACATATAAAAACTCTTTTTGCTTCCCAAGTTTGATACAAGATCACTGAAAATCATTCTTGAAAAATTGTACTTTCTGGCAGTGGCCAAGCAGACCAAAGCATAAGCAATGGTACTGCTAAACTCACTCCATCCAGTAGTCTTTTTGGAAATACAGTGCATCAGGGTATGAACAAGAAAACGCCATTGGGTATAAAATTTTGCTTTTGAGAATTTAAAACCACCCAATTGGCCTCCATACCCCATTCTTGACAAGTTTGAGAACAAGTCCTCATTTGGAATAGAAGTAATACCTGCAGCATCGTCTAGACGTAGACAGATGCGTATCACCTCTTCAGAGACAGACAAGGGTTTGTCACACACCCTTGTTTTGATTATCTGCGCACCATTCTCTGTGACGACGGTGGCATTTGCCCAGAATTGTCGTTGATGCTCTATGTAGATTGTAGGTGACACAGTGAGAGCATGGGCAATGTGGCTAGACTTGAGAAAATCCACAATTTGGTGGAATCCAGCAACTTGTTTCGGCTTCTGTATCATCGCAATCTCGTTGTGCTCATCAATGAAAGCCATGGAAGCCATTGAACTTGAGTATGCTGGACTGAAACACTTGTTCTTGAGAGAAAATGGGTTCTAGAGCAGATGAATAGGAATCAAAGAGTCGTTATGAACGTTTGGGCGGGCAAACAGGGTATTTATACGATTCGGGACATAAGCAGTATTAACACCTAGCAGTATTAACTAACTAGCAGTATTAACTAACTAGCAGTATTAACTGAGAGCAGTATTAACCACTAGCAGTATTAACTAACTAGCAGTATTAACTGAGAGCAGTATTAACCACTAGCAGTATTAACTAACTAGCAGTATTAACTGTGCATTGGCAGTATTAAAACTGCACTGGCAGCATTAACTAGACTTACACATTTTGAAGCTTGATGTACTCTAAGCAAGGTAATAACTTCCTGAAAAAGATGTTAGTAACACCAAAGAATAAACCAATAACAGGTAGGAAGACACTTTTTAAAACATGAGGTCATTCAGAGTTGATCATTCCCACACTAGTGACCAAGAAAGTGAATCTACCCACATCAAAAGCTTTAGTGAATAGATCAGCAAACTGGTTGTCAGTATGAACCTTAGCAACTTGAATTAGCTTCTTTTCATTACAATCTCTAATAAAGTGATACCTGATCTCAATGTGCTTGGTTTTGGAGTGCTTGACTGGATTATTAACAATGCTTATAGCACTGCTATTGTCAATGAAGATTGGAGTGTGAAGAAAGGTTACCCCATAGTCCAGCATCTGATTCTGAATCCATAGAACCTGAGAGCAGCAACTTGCAGCAACAATATACTCAGCTTCTGTTGTTGATAAGGACACTGTGGTTTGTTTCTTACACTACCAAGATACTAGTCTTGCACCCAAAAGTTGACATCCACCTGAAGTAGACTTTCTGTCCATGTTAGCACCTCCCAAGTCACTATCTGAATAAGCAATCAAGTCAAAGTTGGATTCATATGGATACCAAAGACCTAGTCTAGGTTGCCCTCTTAAGTATCTGAAAATCCTTTTAACAACTTGTAGACGTGATTGCTTTGGCTTGACTTGGAATCTGGCACACAAACACACTGGAAACATGATGTATGGTCTTGAGGCTGTGAGATACATGAGAGATCCAATCATTGATCTGTATAGATGGACATCAACATCCTCCCCTTAAGATCAACAGTGATCTGTTTATGAGTCTCCATAGGTGTGCTTGTTGGCTTTGAGTCTGTTAGACCATACTTATCCAGGATGTCTTTCACATATTTTGATTGGCTTATGAAGATCCCATCTTTCTTCTGTTTCACTTGAAGCCCAAGGAAGAAGGTAAGTTCACCCATTGAACTCATTTTAAAGCTCTTGTGCATCAACTTTTCAAAGTCTCTACACATTTGATCTTTTGTGGATCCAAAGATGATATCATCCACATAAATCTGAACCAATGGGATGTCCTTCTTACTTCTTTTAATGAAGAGGGTCTTATCAATTATTCCTCTTTCAAACCCATTCTCCAAGAGGTAGGTAGACATAGTATCATACCATGCTCTTGGGGCTTGATGAAGACCATACAATGCTTTCTTCAGTTTGTATACTCTGTCTGGATATGATGGATTTTCAAATCCAGGAGGCTGACAAACATATACTTCTTCATCAATTGTACCATAGAGAAAGGCACTCTTCACATCCATTTGGTATACCTTGAACTTCATGTATGATGCATAGGCTAGAAATAGCCTAATTGCTTCTACCCTTGCCACTGGAGCAAACACTTTTTCATAGTCAATGCCTTCTTCTTGAGTGTACCCTTGTGCCACCAGTCTTGCTTTGTTTCTTATCACAATGCCTCTCTCATCCTTTTTGTTCCTGAAAATCCACTTGGTGCCTATAGCTCTATGACCTTTTGGAAGGTCCACCAAGTACCAAACTTCTTGTAACTTGAACTGTAGTAACTCTTCTTGTATAGCTTCTATCTAACTGGAATCTTTCATAGCATCATAGACCTTCTTAGGCTCAATCTGGGATAGAAAGCAAGTGAGTACTGTGTGTTGCTGATCCTGCAGCTTTTGAAGTCTGCTTTGATTCCTTGTTATCATAGGAGAAGAGATGTCTCCTATGACCAGCTCTGGAGCATGATTCTTTTGAGTTCTAGTCTGATGACTAGGTTCTTCATTGATTCCCACATCCAGATTGGAATCATTTAAATCAGCTGATGGGATCTCATCAGCTGCTTCTGGCTCATCATGCACTTGATTCTCCTCATCTCTTCCTTTTTCTTCACTCTGAATTGGTTCAGTTATAGTTTCCTTTGCACAGACATCAACAGGCTCTATTGTAGGTATAGGAAAGATCACAGACTGAGGAATAATGTTTTGTACTTGTACTTGTTCATCCCCTGATCCTCCACTTCCTGAACCTGCATTATAATTACTACTGAAACCCAAAGAGTTAGTTAGTGAATCAATGTCAAATAACCACTGAGGACCAGACCCAATAGGATTTGGTGTGGTCTCATTGCATTTGACATTGTCACTTTCCTCAATTATTCTAGAAGAAGTATTAAAAACTCTGTAAGCCTTACTCTGAGATGAGTAACCAATAAGAAAAACCATCATCTGCCTTGCTATCAAACTTTCCTAAGTGGGTTTTGGTATTGAGAATTGTACAAGGACACCCAAAAGGTTTGAAAAATCCAATAAATGGTTTTCTTTTATTTAAAAGATCATATGGTGTCTTGTTCTTAGGCTTAACTACTAGAACCCTGTTTTGGAGGTAGCAAGCAGTATTAACTGCTTCAGCCCAGAAAGTAATTGGAAGTTTTGAATCTGCCAACAGAGATCTAGCAGCCTCAATCAGTGTCCTATTCCTTCTCTCAGCAACACCATTTTGTTGTGGAGTCCTCGGAGCACTGTATTGCCTCTCAATTCCTTTTTCCTCACAAAAGGTGTTTAGGTCATGATTTTTAAATTCAGTACCATTGTCTGACCTAATGACTTTTACCTTTTGATTAGTTTGGTTTTCAATTCTTAGAATAAAGGATTTGATCAGTCCACTTGTCTCATCCTTAGTCCTTAGAAAATATACCCAAGTAAATCTAGAGTAATCATCAACAATAACCAGGCAGTATGATTTCTTACCAATACTCATAACATTTGTAGAACCAAACAGATCCATATGCAACAACTGAAGAGAATTAGAGATTGTGTTCAACTTTTTGGTCTTATGAGAAGTTTTGTGTTGTTTGCCTTTGAGACAGGCAACACAATGATCATCACATGAAAAAACTTTGGAAGGTAAACCTCTTACAAGGTTGTTTTTAACAAGTTTATTCATTGTTTTAAAATTCATGTGACACATCCTTCTGTGCCAAAGTGATGATTCATCCAAAAAGGCTTTTGAAACAAGAAAGTTTAGGGATGAATCAGTTGAAACACTTTCCATATCTAAGCAATATACATTATCCTTTCTGGGAGTTCTTAGTAGTATCATTTTTTCATCAACTACCTTGAATCTAGGAGCAAGAATAATGCATTCAGAATCTGTAAACAATATACTATGTTGTTTGTCACAAACATGTGATACACTTAACAGGTTGTACCTTAATTGCTCAACATAGAATACATCTTCAAAGGTCATTTTACCTTTGGTTACATCCCCCTTACCACTTATCTTACCTCCATCTGGAGTATTACCAAAGGCAACATGTCCACCATCAATTTTCTTGAAATTCTTGAGGCATGACATGTTCCCTGTCATGTGCCTAGAGCAACCACTATCAACATGCCAGATGTTCTTTCCTTTGAGCTGCTGGTTGCCCTGCACATTAGATTAAACAATTAGTATTGATTGGGGACCCAAGCCAAAGTGGTCTTGGGTCTCCCTTTCTCATCAAAGTATTTACATTCCTTTTTGATGAGGTTTTTAAACTCAGAGCACTGTTTATTAGAGTACTTTGTCAATATGATTGGCTTAGCAGCACAAACACTAGAAGCAGTACTAACCTTAGAAGTACTAATAGAGTTAGCAGTACTAACAGGTTTAGCAGTACTAACCTTGTCAGCAGCACTAACAGAGTTAGCAGTATTAACTTTTGAAGAAGTACTAACAATGTCAGCAGTATTAACATTGTTAGCAGTAGTATTACTTCTAGCAACACTATCATTGTCAGCAGTACTATTTGAGGTAGCAGTACTAGCAGTTTTAGTGCTTTTAGGAACCCACATATTGACACTTTCTTTAACAGACTTTTTCTTCATGTGGCTTTTAGATTTAACAGTTTTCTTAGCCACATGGTTCTTTTCAACCTTCCTATAACCAAAGGGTTTTTGCATGGATCTTTGAAAATTCATCCTTTGGTTCATAGGATTGAAATAACAGAATTTGGCAAGATGATTCAATTTGCCACAGATAAAACAAGGTTTTGGTCTATTGATTTTACTCAAATCAACCCTTGTTTTTGTGCCCACTAATTATTCCAGTTTCTTTGATTTCCCCTCTTTTTATCATGTTTTTGGGGCTCAGTCTTCTTACAAGCACACTGTTTGCAAGGACCTGGATTCATAACTGTGGTCTGTTTGTAATGGACCTTACCAGACTTTCCCTCTGTCTTTTCTATGTCCTTGGATTTGATCCAAGCCCTTCCACAGTCCTCATTGGTGATAATGTTATTCTCTACAAGAATCTCACCACTCACCTTGTTCTCCTTACTCTTGCCAACCTCTTTGTCAGTCTTATCCTCAACAACTACCTCATCTAAGGGATCTATCTCAGTGGCTCCCTCAGGTAAGTCCTTCCTATCTTTGGTTTCTAACAGGTCTGAAGTAGGAGGAATGTAATTGTTGTTATATGGTGGAGGTGTGGCATTATACCCAATTCCTCTTCTCAGCTTATCATGAATCTGAGTTTGTAGTAAAGAGTCCATTGCTTTAGAAGCATTGGAGAACTTTTCTACATCAAGCTTGACCTTGGTTAGTTCATCTCTCAATTTCTCACTCTCCTCTTTAGATTTGGTCAGTTTAAGATCTAGATCCTTTTTCTCCCACTTCCAGTAATTGGTGTCATATGAGTGTTGGAGTTCATTGGCTTGAAAACCTTTAATCTGTTCCTCAAACCTCTCAACAATTCTCACATAATCTTTGATATCCTTTTCTAATCTCTTAAGGTCATCACTCATCTTCTGGTTGTGATCCCTGTACCTTTTAACAGTGTCTATGCAAGTTTTAGAACAGAGATTAGAATTTACCTCAGATGGGAGATCAGATACTTCAGCCATAAGTGCTTGATTCTGGATAGCCTCTTCTGCTTGATCACTCCAGTCAAACCCCATTCCTTGTTGAGAAACAAGGGCTTGAGCAGAGTTTCTGTTGTTATTGAAGCTTCCAGATTGAGCTTGTTGGTGGTTGTTTCTGTGAGACACTCCACTTCTGCATTCCCTGGCAAAGTGTCCCTTCAGATGGCAATTGTAGCACTCCACTTTTGATTTATCAAACCCTGCTCCATCTTCTCTTCTTTGGGAGAAGTTGTTCCTCCCAGTCCTCTTTATAAACTTTTTCACCCTCATGGAAAGCATGACCATCTGCCATTTAATATCCATCTCTTCCAAATCATCAGGATGAAGTTGTTCCAGATCATCATTAATTAAGGAAGAATTTCCATGACTGGCAAGAAAGGCTTTAAACACAGAATCAGTGCCTTTATCTTGATTTGCTCCATTAGCAGCATTAACTGATTCAGGGTTAGCAGTAGAATCAATTGATGCTGATAGGAGTGCAGCATTATGAATATATCCAAAAGGCTTCTTCTTTGCCTCCACCTCAGCTTCAAAAACTCTAAGATCATTGTACAGATCATCCAGTTCTTTCTCTTCCAACTGATCATTCTGTCTGAATGAAACAGTATACATGGTTCATTCATCTCCAAGGGACCTTAAGAACTTTTTGTTTACATCATCTTGATCAATCTGTACTCCCATAGTAGCTAGTTCACCAATCAGTTTGTTAAACCTGTCAAAAGTTTGAGTCATGGACTCATTTTAGTTGACATGAAGTTTTCATACTGTTGCTTCAAGATTGCCTTTTGATTTCTTTTGGTACTTTTGGTACCAGAGAATCTCTTCTCTAGAGCATTCCAGATCATCTGTGCATCAGTACAATTGCAGAATTGGTGCTGATATTCATTTGGAATGACCAAGAGCAGTGTGCTCAAGGCTTTCATCTCTGTCTGCCTTGTCTTTCTGTCTGCATCTGTCTTTGGAGGGGTTCTTTTGCCATCTTCACCAATCTTTCCTGCATCAGATGGACCATTCTCAATGATGTCCCACATAGAGTAATCTGTGAGGAGAATGTATTGCTTGATTCTGATCTTCCACATGTCAAATTCATTGGGTCTGAGCATTGGAACCTTTGAGACCAGAGTACTGTTTGATTCAGCTGTGTTTTCCATGATGAATAAGATTTCTGAGAATACTAGCTCTGATACCACTTGTCAGGATCTTAATTCTAAAAAAGAATAAACACTCAGAAACAATATCAAAGGAGTTTGCGGAATAACACTTTGATATTCAATAAGTAATGGAAAACAGTAAATCAGAATAAGAACTTGCAAACTTTATTGAATGATTATAAAGTTACAAGATTCAACACTCAAACTCAATATTGATGAACAGGCTCACCAATACGAATTCTACTTCTCTAGAATTAGGATTACAAACCTTGAGGTTAATTTTCTCAATGAAAACAAAAATTCAGAATTCTAAAAGTAATTTCTATCAACTCTAATCTATTCTATATATATATTGAAGATAAAAGATAATTACATATATTAAAAGATCTTCAAAATAGTCTTCCATATTTATCTTCAAGCCTTCCATATTATCTTCAAATAATCCAGCTGTCTTCATTCCATCCGAAGTCTTCAATATCTCATAAGCAGCATTAAGTCTTCATGAGCAGTATTAAGTCTTCAGTATTATTAACTTGTTCTGGCAGTACTAACTCCAACAGTACTAACTACTAGCAGTACTAAGATTGCTTAGCAGTAGTAACTTCACTTAGCAGCATTAATCTTGACTAGCAGCATTAACCTGTATCAGCAACATTAACTTCAGAAGTAGTATCCAGGTTGTGCTAGCAGCATTAACAGTACTTAAGCAAATCTGTAATTCCCAACAATGTGTATATGTGAATGTATAGACAATGTGCATGTGTTGTTTGGTAATCGCATATGATGTGTATATGTGTTATATATATGAATGTATATGTATTACATACGTGCATACAAACATGTAATAAGTTACCATTGGTGTTATTGTGCCTTAATAATTCATAAAATATCTTATTAAGTTTTAATGGATCTTAGTGGGTTTTAATGACGAAAAATTAGTGACAGAATATTTTGTCGCTAAATATTGGGCTTTAAAGGGTTCCATTAGGCCTTAATGGATCTATCCGGCTTTAAAGGGTTTCATTAGGCCTTAATGGATCTATCGGGCTTTAAAGGGCTTCATTAGGCCTCAATGGATCTATCGGGATTTAAATGGTTATATTGGGCTTTAAAGGGTTTCATTGGGCCTTAAGTGGGTCTATTGTGCTTTAAAGGGTTTCATTGGGCTCTAATGGATCTATTGGGCTTTAAATGGTTATATTATGCTTTAAAAGGTTTCATTGGGCCTTAAGTGGGTCTATTGTGCTTTAAAGGGTTTCATTGGGCCCTAATGGATCTATTGGGCTTTAATGAGTTTCATTGGGCCTTAATAGATATATCGGGCATTAAAGGGTTAGTTCGGCTTGAATTGATCTATCGGGCTTTAAAAGGATTCATTAGGATTTAAAGGGTTTTATTGGACATTAAATGGTGGGCATTAATGGGTCTATATGACTTTGGATGCTTTCACTGAACTTTTCTTAGCCTCAGTTGCAGTTTTCATGCTCTTTTGATACTTTTCATTTAGCTTTTTAGCCATCTCCAGTGCAAGCTCTCTGTCTTTTTCAGATTGGAGTTGTTCTTCCTTTTCCATCTCAGCTTGAAGCTGTTTTGCCACTTCTTCATCTAACTCCAACTGATTCTTCTTCTTTGAAAGTTGTTCAGGTTCAACCATCTTAGCCTTTCCCTTTCCATCCTTCAAACCTGTCTTGCTGATTTCTTTTCTTTTCTTTTCAATACCTCCTTCCTTAATGACCACTCCCTTGACTTTTTGAGTAGCCTTAGGAGTGTCATTCTTAGCTTTTACCAAAATTTCTGCAATTTCTAACTCCTCAACAGATAGCCCTGTTACTGCTGCTTCATTTATCTCAGCAGCATTAATTGTTTCTGCTGCTTGAGCAAATTCTGTTTCTGTTTCTACTGCTTTTGATTCTGTTTCTACTGCTGCTTGAACCTTATCTATTTCTGCTTCTTTTGATTCTGTTTCTACTGCTGCTTGAACCTCATCTGTTTCTGTTGCTTTCTCCCCCTCAAAATCAAATCCCATCTCAGATGTACTTTCCTTCTCTGCTTCAGCCTCTTGATTCTCCCCCTTGTTGAAAGCATCATTAGCACTTTTCCTCTTCTTCAACACAAATTGCCTTCTCCTCTTCTTGTGCACCAGATTGAGTACCATCTTCTTCAACTTTACTATCTAGGTTTGTTGAGATATAATAACCTTTTTCATCTCTTTGATTTTCAGATCTTGGTTGTGCACTTCAAGGCTAATGGTACCAAGTGTGTCCATCAATTCCTGATAGTCATATATGTCCTCACCTCCTTTGGGTGTGTTTACCACCTTTGGAGGATCATTGGATCGTTTAGTAGTAGAGGTCTTCTGCCTAGCAGAAGCACCTGCTACCCCCTTGGGTTCTTGGCACCTGGGACCTTTGGATGATTGCTCACCCAAAGTTTCCATGGGTAATTTCTTATTGATGTTACCACTGGCCTCCTCTGTGCTAGCAGGAGTAGTGGCAGCCTTTGCACCCATATGCTCATGCATCTCCTCAGTGAGCACCTCCTTGGGGTTGGGAGACACCCCTGTGGTTTCCCTATAGATATTCTCTAATGGAGAATTCTCCATTAAAGGGCTTGAAGGCTTTGAAGGTGAAGGTACAAGAAAGGAAGGAGCCTTCTTTACCTTTTTCCTGATGTAAGTATTGGTGATTGGTGAAGTTGGTTTTTGAAGAAGGGACTGAGGGATTGATATACTGATTGAAGGTTGGGATTGGCTCTCAGTGGCATGGTCTAGTGAGGGCCTTGACCCTGATGCCATACCTTCTTGATTGTGGGACACCACCATCATTAGAGAACAATGAGGTGTCAACTCCTTCCGATTCCTTGGCATATCTCTTCATATTTGAAAAGACCTTGCCTTTGGGGATTTTAGGTACATATACCTCATCAAACTGAGGTATATCCGTCAATTCAGCAATAATAACTACCTGGACAAATCTTGGATACATATAAAAACTCTTTTTTTTGTCCAAGTTTGACACAAGGTCATTGAAAATCATTTTGGAGAAATTAAACTTTGTGGCAGTGGCCAAGAAGACCAAAGCATAAGCAATGGTACTACTGAACTCACTCCATCCAGTAGTTTTTTCTAGAAATACAGTGCATAAGGGTATGGGCAAAGAAACGCCATTGGGATGAGAATTTGGCTTTTGAGAACTTGAAAACACCCAATGGGCCTCCATACCCCATTCTAGTGAGAGTGGAAAACAGATCATCATTAGAGATAGATGTGATACCTGAGGCAGTGTCTAGTCGTAGACTGATGCGAATTACCTCTTCAGAAACTGTCAAGGGTGTGTCACACACCCTTGTCTTGATAACCTGCACACCATCTTCAGTAACAGAGGTGGCATTGGCCCAAAATTGCCTCTGGTGCTCAATGTAGATTGATGGTGACACTGTAAGAGCATAAGCGATATGGCTGGATTTGAGAAAATCCACTATTTGATGAAATCCATCAGCCTGCTTAGGCTTTTGAAGCATTACGATTTCGTTGTGTTCATCGATAAATGCCATTGATGCCATCGAGCTTGACTATTCTTGCCTGGAACTCACTAGGTGCTTGAGAGAAAAGAGGTTGGAGAGAAGATGAACAATATTCAAAGATTCGTTATGAGCGTTTAGGCGGGCAAACGGGGTATTTATATGATTCGGGAAAGAAGCAGTACTAACTTTAACCTACTAGCAGTATTAACGAACTAGCAGTATTAACTGAGAGTAGTATTAACGAACTAGCAGTATTAACTAACTAGCAGTATTAATTGAGAGCAGTATTAACCAACTAGCAGTATTAACTAACTAGCAGTATTAACTGAGAGCAGTATTAACTTTGCACTGGCAGTATTAAAACTGCACTGGCAGCATTAACTACACTTACACTGTTTGAAACTTATGATAGTCTGAGCAAGACAATAACTTCCTGAAAAATATGATTAGTAGCACCAAAGAATAAACAAATAACAGGTATGTAAACACTTTTTAAAACATGAGCTCATTCAGAATTGATCATGCCCACACTAGTGACCAAGAAAGTGAATCTACTCACATCAAAAGCTTTAGTGAATAGATCAGCAAAATGGTTGTCAGTATGAACTTTAGCAACTTGAATAAGCTTCTTTTCATTACAGTCTCTAATAAAGTGATACCTGATCTCAATGTGCTTTGTTTTGGAGTGCTTGACTGGATTGTTAACAATGCTTATAGCACTGCTATTGTCAATGAAGATTGGAGTGTGAAAAAAGGTTACCCCATAGTCCAGCATTTGATTCTGAATCCATAGAACCTGAGAGCAGCAACTTGCAGCAGCAATGTACTCATCTTCTGTTGTAGATAAGGACATTGTGGTTTGCTTCTTACACTGCCAAGATACTAGTCTTGCACCCAAAAGCTGACATCCACGGATACCAAAGACCTAATCTAGGTTGCCCTCTTAAGTATCTGAAAATCCTCTTAACAAATTGAAGATGTGATTGCTTTGGCTTGACTTGGAATCTGGCACACACACACACTGGAAACATGATGTCTGGTCTTGAGGCTGTGAGATACATGAGAGATCCAATCATTGATCTATATAGATGGACATCAACATCCTCCCCCTCAAGATCAACAGTGATCTGTTTGTGAGTTTCCATTGGTGTGCTTGCTGGCTTTGAGTCTGTTAAACCATACTTATCTAGAATGTCTTTCACATACTTTGATTGACTTATAAAAATTCCATCTTTCTGTTGTTTTACTTGAAGCCCAAGGAAGAAGGTGAGTTCACCCATTGAACTCATTTTGAAGCTCTTGTGCATCAACTTTTCAAAGTCTCTACACATCTGATCTTGTGTGGATCCAAAAATGATGTCATCCACATAGATCTGAACAAGTAGGATGTCCTTCTTACTTCTTTTAATGAAGAGGGTCTTGTCAATTATTCCCCTTTCAAACCCATTTTCTAAGAGATAGGTAGACAATGTATCATACCATGCTCTTGGGGCTTGATGTAGACCATAAAGTGCTTTCTTCAGTTTGTATACTCTGTCAGGATATGATGGGTTTTCAAATCCAAGGGGCTGACAGACATATACTTCTTCATCAATTGTACCATATAGAAAGGCACTCTCCACATCCATTTGATATACCTTGAACTTCATGTATGAGGCATAGGCTAGAAATAGCCTAATTGCCTCTACCCTTGCAACTGGAGCAAAGACTTCTTCATAATTTATGCCTTCTTCCTGAGTGTACCCTTGTGCCACTAGCCTTGCTTTGTTCCTGATTACAATTCCTCTCTCATCCTTTTTATTTCTGAAAATCCACTTGGTGCCAATAGCTCTATGACCTTTTGGAAGGTCCACCAAGTTCCAAACTTCTTGCAATCTGAACTGTATTAACTCTTCTTGCATGGCTTCTATCCAACTGGAATCTTTCATTACATCATAAACCTTCTTAGGCTCAATCTGAGATAGAAAGCAAGAGAGTATTGTATGTTGCTGATCCTGCAACTCTTGAAGTCTGCTTTGATTTATGGTTATCATAGGAGAAGAGATGTATCCTATTACCAGCTCTGGAGGATGGTTCTTTTGTGTTCTAGTTTGATGACTAGGTTCTTCATTGATTCCCACTTCCAGATTGGAATCATTTAAGTCAGCTGAGGGGATCTCATCAGCTACTTCTGGTTCTTCATGCTTTGAATTCTCCTTATCTCTTCTTTCTTCTTCACTCTGAATTGGTTCAGTAACAGTCTCCTTTTCACATATTTCAACAGGTTCCATTGTAGGTATGGGAAAGATCACAGACTGAGGAACAATGTCTTGTACTTGTGCATCCCCTGATCCTCCACTTCCTGAACTTGCATGATCATCACTACTGAAACCCAAATAGTTAGTTAGTGAATCAATGTCAAACAACCACTGAGGACCAGAACCAATAGGATTTGGTGAGTTCTCATTGCATTTAACATTGTCACTTTCCTCAATTATTCTAGAAGAAGAATTAAATACTCTGTAAGCCTTACTCTGAGATGAGTAACCAACAAGAAAACCATCATCTACCTTGCTATCAAACTTTCCTAAGTGAGTTTTGGTATTGAAAATTCCAATAAATGATTTCCTTTTATTTAAAAGCTCATATGGTTTCTTGTTATTAGGCTTGACTACTAGAACTCTGTTTTGGACATAGCAAGCAGTATTAACTGCTTCAGCCCAGAAAGTAATTGGAAGTTTTGAATCAGCTAACAGAGATCTAGCAGCCTCAATCAGTGTCCTATTCCTTCTCTCAGCAACACCATTTTGTTGTGGAGTCCTAGGAGCACTGTATTGCCTCTCAATTCCTTTTTCCTCACAAAAGGTGTTTAGGTCATGATTTTTAAATTCAGTACCATTGTCTGACCTAATGACTTTCACCTTTTGATTTGTTTGGTTTTCAATTCTTAGGATAAAGGATTTGACCAGTCCACTTGTCTCATCCTTAGTCCTTAGAAAGTATACCCAAGTAAATCTAGAGTAATCATCAACAATAACTAAGCAATATGATTTCTTACCTATACTCATAATATTTGTAGGACCAAACAGATCCATATGCAACAACTGAAGAGAATTAGAGATTGTGTTCAACTCTTTGGACTTATGAAAAGTTTTGTGTTGTTTGCCTTTGAGACAGGCAACACAATGATCATCACATGAAAAGACTTTTGAAGGCAAACCTCTTACAAGGTTATTTTTAACAAGTTTATTCATTGTTTTAAAGTTCATATGACACATCCTTTTGTGCCAAAGTGATGATTCATCCAAAGAGGCTTTTGAAACTAGACAGTTTAGGGATGAATCAGTTGAAACATTTTCCATATCCAAACAATAGACATTATCCTTTCTGGGAGTTCTTAGTAGTATCATCTTTTCATCAACCACCTTGAATCCAGGAGCAAGGATAATGCATTCAGAATCAGTAAATAATATACTATGCTTTTTGTCACTAACCTGTGATACACTTAACAGGTTGTACCTTAACTGCTCAACATAGAAAACATCTTCAAATGTCATCTTACCTTTTGTTACATCTCCCTTACCACTGATCTTACCTCCATTTGGAGTATTACCAAAGGAAACATGCCCTCCATCAATTTTCTTGAAATTCTTGAGGCAAGCCATGTTCCCTGTCATGTGCCTAGAGCAACCACTATCAACATGCCAGATGCTCTTCCCCTTGAGCTTCTGGTTGCCCTGCACATAAGATAAAACAATTAGTATTGATTGGGAACCCAAGCCAAGGTGGTCTTAGGTCTCCCTTTTTCATCAAAGTACTTACACTCCTTTTTGATGAGATTTTTAAAATCAGAACACTCTTTATTGGAGTACTTTGTCAAGATGATTGGTCTAGCAGCACAAACACTAGAAGCAGTACTAACTTTAGAAGTACTAACAGAGTTAGCAGAATTAACATTTGAAGAGGTACTAACAATGTTAGTTTTTGTAACACCCCGAATTTTAGAACTTGGTATTTGATATTATCATGTTATGAATTATCATGTTTTGGGATTTAAGTGTATTTGGAGTCTCGATCAGTTTTGGTCCTTGCGGGTTAAAATATCAGAACTGGTAAATTTGGGTCAGGCAGGGCCTTCTCGGCGATAGTGCCCGCGATAGTGACATGGTCACAATCGCGAGGGCACAATCGCCCAACTTGTACCGCGGGTGGGGTGATCCCCGCAACCTTGCCAGCGATAGTGACCAATGTCACTATCGCCGGGGCACAATCGCCGGCATCCAGCCGGGTATAAATGCCTCATTTACGGGATTTCTTCATTTAGGGTTGATTTTGGGAGCTGATAGAGGGTTTCTCTCCAGCGATTTTGGTAAGGTTTCTACCCCAACTTCAACCATATCATTTAATGATCTTATGGTGG
This sequence comes from Arctium lappa, assembly GCA_023525745.1. Lineage (NCBI taxonomy): Eukaryota > Viridiplantae > Streptophyta > Magnoliopsida > Asterales > Asteraceae > Arctium > Arctium lappa. The sequence continues at coordinate 2,514,314 of CM042059.1, read as the reverse complement.
TATTAATGGTGGAATAAATGCTTCCTTAGGTGTGATTTTGGAAGGATTTTAGCTTGTAACCACTTCTCAAGTCTCCAACTTCCCACCTACCACTTTAGGGTTTGATTTCTTGTGAGAGATCACCAAGGTGAGTGTTTCTTGGCTCTTCCATCCTCATACATGTCTGATAATGTGTTAGTAATTATGTGCATTTTGGTTATTCGTTTACTTGTTCATGTGGAGTTAACCTCAAACCCTATTTTGGGCGTAAAGTGCAAATGGAGAGTATTAAATATACTATTTGGCCAAGTCATGTAGTAAGGGCCATGTAAGAGTAATAAGTTGTATGTTTGGTCGTCAATTGGGATTTGATGTTGATCTTAAGTCTCGACTTGAGTTGCCATATAGGTATAGACTAAAGACCCGGTTTGGGTTGAGGTCATGAATAGACTAAAGACTCGGTTTGAGTTGAGGTCAAGTATAGACTAAAGACTCGGTTTGAGTTGAGGTCATGAATAGACTAAAGACTCGGTCTGAGTTGAGGTCAAGTATAGACTAAAGACTCGGTTTGAGTTGAGGTCATGAATAGACTAAAGACTCGGTTTGAGTTGAGGTCAAGTATAGACTAAAGACTCGGTTTGAGTTAAGGTCATGAATAGACTAAAGACTCGTTTTGAGTTGAGGTCAGGTATAGACTAAAGACCCGGTTTGGGTTGAGGTCGGGAATAGACTAAAGATCCGGTTTGGGTTGAGGTCATAAGTAGGCTAAAGATCCGGTTTGGGTTGAGTGCCAAATAGCTAAAGATCTTGTTTGGGTTGATGCTAGTCAAGTTAAATGACTTGGGAAAATATTATAAGTTGCGTTGATGATAATGTTTGTTGCATACTGTTAATGTCAGGTGAAGCACATTGGTAGAGTGCCGTGAAAATTATAATGATCTCGTATTGTGATCTCTTTTTATGATTTAATTTCATTTATGTGTTCTCACTAGGCCTTAGCCTAACGCTTGTTTCTTTGGTTGTCATGTATGACAGGAAACTCTAGTGGCGGGAATCTACGAGAATGAGTGGTCGATCGAGCGATCGAAAGCGGTCATTTTGGGAGATCTAGAGACTGGCATTTTTGGTGTATAGTCACCATTTTGTGGAGGATAGCGACACCCGATTGTAATCTGATAGGGAAATCTAGATTATTTAGGTTGTCGTAACTTTATGCCTCACTTAGTGAACTTGTATTCCTTATGCTTTATTGTTAGGACACAGTCTCATTGGATTCAAGATCATCAAAAACGAAGATCGCAATCTGAAGTTAATGATGCAAGTTACTCTCAACCAATAGTCTAGGGCCTATTCTGTTATAAAGTCAAAGTTGTTTTTAATATCTAGATATTATAGTTTTAGATATTAAGTTTTATTATTATTTTATGTTTTGATAATATCTAATTAATAGATATTATCTATCTCTCTCTCGACCAGTTCAACAAAATCACACAATTCACACACAACACATAGTGATAAGGTGTAATCAGAGAGAAAAACAAACAGAGAACTCAAACTCAAGAACTCAACCGTGTAATCCGCGTTTATATATCGAAACAGGTTGGTTTATCATCTATTGTTTGTTGTTTTGATTATCTGGTAACGATCACGGACACACAATTGGTATCAGAGCTGATCCAGATCAAAATCAAAAAAATTTACTCTCTGTGTTCTTCATTTTTGAAGAACACTGTGCAATAATCAAAAACTTGATTTTGCGGTTATTTTCGAAATCAAAGTGTTGTGTATTGTTGTTGTTGGTAAGGAGATCGTTGTGTCAAAATTTGATGTGGTAAATCGATCTCTAGTTGGGTTAATTTTAGAGTTACAGGTCGATTTAATCGGAGAAGACGACGTATCGGTCTTAAGCGTACCGGTCCTTTGTAATATATCGGTCTAAGCCAATTGACCGATAATATTATTTTTCTCCGGTCGAACCTTAGTTTTTACATTCTATCGGTCTTAAGCATTAGACCGGACTCTTGCAAATACCGGTCGAAGATCACTTTTTATCGGTCGAATCTCACAAACTTTTGGTATCGATCAAACACTCTCCGGTCAAATCCCATCATCCGGTCGAATCTCACACAAACACCTCCGGTCTTCCACTTGGTATCGGTCGAATATCAATTCACTTTCCCCGGTCAAAGTAAACCTCAATTCCGGTCGAACCCCACTTTTCCACTACACTTCCCCGATCATACCTCTCTCTCTCGGTCAAACATCAATCCCCGATCTTCCTCACTTCACCGGTCGAATAAAACCCACAAATCATTTTGTTTGTCGGTCAAACCTTTACCTCACTCACACTCAATCTCGGTCAAATTTCCACCTTTTCCACTCAAATTTCCACCTTTTCCAATACTAATTGTTGAATTGCAACAAAACCATCACTTTATTTCACGTGTCCAAATTCTCAAAGTTCCATGCAAGATTCCATTTTATTGCAAAATTCCATGCAAAAATTCCAATTAATTTTTGGAAATCAGAGAATATAATTTCGAAATTAATTTTCGAAATCAAAGAAAGTTCACGTGGCATTTATTTGGAATACTATCTTTTCTATCGGTCGCTACATTTTACCGGTCGAAAATTTTACCGGTCTTTACATCTTACCGGTTCTTACGTCTTATCGGTCGAATTTCACTTTGCGCAATCAACCTCTCGCGCAAACCTTCTCTAAACGCAAAGTTTTTCCAGACTTAGAACTTTATTCAAAATGACATCCAGAGAAGCCCTTGCAATCGGAACTGACACCAAGCCACCAGTTCTCTTTAGAGGAGAATACGAACAGTGGAAGGATCGGTTCCTGAACTTCATCGAAAGACAGGAATTGGGTGATTTCATCAAACAATCCTTAGAAGAAGGCCTAATGGAAACAAAATATAGGGAACCAGCAGCAGGTACTCAAGAAGTACGACATGCACTTTCTTATGGAGATCTAACAGGTGATGATAAGCTAAGAGCAAAAGGCGACATGTTAGCCAAGTCATACATTCTACAAGGGATTACGAATGAAATCTATGTAAAGATTGACAGCTACAAGGCCTCCGGAAAACAAATGTGGGATCAACTAGAGAAAATGATGTTGGGTTCAAAGATTGGGAACCAACTGAAAATCTCTAACTGCCTGCACAGTTTTGAAGAATTCAAAGGCAGAACTGGAGAAACTCTAGAGGGAACATATGATAGGTTTGTGACTTTGCTAAACGAATTAAGCAAGAATAAGGTCAACAAATCTCAAATCGAGCTGAATATCAAATTCCTGAGTATTCTACAACCAGAATGGAAAAGTTTTGCCAGGCAAATGAGGCAGATAAAAGACCTGAATGAGATTCCACTTCACGAGGTGTATGAAACCCTCCGACAAAATGAAGATGAGGTGGATGAAATTCTAGCAGAAAAGAGAAAATGAAAGACAGTTGAAGACACAGTCGCTCTTGTTGTAAAGAAGAAAAAGAACAAGACGATTGTGTATGAATCAGAAGAAGCTGAAGCTGAGACCGTCTCTGACTCGGATGAAAATGAACAAATGCAGCAAGCAATGCAGTTTCTGACAAATGCATTTCAGAAAAAGTTCTACAGGAATCCAACGTCAAACAGTCAGAGGTACTCTTCTGGACCAAACAACTATGCTCACAAGGAAAGAATTGAAGGAAGCAGATATGAAGGGAAGAGATTTGAGGGAAAGAGAACAGAAGAGAGGAAACCTGAAGAGAGAAGATACCAGCTGAAGGAAAAAGGTTAGTGGAAAGGAATCCTGAAGAAAGGAAATTTAAAGCTGAAGGATCAAGTCAGCCAGGACCACCGATGTGCTACAATTGTGGCAAAACAGGTCACTTTGCCAAGGATTGTCGCAGATCAAAAGTCAGAAACTCCGATTACTACAAGAACAAGATGCTTCTTGCAAAGCAGCAGGAGGCAGACAAGGCACTGATGGCTGAAGATGAATATTGGCTGGATCACTCAGATGAAGAAGAAGAAGATGAAGAAAAGGATGAAGCCGTCAATATGTGCTTGATGGGCAAAATCGAATCAGATGCTGAAGCTGATTCAGAAAATGAAGAAGAGGAGGTATCTGTTTTATCGTATAAAGATTTAATGAATAAAATGCATGCTATGGTTTTAAAACAAGAAGAGTTATAATCTAATCTTAAGCGAGAAAATGGTGTTATAATTAACAAAAACCAATTGATACAGAAACTTAGCGATGAAATTGCTGAGAAGAAAGTATTAGTTGAGGTTTTACATACAAACGGTGACACCAACGCAAAAGAACAGACTATAATTCTAAAAGAGAATATTGAGCTCAAGTCTAAATTGACAAAAAGTGAGATTGATTTTTATAAGCTTACTGATATGCATTCTTTATGTACTAAAGAAAACAAGACCTTAATTGCTAAATTAGACACTTTGAAAAAGAAGCTATACTCATTAGGTCAAAGTGAGCAAACCATTCATCTTAACAAACCGAAAAAGAACAAAGAAAATTGGGGAATCGGTTATGTGAAACCTCAACGTCTTCAAAAGGGTATAAGAGAAGTGCATGCACTCTATGACTATACCTCTATGCTAGTTTCTCACCGAATCTCCTCACTTAAAGTTTTTAATACTAAACTATCAGAAGAGGATGAAGCTAATGAATATGAAAAACGGATGAAGTCAACTAAAGTTCACGCTCCATTTTATTATGCGAAGTTGAATAATAGTTATGACTATCCCAATGATGAAAAGAAATCTCTTTCAACTTACTACTTTCAAAGTTATTCTGAAAAAGAGATGGAGGCGAAGCCTGTCATAGGTCAAATTTATGTCCCTTCTCTCGTGTTAGAAAGTAAAATTTCTGAACTCGAGAACTCTTTATCAGATGAAAGACTTATGATTGAGATTCAACAAAAGGTTTTTTCAACTGTTATGAAAAATGTTGTTCTTTCAAAGGCTTCTACTTCTGATGACATGTTTGGTTCATCAAACGAAGAGTTTAATTTTCTTAATTCTGACGGTGGTTTAGATGGTTGTTTTGAACAAGTTGATTTTAATGTGAAACTTCCTAACCATGCATCTTTTGTTAAGAAAACTTCAAGAAAAAACAGTATGCCTGTGAACAGTGCAAAATCAACGAAAGCTTTCGTTGATAAATCAGTCTCTGTGAACGCTAAGAGTGCTAAAGGTAAGAATTTATCTCAGCATTCACAGAAACCGACCACTACTGGTAATTCTAAGAAGAAGCATTCGTTTTTTGCTCAAAAGTCTAACTCACGAATTTCAAATGTTTCAGCAATGAGCAAGAAAAGACTTGAAGTTAAGTCTGAATGGCAACCGAAACAGAAGTTTGACGAGACTGCTATATCATGTTCTAGTGCTGACTGTAATAAGATTACTACTAGTAAAGATGATATAATTGTGGATGTTGCTTTTTCTAAAACAAAACTTGTTGATTCTCGCAAGAAATTTTCAAAACAGCAATTATTCCAATTATCTTTGTCTGCTAGAAAGTTTTCAAATTATGATAGACATGATTATGCTTCTTGTCAAGATTCTGACATTTGGTTTGGAACATATCATGTTCCCTCTTATCATTCAAATTCTTTAACTGATTCTAAAAAGCAAAGCGGACCCAAATTTCATTGGGTGCCAAAATCGTTTGCTAACACAGTTGGATCCAATTGGAAATGGATACCAAAGAAAAGGGATGATTTTGTGTTGCAGGCACCTACTGTCTAGGGGGAGTAGGAGAGCAATGGTTTTTGAATAAATCCATTCAAGACCCGTACTTCAATGAGAAAATAGGCTCTTGAGTATTTCAACTCAAGACCCGGACTTCAATGTCAAAATCGACTTCTGATTATGTACAGATCAGGACTCGTTCTTCAAAGACAAAACAGATGGATTTTGAACACAGCAGTTCAAAATCCGTACTTCAACGAAGTTTGACTTCTAAACACAACAGTTTAGAACTCGCGCTTCAAAGATCAAAAGACCTTACTCCATGCTGAAAATGAAATTGTACTACGATACTCAAATGAGGAAATCAACCTTCAAGGGGGAGTACATACTTTTCTGAAATTTTATGCATAATATTTCTGATAAGTTTCAAATGCATAATTTCAGGGGGAGTATAAAAAGGTGATGACTTCTGATTATTTCTGACCAGAACTCGTACTTTAATAGTTTTACTGCTTTTTGTCTTTTCAATTTAAGTGAATAAATTTGCTTTGACTTGACTTAAGACTTTTGCAGAAGTTTGAGAGAAGCTTAAAATATCATATCTTTATGACTTTAAGCTTAGCTTCATGAGATGGAAGATCGTACGTAAAGGTATAATTCCAAATCTTCATCTCATATATGGTTGAAAGAAGGACAACTTTCAATCATAGAAAACATTGTTTTTAATGTTCAAACCACTTCCAGATTTTTTTTCAACAGATTTTATATTATGGAAGTGTGATTTTAAATGTTTTCAAAATCAATTTTGTGCTTTAACTGAAATAGTTAAACCATTTTGAGCATTATATGCTTCATAGGAAAACAAGGAATCATTGTGCTAGGAATTAACACAACTTCTATGGAATTACCTTAACCAGTGATTTCTACCCAAGAAGTTAATCCTTAGTGATTGAGTGTGCAAAGCGAAAAGAAATGAGTGTGATTAGAGAAAGCAAAATGTTTAAAAGAAAGAGCGTGTGAGAACATAGTTAAAAGAATATCACAACTCTACACCAACTTTTTCTGAGCCGGGTAGCCACCATTCTAGTGATTCACAATTCTTTGGTGATCATTATTGAAACAGGCAACTAGCCCATGCCAACTCTTGATCAAACCTCACCAACTACTCATTTTCTTCTCAAATAGAAAGTGTTTCACATTTTCTAAGGGGATGCAGCACATTTGCTATCTGATTTTCATTTGGAAAATCTGGATATTGAAAAGAAGGAAGTCTGCCCCACCTTCGCACTTCAATCATGCACATTGAGTCTGTGTTTAACTTACTGTTGTCTTAGTGGTTTACACAATTTCGAGTCAATAAGCAATCATCAAGTGCTTAATTCTTTCTATCACAAGCACGAACACACAAGGAATTAGTTTCTTTGTCATAACGTTTATAGAAATTACCTTTGTGGTGTTTCGATGATTAAATGGAAGCCCTGGGGGAGTCAACATCAAACAACTCCTTTCCAATGTGTATTCGTTACACACAGTGACTTAGTGTTACTGACAGGCATTCTAACTGATTCATTAGTTGATTCAGGTGTTACATGACTATTTTGTCTGGATTTGCAAAGATCTGGATGAATATCTTTTGAATTGACGGATCAGAGGCTCTATAATGAATTACATTTCTTGACATATGTTTTGATGAAGTCCTTCCACTTTTCATCAAAAAGGGGGAGAAGAGCCTACCAAGAAATGTGAAAGATCAAAGGTTTAGAGAACTCTTCCAACTATTTTGAAGATAGAGAAGAGAAGAGCTAATCAAGAAAAGATTCTTCAAAGTATTCTAAAGACATACTGATCTGAGAGAAAAAATTCTTTGAAGATACTTTGCTAAAGCATCCTGAAGCTAAACCTGGAGACTATTACAATTGAACCGAGAAAAAGATTGCATCTTCTGAGCTGAAAGAGAAGATCAAATTGCTACATCATTTTAGTAATGATCTTGATCCAAAGGGGGAGATTGTTAGGACACAGTCTCATTGGATTCAAGATCATCCAAAACGAAGATCGCAATCTGAAGTTAATGATGCAAGTTACTCTCAACCAATAGTCTAGGGTCTATTCTGTTATAAAGTCAAAGTTGTTTTTAATATCTAGATATTATAGTTTTAGATATTAAGTTTTATTATTATTTTATGTTTTGATAATATCTAATTAATAGATATTATCTATCTCTCTCTCGACCAGTTCAACAAAATCACACAATTCACACACAACACATAGTGATAAGGTGTAATCAGAGAGAAAAACAAACAGAGAACTCAAACTCAAGAACTCAACCGTGTAATCCGCGTTTATATATCGAAACAGGTTGGTTTATCATCTATTGTTTGTTGTTTTGATTATCTGGTAACGATCACGGACACACATTTATTCCCCTTTTTGGGTTGATACTTTGGGATGCCTTGGCGGATTTTGTACTACAGGTTTCACCAATTTACAGTCGTCATATTGCCAAAATTTTAAGTTTTAAATCACACCAATTTTTAGGGTGTTACAAGTTGGTATCAGAGCTCTAGTTTAAGTGAACTAGGCATGAATGTAAGATGTCTAGACTTGGACTGAGTATATTAGGCAACGATTGTGAGATGGGTAGAACTCCTAAGATATAATGGTCTTAGAGTCGTCGGCGACTACACGAATTGAAAGTTATAGTGATGGAGATGAAAATTCTTGTGTATTGCATGTTCATAATTTCGCCTAGCTAACGCTATTATGAAGATGTTTTACGTGATTATGCTTGTTTCCGTTGTTATGATAACTAATGAATGTGGTAGTATGTTTCTTGCTTATAAGTTGTATAGTCTTATCTTAGCTTTATTCTCGTGTGTGTGTCAGACTATGGTCAATACTCGTAATCGGCCAGAAGGGCAGGAGGCGACAGCGTCTACGGCAGACCAACCGAGGATAACGACTAATGAATTGCCCCCACCTCTGGTAAACGCATTGGGTGGAGGACCGGAGTTCATACCTCGTCGTAACATAGCTGCAACTCACCCGGTCATGGAAGAAGTGACACCGGAGACAAGAATGATGGACAGAATGATGCAAGCCATGAACGCAGCCATGGCGCAACAACAAGAGATGTTCATGAAGTTACTGGAAGATCGGGACGCCAGCAACCGTAGACCTGAAACGGTTGCAGAGAATGTGATTGTGGCGGGATCCGGAGGTTCGGAGCCCGTTGCCCCTTCTAATGAAATTCCTCCTCCCGGTCCGCCTAAGGCTTGTACTTTTAAGACATTCCTTGGATGACGACCCCCAGAGTTCAAAGGTACCAACGATCCGTTAGTGTGTATGAACTGGGTAAGAGAGATGGAGCAGGCCTTCAGATCAAGTGAATGCGGGGAGAGTCAGAAAGCAATTTTCGGTTCTCAAATGTTGAGGGGAACATCCCTAACGTGGTGGAACGTTTACTCCTCGTCAGTGGAGGCCACGGTGTTGGCCAAACTGAGTTGGTCAACCTTTAAGAAGAAACTGATGGAAGAGTTTTGCAACGAACGTGCCTTAGATCGAATGGAGGAAGAGTTCCGAAATCTGAGGAAAGGGAACCTGTCATTGAGAGAATATAACCGTCAGTTCATGGATAAGCTCGGTTTGGTGGGACATCTGGTCCCAACCGAAAAGGAAAAGATCAAGGCCTACACCAAAGGGTTGTCGAGTGAGATGAAGAATCTTGTTCGAGTGTCTAAAGTCTCTACCCTCCGTGAAGCTATCGAAGAGGCTCAATTAGTGGAAGACTCCTATGGCCCAAGCAAAGTAGAGAGGAGTGGACCAGCTGAGAAGAGGAGGTGGGAAGGAAACTCCGCACCTCCAAGAAGGACAAGGCCTTTCACCAACAACTACCGTGGGAGCGAATCGGGAAGCGAAGCTAGGTGGTGCTCTAAGTGTCGGAGCAAACATGTTGGCCCGTGCAATCCGGGAGGGTCAAATTGTTTCAAGTGTGGAAAGGCGGGTCATGAACGTCGTGATTGCCCGGTCCGAGGGATTACATGCTTTGAGTGCAAGGAACCAGGTCACATTCGGAGCGAGTGTCCGAAGATGAAGACAGGGGGAAAGGATACGAAGAAGGCGGATCCTCCAAGAGCGACTGGAAGGGCATTTCAAATGACCACCGAGGAAGCAAGGGCTTCGACAGATGTAGTGTCGGGTACGTTTCTTCTAAACTTCGTACCTACGCGTATATTGTTTGATTCCAGCGCGAGCTTTTCGTTTGTATCATTTTCGTTTTGTCAAAAGTTATTTGTGCCCGCTAGTAGTTTAGAAAATGCTATAGTGGTAGAATTAGCGGACGACGGTCAAGTAGTGGTCCGGGATGTTCTGAAAGGTTGTAAGTTGGAGATTGAAGGGAAGGAGTTTCCGGTCAATCTAATGCCGATGGTTATTGGGGGATTTGACGTGGTAATTGGGATGGATTGGTTAGCGGATAACCAGGCCGAAATCCTTTGTGCAAAGAAACTAATTCGGATTCCGATCTCGAATGAAGACTCGGTAACTGTGTACGGTGAAAGGCGGAAGGGAAAAGTAGCAATCATTAACTTGGTAAAGGCGCGAAGGTGCTTAGCGAAAGGGTGTCCATCCTTTTTGGCATATGTGATAAATGCCAAACTCGAGAAGAAGAAGCTAGAGGATGTTGTGGTGGTAAGGGATTTTTCCGATGTATTCCCGGACGACTTGCCTGGTTTACCACCCGACCGTCAAGTGGAGTTCAAGATCGACCTAGCACCAGGAGCGGCTCCTATAGCCCGAGCCCCATACCGTTTGGCCCCATCAGAGATGAAGGAAATGATGAGTCAATTGCAAGACCTTTTAGAGAAGGGGTTCGTAAGACCGAGTTCCTCGCCTTGGGGAGCACCGGTCTTGTTTGTGAAGAAGAAGGACGGTACCATGCAGATGTGCATCGATTATAGGGAGCTGAATAAGGTGACCGTGAAGAACAAATACCCACTACCTATGATCGATGATCTTTTTGACCAACTGCAAGGAGCGGGTTGCTTTTCGAAGATCGATCTCCGTTCGGGTTATCATCAAGTGAAAGTCAAGGAAGAAGACATTCCTAAAACTGCTTTTAGGACGCGTTATGGCCACTACGAGTTTCTAGTGATGCCATTCGGTTTGACGAACGCTCCAGCGGTGTTCATGGATTTGATGAATCGCGTGTGCCGACCATTTCTTGACAAGTCGGTCATTGTGTTCATCGACGACATTCTTATCTACTCGAAGGGTGAGGTCGAGCATGCGTGTCACCTTCGAGAGGTGTTGGAAATCTTAAGGAAGGAGAAACTTTATGCAAATTTTTCCAAGTGCGAGTTTTGGTTGAAGGAAGTGCAGTTCTTGGGGCACGTAGTTTCAAAAGATGGAGTGAAGGTGGACCCGGCCAAGATTGAGGCTATGATGAATTGGGAACCTCCAAAAAGCCCCTCCGAAATTCGAAGTTTCCTAGGCTTGGCGGGGTATTACCGAAGATTCATACAAGATTTCTCCAAGATTGCTTCTTCGTTGACTATGTTGACCAAGAAGAATGTAAAGTTTGTGTGGACCGAAGATTAAGAGAAAGCATTTCGGACCTTGCAAAGGAAATTATGTGAAGCTCCGATCTTAGCCTTGCCGGAAGGATCGGAGGATTTTGTGGTCTTTAGCGATGCATCCAAAATGGGGCTTGGATGTGTACTGATGCAAAGAGGGAAGGTGATCGCGTACGCATCTAGGCAATTGAAGGTGCACGAGAAAAACTACCCCACTCATGACTTGGAGTTGGCGGCGGTAGTGTTTGCATTGAAGTTATGGCGACATTATCTGTATGGTACGAAGTGTACCTTGTATACGGATCACAAGAGCTTGAAGTATGTCTTCGATCAGAAAGAACTCAACATGAGGCAACGCCGGTGGTTAGAACTACTTAAGGATTACGACTGTGAATTACTCTACCACCCGGGTAAAGCAAACGTGGTGGCCGACGCCTTAAGTCGGAAAGAGTACAGCGGGAAGCTTCAAGCCAAACTCACTCGGATTGAGTTAGTATCGAGCCTCATAGAAAGGATTAAAGGGGCGCAAGCCGAAGCCTTAAAGGAAGAAAATCTCAAGGAAGAGGTGATGACCAAGCAACGGTTACTTTTGACCGAAGATAGTCGAGGGATCAAGTGCTTAAATGGACGAGTTTGGGTACCGAAGTTTGGTGGTTGCCGGGAGCTCCTTTTGGAAGACACGCATAAATACAAGTATTCTATTCACCCGGGAAGCACCAAGATGTATCGGGATTTAAAGTTGCATTATTGGTGGTCGATTATGAAATTGGATGTAGCTCATTTCGTAGAACGATGTGTGACTTGTTCGCAAGTGAAGGCCGAGCATCAACGACCCTACGGAAGCCTTCAATCGCTTGAAATACCCGAGTGGAAATGGGACAAGGTTACCATGGACTTTGTGACCAAACTACCCAAGACCTTGAGAGGGAACGACACTATTTGGGTTATTGTCGACCGTTTGACTAAGAGTGCTCACTTTCTAGCGATGCGGGAAACCTTGCCGATGGATAAGTTGGCAAAGCTTTATATAGACGAGGTAGTCTCTAGGCACGGTATACCTTTGTCGATAGTTTCTGATCGTGATAGTCGGTTCACGTCGAGGTTTTGGGGAGCTTTGCATCAAGAGTTGGGCACGCGAGTAAATTTAAGCACGGCTTATCACCCACAAACGGACGGACAAAGTGAAAGGACCATCCAAACGCTTGAAGACATGCTTAGATCATGTGTGATCGATTTCGGCGGAAATTGGGATACCCACCTACCTATGGTGGAATTTTCGTACAACAACAGTTATCATTCCAGTCTGGGGATGGCACCTTTTGAAGCCTTGTATGGGCGGAAGTGTAGAACCCCCGTGTGTTGGTTAGAAACGAGGGAGAAGCAGTTTGCTGGACCGGAAATAGTACAAGAGACGGCTGACAAGGTTAAGTCGATTCGAGAGCGGTTGAAAGCGGCACAAGATCGTCAGAAAGTTTACGCCGACAAGAAAAGAAGACCGGTGGAGTTCCAAGTGGGAGATCGTGTAATGTTGAAAGTATCTCCTTGGAAGGGTTTGATCCGTTTTGGGAAGCGTGGGAAGCTAAGTCCCCGTTTACTCGGGTCGTTCACTATCCTAGAGCGTATTGGGCTACAAGCTTATAAGCTAGACTTGCCACCTGAGATGGACGGAATCCACCCAACGTTTCATGTGTGTTATTTGCGGAAGTGCCTATCGGAGGAAGAGAGCGTCATACCACTGTCCGAGATTCGTGTGGAGGACAACCGATGTGTGGAGGAACCCGAGGCTATTTTGGAAAGGGAAACTAAGAGACTTCGCCATAAGGAAGTCGTGATGGTCAAGGTACAATGGAGACACCACCGAGGCACGAACGTGACATGGGAGTCGGAAGAGGACATGAAGCGTAGATATCCTCGCATGTTTGTATAGTATAGATTTCGAGGACGAAATCGTTTCCAAGGTGGGGAGGATTGTAACACCCCGAATTTTAGAACTTGGTATTTGATATTATCGTGTTATGAATTATCATGTTTTGGGATTTAAGTGTATTTGGGGTCTCGATCAGTTTTGGTCCTTGCGGGTTAAAATATCAGAACTGGTAAATTTGGGTCAGGTGGGGCCTTCTCGGCGATAGTGCCCGCGATAGTGACATGGTCACAATCGCGAGGGCACAATCGCCCAACTTGTACCGCGGGTGGGGTGATCCCCGCGACCTTACCAGCGATAGTGACCAATGTCACTATCGCCGGGGCACAATCGCCGGCATCCAGCCGGGTATAAATGCCTCATTTACGGGATTTCTTCATTTAGGGTTGATTTTGGGAGCTGATAGAGGGTTTCTCTCCAGCGATTTTGGTAAGGTTTCTACCCCAACTTCAACCATATCATTTAATGATCTTATGGTGGTATTAATGGTGGAATAAATTCTTCCTTAGGTGTGATTTTGGAAGGATTTTAGCTTGTAACCACTTCTCAAGTCTCCAACTTCCCACCTACCACTTTAGGGTTTGATTTCTTGTGAGAGATCACCAAGGTGAGTGTTTCTTGGCTCTTCCATCCTCATACATGTATGATAATGTGTTAGTAATTATGTGCATTTTGGTTATTCGTTTACTTGTTCATGTGGAGTTAACCTCAAACCCTATTTTGGGGGTAAAATGCAAATGGAGAGTATTAAATATACTATTTGGCCAAGTCATGTAGTAAGGGCCATGTAAGAGTAATAAGTTGTATGTTTGGTCGTCAATTGGGATTTGATGTTGATCTTAAGTCTCGACTTGAGTTGCCATATAGGTATAGACTAAAGACCCGGTTTGGGTTGAGGTCATGAATAGACTAAAGACTCGGTTTGAGTTGAGGTCAAGTATAGACTAAAGACTCGGTTTGAGTTGAGGTCATGAATAGACTAAAGACTCGGTCTGAGTTGAGGTCAAGTATAGACTAAAGACTCGGTTTGAGTTGAGGTCATGAATAGACTAAAGACTCGGTTTGAGTTGAGGTCAAGTATAGACTAAAGACTCGGTTTGAGTTAAGGTCATGAATAGACTAAAGACTCGGTTTGAGTTGAGGTCAGGTATAGACTAAAGACCCAGTTTGGGTTGAGGTCGGGAATAGACTAAAGATCCGGTTTGGGTTGAGGTCATAAGTAGGCTAAAGATCCGGTTTGGGTTGAGTGCCAAATAGCTAAAGATCTTGTTTGGGTTGATGCTAGTCAAGTTAAATGACTTGGGAAAATATTATAAGTTGCGTTGATGATAATGTTTGTTGCATACTGTTAATGTCAGGTGAAGCACATTGGTAGAGTGCCGTGAAAATTATAATGATCTCGTATTGTGATCTCTTTTTATGATTTAATTTCATTTATGTGTTCTCACTAGGCCTTAGCCTAACGCTTGTTTCTTTGGTTGTCATGTATGACAGGAAACTCTAGTGGCGGGAATCTACGGGAATGAGTGGTCGATCGAGCGATCGAGAGCGGTCATTTTGGGAGATCTAGAGACCGGCATTTTTGGTGTATAGTCACCATTTTGTAGAGGATAGCGACACCCGATTGTAATCTGATAGGGAAATCTATATTATTTAGGTTGTCGTAACTTTATGCCTCACTTAGTGAACTTGTATTCCTTATGCTTTATTCCCCTTTTTGGGTTGATACTTTGGGATGCCTTGGCGGATTTTGTATTACAGGTTTCACCAATTTACAGTCGTCATATTGCCAAAATTTTAAGTTTTAAATCACACCAATTTTTAGGGTGTTACAGTTTTAGAAGTACTAATACTCTTAGCAGCACTAACATTGGTAGCAGTAGTATTGCTTCTAGCAGCACTATCATTGTCAGCAGCACTATTTGTGGTAGCAGTACTAACAGTTTTAGTGCTTTTGGGAATCCACATCTTGACACTGTCTTTCACAGTATTTTTCTTCATGTGCCTTTTAGATTTAACAGGTTTCTTAGCCACATGGTTCCTTTCATCCTTCCTATAACCAAAGGGTTTTTGCATAGATCTTTGAAAATTTATCCTTTGGTTAATAGGGTTAAAGTAACAGTGCTTGGCAAGATGGTTTACTTTGCCACATATGAGACAAGGTTTTGGTCTGATGATTCTGCTCAGATCAACTCCTTGTTTCTGAGCCTACTGATTATTCCAATTTCTTTGATTTCCCCTCTTTTTATCATGTTTTAGGGGCTCATCCTTATTACATGCACACTGTTTGCAAGGAACAGGATTCACAAGTGTGGTCTGCTTGTAATGGACCTTTCTAGACTTTCCCTCAGTCTTCTCTATGTCATTGGATTTGATCCAAGCCCTTCCACAATCCTCATTGGTGATAATGTTATTCTCTAAGGGAATCTCACCACCCACATTGTTCTCCTTATTCTTACCAGCTTCTTTCTCAGTTTTGTCCTCAACAACTACTTCATCTAAGGGATCTATCTCAGTGGCTCCCTCAGGCAAGTCCTTCCTATCCTTGGTCTCTAGCAAGTCTGATATAGGAGGGATGTAGTTGTTGTTGTATGGTGGTGGTGTGGTATTGTACCCAATTCCTCTTCTCAGTTTGTCATGAAACTGAGTTTGTAGTAAAGAGTCCATTGCTTTAGAAGCATTGGAAAACTTTTCCACATCTAGCTTACCTTTGGCTAGCTCTCCTCTCAACTTTTCATTCTCCTCTTTAGACTTTGTCAGTTGGATTTCTAAATCATTTTTCTCCCACTTCCAGTAATTTGTATCATATGTGTGTTGCAGTTCACTGGCTTGGAAACTTTTAATTTGTTCCTCAAACCTCTCAACAATTTTCACATAGTCTTTTATATCTTTTTCTAATCTCTTAAGGTCATCACTCATATTCTGGTTGTGATCCCTGTACCTTTTAACAGTATCTATGCAAGTTTGAGAACAGAGATTAGAAAGTACCTCAGTTGGGAGATCAGATACCTCTGCCATGAGAGCTTGATTTTGAATAGCCTCTTCTGCTTGATAACTCCAGTCAAACCCCATTCCTTGTTAAGAAACAAGAGCTTGAGCAGAGTTTCTGTTCTGGTTAAAGCTTCCAGTCTGAGCTTGTTGGTGATTGTGAGACACTCCACATCTGCATTCCCTGGCAAAGTATCCCTTCAGATGACACTTATAGCACTCCACCTTTGACTTATCAAATCCTGCACCATCTTCTCTTCTTTGGGAGAAGTTGTTCCTCCCAGTCCTTTTGATGAACTTCTTCACCCTCATAGAAAGCATAGCCATCTGCCATTTAATATCCATCTCTTCAAGATCATCAGGATGAAGCTGTTCCAAGTCATCGTTGATTAAGGAGGAGTTTCCATGGCTGGAAAGAAAGGCTTCAAAAACAGATTCAGTGCTTTTTTCTTGATTTACTCCATTAGCAGCATTAACTGATTCAGGGTTAGCAGTAGAATCAATTGATGCTGATAGGAGTGCATCATTATGGACATATCCAGTAGGCTTCTTCTTTGCTTCCACCTCAGATTCAAACACTCTCAGATCATTGTACAGATCATCCAGTTCCTTTTCTTCCAATTGTTCATTCTGTCTGAATGAAACAGTATACATGGTCCATTCATCTCTAAGGGACCTTAAGAACTTTCTGTTTACATCATCTTGATCAATCTGTACTCCCACATTAGCTAGTTCACCAATCAGCTTATTAAACCTGTCAAAAGTTTGAGTCATGGACTCATTCTTAGTTGACATAAAGTTTTCATATTGTTGCTTCAATATTGCCTTCTGATTTCTCTTGGTACTTTTGGTACCAGAGAATCTCTTCTCTAGAGCATTCCAAAGCATCTGTGCATCAGTGCAATTGCAGAATTGGTGTTGATACTCATTGGGAATAGCCAAGAGCAGTGTGCTCAAGGCTTTCATCTCTGTCTGCCTTGTCTTCCTTTCTGCATCCGTCTTTGGTGGGATTCTTTTTCCATCTACACCAATCTTTCCTTCATCAGATGGGTCATTCTCAATGATGTCCCACATGGAGTAATCTGTGAGAAGAATGTATTTCTTCCACATGTCAAACTCATTAGATCTGAGCATTGGAACCTTTGAGACAAGAGTACTATTTGATTCAACTGTGTTTTCCATGATGAATGAAGGTTTCTGAGAATACTTGCTCTGATACCACTTGTCAGGATCTAATTCTCAATAAGAATAATGAACTCAGAAACAATATTAAAAAAGTTGTGGAATAACACTTTAATATTCAACAATCAATGTAACAGTGAATCAGAAATCACAACTTGTAAACTTTATTGAATGATTAAAGTTACAAGATTTCAAACAAAACATCAATATTGATGAACATGTTCACCAATACGAATTCTACTTCTCTAGAACTAGGGTTCTAAACCTTGAGGTTAATTCTCTCTATGAAAACAAAAATTCAGAACTATTCCTTTCTGTAAAACTATTCTATATTATATATGCAAAGATTGAATACAAGATAACTATAAAATATAAAAGATCTTTAGAATTCTTCCATAATTATCTTCAAAACCTTCCATGATTATCTTCAGTCTTGATCTGCACGTATCTTGATTATCTCTTAAGCAGTATTAAGTTGTAGCAGCATTAATCACTCTGAGCAGTACTAATCTTCACAAGCAGCACTAACTTTGCTTAGCAGTAGTAACTTCTTCAAGCAGTATTAATCTGGCTCAGCAGTAGTAACTTTGTTCAGAAGTAGTAACCATGTTATGCTAGCAGCATTAACTATACTTGAACAATTCTTCAGTTCCCAACAAAGCCTCTAAAAATAATTATATTTAGCTCCAACATATTCAGTATTTTAGAAATTTCAACATTCATTATATATGTTATTAAAATATTCCATAAATTTATCATCACAATACACTTTTTAAAAAGAAATTATTATAAAATATTAATGATTCTATCTTATTCGTGGGAATGAATAAAAAATTAATTTCTCTTTCTACTCATCAAGTTTTAAAAAATTCTCTAAACTTCGAGTTTTCTTTAGTTTTATTTATTTTAGAGAACCATACAGGAATCTGTTGGAGCAAACAAAAGCCTCATTTTCTATATTTTGTTTTCTATTTTAGAGAATCTGTTGAATATGGTCTTAAAAAACATGCTAAGGCTAAGGCCTGATTAATCACATGTATAAAGAAGAAAATAGTTCAAGTTTAACTGAAGTGGGACGTTAACACTATCCTTAAGATGATTTTTAACATTATTTGTTCGAAACAAGTATACAGTTTTAGGGGTCATTATTTAACCCTTACTAGGTCACTTACTTTACCAAGCAAACATGACAAGAACCAATAATTCTATCCGGCGAGTGAGGGTGAAGACTCTTACCTAGTTAGTGCTCACAAGGTAACGGTAAAAGGCACTTACAAACAATCCATTTTGATAACCAATAATGCTACCCAACAACATAAGAGACGTGTAACTACCTATGCGATATATATATATATATATATATATATAGAGAGAGAGAGAGAGAGAGAGGAAGGATCATGAGAGAAGTTAAACATTTTGCAAAAAGACGAGAAGTGTGATATCATATATGGTTACACGACCTGAAGGTGTGTTTAATCATATATGATTAAACGTCTATGTATTGTCAATATAACATGTGTTTATAAATCATATATGATTAAACTTGTGTATCATATATGATTAAACACTTCTCGCCTTCTCGCAAAATGTTTAGTTTCTCGTTTGAACTTGTCCCTATATATATATATATATATATATATATATATATATATATATATATAGGGTGCGTTTCTTTTGCAAACCAAACAATTTGTACAAACTATGCAAACCAATCTTAGTCGTTCATCAAGTCTAATGAATATATGATTTTATTATGTTTCCTAATTTAAAATCATGATTATAATGAATAAACTTAACATTTCCTAATTTAAAATCATGATTATAATGAATAAACTTAACATTTTCCATATATATCACAATCATTATTAATGAATCATAATCATTATCCATAAATATATCTATTGTTTCCTAATATAGTGGTTTGCATAGTTTGTATAAATTGCTTAGTTTGCAAAAGAAACGCACCCTATATATATATATATATATATATATATATATATAGAGAGAGAGAGAGAGGGGGGGGGGAGGTTCATTTGTTAACCAACATTTTCTTGTTAACTTTGTGAACCACTCCAACCAATAGAATTGCACTTTCATATGCTGTTTTTAATCCTTTAACCATTAATGACAAAGCGTAGAAAGGTAAATCTAAATGTATACAATATTTATTACAATTATATGGGAGTTACAAAAATTCAAATTCCATAATTCTAGCTTTCTTTGATAACTAAATATTTTCTATTCAATTGCTAAAATTTTATGAACATCCTAAGAAGTCTAGTAGCTACTTGTTTCAATTCAAAGTTAACAAAGTTAACAAGAAGGATATTGGTTAACAAATGAACCTGACCCTATATATATGAAGGATCATGCGATAAGTTAAACATTTTGCGAGAATGCGAGAAGTGTTTAATCATATATGATTAGACGGCTTGTAGGTGTGTTTAATCATGTATGATTAAGCGTCTATGTATTGCCAATATAATATGTGTTTAATCATATATGATTAAGCTTGTGTATCATATATGATTAAACACTTCTCGCCTTCTCGCAAAATGTTTAGCTTCTCGTTTGAACATACCCCTATATATATATATATATATATATATATATATATATATATATATATATATATATATATATATATGTTGTGGGGATATATATAGTACATATATATAAAGAGATGTGGGTTCATACGAAAACAGAACTGTATCTATTTAAAAAAACACGAGAACGGTCGAGTACATACAAAATCATATTTGATTCGCGTACAAAATAATTAATATATGATTCACCATGACTTAAAATCACGGGTAAAGTCGTGCGTGTCATTTTTGGCCGTTAATGCCGAATCATATATATTCTGCACATGATTTGTTGTTTTCTTAAATAGTTAGCATTCTCGTTTAAAACCTTCCTCTATCTATCTATCTATATATATATATATATATGCATCTAAACGTTAATTAGCCACTACTCCGATAGTTCCATAGCTAGCTTTCAAAACAAACACTCTCTCTCTCTCTTTCTCTCTCTCTCTCTCTCTCTCTCTCTCTCTCTCTATATATATATATATATATATATATATATAATGGCATGCAGTTTCCAAAAGTTTTCTATCCCTTGTGTCGGGAAAGTGGTATCAAGCCTTGAGCCAGTGACTTTGAACACAAAACTCAATTGCAAAAGTAAATCTTGTACAAAGACACTAAGTAATGTGGCCGTGGAGAAAAATTCGACCGCCGGAAAGTTCGGAAGCTTTGGAGGGAAGTTTGTAGCCGAAGTCCTCATCGCTCCGTTAGCAAAACTTGAAGCCGAATTCAACTCCGCTTTGTGTGATCATGAGTTCGAGGTTCGTCGTCGTTGGTTGATCCCCCCCCCCCCCCCCCCCCAAAAAAAAAAAATTTGAAGGAGCACATATGTTGATGTGCATTTTATAGCATCACCAATACAAAATTGGTTTTATAAGACGTTTAAAATGTCTAGGCGTCTAATAAATGAAAATAATTTATAGGACTTATGTTTAAAGAAACAAACCAAAAGGCGTACTATCCAATGGTGTGACAATAGGTTGATAATTAAGATGCTTTTAAGTCGTTTAAGAAGTTTTTTGAAAGCACTATTAAAATAAAGTGTGGTGTTAGCTATTTTATACGACACTATTTGAAAAAGTGTCTTATAAACACAAATGTCATTCATTATATCTCTCTCTCACACACACACACATATATATATATAGGGTCGGGTTCAGGGGAAAACCTCAAAAAAATGAAAAACTGAGGAACACCTTGGTAGTCCTTCATCTGGACGGTATGCACTTGTGCATACAGGTAATTTGTAACATGCATTTGTGCATATGCACAAGTGCATAATGCACTTGTGCATAAAAACCAAAAAACAACATAATTTATCTGTGCATACCGTCCAGATGAAGGGCTACCAAAGTGTTCTTCAGTTTTCCGTTTTTTTGAGGTTTTCCCCTGAACCTCCATCTATATATATATATATATGTGTGTGTGTGTAGGAAATGGTTCAAATGAGAACACTTTCATTATATGAAAACACGAAAACACTCTTTCACTATGGTCAATCACGTCTTGTAGTCCATCACATGTGATACATATATGATGACCTTTGGCACGACCTAGGGATGTGCGGGCCAAGTCAATGACACCACCAGGTCCTATCATGTGTATTAATAATGATAAGGGTGTTCTCGTATTTTCACATAATTGTCCATATATATATATATATATATATATATATATATATAGAGAGAGAGAGAGAGAGAGAGAGAGAGGAGGAGGAGGAGGAGGAGGAGGAGGAGGATGATCAAACGAGAACGCCAATTATTTAAAAAAAAAACACGATAACAACAAATTATGTGCAAAATAACATGTGATTACATTAACGGCAAAAAGTGGATACAGGTGACTTTGGCGGTGACTTAAGTCGCAGAGCAATTAAATCGCATGAATCATATATGATTTTGTACGTGAATTATGTATGATTTTGTATATTAATGGTCGTTCTCGTGTTTTCTTACATAGAACTCACCCATATACATACATACATATAGGGTTGGTGAGAAGTTGAGTTAATGGTGAGAAGCGTGAGAAGTGGTTATCGACCGTTGGATGAGAAATGAACGTACATTAGGATGAGATGCACCGAGATGCACCAGATCAGTTTCCTTCTAAGCCGCAATTCATGGGAGGGCTTCAGATTAAAAGAGATCAATGGTTCAGATCCACTTCTCACGCTTCTCATCATTAACTCAACTTCTCACACGATATCCTTCGCCCATACATACATATATATACATACATACATACATATATATACATACATACATACATATATATATATATATATATATATATATATATATATACCGATTCCTGCATAATTAAACATGTTCATAAGATTTCTTGGTCTTAGATATATGATCAACCATGAAGTACTAATTCGATATCAAAATACCAACGTATACGTAGATGGAACTAGCAACTGCACTGAAGGATTACGTAGGTCGCGAAACTCCTCTCTACCATGCCCAAAATCTAACAAATCATTACAAGAACATCAATGGAGAAGGCCCTGAAATATATCTAAAAAGAGAGGATCTCAACCATGGAGGATCTTACAAGATGAACAATGTCATTGCACAAGCAATTTTGGCCAAACTTATGGGTCGAAAGAGCGTTATAACAGCCACGAGCGCCGGACACCATGGTGTCGCAACAGCCGCCGTGTGTGCCAAGTTGTCGTTAGAATGTACTATTTTCGTGGGAACCCGAGATATGCAGCGAAAACCGTCCAATTTGCAACTCATGAAGCTGCTTGGAGCTAAGGTGCCTTTTGTTTGTGTAGTTAACCCTCCAATTTGCAAAGCAAAAAGTGTTTTTAAGTGTCCTTGTAGACTACTTTATATGACTGAAGTTTACAGGACACTAAAATGTCTAAGCGTCACTTAAGTTTATAGAACCAAAATTATAAAGCATCATCTCTAAAAGTGTTACAATAGGTTTATTTGACGATTTTGGGCGTCATAACAATTTTTTATGATGTTTTTAAAATAAAGTGCCGTATTAGTTATTTTATACGACACTAGTTGGAAAAGTGTCCTATAAAACAGATAATACAACAATTTATCTTAAAAGTGTCCTAAAAAATTTGTTGAAATGCCCAAAGTTTCCTAAAAATATATTGTAACACTTTTAAATAGGACACTTTATAGTTTGGTTATAAATTTAAATATTGAAACGTTTTATAGTTTGGTTCTATAAACTTAAATCCTATAAAGTTTTCTATTAGGACACCTAGATATTTAAGGCCCTAACTATAAACCCAATTTTATTGTAGTGTTAAAAGTATTGTAATAAGTTTATAAGACATTTTTGGACTTCTTAACAAGTTTTTTATAGGACATATCTTTAAATGGTGCCCTATATAAAAAGGGTTAACAAGACACTTTGTTTCAAAAGTGTTCTAGAAAAACTTCTAAAGACGCATAAAAGTGTCATACAAACTTATTACAACATCTTTAGATACAATACACACGTGTCTAGTCCTATAAAGTACTCTATTTAGGCACTCAGACATTAAATTCTGGTGTCCTGTAAACCCGATTTTGTTGTATTGAATTCTATTTCGTAATCGAAATCGAAGAAAGTACTAACTATATATCAAACAATTGTGTTATAGGTTAAGCTTGTAGACGGAAATTTTCAGGCAGCAGCTTCAGAATCAATTAGGGCATGGCTAGAAAACCTAGAAACCGACTACTACCTCGCCGGAACGGCTGTGGGCCCGCACCCAATCCCGACCATGGTTCGTGAGTTCAATTCGGTGATTGGGAAAGAAACAAGGAAGCAAGCAATGGAGAAATGGGGTGGGAAACCAGATGTGTTGGTTGCTTGTGTAGGGAGTGGTTGCAATGCATTAGGTTTGTTTCATGAATTCATAAGGGATGAAAGTGTAAGGATGATTGGGGTTGAGATCAATGGGAATCAGTACCAGTGGGGATCATGATGAGTTACATTGTGCAAGTCTTGTAAGAGGTGAAATTGGTGTTTATCATGGAGCCATGTGTTATTTGTTACAAGATGAAGATGGCCAAATCATAAGAACACAATCTGTGGCTAGTGGGTAAGTTATTTAAACATATAGCTAGTGTTTTTACACACTACAATAAAACTGAGTTTATTATAGGTCGTCATCAATTTCTAAGCGTCTTAATAGACTGCTTTATAAGACTTTATTTACAGGACCAAGAAAATAAAGCGTCATATCTAAAGGCATTGTAATAAGCTTATAGGACGCTCGTCCTAACAAGTTTTTTTAGGACATTTTTATTTAAAAATGTCGTGTTTGCTATTTTATTGAACACTATTTGAAAAAGTGTCCTATAAAAAGATGTTTTTATAGTACACTTTCTGAACTGTCCTAAAAAATTTGTTAGGACGCCCATAAGTGTCCTGTAATCTTATTACAACGTCTTTAAATAGGACGTTTTATTTTTTGGTTCTATAAATGAAGTTTTAGAAAGCGACGCTTAAAAATTGATGGCGAACCATAATAAACTCAGTTTTGTTGTAGCGACATGTCAGATTCTTAAACAGTAATTTGGTGATTATAATATATATATATATATATATATATATATATATGTGTGTGTGTATAGATTGGAGTACCCAGGAGTAAGTCCAGAGCTAAGTTTTCTAAAAGCTTCTGGCAGAGTTGATTGCTACACAGTCACTGATCAAGAAGCTGTTGATGGTAAGACCATTTCATCCTTGCAATTCATTTATACTTTCAATTGTGTCACATCAACTTTTGCAATTACTTTCTATATACATGCAATTCACCTACACTTTTAAAAGTGGTCCTCACTACAACATTTATTAATTACTTTATAAATTATTATATACATTCATAACTTTTTAGTTAATAATATGATATATAATTCTTTATTTTATTTTAATGTTAACTAAAATATAAATTTTAAATAAACGATTAATATATAACATAATAATATAATACAATCATTCTATTAAATATATAATTTTTTTAAAAGAATAATTAATTTAATTAAAAAATAAATTAATATTTTTAATTATTAAATATATTATTTTATATATTAAATTAATTTATTTAAACAATTAAAAAGAAAGAAAGAAAAAAAATTAGGAGATAGAGGTGTGCCATGTATTTGTTGGAGTCCATGTGGCATTGCAACATTTGATGAGTTGGCAAATTGCAATTCAATTTGAAAGGGGTTTGCAAGCCCTATGTGGGTGGTCTAAGCAAATCACCCTAGTAACTGTTTATCTTTATACAGTATGCACATGTGTATATAAGTAATTTGTAAGTCACTTGTCATGTATGTAAAGTGATGGATCCAGGATTTTTGCCTAGTGGGGCACCTTTTAAAGTAGATTAAAAGCCCGTAAAGCTGTCCAATGTATTTTTAGCCTAAATCCATCGTTTCGAGGGATTTTAAAAGTTTTTTTTTTGGTTGATTTCGGGGGATTTTTAAGTTTTTTTCGATTTCGAGGGACTTTTTCGGGTTTTTTAGTTGATTTCGCGAGTGATTTTTTGGTTGGTTTTGATGCTATTTTTAGTTGATGGGGTCCCAAACAAAAAATTACTGGGGGAACTTGAGGTATAAAGTTAAAAAATATGTTTTTACATAAGAAATTTCTCTTCCCCCCCCCCCAAAAAAAATCCCTAATTACATCCGCCCGCATGCACAAGTGCATTAAAATCAAGAAACATCTTCAATTACTCGTATGAACATGTTCATACCATCATGTCTTGCACCTAATCGTTTAAAATTGAACAAATGCAGCGTACAAAAGATTAGGTCGTCTTGAAGGTATAATTCCCGCATTGGAAACCTCTCATGCATTGGCATATCTCGAAAAGCTTTGCCCTACACTGCCTCGTGGCGCCAAGGTTGTAGTTAACTGTAGCGGCTCTAGGTACAATGATGCCCCCGTAGTCTTGAACAAGTCGTAATCCAATCGATGAACATGCATATTTGGCTTGTTGATATAAGATGCATGGTAGGACTATTAACCCCAAAATGGATGTTTGTTGAATGTTATTATAGGCATTTTGGGCCTACTAATAAGATGGTAGAACTATTAACCCTAAAATGTTGATTCTTCATTAAGTTTTGTATAAATAAAGTTGTCTGTGTGGATCAATCTGTATAGATTGGGAATTTTTTGTTTGGGAGAGTTTTCTGTAACACCCCAATTTTAGAAGGGTGTAATTTCAAGTTAGTATAGAAATCAGTATTTTAAGAGAAATATAAGAATTAATATTTTGGGCTTGAATCTTAGATTTTATAGTCTTGTTGGATGAAGAATTCAAATACGAGTCCAACGGTTCTTTCCGGAGCAAAATCGGAGTTAAAACGAAGAAGTTATGGCCAAAACAGTGATCGGACGCGAGAAATGGGGGATTTCGGAGGCCCGCGGGTTGGTGGGCGACCCTAGGCCGCGTAACCCTCTGGTTTGATGCTGAGGAAGCACGCGGTTTACCCCGCGGCTTCCAAGCCTCGGTCCAAACCGCGGGAAACGACTTGAGGGTTTTATACGCGATTTTTGGAGATCTAACTTCATTTCCTCATAACTTTCTCCTCCTAAATCCGATTTTGGTGATTCAAGTTGCTATGGTTTCGTTTTTTAGAGATCTTCACGTATAAGATTTGAAGTTTATTGGAGTATCCAAGAGTATTTTGTGGTGGTAAGCTTCTCATCTCTCTTAATGTTAAGCTATGGTTTGTTGTTTACATCCTCTTTCCTTTCATCCTTCAACTTAGGTGTGATTTTGATGACTTGTGTGGTGAAGGAAACCGTGTAGATGTGTTGGATCTAAGATCTAGAGAGATTTCTTAGAGATTTCAAGCCTTCAACAAAGGAGATTCGAGTTTTGGGGGTAAAATCTAGATTTAACCTAAATCTAGCAAGGTGAGTTCAAGTTGATTTGTGAAAACGGTGTACATGCCAAAATATCTATTTCAAAGTGTTTGTATGTTTTACATGAAAATTATTAACTGTTGAGTTACTTGTCGGATCTTGATTATTTGAAGTGTTTGGTTTTATAAACTTCGTAAAATACCCACTTTGGGATTTTGAGCATTTTGACAAATAAATCATACACGTTGGTAACTTAAGGAGTTATTTCATGAAATAGAATTTGGGTTTAAATACATTTTATTGTGTATTTTAAATAAGTGTTTGAGTTTGTGTTATGGGACGTTTTTTAAAGAATAAATGATATAAACCCACTTGGAAAATGATTTGTCTAAATCTAAGCTACGTTGGAGTTATTTATATAAATTGGAGTATGGGTTTTCATACATGCGAGTTGTTTACGTTTGGTTTCACTTTATGATTTTCAACGTTGGGTCTTTGGATTTGTGGAGCTTATGGCTCGGTTTGGATTATGTTGGGTTTTGAGGACACTTGTCCGCTTTTAATAGCTCCATGTAGAGCGTTTGGTCATGATTTGCATTTACTACATCTTATTTGAGAATTACATATTTTGAATGCGTTAGTTTATTCGTTTTGAGTCATGTAATGTTTTAGTTAGTGCAATTGATCCATAGGCACGGTGTTCTTATGTCCCGGTTTGGACAAGTTCATCACTTTGGCACGGAATAGGCATTGGGTCACTGTAACACCCTTAAATCTGAAGATAGCAACTTATAAAAATTTTCTAAATACATCAATAAATACTTCGAACTACAACATAAATTGAGAATTAACTTCAACGCTCACGTTCATCCTATAAATACACTCTATGAAAAGGACGGGTGTTACTGAACCCAATAACAGTTACTAACTCCAACCTGCAGAAAACTTCACCGACTACTCACTCTTGCATAAAGCTAAGGCTCAATCCTCATTGCACTTGTGTTCGCGGCTTTTCATGTTTACACCTTTTTAAAATGCAAGAAAATAGATCTCGACGCAAGTATGTATCTTAATCTACTGCCGTCTGTAACAAGTAATAATGGTACAAAGTACCGAATATCGATCCCACAGGGAAGCGTGGAAAAGTTTCTCTTGAAAGTCGGGTCTGTAAAAGCGAGTTTCAGATGGCGAATTCGAAAACAATATTTTTGATTGGGGGTTTTGATTAACACTAATTGAACAATTAATTAAAAAGAAGTACACGGTACAATGCTCTGTTGGGATAAGATGAATAATTGGTTAAAATGATGGGACCGCATTCATTCGTTATCTTAAAGTCGATATTTTATGTAACTTAAAATAAGTCGGCATACAATAAACCAATTGTCAATTGATTAATTGCAGTCCACCATAAAATATAATTTTAATTTAAATAACGTCGGACAATCATGCGACACGATACACCATTTTAACTTTTATCAGTCCCGGTCCCAGCTTAACTTTTTACTGATTCTAAATATAACAGAAAAGTAAATGTAATTTTAACTAAAGGAGGTGATTGGCGTTTTCAAACAATCAACGATAGAAATCGTAGGAGTGTTGTGCCAGTAACCTCTATTTAGACGAAGAAATAAAGTTGCGTAAAATAAAAGACTGAAATTAGATGACGTAAAGTAAATTGCAGAATTTAAATGACATAAAGTAAAAGACAGAAAATTAAAGTGCATAAATTAAATTTCGGAAAGTAAAAGACAATAATTAAATAACATAAAATAAAATGCAGAAATTAAATTGCATTAAATAAATAACAGTAAAGTAAAGCAAAAATTATAAAACTAGAAATTAACGACGTAATTAGAAACTTGCATGGAAAATCTTATTTCAAATGTAAAATCAAAACATAAATTACGTGAAGAAATCATGGCACTTTTAATGACTTAAAGACGATCGAGATGAATTATAAAACGGAATTACGTAACGAGTAAATGGGTTTTTATAAACTTGGAAACACAAAACGATTTTAATAAGCTACAACAAACCGTGAACCAAAGAGGATTGGGAACCCGAAATGATTAATCGGACTTCCGGTTTGTAATAGAACTAAAATCGTAAATGAAACCAAATGTGAATAAAAACTGTGGGTAAATCGAGCCATAAAAGATGAAGAATTATTGTGAGAATGTAACGAGAAAATATTGCAAGTAGCCTTGAAACGAGATGAAATCGATATATTGAATTAAACCAAGGTTGGGTTGAACCGGAAGGGGATCGAACCGTGAACTCAAGCTCGGCTCCCCACCGTGAGCTTGGAGCTCACTATAATGGTGAACCTTGCTCCTAATTGAGAAAGTAACTAGTGAAAATGGGATATGGGATGCCTCCTACACTAACTAAGCATACATATATATAGCAATAGGAAGTCTTGGGGCCCAAGTTTAACAATGGGGGCCCAAGACATCAACTAGAGTAAGCCCAAAATGTAGTTTTTAACAAGCCTACACATTAAGTCCATAAAAATCGGCCCAATCGGTTTATCCAATGCCCAAAATCGGCTCCATCATATAGTCCAAAAATCGAGTTTGAAACGCCCGACCGAATATTATGAAATCATCCCAAAAATTGAAGTCCTCGTTGTAAGCCCAAAAGTTGCAGTCCACGCTTTTTCACTGCTTCTCGATTATATTGGACTTCAAACGGCTTTTTTCTCGAACCTAAAACATGCATATATTAAAATTAGATTTTTGTTGCGTTTTTTCATATAAAACAAACCAATTTAATACCGAAGGTATTAAACCTTTATTTATGCAAATAAACCGTAAAAACATACTAAAATACTCAATGGGAAAATAAAAAACTAGCTCAAAATTACAAAAAAGGTATAAATAGGGTTAATAAAATAACCCTATCAACTTGCTAGAATCGAAACCCCAACTGGAACCTGATGCACATGCCGACAAATAAAAAGGTTAGGCTTAACGCCTAATGAGCTCAAGAGTTTTAACATGAATGAATATATCTTTAAAAGACAGGAAATCAGTTTTAAAGCATGATCCTTCGAAATATTATACTTCAAAATGGAAACGACACATTTTCCCATAATACACACTTTTAAAGACAATGCTTCCCAAACATGCATTTCTTATAAAACGATGCAACTCGTAACTCACCCAAAACGGGGTCATAGTTCGATACTCAAATGTGCTAAAATGTAAATAATACTTCATAGCCCAAAACACCCAAAACTCGGGTGGAACATAATACTTGACCCTTAAATAACGGAAAAACAATCCATATAAATATGATACGCCATTAAAACATGGAACTGAAACTTCATACTCACGCGACCATAAAATGGAAAGAAATCCAAATATTAAAACATGGACAATTAAATATCCAAAATACAGCGGGCCGACGACGGGGGATACACGTATCCATTGAGAGCGGAGGAACACAAAAGTATGCCACTCAACAACGTTGATCGTATGACACTTCACGACATGAAAGCCCAAGTGCCCCTACGACCTCTTGACAAGTTTCACCCAAAGAGACAGCTGACCTTAGCGAACACCACCGGAATTACCGCCAAAGGCTCGGCACACGGGGGATACAACGAAGGCATTGCCCCACATGGCGAAGGTCCCAAACGCCCATCAGAGGACTACCTATAGTCATAATAGCTCAATCGGACTCAGCCCCTCCTAGTGCCTACTCGTAAAGACAAGGTCATAAACCATGAGTCCCGGAGTCAAACCCCGTACCACTCAATTGACCATCAAATAAGACTGACGTACGTGCCTATGGATCCAATGCAACACAGTCTAAAATTACACGACTACTCATGAATGACTAAAGCATTCGAGCCTGTAACTATCGATAATATGCAATAAAATGCATTAAGATGTAAATCATAAATTGGACTCTACATCGAGCCATTAAAACCGGACAAATGTCCTCAAGACTCTTTTAAGCCAATACCGAGCTAAAATGCTCAAAATCCACTTGACCAACAATTACCGGTCCCCCAAATAATGAAATGTCTTTAAACAACGTTTACGAAGACACATGCCTCAAAGACGAGATTAACCCCAAACTCAACGCGTAATGGGACCAAAGGTTTTCCAAAGGGTTTATGAATGCAAATACACGAAAATGCATATAACATGAAATAGACTCCATTTGTACAAAATCCTCGAAGATGCATAAATCATAAGATAAATCTTACTTGTGCAAAATCACCAAGAATACGTAAATCATGCTATTTAGTTGTCGAAATGTTCAAAACCTAGTATAAGCATTTTAAGAGGTTAACACAGCCCAAGTTTACTAAATATGAAAACTTACCAAAATACTCACTCTTTGAAATATAACCAAGTAAAACATATTTTTACTTCAAAATACACAAAACTTATCAGCAGTTAACCATTTTATGTAAAACACTTTAAAATAAACATTTTGGTATGTACACCGTTTTCACAAATCAACTTGAACTCACCTTACTAGATTTAGGCTAAATCTAGGTTTTACCCAACGAGCTCTTTTGAAGGGCGCTTGAATCCTCAAGCCGAAAACTTCCAAAACCTAGATCCAAACACTCCAAACCATAAATATCCATAATCAACCACATAGAAACATTCCCCAACATTGTAACGTCCTAAAAATCAGAGTAAAATAAAACTTCTCAAAATAGGCAACATGACATCTGTATTGATATAATCTCCTCAAAAGAGTACCAGTCCTTTAGACTTTACAAAACATGTACGGATTTAGGATTCATCAACAAACTAATCTAAACATAACTATCTAGATCACATCAGTCGACAATCCAAGATTCATTAAAAGAATGGGACTTAACAATGCCCAACTATCAACACACTTTAGTCATCTCAAAAATGCCTCGAGACCAAACTCGTCTCTCAAAACCCTGTGCATCCCACCGCTAAGGGAAACCTGTTATACATATCATTTGAGAAAAAGTGTCAGGCTTAAATCCTGGTGAGAACATACAGTTTATCAAATTTAAGAGATATAAACATGTTCATCCCAAACGGAAACCTTTTCAAATAAGCATTTCCAAGATAACGGTTGATAAGGATAAAATTCATTAAAATAAGGTCATGAACCTTCTTTCCAGAACCTCACAATTTAATGCACATGTAGTTCTTCGTTTTGGTTACTATATAGAACCTCACAATTTAATGCACATGTAGTTCTATATTTTGTTAACGACCAGAACCTCAGAATTTAATGCACATGTAGTTCTATCATTTGTTAAAGGCCAGAACCTCACAATTTAATGCACAAGTAGTTCTATCATTTACATTACTTGGTAACCTCAAATAATGAAATATAAGTCGACTCAAAACCTAGGGATCCACTAGTAATGGTACAGACTCGTCACAGCGACATATGTGACCAACCATATATAATCATATGGTATAAAAACATTTTCATAAACACAATGCTATATCCAGTTCAACTTCTGGTAAGAATGAAAATCATAAAAATGAGTTCATAAACATTCTTTCACATGTCCATATAATGTGCAAGTAAAACATCATTTTACTTCAAATAAGATAGAATCCATCATAAAATGATCGGAACCCTAAAGTCTCCCCAAGACTCAACTTTTATCAAAATGTATAAATCTTAAAATTTGAAATCATGGAGATATATAGGCATTCAAAATGTAACCATTTTGACATGTATAATGTTTTAGAAAGGTAGTAGGAACTCACCCAATAGGTTTATACGAAAACCCGAAGAACCAGATATCGATCCTTTTGACAAGACGAAGCTTTCAACACCTGAACCTCGGATCGAAACTAGATAATAATCACCAAACTTAGAGAGAGAGAAAATCGATTTTAGAGAGAGAGAAGAGAGAGTTTAGAGAGTTATTTCTGATAACTCCAATGAGATATTTGTGTTTTGAAACCCTTAAGTCGGTCCAGGCAATGTCGCGGGTTATGCCGCGACTTCAAGTCGCGGTGCAACTCACCCGTGTCCTCTAATCAAAACCCAAACAGTGGATGCCGCGACTAATGCCGCGACTATAAGTCGCGAGCAACTCGCGAAATGCCTAAAAACTCAAACCAACAGTGAACATTGCGGGTTATACCGCGACTACTGTTACCCATGCAACTCGCGACATACCAAAACCCACAATACATCAGTGAACATCGCGACCTATGCCGCGACTCTAAGTCACGAGCAAGTCGCAGAACTTACTGGAACTTCACAATTTCACCGAAACCATAAACTCGAACGTTATACTGAATACGATGATAACGATAAGAGTTAAACACGAGATTTACAACGATA
The DNA here is from genome assembly GCA_023525745.1 of Arctium lappa. Lineage (NCBI taxonomy): Eukaryota > Viridiplantae > Streptophyta > Magnoliopsida > Asterales > Asteraceae > Arctium > Arctium lappa. The sequence goes on along the minus strand of CM042059.1, from coordinate 2,481,210 downwards.
TATATGTATTGAAAATCCAGGGTGTTACAATCCTCCCCAACTTGGGAATGATTTCGTCCCCGAAATCCACACTTATACAAAAAGATGAGGATATCTTCGCTTCATATCCTCTTCGGATTCCCACGTCACATTTGCTCCCCGGTGATGCTTCCACTACACCTTGACCAACGTAACTTCTTTGTGACGCAACTTCTTAGATTTTCTCTCCAAGATAGCGTCGGGTTCTTCCACACAACGGTTACCCTCGTCAACTGTCAATTCGGAGAGAGGAATAACACTTTCCTCTTCCGCCAAACATTTCCGAAGGTAACAAATATGAAACGTGTTGTGGATTCTACTCAACTCTGGCGGTAGTTCCAATTGGTAAGCTTGCAAACCTACCCGTTTGAGAACTTTGAAAGGTCTGAGGAAATGGGGACTCAGCTTCCCACGCTTTCCAAACCGTATAATACCCTTCCACGGCGATACCTTAAGCAACACACGATCGTCCACTTGGAATTCCATCGGCCGCTTCTTCTTATCGGCATAACTCTTCTGACGATCCTGCGCCGCTTTCAATATTTCACGAATACATTTGACCTTATCGGCCATCTCTTGCACGATTTCAGGTCCAGCGAACTGCTTTTCTCCCGCTTCAAGCCAACACACGGGAGTTCGACACTTTCGCCCGTACAACGCCTCAAAAGGTGTCATTCCAATACTCGAGTGGTAGCTATTGTTGTAAGCGAACTCCACCAAAGGTAAGTGAGAGTCCCAGCTACCCTCGAAATCGATGACACAAGACCTCAACATGTCTTCCAATGTCTGGATCGTTCTCTCGCTTTGTCCGTCGGTTTGTGGATGGTAAGTCGTACTCAACTTAACTCGTGTACCAAGCTCTTTCTGAAACCCATCCCAAAAGTTCGAAGTGAACCGACTGTCGCGATCCGACACGATCGACAATGGTATGCCGTGCCTCGAGACCACCTCATCGATGTACAGTTTTGCTAGTTTGTCCATCGGTAATGTCTCGCGCATGGCCAAGAAGTGAGCGCTCTTTGTCAACCTATCAACTATCACCCAGATGGTATCGTGACCTCGAAGAGTTTTTGGTAACTTCGTCACGAAGTCCATGGTGATATGCTCCCACTTCCACTCGGGAATCTCTAAAGACTACAGACTCCCATACGGTCGTTGATGTTCGGCCTTAACTTGCGAGCATGTAACACAACGCTCCACATAACGCGCCACGTCAAGTTTCATTACCGGCCACCAATAATGCAACTTCAAGTCCCTGTACATCTTCGTACTTCCCGGATGAATGGAATACTTGGACTTGTGAGCATCTTCAAGCAAAAGATCACGGTTACCTCCAACTTTCGGTACCCATACACGACCGCTGAACAGTTTTACCCCACGGTTGTCTTCCGTTAGGAGTAAACGCTGTTTCGTCATGACTTCCTCTTTAAGATTATCTTCTAACAATGCTTCAACTTGCGACGTCTTGATCTTTTCAATAAGACTAGACACTAGCTCGATTCTCGAATGGGTAGCCCAAATACAACCGCTATAGTCCTTCCGACTTAACGCATCGGCTACCACGTTCTCCTTACCAGGATGGTAAAGCAACTCGCAATCGTAATCCTTAAGTAACTCTATCCACCGCCGTTGCCTCATATTCAACTCCTTTTGATCAAAGACATACTTTAGACTCTTGTGATCAGTATAGAGTGTACATTTTGTGCCATAGAGGTAATGTCGCCAAAGTTTCAGGGCGAACACCACCGCTGCTAACTCCAAATCGTGGGTAGGATAGTTCTTCTCGTGTATCTTAAGTTTCCTCGAGGCATAAGCGATTACCTTGCCCCGCTGCATCAACACACAACCTAAACCCATCTTCGAAGCGTCGCTATAGACCACAAAGTCTTCTGACCCTTCAGGTAACGATAAGATCGGAGCTTCACATAATTTCTTTTGAAGGATACGGAAAGCCTTTTCTTGCGCTTCAGCCCAAACAAATTTCACATTCTTTCGAGTTAAAACTGTCAAGGATGATGCGATCTTTGAAAAGTCTTGAATGAATCTCCGGTAATAACCCGCCAGACCCAAGAAACTTCGGATCTCGGACGGACTCTTGGGAGGTTCCCAATTCATCATAGCTTCAATCTTGGAAGGATCCACTTTCACTCCGTCCCGAGTGACAACGTGACCCAGAAACTGTACTTCTTCAAGCCAAAAGTCATATTTGGAAAACTTGGCATACAATCCTTCTTTTCTCAACACCTCGAGAACTTCGTGAAGGTGTTGTTCGTGCTCCAACTCGCTTTTAGAGTACACTAGTATGTCATCAATGAATACGATGACCGACTTGTCGAGGAACGGTCGGCACACCCTATTCATCAAGTCCATAAATATCGCCAGTGCGTTCGTTAGACCAAAAGGCATTACAAGAAACTCGTAATGGCCGTAACGCGTTTTGAAAGTTGTCTTCGAAACATCTTCTTCTCTTACTTTTACTTGGTGATAACCTGAACGTAAGTCAATCTTGGAAAAACATCCCGCTCCTTGAAGTTGATCGAACAAGTCGTCTATTCTCGGAAGCGGATATTTGTTCTTCACGGTTGCTTTGTTCAACTCACGATAATCGATGCACATTCTCATCATGCCGTCTTTCTTCTTGACGAACAGGACCGGAGCTACCCAAGGTGACGAGCTCGGTCTGATGAAACCCTTCTCCAAAAGTTCTTGGAGTTGTGACATCATCTCTTGCATCTCTGACGGCGCTAGTCGATAAGGAGCTCTAGCGATAGGAGCTACTCCTGGCACGAGATCAATCCGAAACTCTACTTGACGATCAGGTGGTAATCCAGGCAAGTCGTCAGGAAAGACGTCTGGATACTCGCGCACAATCTTCACATTGACCAAATTTGACTTTTCTAACTTGGCGTCAATAACGTAGGCTAGGAAAGATGAACATCCTTTTACTAAGCACTTGTGTGCCTTAGCCATTGTGATTATTGCCACATCACCTTTTCTCTTCTCACCATAGATCATAACGACTTCGCCACAGGGATTGGGAAGTCGAATTAACTTTTTAGAACACATGATCTCGGCATGATTGTTCGCTAACCAATCCATACCGACTACCACGTCGAAACCACCGATTAACATTGGCAGTAAATCAATAGAGAATTCTCTCCCTTCGATTCCGAGAGCACACTTCTTCAGAACATCACGGATCAGAAATTGACTATCATCATCTATCTCTACTACTAATGCATCCTCAAGACTAGTAGTGGGCATAGCAATCTTTTGACGGAACAACTCAGATATGAAAGAGAAACTGGCACCTGTATCGAATAAAACACGAGCAGGTACAGAGTTTATAAGAAATGTACCCGATACCACATCAGCGGATGCCTTGGCCTCTTCAGCCGTCATCTGAAATGCTCGACCCGGAACCCTAGGAGGGTTCTCCTTCTTTGCCGCCGCGCTACTCGACACAAGCTTCGGGCAATCTCTTCTCACGTGACCCGGTGTCTTGCACTCATAGCAGACAAGTCCTCTGATCGGACAGTCACGGGTGATGTGATCAGACTTTCCACACTTATAACAAGACTGAGAAGTGGTATTACTGACAGTTACCGTGGTGCTTGGTTCGACATTTTTGGCACCATCTAGCTTCCTGCTGACTGTTGAAGCTTCGATTTCCGACAAAAGGTCGGGATCTCTTGGGATGAGCAGAACTGCTCTCCCACTTTCTCTTTTCAGTAACTACCACTGCCTTCTCTGGTTTACTCTTCGCGTAAACCTCTTCCATAAACTGCGCTTCCTCAATGGTTTCCCGAAGGTTAGAGGCCTTCGAGTTTCGGACCATAGTCATCATGTCCGACGGTAGACCTTTCAGATAGGCCTTAATCTTCTCTTTCTCAGTAGAGGCCACATGCCCCACTAACCCCAGCTTCTCCATGAATTGACGGGTATACTCCCTCACCGTTAAATTCCCTTTTACGAGAGCTCGGAATTCTGCTTCGATCCGATCCATAGCCATCTCATTACAGTATTCCTCCAGTAACTTCACCTTAATTCGTCCCAAGTCAGTTGGGCCAGAACAGTAGGAGAGAGAGTAGACTGGATTACATTCCACCATGTCAGTGCGGTATCCCTGAGCAGTTGTGTGTCGAATCTCACCCGCTGATCATCACCACACTCAGATGAACCGAATGCCTGCTCGACCGCTCGGATCCACCTAACACATGCAACTGGGTCTTCGGAACTAGAAAACTCTGGTGGTCCGCAGCCCAGAAAAGACTTGTAGGAACAACTCTTCCCACTTTTCGAAACGCCGACGACCCTATGCTCCTCGGATCTAACTCTGTTCTCGACACCTCCAGAGCCAACTACCACATTTTCTGCCACTGCCTCAGGCCTCTTGGAGCTCGGATCTCGATCCTCTAACATCTTTAGGAATGCCTCTTGTTGTTTCTCCATGGCCGACGTCACCATTAGCATGACACTGGCCATCATATCAGCTTGAGGATTTGCCACTGAAACAACGGGATTGGCGGACGCCAACTCCACTCTTGGCTCTGGCTCCACTCCCCCAGTAAATATTGGTGGCATGCCCGGAGGAACGACTGCGGACGTTCTTACCACTGGATTAGGCTCACGCGAACTAACATCGCGTAGATCTCCGTCACCCAGCGGACGACCACGAGTGTTCACCATACTAAAGGATGGTTGCTACACAAGCATGAGAAAGAGTAAGAGATAGATCAACAGGATAACACAAGAAACGTACTATCACGTTATCAATTGTCACAGTAACGGCATTTCAAGCACAGTTACATATAAATATTCTCATAATAACATTAGCTAAGTGGAATTATGAACATACAATACATAAAAGTTCTTGTCACCATTGCCACAACGTTCGACAACTATAATTTCCGTCGACTCTAAGACTAACTCATCTTAGAAGTTCTACCCAAACTCACGAATCAATACTTAACATACTCAGTCTAAGTCTAGACATCTTACATTCGTGCCTAGATCACTTAAACTAGAGCTCTGATACCAACTTGTAACGTCCTAAAAATCAGAGTAAAATAAAACTTCTCAAAATAGGCAACATGACATCTGTATTGATATAAACTCCTCAAAAGAGTACCAGTCCTTTAGACTTTACAAAACATGTACGGATTTAGGATTCATCAACAAACTAATCTAAACATAATTATCTAGATCACATCAGTCGACAATCCAAGATTCATTAAAAGAATGGGACTTAACAATGCCCAACTATCAACACACTTTAGTCATCTCAAAAATGTCTCGAGACCAAACTCGTCTCTCAAAACCCTGTGCATCCCACCGCTAAGGGAAACCTGTTATACATATCATTTGAGAAAAAGTGTCAGGCTTAAATCCTGGTGAGAACATACAGTTTATCAATTTTAAGAGATATAAACATGTTCATCCCAAACGGAAACCTTTTCAAATAAGCATTTCCAAGATAACGGTTGATAAGGATAAAATTCATTAAAATAAGGTCATGAACCTTCTTTCCAGAACCTCACAATTTAATGCACATGTAGTTCTTCGTTTTGGTTACTATATAGAACCTCACAATTTAATGCACATGTAGTTCTATATTTTGTTAACGACCAGAACCTCACAATTTAATGCACATGTAGTTCTATCATTTGTTAAAGGCCAGAACCTCACAATTTAATGCACAAGTAGTTCTATCATTTACATTACTTGGTAACCTCAAATAATGAAATATAAGTCGACTCAAAACCTAGGGATCCACTAGTAATGGTACAGACTCGTCACAGCGACATATGTGACCAACCATATATAATCATATGGTATAAAAACATTTTCATAAACACAATGTTATATCCAGTTCAACTTCTGGTAAGAATGAAAATCATAAAAATGAGTTCATAAACATTCTTTCACATGTCCATATAATGTGCAAGTAAAACATCATTTTACTTCAAATAAGATAGAATCCATCATAAAATGATCGGAACCCTAAAGTCTCCCCAAGACTCAACTTTTATCAAAATGTATAAATCTTAAAATTTGAAATCATGGAGATATATAGGCATTCAAAATGTAACCATTTTGACATGTATAATGTTTTAGAAATGTAGTAGAAACTCACCCAATAGGTTTATACGAAAACCCGAAGAACCAGATATCGATCCTTTTGACAAGATGAAGCTTTCTACACCTGAACCTCGGATCGAAACTAGATAATAATCACCAAACTTAGAGAGAGAGAAAATCGATTTTAGAGAGAGAGAAGAGAGAGTTTAGAGAGTTATTTCTGATAACTCCAATGAGATGTTTGTGTTTTGAAACCCTTAAGTCGGTCCAGGCAATGTCGCGGGTTATGCCGCGACTTCAAGTCGCGATGCAACTCGCCCGTGTCCTCTAATCAAAACCCAAACAGTGGATGTCGCGACTATAAGTCGCGAGCAACTCGCGAAATGCCCAAAAACTCAAACCAACAGTGAACGTTGCGGGTTATACCGCGACTACTGTTCCCCATGCAACTCGCGACATACCAAAACCACAATACATCAGTGAACATCGCGACCTATGCCGCGACTCTAAGTCGCGAGCAAGTTGCGGAACTTACTGGAACTTCACAATTTCACCGAAACCATAAACTCGAACGTTATACTGAATACGATGATAACGATAAGAGTTAAACACGAGATTTACAACGATATATATGTATTGAAAATCCAGGGTGTTACAAACATTATATACCAAAATCCCTAAACGAGATCAAAACCCTAGTTTCTCCAAAACTAACAAATACGAGATCTGATAAACCAAACACTAGGGAAACATCCAAGGAACATTTATAACCTTAAATCAAAGAAGCTTACCATTAAAGATGACGAGACTTTCTGAGGACACCCAATCCAACTCTTCAACCCGAGCTCCCACACGTTGAACTTGATGAGGAAGATGAAGATGGAGGTTTTGTGGTTCAAGATCCCGCTAGCTAGATGATGAAGGATCAAGGGGTTCAAAGGGGAAAAACCCTCAAAATAGGTTAGGTTCGACTTTGGGGGTTTGGGGGCCGGTTTGGGAGAGAAAAGGGAAGAAGATTTAGGGTTTGGGATTGAGAGAAATTAGGCTAAAGGATGAAAAATCGGTTTTTAGCTCGACAGTGGGATCACGCGGGTTACGCCGCGACCTTAAGTTGCGGCATAAGTTGCCCGTTTCCCCAGAACTCATTTCCAGTGAGTTACGCGGCTTGTGTCGCGACTCCAAGTCGCGCCACAACTCGCGGCAACCCGAAACTCCGTTTTCTCGCGTCTTCGCGCCTGGTTCGATCCTCGATGATTCCATAGTAAAGCTCACCTGATTTCTTGGCACCTTTTCGTTCCAATAGTCAAACGGCTCCCGTATTACTAAAGGAAAACTCCAATTCACAGGTGTTACAGTCACCATGGTAAGGTGTGGACCTATACGGTCGGGCAGCGTCCCATGGACAGTAAGGTGTAATTCCCTTTGTGCATAAGTTCCCGTTTTGGAACTGGGTTCCCCTGTTTTGGAACTCTCAAGAATAGACCTAGAGGGGTTGACTTTATGTTTTCGAGCAATAGACTTAGAGGAGTTGAGCTCGGTATGTTTTATGGGTATAACCCATATGTTTTGGTTTCTTGCATAGTTATGTGACCTACTTTTGTATTCCGTCACATACTATGTAATCGGATCTCCCCTGTCACTGAAAAGTGTTGTTTTGGTTATGGAGTTTTATAATTCATGTTTTCGATGATGTTTTGGGTATGGATTGTTATCCATGTATTTGGGTTTTGCATACTGAACTTTATCCATGTTTTTGGAATATTTTGGATGAGAGAGTTTATCCACGTTTTCAGTATTTGATTATTAAAGTGTCAGTTATTACGCAAGTTTGGGTTGGATTTATAATTGAAGAAACTTTTATTTTGTGATTTTAATCACGAAGAGGATGAATGTTGAAAAAGAGATTGTTTCCAAATTTAACGTACTTCATTTTGGAAATCACGATACATAAGGTACAAAGTATTTTCTATATATCAAGTCAGTTAGAAACTTAGAATGGTTGCAATTACTTTAATATGATCTTGATCCTTCATAAAAGGGTCATATAAAAAGATGCGTTCAGAACACTTGATAAAAGTGTTAAGATGACTAATATTACACTTTATTTTTAAAATGTACTAAAAACTTGTTAAGACCTCCAAAAGCTTCTACTAAACTTATTGTAACATTTTAAATTGGACGTGTTATTGTTTGGTCATATAAACTTAAATCTTATAAAAAAATATTATGACATTTAGACATTTTTGACGTGTTATAAACCCGAGTTTGATGGTGCGCATCCAGCATCTCGAGAACACAGCTCTCAGCAAACTTTTTGTCTCCAGCTCACCCGGGTACAAAACGCCTTTTATTGATTTTGTTAAGATGGTTACATTCATGTCATTACTAGACAGAAAATTTTTATCGACTGATCACCGATGAACCCACGAAATTATTAAATAAAAAAACAGTTAAAAGTCCGTAGGTAATAAGACAAACCCACAAATTATTAAATAAAAAAGAAAATATACTTTATTATAAAGAGTTTGTCATATTTCTTTATTGTTACTATTACATATACAAGTAAAAAGATTGCTATTATTTTAGGTAACAATATTTTTTACACTAAATCACAAAATTCTAGATATATTTTTTCAATCTTTGATTTATTAAATTTTCACTTATACTTATATTTATTAATTTTAATTTTCTTTTTGAAAGACAACAAATTTTTATTGAGAAATTTTAAATATAGTAAAACACAGAAAACCAACAACAGAACAAACAAAACTGAAATCCAACAAAACTAGCACGAAACTCGCTCGTATAAACACTCGAAAGAGCGGCGAAGACACAAATCTCATCAAGAATCCACAGAGCACTAAGAAATAAAACCCCAAACTCCGCAATGCAAACCCACTTTGAAGAGCAGCACTAAATCTGGATGAAGAAAACGAAACACGAATCGAGAAGATTAAAAGCATTAACATGGGTTGCAATACCAGTGCACCCATCTTACCTATGTCGATCTTATTAAATCTATTTGAAATCCAATTGAAAGAGAACAATCGGATTTCAAATAATTCTATTTAAATCTACTTTAAATCCATAATTCAGGTAATATCAAGAAATTTTGGGATACACAAGAAATTTTGGGACATTTTCAAAAAAGAAATAATGGACGTAATGAATCGGTTTTGGGAGAAAGGAAAGCTTTGTCGTAGATATATGGCAACAGGCTAGGTTCAGGCAGGTTATTGGTATCTCCGTTCCCGAAACCGATAACCAAAATTGTACCTATAACCACCCTGATCCCCGCCAGGTCCCCGTGGTTTCCCTGATCCCCCATTGGGGAACCCGTTAAGAGAAAATCCTCATTTTCCGTTGGTTATCCTCGAACCCAAAATCAAAATCATCCAAAAAATTGGAGAGGAATTTGGAGGTGAAGCTGTGACAGTGGGAGTACTATAGTAAAAAAAACGAGAATTAAAAGTTTTGCATCGCTTAAAAAACGATAATTACAAGAAGACGGTAGTAAAAAAATGGTTTTTTAAGTTATATATATCAGGCCAGGGTGACGACCATCCCCAAAACCAATAAAATCCCCAAATTCGTCCCCGGTCCCCACCCCATCCTTGAAAAGTAGCCCCAAAAGCCGACCCGAAAATTTCAGTTTACGGTGTTCAAACGGTTTCGTTTTTTTTTTTTTTTGCCATCCCTAGTCAAGCCCATTGAATCGATTCATTTACTTGGACAGTTCATTCAAAATTACTACGTTGCCTTAAACGTCACAACCGAAATCAGCTGCCTGTATGCAGCATCGTTAAAGCATAAACGACACCATCACATAATACGTAGCACGCTAGCGTACACTCGACAAAAACCCGTCCCATATTATAAACTAACGTTTCATTCACATATGAATGCTATAAAAACATGAAACCAAACTGTATGTAAACCAAAAAAAAGCCAAATTTCATTGCATACAAGAAATTCTTCTCACAATCTATTATTCCAGTTTTCACCACTTCACTACAAATTCCATGGAGGAAAGAAGGGTTTACAAGAAGACATACACCGCAAGCCGTGGAGCGTTAATTTGCAGCCGATCAATACGGGATGTCATCAATCTTGTGCTCCATTTCGAAAACCGACAAACGGCTTCCTCCCTGCGAAGAACCGTAAGCAACAAAATGCATATATCTAAAAGAAATTAACAAAACCCTATTAGATGTTTCAAAATCTTATCGGTATTTCTTGCAAATCATAACGAAATCAAAGCATATTTGATGATTCGGATTCTGGGTTGTCGGGATAAAGAACGGAAAACACTGCAAAAGAGTAGCTCTCAATCGTTTCCTGCATGAGGACGTGAATGGTACAAATCGTTTTATCCAACTATACATGTACAGGGTTCGGGCATATATGTAAGTAAATGTGAGAAAAATGAGAGACTCGTTGCTAAGCTACAGAAATGGACCTAAAAACCGGATTAATGACGACTAACTCCGTGTATGCTCTCCGATAAATACCTGCAAAATCACAAGAATTTTGAAAAATGAAAACTTTTCCGTTTGTGGGTATCTCATAAAGTTGCTGCATGTAAGTTTAACAAGCTTAAGAAGATGAAGACCCTCCTAAATCACGAAAGTTGTGATACATCAAATATGTTGTTACGCGTGTATTGGTGTTTCATAAGCGTTTTATGATCTACCAAGCGAAATAAGTTCTATTATGAATAATTGGAGAACACTTGCATTTCCTCAAAAAGGCATCAATCACAAGTTATTCAATAAATCTAACTAAACAAACCCATTAAATCCCACACGGAGTGTAAAATATACGCAAACCTTTCATCAACCCCAAGGGGTGGAGAGGTGGTTTTCGTGAAGACTCTTGGGGCCCGTTTGATTTGACGGGTTTTTGAGGGATTTGGATTTCGTGGAAGAATTTGAAATCTTTGGTGTGTGTGGTCTGTATGATTTGAAATGGAATTGAATTCCATTCTTTAATAGATAGTTTATAAAAACTAATTATAAATAATTATAAAAATAATTAAATTACCTTTTATTATTTGATTATTACAAAAATGAATGTTTTTAACATATTTTAAAACTTTATTACAAAAAAATCCTACGAAATACCAACTACCCCATGGGATTTCTAAATCCAATGTTTACGGGATTTCATTAAAATCCCAGGATTTCAATTCCAAATCCCACCAATTCCCACAAACCAAAGGGGCCCTTAGAAACTGAATACAGCATGAACAAATCATAGAATACCAGGAAAGAATTCATAACGAAAACGCTGTCAGCTAATATATCACACCCTGGACAAATACGTAATTCCAACATGGAAATTTGCCAAAAGAAGATATTGCAATTTCCATGGCCACTCCGAAATGCTAACCATTGCAATTCTCATGGCAAGAGTAATTGTCCGCATGTACTAGAAAGCTAATGAGCAAAATAGGTTACAACTTCTTTAGCATTGTATGCATGAAGGAAAAGGCATGCAGGCATAGTATCTTAAGATCCAACTCTTTTTCATAGAAGTTACCAATTTCAGTTCGTGGGCACTTCCGTATGGTGTGAGTAAAAAAATGTGATAATGTTGAATATGGACCCTCAGAGCTCACGAAGAAGAAGATGAATATTCACTTAAAATGTGAGGATTAAACAATTTTCTAGGTATGAAAAAGATAAGAGAAGGTTGCAGAGAAAGGTAGTCTGCAAAAGTAAAACCTAATATTATTCATGAAGAAAAGGGCTATAAATAGCCTTACATAGACTCCTAAAACAGTAGAAAAAAGCAACGTGGGAACATGGATTTAGCAATAAAATACTACCTACTTAGTCATTGCTACCTAAAGAACCGGTACATGGATTTACCCACATTCTAAAGCCCAACGTGCAGCTTAAGAATAGGTCAACCCCAACCTTATTCAACTTGTGCATAAAGAAAACACTGGACCCAAATGACCCGTACCCGTGACCCGGTAAATAAACGATTAACCCAACAGATAATGGGTCTCGATTAGTTGATGATGGGATGAATGAAGATAAGGCGCAAATGAGAACGGAGGAAAATGATAAACTATTGCAACTCTAATTATCTTTCTTTTTAGTTTTTTAGTTTTGTGTTTGTAAAGAATAGTACATACAACAAGGATTCAAACCAAACGAAACCAAACGAGCCCAGTATATCCCACCCAGAGGTGGGGGTCTGGGGAAAGATGTAAGCAGATGACCTCTACCCAAAAGAATAGACCGGTTGTTTTCGTGAAGATCCCAGGCAAGTGAAGGTGTGTGAAAAGGGAGAAAAACATATACGTTAACAAATAAAAAGGTAGATAAGAGTAACCAATAATAACAATAAAACTAGAAAAAAAGATGGTCAAATATGCTAAATTTTGAGAGTACATACCTGTCCATTGTTGCCAAAATCATGAGGGGCCACAGCAGACTCAGATCTGCATTTCAAATGAACTATTGGCCCTAATTGCGATCTATCCATGCCTACAGTGGATCCTGTTGGAGCATTCATGTAGACAGCACCTCTATACATCCATTCTTCTGTGTCATCGCTGTAAAAATCATCAAATTGCTCTCCGCATAGTGCACAAACATTCTGATCCTCATCCGCTGGAACAGCCATATCTTCATCATCCTTCTTTTCGACAACATTCTCAGACGGGTTAAGAAATCCAGGAACTGCGTCGGCTCCCAATGCTTCTGTCCCACTAAGCCACATACTAGCATTAGGGAACCACTTCCGAGAGGGCTTTTGCTTATGATTTTTCGATATTCTGTTTTTGGTCACGTGCCAATCCATATGATTGCTGTGTTCTTCTTGCAACTTGAATCGAAGACCGCAGGTTTTGCATTGCCGGGGCAGATCAGCATATAAAGCAGTTATTCCAGACTCGTGACGTGTCTTGAGAACATCTGGATCAAATTCAAGCCCAACGCAGGCCTATACATAGAATTATATATAAGTAAGAACAATCTCTTGTTGTGTAGAAAAAATCAAATATTAAGAGGTCATGGAGTAGTCTTCGTTACACCCTCCGTCCCAAAATAAATGTCCACTCACATAGTCCTAGAAATGGGTAATTCATTCAACTTATTAATTAACTAAATGACAATTTTACCCTTAATAATACAAGTAATGAATTCACAATCTCGTAATTAAAGGTAGAACCGGAAAGTGGACACTTTTTTTCCAGACAAACTAGAATTAAAAGTGTGGACACTTATTTTGGGACCGAGTAAGTATAAGAAACTTGCCTGTTCGGAACTTGGTTTAGTCAGTGAGAGCAGACCTTGGGCCATAAGAGAACTAAATAAGCCAGATAGTGCACCCCCTGCTGGCGGGGTTGGAGCGACGGATAGAGGGAATTGAGGAAACTGTTTCATGGGCAATGAGGAAGGAGGGGGGCCCAGAGGTAGAGGGGGGAAACCTACACCATGAAAAGGCATAGAAGAACGCATGCCATGAACTGGATTCAAGGAAGCACCTCCAGAGATATCAAATCTTTGAGGGGTATATCCACGAATCATGGGTTGTATTGTTGGATGCGACAGATTAAAAGGTGGTACCATATTTGGTCGAACCTCTTGGGGTAGCGATAAATGAGGTGGGAACTTGGCAGTCTGCCTTGGTATTTGCTGATTAGAAACCAACCCCGCCTGCTGATTAGGCATTTGAGGTAGTTGGTTTGGTACTCTGTTCTCATTAGCATCAAACTGTTGATGCAAAAACGACGCGTTTTCATTTGATGCTGAATTGCCGGCGTTCAACATGTCAAACTGACTCCTAATATGTTTCTTAAAAGGTGGAACTGGTTGAGATGCTTGCATATTAACTGAGGGTCGCCAAGCTCCTTTCGATGATGGTAGAGAGACCTCAGGATTCATCATGTTGACATTTGAAGAATTCATTCTAGGTGCCAAGGACAAGCGATGTTGTGCATTGGCACCTGGAAAGCTATCAATGAGAGGAGGCCTTTGCCCATGAGGATTGTAATGATGCCGAGTAGCCCAAGGCTGATCATGAGAAAGATTCCATGCTTCTTGCGGATAATGAGAAACTGGAATGTCTGATGGCTCATTGTGAAATCCATTAATCTTCCGCTTTAATCCATGATCAGACTGCAGAAACACAGAGATTACTTTCTACACCTAGCATGAACTTTGAACATGCTGATTCCAAAATCAGAAAAGAAACCATTACAACATTTAATCATATTTCAGCATGAACGCTTAATCATTCTGCCATATGACAGATGACATAGTCTCCAAAAGGAAAGAATAGTTGATCTATCCAAGAATACAAGTTAAAAGCAACACAAAACAATATACATATATATATATATATACACATGTATATATCATTGAGATCATTTTGAGAAGCCGACAACAGGACATACCGAAAGCTACAATATAGAGTAATATTGTCGATTACTATGTCACTGTAAAGCATCTGTACAATATTCACTCTTCCCATGATACCACGAAAGTAAATAGACAAAAAGAAATTGATTATAATAAATAGAAAATGTTGATATTTGAATGCTATTGCAAATGGTAAACACAATATGTAACCCACAAAACTGAATCAGCCAGTTTTATTCCATTCAGAACAGAGCAGTTTGGTGCCGGTTTTCAAACCAACAGGTTCAGTTCAGTTTGCATCTTTGGTAGAATTGAACCAAACCAAATCGAACCGTGTATTTATTAATATAATTTTGTACAATTTTGCCAAAATAGTCATATGATATGATTAATTATTTTATCGCAGAAATATGGCTATTGATACACCATAGATGTGGGAATAGAGTTTTTTATTGCAAAATCATGGCTATTGACTTGTAAACGAAGTTGTATAGTTTTTTTGTATCTTTAAAGTTGGTTGACATGGTAACAATTTTAGATTAACATTTACAATTAGTTCAATTCTACAGCAATGCATGCTTGTGTAATGTTTTTCTTTTTATAAACTTCACTTCAATTAACTTTTTTATTATTGGAATCTGTTTTTGCAAAAATAAGAATATGTATAAGTAAAAGAATGATTTAAGCCATAAAACAAAATCAAACCAAACCAAAGTTGAGAAGTTTGACTTGATTTGGTTAGAGGACCTTCGAGTTTGGATTGGTCCCATAAATCTAAAATCAAGTTAGGGTGGTTTGGTTCAGGTTCTAGCCAAAACAAAACCAAACCACATACACTCCTAGTTTTTATATACGAAAAGGAAGACATCTGAATAGCTTGATTTTGTTCAGAAAGAACATTACCATTAGAATTATTCACAGGTCCAAGATAATGCCCAGAGAAGAATAGAACATAACAGTAAAGGAAATACAAAACCAAAAACTAACCGACAAAACTGCATTGTTAGGGGCAACTGAAGGAAGCAGCTCCTGGTTAGACCAATTGCCCCTGCTAAGATCAGTCTTTGTAAACGTAGAGCGGTTGGCTCCATGGGCAGGACCAGGACCGCGGTCTGCTAAGGTGGGACTCATATCTTCCCATTCAAACTCCTTTTCTTCAGTATTCTGCCATGTCTGCCCGCCAACCTTACTACCTAAGCCATTTGTAGTTAAGTTTTTCACGTGTTCGAGCTTTGGGTTAGTTGTTTTATTCCTCTCATCTGCTCCATAAGCATCAATCAAGGCCCTGGGTCTCTGAACGTCGAATCCATTACTTTTGCCATGTGTAGCAGTTGTTTCAAACTGTGGCAAGGCGCCATCAGACTGCTGGGGTCTCTGCCGATCACGTAAATCCTCATCTCTGACCGCCATGCCATGAGATCTACGACCATATTCATGAGATGATGATGTTCCTTCGATAACCCTTCTAGGAGAATCATCCATAGCGAATTCATCTAGGGTTGGCGACGGAGGCCTTGCATGGCCAAGACTGAAAGGATTACGACCTGCAGTACTACTTAAGCCTAACGTCCGTGATCCAGTATGTGAAGACAGCACCTCCCTACTATCAGATTCATATTCATCAAATCCTGAGGCAGGCTGTTCAAGAATCTCTGAAGTTGAAGTTACTCTTGCATGTTGTATTTTCTGCAACAGTTGCAAGAGACAATTATGCAGAATAAAAAGACATAAATACTGGTAAGTTGATTTAAATACTGCAAAACAATTCCTAGAACAGTTGCAATGAATAACGTAAAGAAACTAAAAACTTTTAGCATCCTATCAAAACATCCAACCACATATTAAATGAAACAAAATTGGGAAAAAAAGAAAAAAAAAGAGGAAAAGATTTTATTTGGTGGGAGGAGAGAGGCTTACAACTAAAAACCAAACCAAATGAACCTAGTAAATCCCGCAAAGGGTAGGATCTGGGGAGGATGTCTTGCCTCTACCCCAGGAGAGGGGAGGCTTACAACTGAGCAGAACAAAACCAGCAAATTATAAATTGCAAAGAGATAGAATTTAGGAATCAATGGCTGAAAAAGCAATTGCTTCTTATCCTCACGCTGATTTTCACAGCATGAATTAGCAAAAAGGGTGAAAATGGAATGGAACTGAAGAATAGAACAAATTGGCAAAGCTTGTGATCATCCTTCATAGACAAGATGAATGAAAACACCTCAAAATCTTATACATGAAAAGCAAAGTGGGAGTGTGGGACCTCAGTCATGAAGTTGCAGCAGAAACTATGTGATTGAAATGCATAACAAGGTTTGAAAAAATAAAAAGTATGGACTAAACCAATTAGATTCAGAATGCATATGTCTGTTGGCTTCAGCAGCAAAAAGTTCTCTACTATTTTAATACCTTAGAGCATCTCCAACAGAATCTCCAAAATTTCTCTAAAATGGAGATTTAAAAGTCAAAATCTTCAAAAAAAATCACATCCATCTCCAACAGATTCTCCATTTTGAAAATAAATCATTAATTATATTATTAAAATATTCTATATATTTAATAAGAAGCTAATTAAGATCTACCCATAGACAACACAGTAATTATGCTACATAAAGTTGAAATGTCGATTCACATAACTGTGGCCAAGAAAGTAAAAAGTTTCAAACTGATAGATCAAACAACAATTAATAGAACACTTGATAAGCCAAACAATTAACAACACATCAGCATCTTGTCAAAATCTTAAACCGAAAAAACAAAGTTGAATAAAAAGTTCTCCTCATCCAATGTGATATTCTCTCATAGAAACATCTTCCAATGCAAATCCAATCCATTAAAAAGTAAGGGATTGAAATATATATTCTGCATTATATACAATATTCAACCAACAACAGAGTAGCCCTTTGCATTGGCTCATTGCAGCTAACATTGCATAAGGGATAATGGGCTCTCAGATGTTGGAAGGAATTTCATCGAAGTTAACATTACCTTTTAGCGTACTAACGCAAATCTTAAAACAGGAATTTAGTTGTAATCTGATTTTTTGTGAAAATTGTCCTGGTGTGCTATTAATATTTCCATAATTGCTAGGACTACAGATGTTCTATTTTAGACTACAAGAGACATACTGTTAATGCCTTCAGAGGGAGAGAGTAGGAAAATGAAAAAAAAAAGGTTATATGAGAAAAAGGAACACACATAAAATACTCGCACACACATATTAAACAACTTGAACCAACTTCTTTCTCTTATTAAAACCCTAAGTAAGATCCACACCCATGATTCATTTTCCGCTTTTTCATTCCCAACAGCCTAGTGAACCAGAAACCTTCAAACTGGCGTCCCTAAATTTGGAATTTTGCTCACCAGTTTTTGAAATCATAATCCAGTTTGTATTTTAAAGCCCTTCAAAACATCAGACGAAAGCTAACATATTCCACATGCATACAACCAGCTCCAAGCCAAAGCCAAAAATAAAAATAAATAAAACCAGACACATACATATAAGAGTATGTATTAATATTCAATGTAATATTTGATGACAATCTTTCCAAGAGATTCTTTTTTTATCACATGCTCAAGGTAAAAGAACATACTAGAAGCTACTTACACAGACACCAAGTTGTCCCAATGGGGAATCTAAAAGATAAACTGCTGAGAGAACGATGGTGGTGTTCCATCAAGAAGCTTACACTATCTGCAGTTGAGTTTTCAAATTGTCGTCTTGCTTCCAAGTACTTAGGATTGACATGTATACCATGAGCTGGTCGTGGAGATTCAGAAGCTTTTAAACCAGAAGATTGATAACTTGCTGCTGAAGGAGAAAATTGTAGTTGAGCTTCAATTTTCCGGAGAACAGAAGATGGGAACACAGTTGACCAGGTACCGAAAAGATGGCGCATGGAAGGATGCAAATTTGGGTGGACTTGCCTGTATGCCAAACAATAGACCTAAAAAATAATCATTAGAAAGTATAATCACGTATCTGAAAGGTAATGCCTTTACAAAGTGTAAATGTACAAAAATTTAACCCACTAACCTCAGGCAAACGGGCAGAAAAGTGCCGCACGTAATCTCTACCGATATTTTTGACAATACTATCGAGAAGATATAAAGAAGGAAGTTTGTGCTCAACTGGAACCTAAAAGGCAATTGGAAAAAAAATTCAAAATAATTTCTAAAAATGAGAACAGGATGTACATGCAAAAGTTGTAAGAGTAGACAACCAAACATGTAGCTCAAGAAGAAGCATACAAGCATCAAGAGTTCAAGACTTACGTTTAAACCTAAAAGCTTATGATCGCATAATCATATCCATCAAACTCAAGCTGCTGAGTGTAAAGTGTATGATAGTTTGACTTGATTTATTTAGTGTAACATACAAATTGTAATATACAACTCCAAATACAATTCGACTTTGGGGGCCACACTGCCCTAGGTACCTTTAGTCTTGCACTTTAACCTATAAATTATCACTGTTAAGAGATAATCATAACTTCACGTTTACATTTATCAATCAATTATAGCTAAAAGTTATTCAAAGCATTAAGCAATAAATCTACATGTAAAGCAATCTTGAACATTGCTGGTCCACTCATTTGACATAAGATCTCCAAGAAAATTAACACCCATAAACTTACGCCATAAAAGTTTAGGAAAAGAAAAAACGGAAAGACCCACCCAACCCAGTGAAACTAAACCAATGGAAGCTAAAAGATGAAGAATTTTTTTCATAGTTGCAAACCTGCCTATCGTATATAACTAGAACAATGGAAAACCGGCAAGCACAACACAGGGATACATGTCGAAATTAGAAAAAAACACTTGGGAATAGACCAGCTTGTTCGCACACATTTCTCTGCTACTTTTCTCACTTGTATCCTTGTAATTTTTGTTTTGCAAGCCAGATCTTTACGGGAACACCTATTTACCCCTTTGGGTATAGGCAAGAATCTGCGTACAAATCTAGATGCATGGTTTGGGTACATCCTATCCCAGATCATAGGTTTCATTTGGTTTTAGTTTGGTTTACTGACCATGAGAATTGCAGCACTGCTTATCAAATCAAGTCAAAGATCAAAAAAAAACTACAGTAATCACATTTTTTACCCATAGTGGAAATCACACAAAGAGCAACACCCAAACTCAAAGTTTGCCTCTTTGGGCAAACATAAATAATGGTGTCACATCAACTCATGGGGGAAGGGAAACTAATACCATCACCAATAAGTCGATAACCTAATCAATATTCATGACACTAACACAAAGTGTTCAATAACAAAAATAAATAGCATTTTAATACAGTTTAAACTAACAAAAGTTTCTACTTCAAATTCAATCGTTTGTGCAACATGATTCATGACGTTTCAAACACAATGAAATTCAGCATTCGCAACAACAAGTTCCACGATTGAATTTAATCACCAATAAGCTAAACCTAACAGAACTTTCCGAAATCCAATAAAACAAAAAAAATTATAAAAAAATCAAGTACCTCGATAATTCTCGCACAAATTGCGTCCGCAATGCCACCACCATGTTCTCTCTGCTCTCCAGCGAGAATCGTGAGATCAGTAATAAGCGGCTTGGAATTGATAATCAACTCCGACAAAACAATTTCATACAACTCAACGATTTCTTCACTACTCGGCACCGGAATTTCAATCTCGTCATCTCGACGACCAGAAACCCTAATCTCTTCCTCTCGTTCCTTCAATAAACCCTTGAATCGATCAAGAATCGGAGTTAATGACTTGTGATTGTTGTTATTAGCCAACGGCAGGACCGAATCGTTGGGTGGAGGCCTGAAGCCGTTACTTGTACTAGTCAGAAAACTTGCAGCCTCCATTGACGATGCTGAAAATTGAAATTGGAAAGGTGTAGTGAGTTAGGGTTTGATTTTCAGGGTTTTTGATGAAGCTTTTGAAGAGTTTTGAGTT
Organism: Arctium lappa; assembly: GCA_023525745.1. Taxonomy (NCBI): domain Eukaryota; kingdom Viridiplantae; phylum Streptophyta; class Magnoliopsida; order Asterales; family Asteraceae; genus Arctium; species Arctium lappa. The sequence continues at coordinate 2,460,797 of CM042059.1, read as the reverse complement.
TTTAATGGCTTTCGGAGAGAGCGAGTCTGCGTTTTGGGAGGGGAGATGTTATCATGTTTAATATTATATATATTTTAAAAATGATTTTTACTGTTGTATAAACTATAAACAATTATTTTGTAATTTATAATATATATTTTAAATTTTATTATATTCATTTAAATATTGATATAATTAATTATTTTAATGATTAAAATATATAATTTAGTAGTACTTAAAAATATTAAATATATTTTAATAGAACTTTATTAATTTAGGGGTCTTATTGGTAAACAGCTTAATGAGCTTAATAAGACTCACAACTTATTCAGTCAGCTATATATTACTGTTTGGTAGTGGCTTAATGATATAGAAAGTGGCTTATTCAGTAAGATTTCAAGGAGGAGCTTTATGCAGAAAGCCAAGTTTTTTCCAAACCAGTCTCTCCCATTAAAAAGCACGTTCATTCCATTTATGAAAAAACTCTCTCAAATAAAAACTTTCTAAATTTATACAGACATATTAACCCACACAGACAACTTTATCCATACAGAACTTAATAGAAAATCAACCAAACAGCCCCTTAGGGCTTTAGGGGTCTTATTGGTAAACACTTCGGGCATGTTTGTTTGCAGCTTAAGAAGTTTAACGAGACTCACAACTTATTCAGTCAGCTATATGTGACTGTTTGGTAGTGTCTTAATGATATATAAAGTGGCTTATTTAGTAAAATTTCAAGGGGGGGCTTTATATAGAAAGCCAAGTTTTTTCCAATCCAGTCCCTCTCATTAAAAACACGTTCCTTCCATCTATGAAAAAACTCTCTCAAATTAAAACCTTCTAAATCTATATAGACAGATTAATCCACACAGACAACTTTATCCATATAGAACTTAATGGAAAACCAACCAAACAGCCCCTTACTCAGGTAAAAAGTTTATCAAGTCAGACTGAGAGTCTTACACAGTAATTGAGGGTCGTTGTTTATTAGGTAGATTGTTGCATACGATATCGTTTTTGTGGACTAAAATCTTACCGGGTAAGTAAATGATAGTGTTGAATTTTAATGATAAGCATTTTTTTGAAAGGGTGTCCTAGGCAATGCCTAGACTAATCCCTGACAAATTATGACTGTAAGACGTCAGCCCTGGTTAAACCCCAGTGGCCACAATGTTGCGTACGACTGGATTCGAACCCTGGGTAGATGGGATATTCCACCACATCACCCAATGCCTTAACCAGTACGTCACAACCCTTGTGGTTTGGTAAACGACCTAAAGTATTAAATAATTTAGATATTAAAAAAATATATTTATATGTTTTTTAAAAGAATATAATTTTAGTTATGTAATTTTAATGATTATTTGGTTTTAGAAAAATAATTTCTATAAAATTAATCTGATAAAAATATTAAAATTAATTTATTATTGTTAATCGTTAAATCTATATATCTAAATACAAGACACGCTTCGGGTTCCATCATGGGCTTCCTACTAGCCTCAGCCATTAAGTAAAACCAAAAAATTCCCCTCACAGCCAGGTTCGTATAGGCCAGTTAGGTTTGTCGATAATCAACTTTTTTTTAACCACTTGGGTTGTGGCACACTGGTAAACCTTTTGGGGGATGTACTGGAAGATCTCATCTACCCAAGGTTCAAATCTAGGCGCTGCTAAAGCCCTTGTGGCCATGGAGGTTCACCTGCGATGACTCCAGACCATTCGTGGTCGCCCGGGGATTAGTCGGTGCGCGTAAGCTGACCTGGAAACTTACAATTACCCTAAAAAAAGTAATTGTTTTTGTTAAATAATGGTCCCACTTGAAGAGTTGGCATTGCAAACAACTTTTTTATAGACAATTAACATCAATTCAATCTTAGGGGTTGTTTGGCAGTTGCTGAATGGTTTAGTACAGAATGATTAAGTGGTCTGAATGATTAAAAGATTTTTATGATATAGTGTAAAATGAAATATGGTTGTTTACTAATTGTTCATAATGAAATCAGGGCTCTTAATGGTTAAGGGAGGGTCAGGATACAAAATCATTAAGAGAATTTTGGAACCATTAAGAGACAGTTTTTTTTTTGTCAAACAAGATTTACCTCTTAACGATTCAGAGGTTGTCTCTTAATGAAACCATTAAAAGGTAAACAAACAACCCCTTAGTTATCTTTTAAAAGTGTTATAGCAGCTATTGTATTTATCATCTACACCAGCATAACACCATACATCTTTTAAAAGTGGTTTCACTGCCACATCAACAATTAATTTATAATTTATAAGTATATATTTTAATCATTTGTACTTTAATACATTTTTTTTACTTCAATTCAACAATAAAAACACATATGCATGTTTGATTTGTAATTAACAAGTTTAAAACTAATAATTTGACAAGCATTAATATCAATTTAGTAAAAGTATTCACATTCAAAATTTTAGTACAGTATCAATTAAAGACATTTGCAAGATTGGACTTTGAAAGCCGAACTGAAACGACCTTGAAAGTTGGTAGAGATGCAGCGAAGGACCCAAGAATCAAGATTTTAACCGAGGGACACCCTTAAGGTAGATCAAATACTTACAAAATCGTCTGATATGTTTTTAGCCGAATTCTACTGTTTCAAGGAATTTTTGAAGTTTTTTTTTGTTGATTTTGAAAAAAAATTTAGTTATTTGGTTGATTTCAAGGTGTTTTTTTCAATTTTTTTTACTGTTGTTTCTTATATTTTCTAATATCTTGGAGCACCCCTCAAAGTTTAGCGAAGCACCTTTCATACCTCAGAAAAATCCTACTTGCGAAAATAAGTTGAGCAGGTGCACAAGAACCCGCTCGGACATACATAGGTCCATCCCTATATGGATGGTTAAGAAATACGGGTTGCAAGAAAATATGATGTGGCGTTGTCACAACATTTAAAACGTTAATAGAAAGGTTGGTGTGGATGGTCTTAAGATATCTCGATTATTGCTAACTGTTAAACTCAGTAAAAAGAAGTTTACGAGGCATAAACAGAGGAACCATATCACTCGTATTCAAGTTGATCCGAAGTCGACCATGCTAAATTCACATCCGATCCCATATAACTTGGCTCAACTTACGAAACCAAGTAAAACCATCCCATACACAAACTCGTAGACCCCATCGAAGAGAATCGTGTGTGAGAAATCTCTTCTACAAACACTATCCAACATGCCAGAGACTTCGAAATTTAAATTTCATCAATGTTTACAAACACAACAGATTTTGCTTTGCTCCCAAACCATGCTATTGAATGAATAACCAAACAAAACGTTCCCTGTATATCCCAACCTCATATACCACCCTTAAGTCTGGGTTGGGATGTATGCAATGAATAACCAAACCAAACGTTCATCGTATATCCCACCCCCATACTCCAACGTTCCCAGTATATCCCATTGCCAGACTCCACACCCTTGAAGTCTGACAGTGGGATATAAGCAAATCTGACCTCTACCCCCAAGAAGTAGAGAGGATACATCCCACCCCCAGGGTAGAGTCCGGGGGTGGGATGGAAGCAGACCTGACATCTACCCTAAGAAGTAGAGAAGATATATCCCACCCACTGGATGGAGACCGGGGGCGGGATGTATGCAGACGAGACCTCTACCCCAAGTAGAGAAGATGTATCCCACCCCCAAGGTGGAGTCTGGGGCCGGGATGTAGGCAGACCTAACCTCTACCCTACCCAATGAGTAGAATGGTTGTTTCCGTAAAAACTAACCATTTCCGTGAAAACTCTGGCTTGTAAAAAGGCAATGTTGGTTTGATAGCAGAATTCCAGCATTAGAGGCCTCTCTCATGCCACCAAGGTCATGGTTAAGTGCAGAGGTATCAAAGATGACACCACCACCGCGGTCCTGGGCCAGCCCTGTTTTCGGCTGTAGCCGGTTAGGAACAGGACCAATAATGCCCAAGAACCGATACTTACATTCAAATCAAGACCAGAATGCACGCACCGCAAAGTTCTTGCAGCCGATCAAAGGGATTGTCATTCATGTTGCATTTGATCGTAAAATCCCAAGTGTAGATGCTGTCCTCCCTGCAAAGAACCATAAGCAACAAGATGCATAGATCTAGGGAAAAATATAGATAATTTGTCCAAAATAACCAATCAGGCCTCCTCTCTTCACTTTACACTTTTACAGCCACTTTTCCAACATTGTGACTGAAATAGCCCGGAGATTACGCTAGCACTAACGCAGCTTTCTTAACCCACTTTTTCCAATAACGTAATCAGAAAAATTAGACAATAGACATGGCAAGTTGCTCAAGTGCTACTAGCTTGATGTCAGTCTAGGTGGCATGTCTATGTGGTTTACACTTCTCCGACTTGCGTAGTGTCTAACTTTCTTGAATATAATATTGGAAAAGTAGATTACGCAAGTTGCGTAAGTGCTACTTGCGTAATCTCCGACTATTTTGGTCAATTTGTAGAAAAGGTGGCCATCAACTGAAGAGAGGAGGCCTAATTGACTATTTTGGTTAATTTTCCCAAAATATAACCATAAGTTCCGAAAAACCCCTATATAAGATCGTCTTAAAAGACTTGGTACTCCTTGCAAATTATAAAGGTAACAGAAATCATGAGGTTATGTCTAAGAAACAAGAAGCCTGCCACTGAAAAGACGGTAATTAAGAAGGAAAAAGAAAAAGAAACTCTGCAAAGAGTAGTTCGGACTTTTTGATGCACGATAACGTGAAGGGTAATCCATTTTATCCAACTATACATGTACATGGCTCAGCCACTGCATACGTTTAAGCAGATGTGAGAACAAGATTAACATACAGAAACTCATTTCTAACTTACAGATAAGGACCTAAAAGCCGGATTTAAGCTTAGTGCTAACTATGCATCCGCTCTTCGTTAAATACCTGCAAAATCACAAGAAATTTGGAAAATCAAGAATGTCTACGATTACTAGTGACTGATAAGGTGCCCCAAGCAAGTCCAATAAATTCTGATGGATGAAATATGTTGCGCATGAATTCATATTACGTAGACCTTTTCAGTCTATAAATAATTTGAGGACGTTTGTAATTTTTCAAAAACTCGATCGACAGAAGATATTCAATATAATGGCTAATATTAAAAAAGACGACATACATCTTGAATAAATAGAAGAAAACCAGAAAACAAGACATATACCCCTATGTTCCATAAGAATTGCAATGTTTGTCTTAACATATAGTTCTATAGAAGTGCTCAACTAGTAGTCATATGTCTTTTATGCTGCGTTTGGTACATGGTACTGGACAGGACAGGACAGAACAAAACTCGCTAATTCCACGTTTGGCATGACATGAAAATGGACAAAAACTTATTGTCCCACGTTTGGCGCGACATGGAACAGGACCGGGTGGGACAAAAAAAAAAGATCTTTTTTGTTCCACCAAAATAGGTGCGAACAAGATGGGGCAAGGATGGGACAATAAAAAAAATCTCAATCTACCCTCATTTGATATAACCCTAATATGGTATTTGGTTTAAGGGTAACCACCGCCTATCGCCACCGCCGCCATCCACCTCCACGTCATCCACAACCCCAATCGGCCACCGGCCACTACCACCTCTACCTACACCACTATCACCACCATATCCGACCACCTCCTCTTAACCACCATATAAAATCATTAAACAACATTTAGGGGCAACTTGTCCAACCCTGTCCGGTCCTAGTTGTGCCAAACACCAGGTAGACAGCCAGTACTGTCCAGTCCTGTCTGCGCACCAAACGCTACCTTAAGGGTGTGGGTTTGGTAAACAGGACAGGACTAAACACAAACTTGTTGTTTCATGTTTGTTGGGACATTAGACTAGGACAGGAAAAAGTAGAACAAAAAATGACCAAAAAAGGGCTGAAACAAAAATAAAAGAGATGAGACAAAATTGGTAAATTAATAAACTACTCATGTCAAATTAGAACCCTAAAACCTTCCACAATTTTTTCACCCGCATATCTCATTCTTGTCCATCAACTCCTGTCTGTCTGGTCCAATCAAGTCCTATCATGTCCGTGTATCAAACGCACCCTAAATGTTCCCCAGTAATGACAAGATGCAGGAATCTTGTGAACCAAGATCGATAACATCAATATGTTGTAATGATGACAATAGACAAATAAGTAACTCTAACTTGGAAATTTGACCAAAAAAGTAGCAATTTCATGGAACACTCCAAAATGCAAATTATTGCAATTTTCATAGGACGATGAACTGTCAGCACTTACTTAAAAACAAAGTTTCCATTAGATGTTTAACGTTAAAAAAACAATTTTTCCATTAGATGTTTAATTGTCTGCATGTACTATAAAACCAATCAGCAATATGATATCATCACATACCCAAGTAATACGTTATAAATTATTTCACATCATATGCATAAAATAAGGTCCAGTTCCTTTCATCAATTACACTTTCATTTAGTGGGTCTCAATTACATGGTGTGAGAAGATATAGAGATATGATAGTAGGTCTCATTTAGCTGATTTGGGGATAAATAAAGATGGGACCCACATGACTAGTGAGAAAAAGATATAAACAAATGCGACCACGACTATTATATTTATCTTTTTAATTCATGTGTTTGCAGACAAAAGCGTGAACTTAGAATGCGAGGAAAGGAAGACGCAAAAATTGCACAATGAATGACTGTATGTGCAGCAATAATCTAATTATTTCACGACAACAAAGGAAGATAGTTACATACCCGTTCATTGTTGCCAGAATCATCAGGAGCCACAGTAGACTCAGATCTGCATTTAGCATGAACTATAGGGCCTAGCTGAGATCTATCCATGCCTACAGTTAATTCACTTGGAGCATTCATGTAGACAGCGCCCCTATACATCCATTCTTCTGTCTCGTCACTGTAAAAATCATCAAAAGGTTCTCCACATAGTGCACAAGCATTCTGATCCTCATCAGCTGGAACAGCCATATCTTCATCATCCTTCTTTTCAACAACATTCTCAGAAGAATTAAGAAATCCAGGAACTGGATCGGTCCCCAATGCCTCTGCACTACTAAGCCATAAACTAACATTAGCAAACCACTTTTGAGAGGGCTTTTGCTTGCGACTTTTCGATACCCGGTTCTTGGTCACGTGCCAATCCATATGACTACTGTGTTCTTCTTGCAATTTAAACCGGCGACCGCATGTTTTGCATTGTCTGGGCAGATCAGCATACAAGGCAATTATTGCAGATTCGTGACGTGTCTTGAGAACATCAGGATCAAACTCAAGCCCAACGGAATCCTATACATAAGACTTACAGAACTAAGCACAATCTGCTGTTATTAGAAGTCAAGAAGTAGATTATGTTATATGACATGTACCTGTTCAGGAGTCTTGGTCAGTGAGAGCAGACCTTGGGCCACAAGAGAACTAAATAAACCAGAAAGTGCACCCCCACCTGGCGGTGTTGGGGCAACTGATAGAGGGAGTTGAGGAATCGGAGGGGGGCCTGGAGGTAGAGGAGGCACACCTGCGGCATGTAAATGAAAAGGCATTGATGATTGCATACCAGGAACTGGATTCAAGGAAGCACCCCCAGAGCCATCAAATCTTTGAGGGGTATACCCACGAATCATGGGTCGTGATGCTAGATGAGATGGGTTAAAACCTAAAGTAGGTGATGCCATGTTTCGTAGCTCTTGAGGTGAGAACCTAGTGTTCTGCCCTGGGATTTGCTGATGGGGAACCAACCCAGCCTGCTGATTAGGGAGTTGAGGTAGTTGGCTTGATGGTCTGCTTTCACTAGTATCAAACTGCTGCTGATGCAAAAACGACGAATTGTCATTTACTGCTGAATTGCTAGCATTCAACATGTCAAACTGACTCCTACCATGTTTCTGAAATGGGAGAGAAGGCAGAACTGGAAGTGGTTGAGATTTTTGTATGTTTACTTGGGGTCGCCAAGCTCCTTTTGATGTTGGTATAGATGCCTCTTGATTCATCATACTGATACTTGACGAATTCAATCTGGGCACCGAGGACAAGTGATGTTGTGGATTGGCACCTGGAAAGCTATCCATGAGAGAGGGCCTTCGCCCATGAGGATTGTAATGATGCTGACCACCCCATGGTTGCTCATGAGAAAGACTTGATGTTTCTTGTGGGTAATGTGGAACTGGAATATCTGAAGCCTCGTTTTGGAATCCAGCAATCTTCCGCTTTAATCCACGATCAGACTGCACAAAGACAAATATTACTTTCTAAGCCTAGCAAAAAACTTCAAACATGCCTATTCAAAATAAAGATCTTTATAACATGAACGTTTAATCATTCCATTTACATAACAAATAACCACATCAGCTCATAATGTCCAAAGAAAAGGGTTGACCTTTCCAAGAAGAAAATTGGAAAAGAAAAAACCAAAACATATTGATCAGATACTTTTGACCAAAATTGAAAAGAATGACACACCTAAAAAACAAAATATATTCATTAAAAAAAATTTAACATGTCCAATAAAATGATTGGAGATAAACAGAACATAAGAAAAGAACTAGCACTAACCAAGGAAACTGCGTTGTTGGGGGCAACTGAAGGAAGCAGCTCCTGGTTTGACCAATCCCCTCTGCCAAAATCAGTCTTTGTAGGCATAGACCGGTTGCCTCCAAGCGCATGACCCATTTTAGAGCTACCAGGTAAGGAAAATAAATCACTACCACGACCACGGTCTGCTAAAGTGGGACTCATATCTTCCCACTCAAACTCCTCTTCTTCAGCATTTTGCCATGTCTGTCCACCAACCTTACCACCTAACCCATTTATGGTTAAGTTTTTCACATGTTGAAGCTTCTGGTTTGTTGTTTTATTCCTCTCATCTGTTCCATAAGCATTAATCAAATCCCTGGGTCTCTGAATATCGAATCCATTACTTACACTATGCGTTGCAGAAGCTTCAAGCTGCCGTGAGTCACCCGACATATGGGATCTCCGCCAGTCACGTACTTCGTCATCTCCGGCTGTCACACCACCAGGTCTATAACCATATCCGTGATATGATGGTGACGCTCCTTCAACAACCCTTCTAGGAGAATCAACTATAGCAAATTCTTCAAGCGCTGGTGATGGAGGTCTAGCATGAGCAAGACTAAAAGGCGTACGAGCCACGTGACTAGTTGAGCCCAACGACTGTGCTCCAATATGTGAAGATAGCGCGTCCCCATTATCAGACTCATATTCATCAAATCCAGTGGAATGCTGTCCAAGAATCTTGGGAGCGGAAATTGTTCTTGCATGCTGAATTTTCTGCAATGATTGCAATAGACATTTATATGGAATAACAGAAGGCATATATAGTAGTGCAGAAATTATTTTAAACACTATAAGGCAATTTCTAAAACAGTAGTAGTGGGATCATGTTAAAGAAAGGAAGACTTCAAGATTCCGTCCAACAGAAATCACTGGCCAAATTAAACAAGGAGGGGGTTGCTTACAACCTAGAAGAAAGAAAACTAGTCAATTATCTTACCTCTTATTAAAACCCTAATTAAGATCCAAACTCATAATTATTCTTTGATTTTTTTCAAATATAATGCCCAACAGTCTGGCAAACAGGAAACTTCAGACTGCTGCAACTAGAATTGGAATTCTGGTATATCATATTTGTAGTTAAGACTCATGCTAAGCCCCTTCATATCAAACTAAAGAATACTAGAAACTCTGTATACATGAAACCAGCGCCAAGCTGAAGCCAAAAGGGGGAAAAACAGAAGTATATATCTAGGAGCATGAACTATTCTTTGACATTCTTTTTTATCGATATTCTTTTATCACATTCTCACGGTACAAAGAAAAATGCTATAAACTACTTACATTAACACAAAGTTGTCCCAATGGGGATCTAAAAGATAAACTGCTGGGAGAAAGAGAGTGGTTTTCCATCAAAAAGCTTACACTATCTGCAGTTGAGGTTTCAAGTTGACGTCTTGCCTCCAAGTACTTCGGATTGACATGTATACCATGAGCTGGTCTTGGAGATTCAGAATCTTTTAAACCAGAAGATTGATAACTTGATGAAGGGGAAAACTGTAGTTGAGTTTCAATCTTGCGGAGAACAGAAGATGGGAATACAGTTGCCCAGGTACCAAAAAGATGTCGCATGGAAGGATGCAGACTTGGGTGCACTTGCCTGTATGCCGCACAGTAGACCTAAAGGAGCAGGTCGTCACAAAAATGAAAAACAATAGGATCACACATCTAGAACCATACGATTACATGATGTGAATGTACCAAGATTTAAGCCACTAACCTCAGGCAAGCGGGCAGAAAAGTGTCTCACGTACTCTCTACCAATATTTTTGACAATACTGTCCAGAAGATATAAAGAAGGAAGTTTTTGCTCAACTGGAACCTAGATGGCAAAGTGAAGATTATACTCAAATAAACATCAAAATAATGCCAATAGGGTGTCCGTGCAAACGTTTTACGATTAGACAGCCAAACGAGCAGCACGTATAGAAGTAGGTATAACAAACATCAAGAATCCAAGACTTATAATGTTATAAAGAATTAAACACCATAAAATATGCAGACGTAAGTCTTATAATGACATTTTCACCTCCACCAAGTTCAAACTATTTATTAGAAAGTCCTTAGCTTTGCCTCAATCTATTTAGTGTAACATACGAAATTTGATATATAATTGCAAACATAATAGATAAAGTTTTTCAGAATCGCCGAAGTAAGCTAACTATTGTTGGTAACTAAAATAATAAAAAAATAAGCCAGCAGAACACAGGGGTGATGTAAAAACTAAGAAAAAACACTTGGGAACGAACATTGGAGAACGAGTAAACAGCAATCACAAAATTTTCAAAATTACTTTGATGTTGCAGCCCCTCATTTTGACATGTCACATTGTCCTGGATGCTCCTTAATATAATCTCCATTTTTCATCTATGACATAGAACTTGTTAAATAATTAGGGTGAGCTCATTATGTTTTCTACTGAGTTCCACATTTTATCATTCCACCATTTTTCCCACTCCAAATAGTTCGGATAAAATGCTTGATGTTGTGAAAAAAACTGTCTTTCTTCTAAGTACGACTAAAATGAAATTTTTATTCACATGACAAGTCACCTAATAAAATTGAGGAATTGGATTCCACAGGTGATTCAGAACTGTCTGGCTGAGGCTGTTTTCAGTGGATTCAAAGGGCTAGTAACTGAACAGTTATTCCACCTACAACTGCTCAACTAACTAAAACCCAAAACATTTAGTAAAAGTTTAAACAACAAAAAACAGAAAACAGAAGGTAAAAAAAACTTAACAAGGTCTACCGGTTTAGACATGCCATTTGAAGGGCTACAGACCAGCTCCAATCTTGTAAACTCAAGTTGAAGACAATAACAAAATCCAATCACCCATCAAAAAAGTAACACCAAACTCGCCAGGCAATAAGTAAATAATAAATTTCGCATCAAGTGACAGGAAAACCAATGCTTGAAATTATTTATGCAACAGTATCTTCAAGTTAGATCCTTTTGGACAAAGAATCATGATGCTCAATCAAACCAATATCTTCAAGCAAAATTTTCAGTTTCAATCGCTTCTGCAACATGATTATTCAATAGTTCAAGCACAGTAAACTTTGGCATTCAATACAACAAATCCGATAACCATTAGCAAAGCCGATCTTGAATACAGTACTACAATATATCCGATAATTGAATAATGTAAATGATTTCTACAGCTTAAACCTGCCGAATTTTTCATAAGACAACACAATTACCTCAATAATTCGAGCACAAATTGCATCGGCAATGCCTGCACCATGTTCTCTCTGCTCTCCAGCAATTATCGTGAGATCAGTAATAATCGGCTTCGAATTAATAATCAACTCCGACAAAACAACTTCATACAATTCCACAATTTCTTCCGTACTAACCACCGGACTTTCAATCTCATCGTCTCCCCCGCTAGAAACCCTAATTTCTTCCTCCCGTTGCTTCAACAATACCTTGAACCGATCAAGAATCGGAGTTAACGACTTCTGATTGTTGTTACTCGCCAACGCAACGACGGAATCATTCGGCGCTGGCCTGTAACCGATACTTCTACTACTCAAAAAGCTCGCACCTTCCATTTTTGCGACTTTTTTCTTCTTCTTTGCTGCTCAAATTGACCTTCGAATTGTGTATCGAATTAGGGTTAGGGTTAGGGTTTTGATGAAGCTTTGTGAGTTGGAGTTCATGGCTTAAAGCATCGCGTGTGGAGAAGAGGGAGGAAGCGATTTTGGGAGGGGAAATTGGAGTTGCAGAGGAAGGAGGGGTGGATGGGTACATCTTTGAAAGTATGGAATTTATATTTTGTACCCTTACAGTTTCACAAATGGACATAAATGGCCCGAATCAATAGTCCATGAGAATTACACTTTTAGTCCTTGTATTTTGATGTTGTTAACGGTTCAAGTTCCTATTTCAAAAAAACTTGGCACTCTTTATGGTTGTATTTTAATAATTTGGGTTCTTATGATTGCTTTTTTTAACGAGTTGGGTATAAGTTAACGAACGGAATCCTTGTGTTTGCATTAGAGACCAGGTTCATTAAGAAAACGCAATCACAGGACCCATATCGTTAAATTTTCAAAGTAAAGACGAAAATCTGTCAAAAAGATCAAACCACATGGACGAAAAATGTGATCGATCCAAAAAAAATCTTATATCAAAAGGATGGATCTCATAAGGAGTGAAAGATCGTGTGAGAAGTGGATCTGAACCGTTGATCTTTTTAATCTCAAACTCTCCCATGAATTGCGGCTTAGAGGGAATTTATCTGGTACATCTTATCTTGGTACATCTCATCCTAATGTGCGTTCATTTCTCATCCAACGGTTGGTAACCACTTCTCACGCTTCTCACGGTTAATTCAACTTATCACCGGAACCCAACCCTCTCATAAGAATCATTAATGTTTTAAAAGATAGATGTAATGAAAAGTATATGGATGTTCTTATTATACCGGAGTTTTTTTTTTCCCGATTCTTGTGTTGCTTGTATGGCGGTAAAAAGTGAAATCCTGAGGTTTTTCAAAGTTACTCTATTTGTGGGTGTCCCTGCCCAAAATTGGCAAACATACCTCCACATTAAAGAAAATGATATTCGAGGTAGGATCTGATTGGTTGGTTTTCCATTAAGTATTGTATTAATAGTTGTCTCTGTGAATTAGCATATATGTATAGATTGAGAATTTTTTGTTTTGTAGGGTTTTTCTATAGATGGAATAAGTGTGTTTTTTAATTGAGATGGACGAGTTTGAATAATTTTTTTTTTAACTTTCTGCATTAAGCTTCTCCTACAAGTTTGAATACGACACTTTATATATCATTAAGTCACTATCAGACAATTATGTAAAGCTGATTGAATAAGTTGTGAGTCTGTTAAACTTATTAAACTGCTAACAAACATCCCTTGCATTTAGTGTTGCAAATAATTCGATAATTTATTATTGTCGAAGTTAAGAAATTCAAGTACATTGTTTGTGATCAACACACGCAAGGAAATGAGGTAATACATGACTACTAACACAATACGTGGAATCGTTTGAACCACAACACAATGTCGAAGTATATCGAACGACAACAATACAAAATACATCATTGTATTTTTGTCAAAATCCTACTACATTGAAATAAATAATTAATACTATTTTTATGATATAAAATTCTACCTCTACATAGAGAAAATGTTTAAGTGCATTATATCCTCGCATACCCTACTTTCAAGTGGGTCTTATTTATATCTGGCAAAAAATGACACGACACGCTAATCCGATACGAAATAAACGGATTTGGGTAATACATTTCAACCCGTTTAAGTAAACGGGTTGACACAACACGACATGAAAATTAAAACGGGTAAGGTCATGGTCAAAAATTTCAACTCGAAAATGATCCGAATAACCTCTCTCTCTCTCTCTCTCTCTCTATATATATATATATATATATATATATATATTATAAGTTTTTTTTAATGCTTTGAATTTTTAATGTTTTAGATTTGGTTAGAACTTATAAGTTTGAACTATAAAATTTGGATTTATAATACTTTCATTTGAACTTTGGACATGTGAATTTTCGATTTTTAATTTTTTGTTTTATAAATGTTAAATGGGTTAAACGGGTTAGGCGGGTCGTGTCAGGTTAGGGTTGAGATTTTCTGACCCGTTTATTAAACGGGTTGGGTTAGGGTTAGACACTCTCAACCCGTTTAACTTTGAACCCGACACGACACAACACGTTTGTCAGGTCTAGTCTTATTTCAGTATATCTAGTCTGGTTTATAAATTAGAAGATGCTCATTCATTAGAAATCTGACTCACCGTACTTTTTACACAATATTGACACTTGAAGTTCCACTAATTACAAAGTTTAAACAAATACAAATAGTTGTGTGTCCGTCCAATATAACAAGATATAAAATTTAATTTATTTATTTTAAAAAAGTACCCAAAAATCTAAACAATTCCTCGCTAAAGAGTAAACCCAAATTTTATGAAGTATTTTATCGTATCTCAATAATTATCTAGTATTTGAATGTGTTTATTAGTTAGGTTTTATGAAGTTCAAACATGGAGGTTTAAGCAGTTGTAGATAAACTGGAGTTTTAAGGAATTATAGAGTATCTGAAAAAATTTATGTAATATAATAAACATATTGGGTTCGATGAAACACTAATGTATGGTAATTGTTGGACAAAGATTTAGACGATAGTATACAAACAAATTCACAAGACGAGTTAAATTAATTAGGGGGCGTTTGGTTCACATAATGAAATTTGATGGAATTGGAATTCATCGAATGAATTTGACTTTGAAGAAATTGAAATGAAATTTGACCACATGTTTGATTGGTAGGAATTCAATTCTTTCACTTAAAACAAGTAGTTATGAATATTATGTAATTCAATGGAACTGGAAGAATTTTATCTCTATCATTCCATGAACCAAACATGAGCTTGAAATTTGTTCAATAAAATTGGTCATTTCAATTATTTCAAATTTCTTCTAATTATATGAACCAAACAAACCCTTAAAGTTCAACCAACATGACTATTTAATTATGACAATAGCAACAATGAGTCCATATTACATAGGAACTCACAAAGTTGAGATCTCAAGATGATATCTTCTTTTTTTTATCATAAGATGTTGTCATTATTTGTATTGCATGTATACTTTTGTATAGAACCATGGTTTTCACCACACTAGTTGGTTTACTTGTATCATGTATGTATATAAATCTCGGGATCAGACTAAGGGGCGTTTACTAAACGTCTACCCAGTAAATGCTTACCGGTTCACTTTACCTTATCGGATGAACATGACAAAGAGTAAGAATCTTACCAGGTAAAAGCAGTGACCAAGACTGAGAGTCCTATGCTGTAAAGTGATAGTGACGACTCTTACACGGTAAGTAAGCTGATCCGGAAACCCACGGTTACAAAAAAATAAAAAAATGTTGTATATGATTCCGTTTTAATGGACTACAATATTACATGGTAAGTTAAGTGAAATTATCACTATTATCGGTAACATCCACGGGGTAAGTATTGGGGTAAACAATCCCTAATTAAACATATCAAGAGGTAAGATAAACTATGTTTTAAAAGACCAATTTTGTTATATTGATATAAAGATTTGTTTAAAATTAATTGTTACTCATTAATTTTATTAATTTATATTAAAAATAAAATGATCACATTAGAATTTTAAACATTATAATAAATAGTAATAAAAAATAGTCATATATAAATTGTGATCAGTACAACTGTACAACCCTTTTTGTTTTTGCCTTATATTTTTTTATTTAAAATTAAAAATATTATAACTAGTTTAACCTATAAAATAAATACAATAAATTAATAAAATAAAAAATAAAGAAAATATAAAAAATAATGAGAAATTACCAAAATAGTCAATTATTCACCCAAATTCACTTTCCCGACACTTTTCAATCAAACTCTCGTTTTAACACTCGATTTTCGGATTAAAAAATATTTATGCAAGTTTGCGTAAAAGTCCACATTTGCGTAAGGATCCTAATTTGCTCAAGGCATTTGCGTAAATGTTGGCTAAAACGGGAATTTAGTTTTAAAAGTGGCTAAAAAATGAATTTGATTGGAAAAATTGTATATTTCGGTTAATTTTCCAAAAATAACTCTTATAGAAAAACCCAAATTGAGTGATTTTGTTCGAAATAATAATTTGTTTTTTATAAAATAAAACTTTATCCACAACCATTTAACTATTTTTATTGTTATAACTGAAACTTAAACAACTTCATATATATGAAAATGGTTAAATGTATATTAAAAGTTGTAAAGATGATTGGACATGAAGATAAAAATCAACAAAGGTAGATTAAGGTCAGTGTTTTTTGTCAACCATCAGACCAATATAGGTGAAAGTTTACATGCTTTTGTTGTTAGATCAAAAAATCAACTCATTCAACTACTCATAAATGTGTTCATAGACCATACAATTTTTTTTTTAAAACCAAACTTGACTGTCAGGTGTCAGCCTATCAAAATGATCAGGTTTGGTTTGCTTAACTGATTTTTTCGGTCCGATGGTTTTCTAGACACCTTTAGATAAAACCAATTCTCGATTTTTTTTATAAAAGTTTTTGTTTTGTTAATTTCGAATTACACATTTTTTTTTATATATATATTAAGAGAAGTTATATTTTTTTTCCTATCTATCTTATTTAAATTTTATTTAATGTAATCTATATAGTTATATTATTTTCTTATTTTTGATATATATACACAATCTTTTACAAACTTGTTTCACATATAAACCAACATACGTGAAAATACAAAATCTATAACATGTTGTTTCATATGTGAAGGGTTGTTTGTGTACGAAAAAAAACAGTCTCAAATGATTCACATATGAAACAAGTCAATAACACCGTATAAAGTATAAACACTGAATTTTCACGTTATTATTACATATAATACATGAAATTTGTTTTATAAATTTGTAAATAAAGAGAACTTTGTAATAAAATTGCAAAATATATAAATCAATTTTTTACACACAAAAAAGGTGAAAAAGTACCAAAAAACAAGGACCTTGATGCAATTTTCTTCTTCAAGTATGGGGTGTTTGGGATTGCTTATTTAACCTCCTTATTGACTTGTAGCTTTTTTACATCGCTAATAAGCTATTTTTAGGTATTGTTTGGTAAAAAAAAGTTAGCTTATAAGCTAGTTTTTTTTTGTACATGTTTGGATGACTATAAACTAGCTTATAAGTTAGCTTATTGAAAAGTTACTCATAGTAGCGTTTTGAAAAGCTAGCTTATCAGCTAGTTTGCCAAACAAAACCTTAGTGTTTGGATTGGAAAAAAAGAAAGTGCTTATAGCATTTTCACACAACTAATAAGAAGTTTTTGATAAGTTACATCATTCTAACTTATCAATTTATTTGAAACAACTTATAACTTTTTTGGTTATTTTACATGTATAAGCAATCCCAAATACTCCTAAATAATAACTTATTACGTTATGATATCATAATAAGTTAATACAAACACTTTTTATAAAACATTTTTTTGTCATCACATAAGTTAATAAACAATTTTTATTTTTTTTACATAACTTGTTTTAAATAAGTAATCCCAAACACCCCATATATATGGGTTTAGGTGTCTCGTTCTTGCAATGCATGGGTTTCCGTGAAACACATACCTCTCCCATACTTTTCTCCGCCGCTGCCGGCCGCCGGTTCTCCTCCCAACCTCCGCCCTCCTCCGTCGTCAACACCCACATTCCCAAAACCCCAAATTTCTCGTCAACTCCGTCATTCTTCTTGTCAAAATTTCTGAGATTTCAAACCCAAATTGCCCCTTAAAAAAACCCCAAAATTTCTCACACTTAAACCAAACCCCCCAAAATTTCACACACAAACACCCAATGAATTGTTCTTTAAAACCCACCCCACCATCTTTCTCATCTTCTAATCCAATACCCAAAAAGGGTTCTTCTTTAATTGTATCAAAGTTCCAATCTTTACCTCAAAAACCCTTCATTTCAATATACACTACACACAAACACACAATGAATTGTTCTTTAAAACCCTCCACACAATCTTTCTCATGTTCTAATCCAATACCCAAAAAGGGTTCTTCTTTAATCACATCAAAGTTCCAATCTTTACCTCAAAAACCCTTCATTTCAATCACTACACACAAACACACAATGAATTCTTCTTTAAAACCCTCCACACAATCTTTCTCATGTTCTAATCCAATACCCAAAAAGGGTTCTTCTTTAATCACATCAAAGTTCCAATCTTTACCTCAAAAACCCTTCATTTCAATCACTACACACAAACACACAATGAATTCTTCTTTAAAACCCTCCACACAATCTTTCTCATGTTCTAATCCAATACCCAAAAAGGGTTCTTCTTCAATCACATTAAAGTTCCAATCTTTACCTCAAAAACCCATCTTTTTCAATGTCAAACCATCATTTTCAATCACCCACAAAAAACCCATTTACATATCTCAAATTCAAGATTTTTGTGGGTCAATTGGGAAAAGGGGTTATGAGGTTGTGTGTAATGCTTATGAGGCTGATCATATGAAGGTGGAATTGCAATCTGAGGTTGGTGAGAAGATGAAGATTGGGTTGTATTTTGCAATTTGGTGGTCTTTGAATGTGGTGTTTAATATATATAATAAGAAGGTTTTGAATGCTTTCCCATTTCCATGGTTGACATCAACTCTTAGTTTGGGTGCTGGATCTTTGATTATGTTGGTTTCATGGGGTACTAAAGTGGTTGAAGCTCCAAAGACTGATGTTGAGTTTTGGAAAACTTTGTTTCCGGTATGTGAATTGGTGCTTTATTTGGTTAAGTAATTGTTTATGCTCATTATAACTATATATAATATATATATATAGAGAGAGAGGGGTTCAAGGGAAAAAAAAAAGGAAAACTAAAGAACTCCTCCCTTATATGGACGGTATGCATTTGTGAATACAAGTAAATTAAGTTGTTTTTTTGGCTTTTATGCACGTGTGCATTATGCACGTGTGCATTATGCACGTGTGCATTATGCACGTGTGCATTATGCTGTGTGCATGTTACAAATTACTTATATGCACAAGTGCATACCTTTCCAGATGAAGGGCTACCAGGTGTTCATCAGTTTTCCCTTTTTTTGAGGTTTTCCCTGAACCATATCCTATATATATATATAGAGAGAGAGAGAGAGAGGGGGATGCTCAGAAAAAACCTGAAGAAAATGAAAATTTGAGGAACATTCTGGTAACCACTGACGTCGATCTAGACGGTATGCACATGTACATACAAGTAAATTAAGTTGTTTCTTTTGGTTTTTATGCATGTGTAGATGTTACAAATTATTTGTATGTACATGTACATACCGTCCGGGTGATGAATGACTACCGGTGTGTTTCTCAGTTTTTCAATCTTTTACGGTTTTCCTCTAAACCTGACCCATATGGTTCAGGGAAAGCAGAAAAAAAATGAAAAACTGAGGAACACATGATGTTTCTCATAACCATTCATCTAGACGGTATGCAATGCACATGTGCATATAAGTAATTTGTAACATGCATGTGTGTATATGTACATGTGCATAATGCACACATGCATTAAAACCAAAAAACAACTTCAATTCAATTACTTAACGAACAACTTCAATTCAATTACTTGTATGCACATGTGCATACAGTTTCAGATGAACGTTCCACAGTTTTTACTTTTTTGGGTTTTCCGCGGAACCCCTCTCTATATATAACTTATAGATTTGGGGAAACTATATAAAAGAACCAAAGATCTTGTATCAAGAAAACCATTTTCAACATGGTTTTGATCATAGGATTATAACTTGAATCACTGTTTTAGGTCTAAAAGTAAGTTAAAAGGGAAATAGGTCCATAAACAGAAGTCTTGAATTTTTTTGGTCTATTGGGATTGTTTTGTTTCTTTGAAAAAGATTTCTAAATCCAATGTTTGTGGGATTTCAATTTTGGGTTTTTCTTTAAATCAAATGCAGGATTGGAATGGAATCCCGCAAACCAAACGGGCCCAAAACGTTGATACATTTTGTACGGTTCTAAATGGGAATTTGCTTTTGAGTGATGCAGGTCGCTTTAGCGCATACGATTGGACATGTAGCCGCTACGATCAGTATGTCGAAAGTTGCGGTCTCGTTTACGCACATTATTAAGAGCAGCGAACCGGCTTTTAGTGTATTCGTTTCGAAGTTCTTTCTTGGCGAGACGTTTCCAATTGGTGTTTATTTGTCACTTTTGCCGATCATTGGAGGTTGTGCATTATCTGCTTTTACCGAGCTCAACTTCAATATGACAGGTTAGTTCACGTAGCGTATAAACGTATGTTTGGAGTTGAAAAATTGATATAAATGAGCTCCGATTCAAGGTGAAAACGCCAAAAAAAAAACGCTAAATGTGCAAACTTTGAGCTAAACTTTTGTGTTTGTGTTTATTCTTTTTAGGGTTCATGGGAGCGATGATATCAAATTTGGCGTTCGTGTTTCGAAATATATTCTCGAAAAAAGGAATGAAGGGCAAATCGGTTAGCGGGATGAACTACTATGCTTGCTTGTCGATGTTGTCATTGTTGATTCTAACCCCTTTCGCTATCGCTATGGAAGGCCCACAAATGTGGGAAGCCGGTTGGCAAACGGCGTTAACGCAGATCGGGCCCAACTTCGTGTGGTAACTCTCGTCACTTCCCCATTATGGCACCGTTTGGTAAAAATAAGTAGCTTATTTTTAGGGTACATGTTTGGATGGACATAAGCTAGTTTTTTGATAAGCTACTTGGGGTAGTTTATGAGGAGCTTTTTGTGATTATTCCAATTATGCTCTCATTTTTTTTGAACGGCAAGTTAACACACGCACACGTTCCCGGGGTATCCGGGCTCCCACTTAAGGGTGCCACCCGACTAATCCCCGTCGATCACGACCCAACCCAATTAAGGGTACCACTATGTGGCAGACCCATGATCATGGATGTCACAGGATGCTCACCACGGGGTTCGAACCTGGGTAGTCAGGGATACCATCCACTGACCCCAGGATGTTACCTTACCACTGGGCTACAACATGAAGGACAATTATGCCCTCATTAATATTAATTATTAAATATTAAATATTAATTATAAATAAATATTAATTATTAAAATTTATTATTATTAATTAATATTATCTGAAAATTATAATATGCTTATAAGCTACTTTTTGCCAAATGTGATTTTTTCATCAACTAGCTTATCAACCACCAGCTAGTTTGCCAAAAATAGCCTATATCATACCGTATTTCTTTAGAGTTTTTTCGGTTTGACTGTTTTAGGTCAACGTTTTCATTATGTGTCGTGTGAGATGAGGAGAAATGATGACGTTTTCATTCGAAAATAAGTGTCTACTTTCCAATTCTACCCTTAATTATGAGATGGAGAAATGCATTACTCCTATTATTAAGGGTATAATTGTCATTTACTTAATTAAAAAGTGTAATAATTACACATTTCTAAAACTATTTGCCTTTTTCATTGTGTGCATTTATTTTGGGACGGAGGATGTAGCTTACAATGTCGGTGCTAAAGTTTATTTGCGTTTGGCGATTCAGGTGGGTGGTCGCACAAAGCGTGTTCTATCACTTATACAATCAAGTATCGTATATGTCTTTGGATCAAATATCACCTTTGACATTTAGCGTTGGAAACACGATGAAGCGAATTTCCGTTATCGTGTCTTCGATTATCATTTTTCACACACCCGTTCAACCCGTCAACGCGCTTGGAGCCGCTATTGCTATCCTTGGAACTTTCGTTTATTCCCAGGTATTATATATATATATATATATAGAGAGAGAGAGAGAGAGAGAGAGAGAGAGAGAGGATTGAGTTTCAATGAGAATAAGAAATTGCTGACCTTCAATTACGTTCATTTGACTGCCTACTAAAAATACGGACCTTCATCAACCTTAATCTTAACTTTTATTTTCTCTTCTATATATAGAAAGAGGGAATCAAACGAGAATAATACCTATTTAAAAGAACACGAAAACCAACAAAATCATATATGATTTTACATTAACACACAAAAAAGCCATGCGGACCTGAAGCCATGGTCAAAGTCGTTCGCGTGGCTTTTTTCGCGCGTTAATGTAAAATCATATGTGATTTTGTTGGTTCTCATGTTATTTTAAGTAGGTACTATTCTCGTTTGAACCCAACTCTATATATATAGGGGGAGGTTCAAATAAGAAGGCTAAGGCTATGTTTGGCAAAAAAAAAGCTAGCTTTTCAGCTAGTGTACATGTTTCATGTTTGGATGACCATAAGCTAACTTATTGAAACGCTACTCAAAGTAGCGTTTTGAAAAGCTAGCTTATCAGCTACAAGCTAGCTTATAAACTAGTTTGCCAAACAAAGCCTAAATATCGTGAGAAGGGAAGATTCATATGTGAACCCATTGAAAAATCTGAAGAAAAAAAATATTATTGGAAGATGCATATGTGAACTGACATTAAAGATTATTCATATGTATTCATATATGTATATTCAAATGGATTATTTCAATGATTCACATATGGATCTTCCCTTCTTACCTTCTCACGTTATTTAACCTTTCTATTGGAACCCCCAAGATAGAGAGAGAGAGAGTCAAATTTATACGAGAACAGTAACTGAATAAGAGAATAAATAAAACAGGTAAATTCACATGTGATTTAACACTAAAATCATGTGTAAAATCACATGTGATTCATGCGACTTGAGGTCGTGGGCCACGTCGCATGCACACCCTTGCATTGGCCATTAGTAATTTAGTATAAAATCACATGTGATTTTCACGTGATTTGGCCATTTTTGGTGTTCTTATTTGGTTATTATTCTCGTTTGAACCAACTTGAACCATTAGAGAACTTGGGTTTTTTGGTTAACTAACATGATTATATTTTTAATGAGCAGGCAAAACCATAAAAACGGTATAGATGTCGACGTGTTTTCATGAACAGATCTCAAGACCAAAAGAGTCGTTTTTCTATCGATTTATGGAGTCGGAATCGGATCCATGGCCTTCGACTTGGTTATTTCAAAGCATATCTCAAGTAATCGAGGCCGAGAGCGGTTACAACATTTAGATAGCAAAATGAGAAGAAAAAAATACTATCGTTTTGCAACGAATGAGGTCGTTTACGTCTTTTTGTTGGTTCGATGTTTTTTCTTGACGGGAAATAAGAACAATTGTGACGATTTTTTGGTTCGTAATTTTCGCACACCGGATGTTATTATTTCACAATAACTTCATACATTTTTGATAAAAAACATATATCTTGAAATAAATTACTTCTATAAGATTTGTGTTTGAAATAAACTAAAATAGTCGATCTTTTTAACCAAATTCACTTTTTAGCCATTTTTGGAACCGAATTCTCATTTTAGCCGGAGTAAGCATATTTTGAGATTAAAGAGATAAAATTATAAATTACACTTTTGGTCCCTGTGGTTGCCACCTATTATCAACTCTCGTTCATATTTTAAACTAACTACAGTTTTGGTCACGATAGTTGTCATTTTGTTTCACTTTTGGTCCCTCTCACTAATCTCAGTTAAAAAGTTTAGTTAGCTCAAGGGCATTTTGGTCTTTCTATCCGGCAACCTGCAACCGTAGTCCTCATCTGTCTCCATCAACCTTCTCATCTCCGGCCTAAACCACAGACTACAATATCACAACATCCCCTCCCTAAAGAAAACGTTTATCTGTCGGAGATAGTTCATCCCCATCGTAGCCCTCCCTCCTTTTCACCTTCCACCACCGTTCTTACCTTCGTCAAGCCATCACAACGCGTGCCTCACCGTTCTTTCTCCATACACCATCGATCTCATTTATGGCCCTAGATCGCAGCTGTTACAGATCTAAAATAAACAAAAACAAGTTTGAGTTTTAGGTTGTTCTTGAAAAACCCTGTATCACATCTGTTACATAAAGATATTTTTGGAATATAATTATCGTAAGTTGTTGATAGATAAAGATATTTTGGATTTTATATTGCTTTGTTCTTGGATGATTTTGAATAGGTCTGTTCCTGAAATTCTTCATCTTTACCCCAAGGCCTCGTTTGGTTTGCGGGAATGAATTGTATTTGGAATAATTCGGATTTCAGATCCATTCCAATCATACGTTTGGATTGTAGAAATGGAATGTATTGATCGGATTTGAAATCCTTTGACTTTTTTAAAATCCATTATATGATGGATTTGGAATTCTTTTGCAATGGGCTTGGATTTCAAATCCAAATCCTGATGGATTTGATAACTCGCTTCAGACTTCAAGTGACTCACTCCAAATCCTGCAAACCAAACACATTAAGGGATTCCAAATCCCCCCAAAAACGTTTAAGTATTGTATAGATAAAGACTGTGTGTGTGGATTAATCTGTATGTATAAATTAAGAAGCTTTTTGTTTGAGATGATTTTTTCATAGATGGAAGGGACATGTTTTTTAATTGAAGAGGTAGGTCTAGAAAGGAAAAAAAAGACTTTTTACATAAAACTCCCCTAGAAGCTTGCTGTAAAAAACCATAAGGGTTGTGGTGTGGTGGTAAAGGCTTGAGGAGTTCATAGCGTTCAACCCGGGTTCGAGGCCCACTCACAACACTTGTGGCCACTGAGGATAAACTCAAGGCTGCACGCTTTAGCAGCTGGGCCAAATGCCCTAATTGTTAGGGATTAGTCTGGGCCATAGGCCCAGGATACCCTTTCCAAAAAAAAAAACTTGCTGAATAAACCACTTTCTATATCATAAAATCGTTACCAAACAAATTGTCATATAAAAAAGTTGTTAAGTATATCAAAAAATGTTCCATAAACTTATTGTAATACTTTAACATATGTCATGCAGATGTTTGGTTCTATAGATTTAAGTCTTGTATAGGGGTGTAAATGATGCGGGTCGAGCTCGAGTATCATTATACTTGACTCGAACTCGAAACTCGATTACCAAGCTCAAACTCGTCTCGAAAACTCACGAGTACTGAAAATACAAACTCGACTTGAACTCGATACGCAATTACCAAGCTCGAACTCGACTCGAAAACTCGCGAGTACTGAAAATACAAACTTGACTCGAACTCAATAACCAATTTTCAAACTCAAACTCATTTCAAGTTCGAATCAAAGCTCAAAAACTCAAATCAAGCTCGAACTCAAGCTTGAAAACTCGAATTAAGCTCAAACCCATTTAATGTGTAAAAGAACTCAAGGTGAACCCGTTTTCATGGGTACTCTTATTAAAACAATCACATAGGTTCAAGCCCTGAGGCTCAAGCCATTTAGCAAAAACAAATAATGTAAAAACAAGGTAGGAGAAAAGTCTATATATAGTGGAGATCAAAACATTGAGTTCTATATCCCACCAATGTGGGATGGATTAGATACACTCTCAAGAGTTCACCCATATCTTTTAACCATCATTTTCCCAAAAAAAAAAATTTCAAAAAACTTATTATTATTATTATTATTGCTATTAGTATTATTATTTTTATTATTGTCATTATCATTAATTAAATTAAAATATTATTATTATTATTATTATTATCGAGTATCTCACGAGCTTATCGAGTTGAGTATCAGGTTGCTCTGCTCGAGTCGACTCGTTAGTATATCGAGCCGAGCTCGAGTCGAATCTATTCGAGTCGAGTGTTGACCGAGTTGATCTCGAGTAGCTCGCGACTTATCTCGTCTCATAAAATATCGTATTAAGAATTTATTTTTTTGATTTAATTTCCTCTACAAAAACATTTAAGCAGAAAAAAACGTGAAACTCCTTGTACTCTTTTTAAACAAAAATACCCTTGATAATAACTTAACCATATATAGATTAGAAAACTTGCATATTTCCAACAGTAGTAGATATAATTTTTTTTTTGTAATATAAGCATAAAAAATCAAAATTTCTAAAAAAAATTCATTCAACGTTAGGGGTGTTATTCGGTCGGTTAAATTGGTTTTCGGTTTATTCGGTTTGGGTTAATCGGTTTTCAAGAATTTTTAAACCTACCCGACAACCAAACCAAATAAGGTTCGGTTTAATCGGTTTTGGGTATTCGGTTCGGTTACCGGTTAAACCGAATAAGGATTTATATATTTTCCGTTGGACACTTGCTCAAATATTTTTCCCAAATTAAGTGTCCGTTGCTTCTAACTAGTGTTGGGCCCGTGCATTGCACGGGAGAATAAATTTTTTGTTGAAATATTGAACCGAGTTAAAATGAAACGTAATTTCTTTGTTAACAGTTAATGAAATACAATGTGAAAAACGAATGTATTTTCATAAGTGGTTAACTTGCATATATTATTAATCGTTTGTTGTTATGAGTTTGTGCAATAATATTGGTAATAGTTTTGTATTATATTATTTAAAAGTCAAACGACATGTCTCACAACATATCACTATTATTGAAATAATTATAAATATGAACATACGTTTTTACAGATTTTGTAATTTTTCTGAAACCTACTCGACAACACTTGACAATCACTTTGAACGTATAAATCTGTAGATTAATTAACAACATTCAACCGACATCAAATATGAAAAAGAAAATAAATGATTTTTACTTTTTGTAACTGACAACTCAACTAGTATAGTTCAAATTCACTCAGTACCACTTGTGTGTTAATGTAAAATCACTAATGATTTTGTTAGTTATTGTGTTCTTTTAAATATGTACCGTTCTCGTTTGAACCCGTCTCTCTCTCTCTCTCTCTCTCTATAACTAGACCCGAATCCGAACATGAAGCGATCCGAAACCCAAAACTTGGGGCTTGGTTTTCATATCCGAAACCCAATTGAATTTCTACATTTGTACTTAACTCATTGTGTATTTGATTAGAGTTACTCTATCCTTTTGCCAACTAAGATACACGTCCGAAACGCGAAAGCAAAATCAACCAATATTACGTACACCGAAAATTCATTTTATCAGGTAAAATGAATTCAAAAAAAAAAGTGAACGTTAATCAATCATAATACTAAAAATAATTTAAAACACATTTTAATATATTTTGCTTTCTTATTAATTTTAATTTTAATTTTAATTTTAATTTTAATTTTAATTTTAATTTTAATTTTAATTTTAATTTTAAAGCCTTCCTTTTTTTCAAAAATAAATTATCCTGTGGAAATTAGGAAGAAGAAGTCGGTAGGCAACGTCCTGCGACGACGTCGTATTATATGTCTTCTTCATTCAAACAACCGCAACATAAAAACCTCAAGTATGAAGAAAAATCCAGATCCATGAACGCCTATTATACGTACATATATATACACACACACATACGTATCGATTACTGCATGTATGCATTCATCCTTGTTTCTACAATTTCTGTTTCATTTGATTTGATTCTCTAATTCCTCAATTTTCCCCCAATTTTTGCAATTAATCTGAAATCATTCATACATTGTAACAGTACCTTGCTTAAACCCTAAATATCGTCAATTGGTACCTTCAGAAAGCGATAAATGTTCTTGAAAAGTTGGAATTTGATTGATGTTCCTTGATTGATGTTTTTTGATTCTTATGAAGTGGAAGAACCCTAGTTCATAATGTCGTGGGGATTAGGATGGAAAAGGCCATCTGATGTTTTTCATTTGTCTCTTTATTACGGTACGGAGGAGGCATTAGATGATCAGACTCGTTCATCATCGCCGTCACCACAATCGTCATCGGGATCATCGTCGTCGGCATCGCAAGATCATAACAATAATAATAATTGCAACAATCCGGAGCTAGGGTTTCGGATCGATCTCGATTGGAATGCTGGCGATGATGAAGATCAGGTGACTTTGAAGCTACAGTCTCAGGTTATGGTGGCGTTGCCGTTGCCGCAAGACACGGTTGTGATTAGGTTATCGGAGCGTGATGAGTCGGGTCGGGTTGGAACCGGTGAGGAGGGTGGTGAGTCGTGTCGTGTTGGGGATGGGAATGTGGTGGGTGTGGAGATGAAGGTTGTGAAGAAGAGGGAGCCACTCAGGGCGGTGGCTATGTCACGGGTTGGCGGGTCGGGTCAGCAGAATGATGGGATGGGTGTGCTTACTAAGCTGTTGAAATCGGAGTTTGCAGCTGAGTCTGTTCCGGGTCATGCTGAGGGGCCTCGGGTTGAGTCTTGTACTCATCATTGGATGAATGTCACTGTTGTCAGCCTCTACAACTGTGGGTTATCAGTAAGTTCTTTCTTTTCTTTCAAATTATTGAAAAAAAGCAGTTCTTTATATCTCTAAGCAAACATAGTTGAAAATTTCTGTTTGCTAGATATGTTACCATAGAGATAACTATATCTATTAGACATGTAAAATTGACTTCCAAGTATTGCCAATCAAATAGAACTCTGCTAGTGAAAGGGTCTATGCAAAAGAAAGCCAATTTATACCTTATGTATCAGAACTGCAAAGTTGGTGGAGTCTAGAGCCCTGTTTTATACACAAAGTCTAAAAGGCACTTGATTTTGTTAGCAAAGTCGTATTTGTGGCAGTGGAAGGGTTTATATATCAAAGACAATAAACTTATATTATGTACCATATGTATTAATGTGTAAAGATGGTACAGCTTAAACCTAATGATGCCATTATTCGAAGTAACTTGTGTGAAGTTTTTTGATCATTTTCCAAATATTGAACCAATCAACAGATGCTTCCGGTAGAGTTGACTAAACTGCCGCTCCTCGAGAAGCTATTCCTTGATAACAATAAGCTAACGGTTTTGCCACCTGAGCTTGGTGTTTTAAAAAACCTGAAAGTGCTCACAGTTGACTACAATATGTTGGTTTCAGTACCAGGTACGTTTGGAACTCTGTGTGTGTGTGTTTGTGTGTAGTTTCAGTGTTTCCAACTCTGGAATGATATTCTTCTTCGTTAGTTTTCTTAGAAGACACTTGCATTTATTTAGGTGTAGGATATATCTACAGCTTGTGACTCATCCTTTATTTCTTGTTTGAACACTACACAGTTGAGCTGAGGCAGTGTGTTGGACTTGTGGAATTATCACTTGAACATAATAAGCTAATTCGCCCTCTTCTTGATTTCAGGTCATTCCTTCACCAGCTAAGTTGTAACTTGTTTTCCTTTGCTGCAATACATCTTATGCTGAAGGTTGTACCAGTTGAGATTTACTGTTTCTCTTAATCTTTTGTGCAGGGCCATGGCCGAACTACGTATTCTTAGGCTATTTGGTAATCCACTTGAGTTTCTTCCTGATATTTTGCCTTTGCATCAACTACGCCACCTTTCGCTTGCAAACATTCGCATTGTGGCAGATGAGCATCTTAGATCAGTGAATGTTCAGATAGAGGTACCGAATGATGATAATATTCTTAGTATTATTTTCTTCAATTTAAATAAATTTAAGTTGAAAGTAACTTATTTCTGGTGAGATTGCAGATGGAAAATAGTTCTTATTTTGTCGCATCACGGCACAAGCTGAGTGCATTTTTTTCTCTTATATTTCGCTTCTCCTCATGTCACCATCCTTTGCTAGCATCTGCATTGGCAAAGATGATGCAGGATGAAGGAAACCGTGTAGTTATCGGTAAAGATGAAAATGCAGTGCGACAGCTCATAAGCATGATAAGTAGTGAAGACCAGCATGTGGTAAATTAGTCTTTCTATGATTTATTGTTATTTTTGTTTGTCATTAAATTCTTGTTCCAAGTAGTTGTATTTTATTTCAGGTTGAGGAGGCTTGTTCTGCACTTACTTCTCTTGCCTCAGATGTATCTGTGGCACTTCAGTTGATGAAATGTGACATCATGCAACCCATCAAAAGAGTACTTACATCTGTTGGCCCTCAAGAACTAAAATCCGTTTTGCAAGTCGTGGGCAAGTTGGGTTTCATCTCTGATACAGTGGCCCAGAAAATGCTCAGCAAGGATGTGATGAAATCATTAAAGTTATTATGTGCCCATAAAGATCCAGAGGTAAGCTTGCTGAATTTCAAGTATGATAGCTTGCCAGTTTCCTAGTATCTGGTTTTTGGTATTTCTGCATAGCTATCTGAATTGAGGTTATCATCAGGTACAAAGGTTAGCTTTAATAGCTGTCGGAAACTTAGCCTTCTGTTTGGAGAATCGCCGCGTTCTTGTTGCTTCTGAAAGTCTAAGAGATCTTCTTTTGCGGCTTACACTTTCATCTGAGCAACGCGTGAGCAAAGCTGCAGCTCGTGTCCTGGCAATTCTTGGTTGGTTTGGTTGACGATATCTTCTAAAAATTTAAAACGTAATAAAGACAAATTTGTTAAATATGGGCCATTCTATGTCACTATAGGGGAGAATGAGAACCTTCGGCGTGCTATCAAAGGAAGGCTGGTCCCGAAGCAAGGATTGCGGATACTTGCAATGGATGGAGGTGGGATGAAAGGTCTTGCTACTGTTCAGATTCTTAAAGAAATTGAAAATGGTACTGGGAAACAGATACATGAGATGTTTGACCTTATATGTGGCACATCTACTGGTGGCATGCTTGCCGTTGCTCTTGGAATAAAGCTAATGTCCTTGGAACAATGTGAAGACATATACAAAAATCTTGGTAAGTCAAATGCCTAGTATATGTAGGAGAAAGCAACTCGAGGTGTTCTTTTGGGTGGTTGCCTCATACTTTGTTCTACAATTTTACAGGCAAGCTTGTTTTTGCTGAACCTGTTCCCAAGGATAATGAAGCAGCAACTTGGAGAGAGAAGTTAGATCAACTTTACAAGAGCTCGTCACAAAGTTTTAGAGTTGTTGTACATGGATCCAAAGTATGTGATTCTCCTTTTATAAATTCTTTTTGAACTTCGGAAAGGCAATTTCCTTATATTTTTTTTACAGTTAATAATGTTTAAAGAAAAAAACCCAGAGTTTGTTACTTCCAAGGCCTTTCTTGATGGTCAAGCGCTGAAGATATGTTTGTGTGCAAGTGCACGTGCATGTGAGGGAGAAATACTTGAATATTTATCTAGTAAAATTCCTTGACATATCAGCTTATCAGGAATTTGGAAACTATTTAGATGTCAGTATTATAAGTTCCTGTGATGAATGGGTCACTAGATGAATGTATGAGGGTATATGGTCAAGCGCTGAAGATATGTTTGTGTGCAAGTGCACGTGCATGTGAGGGAGAAATACTTGAATATTTACCTAGTAAAATTCCTTGACATATCAGCTTATCAGGAATTTGGAAACTATTTAGATGTCAGTATTATAAGTTCCTGTGATGAATGGGTCACTAGATGTATGTATGAGGGTATATGGTTGTATTATATATCTAAAATTACCAGTTTCAACTTTGTCCAGCACAGTGCCGATCAGTTTGAGAGGTTGTTGAAGGAGATGTGTGCTGATGAGGATGGAGATCTGTTGATAGATTCATCTGTGAAAAGGATTCCCAAAGTTTTTGTGGTATCAACTTTAGTCAACGTGGCACCAGCCCAGCCCTTTATATTTCGTAATTATCAGGTTTCTACTAATACACTGTTTCCTCTATTTATTAATTAACATTTACGTGTCATTTGCTTCTTAATGGAAGATGATTGTTGATATTCCCATTCAAACTGTAGTACCCTGCTGGCACACCAGAAGTCCCTTTGATGATGTCAGAAAATTTTTCAACCAATGGACCAGGAACAGCAACTACTGGTGCTCAAGTTGGATACAAACGCAGCGCTTACATGGGAAGTTGTAGACATGATCTGTGGCAAGCTATAAGAGCATCATCTGCAGCTCCATATTATCTCGATGATTACTCTGATGGTATAAGCTCCCTATCTTTCTTTGCAACTGCATATCGCTCTTATTCTGAAAACCAAATAGCTATACTGCACTAAATTTTATATACTTTTTCGATCAGCTACATGTACTTTCAATTATTTTGATCAATCCATCAATCTATTAGAGTGAATAAACCTCAACAGACTATATATCAGGAGTTCAACCAGCTAATCATCAATCAACCACCACCCTAACAACCATGCACCTCTCTGGTGGCACCCAGTCTTATCTTGGTGTGTAGTTGTACATCAACCTGCTTGTATCAAATTAATCGAAGTAAAATAAGTTTATCATAAGTTAGTCACCGGCATTTTTAACTAAAAACATAACTACATCTGGATAGGACATATTATGTGAAAAAATGAGCCTGTAGGACCATAGAAAATAAGCGGGTTTCTTTCTTCTATAAACAAGTGGGGGTACATGATGCTTATGCAAGGTCAGTGCTATACATCTGTCCTGCTGCATGTTCCTTGTGTTTTTCTCTTCTTGCTTGCTTATGAGGGGAAAAGGTTATCACTTTTGTTTTGCTTTCTCTATATTCTATATGCCTACCAAATGCACTAAATGTTAAGAAAATTTGCATATTTCTGCTCTTAGAGTTTAGGGCAAATCGCTTTGTCAGAGTGTAATAAATTTGTCCCCTGTTAAGAAAAGAAGAAAACTCGGTCGCTAAATCCAAATTGACTTTTGTGGGACCTCCTACGTGTTTGATTTCGTGTCCCTCCTGCACTTTTTATCCCCAAAGGGCCAACCTTTATCCGGTTGGTTCTTCATATTAAGAATATGCACGAGGTGCACATGGCAGGAAGATGGTATTTCGTAGTCAAACTTGTTCAATAGTATAAGAAACATAAGGGCTCAACGGATCAGAGGTTTGAAGAAGAGAGAAGAATACAGAGAAGATCATAGGAAGTTCGGACGTAGTTGTATGAGCTATGTGAAGTTCAAACTTTATATTTGTTTCATTGCGGGAACTCATTGCAATTGACATTCTTTGTTTAAGAACGCTGGGACAAGACACTCATAGTCAATGACCTAATACCAACTCTGTTGCACTATAGAGATGGAAGATCACGTGATCTTGTTTCGAGTCTCTTGATAATGACTGGGACACATAGAAGATCCTGAGAGGACCAAAATGAAACAACCTAATTCTGCAGAGGACCAAACTTGCAATTTTTGTCGCAGAACATAATTGTTATTTTAGCATGGTCAAACATGTATGTAATTGAAATGCAATCTATATCGTAGAGATGATGATCGGCTAATGTGCAGAATTTTACATAGTAACTTGTAACTCTAATATTTTCAGAAATTCCATGAAGTTAGTCATAACTGATGGGAAGTACAGTGTTCTGAAAAGCACCTGGGCCTTCTTGCATTTGATTTGTCAATATGAATAAAAAAACTGACTTTTCACTTTCACCTCTCATCTGTTTTCTGCAGGTATATTACGCTGGCAAGATGGTGCTATTGTTGCAAATAATCCTACTATATTTGCAATACGAGAAGCACAGCTCCTATGGCCAGATGCCAAAATTGACACTGTGGTTTCAATTGGTTGTTGTTCTCTTCCAACAAAGGTAATTGCACTTGAATTCCCTCAGGGTGTCTTAGTGAAACCAATTAATGAAAACCTGGAGTGACCAAGCCAATTGGTTCGTTGGCAGTCATCTTAGCAGCAAAAAAACACAAGTACAGTAACCACCAATAGTTGAGCTCTTAACTGTGGAACTTGCAGCGGTTCTGGAAAATCTCGTGACTTTAGAGACTTGGAGCGATATTGCATTTCTATACTGGAGGGCCTTGTATCCTTTTGTTCTTGAGCCCAAGAGTGGTTAAATTAGAGACTCCCAGGCAGTTCTTAGAGACGAAGCTAAATGTTTTCTTCTAAAGTTTACTATGTAGGATTTATCAGTCCCCAAGCTGAACATTGACTCATCTTTCTTTCCCTCACTAATGATCATCATTTATTCCTCATTTCCTCCCCCTCTCCCTCTCCTTTTTGTTCTTCTTATCAGCGGTTCCATTTTTCTTCTATTTGTATTAAGGATTCCCTTACTCTCCTTCTCACATAGACAAATATGTCTCTCCCATATATATTTGATATGATATTTAGTCTGGCACCATTTACTCTCTCTTCACGAATGATTTTAATACCAAATAGTATTTGATTCCCCTTTTATCTTTTCCCTTTCATATCAACTTGTCTTGACTTCTCTATGGGCACATAATAGCTAAGAAAAAAGCTATAAATTTTGGAAAGTAGTACTTCTTGGTGTAGACATTGTAAACTTTATTTAATGGAAGAGTAGAAATATATTTTTGAAGAAGTGCTTTCCTCACTTGTTTACCTTGTTATGATCAAATGAAACCAAGTAACTACTGCTCTTAGCTAGCTTTCTGAGTTTGGTTGTCATACAAAGACAACCTCCACAAGCTACACAATCTCTTGTAATTGAGAGATTGGTGACACATGACTTTACTTTTTCTGTGTGTATCTGAACTCTATCAAACTGGAAAATTGGAACGTTCAGATAAAGTGGGCATGCCATTGCTGCACTAGACAGAAGTTTCGAAATAGACTCATCTATGCCAGGGCGCTTGACGGTGGCTAGGGTCAAGTTTGGACTTTGATTAATAGTAAACCGTATGCTGCTCCAGACTTCTTTATTACAAATGCTTATTATGCTCTTTGTCTCTGTTTCTGCATTTAATTCTAGGCTCGTAAAGGTGGATGGCGCTATTTGGATACTGGCCAGGTGTTGATTGAGAGTGCCTGCTCAGTTGAGCGGGTTGAGGAGGCATTGAGCACATTGTTACCTATGATTCCTGAAATACACTATTTTCGATTCAATCCAGGTGTAATATCTTATTGCTGTACCTGACACTGTGTAACAGCAACAATAACTGCTGACCACTCTGTTTTGAGTGATTAGCATTGTTGCTGTACCTGACACTTTGTGTTTGAACAATCCAAATGCAAAATAGAGCATCACAGTTGCCAGAAAATTGCAAACATGGATGGATTGTTTCTTCAACTGGTGTCAAACTCATTGATGGATTTTTGCTAAATGACATGTGATGGACCAAATGGCTATATGGTCCACGTTTAATACTGTAAATGTGCAAGAATGCAAGACTGACACATCACCATCTTCCTCATCCAACTCCATGAATTCCAAAATACCCATACCAAACCAATCTCTCTGATACAAACTGTTAATGAAAGGGATCATAACCATGTGTAGGATTGAAGAAACTAATGGGGAAAACAATGGTAATGTAGCAATTTAAAGGCAATCTTGTTTTTACACTGGGATAGTTGGGAGATACCCTGATTTTGTGCCTATAAGGTATCAGATAAGCAAAATCCATCAAATAGTTTAAGATCGTTAAAGATCCATCCATTTTCATTTTTTTCTATCAACTGGAGTGCTTTGTTCTTTTTTCAAAATTTTGGTAAATCTTGGTTGTTTAAAAGGAAATGGCAAGCACAATGGTCTCAAATGCTAGTCACTTTTCTTTGTTTAGGTACTTTATATGGACTGAAGCATGTTTGGCATAGTTATTCTCTCAAGTCTTAATAGCATTCGGAACTGCTTGCAGTTACTTGATTTGTGCACCCTTGTTAATAATGTTTTGTTCGCTTCTTAACAGTTGATGAACGCTGTGATATGGAGTTGGATGAAACTGATCCCACAATATGGCTTAAGTTAGAGGCAGCGACAAATGAATATATCCAAAACAATTCTCCCACTTTTAAAAAGTTGTGTGAGAGATTGTTGCTGAACCAAAGTGATGAAAAGTTGCCAGAAAATATCAACTCTAAGCAGCTTTTCAAGGCAAAAGGTTCAAATACTGGTATGATTGCTAAACTTGTTGTATGTGATTACTCTTGCACCATCTCATAATAAATCTTACACTTTTAATCTCTAATCCCCATATTTCGCACTAACAGGTGAAGACGGTCCGTCCTTAGGCTGGAGACGTAATGTGCTACTAGTAGAAGCTTCTCACAATCCAGATTCTGGACGAGTTTTTAACCATGCTCGGTCACTTCAAACGTTTTGTTCTGGTCACGGTATAAGATTATCTCTTCTGAATGCTGCATCAGGAACACTAAAGCAAGAACCAGGAACATCTTTTCCCACCCCATTCACATCACCATTATTCACTGGAAGCTTCCCATCAAGCCCACTTCTCTATAGTCCTGATCTTGGAGTTCATAGGGTTGGTAGGATTGAATCAGTACCACATTTAAGCCTGGATGGATTCCATTCTGGAAGAACTTCTTCCCCACCAGAATCACCAACAGTTCCTAGACAGCTTTCAATGCCTGTTCGAGTACTGCTCGATAAGTTACAGAATTCACCACAGGTCGGAGTTGTTCACTTGGCTCTACAAAATGATACAACGGGCTCAATTTTAAGGTTGGTTATTTTTTCCTTATTTTCTCTTTTTTACTGGGAGGAAGATGATTTAATCTTAGTATTAAGCATCAAAGTCAAACATTAAAACGTGTCTTCCTGAATAATTTGCAAAAAGTTACTCCTTTTAGAAATATTTTGCGATGGTTTCAGCCTGGTTTTGGCTGATATTCAGAAAAGTAGTGGTTGTCTGGTGTTCCAATGTCCCGCCCAGAGAAAACCACCTTATCACTTGACTTAAGTTGCTGCATTCTCATTGTTGTAGTTGGCAAAACGATGTATTTGTGGTTGCGGAACCAGGAGAACTTGCTGAGAAGTTTCTGCAGAACGTTAAATACAGTTTGCTATCAATGTTGAGAGGCCGGCGCAGGAGATACACGTCAATAATTTCCAACATCTCTAGTGTTGCTGAGTTGGTCGCCTGTCGGCCTTACTTCCAGATTGGCGGTGTTGTACATCGTTATATCGGACGCCAAACCCAAGTATGCTTGTGTGGCTTATGCTTCTCTTTTTTTCTCGTCTGATGCTTTATTTCAAAGTGATTTGTTTACCGTTCGTACGTTAATGATTGATGAAGGTCATGGAAGACGATCAAGAAATTGGGGCTTACATGTTTCGCAGGACAGTCCCTTCTATGCATTTAACTCCTGAAGATGTTCGTTGGATGGTATGTTTTCAGATATCATACTTGATTCGTCATTTGTTTATTTGTGCTATATCTAGAGTAATAAGATTACAAGATATTGAACAATTGCTATTCTTGGCTGTTTAGTACCACCTCCCCTTACCAGCTCTTACCCGGTAAGAAGGGATGTTGTTTACCAACATGCTGTGACCCCACAAATATGCTGACCGAGATGCTGACCCAGTTTTTTTGACTTGGTCAATGCTTCAGTCAGCGCTTACCCAAACACTTGGTAAACAAACCATTTTCAGTTGGTGCTTACCCAGACTGAACCTCTTACCCA
Organism: Arctium lappa; assembly: GCA_023525745.1. Classification (NCBI taxonomy): domain Eukaryota; kingdom Viridiplantae; phylum Streptophyta; class Magnoliopsida; order Asterales; family Asteraceae; genus Arctium; species Arctium lappa. The sequence goes on along the minus strand of CM042059.1, from coordinate 2,423,575 downwards.
GACCCATTCTTCCTCGGTTATCGCTTACCCATTTGTGTTGGTAAACAGCCCCTTACTCAGGCTGCCAGTCAATATTGGCATGCTCTTCATTAGACTCTGGATTATACCAATATCATTTGCTTCTTTGGTTCGTCAATTGAGATGGCCTTTTCTGTTTAGACCACACGAGTAATAAAATAACGTGTATATAGAACTTCAGAATGTATAATGTATAATAAGATTAAATTTGGCTTAATAGATCCAATTCTTACAACATAATTCCTTTTCAGAAGCAGTCTGCTTGAGTTATTTCCGCCTGGAACTTCTTTTTTCAACGGAAGCAGTTAGTTTACCTGAATTTGAGTTATATAGATTATGGATTTAAGAGTAGCAATCCCCATCGCAATCGCACTTCTATGATCATTGATCACATTATAGCTGCAAATCTGATGCTAGATTTAAAAGACTGTTGCTGTCTGGCTGAATTGTCGAACCAAGACCTCATTTTGAGGTTAGGGCATGCTTGTTAGCAGCTTAATGAGCTTAATGGTACTCACAGCTTACGCTATCAACTATACATGACTGTTTGTAGTAGCTTAATGATATAGAAAGTGACTTATTCAGTAAGCTTCGGGAGGGGGGTGGGTTATGCAGAAAGCCAAGTTTTTTTTTCTTCCCAAACTGCCCATCCCAATTAAAAAACACGCTCCTTCCATCTATGAAGAGACTCTCCAAAACAAAAACCTTCCCAATCTATCCAGACAGATTAATCCACATAGACAAATTTATCCTTTATCCATACAAACTGAATGGAAAACCAACCAAAACCCTTAATGAATTCCAATTCCAATTCCATCGAATTCCATTTCACTTTATCCTTTATCCAATTCCATACAAATTTATCGAATTCCATTTCACTTTATCCTTAATGAAGTTTGTATCGAATTCCATTTCACTTTATCCTTTATCCAATGCCATGGCAGACAGTAATCCTTTATACAACCTCCTCACTTTATCCAATTCCAATTCATTCAAAGTCAAATTCCTTAATGAATTCCAATTCCATCGAATTCCATTCCACGAACCAAACGCCACCTTAGTTGTCTTGTCTTGGAGGATTACTGTCTGCCATGGCAGCTCCAGTGAGGAGGTTAAAGTGTGACAGTCGAGGGGGCGAGGAGGAGGTGTGGGCCAAAGACTAGGGGATGTTTGGTTCATGGAATTGGAAGGAATTTGAAGGAATTGGAATGAGCAATTCCATTGATCAAATTCCAAGCGCACGTTTGGTGCACGGAATGAAAGCGATGGAATCCTTCCAATTCCATTGAATTCCACATCTTAAGGAATTCATCATTCCTTGTCTTAAGTGAAGGAATTGAATTCCTACCAACCAAACTATTGAATTCCATCAAATTCCATTCCAATTCCTTTAAAGTCAAATTCCTTAGATGGATTCCAATTCCATCAAATTCCATTCTGTGAACCGAACGCCCCCTAAGAGGATATGGGATGATCAACTGAGGTTGGACATGGCGACTTTAGGCATTTCCGAGGACATGATCTCTAATAGGAGTTAGCGAGTTGTTAGTTAAGTTACCGTGTGCGGTTTATTTACCTTGATTATGTTTTTTCTTGCACCTACTTATATTTGTATGTTATATCTTCCCGTAACTAGCATTTAAAACTGATCTTATATGAATTTCTCTTTCACACACTTTTCACAAGGTGACATCTTCACGGAAACAACTGTTCTACTATCTGCGATAGAGGTTAGGTCTGTGTATATTTTACCCCTCCCAGACCCACCTCCATATGGACCCAGTATATTCCACCTAGAGGCGGGATCCGTCTAGGGTGGGTAAGATGTATGCATACCTGACCTCTATCCCAAATAGTCAAGTAATTGAGATTCATAATTACATGTTCATCCTCATTGTCGAATTTTTGCAGGTTGGTGCTTGGAGGGATAGGATCATAATATGCACATGTTTATATGGTCCTTCACCTGCCCTAATAAAGGCCTTCCTAGACTCCGGTGCTAAAGCCGTCATATGCCCGTCATCCGAACCCCAAGAAATGCAGTTGACCACATTCCACGGGTCCACCGAGTTCAACGATACCGAGAACGGAAAGTTCGTAATCGGCGTAGACGAAGCCGATGACGAATATTCCGAGCCCACCAGCCCAGCCAGCGACTGGGAAGACAGCGAGACCGATAAGGGTACCACCACAGGTACGGATAAAGGGATGCTAGTTTGGGATGACGACGAAGAGGAGCTCTCGAGATTCATTTGTCGGCTCTACGACTCGATATTTATGGGAGGATCTCGAGTTAACGTTGCGTTACAACAAGCGCTTGGCTCTCATCGAACCATAAGGTATTCTTGTCACTTCCCTCGTGTACCTTAATCGTGTAAAATATAAAAAATAAACATACAAATATCTGAAAAGAACGTTGAAAAAGGAAATAATAGAGAGAGAGACGATATCCGAGACTAGTTATGTGACCACCCGACCCTGTGTGAGGTTCGGATCGGGTCGGATTGGTGGAAGGCTTGAGACTATATAGACCATAGAGAGTATATATATAAGATGAAATAGAAGAATAAAAATGAAATTAATTCAAATTTTGAGGGTTATATGTTGCAAATGTGACTTTGTGTAAACTTTGTACTTGTGGTATAGACACCCTTCTAGGGTGTGTTTATTTGATGATGGTAGTACTTGATGCTTGATAATTTGTACTTTTTTTTTTGGTAACCGTCGGTTTCCGGGCCGGCTTACGAGCACCGATTAATCCCTGGACGACCACGAATGACTTGGAGTCATCGCAGGTGAACCTCCATGGCCACAAGGGTTTTGGCAGCGCCTGGATTTGAACTTTGGGTAAATGAGATTTTCCACTACATCCCCCAAAGGCTTTACCAGTGCATCACACAACCCAAGTGGTTATAATTTGTACTTATTGTTCTCGATTATCGCTTAATGTCATGTGTCGGTCCGGTCTGGTTAGGTCCGGTCCGGTTAGGTACAAACTTCATTATCGATTCTCGCTTCTTGATGACATGCGCCAAACCAGACATGGCCGGTTTAGAAAGCACAATCTTTTTTTTTTTTAAAAATTGTCCCTCCCAGTTAAAAACACGTTTCCTCCATCTATGAAAAACGCTCACAGACAAAAGCTTTTTTATTTTGGTGATTACAATATTGATTATATTGTTAAATTATTTCATCTACTTAATAAAATGTTTCTCATCGAAACATTTAATTTCAAAGTTTCTTATAAGTGGAAATATAAAAAAAAAATTCCTATTATAATCATTGTTGGGGAGTAATCCAAATTTAGATAATTTCACGTTCTCCCCTACTTTCTCTATATTGGAGAATCTGTTGGAACAAAAAAATGCTCAAAATCTTCATTTTTTCGTTTTAGAGAATCTGTTGGAAGGTGCTCTAATAAATTTTTACATATTTGATGTATCACATGATTATACAACTAATAATGGTAACGCATCTGACGTGTAGCTCAGTTGACAAAAAAGCGTAATGACTTTGTCCAATCTAGCTTTAGTTGTTGAATGAGCAAAAACATGTCCCTTTCACATTGATGTATTTGAAGGCGGATTTCATGTGGGGTCAATTGTAATCACCTGTAATCAACTTTTTACCCAAATCTATATTATATTATAAAGCACTGATAAAAAAACTCTTAAATACAAATTTTTGTTATTTTTTTTAATGTCATTAAAATATATAAAATAATCATTGAATTCTAACAAAATACTTAATTTTTTTATATAAAAAACATTATATTATTAAGCCTAAATTAAACAAATTTATAAAAACATTATCACTTTCTCAAAATAATCCAAAATCATACTGTAAATCGAGAAAAAAACAAAAAAAAAACATTAAAATTGTGATGTATCTCACTGTATTGCACGGGGACGCTTCTAGTAATGATAACTCGTAAATATGTGTGCTTTTTATTTTATTGACATTGACATAGTCAACTTACTTTGCAAAGAAGTAATAATAAGAACATGAAAAGTGTATGGAAAAAAAGAAACTAAATAAAGCCATTGATTGTTATGGTTGAAGAGCACTCAAGTGGTTCCATGATGATTTAATTCAATAAAAACATCACATTATTACTTCTTTTGGTAAAACCCTAATTACCCTTTTAAATATCTCATTTGACTTAAATAATAAGTCAAATAATTATATAACAACAATTTTCTAATAATTATATCAAAAGATTTCACCTTTAAAAGTATCGGAAATGATAGATAATACTCAGATTATTTCTACAACTAAACCCAGTAAGAGATCATTTCTATTAACGTTGTTTAACAGTTTTGAGTCTTGACTTTTTAACTTCATAAATCAAAAAGTACAAACCAAACTGAATTGAATCGAACAATCCAATAAATCTCAGACACCAAGACACTACTCGGAGTAATATGTACATGGTAATTAATTACTCATAAGAGATCATTTGTACTAACGTTGTTTAACGGTTTGAGATCTTGACTTTATGAACCAAAAAATAAAAACCGAACCGAACCGAACTCGATAAATTCCAAACATAATTAGTGTCTAAGAGTAATATATTCACATATCTTTTATGGAATAAATAAAAAAATTATTTCCGTAAAGACCCCTGACTTTATACAACAAAAAATATTAACACATAATCTTTCGTTTGTTCGGTTAAGTTAAACGAACGAACACGAACAAGCCTCCGTTCGTGTTCGTTCGGTTCGGTTACAACCCTAATTGTTTCCCTAAAGACATATGATTTTATGAAGCAAAAAAGTATTAATACAAAAATATTTTTTATAAATTATATTTACAAAAAAAATTGTTAAAAATTAAGAAATGGAAGATAGGCATGAGTAGGATCATGATCACATTTCCTTACAAAAAGCCTAATTTATGCCAAAAGGAAAAAACCATCTCATTGTTCACTTTATCAAAGGCAAATGACCACTTTGAGAGAAATGGAATATTTATGTACAACAAACCAAAACAAGTGCATTACACCAAAAGCAATCTTTTTTCCCTACATTCCTAAAAACCCACCATGACCACCACCTCCACCGCCGCGGTCGCCGCCGCCGCCATCTTGCCGGAAAAGATGGGTGGTGGTGATCCGGTTCCGATCGAGATAGGGGCGCGTGGTACGGTGGGAAACCTTGTGATGAAAGAGATCGAGTATTTCAGAAAACTCGAGTCCAGTCGCGGTGATCATGATAATTGTTCGAGAAATAACTCTTCACCCCGCGACAAGATTCACGGTGGTGGATCGAATTTTTGGCCTAGTTTCGGGTTCTTAACCATCACATGGCGGCGGGCGAAGAGAAAGGGTGGCGGTAGCGGTAGCGGCAGGTTTTTGCCGAGAATGTGCACCGTGGTGGATGTCACCGAGAACCGCCATCACAACCACCATAGATTGAGCAAGATTCCTACCTTCGGTTACCGAAACCTTAAAGATGACGTTAACCAATTCGAGGTCTAATCGAAGTATTCGAAAACCCAGTAAGTTGAATTGTACAATTCAACAATATATAGTGGGTTCTTTTTTGGTTTCAAAATTTATGTTTGCAAATATTCACATGTGAAGATTACATGCCATCTTTCTTTTATATGTTTTGATCTTTGCATAAAAAGAAACAAAAACAAAAATTCTTTTTTTGTGGGAGCTAAATTATGTTACAGTGACTTGTATATTATGCATTAAAAGTTGTACATTTATTTCGGTTTTATCGGATCGACTCTAAATGACTATGCATCAACGTCACTCGTCATGATCTTGAAGCATGGCTAGGTAATCGAGAGCCACAACGACGTCGCTCATGTATGGCCTCGTGCTCGCTTCATCTTGGAGACACATTGCGGCAATCGCGACCGCTTGATGTAAACTCTTTATCGGATAGTTTTCGTTTAGCAACGGATCAGCCACCATCGGAAACTTACTCGGGTCTTTAAACAACGGTTTTGCCTATAACAAAGATAATACATGCAAATCATCTTCTAGTTGTATATAAAGAGAAAGACCGACATATACACGAAGTGGGCCCACATATAGTGGGCCCTACATGTCGTATATATGTCGGTCTTTTCATAGGATACCATGATTTGTTACACGAAATGGGCCCAGAAATAGTGGGCCCCACATGTCGTATATGTGTCGGTCTTTTCAAACGTACCATGACTTGTCTTAAATTTTTTTACCTATATAATGAAATTTTGCTCATTTTTGGTTGTATATAAAACAGAAAGCCCGACACATACACGAAATGGGCCCACTATATGTGGGCCCCACATATGTGTCGGTCTTTTCATGGGGTATTACAATCTATCTAAAAAACTTACCCATATAACGAGGTTCTCTTCTTCGGTTGGTCTCGTGTCATCGATGACTCTCCTTCCTGAGATCAATTCTAGAAACACAACCCCGAAGCTGTAAACATCTGATTTGGTCGTTAATTCTCCCGTCATCGCATACTCGGGCGAACAATACCCGTAAGTCCCCATCACTCTCGCCGACATATGATCCTCTCCTTCTCTCGGGGCAAACTTGTTTAGCCCGAAGTCCGAGAGCTTAGGATTCATGTCGTCGTCGAGTAACACGTTGGCCGATTTTAGATCCCGATAAATCACCGGAGGGTCGGCCACGTCGTGCAAGTACTCGAGCCCTTTCGTCACTCCTTTCGCTATGCTCATCCTCGTATGCCAATCGAGGGGTGCCGTGTTCTCATCCAAATCTTTAGAAGGAAAAAAAAGCAACGAATTCAAGGTCAAATGATACGTTAACCGAGAGAACAGACCTGAAAAGCGAACGTTTTTCAGGTCTGTACTTCTTTTAACACGAAATTATTAAAAAAGAACTATCGTTTCGTATCTACGTTTCGGTTGAAGTCGATATTACCGAAAAGATGATCTTCTAACGAACCGTTCTTCATGTATTCGTAGACCAATAACCTTTGATGCCCATGCGCGCAATATCCGACAAGATTCACTAGGTTCGGGTGGTGCACACGACTCAGTGTTAGAACCTCGGCTAAAAACTCACGATTCCCTTGTACTCCGATCATGTCGAGCTGCTTCACGGCTACAAGCTGAACCACAACGAGTCGGGAACGTGAAACCACAAACCGCAACAATCACGTAATCGATATCTAAGTGAATTTCATATGTTATTCTGTCATTTTAAAACATTTTGTTCGTTTTAATCTTTAAGACTTTTAATATAATATCTGGTATGGACTTTTATGTTATGTTTTAGAGTAAATTATGTTTTTAGTCCCTATGGTTTGTTGAAAATTTATATTTTCGTTCTTATGGTTTTGAAATTATGATTTTCATCCCTATGGTTTGTATCTCATTACCTTTTCGTCCTTGTGATTCAAATTTTATTGTGTTTTTTCATCCCTATGGTTTACAATTCATTTCTATTTTAGGGGTTGTTTGGCAGTTGCTGAATGATTAGGTGATCAGAATGATTAAGAGACTCTTATGATATAAATACGAAATAAAATATGGTTGTTTGCTAATTGTTCACGATGAATCAGGGCTTTGAATGGTTAAGACAGGTCCAGACACTAAATTATTCAGAGGGTTTTGGAAGCATTAAGAGACAGAACTTTTTTTTTTGTCAAACAAGATTTACCTCTTAACGATTCAGAGGTTACCTCTTAATGAAACCATTAAGAGGTAAACAAATAGCCCCTTAGTCCTTCATACTTAAGAGTTGTGTTTTGGCCTCAGGGACGAAAATAGAAATAAATTGCAAAACATAGGGACGGAATTCGTATTTTTTAACAAACCACAAAAACGAAAAACGTAATTTACTCTATGTTTTATTTGCTACTCGTCTGGTCGATCTAGAGTCTTCGTTAAATGTGTAACAGGGTTTCCAAAAAGACCTAAATGCCCCTATCAAAAGATAACGATAGAGCATAAGAAAGATGCAATACTTGGTTTTTGTGTCCGATGTGACCCTTGTAGACCCTCCCGAAACCGCCTTTGCCCACGAGCAACTCGGGGTTGAAGTTTTCGGTTGCGTTGGCGACATCCCGAAAAGTGTAGACCTCGGCCACGACTTCCACATTCTGGTGTTTAAGTACCTCCTCGGCTACTTTCTTTTGATTGCTATTTTCTGTTCACGTAATTGCATCAAATACGTATTATGTAGTCATTACATAGATTTCGTATAATATATACATAAATTATATGTTCTAAAATTCTATAAAAAACTTGTGTAACTCCAAATTATATGTTTCGAAGCTTAATTTGGACGGTTACATACAAATTTGATGAAACAACTTCGTTTCATACCCAATTTTTTTAACCCGTTGATAAATTGCGACTTGAACATTTCATTTTACAACTCTGAGATGGAAAATGTAATCGGTCCTTACCGTTAAGGGGACCGGTTGGGCCATATATGCAACTGATCAAGCCCAACCAGTTACCCAAAGCAAAACCCGCATCGAGCCTAGGAGGGCCCAATGTGAACAGTTAACCACGTTGATGGTCAAGGCCCAAGGGACCGGTTGGGCCAGATATGTAACTAATCAGGCCCAACCGGTTACCCAAAGCAAAACCCAAATCGATCCTACACAGGCCCAATTTAACCGGTTATTGCTGCTTAACCGGTTAGAGAGGGACCGAGTTTTTTTTATATGTTTTTTATTCTTATGTTTTTATTGTTTATAATCAATCTAAATAAAATCTTATTTGATTGGAGTATATAGATTTTATTTATTTTTTGTTATATGTAATTTAAAGTTTGATGTATTTATCTATATCTATACTATATTATAAAACACGGATAAAAAACTCTTAAATATAAATTATTAGGCACAAGATACCATCATTTTATGCAAGATTTTAAAAATCTCTTAATTTACAAGTATGAAAGCACAAGATACATATTACTACTGCAAGCTTCTAACACCCACCAATTTGGTATGTGCAAGGTCTTCTTTTATGCAGACATTTTCATGTATCGCTATTAATTAATATATTATATTACTATAATTTTGTTTTAATTATATTATTAAATATGTAATTGGTAATTTTTTCTAGATGTCATTAAATAATATAAGATAATCATTGAATTCTAACAAAATACTTAATTTTTTTATATAAAAAACATTATATTATTAAACCTAAATTAAACAAATTTATAAAAAAAAAAACATTATCACTTTCTCAAAACCATCCAAAATCGTACTATAAATCGACAAAAAAAATCAAATGAAACATTAAAATCGTGATGTATCTCGCTGCATTGTGCGAGTACGCTTCTAGTATAGATAATAAAGAAAAGATTAAAAATTAAATTTTAAAAAACAGGCCCCAATTATAACCGGTTATGTCACCCGTTGTACCGGTTATTATAACTAGGCTTAACTGGTTACGTTTTTTCCATGATCGAGGCCCGTTAAAGGCTTGACCAGCTAACCGGTTAGCCCATCTCTATTAACGACAATATACTTATCTTAAAACCGGTGAAAGAAAAATAAAACACCAACCTGTATATGTGCCATTTGCCACCTCTCGAGTCATTTTGTCGATCGATTCTATTTCAAATTTTCGAAATTGTATATATAGATATCGATATGATCATATCCCGTCTTGATCCTCTTTTTCGCGTAATAAGACCCCTTTTCGGGTCCAAATCTACATATAAAAAAGGCGTAGATTTGCTCTTCGAAAGCTAAATCTATACGTCTGAATCATAAATCATGAATGTGTGCATCAAAAGATGGTATTTTTATCAACGGGTTTGTAATTTGAAATTATAATTTGAGTTGCGGGGAGACGTTTTGGTAATCGAGTTGGGATTTTTTGTCGAAAATGAGAGAGGAAAGGGGGAGAGACAAAGAGGAGAATTCGGAATATTGATAAAAGATGTACGTTGTTGTGTAACAAACTTAACTTTCTTTATCATAATTGGTATTGAATTAATCTCTATCTATATATAGTCAAGAAGTCATAATGCACTTTTTCTTGCTGTTTCTGAAATTTTATGACGTCACCTAGATGAAAAGTGGGCCCACTACAAGAATAAATAAAGTTGGGGTACTGCAAAGACATGCGTCGACGCATAAAAAGCAAGAAAAAAGTGTCTTGCGGCGTTGACATGCGATTTCTTGCAGGGGTGGACCGCATACCTATGTAAGTCCGAGCGGCCTCCCATGCACCCACTCAACTAATTTTCGCAAGTAGGATTTTTCTAAGATGTAAAAGGCGTACTGCTAAACTCTGACGATTGCATCGCAAGTAGCATGAAAAGTGCACTTGCCTGCAAGTAGGATTTGGATTTTTTGAAGTATGAAAGGTGCACCTGTTGAATTTTGAGGGTGCTCCGGGATTTTAGAAAATATAAGGAACATCAGCCAAAAAAACAGCGAAAAGTACCTCGAAATCAACCAATAACCTGAAAAAAAAGTCTCGAAATCAACAAAAAAAAAACAGAAAAAGTCTCTCGAAATCGATTAAAAAACATAAATATCCATTGAAATCAACCAGAAAACCTTTAAAAATCCCTCGAAAAAGTGGAATTCGTCTAAAAACACATCGGAAATGTCTCTTTGATCTCTCCGTTCGGCAAAAAAATTGCGGGTCCGCCACTGTTTTTTTTTTTTTGGCTATTTTGTGAGGGAAAAAATAGAATGGTGGATGTTGTGTTAGTCATACACATGAAAACAACAAAGCAAACATCTAAAGATTTTTCAGCATATTGAGCAAAAACCCAGTTCAGGCATTTTATCAAACACTTGGAAGACATTATCCAACAACTCATAATTAAAAATGGCGATTGAAAAATGATGCGCTAACCTGAGTTTAGGATCGATGAGAAATGATGAAAGGAAGTGAACGATCGACAAATTCAGCCATTGGAAACTTGAAGATGGAATTGGAAGCCATTGTTAACATTTTAACAACAAATTCGCAAAAAGGAAAAAAAAAGAATTATATAAAAAGAAAGGATTCCTTGTTAAAGGGGGATTGAACCCGACGTGAATCGAACACGCAACCTTCTGATCTGGAGTCAGACGCGCTACCATTGCGCCACGGATCCTCTTGTTTTATGATCGAGTTCTATATTATATAAACCATTACAGATTAAAATTTTCCGATCCACAGTTCTATTTTCATACCCAAAATGAGTTTGGGGATGATATTATCTGCCACTAATCTTATCCCGATTAAATTTTTTATTTTATTTAATATATGTATATAATGTGTATATGAAAAAAAAAAAAAATATATATATATATATATATATGTAAAATGAGAGGTTCATTTGAGAAATGGTAAATGTATGAGAAATAGAGAAGTAATCATAGTCATTTATCTAGACATTTGCGGTTTTGACTGTGAAGGGTAGTTTCGTAAAATACGCGGGACGAGTTCATATATGAACCTGTATAATTTCTTATGTGAATCAGTTAATTCGTTCATATGTTAATCACAAAGGTTTATATATGAATCTGTTAACTAGTTCAACTGATTCACATATGAATCTACAGTTAATTAGTTCATATATGAATAACTAAGGTTCATATATGAATCAGTTAAAAGACTCCATATGTGAATTACACTGGTTCACATATGAACTTGTGAATCATAGAGGTTCATATATGAATAACTGGTTCATATATGAATTACACTCGTCCCGTGTATTTTGTAAAATTACGAAACTCTCCTTCTATTTTTGGAATATGCGCAACTTTTGACCAGTCAAAGTCACTATTTTTTACCAGTCAAATCCGATCTTGACCTTATGAATGGCTAGGATTACTTCTCTATTTCTCAAATATTTATCATTTATCAAATGAACCTACGGCTATGTATACATTTATTATTATTAAATGATAAATATATTTGATGTTCAATATTGGTAATTAATGTAGTGATGATGTAGTATAATTTTAATTTGAAAGTACATTGTTTTTATTGTTTTTTACTAAATGGTTCCTCGAATCAGTTGGGGATGGGGGGTTTAAACGAGGGTCGGGGGATGCATTACTCGTCCAGTACCCGTCCCATTTCCATCCCTATGAACCATATTACTCCATCAGTCCCAAAATAAGTGTGTACATTACCATTTTAGTTTGTTCCAAAATAAATGTCCACTAGATAGGAGTGCATTTAGCAATCTATAGAGGTACAATTAACCTCCCCTTTCTCATTCTACCTTTTAATTATGTGATGGAGAAAATTTTTCTATAATTAAAAGTAAAACTGTCTTTCTATTAATTAAAAACTGTAATAATTACACGTTCTAAAAAATGTGTACTTTTCTATTGTGATGGGAGTATTTATTTTTGGAATATGTTTCTAATATATCGGCTCTTTAACTATTGCATAAGTCAAATATGAAAAAACATAATTACAATGGACTCAATACATTGACTTCCTACATTAATTTTTATTATCTCACTCCTTACAAATATTCTACATTATTTTATTATGTACATCATTTCATTTGTTTATTTTGTTTTAAACGTGCTTTTCCAAGCTTTTCTAGATCGGGTCCGCCCCTAAACTTTGGCCCGATCGAACTTTGAGGTCCGGCCAGGACCGGCTTCGGGCTCACTTGGTCCAAGTTTTTTTCGGCCATGTTTTGGCTATTTTCTGAATACAAAACACATCATTATCTGTTTGTGTTCATTCGGTTAAAAAAAACGTAACTAAAACATTAAAATATAAAAATTTCATATTCAAAAACTTAACCATTCGATTTCATAATTTCATTACCACCAAGTCTTTTATTACACACAAGAAACACCATTTGATTAAATGGAGAATAAAGTTTCACAGGGAACTTGTACTAATCTTGTTGAATCATTTTTCGTATGCGAAATCGAGGGATTTCTCTCCTTCGTGAGATTTCCCGAAAAAGTTGTTCATGTAATCTTCAAATACGAGTTCTCGATATCGAGCCACCCCGTCACGAGCCACCAACTCGGGCAACGGTCCGATTTTCGCCACCGGCAACGGGGCGTTGAATATTGGGACCGACACTCTTGACTCGACACTTGTGGTTCGTACTCTGTGTTCCGCACTTTTGTACCTCCCGTTGCTTAAAATCTAGCATATAAACACCAAAAAATCGAACATTAGACCAATGATTGTGAGATATAAAAACAAGAGTCGATTCAAATAAAAAGGCTAAATATCGTGAGAAAGATAAGAAAATAAGGTTTATATGTGAATTACCGAAAAAATACAAAAAAAATCTATTTGCAGATGCATATGTGAACCAACATCATATTATTTCATATGGGTTCAAATATGCATCTTCAAATCAAATTTTTTCGATTCACATATATGAATATTTTTTTAACCTTCTCAGGATATCGAAGGGTGGGATGTATGCAGACATGTTATCTATCCTAAAAAGTAGAACGGTTGTTTCTGTGTAATCATGCATGCACAAAGTACAAACCTGTAGTGCATCACCGACGTTGATAACCAAAGCACCATGGACGGGTGGAATCCCGATCCATTCTTCGTTTCCCGATAACAAGGCTTCGCCTTTTTTCACATATAATCCACCGATGCCATCTTGTAAAAGCACGGTTAGCGTGCCCATATCGGAGTGCCTCCCTACGCCAACGGTTAGCTCAGGGTTTGGAGAGGTCGGGTAAAAGTTCATGTTCACCATCCTTAAACCTACAAGGGCATCGAGTCTTGACTCGTCTAGTTTTACTCCTAGGTTCCCGATGAGTGCTCATAATAACCGTTTCACCATCTCCATTGACGTCTTTATGTACTGGAGCGCAACTTCCCTACAGAAATACGAGAGTTTTCAATTAAGATCATGACCTTCTAAATTTTTTTAGCGCAATGACCTTCATCTGACCTGACCTTATTCAAAATCGTCTGCATTGTGGTTCAAAACAGTCAGCTCCCGTAAGAACTTAGAAACACACTAGAGGATTAGATTCTCAAGTTTGGTTTTTGAGAAGGTCATTCAGGTAAATAGCCAAAAAATCAAAATACCGATAAAATATCATAACGCGACCAAACGAAAACCAGACAAACCCGATATTCCCCACCCACCCCCCTCAGGAGGTGGGTTATTTGGAACATGATGTTCTAAATTTTTATTTTAGCTCGGTGAACTTCATTGGACATGTCCTCGGTTCAAAACAGTCCCCCGGGTCATTTACGGTAAATGACCTTAAATGAGTTTTTAATCAAATTCATGACCTCTTGGCCTGATAAAGAAAAAATTGCTTCATACTCAGAGTTGGTTTCCGATAAGAATAATATTATCATGGGAAACGTAAGAACGGATCTCCAGTCTCCACCCTTGGATCAATCCTGATTGAAGATCAATTGAAAATACCCTTCTAGGCTAATTCATGGGTTATTTTGGGACTTAATCTGAACCATTAGATCAACACTAACTAAAAATAAATAAATAAAGGGTCCAGATCCCTTATTACACTTCTCACCTTAACTCCTATTCTCACACAAATACACGATCCTTCGTCTTCATACTCCTCAGAAGAAAATAGAAGAGACCTCCAAAATGCAGCCAAGAGATCCAAGACTGAAGCATATGAAGGCAGAATAGAACCTAGGTGAGACAAAAATTGCATATGAGACAAAATTGGTAAATTACTAAAATACCCTTATAAATTAAAACTCTAAAACCATTATTTAGAGGCTGTTTGTTTACCTCTTAATGGTTCCATTAAGAGGCAACCTCTGAATCGCTAAGAGGTAAATCTTGTTTGGCAAAAAAAAAAGAGTTGCCTCTTAATGATTTTGTATCCTGACTCTCCCTTAACCATTAAGAGCCCTGATTTCATTTTGAACAATTAGCAAACAACCATATTTCATTTTACACTATATCATAAAAACCTCTTAATCATTAAGACCACTTAATCATTCTGCACTAAATCAGTTTCAACAACTGCCAAACAACCCCTTAAATAACAATCAATCATTGATGTCCCTTTAAAATGCTACTAGTTGAGGCTTTGAGCTCCTACAACTGAAGAAGGAGACATCAATCTTTAAAGATTGTGTCTAAAAAATGGCTAAGAAAATAAATAGTTGGACACCAAAAAGTAACTTCATTTGAACCAAATTCAATTGAAGGAAGCAGCTCCATCCCTAATGATGTCATTTTCATACAGTTTATCAGCACCGCAAACACGAAGCAAATTGCATCGTGGCAGGTTCATTTAGGAAAAGTAAATATCTTGAGAACCTATGAACCAACTATTCATTATGAATATCTTCGTAATGAATGATAACATCCGTGATATTTTAAGGTTATTCATCATGAATAATTCACGAAATGGTTGGTTTCCATATTCTCAAAATAACCATGATTGTCCTTTGAACTTATACCAAGTCAAGTATCCTCTGCTTTGGATAATTTCTCTTCTACTTCATTCCACATATGGGCATTTTTCGGAAACCTCTCCTTCATCTGCGCAACGAGCTCGTTTGCCTCGTGATGTAGGTTTCTTGATGTAAGACATCAAGTCTGGTGAAGCCTGGAGGGGTTTTTGGAACTACAACAACGGCGAAATGCTACCATCAACGATGATGATTTGATTGAATAACTGTAATGGATTACCATGGCCTCATGTGTTCAACTATGCGACAACGACTTGTGCAGGTCTATTGTAGCTTTTATACATAAGGCAACCCTAGGAACAGTGATGTACTGATGATGAATGATAATATAGATGATTTTATCACGACGTTTCAACGAAGGTGGCTGTAGGGAGTTGGAACTATGGAGATAGGAAGGGTTCGTCGACAAAACATGGGAGGGGTTTTGTTGAAAAAACGAGTGTAGAGGGAGGGGTTTTGGGGGTGGATCCGTGTATATATACATAATATTATATAAGATAATCTTATATAAATTACTTTATTTTTTGAATGTATAATAAAAAAAGTAAAATGGACAAAAATACCCTAACTTAACTTAGCTAAAGTAAGAAAAGTTAAATGAACCTGATATATAACGAAAATGAGACCAATGTGTAACAAAATCTAGAAGTTTAATATGTAACTTTCATATAGATTAATTTCTTTAAATATTGTAATAAAACTGATTATTTAGTGGTAAAATACAAGTATTCATACATTTTTATATTTATACGGTATTTCTTAAAAAATCAAAGATTATTACATAAATATTTTTATCAATTAACTTTTATTATAATTAATTATGTAATGTTTATTATTCAATATCGCATGTGGTCAAACCAAATGTTCTTTTTATAGATTGCAAGTTGCAACATGCTTTTTGATTAAGATTTTCTTTCTTTTTGGATATTAAAATAATTAAATATAAATAAATAAAGAAAAAAGTTGTCAAAATAATACTAAGAGGTTGTTTGTTTACCTTTTAATGGTTTCAATAAGAGACAACATCTGAATCGCTAAGAGGTAAATCTTGTTTGGTAAAAAAATGGGTTGCCTTTTAATGGTTCCAAAATCCTCTTAATGATTTTGTATCATGACTCTCCCTTAACCATTAAGAGCCTTGATTTCAATATGAACAATTAGCAAACAACCATATTTTATTTTACACTACATCATAAAAAACTCTTAATCATTCAGACCACTTAGGTCTTGTTTGTTTTTTCAATTTCAGCACTTAATAGCCACTTATCACTTATTCGGTCAGACATTTTTAGTTTCAGACCGTTTGTTTTTTTTCATTTTTTCAGAGCCACTTATCACTTATTTTCATCTTACCAAATAAGTGACAAAGTTTCCACTTATTTCCACTTATTTTCATCTAATGCCTCCTCCCCCACTGTTACCCAAAATCCACCGAGACTCCATCAATCTCCTCTCAAAAAGTCATTTCAGACTCCATCGATCTCTCTCAAAATCGACTCCTCTCCGGCATCGTCCCTATTTGGAAATGGGTTTGTTGTAGTTTTTGTTCTTGGTGGAAGCTTTAGAAGCCATTGATGGAAATGGAAGCTTTAGAAGTCATTGTTGTAGTTTTTGTTCTTGATGGAATTCGAAGGAGCAGGAGATGGAAATAGGAGCTTTAAAAGCCATTGATGGAAATAGAATCTTTGGAAACGTGGCCTATTTTTTTTTTTTTTATTGTTTTGAAAAACCTCACATAAATAAAGCTACTTGGTGACACACAATTGATATTGATAAATCCAAGACATGAATTATACAAAAAATTGCGAATCTTTTTTATTCAGATTTCAGACTTCAACACCACCACTTAAAAAACAAACAATCTTTTGTATTCATATTTCAGACTTCAGCACCACCACTTAAAAATCAGAAGTGAAATCAGACTTCAGACTTCAACACCACTTAAAAAACAAACGCCACCTTAATAATTATGTAGTTTGGCAGTTGCTGAATGGTTAGGTGCAGAATGGTTAAGTGGTCAGAATGATTAAGAGACTCTTATGATATAATGCAAAATGAAATATGGTTGTTTGCTAATTGTTCAGGATGAAATCAAGGCTCTGAATGGTTAAGACAAGGTCAAGACACTAAATCATTCAGAGAGTTTTGGAACCATTATGAGGCAGACCTTTTTTTTGCCAAACAAGATTTACCTTTTAACGATTCAGAGGTTGTCTCTTAATGGAACCATTAAGAGGTAAACAAACAACCCCTAAACCATTCAGCAACTGTCAAACAACCCCTAATTATTTAAAAGTAAATATAGAGTTAAATAAAACAAATTGGAAAAAGGGACGAAATCCCTTGAAAAGTTTAACAATCGTTTTAAAATTAAATATAATTCATAATTTTTATTTAAAAATTATAATAATCATTTTAAAGACGTATATTCACACACTTTTTTTTTTAACTATTTTAAAACATAATAAATAATTTATAATGACACAATGAATAAAAAGACACATTTTATTATGATTTTTTATAAATAATTTTAATTTCATAAAAACCCTTCAAACATGAACTCAATTGGTAAAGAAATATATTAACTTTGCTCAAATTCAACATTCGAATTATGTGGAAAACGGGTGTGAACCCTTTCGTTAACCTCAACCGTTGAAGCAGATTTCGTATAAAACCTGTTAAAATTACCAGTAATCAACATTTTGCTTTTAACATCCAATCTTTAATATCCAAAATACATCTTAAAAAAATTAAAACTTAAATGAATATTCTTGTTTCTTCCACCATCTTCTTTTCACTCCAATCAACTTCATGTTTGATTTTTCATCTTTTCTTGCACTTTTCCCTTCCTTTATTTTCTTTTTTGTACATCCCAATATCTACCCAAATGAAATTAGGACAAAAAAAAAGTCCCAATATTCTCTCTCCCCCAAATTTCCATCTCCAATCTTTCCATCTCTTCATTTCACCAACAACAAAAAGCACTCATCTTTTTTTCATCAAGATTCCATAAATCCATCAATCAAGATTCAAGACTCATCTGGGTTTGTGTTATTTTGGGTTGAATTGGGTGTGAAATGACGAGAATGCCCCTGGGCATGTCGTCGATGAAGATGATTGATGGGTGGTGGTTAACATCAGATTGGTGGGAGGAGATGAATGAATCAAGGAGGTGGCAAGATGGGATCTTTTTTGCTCTTTGTGCTTCTTATGCCCTAGTTTCAGCCATTGCTCTTGTAAGCTATTTGCCCAAATCAAAACACACACACTTACACTGTTACACACACTTGTTTTTAAGTTCATTAACTTGTGGGTGAATCTGATTTTATGCATTAGTGAGTTGTACTTTATGCATTGGAACTTGTACTTCAATATTGATTTGGGAATTTTGAGCTCTTGTAATTAGGCTTACCTAAAATGTAGGAGGGGGGGGGGGATTACTTTGCAGTCTAGGGTTGTTTAAGGATATGTTAAGACCACGGTTTGTGAAAAGCTCATTAACGACACTCATAACTTGTTCAGCCAGCTGAACAAAACAGTTTTATCACTGTTTTTAGTGGCTTATTCAGTAAGTTTCTAGGGGGAGCTTTATGCAGAAAGCGAATTTTTTTCAAACCTGCCCATCGTAATTAAAAAAACAAGTTCCTTCCATCTATGAAAAAAAAAACTCTCCCATACAAAAACCTTTCCGATCTATAAAAACAAATGAATCCACACGACAGTTTTATCCATACAAGACTTAATAGAAACCCAACCAAACTGTCCCTAAGTGGTTGAAACTTTCTATAAACCAAACGGAGGTGGGGTCAGGGGAGGGTAAGATGTATGGAGACGTGACGTCTACCATAAAAAGTAGATAGGTTGTTTCTGTGAAGACCACGGTTTGTGAAAAGGGTGGAAAAGATAGAAAGACGTATATGATATAACCCTAAATAATCATGAATATTATTCATTATTAATGAAATATCATATTATCATGCATTTTCATTACTTAAGATATCATACATTTTCATCATGAAAATCACAAACCTTCATTATGAATATCTATCACACAATATTCATCATGAATAAAGCATGAATAGTTGGTTATCAGTTACAGCTCTCATTTGAACCTGCCCCTTATTGCTAAAGATGCATAGTTTTCCTATATGAGAATATTATCACCATTTGTTTGCAAGTCATCTATACATGTTTTTTTGTGAATGTGGTGTGACAACTTTCTCCTTTTACGCCTTAGTGGTTTATAAACCAAAAGACGGGTTAATTTCATCAATATAACGTTTGCTTTATGTTTGTCTACGGCTCTACATTCTTGCAGATTCAATTAGTTAGGATCGAACTAAGAGTGCCGGAGTACGGTTGGACGACACAAAAAGTTTTCCACCTCATGAATTTCGTCGTAAATGGAGGTAGGATTTTAATCATCCATTAAAACCATTTTTTCTTCTTGAAAGGTTAGGGGTAACAAGTATGCATCGTGTGTTTTGCAGTGCGTGCCATTGTCTTTGGATTTCACTTGCAAGTGTTCGGTTTGCATCCCAAGGTGATTATGCCGATTCGTACTACTTCTTTCAAATAAACGTATCTTGGAAATTCAAGACAAAGCGGAGGACATACGCTTTTGTTACTCCTTTCGTCCCAAAATAAGTGTTCACGTTTCTACTTTAGTTTGCCCCAGAATAAGTGTCCACTTTCAAAACTAATTGTCTACTTTCCAATTCTACCCTTACTTATGAGATGGAGAAATTCATTACTCCCTTTATTATTAGGGGTAAAATTGTCATTTAGTTAATTAAAAAGTGCAACAATTTTCGTACTCCCTTCATCCCACGTGAAGTGCAACAATTTCCGTCTTGCAACTACCCATGGAAACGGCGGCATTCCCATTTTAGTAAATTTCAAAGTTAGAATTACCTATATACCCCCGTTGACATTATGACGCAGCGTAGGTTTGAGGAAGGATCGACAAACGTCTAAACCCTTTTGATAACGAGATTACAAATTGTAAAACTCGAGAAATTAAGAGAAAACTCTTAAAAGCTGAACTTTTATTGAATAATTGAACTTGATTGATTTATTAACAATGAAACCTAGCTATCCTATTTATAGCTAAACTAACTAAGAAATAACTATGGAAATTAGAACTATCCTAATTATAAACTAACTAGGAAGCTATTTAAATAACTAATAAAAAGAAACTAAATAATCCTAAATTAACTATAAAACTTAATTAGATAAATAATAATAATCCTAATATAATTATAAAGATAATAAATAATAATTAAAATTAAATAATTATCCTAAACTAATTAAGAAATAAAATAACCAAATAAACAAATCATAGCAATCCTTTCAGGACTCGTTAGAACGCGCCCACGACTTTGAACGCGACCCAAGTTGCGGGATAAGTCGCGTAAACGATTGTTTCTCGGTTTTTGATGCCAGATTCCGAGCTTCTCTCGAGCTCGTTTTCTTCTTTTCCAAAGATAGAAGAAACACCTTGATAACTCTTGAATTCTCCCTGTATTACATTATTACTACTTATTGATGCTATCACGATATGTATCGATATGGGTCGCCAGATTTCTTTAATTTTTCTTTTTAAACGAGGGATGTTTAGATATTTGACCAAAAGTCAAATAATTTCTTTAAAATTTCGCTTAATTTACGATTTTGCTTGTTAGGTCTTTATATGGATGCTATTGGAAGTTCCCGGTCTACTATTTTTCTCGACGTATACGCTTCTTGTCCTATTTTGGGCGGAGATATATCACCAGGCAAGTAAAGTTCGTCTTCCCGTCTCCAATCGTATTGTTTTCACATCAACAGATTCTCCATAATTTCTCCAAAATCAAGAAGCAAAAGTTGAAATCTCCATAAAGAAGTTACATTCAACTCCAACAATTTCTTTTCTCCATTTTTGGAGATTTCAACACTAATTATATTATTAAAATATTCAATACATTTAATATCCCTCGAAACTTTTAATATAAATTTTATATAAAAACTCCATTTGCTCCGTTTTGGAGAATCTGTTGGAGATGCTCTCATCGATCTTCGTATTTTTTATTGTTTTTTCTTATATGATGAGCAGGCGAAAAGTTTACCGACGGATAAGCTCAGGATTGTTTATGTGTCGGTTAATGCGGGAGTTTATTTGATACAAGTAAGCTACTTATAGGCATGTGTTTTTAATTTGTTTCCCGTTGAACATTTTACGTACTCCTTTTGTCCCAAAATAAATGTTCACGATGAAAAAGGCACACGATTTTAGAAATGTGTAATTATTACGCTTTTTAATTAACTAAATGACGATTTTACCCTTAATAATGGAGGGAATAATGAATTTCTCCATCTCATAATTAAGGGTAAACTTGTAAAGTAGACGCTTTTGAAAGTGTGGACATTTGTTTTCGGAAAACGTTGTTTTTTGTCTTACGATCGGTAGATCTACCATTAAAAAGCTTAAAAAACGTTAACCACTTCGGTTGCTATTTTGATGTATATATATAGGGTCAGGTTCAGGAAAAAATATGAAAAACTGAGGAACATTCTAACAACCATTCATCTGTACCATATGCACATGTGCATACAAATAATTTGTCCGTTATGCACACGTGCATTATATAAACCATGAAACATCTTCAATTACTTGTATGCAACACATGATGGTTATTAGGGTGTTCCTTAGTTTTTCATCTTTTAGGGGTTTTCCTTTGAGCCTCACTTTATGTGTGTATATATATAGTCCCAATCATTTGCAAACCTTTTAAATCATGCAAAACAATCCCAATTGTTCATCTAGTCTAATAAATATCTGTAAGTGTAACCATAAATATCTTGATTGTTTCCTAATCTAAATTGTTGATCATAATGAATAAACTCTGATCATTTTCCATAAATATCCATATCATAATAAATGAACCCTCATTATTTCTATAAATATCTCAATTGATGGTTCTCATTCGATATCGTACATACTACATGCTTAACACAAGTTGTTTGCATCAGGGTTGTCTTTGGATATACCTTTGGTTGGACGATAGCAGTATGGTGCAATTCTTCGGAAAGATATTTGTTGCAGGTTAGGCCTAATACGACATCCCGTCTTTACCAAAAGTTGAGCCTAAATTCCGAACGAATGTAAAAACTTTTTTGGTTTTTCGACTCATCGTTAAATAAAAGTTTAACAAAAATACTTTGTATGCCCCCCTTCGTACCATGAAAATTGCAATTCTTGACGAGACACATAGTTTTAGCGTGTTTAACCATTTGTCAAATGTCTAAAATATCCTTTAGTAATAACCATTTGTCAAATGTCTAAAATACCCTTTAGTAGTAATAACCGTTTGTCAAATGCGATAAAATACCCTTAGTAGTGACCATTTGTCAAATGTCTAATATACCCTTTAGTAGTGACCGTTTTGTCAAATGTCTAAAATACCCTTTAGTAGTAACCGTTTTGTCAAATGTCTAAAATACCCTTTAGTAGTAACCGTTTGTCAAATGTTGAAAATACCCTTTAGAGCTTCGTGTATGAAACTGAAACTTGACCCTTTATCGTAATCTTGCAGTTGTATCGCTTATGGCAGCCGCAGGCTTCCTGCTTTATGGAGGAAGGTGAGACTTCGAAAACCTTTTCGCTGATGTTATTAAGCATTTATAATAATTTCTACTACGCCCTCCGTCCCAAAATAAATGTCCACGATGAAAAAGGCACAATGTTTTACAAATATGTAATATACACTTTTTAATTAACTAAATGACAAATTTACCCTTAATAATAGTGGGAGTAACGAATTCCTCCATCTCATAGTTAAGGGTAGAATTGGAAAGTAGACACTTGCCTTGAAAATGGACACTTATTTTGGGAACCGAGGGAGTATTTCTCACTATTGAGACCGAAATCTTTGCGTTTTTCTTTTTTTCCAACGTTCATAAATTGTTATATATATCGAATGCTTTTTAGGTTATTTTTTATGCTACGACGGTTTCCTATTGAATCTAAAGGGAGACAGAAGAAACTTCACGAGGTCGGTGTTTGTTTCCGTCCGTTTATTCTTCGAGATTGCTTTACAAATAGTTTCCATCTTTGCGTTATTAGCCAACATGTTCTTTACTCCCTCCGTCCCAAAAATAACTGTCCGCTTTCAAAAGTAAATGCCTACTTTCCAATCCAACCGTTAATTACAAGATGGAGAAATTCATTACTCCCTCTACTATTAAGGGTAAAATTGTCATTCAATTTATCAAAAGGTGTAGTAATTACACATTACTAAAATTGTGTTTTTTTCATTGTGGACATTTATTTTGAGACGTTGGAAATACTTCATTAATATGTGTGGATAATTTAGCAAAACCACTCGGAATTTAGCATAACATATTCCTAATGGTTTTGAGGATGTTCGTTTTTTCTGTTTTCATGGGAATAGAGAGCGGCCACATAGCGAAACGCGGTTCTTGGCATAACTTGTGCTAAATTGTTGCAGGTTGGATCGGTAACGGCAATATGTTTCACTTGTTTTCTTGTAAGATGCTTTGTGGTAAGATTCAATCTATCTTTCTTAACTATAATTTACAAAAGACCCAAAAGGGGTCATTGGCTCAGTGGGATCTGGGTTACCGGTAGATCCCAACCTCCCTAGTGACACCATTCCCGTAGGTCGTTGGTTTGAGTCTCCTTGGGGCCACTGGGGATTTTTCTTACTGTTATCTTACAGGCCCCATGGAATTAGTCAGAGGTGCGCGTAAGCTGACACAGACACCCATGGTTAGAGATGCACGAGGCCTGGGCCTCCCAAGCCCGTTGTTAGTTAGCAAAAGAAAGGCTCTGGCTTTTTAAGGCCCATACCGGGTTTTGGGTTGAAAAAGGACCCAATCAGGCTTTTTGGGTTTAACCGGACTTTTTTAGGCTTTCGTAGGCCGGGCTTTTTCGGCCGGCCAAAATTTCGGGCTTCGGGCTCACTAAACCCGGGCTTTTTTGGGTTGGGTTGGGCTTTTTTTTTGCATCTCTAGCCACGGTTACTCCCAAAAAAAAAAAGACATGATTAAGTTCTATAGTTTATGACCCGTTGCGTGTTTGCTTTTGGGTTAAATGGGCCCGTCACCCCACTCGGTTCCTCATTTATTCGAACTTTGTTTTGTGAAATTGCAGGATGTTCTCTCGGCTTTTGATTCAGAAGTTTCATTGGACGTACTTGATCACCCGGTTCTAAACTTCATTTTCTACATGGTACAATACTAAGACCCCATCTTTATATCAGACGATATAGCTTATTTTTTGAGCTTATTGAAATAATCCCGTGTTTGATTTGCCATAAGATAGCTTATTGATTCAAACGGTGTTTCAATAAGCTTCAGAGGCTCTCTTTCACTTTTTTTTTCCAATTATGCCCCTTATGTTTATCCAATTACATGTCCTTTTAGGTCATTTTACATTGTAATCTAGTTTATTAGCTAGTTTTACCAAACATTACTAGTTTATCAACCAACAACCAGCTTTTAAGCTAACCACATGGGTTGTGGCGTATTGGTTAAGGCCCTGGGGGATGTGGTGGAATATTCTATCTGCCCAAGGTTCGAATCCATTCGAATCCAGGTGTACACAACAATTGTGGTCACTGAGGTTTAATCAGAACAGATGTCTTACAACCATAATTTGCCAAGGGATTACTCCTAGGACACCCTTCCCAAAAAAAAGCCCAACTTTTGAGCTAGGGGGCAAACAAATCATATATAAACCGTCTAAAAGTTAGAAACAGTGAAAACCACTAGTTTGTATGTGTTGTTTCATAGATGAAACAACTCGTCTGAAGATGCAGTGTTGTTATTTCTCTTGCATTTTTATGACTTCCTCTTATGAACAGCTAGTTGAGATCCTCCCGTCGGCTCTCGTGCTCTACATTCTTCGGAAGTTGCCGCCCAAGAGAGTATCGGCACAATACCACCCTATTCGTTAGCGGCAAGGGTAACCGTTCACTTCGACATAAGAGTTCACGGTCGATTTGGTATTTAGATGCTACCGTATTTGAGCAATGATGTTTTATGTTGCGATCTTGATCTGTAACTACGCGTAAGGTTTATTGGGTCAGTTTGGTTTGTTTTATTGATTTGCAACTACAATAGCAATTATGATTGCCACTTTGATTGGAGAAATATTTTTGATCAATTTCTTCATTTTTATTATTATTTTTTTTTTTGTGGATTTTCATTGTTGAAAGGTTAAAGAGTCATGTAATCAAATGTTTGTGGATTTCCATTGTGTTGGCCTGTACTCTTGTAGTTTGTTATAATTACTTTCATTTTCTTGAGCAAAAAGGTTGATTATCGACAACCCTGACGGACCTCAAATGAAACCCACCCCTAGGAGCCACATGGACCAGGGATTCATTTCCGAGCTGACTCGGCTACTGAGGTTAGCGAGTAGCGAAAGCGAAGGGGGTTAAGCCTGTCTCGTGCATGATTCGAACTTGAACATCTGTTGTGTGTTTGTCAGCTGAGCTACACGCAAGAAAGTTATAATTATTTAAAAATTCAACAAAGAAATCCCCTTCATCCCTGTAACAAGTAAAAAATAACTCAGTTTTCTTGACCGGAACCGGTCTAACCTGTTCATTTGCAACTAGTCCAACCTAATAAGCTTAATGGGACACACAACTTAGAGTCGGCTATAATGATTGTTTGATAGTGACTTAGTGATATAAAAAAATGATTTATTCAATAAGCTTCTAATGGGGAGAACTTTAAGCAGAAAACCAAGAATTTTTCCAAACCTATCCCTTCCAATTAAAAAAGCATACTCCATCTATGAAAAAATCCACCAAAAAAAACATTCTTATTCTATACAAACAAATTAATCTACACAGACAACTTTATACATACAAGACTTGATGGAAAACAAACCAAACAATCTCTAGTAGTTTACCAATCTTTATTCATACAAGACTTTAATGAAAAACCAACCAAACAGCCTCTAGTAGTTTACCAATCTTTTCTCATGATTTTCGTTCCACCACACAGATAGCTTTATCCATACAAAACTTAATGGAAAACCAACAAAATAACCCCTTATTAGTTTACCGATCTTTTCTCATGTTCTTTATTCCACCTATTTTGACGGTACAAAAAAAATGCATTTTAGTCTTGCTCAACTCCCGTCTTGTCCCAATCAAACGTTGTTACAAATCATAATCCAACAATATTTTGTATTGTCCTGTCTCGTATACCAAACTGAACAAATGAAGCCACCAAATAAATAGCAATTGTATTACAACATACAAAACTTGTAAAGTTGAAGATTTGTAGGCAAAAAGTTGATAAAAGAATAATACCCATAATATACTTGCTATATTTCAGCATTTCTTTACACAAACAACTTACAAAAACATCACCAAGTTATGTGCATTTTGAAGTGTAAAGTAAAGCTAGCATGCCACCTGACCTCTAGAAACAAAAGATTTCTACAAGAACTTCTGCACCTTCGACTTACGTTCCGTTCATTGTCTGATTCCGTCGACCGGTGGGGCGGCAAATCTCACTTCCGCAGGCCGTGCTACTACCACTGCTTCATCAGCAAATAGCGTTTTGATGAATGACGGGGTTTTTAAGGGTCGACGTCCTGTCATTTTTGGATATACATCTTCCAGGAAATAGTAGGCGTGACCAGCGATCATTCCCTGAATCGTTCAACAAATAATAGCATCAATAGAGCCAAAAACATTAAAAAGTTAGCAACGGGTCGTTGGTTCACTGGTACTTGGGTTGCCGGTAAATCCCACGATTCCTGAAGGTTAAGGGCCCGTTTGGTTTGCTGCATTTGGTGGGATTTGAAATTGGATTCCATTCAAATCCCGGCCCGCTTTGGTTTAAAAGGAAGTCTAGAATTGAAATCCCGGGATTTCAATGGAAGCCCACAAACATTGGATTTAAAATGGAGAATGGAGGTAGTTGGCATTTCAGGGGATTTCATAATAATTTGTTTGTAATAATATTTTAGAATATGTTAAAAAGATTAGTTTTGTAATACCAATTAACAAAAAATACTTTAATTATTTTTATAATTTGCTTTTATAAATTATCTATGAAGAATGGAATTCAATTCAATTCCAAATCCTACGAACCAAACACACTAAAGATTCCAAATCCTTTCTTGAAATCCAAATCCCTCAAAAACATTCTGTCAAACGGAAGGCCCCCTAATTATCTTTGATAATTAATCCAAAGTCTCACCAAGGATGAAGAGAGTGTGTGTGTGTGTGAGTTTTTTTTTTTTTTTGGAAAGGGTGTTCTAGGCTATGCCTAGACTAATCCCTTGACAAATTATGACTGTAAGACATCAGCCCTGATTAAACCTCAGTGACCACAATTGTTGTATACGCCTTTCAAACATAAACATTTACGACAAATATTATGTGGACTTACAAGTAGATCCACCCAAGCGCTAGCACCAACAAGAACAGAGAAGCCCAATAAAACCTGAAACGGATTCAAGAAGATTAGGGATGGAACCAAACCAAACAAACCCAGTATATCCCATCCGACGGTGGGGGTGGGATATATGCAGACATGACCTTTATCCCAAAGAGTAGAACAGATGAATCATATATCCCCCAAATCTAGGAAAAGAAAGACCTTCCATTGCTAGGCTCAAACTTCTTATAATCAAGCCCATTACAATATTGATACTACTCGAGTTCAAGATACATACAAAAACTCCATATATTAAACATTTATGCAATGTATAAGGCTCCATATTTTCGGCCAGTTTTTACCAAACATGATTAGTTTATCAGATAACTAGTTTTTCAGTTAACAGCTAGTTTGCCGAATATGGCCTAAATTAGCATAAGATGATTAACATATCAACAAGAACTCACCCATGGCAAGTAAGCCGCGGTAAAAGTAAAGAGGCCCAAGAAGCTCATATGAATAAACGGATTTTGCTTGCTCCACACATAAACCTGTGACGCAACGAAAAATAAAGAAATCAAGATTTTTAAACTCAAGTTGTTCTAGAATGTTCTTAAGACGTGAAGA
This sequence comes from Arctium lappa, assembly GCA_023525745.1. Lineage (NCBI taxonomy): Eukaryota > Viridiplantae > Streptophyta > Magnoliopsida > Asterales > Asteraceae > Arctium > Arctium lappa. Next base: position 2,395,156 of record CM042059.1, on the reverse strand, counting down.
ATGAAGATACAACGAAGTTAACTCATTACCATCATAAAAGTCAGTGAATTGCTAAGGAAAATGATCTTAGCAAAAGATTCCGACACATAAGGTATCATCCCTCCCACAAGTACGATACTCGTCAAGACGGTAGCACCAAATAAGAGCATATAAAAGAAATCCGCGGTCCTGCCCCTAAAGGAATTTTCTTCAAGAAGTTTGCAGTATCGAGCCAGAAAGAACATATGAAACAGGAAGTCCAAGTCTGCAAAACAAAGATGATATCGTAAAGGTCAAGAATGCAAGATGACGTATGAGAATGCATTTGGCAACCATAAGCTAGCTTGTTTTTTGAGCTTATTGAAAAAGCTCCGTTCGTAGTCAATAAGCTAGCTTATTGAAACACTACTTCAAGTAGCGTTTCAATAAGCTACAAGGGCTTTTTTCCACTCTTTTCAATTATGCCCCTTCTTTTTTTTTCTTTTTTTTTTTTCCAATTAACACCATCTCCAACAGATTTTCCGAAATGGAGAAAATGAAGATTTTGGACAAAATTTTTGCTCCAACAAATTCTCCAAAATGGAGGAAGCATGAGAGAGAAACAAACTTTTATTACATTCCTACCAATAAGAAACCTTTGATGTTAAATGTTTATTAGAGAGAAATAATATTTTATTACATGTATAAAGTATTCTACTAAATATAAGTAATATTGTAATCTCCAAAATAGAGAATGTATTGGAGTTGAACGCAATTCTTTTTGGAGATCTTGAGTTTTGATTCTCCATTTTGGAGAAATTTTGGAGAATCTGTTCGAGATGCTCTAATTTTTCAACATGTCCATTTAAGTCATTTTACATCATCAATTTATCATCCAACTTATCAGCTATTTTTTACAAAACATGACAAGCCGATCAACTAGCTACACTTCAACACAGTGCAAGTAGGATTGGTACAAACAAGCAAAAAGCACATTGTTTCGTGGTCCAATTCGGATGGGAACAATGAAGCGAAGTTCCGTTAGGAACCCAAAATTGATTAGGAACCTGGGAACCGCCTACAGCGCGCCATGTGTCCCTCTTCATGATGAATATGGACGTGTTATTCACCCTGAATCACACATTCATGATGAATAACTCGTCCATATTCCTGATGAATATGCCACGTGTCACGTTGTGGGCAGTTCCCGGGTTCCTAATCAATTAACAGTGTCCCCATATATGGTTCCTCATGCATAAGAATATAACATAAAGAAAACTTTAGAGGGTATCATCACGATTCTGCTGTTTCTTAGACATGTTCACCACAACTTACAATCCTTCTTGCTTCTACGACAACAGAAAACCAAAATTGCTTAAAAACATTTGCAAGAACGCTTACCCATCTTTCGGAAATAAAGAAAATTGGTGATCAGCCGCCAGATTTGGTACTGCTTAACGACAAGTCTGGGATTCAAGTACAAGTTATATGGCGAAATGATCTGCACAACGTTACACAAGCCACGTTTAATGACCACTCTCGTATCTTCAACCCACCGCTTTCACATTTATCTTAACTTAACCACAATAAATCATCATGCAAATCAAAAGAAGCTAAGTAAACCAAATCTGCCATCCAATAAATTTCTTAACACAATGCAAATGCCCAAAAATCACTAGAGTTTTGAGATAACATAATTGGTCAATTTTCCCCCAAAATAAAATAAAATTGAACAACCCAATTGGGAATCATCAACCCTGATAGGAGCCCTATATTTTTTTTTCGCCCAATTTTATTCCTCAATCGAATTGCATAATAGCAACCAAAAAAACATGTTTATCTTACTTTACGAAATCAAAACATACAATTGAACATTTCAATTTAATGAAATCGATCTCTATACCACCGACGCACCTACGCCAATGAAACTGTTAAAAATTGGAAAAATTGGAAACAAATAGACCCTATAATCTTCATCTTTGAACAATTTACGGAATCAAATAATCGAATTGGGGAAATTAAACATCTTTAATTGATACACAAAATCGAACAAACGATCAAACCCTTTAAACCCATTAATCATCATACAACCATTTCCAAAACCCCCAAAATTTCGAAAGACTTTAACCACAAAATCGCACAGAAAATATGAAATTACCTCGAGGGAGCAACCAATTGTGGTGACAATTGCAGCTGTGAGATACGAACGAGTGATAATAGGCATCTGTTTGTACCAATCCTCCACAGCTTGCGCCATTTTTTTAACCCTGAAATTCTTAAAGACAAACAATCACTAAAATCGAGCTTCAACTTCTAATCTCGATAATCAGCGATGGGGATGTATATAAAGAACTCGAAGAATCTAGAGAGAGAAAGAGACGGATCTGGGAAATTTTAGAGAGAGAAATGTATTAAAAGCCTTTCAAAGAAAGTGTTATAACTATATATATATATATATATATAGGATTATTATGCTAATTTATATATTTTACGAGAAGGGAAGAAGTATGATATCATATATGATTGTACGATTTGTGGGTGTGTTTAATTATATATGATTAAACGTATATGTATTGTCAATATAACATATATTTAATCATATATGAGTAAGTTTGTGTGTCATATATAATATCACACTTATCTCTTTCTCGTAAAATATTTAGTTTCTCGTTTGAACATGCCCTATATACATAGTCAGATGAAGGATCATGCGAGAAGTTAAACATTTTACGAGAAGTCGAAAAGTCTCAATATCATATATGATTACACGTTCTTTGTTTATATATTGTCAATGTAACGTGTGTTTAAGCATAATTAAGTTTGTATATCATATATGATATCATATTTCTCAACTTCTCGCAAATTTTTTAGTTCTCTTTTGAATCTGCCCCTATATATATAAATGATGCAACTCATGCAACCCCTTTAGGGAAGTTCAAATACAACCCATTTACATTATGTAATTCATACAACCCCTCTATCCATCACTTATTTTATTTTCACTTTTGAAATTAAGAAAAATAGAAAAACTAAAAATAAAATAAGTAGTAGATAAGAGGTTGTTTGGCAAACTAGTTTATAAGCTAGCTTGTAGCTGATAAGCTAGCTTTTCAAAACACTACTTTAAATAGCGTTTCAATAAGCTAGCTTATGATCATCCAAACACGTACCAGGAAGAAAAGTTAGCTGATATAAGCTAGTTTTTTTTTTTTTTTGCCAAACATAGCCTAAATAATAACCTACCTCTATAAATGTTTAACTTCTTATTTAAGGGTGACCATATATAATATTCTTGATTAAATATGGTGTACGCGAAGGAGCGTGAGTAACACGCACCAATCACAGACGGCTGTGACATGTTTTAGCCAATCATATTATTTGAAAGTAAGATAATGATCTCATATTGACTTCAATGAGTAAACTACAAATTTGGTCCCTCTGGTTTTTCAAAAGTAACATTTTTTGCGTTCACAATTTTAAAATTACAAAATGGCCATCGTGGTTTACTGAAACGTCTGGATTTAGTCTCTCCTTTAACGACTGTTAAATGAGAGGGATTTTCGTTCTTTTATTATTTTTAATCTTTTACTCAATTAAAAACCAAAGGGACCAAAATCATAAAATCGATTTGATTGGGTAAAAAACAAAAACATTTTTTCGATTTGTTTGTACATATATTTTACACATTTGTACTAGGGGTGTTCGCGGTCCGATTTTGGGCGGCTTAACCCCCTAAACCACAAACCAAACTACAAATGACGGTTTAGAAAAATTTCAAACCGAGCGGTTTGGTAGTAAGTGACCAAACCAGTTAAACCGGACCACAAAGAGACGGTCTAGTCTGACCGGTTTAGGCGGTTTAGGCTTCTTATAGGCTTTAAGCTAAAAAAACATAAACTCTATATCCGAAATAAAATTTTTACCAATATAACATTATTAGAAAATAATATATCAAATTATAAAAGAACGTTTATATATTAAATTATAAAAAACATTGAACAAGTTGAAAAAAAAGTTAAACAAGTCCACCAACAATGGTTGAATTTTGGACAAATATTGAGAAAGTCGAAGGACGATTTGGATTTAGATTTGGATTTTTAATGAATCTTAGAACTTTGTCAATTTAGATAACACAATCACTTGAGAAAATAAAAACCAAAGACATAATTCTTTGACGAATTTTTTTTAATTGAGCTATAAAAGTTGAGTTTATAACATGAAAACTAAATATGATTAAAACATGCGTATTTTTTGCTGTCGGTTCGGTCTAGACTGCTCAAAAAAATAGTCAAACCGCAAACTAGACCAGACCGAACGGTTTGGCTATTTTTCAGACCGAGTTGGACCGTCAGACCGCTCAAACCACCAAAAATGGTCTCGTTTCACTTGGTTCGACCGGTCTAATGGTTTTTTTTTAACACCCCTAATTTATACTATAAACAATTATTAAAAAATAAAAAATGACATAAATGTAAATAGTAAATAAATAACTGTGATAAACAAATTTGAGGGACAAGAACCAAAATTTCGAACAAACCACGTGAACAAATATAATCAACTCTATTTAAAATTAATTACTTTTTAATAATAAAAAATAAATTAAATGTTTTATTTATTTTATGAAACTTAATACAAGGAAATTGAATGAAATAGTCAATCTTCCGTTTCCAATTCACTTTATAGTCATCTTTCTAATGCAATTCTTAAAATAGTTTGGATTTTATTAACCAATTTTTTCCTAATTAAAAAAGTAGAAAAAAAATATGGTTTATTCCTAAATTACTTGCCTAAAGATAATTATTTATTTACACTTAATATCCTTATAATTAATTATTTAATTAATTTATATTCCTTATATCTTTTATTTTCATTTAACACTATTATCATATTAACATACATAATCATATATCAAATAAAATACATCAAAATTATAAGTGTCTCGTCAAATATCACAATTTATGATCAAATAAGAACATTTCGAGGTAGATACGTGATTGTGGGTAGATTGTATATGTTTTGAACAAATACATATTATCTTAACGATGTTATTGAAGTCTTGTTTGCATCATTGCTTCGGATGGCATCGATGATGCTTTTATGGGCATGATCCGAACAGTCAATCCTTTATCGAATTCTGGCATTGGGATTCTCTTGAAGGGTTCGTCGTTGTTAAAAAGAACCCATGTGAATTGTGTCACCAAACGATGCATCATGGCTAAAGTTTCCATTTTCGCAAACTCGATACCAGGACACATCCTTGGCCCTGCTCCAAACGCCACGAAGCAAAAAGGTGGTGGCGATGGTGCATTTTTCTCAAAACGGGTTGGATTGAACATGGTCGGGTTCTGAAAAATGCTATTGTCCATATGTGTCATGGATTGAGACACTAAGATCTGAAAAACAAACACAATATGCAAATACAAATAAACAGTTTTTCCAATCGTAGTTTGTATGAAATATAATTTTTAATAGTTTATTTGACGTACTTGCCATCCTTTTGGAATTATGTACCCTCCATACTCGATATCTTGCACAGTTCGCCGGAAGGATAAAACCACGGGAGGGTTTATCCTCAGCATCTCGGATGCTACTCTCCATGTGTACTTCATCTTCGTAAGGTCTTCCCATGTCAAAGCTTCCCCTGGTGTCTTGTTTTTGGCAATTTCTCCTTGTTCTGCAATATCAATTATCTAATTACATTATAAAAGCTCTACATTTTTAAAATAAAGTGTATGTATTAGTTATTTTATTGGACACATGTGTTTATATGACACATTTTCAAATAATATCTTATAAAAGAACTAGTATGACATTTTATTTTAAAAATATTCTAAAAAAACTTGTTAAAACACCCAAAAGTGTTCTACACACCTGTAACACCCTGAAATCTGAGAACTTATTTGGCTTTCAGTTCGCGTTGAAATTTTCTGTATCTTGGAATTTTATATTAAGTATTTAAATTTTATTTGGTGAAGCATCGTTGGTCGAAAGTTCCAAACTCGAGCCCTACAGGAAGCTCGCGATAGTGCCCGCGATAGTGACAGGGTGTCACTATCGCGAAGGCACAATCGCCGGGGGGTCAAGAACCTACAGTACAACTCGCACGATAGTGCCAGGCGAGAGTGCCTTGGTCACTATTGCGGAGTCACAACCGCGCCATCTGTACCGCAGGTGGGGGGGGGGAACCCGGGCGATTATGCCCCGCGACAGTGACATTGTCACTATCGCCATGTCACTATCGCGGACGGGCAACTTGGGCTATAAAATGGCAGATCCGATTCTTATTTCATTTTATCTGATTTTGGTTGGCTTCTAGGTCGTTTCTCTGCAAGTCTAAGGTAAGAATTCATTCCCTTCACCTCTCTCTTCATAAATACTCTTAGCTACCATCCCCATTGATCATTTATGTCAATATCTACTAGGTTGTTGGAAGCTTTAAGTTCAAGTGTTTATCTCCTAGGGTTTGGGTTTTACTTGCTATTGTGAACACGTTTTAGATGAGAACAGGGCAGAAATCCATTGATTTGTATTATCACGTCTTGACCAAGAAAAACAGAAACAAGGGGTATTTATACCCACTTCTATCACTAACCGACATAGCAAAAACAAGAGTACAAACAAGAATAGCACTAAGTACAACAACTCTAATACGCCCCCTCAAGATGGACTCGTAAAAATGTCTTGAAGAGCCATCTTGGATGTGATAGGTTGCATCTTAGACTTTGGTAGCGGTTTAGTGAGAATATCTGCAAGCTGAAAACGACTTCTGATCGACATTAGTTTAATAGTGCGATCAAGAACCTTATCACGAACAAAATGGCAATCGAGTTCGATGTGTTTAGTACGTTCGTGAAAGGTAGGATTGGAGGCTAGTTGAATGGCTGAATTGTTATCACAAAAAACCAAAGTTGGATTGTTTGTAGCTACACCAAAATCTCGTAGCAGATGTTGTAACCAGACAATCTCACACGTCACAGCAGCAATAGCTCGATATTCTGCTTCGGTGGACGAACGAGATACAATAGATTGTTTCTTGGATTTCCACGAGATCAAGGAGTCTCCAAGAAAAACACAAAAAACGGTAATGGATTTTCGGGAATCTGGGCACCCAGCCCAATCAAAATCACTAAAAGCCTTTAGTTGAACCGATGGCTTAATTCCACAAGTATCCCAAGACGCATCACTAAAAGCCCGTAGTTGTAAAGACTGTTTGGCTGAAAGAAACAACCCTTGACCTGGATGAAGTTTCAAATATCTGAGAATATGAATAGCAGCTTGCATATGAGGAACACGAGGATTAGTCAAATATTGACTAAGCCTATGAACAGAGTAAGCGATGTCTGGTCTTGTGATGGTTAAATACATAAGACGTCTAAGCAGCCTTCTGTACCGGGTTGGATCAGTAAGAAGCTCTCCAACAGAACTGGATAACTTAGTTTTTGGATCCTTAGGATAATGCGTCGTTTTGGCAGCCAATAAACCAGCGTCTTCAAGAATCTCTAGAACATATTGTCTTTGAGAAATGAATATGCCAGCCTTGGATCTTGCTACTTCAAGGCCCAAAAAATGCTTTAGCTGCCTAAGATCTTTCAACTTGAAACGGTCACTAAGGCATCCCTTTACAGCATTGATTTCACTGATAGAAGCACCCGTGATCACGATGTCGTCAACGTAAACTAGTAAAGCCACATAGGAAGAACCTGCACCCTTATAGAACAAGGAATAGTCTGCTTTTGATTGAGCAAATCCAAGCGAGACAAGAAAAGTTGAGAATTTGGCATACCATTGTCTCGAAGCCTGTTTCAATCCATATAGTGATTTGTTTAATTTACAAACCATTGGAGTGGTGGAAGAAGACGCCCCCTGAAATTTATAGCCTTTAGGTAGTTCCATGTAAACTTCTTCATCAATATCACCATTCAAGAATGTGTTGTTGACATCTAATTGAACAAGAGGCCACGAATTTTGAGCTGCTAGTGCGAGCATCATCTTGACCGTAACAAGCTTGGCAACAGGGGAATATGTGTCAAGGAAATCAACCCCTTCTTGTTGATTAAATCCCTTTGCCACTAGTCTCGCCTTAAGCCTTTCAATCGTTCCATCAGCTTTACGTTTTATCTTATATACCCATCGACAGCCAAGAGGCTTTCTGTTCTTTGGAAGTGGTACAACCTTCCAAGTATTGTTAAGCTCCAATGCATGCAATTCATTGTTCATTGCATCTTGCCACTCCTTACTTGTCGCGGCTTCATCATAATTCTTCGGTTCCACTTGGGACGATAAAGCTAAAACATAATTTTTATGTTTAGATATCAATCTATGGTAGGACAGAACATCCGATAGAGGATAACGACATGTATTCTTCACGTCATCATGTACCAAATTACAATGATAATCACGCAGATAAGACGGTGAATTGTGAATTCTTGTTGATCGTCTGCCATGCTGATCAATAGTATTTTGTTGCTGAGTATCAACTGATGGAACATCATTGCTGGAATCTGTGACTATTGAAGGTTGTATGTCATTAAAAGAATCAACATCATCTAAGGATTGAGCCTCGGCATTCGGTAGAATCAAATGTGGAAAGGAAGGGAGATGATCAACTACAGAATGTTGAAAGGGGAATATGCTTTCATGAAAAACAACATCCCTGGAGACGAATATCTTTCGTGTCTCCAAGTCGAGAACTTTATAAGCCTTCATACCAGTAGGATATCCCCAAAAAAACACATGGTTTGGCCCTTGGTTGAAACTTGGTTCGATGGGAAACATTAGTAGAAGCAAACAACAGACATCCAAGTGTTCTAAAATTCGAATAGTCTGGATTTGCCTTGTACAGTCTTTCATAAGGAGAAGCATTTTTTAGCACATGTGAGGGTGTTCTATTGATCAAGTAGATTGTTGTTAAGACACAATCTGACCAATATTGGGAAGGAACACGTGACTGGAAAAATAAGGCTCTGGCAACGTTCAACAAATGTTGATGTTTTCTCTCCACGACCGAGTTCTGTTGTGGCCTTTCCACGCAAGAAAATTGATGTTACCAACACTTCTCTGCCTTTCCTCTTGTATCACAAGAGAGAATTCGATTCACGGATGGAACAGGATCCATAAGAAGGATTTGTCCACGTATCTGTGAATATGAATCATTAAGTCCCATCAGAAAATTCATCGGGTGTTCCATTTCCTTCGCACCACCACATGTACATTTACCACAGGAACAATGACTACCAAAATTCGATAGTTCATCCCATAGAGCCTTTAATTTCGTAAAATATACACTCACAGTGTCTTGTCCCTGGGAAAGATTCATGAGATCACGTTTAAGTTGAAAAATCAGTGGACCATTGCTTTGCTGGAAGCGTTCTCGAAGTTCCTTCCAGATCTCATAGGCTGATTCTGCATATATCACACTTGCATATATTTCTTTGGATATGGAATTTAGGATCCAAGAAATCACAATATTATTGCTCCTAATCCATGCCTTATGTTATGTTTGATCTGTCGGTTTTGGCAATGTTCCATCAATAAAGGTCGTCTTGTTTTTAACGGATAAAGCTATCTCCATTGCTCGGCTCCAAGAGGCATAGTTGTCCTCTGTAAGCGTTTGTGAAACAAGAACAAGCCCTGGGCTATCAGAATGATGGAGAAAACATGGATTATCTTCTTGCATAGTCGTGGTATTGTTCGTATTAGTTGAAGATCCAACCATATTAATCCTCAAATTCAAAATTCAAAAAAAAAAAGTAGATATGTGATTTGAATTGGAGAACGATTATCAAAAAAGAAACATATCATTAATCTGGAGCGATCTGTGATGGAACGATTTAGGAAGAATGAATCGAGAAAGAGAAACAAAGGAATCAAGAGATAAAACCCTAAATCGAAGGATTAGAAAGAAGGTTTGAAGAACATCGAAACAAGAGGAATCAATGGCAGAAAAACAAGAACAAAAATCAAGAACGAAAATCAGATGAAGAACCTGGCGAGCGGAAGTCGCTCTGATACCATATTGTGAACACGCTTTAGATGAGAACAGGGCAGAAATCCATTGATTTGTATTATCACGTCTTGACCAAGAAAAACAGAAACAAGGGGTATTTATACCCACTTCTATCACTAACCGACATAGCAAAAACAAGAGTACAAAGAAAAATAGCACTAAGTACAAAAACTCTAATACTTGCAAAACCTAATAAGATGAGTTCATCCATTTTATACACTCTATATATGTTAAAATCATATTTTTAACCTACTAGACATCTCCATTTTTACTTATGTAACTTGGGGTGCATTTTCACCCAAACCCCTAATTTTGGAGATTCTAGGGTTTATATGTTTGAAAATGATTTCAAGAGAATAAAGAGAGTATCTTGAATATATATGTGAATAAGACTTGGCATCATGCTTTTCCATTCTCTAGCTTCAAAGATTTGTTTAATAATGGGTTGATGAAATTTCATGTTGAACTGCTCCTAAGTTTGTACATTGAAAACTTGTTTTACAATGACCTTGGTTTGAGTATTTGGAATCCCAAGCTAGAATCTAAAATATTAAAGTGACCCAAATGGTTAGAATATAGGTATGTGATTCATATGTCAAATTGGAACCTCTTGGTAAAATTATGCAAGTATTATGCGAAAACCTTCATTTGACAATATCTTGGATATTATATTTTAACGTTGACTATCGGTTAATCGATTAACTCTATGTGACTTATTTGGTTTCATTTGGGAGTCATGACCCCATAATTGTTGTTGCATTTAGTCCGACGTTGGGACATTAGTTCTCACGTCGAGGCACGTTTACGCATCAGATTGTGTTATAAGTCCTACGTGCTAAGTATTACGATATAGGATGAGGATCTCAACGTAAGGACCCTATGTGGTTGAAGTTGACTTTCCACGAGTGTACGTTTAAAGCCACCGAGCCTGACATCCCTTGCGTATACTTTTATGTGTTTGGCTTTACTGACTGTCAAGTGACTTACTTTTGTGTTCCGTCACTTGTGTTAATAAGCGGGTCTCCCCCGTTAACCCAAGAGGTAACTGTTTATGATAAAAGCACTATTATTCCTATTATAATTTCACTTTCTTTATTTACGTTTATCGTTTATTATTTTAATTACAACTGTTTGATCTCACTAGGCTTTAGCCTAACACTTTTTCTTAAAATGACATGTATAGCAGGTCAATCTAGTGGTGAGATTCGTTGGGAATGAGCGGTCGGCCTAGGGGTCGAGAGTGGTCTTTTTGGGATGATATATTGACCAATGCGATGGTGATAGTGGATACGTATTTTGGAATAATAGCAACACCCGATCTTAATATTTCTTGTCTAAGTTATATTATTAGGTTGTTGAGTATTATTCTTCATTCGATTTATTTGTAAAGGCTACAACTATATTTCCCCGTTCACGGGATGATACCTTGGGCTTGTTTTAGCAGTCAGGTTTACTCATTTTATAGCCGTCATATTGCGAAATTTTCGAATTTTTATTTCTCTAAAATTTAGGGCGTTATAACCCCTATTGTAACACTTTTAGACAGAGCGTCTTATAATCGGGTTCAATAAACTTAAGTCTTATAAATCAATCTATTAATACATATTTTTATGTGGCATATAAACTCAATCTTATTTTAGTGTTAGCTGGTCTAATCAAGCTTGTCTAACTTCTTTGTTTTTTTACGATATTTTGTAACTATAGTTAAATTTTATTTTATTAAATCCCGATATACAAAGAATCTTTATTTTATTTTATATTAGAATAATAATTTTGTGTCAATGTTGCAAAATTTTATGACTCCATCTTTGTTATATGTTATAGTTGTTGCAATAAAATGGAGACAAAGATTATTTCCACAAAATGGAGATAAAGATGTCTTACCTCGAGCTATAGCAGAGTAGATAGATTCATCGGTTGCTAAAAGTCTGACCAAGAACGTCAAGAGGACAGATGTTGTATCATATCCTGCAATCATTACGACAATAAAATTGTCAATGATCTCCTCGTCAGACATCGTTGTTGAGCTATCCTCGTCACAAATGCTAAGCAATGAAGTGATGAGATCTTTATGAGGATCAACTCGTTTTTGTTCTTTAATTGCCTCCCTTTTTTCGCGTATAAGGTCTATCAGCATCGGTACCAACTTCTTTCTTGCTATAATCCCACGATTGAATTGAGTGAAGGGCAAATTGATCGGAATTGCTAGCATCCCTTCTATCATATGTTGGAAAAGTGGTAGCAGATTCTCTCTTTTGGGTCCTCTTTCGATCCCGAAGAGAAGTGAACAAATTACGTTAAAGGTTAAGGTCTTGATCAGGGTTTGCACCTACGTTGTTTTTATAAACAAAACAAAAAAGTCAAAATACACGAATGTGCAAGCATCTCCAATATATTTTTCATAATTTTTCCAAAATGGAGAAGCAAAAGATATAATTTCCAAAAAAAATATTATTTTCAACTCCAACAGTTTCTCTATTTTAAAATTTTCAACATTAATTACATTATAGAGTATTGGATACATTTAACATCCCATAAAACTTCCAAATAAACTTTATATAAAGTTATAATACATTCAACTTTATTGGTGAAAACAATAACAATAATATATTTCTCTCTATTCACAATAAATTTTGAACAGTTCTCCAAATTTGGAGATTGTTATTAGGCCATTTCGCCTATTTTCTCCATTTTGGATTAACTTCTAGAGAATCTGTTAAAGAGAAAGAAAATAAAGACAAAAACTTCAAAATTTCTATTTTCTCTATTATGAAGAATATGTTGGAGATGCTCTGTTAAATTAGGAAAACAAATACAAAAGTAATGCTTGAATTCGACAAAAGTTATAAATCAATAACGTTTGTGTTCCTCTCCGCATATAACTGATTATTACAAAACAAGTGTTTTTAACGTATTTTTAAACATTATTATATATAAATCCTACGAAATCCCTTGAAATCCTAATCATTCCCTTGGGATTTCAAAATCCTATGTTGGAGAGATTTTAAAGAAATCCTAAGATTTCAAATCCGGACAATCCTACAAACCAAACACGTGATTGGAATGAATCCAAATCCCTCCAATTCCAATCCATTCCGGCTGACCAAACGCGCCCTAACAGTAGCAACGAAAACACAACAAAACCAAGAGGCATGGTCAATTGGTCGACTTAATTATTAAGGGATGTTTATAATATTTCGCTAATAAGTTAAAAAAATCTTAATAAATTATATGTCGAAATTGATTTTATATTCAGTTTGGGGAGGAGAAAATATCATGTACCTGAACCACATGTTTACCGGCCCAATGCATTTGAAGGTGGTATTGGATTTCTTCATCGACTTTAGCAACATATTGCTTCAATACTTCAAGTTTTAAAAATGAAACCAAGGCTGCTCTGACTCGTTTATGATCATCGTTGACCAACTCAAGTATATTTTTCAAACCCACGATCCTACTGATTGATGGTGGTTGTGTGTTACTAAGTACACTCCCATCACAAGTGTAAAAAAACTTATTTGCAGTTGTACCATGTAAAACAACAGTCGGGTATCCAAAAAGACCCGTTTTCCAAATGGGGCCGTGCTTGGTTATTCCTTCTTGAAACCACTCCTCTACCTTGTCGGATTTCATGGCCTTTAAAAGGCTGAGACTTTGCCCTATTAAAGGTAGTCCCAAAGAACCAGGAGGGATGTTATCTGAATACTTCTTTCCTCGGAAAAGAAAGAAAACGGAAAGGAGCAACAACGACAACGTAAAAATAACGACCAATTCCATGGTTCGAAACACAATCCAATTTGAGAGAGCTCCTGTGTGTGTATATATATACACACACAAACTTATGTTTATATGTGGTTTGTCTTTTTATGTGTTTAGCATCGATGAAAATGATTTTTTTTTGAAAAATGATGTAAATGATTATTTTATTATTGAAAATGAGTTTTTGTTTTATTAAAGATTCACTATTAAAATAATTGAGTAAATTGCAAAATTTTTCCCTATGGTTTATATAAAATCATAATGTGCGTTCCTAAATCAAATACTTATGAAAAACATCTCCATGGTTTATACTTTTTACACGCCTTTGGTCCCTGTACCCGAACACCATTAAATGAAAAACATCTCCATGGTTTATATTCATTGTGTGTGTACCACTCCAATGAAATAAAATAAAGCATGGTCTGTTGGTCGACTTAATTATTAAGGAATGTTTAAAATATTTCACTGATAGATTAAAATTCTAACTAAAATTATATGTCGAAATGAAATATTATATTTAGTTTAGGGCAAAGAAAATACCATGTATCTGAACCTCATGTTTACCAACCCAATGCATTTGAAGGTGGTACTGGATTTCTTCATCGACTTTCGTAACATATTGCTTCAACACTTCAAGCCTTAAAAATGAAACTAAGGCTGCTCTGACTCGTTTATGATCTTCGTTGACTAACTCAAGTATATTTTTTGAACCCACGATCCTACTAACTGATGGTGGTTGTGTGATACTGAGTACACTCCCATCGCAAGCGTATACAAACTTATTTGCAGTTGCACCATGTAAAACAACAGTCGGGTATCCAAAAAGACCTGTTTTCCAAATGGGGCCGTGCTTGGTTATTCCTTCTTGAAACCACTCCTCTACCTTGTCGGCTTTCAAGGCCTTTAATAGGCCGAGACTTTGCCCTATTAAAGGTAGTCCCAAAGAACCGGGAGGGATTTTATCTGAATACTTCTTCCCTCGGAAGAGAAAGGAAACAGAGAGAAAAAGCAACAACGATAACATAAAAATAATGACCGATTCCATTGCTCGAAACACAAATACAATTTGAGAGAGATCTTATATATATATATACATACATACATGCAAACTCATGTTTATATGTGGTTTGTGTAACACCCCGAATTTTCCGTCAAGTAAGTTCTCATAGTCTAAGTATAACCCCTATAAGAAAACTTTGTTGATTTTAATTCAATCAAAACTATTTTTATTTCTAACATCCTATTTAAGGTTTAACGGGCCTCGGTTGAACGATCGAGTTAACTTTTTGCAAGTCTATTTGATTATGAGGATATTATATGTGTGCTCTCGTTATGATCTTGTGTGTGTATGAGCTTATGCATGATTCTGTGTCGTAGGGAATCCCATTTTGATTGTAGGATCTTATCAACGTTAACCAGTTGTGGCCAATTGGGATTCGAGAGGCGTTGGAGGAGGAGCACGACTATGCCCGATGTTAGTGATGTGGCATAGTCGCTGAGGGCACACTCGCAGGCTTTGTACCGCAACCACCAGGACACGGGCGACTATGCCCGACGATAATGTCGTGGCATAGTCACAAATGGCACTATCGCCATCGGTGTACCGAGACCAAGGGGAACACGGCGACTATGCCCGACGAGAATGCCAGGGCATAGTCGCGAAGGGCAAGGTCGCCCGATGGGCACACCTGCTGAGTTCAAAATCGATTTTCAGGCCAAATCCAATTCATTTTTCTAAAACCCAAACTTGCAGATCTGTTTCTCTCATACCAAAGGCGATTTTTGCTACCTCTCTTTCCATCTCTCACCTCATTCAATACCTCAAATCTTCACCTAGCATTTATTGATCTCAAGAGGTGGTTGAACTCATTAGATTAATCCTTGGTGCCATTAAAGCTTCAAGGAAGAAAAGCAAGCCTCTCAAATCCACCTACCATTTTAGGGTTTTCTCTCTACAAACCCTAGTTTGTGAGTCTCTACTCCTTAAATGCTATCCTACTTGTTTATTACTCATATTATCCTACATTTTACATATGTGGTGTTTATTTAGAATTTATGACCTAACTTGTAGGGTTTTCATTTTTATAAACCTTAAATGGTGAGTATGTTTCATAAACCCTAACAATCCCTTATTATGGTAACTAAACATTTAAGGAATGTTGATTTTGTGGATGTATGATTGGAATGTGAGGAAACCCTTATTTCTATGTTATGGATCTAACTGCTGATAACTTTCATGTTAATATCGTATGAGTAACATAATCATTTGTGATCAAATGTATGGGAACATGAAGAATGTACTATTTTGAAGGGTAAAGATGAGTTGATATCTTCGAGGAAATATTGAACTCACGGGCTAGAATCTCATGTGGTGATTATGTCGTTTACATGTAGAGAAGAGAAATGTCATGACTATAAATGCTTATTCAAATTCGAATGCTTAATAAAAAAATGTGAACACTACTCCTTGTGTATGAGGATGTAGCTTTATGGTTATTTTGGACCTAATGCGTGGGTCGTTGTGGTCACTAGCGAGTAGGCAATAGGGGGTCGTGGGCCCTTGAGGTGTAACTCATCTAGAAATGGATAGGCTATCCCATAAGACCTTGAGGTGTAACTCGACGGAGTAGGCAATAAAGGCAGTGATTATGGTTTGAGGTTGTGATGTCGTAATGGCATGGGAACTAGGACTGGGACATGAGGTGTAACTAATTAACATCCCGGGTGACTCCATTCCCGTGAATATGTTACCCTGATGGAAACGGGTCTCCCCCGTATTTTCAGGAATTATTTCTTGTATGGTCATGTTCAGGTTTAAGAACATGGTTGCGATGGAATCATTAATTGTGAGGCAAAGGAGTTCGGTAACATGAATATCGTTTTATATTATTATGTTCTTGATTTATAAATTATGAGATCTCACTAGGCTTTGTCCTAACACTTGTTGTGGTTGTTGTTTTCCTCTCAGATCCCACTCGTGATGGAAATTAGGCGATCGGGCTTGTCGATCGGGCACGTAGGAGATCTTGGAGTGCCGGTCTTTTGGGTATACGTGTGAAGAGAGATTTTTGGTGGATTAGCAACACCCGTTTTAATCTAGTTTTTGAATTACTTCTAGGTTAATTAGGTTCTTGTAATATGTTATGTATCTCATTCTTCGGCCAACTTTATGGTGCAAATTATCCCAATTGCTTGTGGGTCTATAGTTGCCCCTTGGGAAGTGTTTATATGTTGAAGTTTCTCCTTACAGGTTGATTTTGGATGTCTGTATTTTAGACGTCATATTGCCAAAATTTCAATTTTATTTGATTGAATTTTTAGGGCGTTACAATTTGTCTTTTTATGTGATTAGCATCGATGAAAATGATTTCTTTTACCATTGAAAATGAGTTTTTGTTTTATTCAAGATTCAGTATTAAAATAATTGAGTAAATTACAAATTTATTCCTTGTGGTTTTCATAAAATCATAATATGTGTCCTTGAATCAAAATAACTATGAAAAAACATACTGTTAGATGACTCTATTAACTCAGTTAGTTTAAAGAGGGATTTTAGTCGTTTAATTTATTTTTTTATTTTCTATTAAAACCACAAGGACCAAAAATGTAATTTACTCTATTATTTATATTTTATATATAAATAACACACACACACCGCCAAGGACCACCACCGCCATTACAACCACCATAAACCATAAACTACAATATATTAAAACAGATAAATAAATGAAAATAATATGAAAAAAAACACAATTTCATCAAGATATCTTAATCAAAAACCCAAATTTCATTTAAAAACTTGATCAAAACCACAAAATAACATGAGCTTAAATCAAGAATACATCGAAACACTTAGTAACACAAAACTTAATCTATACCAAAAATCTATATCGCAATTTATTAATTAAAAAAATCATGTGGAAAACCTTTTGAAACCCAAATATCTTATCTGGATCTACTATAGAGATGATCGAAAGGGGGGGGGGGGTTTCTTCGGTGGGATCTATGTGCGATTCCCAAATCTCTCACGGTTCCTCCTCATGAGCCACCACCTCCTTCCCAAAACCCCTGTGTGATTCCGTAATATAGGACACCTATCTTTGATATGGATAAAAATGAAGATAAATAAATTTAGGGTTTAACTTGGGTTGTAGATCGGAGACACAAAGCTTACAATCGGAAATGTCTTTTAGGTTTCAGATCATGAATTTGGCTCAGATTTCCTCACGATGATTCTTTTCATCAGCAATATGGGGAAATGAGGTAGAGGCAGTCGTAGAGTTCGCCGCCGTAGAGTTCGCCCTGGTTGTGGGAAGAAATGAAGGGGAAGGGACCAAGGGGGAAAAGGCGGGAGGAGGGGGAGGATTGATGGAGGTTGGGATGGATGAGATTGGAGGGGTGTGTGGTTTCTCGGCGACGATGGGGTGGGACATCATCCCCAAGCGATGATTTATGTGGTGGTTGCACGACGACGAAAGAGGGAGAGAATGAAGGTCATCGTCGATTAGGGGGTTGGTGGTCAGTCAGAGATGATGGCAGCCGAAGATGGAGGAAGACAGGGGTTTCACGCTTTGTGTTTGTGTGTTTCTAATATATGTGTATATGTACATACATATAATACATTTTTATTTTTTAATAAAAGACAAGGAAATAAGTAAAATGACTAAAATGTCCCCCTTAATTAACCTACTTAACATAATTGTTTTGATAAAGTTAGGGTTAGGGACTAGAGGCGTGTGAAAAGGTAAATCGTAAGGACGTTTTCCATAATTATTTTAAATTAGGGACACATGGTGTGATTTTATGTAAACCACAAGGACGAAATTTGTAATTTACTCAATAGTTTATTAGGTATCATCGTTTAAAGATCTTAATCATCCTATAAATCCAATTTTATTATAGTGACAGTTTTTTCAAATTTATTTATTTGCAACCTAAAATATTTAATAAATAGTTTGTTTTTTGTTATAAAATAATAAAATACAATTGATCATGTAATTTATTTATTGTCAAAAGGTCGACTTTGGTTTCATCGACATATTATATATATAACCATAAATAAACGTTAATATTTCTTGTTTTTTCCCCTTTGAATATTGGATGATTTTCATTAGAAAATTTAGATGTATACGATCATAACTAAAAGGTATCTTGCAACATATATATATAGGGGAACGATCAAATGGAAACCACTCTAATTTTGAAAACCATGGAAACCCTCGATTTCGTTGATTAAGTTAATGAAATTGTTTAATTTGATGAAATTGTTTCATATAATTCTTTTATTGATGGAATTGTTGCATATATTTGTGTTTTTTATGTAAAAATGAAAAAGTTTTATCAAACTATGAAAATACATGAAACAATTTCATCAGAATGAGAAAAATAGATGAAAGTACATAAAAAACACAAATATATGAAACAATTTCATTAATAAAAGAATTATATGAAACAACTTGATCATATTAAACAATTTTATGAACCAATGAAATTGACAGTTTCCAAAGTTTACAATCTAATATGGTTTCCAATTGAAACCACCTCTCTCTCTCTCTCTCTCTCTCTCTATATATATATATATATATATATATGTGTGTGTGTGTGTGTGTGTGTGTGTGTGTGTGTGTGTGTGTGTGTGTGTGTGAAGATGAGTTAGCGTGAGAAACTTGTGAAATGGTTATCAACCGTTAGATGCACATTATGATGATATACCGAGATAAGATCCATCAACATGCAGCGGATCAATTCCCATATGAACTGCAATTCATGGATGTGTTTGAGATTATAAGTGATAAAGGGTTTACATTCATTTCTTGGGCTAGCACCCGGTGGTAGATCAACGCATGTTCATGTGTGAATCATGAATAGATGAAACCTCCCATTGGTTTCTAAGTGCCTCGATAGATACCTCGTCAGATCTAAAAAGGTACAACCCTAAACACACTATGGTGTGTAATTGTTTAATTAAATTCGTCATTGGATCGGATTGAGTTTTATCTGAAAAGTTTTCTGATTTTATTTTGTAACCAATTTTTTTTCCGTTGCGTTTACGGTTACAAATTACAATAAAACCCAACACTATCTGTTTTGAGCAAATAAAGTTTATCCAAACAATGTGATTAAACCATGTCCTGCGTACATCGTTGCTTCAAATGGCATATGTTCCTTTTATTGGCATGATCTGAACTAACAATCCTTTGTCGAATTCAGGAAATGGGATTCTCTTGAAGGGTTCATCCTTGTTAAGAAGAACCCATGTGAATTTTGTCACCAAATGATGCATCATGGCTAAAGTTTCCATTTTTGCAAGCTCGATGCCAGGACAAATCCTTAGCCCTGCTCCAAACGGCACGAAACTATAAGGTGGTGGAGAGGGTGTTTTTTTCTCAAAACGGGTTGGATTGAACATTGTCGGGTTCTCGAAAATGCTATTGTCCATATGTGTCATGGATTGAGACACCATTACCTGAAAAGGCACAATATGCAAATTCAATTAAGTAGTTTTTTCAATTGTATTTTTATATGAAATAATTTATTAATAGTTTATTTGACGTACTTGCCATCCTTTTGGAATTATGTACCCTCCATACTCGATATCTTGCACAGTTCTTCGAAAAGACAAAATCACGGGAGGGCTTATTCTCAGCATCTCGGATGCTACCCTCCATGTGTACTTCATGTTCGTAAGGTCTTCCCATGTCAAAGCTTCCCCCAGTGCCTTATTTTTGGTAATTTCTTCTTGTTCTACAATCTCAATTATGTAATTAGTCAGCCAATCCTAGTTTATGTCGTATTTTGAAACGATATATTGTAAATAATTATTTTATAATTAAGTCTTCTAACTATAAAACAATTATTTATTTTATTTTATTTTGTGATGACTATTTTGAGCTCTCGTTGCAAAATTTTCTTGATCCATCTATGTTATTGTGATTGTAATAAAATGGAGATAAAGATGTCTTACCTCGAGCTATAGCAGAGTAGATAGATCCATCGGTTGCTAAAAGCCTGACCAAGAACGTTACAAGGACAGAGGTTGTGTCATATCCTGCAATCATCACGGCAATGATGTTGTCAATGATCTCCTCATCAGACATCGTTGGTAAGTTATCTTCATCACGAATGCTAAGTAATGAAGTGATGAGATCTTTATGAGGACCAGTTTGTTTTCGTTCTTCAATTGCCTCCCTTTTCTCGCGTATAAGGTCTATTACCATCGGTACCAACTTTTTTCTTGCTACAATCCCGCGACTGAATTGAGTAAAGGGTAAATTGATCGGAATTGCTAGCAACCCTTCTATCATATCTTGGAAAGGTGGTAGTAGTTTCTCTCTTTTGGGTCCTCTTTCGATCCCAAAAAGAAGTGAACATATTACGTTGAAGGTTAAAGTCTTGATCAGGGTTTGCACCTACATCGTCGTTAGAAACAAAAAAGGTCATGCTAGAATATTTCCAATTGATTTTCCATAAAATCTCCAAAAATGAAGAAGCAAACGGTAGAATCTCCAAAAGTTTATCTTCAACTCTCAAAAAACAATAAATATATTATTAAAATATTCAATATATTTAACATCCCAATATACTTACAAAATAAATTTTATATAAAATCATAGTACATTTAAATTTATTAATGAAGGTAATCAAACTTACATTCTTGTAAATTTTGGAAAATTATTCAAATTTGAAAAAATTTACTCTCTCTAAATGCTTTACCCATTTTGGATAAATTTTTAAGAGTGAATTATGGATTTGATCCCTGTGTTTTGATATTTTTTCTGACCAGGGTCCCTATGGTATTTTTATTATGGCTTGCTCGATATGGTATTCAATTTGCTTCAATATGGTCATTCTGACTAACACCGTTAAAATAAATCCATAGGGACCAAAACCATAATAAACATATCATAAGAAGAACCCTAGCCAAAAAAAAAATCAAAACATATGAACCAAATCAATAATTCACTCAATTTTTAAAGAATATATTTAAACCATGGCAAAAACTACAAAATCTCCATTTTCAACTTTGGATATTTTGAATCTCTTTCTTATTTTATCTATTTTGAATAAACTTCAAAAAATATGTTAGAACAAAAAAAACATGACAAAATCTCTAAAATATGTATTTTCAAATTTGAAGATTTTGACCGTCTCTATTATTTTATCCATTTTGTATAAATTAAAAAAAAACAGTCAAAACAAAAAAGATTAATTAGGAAAACGAATATTTTTTATGCTTCAATTCGACCAAAAGTAAAAAAAAAATCAACATTGTGTGTGTACTCCAATGAAATAAAAACAAGCATGGTCAAATGGTCGATTTAATTATTAAGGAATGTTTAAAATATTTCACTGATAGATTAAAATTCTAACTAAAATTATGTCGAAATGGAATATTATATTTAATTTAGGGCAAAGAAAATATTGTGTACCTGAACCTCATGTTTACCAACCCAATGCATTTGAAGGTGGTACTGGATTTCTTCATCGACATTCGTAACATATTGCTTCAACACTTCAAGCCTTAAAAATGAAACCAAGGCTGCTCTGACTCATTTATGATCTTCGTTGACCAACTCAAGTATATTTTTCGAACCCACGATCCTACTAACTGATGGTGGTTGTGTGTTACGGAGTACACTCCCATCACAAGCGTATACAAACTTATTTGCAGCGACACCATGTAAAACAACAGTCGGGTATCCAAAAATACCAGTTTTCCAAATGAGCCCGTGCTTGGTTATTCCTTCTTGAAACCACTCCTCTACCTTGTCGGCTTTCATGGCCTTTAAAAGGCTGAGACTTTGCCCTATTAAAGGAAGTCCCAAAGAACCAGGAGGGACGTTACCTGAATACTTCTTTCCTCGGAAAAGAAAGAAAACGGAAAGGAGCAACAACGACAACGTAAAAATAACGACCAATTCCATGGCTCGAAACACAATCCAATTTGAGAGAGCTCATGTGTGTGTATATATATATATACACACACACAAATTTATGTTTATATGTAGTTTGTCTTTTTATGTGATTAGCATCGATGAAAATGATTCTTTTTTTCTTTTTTTGAAAAATGATGAAAATGATTATTTTATCATTGAAAATGAGTTTTAGTTTTATTAAAGATTCACTATTAAAATAATTGAGTAAATTACAAATTTTGTCCCTATGGTTTATATAAAATCATAATGTGCGTTTCTAAATCAAATAATTAAGAAAAACATCTTCATGGTTTATATTTTTTACACGCCTTTAGTCCCTGTACCCTAACACCATTAAATGATTCTATTAATCCAGTTAGTTTTTTTAAAGATGTATTTTAGTCATTTAATTTATTTTTTTATTTTCTATTAAAACCACAAGAACCAAAAATGTAATTTACTCTATTATTATATAGTATTATTTTTATATTATATATAAATAACACACACCATTAAGGACAACCACCCACCATTACAACCATCTACCATAAACCATAAACAAGAATATATAAAACATTTAAATAAATTAAAATAATATGAAAAAAAAACATAAATTCGTCAAGAAGTCTTAATCAAAAACCCAAATTTAATATAAATAACTTGATCAAAACCATAAAATAACATGATCTAAAATTAAGAATACATATAAATACTTAGCAACACAAAATCTGATCTATGCAAAAAAAATCTATACCCTAATTTATAAAAATAGACTAAAATCCATATGGAAACCCTTTTGAAACCCAAATCTCTAATATGGATTTACTATATAGAGGAACGAAAAGGGGGTTTCTTCGGTGGGATCTATATGCGATTCCCAAATCTCTCACTGTTTCTCTCCATGAGCCACCACCTCCTCCCCAAACCCATATGTGATTCTGTAATATAGGATACCCATTGTTGCTCTGGATGAAGATCTCATGAAGAGAAATAATTTTAGGGTTTACCTTGGTTTATTGACCGGAGACACAAAACTTACAGTCGTCAATGTCTTTTGGGTTTCAGAGTATGTCTCAAGTTCCCTCAATCCTCATGATGATTGTTTTCATCGGCAAGATGGGGGCAAATAGGTGGACAGCGGGTCGTAGAGTTCGCCTTGGTTGTGGTCGGAAGAAATTGTAACAACCCAACCCAACCAAGACAAGACAATTACTAATAAATGCAATAATATTCCATGCCCAAAACGGCCCCAAGCTTACAATTAAATTCAAGGTTTTCAACGGCAACCTATTACACAACTGAGATATATAAAGAAAGATGAACTAAGATGATCGTCTTCTATCCATTCCCGCTACACCTTCTCTTTACCCTTAACGACTCTTCCTAGCTCACGCCTGCCTGAAAAGGTTTTTAAAATTTGAAAGAGCGAGGGTTAGACTGAAGGTCTAGTGAGTCCCCTCTAACGATTATACAACAAAACAATTATCAACTTTAAATCAAACAGATTTATAAGGACCACATGAGTCATTCACATTACTGACCACACTACCGTCGAAGACGGTGTGTCTAACCCGTACTGCCTTAATTTTGGGACACACCCCCAATGGCATAAATGGGCCACACTCCCTGGTACGAGTAGGCGGGCCACACTCCCTGACTTAGGTCACAGCTTCCACAAATAATGTATGCATACATTTAAACATCAACAATTTATAAACAGCTTAAATACATTTATCATGAAAATGCCAACATATTAAATCAAAGTTTTAATAAAACTTTCATAAACTTTCGTTAATAAAGCATTTAGTTCGGAAAACTCACCTGAGGTCATGATCAAAGTTTCCTCTAGAACGGGTCCGAATTACAGATTCCTAATGCACAAAGGTAACATCGGTAAATCCCACAGTTAAATCCCGAAACTAAGGAACCCTATAATTCAAGACTACTGGAGAAGGTGGGTTTAAATTACAAACCCTCATACCCAAGAAAATTGAGTCACCTCCCCCGGGGTCGACCGGCGCCCGGTACCGACCAGAATCACAACCCTTGGTGTCGACTGGGCCACCACTCCTGGGGTCGACCAGGATCACCACTCCCGGGGTCGACCAGGATCCTTAAACCCGGGATCGCCCGACACTCTGGTGCCCGGGGTCACCCGGTCCCCCGAACACACCGGTCTCTGCAACAAACCACCATCAAAGACCTATCGAAACCCAGACTCGTCCCTTTACGATTCATGACATCCAAAACCCTCTCTATGGATCAATTACAACACTAATAACTTAACACTTCAACCCCATCAATCCATCAACCCACACTACGCCGATTAAATTAAAATCCCAAATCCCCAAAAACCAATCGACATCAAACCACTCCAACAATCCCAACCCAAAGATTAAAACTGCTACAAAAACATCTACTAATGAAGATATTAATTAGAAAGAAACTTACCTTAAGGAGGAATCAATGAAATCTTGAAATCCTAATCGAGTCGTCTCCTTCCTTGCTTCGTTCCACAAGAAATCGCCCTAGTCTCCCTTTCTCTCCTTAGTCGCCAACTAAAAACAATATGAGATCATTAGGGTTAAAACCCTTTTTATTTCAATGTTACATCTAACCCCCTTCATCTTTGAGTCTCGATCAACTAAACACCCAACTTTAAAAATTATAACTTGGACATGGTTATTACAGAAATGAAGGGGAAAGGACCAAAGGGAAAAGCGGGAGGAGGGGGAGGAGGTTGATGGAGGCTGAGATGGATGAGATCCGGGGGGGGGGGGGGGGTTATCAGCAACGATGGGGTTGGGATAGCCAACCCAAGCAATGGTTTATGTGGTGGTTGCACGATAACGAAAGAGGGTGTAAGTTATTATATGCCCACGACACATGTCATACAGAGATACTGCTGAGGAGTATGTAAACCTATAGGGTCGTACACAAAGAATGTGTTTGTTTCCATTTGTAGAAACCCAGATTTTATGAAAAAATATGTGTTAAACTGTAATTATCATAATTACAGGGTGAAAACGTAATTATGTTAATTACGGGGAACTATCTGTAATTATATAATTATATTTTAAAGTTTAAAAGGATAATTATATATACTTATATAATTATATTTTAAAGTTTAAAAGGATAATTATATATATATATATATATATATATATATATTTGAATTTGAATATTACAGATAATTACTAAACCTTATTTAACCCTTAATTGAATTATAGTCTAACTATAATTCTTCTGATATAAATAAGGGGTTAGGCTAACCATTTGATAGACAATTGAGTTAGAAAAACCTTACAGAAAATAAACCCTTTTCTTTTCTGTAAAACACATATAGATCTAGGGTTATTAGGCTAGCACCCGGTGGAATTTTGCGTGTTCGTGTGTGGATACCGCTAGAGGAAACCTCGATTGGTTTCTAAGTGCTCAGCTAGTTCAACCACAACATATCTGAAAAGGTACATCTCTAAACACCCTATGGTGTGGTTCTTATTTAATTAAATGGATCATTGGATCCGATTGGGTTTTAAGTTTTAGAAAAGTTTTCTATTTAATTTTGTAACCAAAATTCTTTTTAATTTCCGCTGCGTATAACGGTTACAATTTATTTTAAAACCCAACAGTGGTATCAGAGCCACTTTGAGCATTTAATTAAAAAAAATGGAAACATAAGATCTTATATGGCGATAAAATTTAGTTTATATGTTTATATATTAGACCCATCCTAATAAACAATATACGTTTGTATTTTTGGTTAAATAAAATAAATAAAACAAAATGTAAGGAAAAGATAAGAGGGTGTCAATTATTAAAATAAAAGGAAGTAGTCGACTCTTGTTTGATAAATTAAAAGGGTTTTCAAAACCCTAATGGGATATTTTCTATACCAGCAGCCACATCTCCAAAAAAAGTTTGAGAAACCTTATCAAACCCCTCTCCTTTTTCTCATGCCTTTTTCGACTTGGTTTGCGTTTGTTGCCGTGTTTTCTTCTCTAAGAGTTCAAATGGTTGTTTTAGATTTTGAGTCAAGACTTTAGGTCTTTGTTTTAAATCGGTTAAAACTTTGACATTAATATAATGGTCACTTTATTTATGTTATTTATTTGACCAAATTATTTTAATTATGTTTAAAATTATAATTAATGGGTTAGTAACCCACAAATTATAAGATTGGGTCCAATTAAAATTAAATTGTCATATAGTATTTTGTTCCAGTTTTGGCAATTATATCGGCCAAATATTTATATATGTATAATATATGGTTTGCCCCAAAGACCCGTGGTTGATTTATTTTTATTTTGGAAAATTAAAATGTATTAATTGCATGAGATGTAATTTTAATTTTCTAGATAGGTCCAAATGTAAAATATATTAGGATATATTATCTTTCTATTGTAAATCATCCGAAGACGAAGTTTCAAGAAATCAAGACGAAGACCCTGGAGTTCACCAAGATGGCGAGGCCAGTGGGAGAAGATTGATGATGTCCTTAGATATTGACCGTGGTTGTTGCTTGTCAGGATCGAATTCTTAACAAGAATAAAGTCTCAGAAACAATATCAAAGAAGTTGCGGAATAACACTTTGATATTCAATGTAACAGTAAACAAACAGTGTATATGATTAACAACTTGTAAACTTGTATTGAATGATTAAAATCACAAGGTTACACACTCAACCTCAATCTTGAAGAACAAACTCTTTCAAGACAAATTCTACTTCTCTAGAATTAGGATCTATGCCTTGAGGTTGATTCTCTCTAGAACAAAACTTAGAAATCTAAAACTATATCAAAAGTTCTATCAATTCTATACATATACTGAATAAAAGATAATTACAATAAATAAAATATATTCAGTATATCTTCCATGAATATCTTCAAGCTTTCCATAATCTTTAGTCCATCCAGCTGTCATCCTTCCATGCGAATTCTTTATCACATAAGCAACATTATTCTTCAGCAGCATTAATACTCTGAGCAGTATTAACTCCAGCAGTACTAACCATGCTCAGCAGCATTAATCTCTTCAAGCAGTACTAACTTTGAACTAGCAGTACTAATCTTGTTGAGCAACATTAATCATCAACTAGCAGCATTAATCACAGAAGTACTAACTAGAAGTATTAACTGTTTTCTTCTAGCAGCATTAACTTTACTTGTTCTTGTACTTGTGCAATTTCTTCAGTTCCCAACAGTGTTGGCTCACAACACCACATTATGGGCAAATCCATATATTATCTTGTATGTTTATTATGTGTTTGTTTTTTTATTTATTGATTTATTATTGTTATGATAATTGCAAACGCTTAAAATAAAAATCAAACGCAAAACAATTTTAAATCGGTAAATAAAATATGATATTTTAAATTGATATGTTCATCAAACTCAAACCGATTTAATAAAATAAACTTTTAAAACAAAATTTTAGAGATAAATTCAAACGTTTTAAAAGAATTAGAATGTTTTCTAAAATTAAACCTTTTTAAAAATGTAAACTTAACGTCACCCATTTAAGGTACTTGTCAAGCATACATGATCCCGGTATGGTCAGTGCTCAGCCAATCATGCCGGTTGAATGTAGTGTAAGATAAGGAGCCAAATTAACGAGATTTAAGTGGACAGTTGCTTGGCCATTCACTTAAATAGTCGTATTTTGGACGACTGATCCTAGTAAACCCTAAGACTAGTGTTTAGGTGGGATCACGATACCTTAGTATGGTTTGTTTACTTGAGAATATCATAGACAGTTGCTTGGTCATTTATGAGTATTTTCAAGGTGTTGAAGTGGGATTAAACGTTCCAATTTAAATATATGATATATTGAATAGGATCCCACGACATCTAAGAGTTATGTTGAACATAATTGGATGATGCCTACCTAAATAGCCTATTTTCATAGACAGTTGCTTGGCCATTTATGGAAGTAGGTGAAATATGAATCTTAGCTCAAATCATTTTTTTAAAAGGTTAAATTAATTTGAGATTTCAAAAGAATTACTAAAATTGAACTTATTTTGTAGATGGCCGCTAACGCCTCCAACCAAACTGTATGCACAAACGGCTTATCCCAATTTACATTACGATCAATCCTTGACAAGGATAAACTGAACGGTACGAACTTCGTGGACTGGTTTCGTTTCTTGAGGGTCGTTCTTAAGCACGAAAAAAAGTTGTACGTTCTCAAAACCCCCCCTCCAAACCCTCCTGTCAGAAATGCTTCAGCCGAGATCAGAGTTGCTTATGATAAGCATCTCAATGTCTCACTAGATGTTAGTTGTCTGATGCTAGCATCCATGACTCCCGAGTTACTGAGGGAACATGAAGACATGAATGCTTGGGATATGATATCCTCTCTGAAATCCATGTTTCAGTTACAAGCAAGGCAAGAGAGATTCGATACAGTCAGGGCATTGCATGCTTGCATGATGACTGAGGGTTCATCAGTCAGTACCCATGTTTTAAGAATGAAAGGGTATATTGACCGATTAACCCGTCTTGACTACCCACTGGGTCAAGAATTGACAACCGACATGGTTCTCAATTCTTTATCCAAGTCATATGACCAGTTCGTTCTGAACTACAATATGAATGGTTTGGAGAAAACTCTCACGGAGCTTCACGACATGCTTAAAACTGCTGAGAGAAATATAAAATCCAAGTTGGATTTATCCAAACCAAAACAGGTGTTGATGATCAAACCTAAAGGTGGGATAAACAAGAAGAAAAGGGTGGTTACCAAGGGTAAAAGAAAAGTTGGAAGCTCCAATAAGGAAAAGGGCAAGGGAAAGATTCATGAGGAAGCAGTTTGCTTCAACTGCAACCAAAAGGGACACTGGAAGAGAAATTGCCCCGCCCTATTGGCAGAAATGAAGAAGCAGAAGGCTAATGGAGCCGGACCTTCTGGTATGTTTACCATTGATTTATTCACTTCTGACTCTGATTCCTAGGTATTGGATACTGGGTGTGGTACTCACATTTGTACTACTTTTCAGGGCTAAGAAGTGAACAGAAAATGAAACCAGGCCAGATGGAGCTTCGAATGGAGGATGAAGCTAAGGTAGCTGCTATTGCTCAGGGGACTTATGACATGAAGCTGCCAAATGGTCTTATTTTAGCACTTAGAAAGTGTTTATATGTACCTAGCATTACTAGGAATATCGTTTCTTTTTCTCGTTTGCAACAAACTGGATTTATGTTTACTTTCAGTAATAATTCAATTTCAGCTTATCTTAACAATGTTTTGTATTTTGTGGCCAAACCACACAATGGTATTTATGAAATTGATATGCAAAATAGTTGTAATTATGAATCAATGTATAATGTAAACAATAAACGAATTAAGCGAGGCTTAAATTAGACCTATTTGTGGCATTGTCGTCTTGGACACATAAACAAGAAACACATAGCCAAACTCCAGGCGGACGAAGTGTTGGAATCATGTGATGATTCATATGATGTATGTGAATCTTGCTTAATGGGCAAGATGACAAAAGCGCCTTTTAAAGGCAAACCCGAAAGGGCAACAGAACTATTAGGGATTCTACATACTGATGTGTGTAGACCCTTTAGTTCAACCACAAGAAATGGTCATCGCTACTTCATTACTTTTACTGATGACTTCAGTAGATACAGGTATGTTTACCTAATGAAAAACAAATCTGAAAGCTTTGAGTTTTTTTAAAGAGTTTCAGAATGAAGTAGAGAATCAACTTGGAAAAAAGATAAAGACACTTCGATCGGACCGGGGTCAGGAATATCTAAGCCAAGAGTTTATTGACCATCTAAGAGATAACGAGATAGTATCCCAATTAACTCCTCCCAGAACACCGCAACATAACGGTGTGTCCGAAAGAAGGAATAGAACCTTGTTGGACATGGTTCGCTCTATGATGAGTCGTACCAATATGCCTAAAAGTTTCTGGGGTTATTGTAACATCCCGCCTGCCTCGACAACAATATTGTCCGCTTTGCCCCTGGATTTAACCAACGTGTAGTGCACGGATTTGTTTCTGGCGACCTGGTGAGAAACTTCCCAGGGGGTCACCCATCCTGGGACTACTCCCACCCAAGCACGCTTAATCTCAGAGTTCCCAGAACCTGACGTGCTTGTGGCCCCAAAACGCGTTGTTGTTAGGAAGGCCAAGATATTACTTATAACACCCAACATCACTCCTGTCCACGGCCGATATGGGATATGCCTAAGGTGTTACAAACACCCCCCCTTGGGACTCATCGTCCTCGATGAGGTTTGCCCCATATCCCGAACGGCACAGGAGTGGCTCTGATACCATCTGTAACATCCCGCCTGCCTCGACAACAATATTGTCCGCTTTGCCCCTGGATTTAACCAACGTGTAGCGCACGGATTTGTTTTTGGCGACCTGGTGAGAAACTTCCCAGGGGGTCACCCATCCTGGGACTACTCCCACCCAAGCACGCTTAACCTCAGAGTTCCCAGAACCTGACGTGCTTGTGGCCCCAAAACGCGTTGTTGTTAGGAAGGCCAAGATATTACTTATAACACCCAGCATCACTCCTGTCCACGGCCGATATGGGATATGCCTAAGGTGTTACAAACACCCCCCCTTGGGACTCATCGTCCTCGATGAGGTTTGCCCCATATCCCGAACGGCACAGGAGTGGCTCTGATACCATCTGTAACATCCCGCCTGCCTCGACAACAATATTGTCCGCTTTGCCCCTGGATTTAACCAACGTGTAGCGCACGGATTTGTTTCTGGCGACCTGGTGAGAAACTTCCCAGGGGGTCACCCATCCTGGGACTACTCCCACCCAAGCACGCTTAACCTCAGAGTTCCCAGAACCTGACGTGCTTGTGGCCCCAAAACGCGTTGTTGTTAGGAAGGCCAAGATATTACTTATAACACCCAACATCACTCCTGTCCACGACCGATATGGGATATGCCTAAGGTGTTACAAACACCCCCCCTTGGGACTCATCGTCCTCGATGAGGTTTGCCCCATATCCCGAACAGCACAGGAGTGGCTCTGATACCATCTGTAACATCCCGCCTGCCTCGACAACAATATTGTCCGCTTTGCCCCTGGATTTAACCAACGTGTAGCGCACGGATTTGTTTCTGGCGACCTGGTGAGAAACTTCCCAGGGGGTCACCCATCCTGGGACTACTCCCACCCAAGCACGCTTAACCTCAGAGTTCCCAGAACCTGACGTGCTTGTGGCCCCAAAACACGTTGTTGTTAGGAAGGCCAAGATATTACTTATAACACCCAGCATCACTCCTGTCCACGGCCGATATGGGATATGCCTAAGGTGTTACAGTTATGCCCTAGAAACAGCTGCCCGGATACTAAATAGTGCGCCAACCAAAAAGATCGATAAAACCCCTTTCGAACTATGGACTGGGAAGATCCTAAAACTGTCATATATGAGAATATGGGGTTGTGAAGCTTATGTTAAGCAGGAAGCTTCTGGGAAGCTTGATTCAAGGTCTGAAAAATGCATCTTTGTAGGATATCCAAAAGAGACAGTTGGATATTACTTCTACAAACCCAGCAAGAACAAAGTTTTTGTTGCGCGCCGCGGTGAGTTTCTAGAAAATGATTTTCTATCGAGAACCACAACGGGGGATACAGTAGATCTTGAAGAAATTCAAGAACCACAAGATGAAACAATGGTTGATACTGACAATCAACATGATGTTGAGCCTCAACAAGTTGTTGAAGGTAATGACGAGATACAAACAATCCGAAGATCGAATAAGAGTCGTCAAGAGCCTGAGAGATATGGTTATCTCATTGGCAATGACGATACGATTCATGATGAACCCGTAACCTATCAGGAAGCCGTATCAGGTTTAGAATCTGATAAATGGCAAGATGCCATGAAGGCTGAAATACAATCCATGTCAGATAACCAAGTTTGGAACTTGGTAGATGCACCTACCGGCTGCAAAGTTGTAGGGTGTAAGTGGGTATTCAAAAAGAAAACTGACATGGATGGGATTGTACATACCTATAAGGCTAGGTTGGTAGCTAAAGGTTTCACTCAGACTCATGGAGTAGATTATGATGAAACTTTTTCTCCAGTAGCCATGATTAAATCCATTAGGATACTTCTTGTCATAGCTGCATTTCATGATTATGAAATATGGCAAATGGATGTTAAAACCGCGTTCCTTAACGGAACTTTAAACGAAGACGTGTAAATGGTACAACCAGAAAGTTTTAAACATCCAAATTTTCCTGAAAAGGTATGTAAGTTGCAAAAGTCCATTTATGGACTGAAGCAAACATCTCGTAGTTGGAATCTTCATTTTGATGAAAAGATTAAAGAATTTGGTTTCTTAAAGAACGAAGATGAACCTTGTGTATACAAGAAAGTCAGTGGGAGCATAGTAGTATTCCTAATTCTATATGTTGATGATATATTGATCATCGGAAATGACATCCCTACCCTTAAAGGTGTAAAAGCCTGGTTAGGGAAGTGTTTCGCGATGAAGGATCTAGGAGAAACAACTTATATCCTTGGTATAAAGATCCATCGTGATAGATTGAAACGCTTAATTGGATTAAGCCAAAGTACATATATTGACAAGATCTTAAAACGCTTCAAGATGGAGGGTTCTAAGAGAGGAAACTTGCCAATGGTACATGGTGTACATCTGAGCAAAACTCAGAGTCCTATGTCTAAAGAGGACATGAACCGCATGAAGGGTGTTCCCTATGCTTCGGCCATCGGTTCAATCATGTATGCTATGTTATGTACTAGACCAGATGTCTCGTATGCCCTAAGCATGACGAGTAGGTATCAGTCAAACCCAGGTGATGCTCACTGGGTATCAGTAAAGAATATTCCAAAATATCTGAGAAGAACCAAATAAATGTTTTTACTGTACAACGGTCAAGAAAAAGATTTGTGTATTCAAGGATACACAGATGCTAGTTTCCAAACCGACCGAGATGACTATAAATCACAGTCGAGATACGTGTTTGTGTTAAACAGGGGTGTTGTGAGCTGGAAGAGCTACAAACAAAGCACAATAGCGGACTCAACTACAGAATCGGAGTACATTGTAGCGTCGGACGCCGCAAAGGAAGCTGTTTGGATGAAGAAATTCATCACAGATCTGGGAGTAGTCCCCAGCATATGTGACCCTGCCGGACCTGAAATCGTGCAAGAGACGGCCGATAAGGTCAAAGGCATTAGGGAAAGATTGAAAGCGTCCCAAGATCGGCTAAAGAGTTACGCTGATAAGAAGAGGCGGCCGATGGAGTTCCAAGTAGGCGATCATGTGATGTTGAAAGTATCGCCATGGAAAGGCATTATACGGTTCGGAAAACACGAAAAATTGAGTCCCCGTTTCCTTGGACCATTTAAAGTACTTAAACGTGTGGGCTTGAAAGCCTACCGGTTAGAACTTCCTCCAGAAATGAACGGGATCCACAACACATTCCACATTTGCTATCTTCGAAAATGCTTGGCGGAAGAGGAGAGTGTTATCCCTTTTTCCGAGATTAGAGTGGACGAGGGCAACCGTTGTGTTGAAGAGCCCGAAGCTATTTTGGAGAAAAAGTCAAAGAAGCTTCGTCCCAAAGAAGTCACCATGGTTAAAGTTCAGTGGAAGCATCATCGAGGTGCCAATGTGACGTGGGAAGCTGAGGAGGATGTGAAGCGAAGATATCCTCATCTGTTCGAGTAGTTGGAATTTCGGGGACGAAATCGATTCCAAGTTAGGGAGGATTGTAACACCCGTAATTTTGTGTAAATCTAGATTTCCAACTTGTCTGTATTTGCGACCTTATTCGTTTTATTCCACTCCTATTAGTTGCATCTATCCCCTTGTTGTCGTCTCGTAAGTCGTGGATTCGAAATCTCGAGTTTTCGGGTTCGATACCTCTGGCGCGACCTTGCCCCACGATAAAGACAGTGTCACTATCGCCAAGGCACTATCGCGAAAAGTCCTACGACTTTCGGTACATATGGCGCGACCCTGCCCGCGATAGTGACAATGTCACTATCGTGTGTCACTATCGCGAGCGGGCACAGTGCCATAAATCAGACAACTCGGAATTTATTTCATTTTATCTGATTTTTTTAGAAGAGGTGGTCTTATTTCTCTGCAGTAAGTGGTAAAGTTCTAACCCTAGTCTTTCCCTTTGCATTGATTACTCCATCCAACTTCCTCCTCCTCATTAATGGTGTTGGTATAGGTAAATCTAAGGTATCCTTGTGAAGATCTCAAGCTCAAGTGCTAGTCTCTCCAACTAGGATTTCTAGGGTTTTGGTATTTAACCCAATGTGAGTTCATACTCCTCTTTTGTTAAACTTTATACACATCAAAATGTATATTTTGATTTCTAAACATCTCCTTGGTTACATTTTATTGTTTATGAGATTTTGACCTAACTTGGGGTT
Organism: Arctium lappa; assembly: GCA_023525745.1. NCBI lineage: Eukaryota > Viridiplantae > Streptophyta > Magnoliopsida > Asterales > Asteraceae > Arctium > Arctium lappa. The sequence continues at coordinate 2,360,109 of CM042059.1, read as the reverse complement.
TTGGAGATTTTTAGGGTTTCTTACCATTTTTATAAAAATGAAAATATGATCCATGTTTAGAACTACAAATATGTTGTTGTCATATTTTGATGAGTAAATGTTCAATTTATGGCTTTTAGCCAAGTTCATATTTAACATACCTTGGGGAAATTGGTTGAAAAGGGTTATCTTGTGAAAGGGAAATGAATGGTTTAAATCTTGAAGAAATCCTTATTTCATATAGATGGTTTTTACACTTGAAAGGTTATTTGGTAAAGAAATATATTTGGAAATGGAAAGTTAGCCTTATGTTTCATGTTTGGGCTTTGAAATTCTTATCAGCAGTTAACCATTAAAATGTGATTTGGGAACTATATGGCATTATGAACTATATGTGTGATTATAGTTGGTCACAAATGTATTGTGACGAGTCTAGACTATTACAAATGGATCCATAGGTATTTAGTTGACTTATTATTTGGGGGTAATTCCCGTATGTAGCTAGTTGAGTCATTGGACCCTAGAGGGCAACTTGGTACGGTTATGTGGGACCGGTTACTAGCCGTGGGTCGTAAATGTAAATCCTAGTGAATGAGTATGACTAGGATCATTGGGTGCCATCCCCCCACATCTTTATTTGAGCCGGCGTGTTCACGGCCTTGATCCTAGTATGGTGAGCTCAAAACTCGGAAAGTGGTTTACTTTGTGTTTCGCCACAATCCTTGGAATTCGGGCTTACACCCGTCATCGCAAGATGAAGTCTGGACCGGAAGGTCATTATGTGTTTACCAAACCATTTACAAGGATGTTGATGAAAACAATTTACTTATATTGCATCTAAATCTTTTACTGTCTTTCATATAAACTGTATGTTCTCACTAGGCTTTAAGCCTAACACTTTTTCTCAAATGATGTGTATAACGGGTTCCTTTAGCGGCAGGCCGTCAAGGGGTTGAGAGAAGATCGTGGTCTCTTGAGGGCATTTTTGAATGATATAACTTTTGGAAGCTTTAGCATTGAAACAATTATTCATTTTTTTGGTATTGGGTTGACAACCAATGTAATCTAGCTAGATGTAGTTATAGATTAGTTTGTTGTCGTTTCCCCATACATAATTGCAGGTTTTTGTAAATGCTTACGCTTTACCCCTTTATGGGTGGTTTGCCCTATTTATAAACGTTATATCATCGAATTTTAAATTTTAGAAATTTCCCGAAATTTTAGGGTGTTACATATATACTTATATAATTATATTTTAAAGTTTAAAAGGATAATTATATATATATATATATATATATATATATATATATATATATATATGAATTTGAATTTGAATATTACAGATAATTACTAAACCTTATTTAATCCTTAATTGAATTATAGTCTAACTATAATTCTTCTGATATAAATAAGGGGTTAGGCTGCCCATTTGATAGACAATTGAGTTAGAAAAACATTTCAAAAAAATACAGAAAAGAAACTCTTTTCTTTTCTGTAAAACACATATAGATCTAGAGTTATTGGGCTAGCACCCGGTGGAATTTTGCGTGTTCGTGTGTGGTACCGCTAGAGGAAACCTCGATTGGTTTCTAAGTGCTCAGCTAGTTCAACCACAACAGATCTGGAAAGGTACATCTCTAAACACCCTATGGTATGGTTCTTATTTAATTAAATACATCATTGGATCCAATTGAGTTTTAAGTTTTAGAAAAGTTTTCTATTTATAATTTTGTAACCAAAATTCTTTTTTAATTTCTGTTGCGTATAACAGTTACAATTTATTTTAAAACCCAACAGAGGGAAAGAGTGAAGGTCGTCGTTGATTAGGGGGTGGTGTGGTCAGTCGGAGATGATGGCGACCGAAGATGGATGAAGACAGGAGTTTCACGCTTTGTGTTTGTGCGCTTCTGATATATGTGTATAAATATACATATATATAATACATTTTTATTTTTTAATAAAAGACAATGAAATAAGTAAAATGACTAAAATGCCTTCTTAATTAACTTAACAAAATTATTAATGGCACAAGGTTAGGGACCAAAGATGTGTTTAAATAAACCATAAGGACATTTTCCATAATTAATTCATATTAAGAATAGACAATGTGATTTTATGTAAATCACAGGGACGGAATTTATAATTTATTAGGTATCATCGGTTAAAAGATTCTTGTAATAGTTTAATTATGCCTTTTGTTTATAAAAGTTAATGGAATATTAACATTGAAATAACAAGTAGGATTTTATTTGTTTATAAAGTTACAAACTATAACAAAATTAGATTTATTGAACACTTAAAATGTTTAAACGTCCTCATAGTATACTTTATAGATTTTAAGATTATAGGATCAAATTATAAAATGTCATATATGAAAGTGTTATAATATGTTTATATGCGAAAAATTATGTGAGAAGTTAAGTTAACGTGAGAAGCGTGAGAAGTGGATTTGAACCCTTGATCACGTATAATCTCAAACCCACCCATGAAACTCAGTTCATAAGATAATTGATCTGATGCATCTCATACTAATGTGCATCCAACGGGTTGATAAATATTTCTCACGTTTTTCACTTGAACTCAACCTCTCACAAGAACCCAACCCTATCTTTATAATTATATGACTATTTTGGGTGTTTTTTAACAAGTTCTTTAGGACACTTGTAAAATAAAACTTCGTATTAACTATTTTATACAACACTTTTGAGAAGTGTCCTATAAACCCACATTTTTATAGGACATTTTTTCAAATAATGTACTATAAAACATCTAATACGACACCTTATTTTAAAAACGTTTTAATTTTTTTTGTAAAAACACCTAAAACTGTCATATAAACCTATTGTAATATTTTTAAATATGGTGTTTTATAGTTTGTTTTTATAAACTTAAGTCCTACAAATTATGTAACAACCGGTTAAATCAAGGATTATGTATGATGGGTAATAAAGTAGAAAAACTTTATTTAGAAGGGGTCTTTTTGTAAAATGGGAAAAAGAGGTTTTAACCCTAAATTGTATTAGTGTTAGTAGGAGTGTGGCGGCTGAAAGGGTGGAGGAGGAGTTTGGGCGATTTGGAGAGATCGAGAAGGAAGGGGAGTTCATCAAAGATTTCAAGATCGAGTTTGATTTCTCTTTGAGGTGAGTTATATTGTAACCTAAAACCTTTAATTCTTCAATGTTTATTTCAATGGTGGTTATTTGGATATCATGTTAAGAATTCGATGTTGAGTGTTCTGGGTATGATAATTAAATGTTTAATGTTGTTGAGATTAAGAATTTTAAGGTAATTATTCCATGTAATAATCGAGTTTGGAAGAAGTTCAGTTTCATGTTATTGTTTTAATTAAGGTCTGGAGTCTGTGTAATCGCCATTGAATCGGAGAACGGAATGACTCCGGTCAAGTTTGAGCACCGGTCGAGACGCCGGTCAAGAAGTTAGGCACCGGTCAAGGAGGGTGCATCGGTCGACACCTCAGTCTGGTCGAGTTTTGGACGCCGGGCGACGCTTGGTGAGGCCTCGGTCTTTGGTGTCAACACCGGTCGAAGGAGGGGGAGGGGGGCACCAGTCGACCTCAGTCCGGTCAACCCCCACCACGCCCCGGTCAAAATTTTGGAAGCAACCCCGGTCGTGGGTTTCAACCCCGGTCCCCGGGGTGAGAATTTTGGGTCGAAGCCCATTTCTTTTAATTGTGGGTTTAGTTTATTCTGGCCCACCCAAGTTAATATTTTAATTTAAGGATACAAATTATTATCTCATGCAAGTGTTTGGGGAATTAAGTTGGTTAAAGGATAGATGCCATTAGGATAAGGGTGTTAAGGTCAAACTTTGTAAAATAGAAAGATGCGGGTGTTCACCGGTCAATGTTTCCTTTATAGGTCTCGAACCAAATTATAGGAGTAGACGCGAGTCTCGAGCTAAGGACGCCAGGTGAGTTTTCTGAACTAAAATTCTTTTGGTAACGGAAGCATGTAAAGTTTAATTTATAAACTTCGAGTTTATTTGCTATTGCATGATATTTATGAAATGTTTTAAGTGTGTTATAAATTGTTGTTGTTTAAATGTATGCATACATTCTATGTGGAGATTGTGACCTAAGTCGGGGAGTGTGACCCGCCTACTCGTGCCGGGGAGTGTGGCCCGTTTATGTCGTTGGGGGGGGGGGTGTCCCAACATTAAGGCAGCGCGAGTTAGACACATCGTCTTTGACGGTCGTGTGGTCAGTAGCGTGTTTTATCTTCATGTGCTTATAAATCTATTGATTTAAATTGCTGGAAAGTTATTTTATTGATTATCTGTTAGAGGGGACTCACTAGACCTTCGGTCTAACCCTCATTCTTTTAAAACTAAAAATCTTTTCAGGAAAGCGAGTTTTAGAAAAGGGCGGATAAAGGATATGAGAAGACGTAGCGGAAGAGTTAGAAGACCATCACCTTAGTTTATTCCTTGTAATATCTCAGTTGTGTAAAGGTTGCAGTCACAAACCCTGAATTTAGATTGAAAGCTTGGAGCCACTTTGGCAGAGAATATTCTGATGAATTATTTATTAATGTTGTTCTGGTTGGGTCGTTATAGTTGGTATCAGAGCCATAGTTTAAGGGATTTAGGTGACCGGATGGGCCTAAACTTAAACTGTGGAGTAGATGGGCACAACTGAGATATAGGAAGCCTTTAAGAAAGACATTGATCAATGTGAGGAGTGATAACAATAGTGAGTACCCTCATGTAAGGTAAATTCAGAATCGCATCTGGCCAATGCCATTATGAATTTACAGGTGCATGGGCATACTCAATTGCTATTGTTGAGTGTGGTTCAGGGTAGAGAGTTCTATCCATAGATTGATAGTGTTAGTCTAGCGTGTGGTGAAAGTTCGTTTTTGGTAGTAAGGTTATTACCATTTAGGATGCATATCGTGCGGGATGTAGATATTTCGTTGAAAAAGGACCTCCTGAGTCCATAAGAAGGAGAATAATGTTAGGAGATGGGCTTTTGCTTCAAAGGAGTCTTCGGTCTGGTAGAGTGGTATGTTGGGTAGTGAGAAGCAGGAGAGTGTTAATCAAATAATCAAAGGATAGAAACGAGGCTTCTAAAGTTGTGGTTAATTAAAGGGGTGGTCGAGAGACGATATCATTGTTAACTGATAATATGTATGTGAGGATCAGATGGAAATGAGTTACCGTTTGATTTGTGAATCAATAATCACGGTGGTGACTAGTTGTTGGAATTCCAAGGTGGTTAGAAGACGATTGTGCCGGAGGTTGTGGCACAGTAGAGGACTCCGACTGATTGGTCGGAAGCAAGGAGTTTGGGATAAATTATAGTGAATGTAAACAGTTGACCTTGTTAGAGTGAATAGCCTTCAATCTCATTGAGTCCCATGCATTGTGTGTTAAATAAATTGCAAGAGCTTTTCATATCATTCACATCAGATATTTTGGTGTGTGTGTGCCTTACGAAGTAGTTGTTTGAAAAACGTATCGACGTGTGCAAATATATGTTCGAATAGAAAAGACAAGTTTATGGCATTGGGTGATAAATTTCGATTTTTGGTCTAGGGAAAATATTATACATCTCTTTATAAATGAGTTGACTTTTGGTTATGGAAATCAAAACAACATTTGATCGCATGAATTTATAAGTGAGTATGGTGCAAACATGTGTTGTCATATCAACAAGGGTGAGAGTCGTTTGGCACGCTCTGTGTAAGCAATTTTGTAGTATTTTATAAATCATGTGAGTAAAATTCATCGAAAATATTTTCAAATGTGCCCACACCGATATTGGGGTGTGGTGAAGAGAAATTGCTGTGAAGTTGAGATAGAACGATTCTTGAAATTGTTATGCATGGCTAAGTCAGTGTTGTGTCATGTACACTTAAGTTTGCTTTCTGATGAAGGTATCTTCTAAGTTTTTCAAACATATCAAGAGTTTAAATATTTGTGTGTCATGCATGAAGGCTATGAACTCTCTAGGTCGAGGGAAGGGTTACAATTAAGATTGATGAAAGTTTTGAGAATGGAAGTGTGTCGCTTGATCAGAGGGTGGTAAATACTTGATATTGGTATTCTTCTAAGTAAGGGTGGTGAATAAAAGAGGTGGTTAATGGAGGCATTGACCTATGGCGTTAAGGATGATTGTACTATAAGGGTTTACCGTTGGCTCCATGACTTGAGTTATGGATGTCGGCAAACGGTTGTGTCTGGAAGGAAATTTGAAGTTGTAAAGATATTTTTTGTCAATTAATTGTTGCAATGGAAGATGTAGGTTTTATTGGGGATCTTTGTTGGTTGGAGGAATAGTGGAAGTATCTCAATGTTGACTGTGCTGTGGAAGTCAGAAACCATTTTCGTGGAGAATAGCGGGACGTTGAAAATGAAGAAGAAGTTATTAATAATTGATCTGGTGCATCTCATACTAATGTGCATCCAACGGTTGATAAATATTTCTCACGTTTTTCACTTGAAATCAACCTCTCACAAGAACCTAACCCTATCTTTATAATTATATGACTATTTTAGGTGTTTTTTAACAAGTTCTTTAGGACACTTGTAAAATAAAACGTCGTATTAACTATTTTATACAACACTTTTGAGAAGTGTCCTATAAACCCACATTTTTATAGAACATTTTTTCAAATAATGTACTATAAAACATCTAATACGACACCTTATTTTAAAAACGTTTTAATTTTTTTGTAAAAACACCTAAAAGTGTCATATAAACCTATTGTAATATTTTTAAATATGAAAACCAAAAATATGTTACAAACCCTTGAGAACCGATATAAAAATATTTTTTTACATGATTTTTTTTTCATCAAAACCTATGATTTAAGATATTGTTTCATATATGTTTTTGTTCACCTTGTGAAAAGATTACACGTGAAAAATAAAATTTGATTCACCTAGTGAAATGAAAAATACAGGTAAAAAATATTCATGTGGTGAAACAAATAAATGTAAAACTATCATATTATGAAACAAATATATGAGAAAAAATATATTAAATCCAAGCATTTGGTGAAAATATATCATGTGAAAAAAATATTTTTATATTGGTTCTCACATGTTTGTAACATATTTGTGGTTTTCATTTGATTTGGCCCCTATATATATATATATAAATTCAAGTGAAAACTCAATTTTCATTGTGTACGTGAGGACGATTATCGCCCTCTCCAACTCTATTGATCCCACAACTCATATTAAATAGAGTTTTTAATTAAAATTATTAATTAATATGATTAGGGGTAAAGATAGAAGATAACTTAAACTCAAGCCTACCATATTTGACTTTTTATTTTCCTTTTTAATTAAAAACTTTTACCCACTTAAAGTTTAAAATAAATTATCTTAAAAATTACTAATATTCTAATCAAACAAATTACATTAAAAAAACGAGAATTTTGTGCTCTTCGATATGACATCCATCTCGATTGTTGTTTAACCGTTTTTTACGTGAAATGCTATATGTGTGTTATATTCATTATAAAGGTTTATGTATGTTCAAGTGTGTACAACACCTCAACACCGTAAGTCTAAAACTCGACATCTGTAACACCCCGGATTTCCGTTGTGTAATCTTGTTATTCTTGTGTTAAGCTTTTGTCGTTAGCTCCGTGTTTGGTTTGAAGTTGTTTTGGATTTTGTGAAGTTTGGGGATCAAACAGTGAACTACGCGAGTTACACCGCGACTAGAGGTCGCGGCATAACCCGCGTAACCTACTGTTTTGTGTGAGTTTCAGGGAGCTACGCGAGTTACACCGCGACTAGAGGTCGCGGCATAACCCGCGAAACCCACTGGATTTTTAGGGTTTTGGGACACGGGCGAGTTATGCCGCGAGTTGAAGTCGCGGCATAACCCGCGAAGTTGCCTGGCCGACATATACTGAGTTTTCCCAAAAATATCTCATTTGTCTCAAATCTCCTCTCTCTCTAAACTCTCTCTCTCTCTAAAGTCTCTCTCTCTAGAGTTTGGAAGATTATAGTCGGTGTTCGATCCGAGGTTTCGGTGTTTTAAGCTTCACCTCTACGTCGTGGTTTTTATCTGGTTTTCCGGGTTTTATTCTGAAAACCTACCAGTGAGTTCCTACTACCATTTTACAAACTTTATACATGTCAAAACTCTTATTTGCGAAATCTGAAGTATTTCTACGGTATGATCTTATGTTCTCTACATTTTGATATAAATGAAGTTTTTGGTAATTTTCGGGGTTCCCGATCACTTCTGACCAAAATGACGGGTTCCGCCTTATTAAAGTAAAATGATGTTTTACTTAAACAGTCTGTGATTATGTAAGAAGAATATTTTAGAACGCATTTAATGATTTTCATTCTTACCAAAAGTTGAACTGGGAAATGATATCTTGTTTATGAAATGTGTTTATACCATATGTTATTTATGGTTGGTCACGTATGTTGTTGTGACGAGTCTGTACCATTACTAGTGGATCCCTAGGTTTTGAGTCGACTGTATTATTGGGAGGTTATATTCCCCATTTTGTAACTATGGATGCATATGTTCCTAGGGCAACTTGGTACGGTTATGTGAGGTCGGATACTAGCCATGGTTCATAGTGATCCTAGTGAAGGAGTATACATTGGTTTTGCTTGGGGCTAGGTCTCACACTTTAGCACGGACTTATGTGTTCGTATCCTCGGATTCCAATTGTTTAACTCATAACTCGGATTTTGGCTTACTTAGTGTTACACCACCATCCTTGGTAAAATGGTCCTTTTATCACCGTTTAAGAGTTTTGGACCGAAGAGGCCCGGTTGTGGCGAAATGTTATCTTTACGAACTAAACCTTTATGAAAAGATCTCTTTATGACACTGATGTTTATATCTTTCGAGCTTTATAAACTGTATGTTCTCACCAGGCTTTAAGTCTGACACTTTTTCTCAAATGATATGTATAACAGGTTTCCCTTAGCGGTGGGATGCACCGGGTTTTGAGAGACGAGTTGGGTCTCGAGGCTTTTTGAGTTGATTAAAGTGTTGATAATTGGGCATTGTTAAGTCCCATTCTTTTGATGATTAATGGATGTCAACTGATGTAATCTAGATAGTTATGTTTAGATCAGTCTGTTGATGAATTCTAAATCCGTACAGGTTTTTGTAAAGTCTTAAGGACTGACACACCTTTTCGAGAGGTTTATATCAATGCAGATGTCTTATTGCCTTATTTATGAAGTTTTAATTTACTCTGATTTTTAGGGTGTTACAACATCACCTTCTTCAACATTTTCTTCAACGTCGTAAGGCATTGTGTTCTTCATCACTGTAAACCCAACATCCATCAAGATGAATCGAGAACCTATCGAGTTTCGATTGTGAACCGGGGAACAAAAGAAAGTGTGTCACGTCTCCACACCTTCACGGGTCATTCATGTATTATTCATCATGAATAGTGTATCATTCAGGATAAATAATACAACATTTAAGGTGAATAATACATGATTCATGAATGCGTGTATTATTCATCCTGAATGTTGAATTATTCATCCTGAATATTGTATTATTCATCATGAATGGTGAATGAACGTTCACCTTTGTTATTCATACTGAATGTGGTAACCCATGGACGTGCATAAATATTCATGATGAAAATATAATGTGGGGGGGGGGGTCAATGGTCTCCCTTTCATACAATGGAGGTTTAGGTGTTCATTTGTGTCACAGTATGTGTAATGCCCAATAAACTCGACAGATACCTCGCTAGATCTAAAAATGTACAACCTAAAACACCCTATGGTGTATAATTGTTTAATTAAATGTCATTGGATTCGATTGAGTTTCATCTGAAAAGTTTTCTAATCTTATTTTGTAACCAGTTTTTTTTATTTTCCACTGTGCTTACGATTACAAATTACAATATAACCCTACAATATTTGTTTTCAACAAATACAGTTTATCTTAACAATGTCATTAAACCATGTCTTGCCTACATAATTGCTTCGGATGGCATCGATGTTGCTTTTATGGGCATGATCCGAACTAACAATCCATTGTCGAATTCTGGCATTGGGATTCTCTTGAAGGGCCCGTCCTTGTCAAGAAGAACCCATGTGAATTGTGTCACCAAACGATGCATCATAGCTAAAGTTTCCATTTTTGCAAGCTCCATACCGGGACACATCCTTGGCCCTGCTCCAAATGGCACGAAACTATAAGGTGGTGGAGAGGGTGCATTTTTCTCAAAACGGGTTGGATTGAACATGGTCGGGTTCTGGAAAATGCTATTGTCCATATGTGTCATGGACCCAGACACCATCACCTGAAAAGGCACAATATGCAAATTCAGTTAAATAGTTTTTTTCAATCGTATTTTGTATGAAATAATTTTGTTAATAGTTTATTTGACGTACTTGCCATCCTTTTGGAATTATGTACCCTCCATACTCGATATCTTGCACAGCTCGTCGAAAGGATAAAATCACGGGAGTGTTTATCCTCAGCATCTCGGATGCTACTCTCCATGTGTACTTCATCTTCGTAAGGTCTTCCCATTTTAAAGCTTCCTCCGGTGCCTTATTTTTAGCAATTTCTTCTTGTTCTACAATCTCAATTATGTAATTAGTCAGCCAATCCTAGTTTTATACTGTATTTTGAATCTATATATTGTAAATAAGTATTTCATATTTAAGTTTTCAAACTATAATTATTTTATAACTGATTTTATTTTATTTTATATTATGATAACTATTTTGTGCTACTGGTTGCAAAAAAAAAATTATTCGTCTATGTTATTGTGGTTGCAATCAAATGGAGATAAAGATGTCTAACCTCGAGCTATAGCAGAGTAGATAGATCCATTGTTTGCCAAATGCTTGACCAAGAACGTCAATAGGACAGAGGTTGTATCATATCCTGCAATCATCACGGCAATGATGTTGTCAATGATCTCCTCATCAGACATCATTGGTAAGTTATCGTTATCACGAATGCTAAGCAATGAAGTGATGAGATCTTTATGAGGATCAACTCGTTTTTGTTCTTCAATTGCCTCCCTTTTTTCACGTATAAGGTCTATTAGCATCGGTACCAACTTTTTTCTTGCTATAATCCCACGATTGAATTTAGTAAAGGGTAAATTGATCGGAATTGCTAGTATCCCTTCTATCATATCTTGGAATGGTGGTAGCAGTTTCTCTCTTTTGGGTCCTCTTTCGATCCCAAAGAGAAGTGAACAAATTACGTTGAAGGTTAAGCTCTTGATCACGGTTTGTACCTACATTGTCGTTAGAAACAAAAAAAGGTCATGCGAAAATATTTCCAATTGATTTTCCATAAAATCTTCAAAATGAAGAAGCAAACGGTAGAATCTCCAAAAAATTACCTTCAACTCTCGAAAAACAATGATTATATTTTTAAAATATTCAATATATTTAACATCCTAATATACTTGCAAATAAATTTTATATAAATCATAATACATTTAAATTGGTTATTGAAAATAATAAAAATTAGATTCTTCTATCTTTACAATAAATTTTGAAGGACTATTCAAATTTGAAGATTTGGACTCTCTTTAACCTCCACCCTTGGATGCAAATGAGGATGAGGATACATCGAGATGATGATGCACCGAGATACACCAAATCAATTACCGTATCAAACGACATTTATGGGTGGTTTTGAGATTAAAAGTGATCAAAGGTCCATATTTTTTCTTACCTTCTCACGAAACTCTTCTCAACACGCGATCCTCTTCAATCTAGCTATATTTCTCTCTCTCTCTCTCTCTCTCTCTATATATATATATATATATATAGAGAGAGAGAGAGGTGGGCTCATACAAGAACAATATATATTTAAAAATACACGAGAACAGTCGAGTACATACAAAATCATATATGATTCACGTACAAAATCATATATGATTCACATGACTTTGCCCCGCGACTTAAGTCGCGGCCAAAGTCGCCCACGTCCAGTTTTTCCCGGTTAATGTAAAATCACACATGATTTGTTGTTTTATTGTTTTCTTAAATAGTTATCGTTCCCGTTTGAACTTTCATCTCTCTCTCTCTCTCTCTCTTTATTTATATATATATATATATATATATATATATATATATATATATATATATATATTGTTCCCTTTTTTGTTAAGCAAACAATTAGTATTAACTTTGTTGACCAAGGGGTTGTTTGTTTTTTGAAAAAAAACTCTTAATGGCTCTTAAGTCTGAATCGTTCAGACCTTTTTACACACCACCTCTTATTAATCATAACTAAATTAAGACTTCAGACTTTAGACCTCTTAAAAAACAAACGGCACCTAAGACATTTTCGTCTTTTTCATATATCGAAAGAATCTCCAACAGTTATGCTAAAATAGGGAAAATTGAGATTTTAACAATTTTTTTGCTCCAACGGCTATGTTATACCTTATGCTAAAATAGAGAAAAGAATAGAGAGGAGGTAAAAATCTTCAAATTTGAAGAAATCTCTAAACTCCATATTTAAGATAGAAATAATATTTATTTTTCTTCTTTCACCAACACGAGACATTGAAGTTGTGTGTTTTGGAGAGAGAAATAATATTTTATTAAATGTATTGAATATTTTTATAATATAGTTAATGATATGATTGCTAAAATAGAGTAACTCTTTTAGTTAGATATAATTTTTTTAGAGATTTTAACTTTTCATACTCAATTTTAGAAAAAAAAAAACTATAACATAAATGTTGGAGATGCTCTAATACCAGAATTCTTAAATATCTCATTCACTTAATTATTAAATTACTTAATTATCATATTTCTTAAATATCTTGTTTTTTCAATTATTTATCGCATTCCTCAATTATCAAATTCATTAAATATTAAGAAATATCATTTAAAGTTCATTCACGTTATTGTTTCACCTTTGAAATTTCTGGTTTCACATATGAACTTGTTTAAACTTCCTTAATTATCTCATTCATTTTTTGATTTTACATATGAACTTCAGTAAAAAAAATTGAACAAACAAATTTCATGCATGAAACAAAAATCATTGTTTTCACCCATGGAAAATAATTGTTTCACCTATGAACTTTAAATAAAAATCATTGCTTCACTATGAACTATAAACAAAAAACATTGTGTCACTAATGAATCTTCTGGTTTCATCTATGAGCTTTAATTATATGGTTTCAGATATGAACTTTAAACAAAAATCTTGTTTTATTTTTTGGTTTCAGTTATGAATTTTCTGGTTTTACCTTTAAACAAAAATTATTTAAAAATTATTGTTGGATATCTTTCTAAAATAAAAATATGATTATATTTAAAAAATAGAAAATTATTTAAGTATTGTTATTGATTATCTTTCAAAAATATAAAATGATTATTTTCCAAAAATATAAAATAATTTGTTCCAAAAAAGTACTTTATTTAACACCATCTAATTTTTTTTTATCAGATTATAATCTTCCATTTAATTACAACCGTTGATCAAAAAATGAAAAACTCAAATAAGTTAACAAAGTTAATACTATTTATTTTGTTACCAAATAAAACAAGATATGTTTTCGGTTTGATTTGTTTAAATTAAAATTTTAATTATATTAAATTTTCATACCTAAATAGGCAAAAAGACTAAAACAATAAAAATTAAACCGTCTTTAATATGATTAAAAATTAAATTATAAAACAATATCTTATTTTATTTATTTGATATCCTTATTGGTATATATATATATATATATATATACACACATATAAATGTGTGTGTATATTGTTTTTACTTATTTACTTTTTTTTATTATTGGACCCTCTACCCTGTCGGTCGGGTTCAGCCAAAGGCTGGGCCGGGTCGCAGTGGATTAGTGGGATTGTCCGTAATGGAGGCCCGATACCGCTGGAACGTGTGTGTGCGTTAACTTGCCGTTCAAAAAAAAAGAGTAAAATTGTTCTTGATTAACTCATTTAACTAAGTTGGCTGATTATTTTAACGGTGTTAGTGAGAGAGACCATTATATAGCCAAGACAAATCGAATACCATAGAGACTAAAATCATAATAAACATACCATAAAGACCCTATTCAGGAAAAAAAAAAAAAAAAAAAACATCAAAACATATAAACATATAAACCAAATCCATAATTTACTCAATTTTTAAAGAATATGTTTTTTAAAAAATACATGACAAAAACGGCAAAATCTCCATTTTCAACTTTGGATATTTTGGACTACCTCTCCTATTTTATTCATTTTGAAGAAGCTTTCAAAAAATCTGTTAGAACAAAAAACATAACAAAAACTCCAAAATCTGTATTTTCAAATTTGGAGATCTTGACACACACACATCGTTTGTGTTCCACTCCAACGAAATAAAATATGGCATGGTCAATTTGGTCGGCTTAATTACTAAAGGATACTTAAAATATTTCACTGATAGGTTAAAGTTGTTATTAAAATTATATGTTGAAATTAAATATTATATTTAATTTAGGGCGGAGAAAATAATGTGTACCTGAACCTCATGTTTACCAACCCAATGCATTTGAAGGTGGTACTGTATTTCTTCATCGACTTTCGCAACATATTGCTTCAGCACTTCAAGCCTTAAAAATGAAACCAAGGCTCCTCTTACCCGTTTATGATCATTGTTGACCAACTCAATTATATTTTTTGAACCCACGATCCTACTGATTGATGGTGGTTGTGTGCTACGGAGTACACTCCCATCGCAAGTGTAAAAAAACTTATTTGCAGCTGGACCATGTAAAACAACAGTCGGGTATCCAAAAAGACCAGTTTTCCAAATGGGACCGTGTTTGGTTATTCCTTCTTGAAACCACTCCTCTACCTTGTTGGCTTTCATGGCCTTTAAAAGACCAAGACTTTGCCCTATTAAAGGCAATCCCAAAGAACCGGGAGGAACTTTATCTGAATACTTCTTTCTTCGGAAAAGAAAGAAAACAGATAGAAAAAACAATAATAACGTAGAAATAACGAACGATTCCATGGCTCGAAACAGAATGCAATTTGAGAGAGTTCTTGTGCATGTATGTATATATATATACAAAGTCATGTTTAGGTAGTTTGTCTTTTTATGTGATTAGCATCTTTTATAATTAAATACTGGGTTATTATTTTATTAGAGATTCAATATTAAAATAACTTATTAGGTATCATGGTTTAAAGATTCTCATGATGATTTTTTTTTATGGATTTTGTTTCTAAAAAAACAATTAAATATTAACTCTTTTGTAATAAATATGATTTTATTTTAGAAATTTCATCAAAATATAATCAACTTTGAGCTAATTATATTTTAGGAAATAAACTTTCAAAATTATTATTTTAGGGTATAAAACAAAATTTTCATTTACTTATGAGTCTCTATGATCTGATTACATGCCAATGATAACATGGTCCAAGTAATACTAACTAAATTTCACGCCATAAATCAAATAAATAATAAACATCTTATTTTAAATTTTAAAATATAATTAAATATTTTAATCAAACAAATTATATAAAAAATAAGGATTTTATTCATTTTAATTTGTTATGTATATTGATATTTTATTCCTAGTTTTTACCGGATTTTTTTGTACTTATCAATGTACACCTCATTTTAAATTGTAAATATCATAAATACAATTAATGTTTTAATTAAACAATATATATCTATACTATATTATTAGAAGCGTACTCACGCAATGCAGCGAGATACATCACGATTTTAATGTTTATTTTTATTTTTTGTTTTTCATTGATTTACAGTACGATTTTAGATGGTTTTTATTGAGTGATAATGGTTTTTTTATATATAAATTTGTTTAATTTAGGATTAACAATATAATGTTTTTTATATAAAAAAAATTAAGTAGTTTGTTAAAACTCAATAATTATCTTATATATTTTAAAAAATTTATATTTAAATTGAGATGTTTATCTTGTTTTGATTATGTTTATCAGAATTCAAATTTCATAATTTTAGGATTTGGGGATTAGAGATAAAAGATTTTGGGGGATAAGGATGAAATTTATTAATTAGGGTTAAAAGCATTTAAAAGTAGTACATATTGATTCATTAACTGTTTTTTAATAGATTTTAAGTAGATTAATATTAAATAATAGTACATAATGATTAATACATTACGATTTTAATGTTTATTTTTATTTTTTGTTTTTTATTGATTTACAGTACGATTTTGGATGGTTTTTATTGAGTGATAATGGTTTTTTATATATAAATTTGTTTAATTTAGGATTAACAATATAATGTTTTTTATATAAAAAAAATTAAATAGTTTGTTAAAATTCATTAATTATCTTATATATTTTAAATTTTTTATATTTAAATTGAGATGTTTATCCTGTTTTGATTATGTTTATCAAAATTCAAATTTCATAATTTTAGGGTTTGAGGATTAGAGATAAATATTTTGGGGGATAAGGATGAAATATATTAATCAGGGTTAAAAGTTTTACAGGTAGTACATTAGGTTTTAGTAGTTATTTTTAAGAGATTTTAAGTAGATAGCTTTAAATGATAGTACATAAAGCTTAGTAAATTGTAATTAAGAGTTTTTTATGTCATCTTTATAATATAGTATAGATAAAGATGACATAAAAAACTCTTAATTACAACTCACTAAGCTTTATGTACTATCATTTAAAGCTATCTACTTAAAATCTCTTAAAAATAATTACTAAAGCCTAATGTACTACCTGTAAAGCTTTTAACCCTAATTAATATATTTCATCCTTATCCCCCAAAATCCTTATCTCTAATCCTCAAACCCTAAAATTATGAAATTTGAATTCTGATAAACATAATCAAAACAGGATAAACATCTCAATTTAAATATAAAATATATAAGATAATTAATGAATTTTAACAAACTACTTAATTTGTTTATATAAAAAACATTATATTGTTAAGCCTAAATTAAACAAATTTATATATAAAAAACCATTATCACTCAATAAAAACCATCCAAAATCGTACTGTAAATCAATAAAAAAACAAAAAATAAAAATAAACATTAAAATCGTGATGTATTAAGCATTATGTACTATTATTTAATGTTAATCTACTTAAAATATTTTAAAAACAATTAATGAAGCAATATGTACTACTTTTAAATGCTTTTAACCCTAATTAATAAATTTCATCCTTATCCCCCAAAATCCCTATCTCTAATCCTTAAATCCTAAAATTATGAAATTTAAATTCTGATAAACATAATCAAAACAGGATAAACATCTCAATTTAAATATAAAAAATTTAAAATATATAAGATAATTAATGAATTTTAACAAACTACTTAATTTTTTTTATATAAAAAACATTATATTGTTAAGCCTAAATTAAACAAATTTATATATAAAAAAAACCATTATCACTCAATAAAAACCATCCAAAATCGTATTGTAAATCAATAAAAAAACAAAAAATAAAAACCGTGATATTTCTATAATTTTATACTTGTATTAATATTTTATTGATAGTGAACTAACTCTTCAAAGTTTTGTGATAAAACATGTAACTTTGGATCAAAATCCAAAATGATATGAATACGACAATTAAGGGGGCGTTTGGTTCGTAAAATGTTTTTAAATGGAATGGTATATGTCAAAGTAATTTGATTTTGAATGAATTGGAATGAAATGTTGTCAAATTTGACCACTTGTTTGCTTGATAGAATTAGAATGGAATTTGTTAAATGAATTGGAATTTTTCTGTTTGTTTTACAGATTGTAGCTTTCGGAATTGGAATGAAATTTTGGTAAATGACCAAAATACCCTTTTTGATTATTTTAAGTTTTTTAAACAAAAATTACTTAAATGAAATAACCATTAAATAGTTTAATTTTTAACTAAAATTGTTTTGATTATTTTAGCACACGAATGATGCATAGACAGAGATAGGAGATGAGAGAGAGGAGTGAGAGGGAGAGGAGAGAGAGATTATAGGAAAGAGAGAGAGGAGAGAGAGTTGGTGTCTTTTGATAATCAATATCAGTAGGGTTTAGTTTTGGGTAAAGGTTAACTTTAGAATTATCAAAATATAATATTTCATTCCATTGAAATCCTTGAGTTTTATGATGGAATGTTCAAATCCTATATCTATGGAATTTATTGGAATTCAAAGATTCCATCCATTGAAAAACTTGAACCAAACAATGGAATGGAATCTGGTCAAAGGAATTCAACATTCCAATTCACCAGATCACATTCTGCGAACCAAACGCCCCCTAAAACTCGAAATGTCTAAAATTGTGCCTTTGATGCAATATGAACTCTGTCGTTGTCACAGAAGCGGGAACAACTTTTGAAAAAGAACAGAAGAGTAACGAGATTCAAGATGGATGGATATTTGATATTGTGGTAGTGGTTTTGGAGATGATCGATGTCTCATCTTCTTCCATCTACTGTGGTTGCCGCCATCCCTAAAAATGACACACACATTCAATTGTTTGTATATATGTTTTACTCTGTTGTATCGTAAAGAAATTATTTAATTGTTCAATTAAATGCGTCATTTTCCGATCGGATATTATCCGAAAAGTTTTCTGATTTTATTTTGTAACCAAAATTATATTTTCCGATACGTTTACGGTTACAAATTACAATAGAACCAAACAATATTTGTTTCGAACAAATACAATTTATCTTAACAATGTTATTAAACCATGTCTTTCCTACATCATTGCTTCGGATGGCATCGATGTTGCTTTTATGGGCATGATCCGAACTAACAACCCTTTGTCGAATTCTGGCAATGGGATTCTCTTGAAGCGTTCGTCCTTATTAAGAAGAACCCATGTGAATTGTGTCACCAAACGATGCATCATGGCTAAAGTTTCCATTTTCGCAAGCTCGATACCAGGACACATCCTTGGCCCTGCTCCAAACGGCACAAAACTATAAGGTGGCGGTGAGGATGCGTTTTTCTCAAAACGGGTTGGATTGAACATGGTCGAGTTCTGGAAAATGTTGTTGTCCATATGTGTCATGGACGCACACTGCGTCACCTGAAAAGGCACAATATGCAAATTTGATCAAGCAGTTTTTTGCAATCGTATTTTGTATGAAATAAAATTTTTATAGTTTATTTGACGTACTTGCCATCCTTTTGGAATTATGTACCCTCCGTACTCGATATCTTGCACAGTTCGCCGAAAGGATACAGCCACAGGAGGGTTTATCCTCAACATCTCAGATGCTACTCTCCATGTGTACTTCATCTTCATAAGGTCTTCCCATGTCAAAGCTTCCCCCGGTGCCTTATCTTTAGCAACTTCTTCTTGTTCTACAATCTCAATTATGTAATTAGCTAGCCAAACCTAGTTTTATACATTATTTTGAAACTATACATTGTAAATATTTATTTTATATCTAAGTTTTCAAACTAAAATTATTTTATTTTATATTACGACAACTATTTTGTGCTACCCGTTGCATAAAAAAAATTATTCGTTTATGTTATTGTGGTTGCAATCAAATAGAGATAAATATGTCTTACCTTGAACTACAGCAGAGTAGATAGATCCATCGGTTGCCAAAAGTTTGACCAAGAACGTTATAAGGATAGAGGTTGTGTCATATCCTGCAATCATCACGGAAATGATGTTGTCAATGATCTCCTCATCAGACACCATTGGTAAGTTATCATCATCACGAATGTTAAGCAATGAAGTGATGAGATCTTTATGAGGATCAGCTCGTTTTCGTTCTTCAAATGCCTCCCTTTTTTCGCGTATAAGGTCT
Source organism: Arctium lappa (assembly GCA_023525745.1). Taxonomy (NCBI): domain Eukaryota; kingdom Viridiplantae; phylum Streptophyta; class Magnoliopsida; order Asterales; family Asteraceae; genus Arctium; species Arctium lappa. Next base: position 2,340,410 of record CM042059.1, on the reverse strand, counting down.
ATTAGCATCGGTACCAACTTCTTTCTTGCTGTAATCCCTCGATTGAATGGAGTAAAGGGCAAATTGATCGGAATTGATAGCATCCCTTCTATCATATCTTGGAAATGTGGTAGCATTTTCTCTCTTTTGGGTCCTCTTTCGATCCCAAAGATTAGTGAACAAATTACGTTGAAGGTTAAGGTCTTGATCAGGGTTTGGACCTACATCGTTGTTAAAAACAAAAAAAAAATGTCAAAGTACACAAATGTGACAAATGTGACAACATCTGGAACACATTTTCCATAATTTCTCCAAAATGGAGAAACAAAAGTTAAAATCTTCATTCATTATTTCTCCATTTTTAACAAATTTTAGAGAATCTGTTAAAAAAAATGAAAAAACTCCAAATTTTATATTTTCTCTATTTCGAAGTAAATATACATGTTCTGGTTAAGTAGGAAAACAAATACAAAAGGTTATGCTTGAATTCGACAAAATTTAAAAATCAATATTGTTTGTGGGGGATGGGTCCCATTAGTTTTTTTTTTTTAATATATATTTTTTTAAACTTTATATCATAGTTCTTTTAAAACATCTCCAGCATTTCTCCAAAAAAAATTCTAAAATGGAGAATCAATGTCTAAAATTTTTAATAAAAATTGTATTTAACTCCAATAGATTCTCTATTTTGGAAATGACAGCATTACTTATATTATTAAAATAATGTATATATCTAATAAAATACTATTTCTCTGTCCTTATTGATGGAATATAATAAAAAAAAACTATTTATCTCTTATGATAATCATTTTTGGAGAGTTTTACAAATTTGGAAAAATTTACATTCTCTCTCTTACTTCTCCATTTTTGGAGAAAGATTTGGAAATTTTGTTGCAGCACAAAAATGCCCAAAATCCCCATTTTCTCCATTTTGGAGAAACTGTTGGAGATGTTCTCAGTAATTACATGTTTTGTGTCTCCACTAACCAAAAAAATACCTCGAAATCAACCCAAAAAATCTCTCGAAATCGAAAAAAACTTAAAAACCCCTCGAAATCAAACAAAAATCTTTAAAAACCTCTCGAAACGGTGAAATTAGGCTTAAAACACACCGGATGACTTTGTAGACCGTTGATCTACCTTAAATGTGCCCCCGCTACGCAAAAGTTTTGGATCCACCACTGTCTCCAATGACATAAAATCAGGCACGGTCGATTGTTTTTGAAGGACAAGTTTATTAAATAAAACAAAAGTTCAATAGGGATATATCAAAACCACGGTCCACAAACCCAAAACACGAATGAAAAGAACTCAAACAGTAGCAACGGTAATAAAATTCTAATTAAATTATATGTCGAAATTGATTTATATTTAGTTTATCGCGGAGAAAATATCGCGTACCTGAACCTCATGTTTACCAGCCCAGTGCGTTTGAAGGTGGTATTGGATTTCTTCATCTACCTTCGCAACATATTGTTTCAACACCTCAAGCCTTAAAAACGAAACCAAGGCTGTTCTGACTCGTTTATGATCATCTTTAGGCAACTCAAGTATACTTTTTGAACCCACGACCCTGCTCATTGATGGTGGTGGTGTGTTATAGAGTAGACTCGCATCACAAGTGTAAAAAAACTTATTTGCAGTTGCACCATGTAAAACAACAGTCGGGTATCCAAAAAGACTAGTTTTCCAAATGGGACCGTGCTTGGTTAAGCCTTCTTGAAACCACTCCTTTACCTTGTCGGCTTTCATAGCCTTTATAAGGCTGAGACTTTGCCCGATTATAGGTAGTCCCAAAGAACCCGGAGGGATTTTATCAGAATACTTTTTTCCTCGAAAAAGAAAGAAAACAGAAAGAAAAAACAACAATAACAACGTAAAAAGAACGACCGATTCCATGGCTCGAAACACAATGCAACTTGAGAGAGTTCTTGTATATATATATATATATATATATATATATATATATATATATATATATATATATACAAACTATGATAGATTTGAGACATATTTATAGTAAAATTAACATTCGTTAATATTGTATTCTAATACAAATTATATTTTGCATTTTTTAATATTTGTTAATATATTAGTGTTAAACTTATAAGGAATTTGAATATAATGTTAAATTTATAATTTAATAAATAAAAAGATTTTATTAATGTTAATTAACTATCATATTATTGGTATTTTTTTATAATCCAAATCTTATTTAATAAATTATTCATACATTTTTATATAAATATGTTCCACAAAACATCAAAAAAAACATGATGTGATATAAAACAATTTCTTATTAAAAATTTATACCATGTAATTTTTATACTATTCATTTTCACATAGCAAAAAGTAATGATGTGACATGAGCGATTACCAAAAACCAATTTCATATCAAAACATCATAGCTTCTCCAGATTTTGGGATTTTTTTGCTCCAACTGATTCTCCAAAATGGAAAAAGCACAAGAGAGAAGATGAAAATCTTCAAATTTGGAGATATCTCCAAAAATTATTACACATGAGAGAGAAGTTATTTTTTATTCATTCTACCAATTAAATTGTTTTTAATTAATGTTTAGGAGAGATAAATAATATTTTATAAATTGTATTGAATACTTTAATATTATAATTAATTGTGTAACCTCAAAAATAGAGAATCTATTGGAGATGAAGATGATTTTTTTTTTGAGATTTTCTCTTTTTACTTTTCTATTTTGGAGAAGTTGTTGGAGATGTTCTAAATAATAACCACTACAATTTCTTAATAAGAAATCTTACTTGGGAATTAGAAATCCATTAGACCATCTACTACAATAAAATTTGGGGGAGGCTATTAAATCATTGGATCGAAAAACAAAACATTTAATATTTGCACTTTTTTGGTGCAAATAGCACCCCCCCTAAAATTTCTAACACATTTTTAAAAGTCTCACATCATTTTTGGAATTTACCCTCCACTACAATGACTTTTAAACAATTTCTAAAGTAACACCTCATTTTAAATATTATATGTTAATATTAGCAACCTATGTATCTTTATGTATCTTTGTATTTTTTATATATATCCTTTCCTATTTTAAAGGAATCATAGTTAGGAAATAGGGGCTAGGTCCTATTATAAATATTGTACCATTATTTGTTTTGAGATCAAGAAAATACATTCTCCTTTTATGGTATCAGAGCTCCATCACCCCAAACTCTAAAAACCCTTCTTTTTCACGGCTGCCATGGCACCGACTGCAACACCATCGTCATCATCAAATGAATCCAAAACACCGCCTCATCCAGTCTACACGGTGTCGAATATTCAACACAATGTGCGTGTTCTTGACGGCATCAAAGTGACATACTCGGCATGGACGAAACTGTTCCATCTCCATGCCCGCGGTTATAAGGTCTTACACCACATCGACGGTACAACTCCGCCGGCCAAAACCGATCCAGAATATGCATCATGGACCGAGATCGATGCACACATGCTTCAATGGATCTATGGTACACTATCTGATGATCTTCTCGCTCGAGTATTGGCGGATGAATCAACAGCGTATGAAGCATGGACCCGAGTGAAGAAAATTTTTCACAACAATAAAGGAACCCGCGCTGCAGCCCTTGAGCAAGAATTCAACAACCTCAAATTTGACTCTATGTCGTCTCTTCAAGCCTATTGCCAGCGTCTTCGGGATCTGGCCGAACAACTCAAAGATGTTGATGCTGTTGTCAACGAGCAAAGACTGGTTCTTCAATTGGTTCGCGGGTTACCCACTGAGTATGACACGGTGGCCTCCTACATACACCAAACATTACCAACCTTTGAAACAGCACAAAGTATGCTTGAACTCGAGCAACACAGAAAGTCTGGACGTGACGAATCACCCTCTCCATCTGCGGTTCTCGTTGCACCCACCAGAATCCAGCAGACGCCACCAGCGTCCACCGATGCGGATCAACCTCGCATCTCCCACCAGCCTTCACGTGGAAACTTCCGTCGAGGCAACCATCGTGGCGGTCACTTTGGACGCGGAAACTCCACTGGTGGTGGTCGTTACCAAAGTGGGAGTCGTCGTCCACCGTACTGGAATCAAATGCCATCATCTTGGCCAAGCCCATGGGCGTCTCCCCCGTGTCCATACCCCACACAACCGGGTTGGGCCGGTCCTTGGTATCGGTGGCCTTCAAACTCTCAGCCACTTTCGAACACCCATCAATCCACACGACCGCGTCAATCGCCTCAAGTTTTGAACACGAACAGCGGGCATGCTCATGTTGCTGAATTTAATGCACTCGAGCCAACAGATTTGGGTCAAGCCTTCCATGCTATGACAATGGAGCAACCAATTGACCCAGAGTGGTACATGGACACCGGGGCATCATCCCATCTTACATCAGACGCGTGTATAATCCAAAACCCTTCACAACTTAGTTCTGTACGTTCTATATTTGTCGGAAACGGTATGAGCATTCCAGTTCATGGATCGGGTTCCTCAAAAACCCCCCTGCTAAACCGTACCTTACACTTAAACAATGTCCTCTACACACCTCATATAATCAAAAATCTTATCTCTGTTCGTCAGTTTACCAAAGAAAACAATGTTTCTGTTGAATTTGATCCATTTGGTTTCTCTGTCAAGGATCTTCAAACTGGGAGGACACTTGTGAGAAGCAATAGCCCTGGCGAACTCTACCCATTTTCAACCGCTTTCAAGTGCCTCGCCCCTTAATGTCTTGCTGCTTTCTCTCCGGATCTATGGCATCATCGTTTGGGCCATCCCGGCATACCAGTTCTTACGTATCTTAAATCTAAGTCTTTCATTCATTGTAATAAGAAGAATAGCTCCATTTTATGCAATTCTTGTCAGATTAGCAAGCACAAACGATTACCTTTTGTTGATTCAACGCCTAAGACTGCTTTTCCGTTTGATATAATTCACAGCGATTTATGGACATCTCCGGTGTTAAGTAAAAGTCAATATAAATACTACCTTGTGTTAATTGACAACTTTACGCAATTTGTTTGGGTTTATCCTTTAAAACTCAAATCTGAGGCATTCACTAAATTTAAACAGTTTTATGCCTACATCCATACTCAATTCGGTCTTCGTATTAAGAGTTTTCAATGTGACATTGGCCGTGAGTTTGATAACAGTGAGTTTTATCAATTTGCTTCCACTCATGGCCTCACCTTTCGGTTTTCTTGCCCTCAAACCTCTTCACAAAATGGAAAGGCCGAACATATGATACGACGATTAAATGAAATCGTCCTCGCTCTCTTATATCATGTCTCGATACCGCCATCCTTTTGGGTCGAGGCACTCCACACCGCTGTGTACCTCCATAACATTCTTCCCACCAAACTCCTCTACTTACGCTCCCCAACCTCCATTCTATTTAATCGTGATCCCTCTTATGATCACCTCCGTGTTTTCGGATGTGTTTGTTATCCCAATCTATCCGCCAAACACACAAACTTGAACCCCACTCTTCCCGTTGCGTTTTTCTTGGCTACCCACCAAACTATCGTGGCTATAGATGCCTCGATCTCAATTCCGGCAAGGTCATCTTATCTCGTCACGTAACTTTTGACGAGACCATATTCCCATTTGTCGATTTATCATCACCTAAACCCACCGATTACTCTTTTCTCGATCCACCGTTCGCACCAATGTCACCATCCCTCTTTAATCACTTTGGTACCAACCAACCCCCACCTCCTACAACCCCTCACCTGCCACACACTCAACCTCAAACCACTTCGTCAACACCCACACCGTCCACTTCCACCTCACTATTCCCATCTGTGAAACCACCCAACCCATCCATTACCACCAACCCATCCCCCTGACCTACGACTTCTACACCACCCAACCCTACACCTCAAGAACAACCCTCACCCATGACACCAACTCAACCCATGCAAACCCGCTCCCAACATGGCATTTTTAAACCCAAGCCATTATTTGATCTTCATGTCTCGTCCACACCATCCATTTCACCAATTCCTAAATCACCCAAATAAGCCTTATTCGATCCCAACTGGAGTGCCGCCATGAAAGATGAATTTTGTGCGTTACAGTCTAATGACACTTGGGAATTGGTACCGCATCCCACTGATGCAAACATCATCCGATGTATGTGGCTCTATCGCCATAAATTCCATTCGGACGGCTCACTACAACGCTACAAGGCACACCTTGTGGTAAATGGAAAAACACAACGGGTTGGCATTGATTGTGACGAAACTTTCAGCCCCGTTGTAAAACCCACTACGGTTCGGACGGTTCTTAGTCTAACCACGTCCCGATCTTGGCCAATTCACCAATTGGATGTTAAAAATGCCTTTTTACATGGCGACTTGGCAGAAACAGTTTATATACATCAACCGCCCGATTTTGTGGATTCATCTGCACCTCACCATGTATGCCGCCTACGGAAATCACTTTATGGCTTAAAACAGGCCCCCGGGCCTAGTATCACAGGTTTGCATCGTTCATTATCTCACAGGGATTCAAGAGCAGTATTTGCGACACATCTCTGTTCATTTATCGGTGCGACAACGATGTGGCATATCTACTATTATATGTTGACGATATCGTTCTTACCGCCTCAAGCTCTAAATTGTTGAGTCACATTATTACATCGCTTTCCAATGAATTTGCTATGACGGATCTCGGGGCCCTTCATCATTTTCTTGGCATATCTGTTGTACGCGACAAGTCCGGTTTATTCCTCTCACAAACAACATATGCCAAAGACATTCTCTCACGGGCCTCCATGACATCATGCAAGGCATCCTCAACTCTGGTTCCCACCAATGGTAAACTCAGCGCTAGTCATGGTGAGCTTATGAAGGATCCCACGCTATATCGTCAGCTGGCCGGTGCCCTCCAATATTTGACAATCACGTGCCCCGACCTCTCATATGCGGTCCAACAAATTTGTTTGTTCATGCACGCTCCACGAGAACCTCATTTTGGGTTTCTAAAACGTGTTTTACGATATGTCAAAGGAACCATAGACCATGGTCTTCGTATATCCACCTCCAGTCCTCACTCTCTCACGGCCTACTCCGATGCAGACTGGGGTGGGTGTCCTGATTCACGACGATCGACCTCTGGTTATTGCGTTTTTCTCGGTAACAATTTGGTATCGTGGTCTTCTAAAAGGCAACCGACTGTTTCCCGCTCTAGCGTCGAAGCTGAATACAGGGCAGTTGCAAATGTCGTCGCAGAAACGAGTTGGATCCGAAACCTGCTTCTTGAGCTTCATGCCCCAATTCAAAAGGCTACAATAGTTTACTGTGATAACGTCTCGGCCATCTACTTGACTGGCAACCCCGTCCAACATCAGCGCACTAAACATGTGGAGCTCGACATCCACTTTATTCGCGAAAAGGTACAAGTTGGTGTTGTTCAAGTACTCCATGTCCCCACTGAATACCAATACGCAGACATCTTCACAAAGGGACTCCCTCACTATTTGTTTAGTCGCTTCAAGTCCAGTCTCAACGTTCGTTCCCCTCCCGTTCCGACTGCGGGGGTGTATTAGCAGCCTATGTATCTTTATGTATCTTTGTATTTTTTATATATATATTCTTTCCTATTTTAAAGGAATCATAGTTAGGAAATAGGGGCTAGGTCCTATTATAAATATTGTACCATTATTTGTTTTGAGATCAAGAAAATATATTTTCCTTTTAGTTAATTAAATAACAACAAAATTACAATTAATTATTTTTTATTATAACTTAATACCAAATAATTTATTAATTAAATAATTATAATAAAGTATAAATAAATAAATAAATTATTTAATTTAATTTAATTTATAAAAAGTTTTTGATTCAATAAATAAATGTTTATAATTATATATGAAAAATTAAAAAACATTATTTGTTTCGTCTATTCACATTTATTTAATTTATTGATATAAAATAAAAAATTATATTAAACACACAACATTCCGTCAACCAAATTTAATTGTAAGCAATATTACATATTTGTATGTGATTTTAGAGATAGTTTTCGTTCTCATAAAATATGCCATGAGAGATTTGAGACATGGTTACAATAAAACTAACATCATCGTGTATATCATAAAACAATAAAATAGAAAAATTAACAATCAAATTATTTGTGCTTTTATATAACCAAAATCCCATTCAATAAGTTATTCATAAATATACTTCACAAAACATCAAAAAGCATGTGACATAAAGCAATTATTCTAAGAAATTATACCTTATAGTTTTTTTATAGCGGGGTGCTATTTGCACAAAAAAAGTGCAAATATTGAATGCATTGTTTTCTGATCCAACTATTTTTAATGAATGTCATTTCACTTGAAATATATATTAATATAGGGTCCCCTTCATTTATTAACCATGACATTGGTGCTAACCGTGCTAACCAATTTTCAACCAATCAGAATCATCCTACAGTTTATGTCCTCAAAGGGTGATATTGGCATTTCATAATTCACACTTATTTAATGTATTTCCATATTTTAACGAGTTGTTAATATGGTAGTTATCTAAATATTAAATATAATATTTAATATTTAATTTATTTCCATATTTAATGTATTTTCATATTTCAAAGAGTTATTAATATGGTAGTTATCTAAATATTTTAATATGGTAATTATCTAAATATTAAATATAATATTTTAATATTTAATATTTAATATATTTTCATATTTCGAGTGTGCATATATGCATGTCTAAAATGCCGAATAGATCAGCTATATGCACATATACAACATGTACATACTACTAAATAAAAGACTTTTTCCGGCGGATTTTTCCGACGGATTTTTCCGCCGGAAATTTTCGGCGGATTTTCGACGGAAGTCAAACGGGTCAACCAACTTTGACTTTCGCCGGAAATCCGCCGAATTTTTTTTTTAATTTTTTTAAAATCAAGTATTTTCGGCGGATTTCCGACGGAATATAATTTTTTAAATTTTTTTTTCTTATTAATTATAATTAATTAACTATTTTCGGCGGATTTTCGGCGGATTTTCGGCGGATTTTAATTAATTAAAATCCGTCGAAAATCCGCCGAAAATAGTTAATTAATTATTATTTTTAAATGAATTAAAAAAATAAAAATCCGTCGGAAATTCGCCGAAAATCTTATAAAATTTCCGGCGGATTTTCGGCGGATATTTTATATTATTTAAAAAAAATAAAAAAAATAAAATCCGCCGAAAATAGTTAATTAATTATTATTTTTAAATGAATTAAAAAAATAAAAAATAAAAATCCGTCGGAAATCCGTCGGAAAATTTATAACATTTTCGGCGGATATTCTATATTTTTTTAAAAAAATAAAAAATTAAAATCCGCCGAAAATAGTTAATTAATTCTTGTCCTGTCCTGTCCTGTCCTGTCCTGTCCTGTCCTGTCATGTCCTGTCCTGTCTGCGTACCAAATGCACCCTAACGGATCCAATTGGGCCTTAATGGATCCAGTTGTGCTTTAACGTACCCAGTTTGGCTTTAATGTATACAGTTGATCATTAAGGGATTTAGTTGGGCTTTAACTACACAGTTGGGCTTTAAAGTACCTCGTTGGGCTTTAATGGATCCGGTTGAGCTTTAATGGATCGAGTTGGCTTTAACGTATCAAGTTGGCTTTAACGGATCCGGTTGGGCTTTAACGTTCCTAGTTGGGCTTCAACCCACCTAGTTGGGCTTTAATGGATACAAATGAGCTTTAAGGGATTTAGTTGGGTTTTAATGGATCCAATATGGCTTCAACAGATCCAGTATGGCTTTAACGTATCCAGTTGGCTTTAACATACCCATTTGGGCTTTAACCCACCTAGTTGGGCTTTAATGGATACAAATGAGCTTTAAGGGATTTAGTTGGGCTTTAACTACATAGTTGGGCTTTAATGGATCCAGTTAGGCTTTAACGTATCCAATTGGGATTTAACGTTCCTAGCTGGGCTTCAATAGATCCAGTTTGGCTTTAATGGGTACAGTTGAGCTTTAGTGGATTCGGTTGGGCTTTAACGCACATAGTTGGGCTTTAACGTACCTAGTTGGGTTTTAACGTACCCAGTTGGGCTTTAACATACCAGTTGGCTTTAACGTACACAATTGGGCTTTAACATACACAATTGAGTTTTAACGGATCCAGTTGGTCTTTAATGGATACGGTCGAGCTTTAACAGATCCAATTGGCTTTAACGTACCCAGTTGGGCTTTAACGTACATAGTTGGGCTTTAACGGATCCAGTTGGTCTTTAATGGATACGGTCGACCTTTAACAGATCCAGTTAGCTTTAACGTACCCAGTTGGGTTTTAACGGATCCAGTTGGGCTTTAACGTACCCAATTGGGCTTTAATGGATCTAGTTGGGCTTTAACGGATCCGGTTGGGCTATAATGTTCCCAGTTAAGGCCAATACAATGTATTAACAGTCGTTGAAAGCCATATGGGCCCAATACAATTCATTAACACCTATTAAGTCCAATACGACCCATCAAGGCACAATCAAGTTCATTAAGATCCACTGAAGCCTGTAAAGGCCCAATAAGGATCATTAACAACTATTGAGTCAAATATGATTCATCAAGGCCCATTATAGTTCAATAAGAGCCACTGAAATCCATTGAGGCCCAATCAAGTTCATTAAGAGCCACTAAAGCTCATTAAGTTCCAATACAGTTCATTACCACCCACTATAACACATGAAGGTTCAAATAGGTTCATTAACAACCACTAAGTCTAATATGAGCAATCAAGGCCTAACACAGTTGATTAAGAGCCACTGAAGCCCATGAAAGCCTGCTACAATTCATTAAGAGCCAATAAAGCCCATGAAAGCCCAATATAGTTCATTAAGAGTCACTAAATCCCATGAAGGCCTAATAAAGTTCATTAAGAGCCAATAATGACCATTAAAGCCTAATATAGTTCATTAAGAGTCACTAAATCCCATGAAGGCCCAATAAAGTTCATTAAGAGCCAATAAAGCATAATATAGTTCATCAAGAGTCACTAAATCCCATGAAGGCCCAAACAACTCATTAAGAGGCATTAAAGCCCATGAAGACCAAATACAGTTCATTAAGAGCGGTTAAAGCCTATAAATGCTAATATCGTTCACTAAAGCCATCGAGTCCAACACGGCCCATCAATACCCAATACTGTTAATTAAGAGTCAATGTAGCCCATTAAGGCCTAATGAGGTTCATAAACAAATACGACTCATTGTATACCTTGCATTATGTTGGGATGTAAAATCTTTATTTTTAACCGAAACTGTAACTTAATATGATTCTAATTAATAAACTTTATAGATATACTAAAGATATCTTAAAGGTATTTATCAGTTATTTTTTGTTGTTCAAATCTAAAGCTTTAAAAGTAATACACATATAATAATATGTTGTAAACTTGATTTTTTAAATATGACATAATTATTATACAATACAATAGATATATTAATAAATTGATTATATTCCGTAAATAAAAAACTAAAAAAAATATTTAATTTTTATTGTGTTAGACAAAGAACAAGTGTCGAAATTTTAATTAAAAAACAGTTTATTTTTTATTTTCATTTAGTATTCAATAAGAAAAATTCAAAAACAATTAAAAAAAATCTTAATATGAAAAATTTAAAAATTCCCTCCTCTATTTCTTGTGTTTCCCTCCTAAACCCTAAAATCTCTTCCCCCTATCTTCGTGAGGCTTTTTGATTTCCCTCCTAAACTCCACACAAAATTCTCCCCAAATTCCCTTATCCCTATTTTAGTGACCATCCTCTCACGCTTCTTTTCTTCATCGATCGTTCCATCCTCTCACGCCCCTACTTTGCTCGATTCACACAACTACTCTCCTCAAATCATGTGGCTGTTGTGCTCGGTAGGAGGTAAATCTCTTTGTGCTCTTGCTATGCTCGTTCTTGTATCTACTGCCGTTGTTCTTTTTATTTACTGCCGGTGGGAGGTAGATCTTCGATCGTTCCATCCTCACGCCCCTGTTGTGCTCGTTAATGACCCCTGAACATAATATTCTTTTATCGTATATGCAGTTGGAGGAAATACTCTTTGCCAGCGATTCATATGATGGGCAAGCTAGAATATGGAATACAACAGGTAGCTTCAATTTTATGTTGTTTTTTCACTTACGATTGTAGTTTCTGTGATTTCCCTTAATTTGGTTTCGTTGAATTTGAATTTAGGTTTTTGATTTCGATTTTGATTGCATTTTGTGTTTTCCCCAATTCGAATGATTGATGGATAAGTGTTGGATTAGTGTTTTTATGTGGGTTTTGATGAATTTCTGTTATGGATTGATGGATTTGTATTTGATTTTTTAGGGATCTTTTTTTGAGATTTTTAGGTTCAGATCTGGGATTGTGTTTAGAATCATAATAAATGAGTTTTGATTTGAAAATGGGAAATTGAACTAAATAGTCATTTCTCTTTTCACAATTGGTTTCATAGTAATATGCATATTTTTGTCAGATTTCGTTTTAATTTAACCCAGGCTATATGCACTTGTGCATATAGGTGGGTTGGTTGGTGATATCGCCCATTTTAGCGTCTCTTTCTTGACATTTTACTTCAAAGTTTGTGCAAGTGTTTGGTTTCGATCGTCGTTTCGGTTAAAGTTTAAATTCCTCGTTTTTCGTCATTGAGGTGGGTTTTTCTTTTAACCATTTTCGAACTGAAACGCATATATTGATGAATACATTGAGCTACCACTTGTGCATATAGGCTATATGCACTTGTGCATATAGGTGGGTTGGTTGGTGATATCGCCCATTTTAGCGTCTCTTTCTTGACATTTTACTTCAAAGTTTGTGCAAGTGTTCGGTTTCGATCGTCGTCTCGGTTAAAGTTTAAATTCCTCGTTTGTCGTCATCGAGGTGAGTTTTTCTTTTAACCATTTTCGAACTGAAACGCATATATTGATGAATGGTTATTATTTTGATGTTATACCAAATTGGTAGGTTTGAATTATTACCGTTAACTGTGTACGGTTGTACTAGAATCTCGAATTAATGATTGATTGTTAATTGGAATAATTCAAGATCTTATTTGATTAACATAGATATCCTATTTTTGTGGTTGCAGATCGATTGGGCGTGCAAAGCTAAGAATGGAGCTCATAACGAAAGAGAAGACCCGAAACACCACTTACCATTACCAATGTTTTAGTTTACAGACTACATTGAATTTAGTTTACAGATTTGAGATGATATTGTATTAAAGACAACAGTGTTTTGTAATGGTTTTTGCATATGAATTATCAATGTTTTTTAATAGGTTTTTATACAGATTTTTTGTATTTTTAATTATTTTTTTTAACGTTCCGTCGGTAATCCGTCTATAAACGTCGCTGTCACGTAGTCGTCGTTAATCCATCGCTAAAATCCGTCGGTAATACTGATCGTCGACAAATAACGTATCGTTGGTATTCCGCTGAAAATAATAAATAAATAAATAAATAACTATTTTCGGCGGAATATTCCGCCGAAAATCCGCCGACATATTTCGCCGAAAGATTTTTTTAATAAAAATAAATAAATAAATTAAGTACAAATAAAAATAAATAAATAAATAACTATTTTCGGCGGAATATTCCGCCGAAAATCCGCCGCAAATAGTTAAAATTAATTTTCTTAATTAATCAAATCATTTAAATTTTAAAAAAAAATCGGATCCGTTTCTGACGGTCAAATCCGCCGAAAATCTCAATCCGCCGAAAATGCCGCCGAAAAAAATGATTTGCGGCGCCGATGTTTCCGGCCGACCAAATCCGCCGAAAACGCCGATTTCTGGCGGATTTGGCCGTCGAAAAAGATCGAAAATTTTGTAGTGACATATTCACAATACTCAATGTGCACATATGCATATTAGATACCAGTATGCAGATATTCATATGCTCAATGTGCACATATGCATATACTCAATATGCACATATGCATATAATATTTCAACAAACATATGCATATTATATACCAATGTGCACATATGTATACTCAATATGCACATATGCATCAAGAAACCCAAAACACACAATTAAAAGATATTCCAAATCAACTAAAAAGGAATCGGTTTGATCTTGAATAGAGTGTTGGTTTGTAGTGAGAGACAAATTGAGAACTGAGAAACATTAATAAAAAAAAATCAAACATAGCTTGTCTGTTTCAACACAGTATGCACACACAAACACCTAGAGAGAGAAAGAGAAAGAGAGAGAGAGATATGGTGGTGTTAGATTTGTGGTATGACCTAGGAGAAATGAGTGAGTATTGGAGTATAAAAGATTAAAAGTAATTGAAGACTTAGTTGAAGGGTTTAACCCACAGAAAAAAAAATCATCATTTTCAATCTGTGGATCATCAACACTAATCTTCTTCCCTAAAAATTTCTGGGTTTTTCATCATCGTGGGTTTTTCATCATGGCAGTGTTTTAAAGAAACATACATATAATAAAGGTCGATACAAAAAAAACATCATCGTTGCCGGAGATGATGGAGATGTGGTGATTAAGGGAGGGAGAGAAGTCGGAGAAGATGATACAGGGTGGCCGGCAAGTTGGTCGATGGAGGGAAGAGGTCAACGTAGTTCTAGGTGTTTGGTGGTAGTGGTCAAAGAATGGGGAGGAAGAGGAGTTGTGGTAGGCGGCCGGAGATGATGGAAGGTGTCGGAAAAAGGAGTGTGCCGGTGACATTATATATTGGGAAGGTCGTGTATTATTGGGTTTTTAATTTGATAGGCGTATGTTCCCTAAATTAAAGGGAATTGTATTTTGACCGAAATACCCCTGTGCATATATACATTGTATTTTTTGCAACCATTTTTAATATTTTAATTTAATAAAAAAATCAATTAATTGTAGACCATTGATCTCATCAATATACGGTTGAGATTGGTTAGCACGGTTAGCACCAATGTCGTGGTTAGCAAATGAATGGGCATCTCTCTCTCCCTCTCTTTCTCTCTCTCTCTCTCTATATATATATATCTATATATATATATATATATGAATGATATATGTGTGTGTATGTGTGTGTGTTTTGATTTTATAAATTTATAAAATTTGTAACTTTTGATTTTATTTTATTTTATAAATTTATAACTTCTGATTTTATTATAACTTTGTAAAATGTATTTTTTTTGTAACAATTACATTTTATTATAACTTTGTAAAAGTGTAATTATTTTTTACCCGAATTGAACCGTAATTAAAAATAGCAACCAAAGATAGTTGGGGGGTTAAACCCGCCAATTAAGTAAACTCGTTATAAATATAAGTTGGTAAGTTGGTAAATCCACGTCTTACCTGAATCGTCCCTTAAGTAGCGTTTGGTATGCAGACTAGATGGGACTAGACAGGACTGAATTGGATAGGACTAATTGTCTGTTCCATGTTTGGTATGACTTAAACAAGACTGGACAAAACCGTTAAAATGACCAAATTACCCCTATATCATATAATAATTCTAAACGATCTAAATCAATTAAAAAATTTAATGATTTTAATTATACAACTTAAAATAAATTATATAAATCATACTTTATAATTTATTATGTAAAATCATTTAAAATTATATGCAAACCGATTAAATGGGGAATCTTCAACAAAATCTCAATATCAATATTCAAGTCGTCTTTCCCATGTGCACTGTACAGACTTTCTTCAATAAAATCTCTCTCTTCAAGCACCGTGTCTCCACCACCACCCGTCTATCATAATTCTAATTGGGTACGTTAATGGTAACCATTATGTGAAATTAGATATGGCAGAAGGATACTCGTTTCTGCAAATTGTAGAACATTTTTTCCATTACAATTATCTGTGTGCTGTTGGATGGGCTACCCCGTATTCAGAGCGAATACAGAATTACATGCAACTTTTACGTGTTAATTGTACTACGGATAATGTTATTTTAGAATAATCGAATGTAATATATATTATTTTATGTTCTATTTATATGTTAAATCGCAATATTTATGTTTTATTTTTATAATTATATAATTATAAAAAAATAGTAATATTTATATTTATAAATATTTATTTCCTTTTAAATCAAACCAATAAGTAAAAAAAAACTTTTAAAACTATATAATACAAATAAATAAAAATAAACAAAATAAAAAAGAAAAGACAACAAAAAAACAAAAAAAAACACAATCACTACCCAAATCATTAAGGTGCAAATAGTTTTTTTTTTGGGAAATTGGCCGAAATGGACCAATCACCGAAATGGATTGGGCTCCTAGCACATCCTCTCCGGGCTTTACCAAAATGTCCAACATTACGCACCAGGAGCCCTTGGACGCACAAGGCGCCCTAGGGCGCACAGTGCGCCTACGCATTGTGCGTCCGCGCACCGTGCGCCCTAGGGCGCCTTGTGCGTCCAAGGGCACGTGTCAAGCTGTAATCGTCCCTAATTAGGGTTTCTTATTAGATTTTTGTTGGTTTGCTAGTTTTTCACGTTTTTAAGCTGCTTTTTCAAGTTTATGTGTACCGTATTTTTCAAAAAGTTGTGATATCAAATCAACTTTAGCAGATGAATTATTTCCCTACCGGGGATGCCATGTTACCTTGTTTTGTTTGGTTTAGGACTCCCCATCGTTCCGTATATATAGCCAAAGGTAGTGCACAAAAAACAGGGGGGCGCACATGCGTCTCTGTAAAAAGCTTCAAGATTCGCCTGAAGAGTCTGACAGGGGTGTGCGTACATTTGTTGTTTGGTAGCGTAATAGTCACAGACACTTGTTTCGGATTAGTTTAAACATATAAAGTACATCTATCAATTAGCAAAGAAGAAAACCAAAATACAAACCCAACAACACAAAGAAAAGCAAAATACAAACCCAACAATTTGAAGTGATAGAAAGTACGGGTACAAACTAGCCACATGGAAAATCTAGAAACGTTAACACCATCTAAGGATAAAGTGCTTTACATTGATCAATCCAATTTTGTTTCTGGGTAACCTGTGCTTGTAGTACTGAAAAATTTGCATAATCTTGTTTACTTGAACGTTGTCGTGGGAAATACGGTCTTCTTTCTCTTTTATCTCTCTCTTCAACCTTCTTATCTCCTCCTTGTCCGCGTCGATCCTTCTCAAGTGGCCATCCTTCTTGGCCATCATTTCCTTCCACTCTTCGGTTAGTTGTTCGATCTCTGCTTCACTTTTCTCTATCGCCTTTTTTAGTCTGGAGGGCATTATTTGTGAAGAAGGTGGGTTTGAGGATGATGCATTTCCAGCCATGTGTTTGGTCAAAGAGGAGACTATTATGCTATTAGTGGTGTATGTATGGTGTGAACTATAACCTTGGTATAACCCAGGTATTTATAGCCAATTTGTGTACGGGCGCAAGGTGCGCACTAACCCATTTGCTGGGGAATCTTGCAGAATAATGGTTTCAGGCTGTGCAGAGGAATCCTGGCAGGATTTGCAGGGGAATCCTGGCAGGCTTTGCAGAGGAGTAATGGTGCACACAATGCGCCCATACGCATTTTGCGCCCTTACGCATTTTGCGGCCTTAACCTATCTTCTCATCGAATATAAATAGATTATATGGTGAAGTAGTAACAACTTGCTATCTATCCTTTCTGCTCTTCACACCGTTTAGATCCTATATCTACATTTTCACAACGTAATGGCTGGAGGTTCACGCGGTAGGGGCAAAAGGTCAGCGAATGGGGCTGGCACTTCACGCTCCGTCGACATCGAACAATTAAATGATGGAGCTTCAAGGATTGACTGGAATGCACTAGAGACAACAAAGGAGTGGGCGCAGTTTGGTATAAGTGATTACGATGCACCGATCACGCCTCAAGAGTGGGAGCAGTTTAACATTGCACGGGAGGCATACTACACTGCTCATGGAGGGAAATCCCCTCCTACGTATCAATCTAACCAGGGGCCTGGTATACCAATGTCTCAGGTACTGCCTGACAGGTTGAAAAGGTCATGTGATGAGGCAAATGCGGATATACGAAGTCTAGGCAGGACGTGGCTACAAAACATGGAACTTCAGAAGGAGAAAGAGACAATTATTGCGGAGCAGAAGGAGTTCCTAGAGATGATGAAACACGATGTTAGGGAGAAGCAGAAGGAGATTAGAAAGTTAGAAGATGAACTGTTAGACATCAAAGAAAACTACACCGGCATGGAGAAGCAGATGAAGGCAAAGGCTGGCTGGATTAGGAGGATCCGGGACATCTACCCGTAGTAGGTTTCTCAAAGCTAGATGCACTTCATGTGTTTTATTTGGTTTGAATAAAATATTGGTTTAATGCTTTAACGTTTACTTTAGTTTAGTAAATAACACAAGGTAAATAACTTCAACCTTAGAGAACAGTAATAATATTTATAAAAAGTTTATTACATACATGGTTTACTCGTTTAGATCAACGTTTAAATCAAAAGTACCATGTCTAAAACTTTCATAATTCTCTTCGGTTGATACTGGTCGAGTTTGTCGACTACCGGATGCCCTTTGAGTTTGTCGACTACCGGATGCCCTTTGACGGCTCACATTTACCGGTGCAGGAGATGGACAGTTTGCTCGAGTGTGTCCTGGTTGTCCACACCGAGAACATCTTCTCGGGATGGGATCCTCACCCTGAGATGGGATACGGTCATGGTTACTCGGTCGACCAACCCGTCTTATTACGACCGGTGGTCTAACGGTCATAAGCGGGTGGTCTGGAACAACCCATCCTTCTCCCGGACCGACTGGATGTATGAGCTCTGCGTAAGTTTGTCGGAAATTATCCGACGCGTAGTAACCAGTCGCCAGATAGGAGACATCTGTACACCGTTGATTTCTTGCGACGGCGATGGCATGGCCGCATGGTATTCCTGAGAGCTGCCATTTCCTGCACGAGCAAAGACGATTATTAAAGTCAACTTCTGCGTCCCTACCCCCATCACGGACTTCCCAGTAACCTCGGTCAATATCATGTACAGTCCACATTGCGGACTTGTGAATTCTCTTTTCTATTTTGGCCTCCGCCCAAGTCGTGAGACGATTCACCATTTCCTCTGCGATAACACAAATTTGTTACGTTAGTATTGCAAAAATAAAAACATAAAATTCAAACAGTCAATAATCCAAGGATGATAACCTCCATTTCTCCGACGAATCGAATACCATTCTTGCTGAAAACGTCGAAAATAGTCCATAAGGCCCACAATAGGCAGTCTCCGTGCAAAACGAGACAATGCATTCACTGACTCGGCACTGTTCGATGTCATTATGTTGTAACGCATTCCTGGGAAATGGGCCCTTGACCATTTCTCCGGCCCAACCTGGTCCATAAGCGGAGCTCCAACAGGTAAGGCAGCTCGTAGACCCGCCATGTTCAGTTCAAACTCCTCCACCGTATATGCTTTACACGTCCTCCAAAATAACTTCTTCCTGTATCTGACCCTGCTGTCCCTGGTTTTTACGTTCATCATTAGATGGCGACAACAAAGTGCATGATGGGCGCTTGGGTACACTGTATTAATTGCTTGGTGAATTGAAGCAGCCCTGTCGGATACAAAAACCAACCCCGCGAGTTCCCCGATACAACGCTTCAGCATGGTTAAGAACCAAGTCCACACATCCCCACTCTCAGACCTACCCACTCCGAAACCGATGGCACAATCTGGTTATTTGCGTCCATAGCAACGGCTAAGAACATTGTGCCCAAGTAAGTACCCTTCAAATGAGCAACATCGATGATAATGACCGGACGCAGGTGTGTGGTAAACGACCGAATCTGGATATTTAAGGCATTTTCATATTATAACATTATTAAATATATCAGTGATGCGAAAGTTACTAAAATAACAACGTACCGCGCAACCGAGGGCAGCAAAACACATCTCAAAACGTCCTCAAACATCTGTCCTTATTGAGGTAACGGTACCAGGATTCCGGAGCTCCAGATTATAGAGAAAGCAAGGGAGTCGGGTAAACGATTCTTCAGGGGTACCACGCACCATCGTCAGTGCATAAGCTTTTGCGCGCCAGGCTTGCCAGTAAGAAATATCTATTTTCAAATCCGATCTTACGTCGTTGACAATGTCGGATCCACGGTATGTCCTGCTGGTATCCTTCACTTTAGGGTAAATAAAATTACCCATGAATCTACTGTTTGCTTGATGGTGGTTGGGATGCAGCTGCGTCCTCGAGCAAGTGTGTACGTCATCCAATATACGAACTTGAAACATATTGGTATTTTCGACAATGGTAGCATAGATACGCCAAGAACATCCGGCTTGCCTACATCTGGCATCGTATCTGGTTTTATTTGAACGGTGAACTCCAAACTCAAAACCCTCTTCAAGAAACTTCAAACCGAGAGCGAGTGTAAGATCGTTTTTCACAGGGAATATTTGACCCAATCTTACTCTTCCACTGCGATTATAACGTGGGGGTAGGTTGGGTGTGATGACTGGGGCCGCTGATGGAAGTGGAGGGGGCATACCAAAGAAATCATTTATCCCACCGTATGATTTAATAGGACTACTTTCTGGTTCGTCGTCGTCTCCATCAGTATCAACATCAGATAAACCCAAGTGGAAAACATGAGACTCCTCATCATGTCTATAAACTTCGTCGTCGTCATCTTCTTCCTGTTCTTCTTCTTCTCCTTCTTCTTGTTGTGTTTCAGGAACAACATCTGGGGTATCATCAGATTCATCCACACCGCCTCCGGTGTTCGAAGTACCACCGAGATCGCTTCCACCGGACATCGATGAATCGACAATCACACAGAGTGTTGGCGGATTATTTTCACCGTCAAATTGTTGAATAAAAGACAAAACATTGTCAAAGTTGCATAACTCATAAAAGTTACCATCATACTTATACGATATTCTGATCCTACCAAGAGCAGGATCGATAAGAAATTTTCTGTGAATACAACTAACCAACCTCGGACGCGTAATGTTCGATGCCACCTTCACGCGGGTTATTGGTTGATCGGTAACATACTCCCACCCGTTATAATTCTGTTGCCATGAACCACCGGCTAGGAGATGTAACTTCACTTTATCCTCTCCGGAACTCATATTTTTAAAAAATACACACAGAAAAGGAAGATACACAAGCAAATCGACTGTGGATGAAAATTCTGATTTACAACTTCATTGGTTGCTGTTCTTATAACAATAATTTAGGGAATCAAATTTGAACCACCGTAGGGAAATAATTCATCTGCTAAAGTTGATTTGATATCACAACTTTTTGAAAAATACGGTACACATCAACTTGAAAAAGCAGCTTAAAAACGTGAAAAACTAGCAAACCAACAAAAATCTAATAAGAAACCCTAATTAGGGACGATTACAGCTTGACACGTGCCCTTGGATGCACAAGGTGCGCCTACGCATTGTTGCGTAATGTTTAATCATTTTGGTAAAGCCCGGATTGTTGCGTAATGGATTGTTACGCATTGTTGCACAAGGCTCCTGGTGCGTAATGTTGGACATTTTGGTAAAGCCCGGAGAGGATGTGCTAGGAGCCCAATCTATTTCGGTGATTGATCCATTTCGGTCAATTTCCCTTTTTTTTGTGCAAATAGTTTCCCCCTTATTATATTGTTCGTTGTCACATCGGCGAAAAGTACTAATCATGACATTAACAATTATCAAAAACCAATTTCCTATTAAAAAATAATTCTCACAACCACCACAATTTCTTAGTTAGAAATCATATATGGCGATTATAAATAGGTTAGAAATCCATTAGAATCCGTTGCAGTGGATGGTCTTAGAAATCCTTGTAGTAGATGGTACATATTGTTGGTAAAAAATAATCAAATATAAAAATTTTAAGGCATCTTCAATTCACTTAAAAGTACATTTGGTAACTAACTGATAACTAATAAGTTAGTTGGTAACTGATGAATTAACTACGTTTTGCAAAAACTAGCTTATAACCAACATATTATTGGAGTATCGTTTTCTTAAATTTTTCTGTCTAATCCTCGTTCTTCGTTTACATGTTTTTGCTATTTGTCTTAAATTTACTAGCAACAAGAGAACTGGATTAATGTATGAAACTAAGCAATATATAATTATATGCATATATGTATATATATATGGGCATGTTCAAACGAGAAACTAAACATTTTGCGAGAAGGTGAGAAATGTTTAATCATATATGATACACAAGCTTAATCATATATGATTAAACACATGTTATATTGGCAATACATAGACGTTTAATCATATATGATTAAGCACACTGATGTGCACTCATTAGTAGTGCCATCTATGCCCTTTTTAGTAGCTTTTTATAGTTCTTTTTCTTCCATATCCCTACATTTGAGTCGTTTTATTACTTGTTTTATCATTTATCTGTTTCTTGGAGCTAGAGCTAGTGGATAATCTGTTTTATTACTTTGAATGGCTAATTTTGTGTGTTTTGGCAGCTTCTAAGTATAACAGACCCAATGCTGCAACATTTCTGAAGCATTGGCTGGTGTTAACTAACTTTTGGGAGATCGATTAAGGGCTGGATGATTGATGACATTGGACTGGATTTTTTTTACATCAGGAGCCTCCAATGCAGTATTAGAAGAATTGACATCACCTTTTTTGATATTTTTGTAACCCTTGGGTATTAACCATTGGATATTAACCTTTTGTACTTATGGTACTTGTTGCTAAATTACTCTTTTGTGCCACTCCCTTTTTGTATATAAAGGGAGCTTGGGGTTTTGTTTTATTAGCAAGTAGCTATCTAATTCTCTCTCATCTTAGTGAAAATCAAAGGTTGGCACCAATAACCTTGTGATTTTAGTTTACTTTATTAATTCCAAGTAATCTTTTGAAGTCATCATCCCTTGTCTTTTATGCTTTATTATTTCTAGTATTCTTTACTTAATTATTTACTTTCCTTGCAATTTACATTTAAGTCATTTAATTTCTTGTAATTTATCTTTCCGTCATTTAAATTCATGTCTTTAATTTATGTAATTTATTGCTTTATGTCTTTACATTTAAGTATGAGTAGCTAAATCCATTAGCTTGGGTGTAAGATAGATAGGTGAGATTTCAAACCAAAGAAAGGTGGATATTGTTTCGCAATAACAATGCTCCATCATTTCATTCGAGTTTTATAAAGCCAATGACACTTCTTGACGAGGTGATCACTTTAAAACTGTGAAAGTGCTATGGCCTAGAGATAAGCCATAATATGCACGTCAACTTAAATGATATGAGAAGCCGACTTGAGAGAGTGACTGATAAAGAGATTTATCGCCTCTGTTTTTCATCTTGATTTATTCTTGACGGGTTGGTCGCTTGTTAAAAGTGTTAAAGTGTAGAGGATTCAGAGATGAACCCCTTCGAACACTCCAACTTGGATGATATGGGAATTAACTCGAGAGAGTAGTTTTTTTTACGAAGAGATTTGCAAATCCATATATTTTGAGGACTCTACTTTTCAATATCAATAGTTGGAAACTGCATAGAGATGTTCAGTTGAATCTAAACAGTAGTGGGGGTATTGAAGTCCGAGAGGAATACCCTCAAAATAGATGGTGGATCTGGTTATGCGGAACTCATGCTGCAGCATACCTGCAGCATAGTCTGCTGGAATTTGTGTTTGAGTCTCACCTAAAAGTCTTACACTCTTGCTACCTTTATTATTCTGTATCTTAATCTACTGTTAACAAACCAAACCAATTCAAGTCTTCAAATTCGCCATCTGAAATAATTTCTTTTCTTACACCTTTATTATACTTTTACGACAATCTCTGTGGGACGATATCCGATATTTTACCGTTTTATTACTTGAAAGACGATATTAGATCTCATTGTATACTTGCTTTGAGGTTTAATTAGCACACGTCTATAGGTGTATTCCACGCACTATCAAGTTTTTGGCGTCGTTGCCGGGGATTGGCTCGTTAAAAGTTTATAAAAGTATTTTAAAAGATTTGATTTTTCTTACACCTTTGGAATCTCATTTGGAAGTGTATGCCAAGAATACCACGGGGGGAATTGTTCACTCTTGACCCGGAAATTGAACAAACGTTTCGTAATAGGAGAAGAATGCAAAGAATCGCATTAATCATTGAACCTCCAATTATGGAACCACCACCGCCCGGATTCGAAAATAGAGGACCAAGACCACCACCGCTTTTGGAAAATCCACGGGGAGCACCAATATTTCATGATGCACCTCCAATTTTTGGAAACCCACCAGAGCACCAATTTCGACAAAATCCACCAAATCAAGGAAATAATCATAACCATGTTGATGATGATGTTGAATCTCAAGGCACCAATGAAATAAGAAATGAAGTTCCAAACATAATTAATCTTGCAAACTCCAAAGAGGGAAAAATTATGGACTACACTATCCCCGATTTTGAGCAATTAAATTCAGGGATAATTAGACCCCATATACAAGCCCTCCATTTTGAGCTAAAACCCATCATGTTTCAAATGTTGCAAAGGAACGGACAATTTGCCGGAATGCCATCGGAGGATCCACATTCTCATTTAAAATCTTTTATGGAGATCACTGATGCATTCCTGATCCCTGGGTATCTAACGATGCCTTGAGACTCACTTTGTTTCCTTTTTCTCTAAGGGATCAGGCAAAGTCTTGGTTTAATTCTTTGGCACCTGGCTCTGTGCCATCATGGAGCAACATGGATGAAAGATTTTTGAGAAAGTATTTTCCACCTACCCGTAATGCTAAGTCCAGAAACGAAATTTGCATGTTTAAACAAATGGACGATGAGGCAATTCCCGATGCTTGGGAAAGGTTTAAAGAGTTGTTAAGAAAATGCCCTCACCATGGCATTCCCTACTGTATTCAACTCGAGACGTTTTACAATGGGTTAAACCCCATGGCAAAACAAATGCTCGACGCGACATCAGGAGGGGCCTTTACAGCTAATATCTACAATGACGGGTATGAAATTCTTGAAAAATTTTCCACAAACAATGGACATTGGGCAGATCCACGTGCTCAACCGCAAAAGAAAACTGTTGGGATTCATGATGTGGATGCATATACTGCATTAACAGCACAACTTGCTTCCATGACTTCAATGCTTAAAAAACTTATCTTCAAATCAAGGAACGCAACAGGTTGCTGCTACATCCACCCATTCAGTCCTTTCTGTTGAATGTGTTTGTTGTGGTGGGGAACATTCCTATGAACATTGTCCTCAAAACTCTGAATCAATAAACTATGTTTAAAACAGGAATGCTCTCTATGGCAACAATTACAATGCGAGTTGGAGGCAACATCCAAATTTTTCTTGGAACAGTCAATGTCTAAATCAGTCAGCTCCTAAGCCACAAGAAACTTCAAATTTTCAGTCGCAACATCATGCTAGTAGTTCACATCATCAAAACCAAGGCTCTCAAAACCATCATAACCAAAGTTCACAGCATCATCAGAACAGGAATTTTCAAAATAACCAACAGCATTTTCAAAAACCTCCTCCACAGACTGAACCATCATCTTCTTTGGAAGCTATGATAAAAAGCCTTGTGGCTCAGTCACAAGCTCAACAACAACTCCTGAGCCAAAATCAGGCTCTTTTTAATCAACAGAGTGCAGCCATCAGAAATTTGGAAACACAAGTGAGCCAAATTGCACTTAATCAGAACAATAGGGCTAATGGAATGTTACCGAGTAACACATAAATCCCGAAGGCTTCTGGTAAAGAACATGTAAAAGTTGTGACCCCTAGGAGTGGTAGAGAACTGGATGAAACAGTGCAAAACAAGTTTGGACCAATGACTCAAACAGAATTTGAAAATAACAAAAAGTCAGAACCAGAGACTACTGTTTTAGTTCCCATTCTTGAACCACAACCTAAGCCCACAAAGAGTCTAGAGTTTGGGGTAGCCAGTCCTGTTCAACCTATAGTGAATGAAATCCCAACCTTACCAAAGGAGAGTGAGACCAAGGGCACAAAAGACACATCTTGCTCCACACATCCAAATAAAGCTTTCATAAAACCAGTTCCTCCTTATGTTCCTTACCCTCAAAGGTTAAGGAATCAAAAAGAAGAACTGCAATTTAAAAAATTCTTGGATGTGTTCAAAGAATTGCACATCAACATACCTCTTATTGAAGCAATCGAGCAAATGCCTAGTTATGCCAAATTCCTTAAAGACATCCTAAGCAAGAAGAAGAAGTTGAATGAATATGAGACAGTTGCTTTGACTGAAGGATGTAGTGCACTCCTGACCAATGGAATACCTCCTAAGTTGAAAGACCCAGGAAGTTTTACCATTCCATGAATAGGTGAGAAGAAAGTAGGAAAGGCCTTGTGTGATCTAGGAGCTAGTATCAACCTCATGCCCTTATCTGTATTCAACAACTTAGGGATAGGAGAGGCCAGACCTACCACAGTTACACTCCCGTTAGCTGACAAAACCATTGCCTACCCTAAGGGAAAAATTGAGGATGTTCTAGTTCAAGTTGACAAGTTCATATTTTCGGCAGATTTTATTATCTTGGATTTTGAGGCTGATAAAGATATTCCTATTCTTTTAGGAAGACCCTTTTTGGCCACCGGAATGACTTTGATAGATGTCCAAAAAGGAGAACTGACCATGAGACTTCAGGATCAAAAAGTCACATTTAATGTTTTCAATTCCTTGAAATACCCTGATGATTTTGAGGATTGTGCAACTTTAAATGTGATTGAATCAATATACCATGAGGAAGAGATTAGAAGGACCTGTAAGTTTGAAGAAGAAGATGATGAGGAGATAACCTTAGGAGATGATTTTGAAAATTCAAGCTTGGAAGAGACTGTCTTAGCCAGTGCTGTAGCATTTGAGCAGCTTGACAGTAGTAATAAAAAATCATTCACTCCATCCACAGTCTCACCACCCGACCTGGAGTTAAAGCAACTCCCATCTCACCTGAAATATGCCTTTCTAGGAGAAGAAGGCAAATTGCCTGTCATCATCTCATCTACCCTAGAATCACATCAAGAAAAGAAGTTGGTAGACATGCTAAGATTACACACCAAGGCCTTAGGATGGACCATGGCTGACCTTAGGGGAATAAGTCCATCAATTTGTCAACACAAAATCATCCTAGAGGACAAAAGATTCACTTCCATTGAACCACAAAGAAGGCTAAATACGGTCATGAAAGAGGTAGTGAAAAAAGAGATTTTAAAGTGGTTAGACGCTGGAATTATTTTTCCAATAGCCAGTAGTTCTTGGGTTAGTCCGGTCCAATGTGTCCCAAAGAAAGGGGGAATGACAGTCATCACAAATGAGAAAAATGAACTCATCCCCACTAGGGTTGTCTCCGGATGGAGAATCTGCATGGACTACCGTAAGCTAAACCAGGCCACACAAAAAGACCATTTTCCATTACATTTCATGGATCAAATGTTGGATAGGTTAGCCGGCAAGGAGTACTATTGTTTTTTAGATGGTTACTCAGGATACAACCAGATTGCTATATCGTCCGAGGATCAGGAAAAGACCACATTCACTTGCCCCTATGGCACCTTTGCTTTCAAAAGGATGCCATTTGGACTTTGTAATGCTCCAACAACTTTTCAAAGATGCATGATGTCCATATTCTCAGACATGCTTGAAAAGTCCATTGAAATATTTATGGATGATTTTTCAATTTATGGTTCATCTTTTGATAATTGCTTGGACAATCTTAAAAAGGGTCTTGAGAGATGTGAAGAAACTGATTTAGTCCTGAATTGGGAAAAATGTCATTTCATGGTAAAAGAGGGAATCGTTCTTGGACATTTAATTTCAAAAAGAGGAGTGGAGGTAGACAAAGCTAAACTTGAAGCAATTGAAAAACTACTCGAACCAACCACTGTTAAAGGAATCAGAAGCTTTCTTGGGCATGCTGGATTTTATAGAAGGTTTATCAAAGACTTTTCAAAAATATCAAAACTTTGTGTATATTATTACAGCATGACCACAAATTTGAATTCACTAAGGAGTGTAGAAATGCATTCCAAATTTTGAAGAAAGCTTTGGTGATTGCTCCAGTGGTTGTTGCTCCTGATTGGGAAAACCCTTTTGAAATCATGTGTGACGAAAGTGATTGGGCGGTTAGTGTTGTGTTAGGTCAAAGAAAAGAAAAAGTGTTTCATTCAATTTATTATGCAAGTAAGACTTTGAATGAAACACAAATCAACTACACAACAACATAAAAAAAAACTTTTGGCTGTAGTATTTGCCTTTGAAAAGTTTAGGTCATATTTGATGGGAGCAAAAGTCATTGTACATACCGATCATGCCGCCATCAAGTATTTGATCTCAAAAAAAGATGCTAATCCCAGATTAATAAGATGGGTTATGTTGTTGCAAGAGTTTGACTTAGAGATTGTGGATAGGAAGGGGGTGGATAACCAAGTTGCAGACCATTTGTCCAGATTAGAGAGACCTAGTGAAGACCTAGGAGACATCAGTGAGACTTTCCCCGATGAAAAGATTCTCATGCTGCAGCATAAGGATTCTCCATGGTTTGCAGATATTGCAAACTACTTGGCTTGCGGAATAAAACCCGTTGGATACACTAGCAAGATGTTTAAAAAAATTCTCCATGACACCAAAATGTATTTGTGGGATGACCCTTTCTTGTTCAAATTAGGTACATATCATATCTTAAGAAGGTGTGTCCCAGATACAGATGTTGCAGCAATCCTGCAACATTGTCACCAAGCACCTTATGGAGGACATTTTGGAGGACAAAGGACTGCGGCCAAAGCATTACAATCTGGATTCTATTGGCCAACTCTCTTTAAGGATTCCCACACATTTGCACAAAGATGCAATGAATGCCAAAGAAGTGGTTCCATTTCTCAAAGGAATGAAATGCCACTGAATGGGATCCTTGAAGTTGAGTTATTTGATGTTTGGGGAATGGACTTCATGGGACCATTCCCCCCATCAAACAAATGTCAATACATTTTAGTTGTTGTAGACTATGTCTCAAAATGGGTGGAGGCAGTGGCATGTACTTCAAATGATGCAAAAACAGTGGTTAAATTTCTTCAGAAACAGATTTTTACAAGGTTTGGTACCCCCAGGGCACTAATCAGTGATGAGGGAACTCATTTTGTAAGCAATCTGTTACGTGAAGTTCTTGAAAAATACAACATTAATCACAGGATTGCCACTGCATACCACCCCCAAACCAATGGGTTAGCATAACTTTCAAACAGAAAGATTAAGGGAATTTTGGAAAAAGTGGTCAAGCCAAATAGAAAAGACTGGGCCTTTAAGTTAGATGACGTTTTATGGGCATACAGAACAACTTCCAAAACACCAATTGGCATGTCTCCATATAAGCTAGTATTTGGCAAAGCTTGTCACCTTCCTTTGGAACTAGAACACAAGGCATACTGGGCAATCAAAGCTTTAAACATTAGCCCAAATGCTGTTGGAATCAAAAGAAAACTCCAACTTTGTGAACTAGAAGAACATAGGAACTTGTCCTATGAGAATGCAAAGTTGTATAAAGAAAAGACAAAGAAGTGGCATGACAAGAAAATACAACACAGAGAGTTAAAAGCAGGCCAAAAAGTCCTCTTGTTTAATTATAGGTTGAAACTGTTTCCAGGAAAGCTAAAGTCCAGATGGTCAGGACCTTTCCTCATCCACCATGTCTATCCATATGGAGCAGTCGACTTAGTAAATCCTGAAGACAACACTGTGTTCAAAGTGAATGGCCAAAGAGTAAAATTGTACCATGAGCCTGTGACCATCCCAGAGCCGAGCTCTGTGGATTTGGTCACAATTTGTTAAAAGTGGTTTTACATGTTGTTTGTAAATAATTTTCTGTATTTTAAATGCTTCCTAGATTAATCTCACATTTGTTTGTTTCATTTTGTAGCTTATATCTTAATTTGGGGGTCAGCAGAGCATGCTGCAGCAATCCTGCAGCATCAAAACCCTAATTTTTGGAAATCTTGGTCTTTAATGTTTGAGCGGGAAAAGTGGGGATAAATTCAAAAGCAGTCCAAGGAAGGTACATATGAGATCATCATGGAAACTTCTCAGGAAAAGTAGTTGTCTTGTCTCCTTTTTGAAAACATCATTTCTTGTACAACTCTTTACCTTCCCCATGAATAAGCTCATTTGATTATTTTATTTTCTAAAAAACCCCTTGGCATCCAATTGATATCCCTGTCAATAAGGAAACTGAATTTTCAGTCCCCAACCCATCCCTTTCAAACAACCCTTTGATAACAATCGCCATCATCATCCCCTATATTCTAGAAACAACTCATCTTCATCATTCCTACCACCGGCGATTTCTCTCTCTCAATCGCACTCTGTAAACAATGTCTAGAATGAAGGTCTCTGTCGTAAGAGACCCCGATGACGTCCCACCATCTCGCCGGCGAAGCCATCGTCGAAACCCTCCTCCACTCGAACCAACTCCTGAACCATCGATCAATAAGGGCGAAACCTCCCTAAATCTCGAACCGGCTTCTCCACTCACCACCACCACTGAAACCCCTCCTGGAAACCCACCAACCGTTCACCCTCTTCTTCACATCATCATTCCCACATCAACCCTAACAACAATCGAAGAATCCCTTGTCGCACCATCCTCTGCTAACCCTACGATCGAGTCTGTTCTCACCCGCAGTGCACATGCAGATGAAGTTCTCACTCTGATAGACTCTCCGATCAGTCCTCAGGTATACCACTTCTCCGACCATGACATTTTGGAAGGTCAACTCACCTCTGTCAGTGATGAAGAGGTTGATGTTATGACGAACGTTGGGGGAATACCCCTATACCTCACACCTGAGCACATATTCGACTGGTATGTAATTCCCTTTGTCTCAAACTCCAGTAATCACTCTTCACTGATGGAGTTTGATGACACTACCTCCATACTCAGTGCTATGGAATTTTTTGACAATTTGAACCCAAATGAGGAAGAGGAAGTAGAACAAGCACAAAATAGGAACTCCAGTGAGCACAACAGGGATGAAATCCCTGACCTAAATGTTGCTTTCGAGCAATCATGTGGAGAAGAGTCCATGGGGGTTTGGCAGGCTAGAAAGACATCTAGGACTAAGAAAAAGAGGAAGAGAAACAGTGGGGAGAGTGTGGCTAGAAAGAAAAGGAAACCATCACTTAGGAGCATGCGACTGCATGCTGCAGCATTCCTGTAGCATGGCAGAAAATCAAACAAACCCAAACAGACCAAAAAATGAGCCAAGCCAGACTTTGTGGACAGACCTGAAGAGGGGGAGTTTGGAGGGTTGAGCGGTCGGCAAGCGTACGATTGGTTTGATAAGCTGAAGTTAAAAATGGGGTTGGTAGACAAAGGTTTTCCTAGCCAAAGTAGGAATGAATATCCCTTCATTAAGACAGTTATCGAGACCCATCATATCGACAAACTCTGTGAGGTCCCTTCATGCTACAACCTGACTCTCCTACGAGAGTTTTATTCTGAGGTTGCAGCATCCAATGCTCAACTGTTATACATCCGAGGGAAGAAGTTTTTCCTAACTGCAAAGGCTATAAACAAATTTCTTGGCCTAACCCCTCCCTCAGACACAGAGTATGAGCTCATGCTAGCCTCAGCCACTCCAGAGTTATTGCTGGAAATTTCTGATGAACTGGGGTTACCTGGAACCCAGTGGAGCAATCATCAAAACTATATGCAGAGGCGTTTCAGAACTAGCCAACTAAAGTCGAATGCCAATGTTTGGGTAAACTTTTTGAGGCATTCTATCTTACCTACAACCCATCAAACCTATGTCTCTATGGATAGAATGATGCTCCTACATTGTCTTTTGCAGGGTTTTTCAATCAATTTTGGAGAAGTAGTACTGAAGAGCATAAGGTCTTGTGCCAGAGCAAAAAGGGGGGATGTTCTTCCCTGGCTTGCTCACGCAGTTAATGGTAAAGAAGGGAATCCCCCAGTACAAATCAGATGAAATTATGAAAGAAGTCGGGGGGAAATGGAAGATTGGCCTGAAGGATGTGTCTAGACTCCGGGAAAGAAGACAAGGTGGAGCTCATGCCAATGCTCTTACAATGTTGCAGAACCTGATGGCTCAAAATAGCGAACTGTTGGAGCAGCTCCGGATTCAGAAAGATGAGTTTTTGGGCAGAATTGATGGTTTGAGAACTGACTTGGCTGGGAAGGTGAGCTCTGAAGGAGAAACGAGCAGAGGAGAGATGGAACAAATGAAGCAGACACTTGAGGAAAAATATGCAGTGAAGTTGAGAAAGATGAGGAAGAGAATAAGGACTGCTAAGAGGAAGATGGAGCAGCTGTCAAAGGAGAAAGCAGAAGTGGAAGCCGAGTTGAAAGCATGCAAAGAACAGATGACTGCTGCAGCATTGCCACCACCAAACACACGACCTACTCTTGGAGAGTAAGACAGGTTCATTCACTTCCCCTTTAGCTCCAATTTTCTTTGTTATTTTACAATTTTTGAGTCTGGGATTGTTTTTGCATTTTTAGGTTTAGTTTTCTAGCATTATGAACATTGTTGATATACTCAAGCATGCATATATAGCCTAAGTAATTCCTCTAGTAAAGATCTTGTTTGAAGTTCTCAACTAGAACTAGCACACCATTGCTTGGGCACACAATTTGGACCACATTTCACTTAGATATGATCAAGGCCATTTTTCTTCATGCCAACCACTTGCACCCACTTACCATACATTCTCCATAAATTGTACAATGAGGACATTGCACTTCACTAATTTGGGGGTGGGGAAGTCCACCATGGCATAAGCAATCAATTGAAAAAGAGCATAGCTCTTCCAAATGCCATGTTTGGACTTAAGCACAAAAAGTCCCATAGGGGCTAAGTGCTTAAAATGCATCAAGAAAAGAGCGCAAAAAGTGCCAAAAAAAAATTTATGATGCAAAGAGTGAAAATAAAAGGCAAAAAGGAGTGAGGAAAGCAAAAGCCAAAGAGAGATCCATACTTAAAGTCCTTGTGATCTCAGATAAGAAATGTGGAGGCCATAACAAAGAGAATAGTGTGCTAGCCTATGGTCCATACTTTTGAATATCAATCTACTTGGGATTTATGAATGGCTATACATTGTATGCTTGGTTCTATCTTATGATGTATGCACTCATTGCTCTCATGTGCTAATTTCTCATATTGAGTCATTTTAATTTGTGTCTTGGTTGCTTAGGGACAAGCAACAATTCTAATTTGGGGGTGTGATGTGCACTCATTAGTAGTGCCATCTATGCCCTTTTTAGTAGCTTTTTATAGTTCTTTTTCTTCCATATCCCTACATTTGAGTCGTTTTATTACTTGTTTTATCATTTATCTGTTTCTTGGAGCTAGAGCTAGTGGATAATCTGTTTTATTACTTTGAATGGCTAATTTTGTGTGTTTTGGCAGCTTCTAAGTATAACAGACCCAATGCTGCAACATTTCTGAAGCATTGGCTGCTGTTAACTAACTTTTGGGAGATCGATTAAGGGTTGGATGATTGATGACATTGGACTGGATTTTCGTTGACATCAAGAGCCTCCAATGCAGTATTAGAAGAATTGACATCACCTTTTTTGATATTTTTGTAACCCTTGGGTATTAACCATTGGATATTAACCTTTTGTACTTATGGTACTTGTTGCTAAATTACTCTTTTGTGCCACTCCCTTTTTGTATATAAAGGGAGCTTGGGGTTTTGTTTTATTAGCAAGTAGCTATCTAATTCTCTCTCATCTTAGTGAAAATCAAAGGTTGGCACCAATAACCTTGTGATTTTAGTTTACTTTATTAATTCCAAGTAATCTTTTGAAGTCATCATCCCTTGTCTTTTATGCTTTATTATTTCTAGTATTCTTTACTTAATTATTTACTTTCCTTGCAATTTACATTTAAGTCATTTAATTTCTTGTAATTTATCTTTCCGTCATTTAAATTCATGTCTTTAATTTATGTAATTTATTGCTTTATGTCTTTACATTTAAGTATGAGTAGCTAAATTCATTAGCTTGGGTGTAAGATAGATAGGTGAGATTTCAAACCAAAGAAAGGTGGACATTGTTTCGCAATAACAATGCTCCATCATTTCATTCGAGTTTTATAAAGCCAATGACACTTCTTGACGAGTTGATCACTTTAAAAGTGTGAAAGTTCTATGGCCTAGAGATAAGCCATAATATGCACGTTAACTTGAATGATATGAGAAGTCGACTTGAGAGAGTGACTGATAAAGAGATTTATCGCCTCTATTTTTCATCTTGATTTATTCTTGACGGGTTGGTCGCTTGTTAAAAGTGTTAAAGTGTAGAGGATTCAGAGATGAACCCCTTCGAACACTCCAACTTGGATGATATGGGAATTAACTCGAGAGAGTAGTTTTTTTTACGAAGAGATTTGTAAATCCATATATTTTGAGGACTCTACTTTTCACTATCAATAGTTGGAAACTGCATAGAGATGCTCAGTTAAATCTAAACAGTAGTGGGAGTATTAAAGTCCGAGAGGAATACCCTCAAAATAGATGGTGGATCTGGTTATGCGGAACTCATGTTGCAGCATACCTGCAGCACAGTCTGCTGGAATTTGTGTTTGAGTCTCACCTAAAAGTCTTACACTCTTGCTACCTTTATTATTCTGTATCTTAATCTACTGTTAACAAACCAAACCAATTCAAGTCTTCAAATTCGCCATCTGAAATCATTTCTTTTCTTACACTTTTATTATACTTTTACGACAATCTCTGTGGGACGATATCCGGTACTTTACCGTTTTATTACTTGAAAGACGATATTAGATCTCATTGTATACTTGCTTTGAGGTTTAATTAGCACACGTCTATAGGTGTATTCCACGCACTATCACACACCCACATGTCGTGTAATCATATATGATATTACACTTCTCACAAAATGTTTAACTTATCGCATGATCATTCCTCTCTCTCTCTCTCTCTATATATATATATATATGTATATATATATATATATATTGTTGGGTCATCAAATACTTGAAGATGACCTTCTTTTCGGATCATCAATTCCTACTAGTATTACTTGAACATCTTTCATGCTTAATTTATTTTAAGGTTCTTTGCAATAGCTTTGTCATGTTTCAAAAGATTGGTGAAATCGCAAAGCAACCGAAACCAACAAGATGCCAAGAAGTAAATCTTCAGATGCGGATCAAGACAAACTTCCAACAACACCAAAGTTATCTACCCGCCGATTTGAGTCTCCTCAATCGGCCGGTATCCCTCCTGCCGAAATGGAGCACTCCAAATCGGTAGGACTCCTTTTAGTCGATTTGCTCTTATCGGTTGGAACCTCTACCACCCGATTTTCCCTTTGCAAACCAGTTGGTCTCTTGTGTGCCAACTTTCTTCTGACACAAAGGTAAAATTCTGTGTCCTCTTGCACATAATATCTTCATCAAATCATGGAATGATGGGGACATTCTCCAAAGGTTCAGAAAAATGATGTTTGTCTTTTACACCATTTTCAGGTGTTGCCTACAACAAGGTCCTAAGGTCAACTCTGTTCCATGTTGAGACAAAAATGATGTTTTGTCTTTTTGGATGACATTTATGACATTCGATCCCAACATGACAAGTGTCCTCATGCAGTTAATGCACATGATGGTATACAAAGATGAAGACTCCTCCCATGTAAGGTTACGCTTTTGAAAAGATATCTCAGTGCACTCAAGTAAAAAGTTGGCAAACTTGTTCTCTCTCGTTTCCATAACTTTAATCTTTGTGTTTTAAGTTGTGTTATAGTTTCTTTGTGAAAGATTGTTATAATAGTTTTACATGTTCTTTCCGCAATAATCTTAAAAGTTTTATATGTGTAACTCTTGATTTTATATCAATAAAAAATTAAATTAAGTGAAAATTTTGAGTATTGTATTCAACCTCCCTTCAACAATCTTTGTTTATTTTTGCCATTACTTTTTGGGACCAACACACACACACATACACATACACACACACACACATATATATATATATACACTAGAAGCGTACTCGCGCAATGCAGCGAGATACATCACGATTTTAATGTTTCATTTTATTTTTTTGTCGATTTACAGTACGATTTTGGATGGTTTTGAGAAAGTGACAATGTTTCTTTTTTATAAATTTGTTTAATTTATGCTTAATAATATGATATTTTTTATATTAAAAAATTAAGTATTTTATTAAAATTCAATGATTATCTTATATATTTTAATAACATCTAAAAAAATAACCAATTACATATTTAATAATATAATTAAAACAAAATTATAGTAATATGATATATTAATTAATGTGATACATGGAAAGATCTGCATAAAAAGAATACTCTGCACATACCAAATTTGTGGGTGTTAGAAACCTGCAGTAGCAATATGAATCTTGTGCTTTGATACTTGTAAATTAAGAGATTTTTAAAATCTTGCATAAAATGATGGTACCTTGTGCCTAATAATTTGTATTTAAGAGTTTTTTATCTCTGCTTTATAATATAGTATAGATAGAAAATAATTATTGATTTTGTTTTTAAATTAATGAGATAATTAAGGATTGTGATTTTTGTTTGAAGTTCATAGGTGAAACAAATTTTTTTTTGTCTAAATTTGATATGTGAAAAACAATTATTTTTGTATAAAATTTATAATGTTTTTCTGTTTTGCTTATATGAAATTTGGTTGTTCCAAATTTTTATTTAATATTAAAGCATATATGTAACACCCCGGAATTTTTAAGGTTCAAGTTTTTGTCAAGGGTTTGTTGTATAAGTGGAATCAGTTTCAAGTTTAAGATCTATAGCGTTGTTATCGCGAGCTTCAGTAGTTAGTGTGCCAAGATTTGGCTTTTGGTACTATACTCGCGATAGTGCCCGCGATGGTGACATGGTGTCACTATCGCTTAAGGCACAATCGCTGGAAGGGAATGATTCGCGGTACATTCCGCGCGATAGTGCCTTGGTCACTATCGCGGGTCATGTAACACCCGTAAAATTTTAAGGTAAGTATTTTGCCTCTCTTAATACATCAATTGTGCTTATGTGTGAATACTTGTCTTTGTGCACACCTTTATGATCATTGTTTTTTCGAAGGGTCATATAATTGAATTACCTTGTTAATCGTTCAAACCTCGCACTCGCCATCGAATTTGGTTAAGTTTCAGACTGTTTTGGGATGCTAGTGATTGTGCCATTGGCACTATCGCCGGAGGCACTATCGCCGAAGACGTACCGTGGGCTGTTGGATGCCAGCGATTGTGCCACGCGATTGTGCCTTGGCACTATCGCCGGGCTTGTACCGTGGGGGTGGGGACCTTCGCGATTGTGACAAGCGATAGTGCCCATGGCACTATCGTCGGGCATTATCGCCCGTGTGGTCTGGTTGATTTAAAACACTTTGGCAACCTCATTTCTCACAATAACACTTTACAAAAAACGGGAGAGCTTTTCTTGGAGGCGATTTTTAGGGTTTCATCACCTACCTCATTCATTCCTAGGGTTTTGGGTTGTTGGGAGCATTAAGTGGTCATCAAGCTTCATCCAAGTGTCCCCATTGAAGTGTTTTTCAAGATTCTCATTTCTCACCTTCAAGTCTCATCTTCTCCAACTTCTAGGGTTTCCATATTTTCTAGGTTTTGGGTTCAAAACCTAGATTGTGAGTTTACTAAACCTTTGTTAAAACTAGATAGACATCATAATATCCTATTTGTTACTTTATCTCTATATGTTCAAATGTTTGGGGATTCCTTCATGAAAATAGTTGGAAGATGTATATATATGGGTGATTTGCCATGATTATTGTTATATGTATCATTATTTGGGATTTGTCTCATAGATACATAATGTGGGTACCTTGATATGTTAAATGTATGCATATATGGGCATGATGATGATTCTAGTTGGAACACCATTTTGGTGATATGTTTATATGCATGATGAGCATGATTTACATTGGGTCTTTTGTTAGACATCATGAGGATAAGGTGGTAATATTGTACCCGTAGTTGGTATTGAATTATGTGGGTTGAAATATATCTAAAGGACCCCTTATAAATGTTATGTGCACGAACCACATCAGTACACTAGGAGGATATAGTCTTGGGCGCCACTGTGATGGTATGTGCCTAGACCTCCGCCACTCGGGGAATTTTCTTAGCGATAGTCTTCGGGTGGGTCGGGCCTTTGGGGTGTTCCTTGTTAAGGACATCAAGGTATATCGACTCTTGGGTGAGACTTGATTGGTGCTATGGGTCTCCCCTATTGACTCCACATTTGTTGAATTATGGTTAACTGCTGATAAGTAATGTGACTGTTCATGCATGCTTATTATTGTTCAACTCACTAGGTTTTTTGGCCTAACACTTGTTTTGTGTCGATGTGTATCTCGGGTTCTAGCGGCGACGGTTCTAAGCAGGTTTAGTTGCTTTGGGGTGAGAGCTTGGGGAGTTGCACATGGACGCATTATACTTTTGAATATAAACCGTTTGGGTTTATAGATGACAACCCTTTTTGTAATCTCCTTTCTAGATGAAGAATTAGATTAGTTGGTTGTTGTTTATTGTCCGTTAAATTACAATTGTGATT
Source organism: Arctium lappa (assembly GCA_023525745.1). Classification (NCBI taxonomy): domain Eukaryota; kingdom Viridiplantae; phylum Streptophyta; class Magnoliopsida; order Asterales; family Asteraceae; genus Arctium; species Arctium lappa. Next base: position 2,301,897 of record CM042059.1, on the reverse strand, counting down.
AAACAGGTTGTTTATTTATATTCCCCATTTTTGGGAGGCTCTTGCTATGGCAATTTTAGTATACCTCATGTCCGTTTTACGGATTTTTGTTATCCCTACTTTTAGGGTGTTACAAGTTGGTATCAGAGCTTTAGTTTAAGTGAACTAGGTATTGTTTAGCATATCTAGACTTAAGTTTTAGACTTTATGACTTCACTGTCCACTTGGGGTAGGAATCCTAGGTGGGGAGAGCGTTAGGATTACGGAATTACTGTAATTGAAAGTTGTGATGATGGTGACAAGAATACTTGTGTATGGTTCGTTCATAATTTCACTTAGCTACTGCTATTATGAATGCATTGTTACGTGAGCATGCTTGGTTTACTGTTATTACGATAATTGATGAAGGTAGTAGTACGTACAATGAGTTCAACTCGCTTAGTCTTTTCTCAATTTATTTCTCGTGCGTGCATGACAGATTTTTAATGGTAAACACTAGAAGTAGATTACCGGACATGCCAGAAGGGCAACCAGAAGTGGAATCTGCAGTAGTACGACCCCCGGTGGGGGCAACCTCCGATGAAATTCCTATACCCAGAATCTTGGCAAGAGGGCCTGAGCACATTCCGCGCCGGAACCTCAACACAGGTGACGCCATCATGGAGGAAGTTACCATGGAGACCCGGCTTCGGGATAGCATGATGTTGGCCATGAATGCGGCTTTGGCTCAACAACAGTTGGCCATGACTTCGGCCATGACCCAACAGCAAGAGTTTTTCATGAAGCTTCTAGAGGATCGAGACGTTAGGAACCGTTAACCCGATACTATGGCTGAAAACATTAATGTGGGGTCGGGTGGACCGAATGTGGTAACGGTTGAAGAACCATCCGCTGAGGGAATCAGATCAAAGATTAAAGGGTGTACCTACAAGACGTTTTTGGGGTGTCACCCTAAGGAGTTTGCGGGTTCTGACAACCCGGTTACTTGTATGTACTGGCTTAAGGAATTAGAGATGGCTTTCGACTCCAGTGAATGCGATCCTTCTCAACGGGTCAAGTTTGCTTCTCAGCTACTTCGGGGAGAGGCTCTGATTTGGTGGAACCTCACACGATCCGCCCTCACCCCGGAAGTTCTGGCTAAGCTAACTTGGACGGTGTTCAAGGAGAAGATCATGGACAAATACTACAGCGAACGGTCATTGGACAAGTTGGAACGGGAGTTCCGAGATCTAAAGAAGGGGAATATGTCGATTGTTGGTTACTCTAAGCTCTTCTTGGAGAAGCTAAACTTGGTGGGACATCTAGTCCCCGACGAAAAGTCGAAGATGAAAGCATATCAACAGGGTTTACCGGTTGGAATGCGAACGGATATAAGAAATACTAAGTGTTCGACTCTACAAGAGGTTATCGAGGAGTCCTTACTCATTGAGGACGACATCAATTCGGAAAGGGATGAGAAGAGGTACGTTGGTGAGAAACGGAAGTGGGAGGGGCCATCTGGGCCCGTTCGTCAATCTAGACCCTTTGTAAGCGGGAGATCGGGTGATCAACGCCGTGAAGATCGGTGGTGCCACAAGTGCAGGTCAAAGCACTCGGGGACGTATGCTACAAGGACTCTCTCCGGTCCAGCCGGGTGTAACAAGTGTGGTAAGAAAAACCACATGACTCGAGAGTGTTCCCTCCGTGGGGCGGTTTGTTATTAATGCGGAGAGCCGGGGCATATGAAGCGAGAGTGTCCAAGGCTGGTTAGAGGAGGTGGTGGAAATTCTGTGGGTTCGACGGCTAGGGTCGAGCAACCATCACGGGCACCGAGTCGAGCTTTCCAGATGACTACCGAGGAGGCAAAGGAGACCGCGGATGTTGTTTCGGGTACGTTTCTAGTAAACTCCATGCCTGCTCGTGTCTTGTTTGATTCGGGTGCTACATGCTCTTTTGTGTCGGATGCTTTTTGTAAACAATTCGCCACTCCTATTAGTGTTATTCCCGATGCGTTAGTAGTAGAAATAGCTAATGGGGATCAAGTGATCATTTGTGACCGTTTTTGTGGTTGCACTCTAGAGATCGATGGAAATTCTTTCGGCGTAGATTTACTACCTATGGTTATAGGAGGGTGTGATGTAGTCATAGGCATGGATTGGTTAGTGAGGTATAAAGCGGACATATTTTGCTCCAAAAAGATAATCCAAGTACCATTGCCGGAAAATGGGGTGGCTACCATCTATTGAGAGAAAGAAAAGAGGAATAATCCTATTATCTCATCTCTTAAGGCTCGCAAGTTTTTAGCGAAGGGCTACCCTTCGTACTTGGCCTACGTTATGGACTCAAAGAAAGAAAAGAAGTCGGTGGGAGATGTGGAGGTAGTGCAAGATTATCCGGACATCTTTCTGGAAGACTTACCCGGATTACCGCCGGAACGGCAAGTGGAGTTTCAGATTTACCTCACACCGGGAGCGGCTCCGATAGCTCGTGCTCCATATCGTTTAGCACCGACAGAAATGAAGGAGATGATGATGCAACTTCAAGAGTTATTGGAGAAGGGCTTCATTCGACCAAGTTCGTCACCTTGGGGAGCACCGGTTTTGTTCGTGAAGAAGAAAGATGGATCAATGCGGATGTGCATAGATTATCGGGAGTTAAACAAAGTCACGGTGAAGAACAAGTACCCTCTACCTCGCATCGACGATCTTTTTGATCAACTCCAATAGGCGGGATGTTTCTCGAAGATTGACCTTCGGTCCGGTTATCATCAAGTGAGAGTGAAGAACGAAGATATTCCGAAGACGGCTTTCCGAACGAGATACGGTCATTATGAGTTCTTGGTGATGCCGTTTGGCTTAACCAATGCTCCGGCCGTATTCATGGATTTGATGAACCATGTGTGTCGCCCATTTTTGGATAAATCCGTGATCGTCTTCATCGACGATATTTTAATATACTCAAGGGATGAGTCCGAACATGGAAGACACTTACGGGAAGTATTAGAAGTTCTAAGAAGGAATAAACTGTTCGTGAAATTCTCGAAGTGCGAATTTTGGCTTCAAGAAGTGCAATTCTTGGGGCATGTGGTATCAAAGGACGGGGTAAAAGTGGACCCGACAAAGACCGAGGCAATGATGAGTTGGGAACCCACAACAAGTCCGATGGAGATCCGAAGTTTCTTGGGGTTAGCAGGTTACTACCGGCGTTTCATTCAGGATTTCTCAAAGACGGCTACACCGCTCACTTCTCTTACAAGGAAGAACGTCAAGTTTCTTTGGACCGATGCACAAGAGCAAGCGTTTCAGACGCTCAAGAGGAAGTTGTGTGAAGCCCCGATCTTGTCCTTACCCGGTGGATCGGAAGACTTTGTGGTGTATAGTGACGCTTCCAAGATGGGACTTGGGTGCGTACTAATGCAAAGGGGGAAGATAATAGCCTATGCGTCGCGACAATTAAAGGATCATGAGAAGAACTATCCGACTCATGATTTGGAGTTGGCAGCGGTAGTTTTCGCGTTAAAGTTGTGGCGACACTACTTGTATGGGACCAAGTGTACTCTTTTCACGGGTCACAAGAGTCTCAAGTACATCTTCGACCAAAAGGAACTCAACATGCGACAAAGGAGATGGTTAGAGCTTTTGAAAGATTACGATTGTGACCTACTCTATCATCCCGGTAAGGCTAATGTGGTGGCGGATGCATTGAGCTGAAGGAATCATGGCGATGGTGTTAAAATGTCCCTTACCAGAATCGATGTGGTGTCGAGTTTGTTGGAGAGTATAAGAACGAGGCAAGTGGAAGCACTTAAAGAAGAGAACCTCAAGGCCGAGGTTATGACCAAGCAAAAGGAACACTTAACAGAAGATAGTCGTGGACTCAAACTCTTCCAAGGGCGAATTTGGGTGCCAAAGATTGGGGGAAATCGTGGCTTGCTTCTCGAGGAAGCACATAAGTCGAAATATTCTATACATCCCGGTAGCACCAAGATGTATAGAGACTTAAAGTTAAATTATTGGTGGCCGGTGATGAAGTTAGATGTGGCAAGTAATGTGGAGAAGTGTGTCACGTGCCTTCAAGTCAAGGCGGAGCATCAAAGACTGTATGGAAGTTTACAACTGTTGTCCATTCCCGAGTGGAAATGGGACAACATCACTATGGATTTCGTGACAAAGTTACCAAAGACCTTGCGTGGCCACGACACCATTTGGGTAATTGTTGACCGATTGACCAAGAGCGCGCATTTCCTTGCAATGCGGGAGACCTTGCCAATAGATGAGTTGGCTAAATTGTACATCAACGAGTTGGTGTCAAGGCACGGAGTTCCGCAATCTGTAGTATCGGATCGGGATAGCCGATTCACTTCGAACTTTTGGGCTAGTTTGCAAAAGGAGTTGGGTAATCGACTGAATTTGAGCACGACGTATCATCCTCAAACGGATGGTCAAAGCGAGAGGACAATCCAGACTCTAGAAGATATGTTGAGGTCGTGTGTAATAGACTTCGGGGAAAGTTGGGATTCACATCTACCTCTAGTAGAATTCGCGTACAACAACAGTTACCATTCTAGTATCGGAATGGCACCGTTCGAGGCTTTATATGGACGGAAGTGCAGAACCCCGGTTTGTTGGTTAGAAGCGGGCGAAAAGCAATTCGCCGGGCCGAAAATCGTTCAAGAGACGACCGACAAGGTGAAAGAGATCCGGGAAAGGCTAAAGGCGGCACAAGACCGACAAAAGAGTTATGCGGACAAGAAGAGAAGGCCAGTTGAGTTTCAAGTGGGTGACCGGGTCATGTTGAAGGTGTCTCCGTGGAAGGGGATCATACGTTTCGAGAAGCATGGGAAGCTTAGTCCTCGTCTCCTTGGACCATTCGTTATTTTGGAAAAGATTGTTTTGCAAGCCTACCGGTTGGATTTACCGCCGAAAATGGATGGAATACATCCCACATTTCACGTGTGTTATCTTCGGAAGTGTCTAGCCGAAGAGGAAAGCGTGATTCCTTTGTCGGAAATTCGGGTGGACAATGGGAATCGTTGTGTGGAAGAACCGGAATCGATTTTAGAATCGAAAGTGAAGAAGTTGAGGCATAAAGACGTGGTTATAGTGAAAGTCCAATGGAAGCACCATCGGGGTGCTAACATTACTTGGGAATCGGAAGATGATATGAAGAAGCGTTATCCTCACTTGTTTGCCTAGGGTAAGATTTCGGGGACGAAATCCCATTTAGGTGGGGAGGATTGTAACACCCGTAAATTTTTAAGGTAAGTATTCTGCCTCTCTTAATACATCAATTGTGCTTATGTATGAATACTTGTCTTTGTGCACACCTTTATGATCATTGTTTTGTCGAAGGGTCATATAATTGAATTACCTTGTTAATCGTTCAAACCTCGCACTCGCCATCGAATTTGGTTAAGTTTCGGACTGTTTTGGGATGCCAGCGATTGTGCCTGGCGATTGTGCCATTGGCACTATCGCCGGAGGCACTATCGCCGAAGACGAACCGTGGGCTGTTGGATGCCAGCGATTGTGCCTTGTCACTATCGCCAAAGGCACTATCTCCGGGCTTGTACCGTGGGGGTGGGGACCTCTGCGATTGTGACAAGCGATAGTGCCCATGGCACTATCGCCGGGCATTATCGCCCGCGTGGTCTGGTTGATTTAAAACACTTTGGCAGCCTCATTTCTCACAATAACACTTTACAAAAAACGGGAGAGATTTTCTTGGAGGTGATTTTTAGGGTTTCATCACCTACCTCATTCATTCCTAGGGTTTTGGGTTGTTGGGAGCATTAAGTGGTCATCAAGCTTCATCCAAGTGTCCCCATTGAAGTGTTCTTCAAGATTCCAATTTCTCATCTTCAAGTCTCATCTTCTCCAACTTCTAGGGTTTCCATCTTTTCTAGGTTTTGGGTTCAAAACCTAGATTGTGAGTTTACTAAACATTTGTTAAAACTAGATACACATCATAATATCCTATTTGTTACTTTATCTCAATATGTTCAAATGTTTGGGGATTCCTTCATGAAAATGGTTGGAAGATGTATATATATGGGTGATTTGACATGATTATTGTTATATGTATCATTATTTGGGATTTGTCTCATAGATACATAATGTGGGTACCTTGATATGTTAAATGTATGCATATATGGGCATGATGATGATTCTAGTTGGAACACCATTTTGGTGATATGTTTATATGCATGATGAGCATGATTTACATTGGGTCTTTTGTTAGACATCATGAGGATAAGGTGGTAATATTATACCCGTAGTTGGTATTGAATTATGTGGGTTGAAATATATCTAAAGGACCCCTTATAAATGTTATGTGCACGAACCACATCAGTACACTAGGAGGATAGAGTCTTGGGCGCCACTGTGATGGTATGTACCTAGACCTCCGCCACTCGGGGAATTTTCTTAGCGATAGTCTTCGGGTGGGCCGGGCCTTTGGGGTGTTCCTTGTTAAGGGCATCAAGGTATATTGACTCTTGGGTGAGACTTGATTGGTGCTATGGGTCTCCCCTATTGACTCCACATTTGTTGAACTATGGTTAATTGCTGATAAGTAATGTGACTGTTCATGCATGCTTATTATTGTTCAACTCACTAGGCTTTTTGGCCTAACACTTGTTTGGTGTCGATGTGTATCTCAGAATCTAGCGGCGGCGGTCCTAAGCAGGTTTAGTTGCTTTGGGGTGAGAGCTTGGGGAGTTACACATGGACGCGTTATACTTTTGAATATAAACCGTTTGGGTTTATAGATAACAACCCTTTTTGTAATCTCCTTTCTAGATGAATAAATTAGATTAGTTGGTTGTTGTTTATTGTCCGTTAAATTACAATTGTGATTAAACAGGTTGTTTATTTATATTCCCCATTTTTGGGAGGCTCTTGCTATGGCAATTTTAGTATACCTCATGTCCGTTTTCCGGATTTTTGTTATCTCTATTTTTAGGGTGTTACAGGTCACAAACGCTGAATATGTACCGAGAGTTGGGGTCTCGGGCGAGTATGCCTGCAATAGTGACAAATGTCATTATCGCCGAAAGGCTGATCGGGTATATAAAGAGTTAGGTCGTAATTTTAGCCACATTTATCAGATTTGGAAGCTGTAAAGTGCGATTTTCTCTCCTAAGGCTGGCAAGTCTTAACCCTAGTGTTTCCCTTGCCATTAATACTTCCCATCTACACCAACCTCTTGATCATTAATGTTATCCTTGACATTGTGAACATTTATTGTGCAAGTTTGAAGCTCCCTCAAGATCCCCACTCCATCTCCTTCTCATTAAATTCTTGGATTCTAGGGTTTTAGGCTATAACCTTACAAGGTGAGTTCATCCTCTTTTCAAAACTCTATACAGGTTAAAATTAAAGATTTTAACCTACTAGGCATCTCCATTTGAATTTCTTTGGTTTGGGTGAACATTCAACAAAAAACTTAATTTTGGAGATTTTAAAGTTTATTTGATTGAGTATGTTTTCAAAAAAAGAAACTTATATCTTATATTTACATGTGGTTATTACATAAGTATCATGTCTCATTTACTCTATATATTTATGTTTTGAATTAAAATAGGGTTTGAGATATTGATGAATTTATTTGATGGAAATCAAATAAAACAAGTGAATGGGTAGAATGTTACCCATGGATTTCCATTGGAATCTCTTTGAAACTACGTACGAAATTACATGGACTATTGGCTATATATTTTGATGGCAATCTAATTGTTGGATAATATCGATTGGATTCTTATATGGGTGTGCATAAATGTTTGCATTTGGGCGTCATGAACCTGTGAATCCCAAATTGCTCAAGTAACAATGAATAATTGAAAGATTAATTGTATTGAATGATTGAGAGAGTTACAAACATAGGATTGAAAAGTAAACTCTCTCTCTAAACCTGATAAGCACACAATTCAGTTTCTCTCAACTTCTAACCCTAAAGATTAGAAAACACACATTATATACCCAGGCCTAAAAACCTAAAGGCCGAAGGCCCAACAAACCAAACTAAGGCCCAAATAACAAACAAAACCTGATATTAAAATAAAAGACTTTTGCAACGCGATTAATAATTAATAAATAAACTATATAAATACTTTATATAACTTTTCATACACTAGGACTTTCAGTCCTAACAATCTCCCCCTAACGTTGTATAAATGATTTATCTTCTTGAAATCTTCAGTTCATGATCTTCTCTCCCTCTTGAATCTCTAAAACACTTTGGTGTTGCTTGTCTTTATGTCATTCCAAGCTCCCCCTTGAATAAAGCTCTTGGTCTTCATAATTTCAACTTTGTAACCAGATTCAGTTAACCATGATCTCGACGGAATGCACAAACTGAGCAACTTTTAACTGTAGAAACTCGACACATCGAATCAGCACACAAAAAAGATAATGTGCTAGTTACGTGACATTCCACAGTGCATCTTCAGTTTAAAAACAAAGAATCTGTCTTTGAACCGCGAGTTGAATTGACTTTTAGCTTAAGAACTTGTTTCATTCAGCTCGTAGGTGGAAGCAACTTGTAGCGAACACCATTTGATGAAGGATAGAAGAACCGATGCAATCTTTAAATCCATGGCTTTTCAACCTCAGATTCAAGAAAATAGAATATGTTGTTCCCCCTCCTCTTTTGCTAACTCCCCCTCAACATGGAAATATGTCTTTGAAACTTGTGTCGTTGTTATTGAATTCTCCCCCTCATGATGATTAGGAGAATCATGAGCATCATGTATGTTCAAACATTAAACGGATGAGTAGCAAAAGATAAGATAAAACATTTAGTAACCAAGATGGGGTAATCAACTAACACAGAAACACATTAGTAACTGTTATCACAACAATTAAAATAATTGTGTGGCATATTTTCAGAGTTGGCATCGATGTATCTCTGATAAGACTTCCAGTTATCACCGAAGTAAAATACTAAAAATTACTTCTCAAACTGTTCCGGCAGTATCACAAAGATATGCGATTGGAATCACCAAGATTCGTGCGTGTGTGAAAGAAATATAAATATGTATCTTTTCGGCTCAAAGATTGATTCAACCTGAGACACAGGTTATAAATCAATAGACACAGTGAGATGAAAATGAAGTTCGGAGACCGGATCTGATGTCTTCCTTTTTCAATATCTAAGACCTCCGAGTGAGGAATAGATAGATTATGTGCTAAATCTCCGTGAATATATGAAACAAGTACCTTTTCTGAGATACTTGAGTGGCTAGGTGGGGTAACACGAGTTATCGACACTGGGTCCATATCTATTTCAATATTCATCTCCAAAGAACGAGAATGAATAGATTATGTGGTAACCCGGATAACTGACTCGGTTTGGTAAGGACAAATAATTCTTTTAAGTCCTGTCACATCCGCACCATTTTTTTTTCTTTTTTTCTTACTCCGAACTCATCTATCAATCTAGACCCCTCACTGATATCTATGAATGGGATGTGTTTCTTGGGTAGGTCCTTCCGGTTCTTGATTGACCATAGAAACTTTATGAGCCCTAACACTCCTTTAACTCACTAAGATAGAACATTGAAGTAAAATTTCTGATTTGAGGGAATCAGAAGTCAAAATCATTTAAGAGCGAGTCCTGAACTGAAGTATTCAGAAGCCGATTTGAAAGTTAGGATAGACCTGGTACTCCCCCTCAAAAGATGGCATAACCCTTGATTGTAGTCATGTGACGTGAATAATATGAGTTAAAGCCCACATGACATTCCTGTAAAACAGATTAGACAAATTTTGGTTTTGGTATCCATGTTTTTATGGATCCTTGATGGTTAGTTGCCTTAGCTTTGAAGCTATGAAAATGGGGGTTGGGGATACTATAAGTACCATACCAGTTATTGACATACCTGGAATCCACAAAGTCACTATTTCCATAATAAGTGCAACAGATATTTAATCGGTTGATACTAATCAACTTAGTTGTGGAATAGACATGATTCGGTGACTTTGGATCAACTATAGGGGATTTGTATGATGTGTTTCCATCAATGTCTTCTGTAGTTGATTTCTTTTTCCAAACCGTTTTCACTTTTCTAAACACTTGATTATCTGTATTATCAACAAGAGAATTATAGAAAATATTTGAAGGGCGAATCCGATCTTTTGAAAACTCATTTGATTTGACACAACTCTTCGAATAAATAGTTGTAGAAGTTGAACTTGAAGAATAAGGAGACTGAACAACATTATCGGGACTGGCTTGTTCAGATAAATCGACTTTCAAATTTAGTTCTTCAAGTTTCTTGACTTTTACGGCTAAAGCATTTCTTTCTTCGAGAATTGAATCAAATTGTTTTTGTAAATCAGATTTTACCTTCTGTTCTTTCAAAATCTCTGTCGTTAATCCAGACAATATCTGTGAAAGCTTACGAATTTCTGTTTCGAAAAACTTCCTCTCACTTTCAAAGTCTTTTTCAATGTTGTTGCGTTTATCAGATATTTCTTTGAAAACCGCAACATTTTTCTTTTCAAGCACTTTCTTTTCCATTTCAAAACTTTTTCGCTATTTTGCAAAATTATCTCTCTCCATTATCAAAACCTTTTCAAAATCAGAAATATGTTTTGAAAGTTTTGCATTTTGAAGCTCAAAAACTTTTCTTTCATCGAAAACTTTCCTTGAAAGCTCGAGAATCTTTCTCTCAAAATTTTTCTTTTCCTTTGAAAAATCTACTTTTTCTTATTCAAAAATAGAAAGCCTATTCTTGAGATCAAGATTTTCACTCTCCATAGCTTTCAGTTTCTCTTCAAGTTCCAGAGTCTTCTCTTCTTGGGCTTCAAAATTCTCTGATTTTTCAAACTTTTTCGAGAGTTCTGAAAATTGCTTCTTCAAAACATCATTTTCTTCAACAAGTTTTTCTTTTTCTCTTTTTAAGCTTTGTGCCCAACTCAAATTATCAGCATTTTCACCATTAACTTGCACAAACACATTGTAATTGTTTTCCAATTTGGCTTCAAGAACTACAATCTTGGATTTGAGATCAGAAATTTATTGTTGATGAGCAGAATAAGACATTGTTACTTGAACAAAATGATCGTAAGACGATCACGATTTGATTCAAAAAAAAGGTGTAGAGGAATGAATGACAAAAGAGAAACTCAAAAACTTAACTAATAAATAAAATAAAATAAATTAAAATAAAAAATTAAACTACTGAGCAAGACTTGGAGCAGACAGGTTTCGAGTGAAGGAAGTGGACTTGGGTTTAAGTTATTTAGAGAGGAGAGGGTTTGAGGTTAAAGACTTGGGTTTGGCCGAGGAGAGGGCTTCGCGAGGAGAGGGCTTCGCTAGGAGAGGGCTTCGCGAGGAGAGAGGGCTTCGCGGTGGGAAGAGGGGTTGGGAAGAGGGCTTCGGTTGGGAAGAGGGGTTGGGAAGAGGGCTTCAGTTGGGAAGAGGGGTTGGGAAAAGGGTTTCGGTTGGGAAGAGGGGTTGGGAAGAGGGCTTCAGGTGGGAAGAGGGATTCGGAGGAGATGGCTTGGGATGAGAGGGCTTCGGGTGGGAAGAGGGCTTCGGGTGGGAAGAGGGCTTCGGAGGAGATGGATTGGGATGAGAGGATTTCACGGTTGGGAAGAGGCCTTCGGGTGGGAAGAGGGCTTCGGGTTGGAAGAGGGCTTCGCGTGTGGGAAGAGAGCTTCGCGATTGGGAAGAGGGCGTCGGGTGGGAAGAGGGGTTGGGAAGAGAGCTTCGTGGGTGGGAAGAGGGCTTCGAGTGGAAGAGGGCTTCGAGGGAGGAGAGGGCTTGGGAGGGAGGGGATGGCTTGGGGAGGAGATGGTTTGGGAGGAGAGGGCTTGGGAGAGGAAAGGGCTTGGCGGCGCACAACACAAAAAAATAGAACCTTATCGACTCCAAACACAAAATTAAAACTTTTAATCGAACGCTAATGAACTTTAGCAATATATATCGATTAAATCTAGAATTTTAACACTCTTTTTCACTGATTTTCAACCAAAAACAATGATTTTTCAATAAAACTCAAGAACACAATCTAAAAATTTTAGATCTTTAAAATCCAAAATTCTACTTCAATCTTACGATTTGGAAGATGAAACTTTACCAAACCTTTAATCTAACACATCTAAGTAGATTGGGAACAACTAGACTCAGCGATCTAACAAAAATCAATAAACCCAAAAATCAATTTTAGAAGTCGATCGAACAAAGAAGAGAAAAAAAATTACCTTTTTCGAATCAAATCTTCGTCTATTTGCTCTGATACCAATTGTGAATCCAAGATTGCTCAAGTAACAATGATTAATTAAAAGATTAATTGTATTGAATGATTGAGAGAGTTACAAACATAGGATTGAAAAGCAAACTCTCTCTCTAAACCTGATAATCACACAATTCAGATTCTCTCAACTTCTAACCCTAAATATTAGAAAACACACATTATATACCCAGGCCTAAAAACCTAAAGGCCGAAGGCCCAACAAACCAAACTAAGGCCCAAATAACAAACAAAGCCCAATATTAAAATAAAAGGCTTTTACAACGCGATTAATAATTAATAAATAAATTATATAAATACTTTATATAACTTTTCACGCACTAGGACTTTCAGTCCTAACAGAACCCAAACTTGTTTGTATCATTTTGTCCAATGATGGAACGACAGTTTTCCACATTGAAGCACGTTTAGGCATCGGATTAGGCTGTAAGTCCTACGTGTTAGTATACAATATTGGATGAGGATCTCAACGTAAGGACTCTCTGTGGTTGAAGTTGATTTTTCGCGGGTGTACGTTTAAAGCTATCGAGCCTAACATCTCTTGCGTGTACTTTATTATGTGTATTGGTTTTACTAACTTGTCAAGTGGCTTACTCTTGTGTTAGTAAGCGGGTCTCCCCTTTAACCGAAGAGATGTTATATTATGGTAAAGGTCTATCTACCATTATTTCTCCGGCTTTACTTTTATTTCCGTCATATTGCCGAATTTTCAAATTTTAAATTCTCTCAAATTTAGGGTGTTACAATATAAGTGAAACCCGAAAGTAAATAAAACAATTAAGGAAGTTTAAACAAATTCATAGATGAAAGCTGAAAGTTCTAGGCGAAACAATTAAGTGAATGAGATATTTAAGGAATATGATACTTAAATGAATAAATAATTAAGAAATGTGGTATTAATATATGAAAAAGACAATAATACCCTGGTTAACAAAAAATGTACTATTTTCTTTGGTTAACAAAAGAAATGGTTTTTATACATATATATGGAGGAAAATTCAAACGTGGATGCCATCTAGGTAACAAAATAAGATGATGAATTTCAACTGATCATTTATTCAAATAATATTTTAAATATTTATTTTTAAAAATCAAACAAAAGGACATATATACATATATATATATAGAGAGAGAGAGAGGGAGAGAGGAAGATTCATGTGAGAATCCTAACAATTTAAGAAAATAAGAGGAGCATTCTCAGCCAATAAAATTAGAATTCTCGTTTTATTTAAGGAAGGGTATTTGTGTCATTTGAAATCATATTGTATATCAGATATGATTTACTAAGAGATACCAGATTGTTTGTTAATCACATATGATTTACTAGGTGTTCCTAACAACAATTCATCATATACTATCAGATTGTAAAACGAGATCACATATGATTAATAACTAAGTGACATTAGATTGTTAAACAAGATCACATATGATTAATAACTAACAACATTTCTTATAGATCACATATGATTTAGTAAGAGATATCAGATTGTTTCTTAATCACATATGATTTACTAGGTGTTCAATCATATATGATTAATAACTAAGTATAACAGTTCTTATAGATCACATATGATTTACTAAGAGATGTCATATTGTTAAACAATATAACTGTCCCTATACATCACATATGATTAATAACAGTCCTAGTAAATCACATATGATTTAAGTCGAAGTCGAATCCATCGATGTTGCAGAAGTTTTGTTCGTCTTTTTCAGATTATCGAACTTCTTTGAACTTCGTTTCACTATTGATCTACAACTCTGTAACGAATCGAGAGCAAGATTTCAGGGTTGAAGCTTTTCGAAAGTTTCGGTTTGAAAATAAACTTTTCGGCATACAACACACATAATCAACTCCATCTTCATGTACTAGTTCGATTATGTGTTTCTGAAAGGTTATTTTGCACCGGCGATCGGAATCGATTTAAGTACATCATACTCGAATATGCAATAAAATCTCAAACCTGTCGAATCCATTGAATGTGCTATCGGAATGTTCTTTGTTTTCAGATTCTCGACCTCGTTTGAACTGAGTGTGAGTATTGATCTTCAAAGATTTTCCGATTTCAGTTTGAAGGTTTTGAAACTTTTTGGGAGCGATTTCAGGTTGAAGGTTAAAGTTCCTGGGTTTTTTTGGTTAATGATTCTCTTTTTCCTTTTTGGTAGGGATGATGATCCCCTAAAGAAATAAGGATATCTCGTATCTTGTTTCAGAGTGACTTTTCCAATTTTGCCCCTAAATTTCATTTATCCCACGTCCATCTCATTTATTTCGTTATTTATTTATTTTTAATTTTTTTCATCTTCTAATAACAACCATTGATCTAATAAAAGAAGGGCTAAGATGTATTCATTTATTTTCTTAATTAGGTCCCCTCCTTATATGAACCCGCCTCTCTCTATATATATATATATATTTGGTAACCGTGGTTTCCAAGCCACAAGAGTTATTTAATACATTTAATTAAGGTATTTGTTTAATATTTTGTTTACAATTTTAGCGATCTAAGTATGATTAATTTTTTATTTAAAACTTTTATTTGCTATGACATTTAAAATTGGTGTAATTTAGTTTCATATTTACTTTTTTTAATCGAAGTAATTTGTTTAAGATTTTTTTTACAATTTTGGTCAAAAATCACGTGATATGCACAATTACTCGGCGTTTTTTCAAAAAAAAAAATTGCTAATTTTTTTCAAAATATCATATGTGATATTGTTTATCATACTTGATATTTGTAAATTATGAATTACGTTTTGCATCACGGTGGTTCAGATCGGATGTGGTCGACGATGGTTTAGATTGGTGATGGTTCAGATCGACGGTGATGGTTCAGATCGACGATGGTTTAGATTGGTGATGGTTCAAATACGAGATTTATATTTATTACCAACATGTCGATAGCCCATTGGGTCACACGCTTTAAACATATCCGGATAAGGAGTTTCAATAATTAAAATGTTTAATTATTATATCTGATTTGTATTGTTTAATCTGATTAAATAAAAATCATATATTATTTTGTTGGACATTAAATAAGTTGACTAGGTATGGTTATGTAAGAAAATGATGGTGCATGACCACTCTTACACTCAAGTAGGGTGTGGAGATGATGGTGATCTTTTAGGCCATACTTCCATCACCATATATGATGTATGACATTGTATACAATTGTTGTTCTTGCAATTCTCTCTAAAATCACCTACAACTATATGCTCCATTTCCTTTCTAAGTTTTGAAACAGTGACTAGCATCACGAGAAGGCAAATGATTCAGATTGTTCGCGTGGATACCGTGGAGGCATCAAACTTGCTTTGTTGCTGTGATTCAAAGTTTCGTTAACTGTGAGGTATAATTTCGAAACACCCGATTTATTCCGGTTCGTATGGGTCCTTGGAGGGTTACGGTTTTAATTTCCGCTGTGCTTGAGATTCCGTAACCCAACAAGAACGACGGTGGTTCAAATGTTCAAATCGGCGGTGTCGACAATGGTTCAGAACAACGGTGGTTCAGATTGGCGGTGGTCGACGGTGGTTCAGATCGGTGGTCGGTGGTGGTTCAGATGTGGTCGGAGGTAGTTCAAATCGGCGATGGTTCAGAACGGTGGTGGTTGATGGTCTACGGTTATCAGTGGTTCAGAACGACGGTGGTTCAGATCGGTGGTGGTCGGTGGTCGGCGTGGTTCAGATCGGCAGTGGTCAGTGGTGGTCGATGGTGGTTCAGAACGACAGTGGTCGGTGGTCGACGGTGGTTTAGATCGACGATGGTTCAGAACGACGGTGGTCGGTGATGGTTCATAACGGCGGTGGTCTGGTTCAAATCGGCCACGATCGATGGTCGACGGTGGTTCAGATTGACGATGATCGGGGGTGGTCGATAATGATTAGGTTATATTGGATTGAGGGCATATGTGGTATTTTGAAAAATTAGAATTATATTCCATCAAAATACATTGTAGTTGCTAAGAAATGTTAAATTTCCTCATTTGTGGAATTTATAGATTTTTTCCGTGAAAAAGAATGAACCAAACAAATAAATGGAATTTGGTCAATGAAATTCAACATTCCAATTCCATCAGGTTCCTTCAGAATATGCGAACCAAATGCCACATAAGAGTCAAAGACATTAGTGAGCATATACATTGAATTATCCAACACGGATAAAACATATATTTTGAGTAAGTTTTTCACTCCAATAGATTCTCTAAAATAGAGAAAATAGGAGAGAAAGTGAAATTTCAAAATTTTGTTCCCTATTTGTTTAGTGAAAATACATTTATAATCCCTGGAATTTCATTCATTCACAAAAAGACCCATAATTTGTATTGTGTTACAGTTTTGATCTATAAACCAAATGACAATATCCATTATGGAGAAAATAGAAGAGAAGGTGAAATTTAAATATTGTGTTCCATATAGTTCAGTGAAAATACATTTTTAATCCCTGAAATTTCATTAATTTACAAAAAAGAACCATGATTTGCATTTTGTTACGGTTTTGATATATAAACCAAATGACAAGTAGGGGTGTGCATCAGGTGGGTTCGGGTGACAAAGTCAAAACCCAATTAGATTTCAGATATGGAAATCAAGATCCGATTTTTAGGTCTCGGATTTCGGATTTCTTCGGGTTCGGGTTGATACCGGTCGGGTTTGGGTATTATTATAATGCAAAATGTATATATAGATTCAACCGATTTTGAGGATTAATACAATCGATTAAGACATTAATGAAATCAATAGTAAGTTTAGAAAATTAAAAAACATTTCGACCGATTAGAATTTACAATTTTCAAAAGATAATTAGATAAATAAATACATTTATACAATATTTAAAATATATATGTATATTATTTCGGGTTTTCGGACGGGTCGGTGTCCAAAGATCGAAACCCAACCCGAACCCAAATATTCCCCCAAAAGTCGGATTTTGGGATATTCGGGTTTTACATAATGTAACACCCTAAAAATAGGGATAACAAAAATCCGAAAAACGGACATGAGGTATACCAAAAATTGCCATAGCAAGAGCCTCCCAAAAGTGGGGAATATATTCGAATAACCTGTTTAATCACAATTTGTAATTTAACGGACAATAAACAACAACCAACTAATCTAATTTCTACAACTAGAAAAGAGATTACAAAAAGGGTTGTCATCTATAGACCCAAGAAGTCTATATCCAAAAGTATAACGCGTCCATGTGCACTTCCCCAAGCTCTCACCCCAAAGCGACTAAACTTGCTTAAGACCGCCGCCGCTAGAACCTGAGATACACATCGACACCAAACAAGTGTTAGGCCAAAAAGCCTAGTGAGTCGAACAATAATAAGCATGCAGGAACAAATACAATTCTTATCAGCAGTTAACCAGTGTTCAACAAATGTGGAGTCATTAGGGGAGACCCAAAGCACCAATCAAGTCCCACCCAAGAGTCGATATACCTTGATGCCCTTAACAAGGAACACCCCAAAGGCCTGGCCCATCCGAAGACTATCGCTAAGAAAATTCCCCGGATGGCGGAGGTCTAGGCACATACCATCACAGTGGTGCCCAAGACTACATCCTCCTAGTGTGTAGACTTGGTTCGTCCACATAACATTTATAAGGGGGTCTTTTAGGTATACTTCAACCCATATAATTCAATACCAACTACAGGTATAATTTTTACCACCTTATCCTCATGATGTCTAACAAAAGACCCAATGTAAATCATACATCATCATGCATATAAACATGTCATCCAAATGGTACTTCAAATAGAATAATCATAATACTCTTTTATGCATACCCTTAACATATCAAAATGCTCACATCATATATCCATGAGACAAGTCCTAAACAATGATACATAACAATATCCATGGCATATCACCCATATACATATATACATTTTCAACTATTTTCGTGAAGGAATCCCCAAACATTGAGCATATAGAGATAAAGTAACAAATAGAAGATTATGATGTGTATCTAGTTTTAACAAAGGTTTAGTAAACTCACAATCTAGGTTTTGAACCCAAAACCTAGAAAAGATGAAACCCTAGCTTTTGAAGATGAAGAGACTTGAATGCAAGGAGATGAGAATCTTGAATGATACTTCAATGATAACACTTGAAAGAAGCTTGAATGAGCACTTAATGCCCTCAACAACCCAAACCCTAGAAATAAATGAGTATGTGCTTGAAATCTTCAAAAATTGCCTAAAAGAGAGAGCTCCCGTTTTTTTTGTAAAGTGATGAGTGAGAAATGAGGCATTGATTCCTATAAAATAGCAGTCTGGCCACGTGGGCGATAGTGCCAAGGGCACTATCGCGGGTCACAATCGCGAGGCTCCCCCTGCTCACGGTACAACTTGGACGATAGTGCCTTCAGCGATAGTGCCAAGGCACTATCGCGTGGCACAGTCGCTGGCCTTCACCAGCCCGCGGTACCTCTTTGGCGATAGTGCCCTTCGCGATAGTGCCAGGGGCACAATCACGGGCACAATCGTTGGTCACCCACACAACCCGAAAACTTAACCGAAACGCTAACGAGCACAAGGTTTGAACTATCAACGAAAGTAACTTAATTATATGTCGTTTAGATTTGAACAAGATAATAAGACGTACACAAGGACACATAATCTCACAAAAGCGAATTAAATGCATTTAAGACCAAAAAATACTTACCTTAAGAATTTACGGGTGTTACACATAAACACCTTATTTTTGGTTCTTGTTCGGGTTGGAATTTTGGACCATTCGGGTTTGCATACCCCTAAAGACAATATCTATACTACTTTATAAAAGTTCTAAAATAGTTATTTACAATGTTTTGAAAGCCATTTTTTCCTCTCCACGTTCCATTTACAATATTATATTTACCACACTTACAATTACTTATTTAATTTAATTTATATCCCTTGTTTTTTCATTTTTCATTTTACACCATTATCATATTAACACAAATAATCGTATATGAACAAAAATGCAATGAAAAAATACGTTTTTTTACAAATTATACCATTATAATCGTCTCGTCAATACCTTCAAAACGAGTCCAATATTGAATATTTTTTAATTTAATCGTACTATTAAATATCATGAATATCTACAAATTAATTTGTTTTATATCCATACGTTTAATTTTTTTTCACCGTTAGCACATTAAAAATATATAATCGTAAAATATATTAAAAATATGTTTCATTCTTATTATAAATTATATCATTATAATTTTTCGTCAATAATTTTAATATAAACTAATTATTGAATATTTTATGGGTTTTATAATATTTTAAAATAGCATAAATATATAGAATTATATATATACTATCTATATCTATTTATAATATATTATGAAAAGGCTATTACAGTTTTTTACAAATTTCAAAAATACCTTTTAAAACATGAATGTACATCATAAACGAGCATGAGCAGACGAACGTAAACGAGCATTAACGAATGTTCACAAACATAAATGAACAAACGAGACCTTTGTTCATGTTCGTTCGAACAAACGAAAAAACTTGTTCATGTTCGTTCATTTATTAAATAAACGAACATAAACGAACTTTTCGCTAAACGGTTTGTCGAACATTCGGTTCATTTACAACCTTAATGGTGTCTATAGAAAACTACATTTACACCTCATCAATTCCAACCAAAACCGATCTTGTACATGATGGTGTCTCATGATGGTCACCACTCACCACTATCAATTTGGTAAAAAGAAGTATCAAAAGCACCCTCTTTATTCAAGTGAGCAAAAAACAACCCTCTCCACTTAATAACTGAAAGTTACCATGGTCTGCCGACTAGCTAAGATTATATGATGATCTTTAAAATTTAAGAATAATAAATGTTATGGCATTGAAACCGTGCTATCTAGCAATCCTCTTCCATCAATAGAATATGTTGACCTTGCATTTATATATGAAACAAGACCATAGATAGAAAATAGAAGAAAACGTGAAACAAAATTACTATTTCGAGTTCTCGACTTTAAATTCGGGATCCTTCGTGCAACATTGCGCACAGGTATAAAACTAGTCCCTATTATGGAGAAAATAGAAGAGAAGGTGAAATTTTCTGAATTTTGTTCCCTATAGTTTAGTGAAAATACATTTTTAATCCCTGAAATTTCTTTCATTTACAAAAAGGACCCACGATTTGCATTTTATTATGGTTTTGATCCATAAACCAAACGACAATCCATTATTCCATCTTTTTTCTTTTTCCATCTTGTTACCGCGCCTTAGCCCCATTTTCAAATTCAAATCTTTTTACCTCCCACTCACTGTCGGATACCGTTTCTCCCAATTTCAGACAAAAAATTTCAAACAAAAATTCTTTCCAAACTCGCCGGAAAATCAAGAAAGATTTCAAGATTCATCTCAGATGGAACCAAAACAACCCCAACAACAAAAACAGCAAATCCCATCTTCCCCATTACCAAATTCATCTTCCTTATTGTTTCGTGACATTTCGAATTTCAAAACCCCAAAACCAAAACGCCCATCTCAAACAAACCCTAGTTTCAATCTTGAATCCCCTTGTTCCCAATTCTTTACTGCTCTTAAACAAACCCCTAAATCATCATACTCCACAGTTGCTCGCCGCAATCGCCATTCGCTTGCCGCTAGAAAACTTAAGGCGGTCGAAATCGAGCAATCGAAATCATCGAGGAAAACTCAAACCAACAAAGAGAAGTCATTGAAGTCGTTGGCTAAGTCTCTTACCGTTTGGCTCAATTTCTTGTTTGAAAACCCCAGGTTTGAAATTTTCGAAATCGAAATCAAGATCACTTTTTTTTTTTACCTAAATCTTGAAACCCTTTTGTTGGAAAGTTGAAATTCTAGTGTTGATTTTCATGGATTTATGTTTTTTAAGTTTGTTGTTTTAAATTATAGGTCTTGTGGAGTTGAGGTATCAAGATTCACATGTGAAGATTCGTGTGATGGGGTGTCGTCGTCGGTGGTGTTTTTGGGTGGGAAAAGGGATAGTGTGTCACATGGTGGAGTTGGGGTTGATCGAGAATGGCGTGGGCCGAAGCGTAGGAAGGATATGTTGTGGGTTCATAAGGGTGAAGTGGAGAATAAGTTCTCGAGTTGTATGTATTCGCGTTTGCAGGCTTCGCTTGGGGATGTTTGTAGCTTGGATGACATGAAAGAAAGGATGACACTTTACTTGAGCCTCACTAGTTGCAGGGAGATTTTTGATGTGATGACTCATGTAACAAAGGTTTGTTTGATGTTTTTTTGTAGGATTATGTTGGTTGAGGGAAGTCCAAATGATGTATTATTCATAACGAATAACTCTTATTCATTATGAATATCAATATATCATGGGTCTTCATAATGAATATCATGCATTTTTATCATTCATATAATGTATTTTCATAATGTCATTACCTATTAGCAATAACCTAAATTTAGGTCATGTTTGGTAGCCATAAGCTAAGTTATTTTTTGAGCATATCGACGTAGCTCCGTTTGGTTAACTATAAACTAGCTTTTTGAAAAGCTACTTTGAGTAACGTAACGTTTCAATAAGCTTCAGGTTTTTTCTCCCGATTATACCCCCTATATTTGCTTTCAATTAACTTTTCAACATGTCATTTTTTGTATTTCACATTGTCATCTTGCTTATCAACTAGTTTTTAATTCATTAGCCAACAACTAAGTTTTCAGCTAACAACTAGCTTATCTCCCAACAACTAACTTCTCGACTAGTTTGCCAAACATAGCCTTGGATTATACGTTTAAAGTAGTATCTTCTATGCCAATTGTTTTTGAGATGAAAACTAATTCATATCTATGCATCACTCATTCATATCTAGCCAATTTGTTCTTACATACACCGGACTTATATAATCTTTTCTCGTGTCAATTACTACTTTAATACAATCACTTTTCTCTTTTCTAATTCTTCAAAATTTCAGAATATCGATGAAGGAAGACTAAACATGAAAGCTCATTGCCCAATAGTTACGGATGTTGGAATGAAAGAGAAGGCCTTAAAGATCCTAATGTGTTATAACCCCGTTTGGCTAAGAATCGGGCTTTACATCATATTCGGTGGTGAATCTTTGTTGCCAAATCCAAACACAGACATGGATTCCGAGCAAGAAGTTTCTTTTCTCAAAATGGTTGCTGAAAAATTGTTTTTTTCGCATTCCGGACTAGCAAAAGCCTACGTTTATAATAAATTGGTTGACGGGTTGTATAGACCAGGTTATTATGAAAAACTAGGCAGTGTTATATTGAAGAAATTTTTATTGCTAGCCCTCATACTTGATCGAGCTAAATCGCAGAGCAGCCTGCCTATTAGTTATGGTATAGATGGACTTGATGGGGGTTCGCCTTCTTTATTCACATCACGAGCTACCATCAAAACGAGTGGTGAAGTGATTTCTGGTAAATAGAAGAATCTTTATCTCGGTACATTTGGTTTTAGTTCAAACGTTAATAACTTGTTTCTTGGTTTTTTGTTCTTGGGGATGTGTAGATTTCTTGTCATCGGATGTCATGCATGGAGTCGGTAATCTTTTAGCACATCTAATGATTATTGGATACAAAGTTTCGTACCAACAGGTATGCAACTCGTACTTTATATGCTTACACCATTTGCCTTTGCCCTTTCGTTTTCATTTTGTTGTTTTGCCGTACTTACCTTTTCGTATGTTTTCAATGCACATATTCGTTACTTATTTTTTTTTTCGTGTTTCTTTCACCATTTGTTAAGTCTTTATTCCTTCCACTTGTTACTTACTCACACTCTTGCACAAGCTGGGGGTCTTCATGGAAACAACTGCTTTACCCTGTTGGAGTAGAGGTCAGGTTTGCGTACATCTCACCCTCCCTAGACCCTACTTTCAAGTGGGGTTTACTGGGTTAGTTTTATTTGGTTTGTTTTAACTTTTATCACAATTCTCCTTATGTCAAGTAGATGTACTCGCAATCGTATTTTCATTTCTTCTAGCACCATATTAATGTGACTCATAAAATGAAAATATTAGAGCATCTACAACAACTATGCTAAAATGGAGAAAAAAGGGATTTTAGCAATTTTTTTTGCTCCAACAACAACTATGCCATCTTGTATGCTAAAGTGGAGAAAAGAGGAGAAAGATTGTGAAAATCTCTAAACTTAGAGAAATCTCTGAATAGAGAGAGAAAGTATATTTTAATACTTCTCACCAATAAGAGGTACTGAAAATAAATGTCCAGGAGAGAGAAATAATATTTTATTAAATGTATTGAATATTTTAATAATATAGTTAATGTTAGAATTGTTACAATAGAGTAGCTGTTGGAGTTGAATGTATTTTTTTAAAGATTTTAACTTTTAATACTCTGTTTTAAAGAAAATATAGCATAGCAGTTGGAGATGCTCTTAGGTGATGGAAGCTAATATCATCTTATAATTTTTTTATATATTTGATTTTGGATTTTAAGCTTGCATTTGAGTGTATATTAAGCATATTTTTAATATTCTACACCATAGTGATAAAGTTTTGTACATTGATCGCGCTTGTGTTTCGTGTTTTACATCTTGCAGAATCCAATTGTCAAGTATGTGTTCAAGGTGGCTGATCTTTTTAATGATCTCCAAGATGGAGTTCTTCTTTGCAGAGTTATTCAACTCTTGCAACATGATCCCTCTATTCTTAAGGTTGGCTTATTAAAAAAAAAAATCGATTTTTCTTTAACCGCGTAGCAAGTTGATGCTTTAAACTTAATTTTTTCGTTATTTGTTGAGCAGAAAGTGGTTGTTCCATCGGATGATCGAAAGAAGAATTTGGTAAATTGTGAAATTTCCATGCAATATTTGAAGCAAATTGGAGTTCCGTTACATGATGAAGATGGAACTGAAATTATAGCGGAAGATATTGTTAACGGAGATAAGGAGCTCATAATCTCATTGCTATGGAACATGTTTATTCATTTACAGGTTTACTTGAAACCTTGTACTTCAGTCCACATTTTTAGTCGAGTTAAGTACGTAAAGTTTTCCAAGTCTTTAGGAAAATTATCTTTTGTCCTATGAAGATTACAACATTAGGTTGGTTTTTCATCAAGTACCGTATGGATAAAGTTGTCTGTGTAGATTAATCTGTCTGTATAGATTGGAAAGGTTTTTGTTTGAGAGGTTTTTTCATAGATGGAAGGAGCATGTTTTTAATTGGGAGGGAAAGGTTTGGAAAAAAACTTTGCTTTCCGCATAAAGCTATCTCCTAGATACTTACTGAATAAGTCACTTTCTATATCATTAAGCCACTACCAAACAATCATGTATAGCTGACTGAATAAAATGTGAGTCCTATTTGCAGTTGCCACTTTTGATCAACAACGAGCTTGTATCTGATGAGATCACCAAAATCCGTGGACCTGCAACGGTATGTGTTCTACATATATACATTTTCGGTTTACTAATGAGCTATTTGGGATATGATCTTTCACAATATGAATATATATTAAAGCTATAAACTTTTCTTTGGATTTTAGCAGATACTTCCAAACACCTTGAGTCACTTGGAGATGCTTCTTGAGTGGATTAAGGTCATACTATCTTCTAATACTTGTACTTGCATTTTCTTTGGTAATTTGTTGGGTGCTTCAAAATAGTTTGAGTCGCTAAGGGTGCGTTTGTTATGCGGGACAGGATGGCACACGATAGTACAAAAACTGTGTGTTTGGCACGATATTAGACTTGGATAGGACAAGACCCGAGTGGGAAAAATGTATTTTTCTGTCCCACCAAAATAGGTGGAACAGAAATCAGGGATATGGGACAAGAGTGGTAAATTACTAAAATACCCTTGTTAAATTAAAACCATCCACAATTCTTTCACCCACCTACTTCACTCTCGTCCGTCCAGTCCAGTCTTGTCCAATCTCGCTTGCATATCAAATGCTCTCTAAGAGAGTAAATGGTCAACGGTCATTTTGGAAACTCTTAGCAACAATGACTCGAATCTGGTATGAAGTAGTTGCATCATGTGAAGTGTTGTTTACGACGTGTATGCAGGCAATTTGTGAAAATTACGATTTGATGGTTGAGAATTTTGCGTCATTGATGGATGGTAAAGCCATGTGGTGCTTGCTTGATTATTATTTCCGAAAAGAACATTGTAATGATAAGTCTAACAAGGTATGTCCTCTTAGCATGTTAATGTGGTGTTTTGTTCCTCCTTTTAATCTTTGTCATGATCATGTTGTTTGTTTGTAAACTTTTAGGATCTAAAGGAAACAAACGAAGCGTCAATCATGTCAACTTCGGATTATGTCGATGCAGTGCACAACTTTTTGTTGTCACAAAAGTTGACAACGTTGTTGGGGAATTTCCCGGAGGTATGCTAATTGTTATACGACTAAAAAATGGAATTTTACATTATTGTCCTCCATTCTCTGCTTTGTGAGTCCTATCACTAAGTTATGTATAGATAAAGTTGTTTGTATGCATTAATCTGTCTGTATAGATGGGAACATTTTTTTTGTTTGGAATGGTTTTTCATAGATAGAATGAGCGTGTTTTTTAATTGAGAGGGCCAAGTTTAAAAAAACTTGACTTTCTGCATAAAGCTCCCTTCTCGAAGCTTATTGAATAAGCCTCTTTATATATTATTAAGCCAATACCAATCAGTTATGTATAGCTGACTGAATAAGTTGTGAGTCGTCCCATTAAGCTCATTAAGCTGCTAACAAACAAGCCCTTAGAGTCCCACATCTACTAGAATCGGACCATTAAGCTCATTAAGCTGCCGTTACCCGTGTCTTAGAAAGGTTTCGTGTGGATTATTACCATTCTAATCAAATGTAGTTGTCATAATTTACTTGTTTTATGTTCAGGTTTTGCAAGTTAGTGATATACTCGAATATAAAGGTGCATGCAATGAGCGGGGTGTGATCATTCTTTTGGTTTTCCTTTCGTCCCAACTAACCGTGAAGAGAAATTTGGTAATGCTCAAACCATTCTTTTTCATAGGGTCACTCGAAATATGGTATTAACATGATAACGGTCTTTTTTGTATACTAGCAACAGATAAATTTTCATAAGCTCTTGGGTCATAATCAAAACTCGGAGAGGAAATGTATGAGGCGAGATCGAGTCCTTGGAAATCATGAAGAGGGATTGACCGTTGAAGAAACTTGTCATCATGACAACAAAGGTTTCGGCTGTTTCTGTCTGTGATAGCGTTGTATCCTATATTTATTCATATTTCTTTTCGTTGATCAAGTTTTGTTCTAACACTAAAACAACATTAGGTTTATAGGATGCCTTAAATGTCTAAGTGTCCTAATAGGATACTTTATAGGACTTAAGTTTACAAGACCAAACAAAGAAAGTGTCCTTATCTAAAAGTGTTACAATAGGTTTATAAGACGCTTTTGGGTGTCTTAACAGGTTTTTTAAGACGCTTTTAAAAATTAAAAGTGTCAGTATCAGTTATTATGCGACACTATTTGAAAAAGTGTCTTGTAAACACAAACATCCTCTAAAAAGATGGGTTTATAGGACTTTTCTCAAAAGTGTGCTGTAAAATAGCTAATATGACACTTTATTTTATAAGCGTTCTAAAAAACTTGCTAAAACGCCCAAAAGTGTAAGGATGCTTTATAGGGCGAGGTTCAGGGGAAAATCGCAAAAGAGGGAAAAATTGAGGAACACCCTCGTAACTGTTCATTTGGACGGTGCATAAGTACACATGCATAAAAACCAAAAAACAACTTCAAATTACTTGTATGCACATGTGCATACCGTCCATATGAACAATTACCAGGGTGTTCCTCAGTTTTTCATTTTTTTGAGGTTTCCGTGAACCCCCCTCTGGTCTTATAAACCTAAGTCCTATAAAGTATCCTATCAGGACACTTAGACATTTTAGGCATCCTATAAACCCAATTTTGTTGTAATGTTGACGTGTTGAGTTTCTTTTGTATCAAAGATGATTGCTTTTGGTTTTCAAGATTGACCAAAGATTGTTTCTTTTGAATATTCTTTTTTTTTTCCGTGTAGATAACGAGAGAAATTTCAAGGCTATCATGGCTTGGTGGCAAGAAATGGCTCAGCATAACAGCAAAGCTAATGTGAAACCGGTTTACACAACTTTACAAAGATTTACTGGGAAACAATCGAGTGATACCCAACGAGGTTATCAGTTTAAACTTTCCATCTTTAGTCACATTCATAATAGCATTAAAAAAGATTTACTTGCAAACTGTATCGTTCGTTTTGCAAATTTGCAAAAGAAGTTGGCTTAAAATAATGCTTGTTGAGTTAAAACATGATGTGAAAGAGGAATGCTGATCTTATTACTGCTTATTCGAGCAAAGATGTTTTCCTGATGTACAAAAAGTTTTTTGTGTCGGTTTCAGAAAATGCGGCGAAAATCATACAATCCCATTTCAGGCGATCGGTTGAACACCAAAACTATACACGAATAAAGAAAGCAGTTTCTTTTCTTCAAGCTATTATGCGGGTTTGGCTAACGGTGAAGAACACATCAGCCATTGAAAAACTCGATATGATCAAGAATCAAGAACCGTTGTATGGTATTAAGCTAATATTTCATATTTCAAACTCATTCCGTTGTGTTTATTTCTTATTCATTTTAATGAGAAATTGACCGAAATGGCCATTTCTCACACCCCAATCGGTCTCCTAGTCATTCCTCTCCCATTTTTACCCAAATGTCACTACCTCCACAAGTAACAGGTCCGCAAATTGCAGAGGGGTGAAAAGGTAAAAAAAAAAAAGTTTTTGAAATGTTCAGCAAGTGCAGGGGCCAAAACTGTAAAATATTTTAAACATAGACAAAATTATGGATTTGGTCCCTGTACTTGCGGACCATGTTCATAAACTTCTTTTTTTCTTTCCTTTTTCACCCCTCGCAATTCGCGGACCTGTCACTGGCGGAGGTAGTGACATTTTGGTAAAACCGGGAGAGAAATGGCTATTCGGGTCAATTTCCCCTTTTTAATCTAGTTATTTTTTGACAGATGGAACGAAGGTGTCGAAAAGATTTTCTAAATATTTGGTTGATAGACATGCTTTCATCAAGCTCAAGCGTTCCGTAGTAATCATCCAACGTGCCATAAGATATTGGATTGCCGAAAGGCGTCAAACCAATGCTGCCATTGTAATTCAGAGATGCATTCGTGGGTGTGCAACAAGATCCATATACGTTAGAATTCAAGTGGCAACTATAATTCAAACTTGTTATCGTAGTTGGCTATCAAGGAAGCGTTTCTTGAATCAGAAGCAAGCAGCCATAAGAATTCAAAGTTATTATCGTGGAAAGATTTTCAGGAAGAGTTTCTTGAATCAGAAGCAAGCAGCGATAAATATTCAAAGGCGTTATCGTGGGAAGATGTTGAGGAAGAGTTTCTTGAATCAGAAGCAAGCAGCGATAAATATTCAAAGGCGTTATCGTGGGAAGATGTTGAGGAAGAGTTTCTTGAATCAGAAGCAAGCTGCAAAACGGATTCAAAGTCGTTATCGTGGATGGTCGGCAAGAAAGAGTTTCTTGAAAATGAAGCAAGCAGTTATAACACTACAAAGGTCGTATCGGATTCTAAAATGTTTGAGGAACTTTGAACACTACAAACTTGAAGTGAAGTCAGCGGTTACTATTCAATCACGTGCACGAGGATGGATTGCTCGTAGAGTAGCATTTAGACGTAGATGTCTCATCGTGATGATCCAAGTAAGATGTTTGATATATGCATTAGAATGATCTTCATTCGTCTTTTTATTTTTCTTTCTTTTGGGGTCCCATACTCCCATATCGGCTAGATTTGAATTGTTTCTCTATTATATACGTTAGAATCTCTCTTCTCTCCTCAAGGGCTCTTTTGAAGAGTAATCTGATGGGGTTCCACATTTAGATTAATCTCCAAAAGAGCTCCTGAGGAGAGAAGGTGGGCACTAACATATATACAGGAGAAATGGTCCAAGTCTAGCTGATCTGGGACTTCAACACTCCCCCTCCAACGGAGGCTAACCAGAGACACACAAATTGTCCTAACGTGTCGAAATGGGGTGACACGAGTACATATTGCCCCTGAGTGGTAGACCTAGGCTCTGATACCATGTGAGAATATGTGGAACCCCATTGGATTACTTTCCAAAAAATCCCTCAAGTAAAGAAGGGAGGTTCCATCATATATAGAGGAGAAATGGTCAAAGTGTAGCTGATGTGGATTTTAACACGCCCCCTCCAATGGGGGGCTAGGCGGACATAGATTGTTCAGTGGAGAGGGGGCAAGACGAGTACATATTGCCCTAGAGTGTGGAGTCCCTAGAGTGATGGATCTTGGCTCTGATACCATGTGAGAATATGTGAAACCCCATTAGATTAATCTCCACAAGATCCCTTGAGGAGAGGAGATGGGCACCAACATATATACAAGAGAAATGGTCAAAGTCTAGCTGATGTGGGACTCCAACATAATCTTTTTTTTCTTGGTATTTCTTTTTCTTCGTAAAGAACGTAATATGTGTGTAACGTTATGCAATGCAGAGCTTTTGCCGTGGTTGGTTGACGAGAAGGGAGTTTGTGTTGCAAAAGGAGGCTGCAATAAGGATCCAAAGTGCTTTCCGACGTTTTAAATGCTTCAAGGCTTTCAATTGTTATACAAATGCCGCTATGGTAATCCAGCAATCTATTAGGGGGTGCATTGCTAGAAAGAGGTTTTTAGGTAAGTCTTATTCGTTCCTAATCCTATAAACCAAAGATTCCAAATCCTTCCATGAAACCCAAATCCCTCAAAAACATTCCTTTACGTAACTGACATATGAACATGTTGAATCATATGGAGCAAAGGTGCAAGAACATGCTGCAACCATGATGCTCCAAAAGATTGCAACGATAACGCTGAACTTAAGACGTATGCAATTGTCATCCAATCGGGTGTTCGTGGATGGATTGCTAGGAGAAAAACCGCTCAGAAAAGAAGAACAAAATCAGCAATCGTCATTCAATCCGGTGTTCGAGGGTGGATTGCTAGGAGAACTACGGCTCAGAGGAGGCATCGAATTGCGGTGATCCAAGTGAGTATCGGATTGTTTGGTTCAAACAGAGGAATGAAAATGAAAATGACAACTGTTTAAACTGGAATGAAAATTTGGACATATGGGGGAATGGACCCATTATATTATTATATAAAACCAAACAGTTTCTTTTATTTTCAATCCCGTTCATTGTTGCTTAATGAATCTTGTTTGCAGTCATACTGGAAAGGGTATATTGAGAGAAAACATTCAAGAGGGAAGCTATCGGATATACGGTTGAGGGTGCAAAAATCTGCGGCAAACGTGGACGATGGCATGCGGATTATAAACAGGCTTATCGCGGCACTTTCGGAACTGAAAAACATGAAGAGTGTCAGTGGCATCCTTCATACTTGTGCAACTCTTGGTAAGCATTCATAGGGGCAAGTTCAAATGAAAACCGCAAGTATTTTGAGAACCTAGGAACCAACTATTCATGATGAATATCGTGATGATATTCATGACGTGATATTCAAGATGGAATGATGAATGATGAAAATGCATGATATTCATGAATATTTTAGGGTTATTCATCATGAATAATTAATGAAATAGTTGGTTCTTAGGTTCTCAAAATATTTACAATTCTCATTTGAACGTGGTTGTGAGAATATGTGGAACTTCATTAGATTACCAAGTCCAACATATATTGACTCTAAATTAGTGTCCACTTTCAAAAGTAAGTGCCTACCTTCCAATTCTACCCTTAGATGAAGAAATTCATTACACCCTCTTTTATTACTTATTAAGGGTAAAATTGTCATTTTGTTAATTAAAAAGTGAAATAATTACAAATTCCTAAAACTGTGGCTTTTTCATTATGGACATTTATTTTGGGACAGAAGGAGTAGAATCTATTTGAATGAACTACTCCCTCTGTCCGGAAAATAAATGTCCACAACGAAAAAAGGCAGACAGTTTTAGGAACTTGTAATTATTTCACTTTTTAATTAACAAAATGACAATTTTGCCCTTAACTACATACTGAGAGAAATTTTCTTCATCTCATTGTTAAGGGTAGAATGGGAAAGTTAGATATTTACTTTTGAAACTGGACACTTATTTTGAGAAAAAACTAAAATATACTAAATAGTAATGTAGACACGCTTATTTGGGACGGAGGGAGTAGTTAAGAACGGTTATTATTTCACAGATATGGCTACGAAACACTCTCAGAAATGTTGCGAGAAGCTCGTGGCTGCAGGTGCGATCGACACACTACTTGGACTCATTCGTTCCATTAGTCGAAGCATCGTTGATCAACAGGTTCTACGGCACACGATTTCTATTTTTAGAAACCTAACGCGACATCCTCATCTGACTGACGTGCTCATCGACACTCGTGGATCTGGTGAAACGATTCTTTGGGAGTTCATACGGTTTGTAAACACTTTTCTTGACAATTTTTCCCATTCATTCACGGGCAGAATGCATCAAAATGTAATAAAGTTTAGTTTAGTTTCTTTTTAGTGTAGAAGAATTTTTCTAGATCAATATAACAAAGTTTCAAAATTTTCTAATTTGTTCCCATTTTCACGGGTAACATGCTGATCTTGTAACATTTGATGACGTGGATACCTGTTTATGGTAAAGTATATCCACGTCATCAAATGTTATAAGATTAGCAGGTTACTGATCAAGATAGGTAAACAACAGAAAAAAGTTTGAAACTTTGTTACATTGATCGAGTAAAAAAATGATTTGTTACACTGAATAGGAATTATGACAAACTTTGTTGCATTTTAATGCATTTTAACTCTTCATTTAATTCGGTTCTTGTCCTAATTTCCCACTATTTTCGTATTTTTTTTTGGTTTTTGTAGAAACAAAGAAGACACATATTTTATTGCAGCGGATCTTCTAAGGAATATATGTTCTAACGAGAAAGGTGTTGAAAGATTACGCAATCTACACGCTTTAGTGAAGAGATTGTGTAATCTTGTTGAAGATCTTAAGAGGAAAGTAGGCAATGAGAAGAGGTAAGAATAATTTGAATCTACTAAGAATATGTGGAACCTCGTTAGATTACTGTTTAAAAGAGCCTTTCAGAACATCCACAATGATGCTTTATTCGAAAAGTTTTTTGGAAGCTTATTGACCACATAAGCTCAACGAAAAAAAACCCGCTACGAAAACGTTTTTTTGAATGTGGGTCCCACCTTTTTGAAAATATTCACTGAAAAAGCTCCATCGTGGATGCTCCGAGGGGCAAAAGGGGGGGGGGGCTACACGCCCCTGTAGATTGTCCAAGAGTGTTGAGAGAGGGTTAAACGGATACAAATTGCCCCATAATGTCGAGACCTTAAAGTGGTAGACCTCGGCTCTGATACCATGTATAAATACGTGGAATCCTATCAGATTGTTCTCCAAAAGAGCCCTTGGGTCATTTAGGTATATAACCTTAAATGATATTTTAATTTAAATTCATGATCTCCTAACCTATTAAAAGAAAAATGGCTTTATTTTCTTTAGAAAGTCATGAGTTTAATTAAAATCTCATTTAAGGTAATATCTTGGGTTTTTGTTGGTTCTTTTCCATCATATAATATGGAGGGGAAAAAAATCCAAATCTAGATGTGAGACTAATGCTTTTAAAGACCTGTTCTCTAGTAAAAAAAATATTTGCTTTTTATTATCGTTTTCTTGTAACTTTTTGAATATTTACGTGTAGGAATCAACGGAACCTAGCAATGACGGACCGAAGATTAAAAGAAGCCGTTCAGATCTTGAAAATGATAACGAATGGTTAAGAAAGATAGATTCCAACTTGGAATTCTTGTGATTTATGTTGTTTTTAGTTTATAGAAGGCTTGTTTCTTGCAAGAAATGTAGTTTTATGAACATGGAATTTGTTGTGTTGATTAGAGGATCGAAGGTTAGGGTTTTCTCGATGAATTGTTCGTTAAAATGTTGTCTAAAAAGTTCTTTTAACAAAAAGTTGATGTTTTACGAACCTATGATCCATATGTTGTTGTAGTTAACTTGTTAAGTTCCATAACTAGTCCTAGCCGTAATCCTTAACGATAAGGTAACTCAAACGTTAATATCTTGAGTATGCTCTCAGTGGTCACCAATTCGAGTCATTTTGAGGCTACCGGAGGTTTGCATGGTTGTTAACATCAGGGTTTTGTGAGATTAGTCGAGAAGCACACAAACAGGTTTGAACACCTATAGTTATAAAAAAAAAAAGCGAAAATGGTCCCCAAAAACCAAAAATGATATGATAGTTTGGTGAATAAGACAGAAAAAACGGTAATTGTCCTTGGACCAAACGTTCTTACAAGTCTTGATAACCGATCCAACTTAAAAAAAACGTAATTCGTCGGGCTTTTAGTAATCGGGACCGAGCCTTTTGTAATATGTCCTAATTGGTCCATCTATTCTTGAAAACATGTTTGCAAGAATGAAGCTTTTAAATGGTACTTGATAGTTGATACTTGATAGTGTGGAGAAGCTAAGGGGTTGTTTGGTTGGTTTTTCATTACGTCATGTATGGATAAAATTGTATATGTGGATTAATCTGTCTTTACCATGCTGAATGAGAGAATTACATTCCCTTTCAATTGAGACCTGCTATACGATGTATTAGTAGAACCCCCGGGATACGACGCCCTGCTCCTTGAGTTTTTGATTCGTCAGCTAAGAGAATCGCTTCTCGCCTTGCTTAGTCGAGAAGTGTGCTCCTTTCACTCTCCCTCTCCCGTTGGTCGAGCTTGTTGCCCTCGTTCCAGGCATTCCGGTATTTATGCTTCCAAGACCTAAAGCAAGAAGAGGCTAGAATGAAGCTTTTATATATCGGAAAAGTTTTTAATTGGGTTTCATAGATGGAAGAAGCATGTTTTTTAACTGGGAGGGACATGTTTGGAAAAAAAAACTTAGGGGCTGCTTGGTTCATGTAATTTGAAGGAATTGAAATAACCAACTCCTTTGAAAGTTCCAAGCTCATGTTTGGTTCACGAAATAAAAGCAATGTAATCCTTCCAATTCCATTGAATTCCACAATTTAAGGAATTCATCATTCTTTGCTTTAAGTGTAGGATTTGAATTCTTACCAACCAAACACGTGGTCAAATTACATTCCAATTCCTTCAAAGTCAAATTCCTTCGACGGATTCCAATTCCATCAAATTCCATTCTGTGAACAAAACGCCCCATTAGCTTTCTGCATAAAGCTCCTTTATAGAAGCTTACAGAATAAACCACTTTCTATATCATTAAACCACTACCTAACAGTCATGCATAGCTGACTGCATAATCTGAGTCCCACTTAGCTTATTAAGCTGCTAACAAACATGCTTTAAATGAGTCAACTTATTTACTCCTCCATCCCAAACATTAAGCTGCTAACAAATAGGCTCTAAATGAGTCAACTAATTTACCCCTCCATCCCAAAAATGTTATACTTCTATTTTAGTTTGTCCTAAAATAAATGTTTACTTTCCCATTCTACCCTTAAATCTTAATGATAAAGACGAAAAAATTCCTCTCTATTAGTAAGAATAAAATTGTCATTCAATTAATTAAAAAATATAATAATTACATACTCCTAATACTGTATACATTGTTTATTACACATATGAATGATACAACAAATTTACTTGCATTCATATATATTATATTGCATCAATATTCTTACATTTTCATTATGTTTATTTCATAACATGATATAAACTCTAACATCTAAAGAGTATTTGTAAACCACAAAATCTTGAAAACATATTCCCCCCAAAAAAACAATGTTTACACCATTTCTGAATCCAATAACCTTAAAACTATGAAATTAAATACCAGAAATTATGGTGTAATTAATGGCTTCGGGACGTCGATTCAGGCAGCCCGAGCGAGAACTTCGGTTTGGACCGACAGATCGGCTGGCTCGATATAAAAACCCCTACGGACAAAAAGCCGTGGCACAGTAACTGTCAGCACACCGTTCTCGTAACAAGCGGAAATCCCGTTGACATCAATGGTATCCGGGAGCCTGAACTTTTTCATGAAAGTCCGACCACCGGCGGTTGTCACTGTATCATCGGCTGATTCGGTACGAATAATAAGGTACCTCGAGTCCTCAACTTCCACACAAATGTCCTCCTTCCTCACACCTGCAATCCAAAATAACCGACTTTAAAGAATTGGAAGACGGAAATCTTAGAACCTTGAGAGTTAGCTCAACTGATCAACTGACAAATAATGACCAGGCCTTGGGGCTGCCCCCATAGGTTGCCGGTTCAAGTCTCCTCAAGACAACTGGGATTTTCCACGCTATTAACTCCAAAGCCTCATGATATTAAAAAGAGGTACGCGCAAGTTGGCTCGGAAACCCACGGTCATGGGCAGATCTACGCCCAAGAGTTGGGGGTCAACTAACCCCCATAAATTTTCAATTTGTGACTTTTTTGTTATTCTAAGATTTATTACTTCTATATATATACATACATATATATATATATAGGAAGGATCATGCGAGAAGTTAAACATTTTACGAGAAGGCGAGGAGTCTCAATATCATATATGATTGCACGCCCTTTTGGATGTGTTTAATCATATATGATTAAGCGTCTATATATTGTCAATGTAACGTGTGTTTAATCATAAATGATTAAGCTTGTGTATCATATAATATAATATAATATCACACTTCTCGCCTTCTCGCAAAATGTTTAGCTTCTCGTTTGAACCTGCCCCTATATATATATATATATACACACACTTTTAACCCCTAAAAATTTATTAGTTTGAATTTCGACCCCCATTACCAAAATTCCGGGATCCACTACTGCCCGCAGTTATAAAAAAAAACTAGATAGAATTCTTGATTTTTTTTAAAGAAAACCTTCTAATAAGGGTCAAAGAAGCAAAGGGTTACTTAGGAGAACAACATTCTGACTTTTAAATGCATCGCTTTCTGATAGATTTTGAGACATTCTTCTGTTAGGTAGAGACGTTCATTTAAAGAGAAAAAAAACTGTCAGAAGGTTATTTTCCTAAATAACCCAAGAAGCAAATGAAGGTGATCACAATGCAACAAGATTCCTCGGCTTTATGAGAACCTTTTGTTTAAGCAACAAGAAAATCTTGATTGTATACAGAAAACCTTCATTCAATTTCAAACCAGTTGCCCAGACTAATCCCGACAAACCGTGACTACAAGAAATCAACCCTGATAAACTCACTGTTGTGTACGCATGGAATTGAACCCTAGGAGATGGGATATTCCACCACATCCCCAAGGCCTCAACCGCTGCGCCACAACCCTCGTTTCAAGACTCCCTCGCGCATAAAGCACATTTCTTTAAGCATTTAATATCAAGAAAACGCATAGGTACCGGGTATGTCGGCCGAATAAATATGGGATTCAGGGGTTTCGGTCCAATGAACGTAGTTTTCGGGGATAAAGGGGTAGGGAAAGAGGAGAGGGGAGGTGAAGAAAGAGTGCCAAGAAGGGTGGAATGTTGAGAACTCCATTATTCTTCCTCCTCTTTTGCAAGAAAAGTTTCTTGGCAAAGAACCAAGATATGAGAATTGAGGTTCAGAGAATGAATGAATCAAAAAGGAAGAATGAAGAGGGAGATGGTTGGTTTATTTGACTAATTATAGAGCAAGAAATTGGGTGGTGGGTGTTGGATGCTTGTCCTTGACCATATAATCTCAAACTAAAAGAAATATATAATAAAGAAAAGGAGTAAACTACAATTTTGGTGCATGTGGTTTACACCCAACTACGAAAGTCGTCCCTAGACTTTAATAAGTACAATTATCATCCCTACTGTTTGAAATCATCCCTGGTCACTAACTCCGTTAGATATGTCCTTTAAGTAAGGGGCATTTATGTCCTTTTTACCTTTTTTTATCTTATCTATTTTGTCTTTACTCAAATCAAAGGACCCAAATTGTGTGTACGTGTGATTATATATAGAGGTGAGTTCATACGAGAACAATATCTATTTTAGAAAACACAAAAACGGCCAAATCAATACAAAATCATATATGATTCACGCGACTTTGCCCACGACTTAAGTCGCGGCCAAAGTCGTCCACGTCCATTTTTTTGGCCGTTAATGCCGAATCATATATGATTTTGCACATGATTTATTGTTTTCTTAAATAGTTAGTGTTCTCGTTTGAACCTTCCTCTCTCTCTCTATATATATTATATTGTGTGTGGTTATATATAAAGAGGAAAAAAGGACAAAAGTTAAAAGGTAAACTACAATTTTGGTCCTTTGATTTGAGTAAAAACAAAACAGATAAGTGGTAAAAAGACATAGATGTCCCTTACTTAACAGACATATTTAATGGAGTTAATAATCAGGGACGATTTCCAAAGCAAAATACAAATAATAGATATGATAATTGTACTTGTTGAAGTCTAAGGACGACTTTTGAAGTTGGGTGTAAACCACAGGGACCAAAATTGTAGTTTACTCTAAAAAAACTAAAAATTGATGATAAGAGCTAAATCTTATAGAATAAACCCTAAAGGGTTGTTATTTAAGAACCATAATTTTTTTTGAAAATGCTCTATGTATATATACATTGATGCATATATGTTATGGTGGTGTTACACTTTTAGAAAATTTATTGTTTGATATGACTATTTACATTAAAATCTGTGTAAATTAACCAATTATCTGGTTGGGAAAAGGAAAACATTGCAATCACTGACATTTATGTTTGTTGATCTTGGATAAAGATTTTTAGTGGTTTTATGAAAATGTGATACTGTGGATGGACCATGGACATTGACTCTTGAAGGCCATGAAATATATGGAGGGTAGATATGTCATTTACCCATTAAAAAAATATCATCAGAGCCTCAAATTCTGACAAATCAATAAAGAAGCAACATCTTGAATGGGTAGGTTTGTGTTTTCTTCTATATTTCCAAGACAACAAATCATTTTACAAGTTGCATAGAGCATCTTTAATAGTATATTATAATTTTTTTTAAATAAGGTATTAAAAATCAAAATCTCTAAAAAAAAATTACATTCAACTTTAACAGTTACTCTATTTTAACATTTTTGGTATTAATTATATTATTAAAATATTCTATATATTTGATAAAATATTATTTTTCTCTTACTAAACATTTATTTTCAATAGTCAATACATCTTATTAGTGGGAAAGAAATAAAATATTATTTCTCTCTCCTATATAGGATTTTTAGAGATTTCTTTAAATTTACAGGTTTTTACACTCTCTACTTTTTTTTTCTTTCTATTTTACAATACCATATAACATACCTGTTGGACACAAACCTCCCCTAAATGACAAAAACTTCTATTATAGTATAGCTGTTTAAAATGCTCTTACAAACCCATCATCACATGGTGTGATGGTGGGTGATTTTTCAAAATCACTCTAGGGTTTTTTTTCACTTTTAGGCGACGTTTGTTTTTTAAGAGGTCTGAAGTCTTATTTCACTTCTGATTAATAAGAGGTGATGTTGAAGTCTGGAATCTGAATCAATAAGACTGTTTGTTTTATTAACGTCTGGAGGCGTCTTGAGAGAAAGAACAACATATGAAATGAGACGGTGATAAGAGGTTTTAAGAAGTTAGGTCACCATTTCTTATTTCAAATGTATTTAAGAGTTAAGAGGTTCTGAAAACTGGAGAAAAAAAACCCAGCCTAAATGTAAAAAGGTCTGACCGATTCAGACTTAAAAGCAATTAAGAGGTTTTTCTTAAAAAACAAACAACTCCTTAGTATTCTTCTTCCACTTTTACTACTCCATCTGTCTCAAATTAAGTGTCTACGTTTCTATTTTAATTTGCCCAAAATAAGTGTCCACTTTCAAAAGTAAGTTCCCATTTTCTCATTCTACCCTTAATTATGAGACGGAGAAAGTTTCTCTCTGTATTATTAGGGTAAAAGTGTCATTTAGTTATTTAAAAAGTGTAATAATCACAAATTCCTAAAACTATGTGCTATTTTCATTGAGGACATTTATTTTAGGTCGGAGGGAGTATACGATGATGGGTTAGCATCATAATTCATATATATTAGTATTCTTTCCTATACGTCTTCGGTGTCTTTTCAAAATCCCTCGCAACTTAAAAAGAACTTTTTGACAACTTGTCTCTAGAAGACTACTCCCTCCGTCCCAAGTTAAGTATCCATATTTCTATTTTAGTTTGACACAAAATAAGCGTCCACTTTCAAAAGGAAGTTTCCACTTTCTCATTCTACCCTTAATTATGAGATGGAAAAAGTGTCTCTCTCTTTGTTATCAAGGGTAAAAGTGTCATTTGGTTATCTAAAAAGGGTAATAATTACACGTTACTAAAACTGTGTGCCATTTTCATTGTAGACATATATTTTGGGACAGAGGAAGCAGTTTGCAAGCTGGGGTCTTCACAAAAACAACTTTGGTTGAAGTTCATCAATCAGAAGATCAAGAATTTGAATCTTTCTAAAGAAGAGGACTTGTGTGTTTCTACATATAAACAATATAATGAAATAAAAAACACAAATCCAGCTTCAAGTGTATGCAGTTTTTGACCCTGGTACTAAATTGGCTCTATGTCCAGCAACAACATTCTTATAGGACCCAACCATCAAGCAACTAACTGCTAACTGTACATAACTCTTTTTGGGTAGAGGTTAAGTCTGCATACATCTCACCTCTTAGACCCTACTTTCGAGGGGGATTTACTGGATCAGTTTGGTTTGGTTTTGCATATAACGCCACAAGGCACATGTTCATTTTCAGAGTCTTGCTTTCTTAAGTCCGTTCGTCTAGACCCTAAAGTGGCGTTTGGTTCACAGATTCTGGAGGAATACGATGGAATTGGAATGTTGAATTCGTTTGACCAAATTCCATTCCCTCGTTTGGTTCATTATTTTTTAGGAAGGAATCTTCTTCAAAGTTCAAAATCCAATGAATTCCACAAACAAGGGATTTGAACATTCCTTGGCAATAAGGTGTTATTTTGATGGAATGTTGATTCTCTATTTTCTACTCGGTTTCTGCTCTATCTCGATTTAAAAAATAATTAAAAAAAAATACAATTCAATAAACTATTTCATTTTTTTGCATATTTGTGTTAGTTTTTTTTAAGCATGCCTGTTTGTAGTTATTATATTTATTAAAACATATATCTATAAGTAATAATCAAGTATTATCATTCTTAGAATCCAATTTAATTTTGTAAAAGAAAACATCCGTTTGTTGGATCTGAAAAATCCATCCAAATCATATGCATTATTTTATTAAAGTATTTCTAGTTTAAGAAAAAAAAATTCAAAATTTTCAAAAAAGGGTATTTTGGTCATTTACCAACATTTCATTTCAATTCCAAAGCTACATTAACCAAACAAACATATTTCAATTCCATTCCAAGGTCTGCCAACCAAACATGTGGTACAACCTGATAACTTTCTATGCTAATTCCATCAAAGTCAAATTCCTTCGACATATTCCAACATTCTGCAAACCAAACGCCACCTAACCCTTTCCGCATCCCTTCAAGTTAGGGTTGTTTAATCAACTATCTAGGAGTCAAACATCCCCATTGCTAGCAACTAATGGCTAAACTAAATGTTTCAGTAAGCGGGAAATTTAATCGAATTTGTGTTGGCAAACGACCCCATAAACATAGATCCCTAACGAGCCGAAGAAAGGGCATAAAGAGGGTGTCAAAAGAAGGTTGTTTCGGGTCCGATATCATTATGCTATTGTAAAAAAGATATAATTAGATGCAATCTGATAAAGATTTAGAAATAAACGTCATACTGAAATATTGGGTAAAGTAGCATACCTGAATCTTGATTCAAAGATATATGCTCTTCTGTTACTTCACTTTTATGTATTGACTCCAAACACAAAACCATTGCTATACGAAGGAAGATCGGTAGATAGCCCGTAATTTCTCACCGGAGAACGAAATGGATTGGGCGTAACGGGATGGGTAATCTGCAATCCGACACCACGAAGAACCTGTTTCGCCTTTGCACACGATGTTTCGGACTGGTCAGTGAAGAAAGCCGGTATTCCCTTCGATTTTATCAACTCGAGACCTCCAATCCAGCTAGAATAATTCTCAAATCCACAATTCAAACCTATAACAACATGGGGCGGAGGCAAGAACGGTGCTTCCTCTTGGTAAACCCCCCGTACGATGTTCACACGCACCCTGCTCCCGATTCCCGAAGTCGATCCGGACAAATTCGTCGGAACCCCGGGCCCGACCATCACGATTTGAACGTTTCCCATCCCGTTGAGGATATGACTTATCTCCGCGAACGCTGGCATCCAATCTAGTTCGTCTTCGGGCCCAATGTAATGAAGGATAACTTCTTTACCTTTGAGTAATAGATTCTTGGAAGTGATACTTAGTGAAGTTAGTATGTAATAAACCGTTAACGGGTGTGAAAGGATATCGGCGACAGGGCTGGATAACGGGAGCGATCGGAGGTTGTAGTACTCCGGCCAGCCGGAGAGAAGGATCGGGTTCGAGTTCAAAATCCCGTTTCTTGGATGGTTTAAAAGCGAGTCGTGTGGATATTCATCGTCGTCTAAACCGCCCCACGAATCCGAAAGTTTGTCGGTTGTCGGGAGTAAACCGAAAGGACAGTGAGAATAACAAGGGCATCGTCTCCTCCACATACCCTTTCGATGGACACCGTTTCCGAGCGTTTCAAGCCATTTGCAGGGATGTTCATTGGAACACGGGAACGTGAAGACGTTAATCGCTAGCTCGTCTTCTCGTTCCATCATGGCTTTATACAGCCCGCAATTGCCTTTATGCGATTCCTTCCAGTGTTGCTTTTGGCAAAGCGGACCACAATAGATTATACCTTGACAATGGTCACAATACGTGACATGTTCGCCGGAAACCTCTTTCTCGCATCGAGCACACTGTCGTAAACTTCCCGCGGACCCCACATCGAAAAAAGCCTCCTCCTTTGTGAGTTCGGAAAGCTTAGTAGGGGTCGACCCGGCACTTGAGTTGACTTTCTCCGTATACCCTTGACCAGGCGGGTGCGAGACCGTAACAGCAACGAGATCATTACCCTTCGACATCTCAGCAACCCACTGAACGTCAACGGTTTCAATGAACGGTTCGAAGTGAACGAATTTCGACCATTTCGGACCATCTTGATCTTGCTGAAGCAAAGGGTGCACTAAAGAAACCGCTTTCATGACTGCATACATGAACCTAAGCTCTTCGATCGTGGGATTCCTGCATTGAAGCTCACCGGACGAATTGCAACGACAAACATCAAGAACAGGGAAACGATCAGCGCCAGAACTCTCCAACGATAAAGATTTGATCATTTTCTTGTGTGAAGGAAACATCAATGATTCAAGCTCGTACGTCGCCCGCATTACCTCAACATTCGGAACACGAATAGTTTCTCTAGAACCCATCATCTTTCTCGCATCGTTCTCTGATCTAAACATGTATAACGCCAGATCGCCACCGTCCCCACCGATGAACTGAATACACGGAAACGGCTGCTTCTTTCCGCTCCAATCTGAATCTTTCCCGACTCGAAGACCAAAGAGATGATCGGGTCGCAATCGCTTCCATGGATCGGTTCTATAAAGGGAAGCTGCAGCTTTATAGATGGACTTGATGAAAGAAGAGGTGATGTTTTCGACATTCATCAAACAAGTTCCTGATCCGAGACCGAGTCCCGGGCCAGAACCGAATTGTTCGCGATACCGTGTGAACAATGTCTTCAAATGGATATCCATAATCAAATCTCCTGAATGCTTTCAAACCCTAAAATTTCAAGTCAACCAAGAGGGATTGAAAGGAATTAGGGTTTAGATAAATGTAGTGAATCTTTAATCAAACATACTTCATATCATATGATTGAATAAAATCAACAATGAAGGGATTAACATTTAACATAGCCACATATGAAAAACTATTTGATCTAAAACTGCTTCATATTGCTCAAATTGATCAAAGAAAAAGCTTCGAATTACACAGTAAAACCCTAAAATCTTACTGGATTTAATAACGTGGCTAAATAGTTATCGAGATGCAGCCATGGGTAATTCCAATTTCTTTGAATTTCTTTCAAATACCCAATTTTGCATAATGTTCTAAAGCAAATAACCTAACATTTTATGTCAATTTTGTTTCTTTGAATTACTACAAGTGCTGAGATTTTGGGTGGGGGGATTAGCAATTTGAAAGCGAATCAAGAAAATGAGACCATATATTCAATGGAATTACACGTATACACACGCATAAGACAACATAAATTACAGAGATTTTAGTGAAGATGAAGATACAGTTTTGCAGATGAGGTGTTTGATGAAATGCCCAAATGAAATCACGGAGATTTACTTGTAGTGCGAAAGAATGGAGCTTCAATCGAGAGTCTTGATCACAAAAATACAAAAGAGAAACGATTCCCACAATCGGATGGTGTCGGTAAGATGGATCCAACTCAAATTTTAGTGGGTTCAGTCTAAAGAGAGCATGGAGTGTAGGGTATTCTTTTGATTTTTATTTTGAATTTTGATCTTTAGGTTTCGGTTTCGGTTTGTTTAATTCAGAGTTGTGGGTTAAAACGAAGACTATCGTGTCTATACGGTTCGATGGTCGGGAAATACAAAATCGATTGTTTCACTTGATCTACGGTTTGATGATTGTGATTTATAGTTGATAACTGAGTATAAATATGAAATTAAGGATGCAAATTGCAACTTGCAAATGGTGTTTTTTGCTAATTATGATATGTTAGAACATCTTCAACAGTTATGCTAAAATTAAAAAAATTTGAATTTTAGTAATTTTTGCTATAACATTTTATAAGCTAAAATAGAGAAGATAAGAGAGAGAATAAAAATCTCAAAATTTCGAAAAAAAAAATTTAAACTCATTTTTTTAAGAAAAAATAATAAGATTTTTAATCTTTCCATCAATAAGAGGCGTTGGAGTAAAATGTTTAGGAGAGAGAAATAATATTTTATTAATGTAATAATTATTTTAATAATATAATCAATAATAGAATCTCTAAAATAAAATAACTATTGGAGTTGGAAGTGATTCTTTATAGAGATTTTGACTTTTAATATTTTATTTTAAAAAAATTAGTACATAGTTGTTGGAGATGCTCCTACATTTTCTATACGAGTGAAATATTTCAAATTTAAAGAACTCTCTCGAATTAATTATCATTAAAAAAATTATTATTATTATATTTTAGCAATAATTTTTTTTAATGTTTATAAAATAAAAATATTATATATATAATTTTCTTTTCGAATATTTTAAGTTTTGATCCCTCGTTTTATATAAATTTTGAAGAATTGCCCTTTATTTTCAAAAAAGTTTTTGGGTGTTTAACACAAATGTGTTCTCTTTGATCGCTCATCAAACCTCCATATTTTCAAAGGCTATATAGAAACCCTAGGTTGATAGCTTTGAAATCTTCAAAAAAAATGGCTGAAATTTCTAGAAAATTTGATGTAGAGAAGCTGATTTCATACAGCGATGACCTAGTTAAGTTGTTAAAGGACGAAAAAGACATCAACG
This sequence comes from Arctium lappa, assembly GCA_023525745.1. Classification (NCBI taxonomy): domain Eukaryota; kingdom Viridiplantae; phylum Streptophyta; class Magnoliopsida; order Asterales; family Asteraceae; genus Arctium; species Arctium lappa. The sequence goes on along the minus strand of CM042059.1, from coordinate 2,257,134 downwards.
ACTTGAATCATTGCGTTGAAAAATCCGACGCACTCCGGTCTCGTTGCCGTTCAGATCATGCCGGAGTTCAGAGCTCTCTTGAAGGTAATATCTTCTTCACTTTGTGGTTCTATTTTCTGCTCTACTATTACTCCCGTGTTAACAAAGAGATGCATAATTTGAATACTAAATGGTTTACATTTCAATTGACTAACTTTTTGTACTCAATTTGAAATGATTTGTTGATGAATTGTTGGTAAAACTCTTTCAATTTTGTGGATACACGCACAGACACACCATCACTCAGTCATTGAGTTCATGGACTAAGATTGATTGAATGCCTATGTTTTCCTGGTTTTTTAAACAATTAATCCGTTAAAAAAACAAAACTTAGGGTTTGTTTGGACTTGTTTAAACTGATTTTTTTAGTTTTGAGTGTTTAGGTGTAAGTGAATTCTGATTTTATGATAATTTAGCATCAAAATAATAAGAATTTGTAAGAAAGCTGATTGAGATCAATGTAAAATTTTCTGTTTGTAAACCAAACCAAACGAACATAGTGAATCCCACTCGAAAGTAGGGTCTGGTAGGGGTAGGATGTATGCAGACGTTACCTCCACACTAGGATCGAAGAGGTTTTTCCGTGAAGAACACCCCCCCCCCCTTTGGATTGTGCACCATGCAAGGTGTCTGCAAACAAGTATTAAGATGGGTAATATATGAGGCAATCAGAAAAATAATTGTGTGTGCACGATGCAATGGTATACAAACAGACAATGTAATAAGGCAAAATTTCTATCTGTTTCTACCTTTAATCTACTGATTTGTTGGATTTCTAGTTCCCCCAGTTGGAATAATCAAAGGCACCTCCAAACACCCGCTTAATTTTAAAATATAAAAAATGCTCTTTTTTTGTCATGGTGGAACAGTATTTTTAACATTTCAATAATGGTTAATCTCATCCACTATTTGCACGTAGAATCAATGGGTACAAAGTTTAAATATAATTGTCAGTTTCTATATATTCATATCAATTTTGGTATTAGTCCTTTTGACATAAAACTGTATCTTTGTTTTGCATTGTATCTGGAAGAAACCAACGCCATACTTGAGTATATGTATTGTTATTCTTTGAACGTCCTCCAACTTTCTGTGTTTATAATGATCTTCGAATTATCTGTATCAAGAAAGTTGAATATTTGTCCTCAAAGAATTAATTGTGTCTAGTACTATAGATGTCATGTATGGAGGTCTTGGTGTTTTGACACTATGCTCCACCACCACAGTCACCATCATTCACCAGCCACCACCGCCTCTACCTCCACCACCATTACGCCTCCACCAATTCATAAGGATCTTCCACACCGAATAAAACATAGTTCTCTTTTGTAAGAACCGGGTTTTTTCGAACTACCATCAATTATATCAAATTCTTCATTCAAATTTGATACTATCATATATGTATGTATTTATGTATATGAAAATTGTGAAAAATTGTGAAAAAAATGTTTATAAATTAAATTATTTAAATATTTACTTGATTTGTGTTATTTATAACTATTATATGATATATAAAATCATCAAACAATTTATGGGGGCAACTTGTTTAGTCTTGTCAGTTCCTAGTCGTATCAAAAATCAAGCAAACAACTTGTCCAATCTTGTTCGGTCCAGTTCTGCTCTCTTGTCCTAGCTAGTTCTGTCATGTCCTATCCAATCATGTATGCATACAAAACACTATTCGACCAATCCTTTCTTCCTGTATGTCCAGTTCCTCTTAACAAATGCAATCATACCTAGTCCCTCATAATATTTTCTACTCTTTGGTAGTGTTACATGTGTATGCAACGAGACTAGTGATTTGCAGAACGATTGTGGCCCTTCCATTGATATTTGTTTTAGTCTTTCTCGACCACTACTCATAGGGTGATAAGAGGATGATCTAGACTTTGTATTCATTGAATATTTTTCATCGTCATCATCATTTTATGTTTAGATGGTTGAGATGTATACCCTTTTGAAACATTTAGTAGGAAAATTAAAGTTGGTCCTCATATCATGAATCGGAATGGTTATTTCATGACAGATTATATAAAAAAGATAGATCTATGCAAGCAAAAAACGGAAGCTGCAAGAGCCGAAGTTGCTTCAGATGCAGAGATTAATTTGCTTCAAAAAGAATTGGACGAGGAGCTTCAGAAAGAGACATTGCTGCAAGAGGAGCTTAGATAAGTATTTAGTTACTAAAAGTTCAATTTTTTCTGAAAATTCTATGGATATATACGAGTGTTAGGTCTCTAATGTTTTTGGTGGCTTGGTTACTGATTGTTTGCCATTGTTATCAACACAGCCATCACCAATCAAATTAAAGATCTTGAAGAACAAAGAAGTTCCATTGAAGAGAGAAGGCAGGTTCTGAAGAAGCTCAAACAAGATGAAGCGAAGGCACAGTAAGTTCATGGGCAAACTTCATGCAAGAATTGATGAATTCCTAAATATCATCGCCTTTATGTTAAAAACATCCCTGCAAGAAAAATAAATATTAAATAAATGCCCTTAAAATAGGGGCAGGTTCAGTTACAAACCTAACTTCCGTTGTGAACCGAGGGACAAACGAGAGTGTGCCGCGTGTCCCAGACATTCATGGGATATTCATCATGAATGGTGTATCATTCATCATGAATTGTGTAAAAAATTCACTAATAAATTATTCATGATGAATGGGGACATGGATCGTGCTCTCATTTGTCCCCCGGTTCACAACAGAAATCAGGTTTGTAGCTGAACTTTCCTCCGCTGAAATAAACCAAACAATCCAACATGCCCAAATTTTTTGTATACCAATAGTGCAACTTACCTTTATCTTGATCAAACGTGTGCAAGAAAAGTAAACATTTGCATTTTTTGTAACTCGTTTTCCATATGATTTTCTTCTTTAGATCCACCTTGCCCTCATCTTCTATATTGTCGTTATTGAGGGATGTTTTAGATATTTGACTAAGGGGGCGTTTGGTTATAGGAATGAAAATGAAAATGAAAATGGGAATGCAGGAGAATGAGAATAGGAATGGACATTGCATTGATGTTGTTTGGTTAAACCAATATAATTAATAAAAAAATGTTTTATATAATATTTTTAATACAAATATGTGACATCCAAAATGAAAATAAAAAATATTTTACATTCAACATTGACAAATGAAGGAACGCATGAGAAAATATGACTAAGCGGGAATAAAATTTCCATTCCCCCCAATTTGGTCAGGAATGGAAATTAATGGGTTTGGGGTAATAAATCCATTATATTATATCAAACCAAACAACAGTTTTCATTATCATTCTCATTCCTTACCCCTCAATACCCCCAACCAAACACCCCCTAATAGTCAAACACGTCATTTATTTACTTCGGATCATGTTTTTTCTTTTCTGCAGAATGACGCTCTCAATGTATGCATCCGTAACAAGAATCATTCCAGACTTGAATGATAAGTCCAAGATATCTGGACGTATCCTTTGTCGTGTTTGTTTGCTAGATTCTAATTTACCATCTTCCTTCTGCATCTGCAATTCTTTAATTCGCCAATCACAGATATTGTTGACAAAGAAAAGAAAGCGGTTGAAAAACTCGAGCTGAATTCCCAAGAGATGAGTGATTTTGATGCATGTAATGCAACCTGGAAGATGATAACTTGACGATAAAACATTGAAAAGTAAGTCGATGTGCTTATAAAAACGAGTGAATTTTGATATGTGTTTGTGTTTCGTTATGTTTCACAAATATGACATGGGTCACCACGTTTCTTATTGATTATTCGGTGAAAAGTAATGTGTTTAACTTGCATATTTTGGTGTTCACAAATCATGTTGAGTGAGTTGTATAAATCCGCTTGATCTTGATTGAATGTTTTATGACGTGAACTCTTGAACTCACCGGGCATGAAGCCTGATTTTGTTTTGTTTGTCGACGTGTATCCCAGGATCTGGATTATGTATCTTGACGGTGCTAATGAAAGTAATGACAATGCTAGTGGAAGTAAGCGTTGACAGGTAATTTTGTTGGTTGTCATGGTGTCTTTGACTACCGTATCATGCAGAACAAAAGATTAGTTCAAGATAGTAGTCGGTGGATTTCATCAATATTTTAGGTTGTATTTTTTTTCATTGCACAAGCACGAAAACAATTGCCCTACCCTGTTGGGTTAGCGGTCAGGTTTGCGTACATCTCACCCCCTCCCAAGCCCTACTTTCGTGGGATGTACTGGGTCGGTTTAGTTTGGTTTTTTTTTTTATTGGATGGAAATTGTATAATTTTGTTTACTTCTAAGTTGGTAAAATGGTTTCATAAGATGATTTATGTTTATGGAAATTGTAATGAACCCTTGTTTCTTTTACACAAATAACTTTTTAGTTTATCACTTAACTAACACTTTTCTTGTAAATGTTACACAAACGTTTGGAGGTTCACCTGGGATGATTCCTGGCCATTCATGGTCGCCTGGTCAGTGTGCGTAAGCTGGCCGGGAAACCCACGATTACCCAAAAAAAGTTTCGTATAGTTGTTATTTAGTGCAACGACACAAAAAGTTTGGTATAGTTGTTATTTAGTGTAACGAAGGTTCTTTTTTTTCCTTTGTTATTTAGTTAAGACCCGTAAAAGTGAAGTATCGTTTCCTCGATTAATGTGACAAGTGCCAAAAGTTTCCGATGACTTCTTTATCTAATAGCTCAGAGGACATTTATCCGTATTCATCTGATAGGCTCAAAAGTATAAAAATGTTAAAGTTTAAGTCATGGTGATACAAAATAAATATTCATTTACAAAAAAACTTGTCATCATCAAAACCCAACCTTATTTATGTATATATTAATTAAACCAAACAAAATCAATATATCTCACTCGAAAGTAAGGTATCAGAGGATGAAATGTACATGTACCTTTATTCCGTTTCAAAAGGCAGAAGGGTTGTTTTCAAGAAAACTCGGCTTACCAAAAAACGATAAATAATAATTTTACCATAACCGGAAACCACATTTAGAGACATAAATATAAAATACTGCAAATAGCCTACTTAACTTTAAAATGCACAAAAACAATCTTAGGGGTTGTTCAACAAAACGCTTACGAACAAGAGTCACCACCTTCACCTACCTTATTGATGATATTATCGACTATCAAATGAATTATTGGTAAAACGTCTCTTAGGGCCTGTTTGTTAGTAACTTAACTAGCTTAATGAGACTCACAACTTATTCAGTCAACTATACATGGTTGTTTAGTAGTGGCTTAATATGACAGAAAGTCACTTATTCAATAAGTTTCTATGAGGGGGCTTTATGCAGAAAGTCAAGGTTTTTTTTTTATAAATCTGCCCTCACAAGTAAAAAACACGTTTCTTTCATTTAAGAAAAAACTCTCCCAAACAAAAACATTACAGACAGATTAATCTATACAAACAACTTTATCCATACATGACTTAAGTGTTTGTCCAGTGACACTTATCTTACTAGATAAGCATGGCAAGGATCGAAAATCTTATTCGGTAAGAGGCATTAGCTACGACCAATAATCTTACCCGGTTAACGCTTATTCGGTAAATGGTTGTTTGGTTGGTTTCCAACTTACCCAATAAACGTTTGGTAAACATCCCTTTCATGAAAACTCTGTGTGTATGTAAGTAATCATATTCAACCCTTATTTATCTATATCTATACTATATTATAAAGATGACATAAAAAACTCTTAATTACAGCTCACTAAGCTTTATGTACTATTATTTAAAGCTATCTACTTAATATTTCTTAAAAAAAACTACTAAAGCCTAATATACTACCTGTAAAGCTTTTAACCCTAATTAATATATTTCATCCTTATCCCCCAAAATCCTTATCTCTAATCCTCAAACCCTAAAATTATGAAATTTGAATTATGATAAACATAATCAAAACAGGATAAACATCTCAATTTAAATATAAAAAATTTAAAATATATAACATAATTAATGAATTTTAACAAACTACTTAATTTTTTTTATATAAAAAACATTATATTGTTAAGCCTAAATTAAACAAATTTATATATAAAAAACCATTATCACTCAATAAAAACCATCCAAAATCGTACTGTAAATCAATAGAAAACAAAAAAATAAAATTAAACACTAAAATCGTGATGTATTAAGCATTATGTACTATTATTTAATGTTAATCTACTTAAAATCTTTTAAAAAACAATTAATGAAGCAATATGTACTACTTTTAAATGTTTTTAACCCTATTTAATAAATTTCATCCTTATCCCCCAAAATCCTTATCTCTAATCCCCAAATCCTAAAATTATGAAATTTGAATTCTGATAAACATAATCAAAACAGAATAAACATCTCAATTTAAATATAAAAATTTTAAAATATATAAGATAGTTAATGAATTTTAACAAACTACTTAATTTTTTTTATACAAAAAACATTATATTGTTAAGCCTAAATTAAACAAATTTATATATAAAAAAATCATTATCACTCAATAAAAACCATCCAAAATCGTACTGTAAATCAATAAAAAAACAAAAAATAAAAATAAACATTAAAATCGTGATGTATCTCGCTGCATTGCGCGAGTACTCTTCTAGTTATATTATAAAACGCGGATAAAAAACTCTTAAATACAAATTATTAGGCATAAGGTGTCATCATTTTATGCAAAATTTTAAAATTCTTTTAATTTACAAGTATCAAAACACAAGATACATATTATTACTGCAGACTTCTAACACCCACCAATTTGGTATGTACAGGACCTTCATTTTATGCATACATTTTCATGTATCACTATTAATTAATATATTATATTACTATAAATTTATTTTAATTATATTATTAAATATGTAATTAATTATTATTTCTAGATGTCATTAAAATATATAAGATAATAATTAAATTTTAACAAAATACTTAATTTTTTATATAAAAAACATTATATTATTAAGCGTAAATTAAACAAATTTATAAAAAAACATTATCACTTTCTCAAAACCATCCAAAATTGTACTGTAAATCGACAAAAAAATAAAATGAAACATTAAAATCGTGATGTATCTCACTGCATTGCGTGAGTTTGTTTATAGTTTATAAAGAAAAAAAAAAGACTATTTTGGGGCGCATAAAGAAAAAGTTTCAAAGTCATGTGTCAAAATAAAAATATTGTAACTTACAAGGGGGTGATATGTAAATATATTATCCTTCGTTCATTTTGATCCTTCCATCTCGTCCTGGTTCTTAAATTAGGGTTACGTTTCGTTCCCAAATTTCAATCTCTCTCTATCTCTCTAATCTTTCTCTCTCTAGGGTTACGTTATATATAACCAGCAACAACGCCACTAATGGACCCTCAGTACCAGCAACAACAACAGTGGATGATGATGAATCAACAACAACAACAATCACAACCACCGCAACAACAGTTTCAGCAACAACCACCGTTACAGCAAATGTATAATTACAACCAGCAACCACCACCGGCTGCGACGATTCCACCTCAGTACACGGCACCGGCTGCAGCACCGATTGGTGGTGCGACTCCTCAACCAGCCAGCGCCGATGAGATCCGTACGCTGTGGATCGGCGATCTGCAGTATTGGATGGATGAACAGTATCTTCTTAGCTGTTTTGCTCAGACTGGCGAGGTTTATCCTGTTTCTTTGTTTGTGTTTTCGTATAATTACTTTTATATTATCCTCTTATTTAGTAACAGTTTATTTAGATTTTAGATCGAAAAGTTTCTATCTTTTTATTAGGTAAAGATATTGAGAGATTCCTTAAACGCAATCCATAGGCAATTATGAATTAACCGATAGCTTTACATTTTGAAGGATACTCTCTGACTATAGAATTATAGAAATTGCAGTGTTTGTGACAGAATTGGTTTTTAATTGTTGGAATATGTATGATATTTTATTTATATCATGCCATTTTTATAGACCTAAGATGTATATGGCAGATGGATCTCTTATAATCACTCATTCTGATAAAAAAAAATGTTTTTTAATTGTTATATTACACCTGGAACTTTTTGGATACAAAATTGTTAGGGCCGATTATGCTAGTATATTGTTAAGGTATAATATGTTGCGAAACTTTACTTGAGAAGATTCAGAATTGTATTTCTTGACCAATTTTGTGATATGTATGCATGATGAAAGCACTGTTGGTGTATAGAAAAGTAGGAAGCTTGCTTAAATCTTGCAGCTGGTTTCCACATATTCAATGTAGCTGATATGTGTTAGCCCCTTTTGGATGATTAGCATGCTGATTGCTGGCCAGTTTTGTTTTATATATGTGTAATGGGAGTGCGATGTTACTTGTTTGAGTTGTTTATATATGGCTATTTAAGAATCCCTTGTGCTTGCAGGTGGTTTCTGCGAAAGTCATACGTAACAAGCAATCTGGTCAATCTGAGGGTTATGGTTTTATTGAGTTTGCTAACCGTGCTGCTGCAGAAAGGCATCTACAGGCATATAATGGTACTTTGATGCCCAACGTTGAGCAGCTCTTCAGGCTGAATTGGGCTACTTTTGGTGCTGGTGAAAAAAGACAAGACGATACACCTGATTACACTGTATTTGTAGGGGATTTGGCAGCAGATGTAACAGATTATACTTTGCAGGAAACCTTTAGGGTTCATTATCCTTCTGTTAAGGGTGCAAAGGTAGTAACTGATAGGCTCACAGGACGCACAAAAGGTTATGGTTTTGTGAAATTTGGTGATGAGAGTGAACAAATACGTGCCATGACTGAAATGAATGGAAGATTATGCTCAACCAGACCAATGCGAATTGGACCAGCTGCTAACAAAAAGAATGTGGGTGGTCAACAATATCCAAAAGGTACATGCTGTTTTCTTACCAGACTCTCACAATGCGGTTCATCTCATTTTATTTGCTTGGATTCTAAATTATGGTTCATTTGTTTAGCACCTTGTCGATTGATTCTTGTATTTGTTTATTTGATTGGCCTCTTGGACTCATTGTTATTAGACTGTTTTGTGTGGTTCTATTACCGAGCTTCTTAAGTTTTATTCATTCAAGATTGTGGTCGATTGTGTAGATAAACGCGAACTTAATGAAGTAATTTCCTTCCCGTGCTTTGAGAATTATGGGCATTAATGCTCTTAAAATTTTGAACATGCAAAAACTTATAAAACTCGTATTGTCTCAAAGCAGGGCATCAAGAGGCTCTATCATATAAGGGTCTGGCAATGATTTCAGCAGAAATTGTTACCCTTTAGTGGGTGGCCTTGCTTAGGTCAGTTTTCCATTTTATGCCATTATTGCCCTTGCCATTTATTTAAGTTCCTCAAGGCAAAATTATGTTGCTTTGGTTTCTTTTTCCCAAGTCCTTCTAATATTGAGCTTTCCTTTCAGTCAAGTTACATTATTCCTTGCCATTCTAGTTCTCCTTTGTCGTTATTTCTGGTTTAACAGCCTCCAAGATTACTCTTATTCCTTTAAAACGCCTTTCTTTTACTTTCTTACTTGGATCTGTACCACATTCATAAGCTTTTATGTTTGCTGTCGTTTCTTGAACTAAATTTAACGTTACCATTTTTGTTTACACATCTCTTTCAGTTATCTACAAGCTTATAATGAGCGTGAGTTTGTCAGTTTTTACTTTTTCCGTGATGTATAGTTGTATACTAAAGTTTCTTAGTTGGGTATCTTGCATCCATGCAAGATAGGCAGTGCCGACATGTACTTCACATGATAACATTAAAGCTACATCCCCATTGGTTAGGTTGGACTCATTTTTAGCTTTATGCACTTGAAAATGTGGTACCATTGAACAAGGGTAACCGTCTTTGTAATGAGAACATATAGATGTTTGACAGAATTTGACTTTCCAAAAGAAGTGTGGAAGGATCAAGACACCATGGGATCTTTTGTTGGCAATAATGTTAAATTGTAACCTTTTCATGTATGGAGAAGTGGACATTTTCCGTTTGACTAGGTGGTGATAAGGTTTTAAAATTTCCCAGCAGGAAGTTGGAGTTACTATGCAATAATGAAAATACCTTTTGGTAAAAGGATATAGCTTAAGCATATATGTACGTGTTTCTTGGTAATAAATCTTGTAAGAAGTGAGTTGGCACAAGTACTTTTTGTTTCTAGAGGTGTGCAAGTTAACATTGACCTTCAGCTGACTTCTCGGTGATGGTGCATGATATAATGGGATTATTTATTCTTCTTGCCCTTTAGTGGATATATATGCACTGCGATCTATTCATGTTTAGATTCTACTAAATTTGTTCTCAGAATGTGTAATTATTTGTGTGGAATGACGACCTCGGTGTTTGTGGCTATGCATCTGTATCCTCGTATAGCACACTTCCTGATCTCATACAAAATCTCTTGGTACACCAATCCCCTCCTGGATTCCTGTCTGCAACTGCTGGCCTCTGGGATTATGGAATATGAAACTGGAGGCAACAACACTTGCTTGTCCTTCAAATATATTTCATTTATATTTTCTTTATTTGCAGCTTCATACCAGAATACTCAAGGAACACAGAATGACGACGATCCAAATAATACAACTGTTAGTAATTTGTTTCATTATCAGAGCACACGTTACTTTCTAAAACAAAAATGTTGATTGTTCAAAAACATTTTGCAGATTTTTGTTGGTGGCTTGGATCCTAATGTCACCGATGAACATCTTAGGCAGGTGTTTAGCCAATATGGACAATTAGTCCATGTGAAGATCCCCCTCGGCAAGAGGTGTGGGTTTGTTCAATTTGCTGAGAGGTATGCGAGTCATGTAAGAGGTTAATAGATTTTGGAGTTTTTTGCTTATTTTTTGCTCCAATTTATCCTCCAAAACTTTTTCCAAAACGGAGAAAGTAGGAGAGGTGGTATAAATCTCTGAATTTGGACAACTTCTTAAAATTAATTGCTGAGGAGAGATTTTTTTAATTATTATTCCCACCAATGAAGTTGAGTGTATTATCATTTCATATAAAGTTTTTTTAAAAGGTTGTTGGTATATTAAATCTATTGAATATTTTAATAACATGATTAATGTTGAAATTTCCAATATGGAGAAACTATTGGCATTTGGAGACTTTAGCTTCTGATCCTCTATTTTGGAGAAGTTATAGAGATTAGAGAATTTGTTGGAGATGCTCTAAAGCATCTTTTGATCCAGGAAGAAAAATCTATTTCTTTGGGCTAAGTCCTATTTTTATGCATGTATATGCAGAAGCTGTGCTGAGGAAGCATTACGGATGCTACAAGGAACTCAGTTTGGTGGACAAACTGTGAGACTTTCATGGGGCCGTAGTCCTTCAAACAAACAGGTGCCTTTAAGTGTTATCACTTTCAATAGCTTTTTCTAAAACGTTTAGCAATGCATGCTACCTGTCAAAACTATTAAAATGAAATTATTCAACTATATATTATACCAATAACCACCTCAATTATTTTGTATATAAGACCACTTAACTTTATATTTTCAAGTGCAAGTGTGCCTATGTGTTGTGGAGTGAAATGAGTACAAGGTTAAGGACCTCAGTCCGCTCTCTGTCATTGTTCATGCTAAACGCTTGTAGAAAGACTCGGGGGGTATTTGATTCAGCTTATAATAAGCTTAACGGGTGTTTACATAATTGATTAAGCTATGTTAAAATGTTTGATTTTAACTTAATACCACTCATACGAGGAGTTGGGCTTACCTTGTTCAGCCACCCTACTCTATCTTTATGCATTCAGCTAGGATTCTTTTTCCAAAATTATCCTTGTCCTGTAGTTTTTAATACCACGTCTTATTAAAAGTTATATAGTCTATACATAAATCAAAAATTGTAATCAAGCAATGGTGCTGAATTGTTTTAAGTATATTTCAAGTTATTAAGTATTGTGTGATGAACTCATTTAAAATAATTCATAAATTTTTATCTTTTTGTCCTTATGATTTATCAAACAATTATTTTTCATTGGTACTTTTCTAGATAGAAGGTTATAAGGGTAATTATCTGTTATTCAGGACGAAAATCAAATAAACAATTTATTTTAGTTCATCTAGACAAATTAATGGTTACATACAACTTATATGCTTAAATATATGCCTGTTTATAATTAAACTAGCCCGAAAACTCAGCCCATGTGTTGGAATTTGTTCAGCCTCAGGTAGAACAAAGCCAGTACAATGGTGGATACTATGGATATGGACAGGGATATGAAACTTACGGATATGCCCCCGTTGCTCAAGATCCTACTATGTACTATGGAGGCTATGCTGGATACGGTGGCTACCCACAGGTCCAACAGCAGCCACAACCACAGCAACCACAGCCACAGGTACGATAAATACCAAATTGTGTCCCTAAACAAATGCAAAAAAAAGGTCTTTTCTCTAACCGTCTCAAAATAAATGCAATGTTTTCTTTTTGGGGTAATGTCTCATTTAGTGCTTGTTTTTCCTGCACATTGGTAATCATTAGAACATACGAATAACACTATTTCGGTGTGTAAGATTCTTCTAAACACCAGAAATCCCACATAGAAGTAGGGTATGGGGAGGGTAGGATGCGTAAGATTCCTTTTATTGAGCATCGTTTTAGATATTCGACTATAGTCGAATACTCTCGTTACGAATCCTTTCAAATGTCCATTCCCGTCTTCATGCCAAACATACCCTAACGAAACTTTTGAGCTTTGGAACTGCAAATTTCGTGTTTTTTGGTGCCTAACTAAAAGTGATGTTTCGGTGTGCAGTGATATGCATGTTCGGAAGTCAAAGCTGAGGCGCATTATGTCGTACAAACGAAGAATTCCGGGTCGCGATTTCTACTCTATTTATAGTTATAGGAAATTATTATTATCATCTACTTCATATATATAAAAAAATATATATAATATTATTTGAATTTTCAATATTTATATCTGTCCATCCTGAGGCTTTTTTCTAGGGTTTTGACTAGATGCAAAGAGGAGATTGATTCAGGTCTCTTCTGTTGCAGTATGAGCATATGGCCTTTTCAGGATTCTAACAGATTTTCTTAACTGTCTTTTTACAGTTATTTCATTCTTTTTCATCCCCATGCTTTTGAAATTACGATTTTTATACATGTGGTTTGCAATACATTGTTTTTGTCCATATGATTTACAATTTGTAGATGTTTTTGTCTTTGTGGTTTACAATTCATTGTTGTTCTCGTTCAACATACATAAGTTAAAGAGTTATTAGCCTTGGGGATGGAAATGGGAATTAAATGCAAACTACGGAGACAAAAACGAAAATCTTGAAATCACAAACGAAAGTTGCAATTTTTAACAAACCATAAAAGATTTTAGGAATGTATAATTATTACATTTAAACTTGTCCCAAAATAAATGTTTACAGCTAAAAAGGTATACATATTAGGAATGTATAATTATTACACTTTTTAATTATCAAAATAATAATTTTATCCATGGTTATAAAGAGAAATTTACTTCACCACCTTATAATTAAGGGTAAAATGGGAAGTTGATGTTTACTATGCATTCCATTTGCCAATCCATAAAATACCCTACATTATAATCTATATCTATACTATATTATAAAGAATGGATAAAAAAACTCTTAAATACAAATTATTAGGCATAAGATACCATCATTTTATGCAAGATTTTAAAAATCTCTTAATTTACACGTTTCAAAGCACAAGATACATATTACTACTGCAGACTTCTAACACCCATCAATTTGGTATGTGCAGGACCTTCCTTTTATGTTGATATTTTCATGTATCACTATTAATTAATATATTATATTACTATAAATTTGTTTTAATTATATTATTAAATATGTAATTGGTTATTTTTTCTAGATGTCATTAAAATATATAAGATAATCATTGAATTCTAACAAAATATTTTATTTTTTTTTATATAAAAAACATTATATTATTAAGTCTGAATTAAACAAATTTATAAAAAAAAAAATACATTATCACTTTCTCAAAACCATCCAAGATCGTACTGTAAATCAACAAAAAAACAAAAAATAAAATGAAACATTAAAATCGTGATGTATTTCGCTGCATTACGCGAGTACGCTTCTAGTACACAATTATCATAAAGTGTTGATAAATATCATCTCCATTTAAAAAATTGAAATGAGTAATTTGATTTAAACGAATTGCGTCCCTTAAAGATTGTATTACGATTTTTTCCGAGGAACTTGTTAAGAACCACGACCTATGACGAGAACAGGTGAGAATCAGGTTTGCGTAGTTAAACTATCTGTATAGATTTTGTAAGTCTGAGAGAGTGTTTTCACAAATGGAGGAACCATTTTTTTAATTGAGGGGCAAATTTGGAAGGAAAAAAAACTCGGTTTTGTGTATAAAGCTCCTTCCTAGAGTCTTACTAAATAAGTTATTTTGTATATTATTAAGCCGCTACCAAACAGTCATATATATATGGTTGATTGAATAAGTTGTGAGTCTCATTAAAAATAGGGGTTGTTTGGTAGTTATTGAATGATTTAGTACAGAATGATTAAGTGGTCAGAATGATTAAGTGGCTCTTATGATATAGTGTGAAATGAAATATAGTTGTTTGCTAATTGTTCAGAATGAAGTCAGTGCTCTGAATGGTTAAGGCAGGGCCAAGATACAAAATCATTCGGAGGGTTTTGGAACTATTAAGAGGCAGACCTTTTTTTGCCAAACAAAATTTACCGTTTAACGATTCAGAGGTTACGTCTTAATGGAACCATTAAGAGGTAAACAAACAACCCTCTAGTTTATTTTATGGGGGAGCTTTATGCATAAAGCCAAGTTTTTGTAAACTTGTCACTTCCATGTTAAATAACACTAACACGCGTATTTCATTTTTGAAAAAACACTCTCAGACAAAAAACCTCTCTAAACCATACAAACAGGTTAATCCACACAATCAGTTTCATCTTTTATACATACGAACTTAATGAAAAACCAACCAAACAGCTCTTACTTGCTAATTTCCTCCTCAAATACATCAATATCAAGATTTACTTTTTACATTTAACCTGAATTTTAATATAAATAAGTGTACATATAAACACCATCCATCCGCTAAGAAAAGCTAATAGGGACTTTGGACACATTTGTACTAAACCACTTGAATTTCCAACTCATTTCTAGTTTCCTTTTCACAAATGAAAATAAACCCCAAGTGTGTATATATCAAGAAAATGTCACAAGATTCTTGTTTCAGCAAATACACATAAATAACTTCCTATTACCAACACCAAATTGATGTTCAAAAACAACAAAAATTCACCAATAATCTCCACATGAACACACTCCATTTTCGAAATGATGAAACCGCTTGGCGTCGCGAGCAACGATTAACCTCCCGACCAATTTCGAAATGATCTTGAGGGCGTTATGGCAATCGCCACAAACCCGAAGGTTTTTAATGATCCGAATCGGTGAGCGAGCAGGACTGGTCATAAGCGCCTGAGATAAAGCGAGTCTTTCGCTATGCGATAAAAGGGCTTCCTCCTTGCTTTCTTGATCGATGTCGTGGAGTACGAATTTAGTCTCGGGAACGTACCCGACCTCTTTCATCGGTTGTTTTAAACACCGAAGCTGACTATATAGCTTTTCGTGTTCGGGGTGTGAAGTATCGCCGGCACGATACTCGTAAACCTTGGTTTTAACCTCGAGCGGATTATACCGCTTTTTTTCTCTCTCTTTTGCGATATCTGAAGACTTTATCGGTATCAAACCTGCTTTTGATTGTTCGTCTAAACGAGTGGGGTCGAGAAGGTCGACAAGCTCAGCGCAACGGTCTCCGAGTTCTGTATCGCCGTGAACCCGAGAATGGTTCATCATAATCTCCCAGATTTCGACACCTGGCTCGATGGGCATCTTTTCGATGAATTCTAAGGCTTCGGTTAAATACCCTGCACTTCCGAGCATATCGACTACGCTCGAATAATGGTATGTGGATGGTTCAATGTTGTAGTTCTTGATCATTGACTCGAAGTGTAACATACCCTCTTTCATGTCTCCTACGACGCTACAAGCAGTAAAGACGCCGAAAAACATCTGGTTATCAGGCTTTAATCCGATTTTCTTGAATTCAGTGAACATTTCGATCGCGTCTTCACCATGGCCATTTTTAGCGAGCCACGTGATCATGGTGTCCCAAGAAGTGAGATTCCGTTGGCCCATTTTGTTGAAAACTGCATACGCGTCTTCCATGGAACCACATTTCGCGTACATTTCCATGATTTTGTTGCAAACGCAAACGTCAAGATGTGATACGGATCTTGAGAGGTGCTCGTGGACGTATTTCGCTTCTTCGAGTGCCTGAGCTTCTCCACATTCGTTCATCAAGAACAGATATCGAGATACGTCGACTGAAACGTTACGCTGCTCGAGTAAACCCAAAACCTCCACCGCTTCCTTTAGTTTCTTCTCCTTACAGAAAGCATCAAACTCGTCAATTGTGCCATTTAATCGACCATCCTCACTGGATTCATCCGGTTTCTCGTTTTGGATTTGATGATTCATTCCACTACTATTGTTCCGTAAATCACTAGAGTTCTGTGGATTACTTGAAGCATTCCCGTTATAAAATCTGTTGACCCGAACACTTTGTTCATCAGAATGTTGACCAGAACCCTCACCCGCAACCTGCTCAAAGTTTCTGGTGTTTTGACTGTTGATGTTATACGGGCTTTGACCAAATACGCCGTTTTCACCGTTGTTATAGTAACCTCGAGTTTCTTGATACATTCCGTTATTCATCCTTGAACCCTGCATATTTCTACTTTCTTCATATAACCGATTTGAACCGTGTTGCAAGTTCGTATCCTGATAATTTTTATTATAATTAACACCGTTTCCATCTGGATTCGACTTAAACTCGTTTCCAAGACTACCCGAATTATAACTCTGCCCGTAAACCAAACTGGGATTCCTAGGGACACCCGTGGAGCTTTCTCTATTAACTCCATTACGGTTTTCTTTGAATTCACTGTTACTTTCTCTGAAAGACAAATCTTCACCATATCCACTCGAGGTTTTTCGCGAAAACCCATTAGGGTTTTGGAAATCGAAGCTCTCATCGGTGGCCACAGAATTGAGTGTGCTAAAACTTTTCACAAAAGAAAGGACTTCGACGAAACTGAATGAACGATAACTTCGTGAACCATTCGTACCACTACATACCTTACGGAGATAATCGAGAGATTTCATGGTTTGCAATGCCATCGATCTTGCTTGAGACATGCTTGTGTTATCGAGCAACCTACATACCATTAAAGATGACCATGATCAAGAAGGCAACCACAAATTCGGGAAGTTTTCAGCCCGGACTGTGGATTATGGAGTTGAATAGTAAAAATTAGAAAACATATTTTAAGAACATTATTACAAACAAATCCTATGAAATCCCGCGAAATACCAACTGCCCCTATTGAATTTCCAAATCCCATATTTGTGGGATTTTATTGAAATCCCGGGATCTCTATTCCGGGATTCCCTTTAAATCAAATGCAGGATTTGAATGGAATACAATTCCAAATCCCACCAAATTCCACGAAATCCCACAAACCAAACGGGCCCTAAGCTTATTTGAGGAAAACATGGAGGCTGCATTGGACAAACAACTATTATAACTCGTTTACAGTTATTAAATTGACATTTCGTAATAAAAACATAGGTTTCATATGAAAAATCCAAATGTAGCTCTGTTTTGGAAGCTGGGGGAATACAGAGAATAAATGGAAGCACAATTGTTCAAACTTTATTAACTTACGAATATGAGGGGCCCGACAGGAAGCGCAATTGACGATGATATTTCTGGAAAGGTGAGGACGAAACAGACTTGGCCGCCTGGCTGCAGCTTGCGAGCACTATATCATGACACTTGCTTTACGGAAACACACAAATCCTGCTAAAGATATTAAAAGTTGGATCATATAAATGGTTCGAACGTCAAAGAATACACAACTGAATTCAATATGGTATTGAAACGGAAATTGAACGGTTACAATAGGTTTCCAGGCACTTCGAGACTACCGGATGTCTCCCAAGGATTTCACACAAAACACACATACTAAGGGCTTGTTTGTTAGTAGCTTAAGTCAGTTATACATGACTTTTTGGTAGACTTAGGGGTTGTTTACCAAATTTTCTATTAAGTCCTGTCTGTATGAGTAAATTTGTCTGTTTGAGTAAATTTGTCTGTCTGAGTAAATTTGTCTGTTGTTTATTTTTTCTTCAGAATCAACGATCTGAATGGCAAAATTGACCATTTTACCCCTCAATGAACCCAACATTATTTAACAAATTGCATTTGACATTGATTAACAAATTGCATTTGAATTGTATTCCTACCAACAATGTAATCAACAGTACAATGAACAGTAGATTGGTTCCTAAAAAACAAAAACCCTAAAGAAACAAAAAGCAAAGATCTAGAATTGAAGATTCTTAAAAAACCAATAAAAAAACAGTAGCTTTAAAAAAAACCAATAAAACCTTTGCGACTGAGTATCTTGATTTTGGTTCTCTTTTTTTCAACTTCAAAATCTTTGCAATGAGTTTCTGAATGAGCACGATTGAAGAAAATCCCCAACAAAACTGAGCCACGAAAACCCGAGAAACCCTCTATCGGAGCAAAAAAGAAGAAACCTCCGACAACAGTGGAGAAATCGATATAGGGTTTTGAATAATAGAGAAATCGATACAGAAATCGAAACCTACCGGCAACAATGGAGAAATCGATACAGAGATCAGAACCTACCAGCAACAAAGGAAATCGGTACCTTTGTAGAATAATGGAGGAAATCGATACTTTTGAATCTGGAAGGTCGACGGCTAGGGTTTTGAACCTGGAGGGAAGGAAGGAAGCTGGTAGGATGGAAGCATGAAGGAAGGAAGGAAGGAGGCGTGTTCTAAAAAACAAGAAGGGTAGGGTTGTCTTTTTTTTTTGGTTGAATGGGGACAACACAACAAAACTATCTGTGCGATTAAGTCGCCTACTGTGCGAATAAGCTGCAAGTAAACAACCTAAACGAGTTGTGCGAGTTGTGCGAATAAGCCAGATAGACCATTAAGCCCTATTAAGTCATAAGTAAACACCCCCTTAGTGATATAGAAAGTGGCTTATTCAGTAAGCTTTTAAGGGGAGCTTTATGCATACAACCAAGTTTTTCCAACCCTAAGTTGATCGATACCTTTCTAACCTCCCACTTCCTTTATTTATTCTACCTAAAGCATGTATCAGTGCATTAGACACTTGTATGGTTGTACCATAGTCTACTCTATATGCCTTATTTACTAAAATACCCAGGGTATAACACAATAACATTATGGATTTATAGTAGTTTTCAAAATCTATGTTCAAGGAATATGCTAAGGAAGCATCTAGAACAATAAAAAAGCATGCACTATTGCAAACGTCCAATACGTCTATAATTTTGATTTTTGAAACGGTGGAATGCGAAAGTTGATGCAATAAAAGACGTGTTTTCAGTGAGCAAAAAAAAACGTCAGGGCTTTGGGGTTGGAAAAGAACCCGGTTGGATTCTTTAGGCCAGGCTTTTCAGGCTGGGCAGCCCGCCCCGATCCAGGCTTTGGGCTCACTAGGCCCGATTTTTTCGACAGGCTTCAGGCTTGGGTTTTTTTGCGCATATATACATATACCTTAGTATTGTAATACCAGAGATTTCTTCATCTAGACAACTGTGTTTGTCACTTAACAGACAAAATAACATGGAATCTAGCTAGTAATAATTGGTATTGTCATTTGGTTATTAGTACCATAACTCAAGCAAAAACCAAAGACCCACCAACCATCATCTATTCTATTCAAGCAAGGAGCAATAACCATTGCAAGTTCATTATAACTATTAGAGCCATTCACTACTGTGTTTGTTTCCGTCTTATTTTGAAGGTTTTGAGCTACCTAATGACGGTTTTTGATCAAGTAGGAACCTTAGGGGTTCGTTATTTCTGCAATTTTCAAATGGTAATGATTGTTAACAAAAGTTGTTTAGATATAATCGTTGCACACTATGCTTGAGATGAAGTACAAACAATAAGATTTTTAAGCTTTAATCCAGACAACCTATTCCCATATGATTGTATCCTTTTTTTTTATTAGCTTCGACATTCTTTTTGCATCTAATTTAGGTCATCGTAAACATAACATTACATGATATACAAAGAACAAAATCTATTTCCCATACTTTTAACTCTAGTCATTCCAATGCATTTATGATGACCTAAAATTAGATGCAAAAAGAATGTCCAAGTCCTATACTATAATCTAATCAACAATGACACAATCATATAAGAATAGGTTGTTAAAGCTTAAAAATCTTATTGTTTATACTTTCTCTCAAGCATAGTGTGCAACTACTATTATATTTAAAAAGCTTTTGTTAACAATCATTATCCTTTGATAGTTGCAGAAATCACTAAACCCTAAAAGGTCCCTACTTGATCAAAAACCGTCATTAGGTATCTCAAAACCCCCAAAATAAAACGAAAACAAACACAGTAGTTACACTTTGCGCTGTAACACTTGAAATTCTCGTATAAAATTTTCTTAATTACACATACTTTAACAAAAAAATGGCAGATACAGAAGATTACTTACGGAATCGGTGAACGTTCAGTGCCGCCGTGAGTGAGGCGGTGAGGGTGACCGGTGTGAGGCAGAAAATGCGATGGAATCCCTAGTTTCTAGAAACGTCGAGAGGTAGAAGAAAAGTGATCCAAAGGGTTTGAATCGATTATATACCCTAAATCTCAGATAAACCCTAATTTTGTGAACAATTTCACCCAATTAACATCGGGAGAAAGGGTCTCCAATTCTAGATGACTGTAAATCAGTTTATAATGAAAAGCTACTTATAATTAGGGGGTGTTTGGGATTGCTTATTTGAGGGGCTTTTTAGCTTATTGTGATATGGTATCGGTGATAAGATCGGAGATAAGCCCTTTTGAGTGTTTGGATGGAAAGAAAAGAAAATAGCTTATAGCGGTGCCAAACCGCTAAAAAGTCATTTTTGATAAGTCATTTTGTTCTAATTTATCAACTTATTTCAAAAGTGTTTATGATTTTTTTGGTTCTTTTATATGTATAAGCAATCTAAAACACCTTTAAATAACAACTTATTAGCTTATTACGATTTGGTACCACAATAAGCTAATCCAAACACTTTTTAGAAAACTCCGTTTTAACACCACATAAGTTGATAAGTACTTTTCAAAATAAGCATAAGTTGTTTTAAATAAGCAATCCCAAACACCCCCTTAATTATAATATTGTTTTGAAAAGTTAGCTTATCAGCTATCAGTTAGCTTATCAATTAGTTTGTCAAATATAGCCTTAATTTATAGAGTAAATTACATTTTTGTCCTTGTTGTTTCCGTTCACTATCAAGTTTGGTCATTATTTTTAGTTGATTACAGTTTTGGTCAATAGTGGTTGTCATTTTAATTGGTCAATGTGATTAAGGGACCAGTTACTCAAATACTTACCGAATAAACGTTTATCAGTAAGGGCCAACATTCCAACATATGGGTCATTTACTAAATACTTATCTTGGTAAACGTTTATTGGTTCAATCACCTTATTGGGTGAACATAATAATGATCGAGAATCTTACCCTGTAAGAAAAAGGTAAAGATCGAGAGTCTTACTCGGTAAACGTTTACCGGGTTATAGATGCTTATCATCAAAAAAAATTTATGATTGAAAATGTTACCCAGTATGGTAAACGAGAATGGTAACTTTTGCTAGTAAACATTTACCCGGTAAACGTTTGATAAATGATTCATTACTCTATTGGGTAAGATTGTAGTTCATCAAAACGGTATCGTATGCAACAATTTACCCGGTAACCGTTTATCCTGTAAAAGTCGTCACCCATACTTACCGGGAAGATTCTCCATCCTTGTTATTTCTCTTACCAGTAAGATTTTTGGCCCTCGTCATATTCATCCGGTAAGGTAAATAGCCCGATAAGCGCTTAGCGAGTAATAATTTCTATTTTCGTCTCATGCATCATCAAAATTACAACAATGACCCTTATAGAAAGGGATATATAGCAAAAAAAAAACATTTTTTATAATCTACACTATATTATAAAACACAGATAAAAAACTCTTAAATACAAATTATTATGCACAAGGTACCATCATTTTATGCAATATTTTAAAAATCTCTAAATTTACAAGTATCAAAGCACAAGATACATTTTAATATTGCAGACTTCTAACACCTACCAATTTGATATGTGCAGGGTTTTCCTTTTATGCAGACATTTTCATATATCACTATTAATTAATAGAGTAAACTCCAATTTTAGTCCCTGACGTTTAGTGATTTCTTTGAAAGAGGTCCCTATGATTTCATAATTCAAGTTTACGTCCCCATGGTATGGAATTTGCTTTGAAAGAGGTCCTTGGACACTAACTCCGTTAAAAATCACCGTTAGGGTCAGGGGCATTTTCGTCCAAACATGTTTTTATCCCTTTTTGCAATCCTTTTTCGTTTTTCTTAATTTTATGAAAATATCAAACTTTAAGGGACCAACATGTAAATAACTCTAATATTATATATATATATAATTATATATATATATATATATAATCACAGGGACGATAACCCATCCCTTTCTTCTTTCAAACTACGGTTGCCATCATGTCCACCGCTAACCACCGTAACACCCCACCGTCCCTTACCCTCGACGACATAATCCGTTTAGCTCAATATCACACCACTGCACCGCTCCACCCTTTCCTCCTCTCACCAACTTCTCACGACACCCTTGTCTCCCACCTCCACTCCCTCCCTCCCTCCGTCGTCTCCAAATACACATCTTTTTCTCCTCTCTCTCCTCTCGCCATCTCCTTCTATATCTACCCTACTCACATCTCTCCTTAATTCATACATCATTCTCTTCAATTCCAACAAAATACCTCATGATCGCCATTTTCTTAAAACCTTACAACTCTTCACTGTCCATCTCGATAATATCCCATCACCCAACGACAATTGATATCTGATTCAATTGTTTGTGGCCTCGCGCAAATCAACACAGATCCAAATGAAGCGCAACTACTTGACTTGCTTCCCAAGTGTTTGAACATCATATTCAACTCTAATGAGCTTTATTAACCACGGGATTCAGTGGATGCGGTGTTTGACCGTATCCTAGATTGTAATTGGTCAAGGGTTTTGTTGGTGAAACTGGTTTCAATAATTCGCGAGTTCCAGTTTGTTGATAAGGGAAGGGGTAGGCAGTTTGGGAATTTTTTTATTTTTGCCAGGAAAACAATAGAAAACATTACTTTTGATCACAATCGGTTGATTCCTAATGCTTATGGTGCTGAAAGATTATTGTATCTGAATTTGGAATATAGGAAAGTTGTTTATAGAATGAGTAGGTCTAGAAAGTTAGCTAATTGGTGTGGGAGGGATGGGCGTGGTGGTGGTGGTAGCGGTGGAATAGACGGTAATTATCGAGGGATGTCGTAATAACAAACAGTTTGAAATCGAAATCGTAGTCTAACAAACATCCTTGAAATCGAAATTATCGAGCGATGCCACAACAAATGCTTCAAAATCAAAATTGAAGCCTAACAAACAGCCTTGAAATCGAAATTATCGATCGATGCCATAACAAACAACTTTGAAATCGAAATCAACGCACATATAACATATGAGTTATTTCACAAACAACTTTTAACAAACTTTGAAATAAAAACCATCAATCGATGCCTTAACAAACAACTTTTAATCGTAAAGCTTTATGCTTTCTGGAAACGGCGAAAACGGAGGATTGGATCGAGCAGGTTCTTGGCGAAGCATTTGCAGAAACTCGGAGGAAGTATGATCTTGATCTCACTCCGTCGTGAAACTTATTTCCGTCGAGCTGCCGGAGGAGCAACCCATCGCCGGCATCCCTATTGTGGTGGTAGTTTTTCGCCGGGGTGGTCCTGTATAGATGGCGGTGGTGTTGGGTTGTTGACAATGGTGATGATCGGTGAAGCAACGATGGTCCCTGTGACCCTGTGTTTAAAACTCTCTCTCTCTCACACACACATATATATGTATATATGTATACATATATAGGACGATAATCAAATGAAAACCAAAAAAAGGTTGAAAACCGTAAAAACCGATCTAAACCATTAATTCATTCTAATCTACGGTCATTAATGACAATGGCAAATTTGAAATAAATTAAAATTGAAAGGGCATTTTGGGTATCAAAACCCTTTGACCAGATTAATATCACCATCCAGATTCATATCTCCAATTCCTCCGCCCAATTCCTCGCTGGATTCACCACCGCCATCACCACCACCACCACCGGATTCACCACCACCACCACCATCGCCACTACCTTTTCAATCCATCTCTAAACTTCTGTCAGTCGTCAACAGGTACGTGCGACGATATCATGTATGAACACATCAAACCAAGATTCATTTTTTAGGAAAACCCTAGATCTAATTAGTGTGTAAACTCTTGTTTACCGACTTTGATTTTGGATTTTATGATCGTGTAATCGTACATGTATGTGTAATTTTTGAGTTAATTTGATAGATTTTTTGTTTGGTGAGGTCATTCGATTATTGACCTAAATCGGTTGTAAAATTTGGGGGAATTGTTGAGAATTGTTTTAGGGGTTTGAGAACACATCGGGAAAGTGTACGAACGATGCCTATGTCGTCGATGAAGATGAGGACTACTAGGGTTTTCGGGGCTATGGTTTTAAGATCAGGGCGTCGATTGTTTACTACCCATGAGGAGTTGAAACATATGAGAAGACCACCTCTTGTCGTTGCAGATGACACCGATGAAGATTGGATTGAGTGGGATTGAATATTGTAGTTGCAAATGACCACCTCTTGCCGTTGCAGATGATGACGATGAAGATTTTTTTTTTTTTTGTAGTTCTTGAGATGGGATTGAGGATATGCAACTAATAAGCTATTGAAATCAACTAGTGTCCATCCCATTGATTTAATGTGATGAATCTGTGTGTTTCATGTGGTGAATCGGTCTGTTTCATATGGTGAATCTCTATGTTTCATATGGTGAATCTTTGTGTTTCATATGATGAATTAATCTATATGTTTCATCTGATGAATCTTATTACCAAAATGACGATTATGCCCTTTTCATGTGATGAAACAGTTTTAATCAAAACCTTAGGATCAAAACCAAATTACGGCTTAGATCGGTTCTCACGGTTCTCAACATTTTTTTAGTTTTCACATGATTTAACCCCTATATATATATATGTAGGGGTTAAATCATGTGAAAACCAAAAAAATGTTGAGAACCGATCTAAGCCGTAATTTGGTTTTGATATATATATATATATATATATATATATATATGTAGGGGTTAAATCATGTGAAAACCAAAAAAAGGTTGAGAACCGTGAGAACCGATCTAAGCCGTAATTTGGTTTTGATCCTATGGTTTTAATTAAAAATTGTTTCACTTACAATTCATTTCAAAATTGTCATTGCCTTTAATGACCGTGGATTAAAATTAATCAATGGTTTAGATTGGTTTTCACGGTTCTCAACCTATTTTTGATTCTCATTTGATTATCATCCTATATATATATATATATATTAGTTAATTACAAAAAGGTCATAAAGTTTGTTTGTATTTATAAATATAAGAAAAGTCAAAAAAAGAATTCAAAAAAAGGACAAAAACATGGTTGGACAAAAATGCCCCTGACCCTAACGGAGTTATATATATATATTAGTTAATTACAAAAAGGTCCTAAAGTTTGTTTGTATTTATAAATATAAGAAAAGTCAAAAAAAGAATTCAAAAAAAGGACAAAAACATGGTTGAACGAAAATGCCCCTGACCCTAACGGAGTTTTTTAACAGAGTTAGGGGTCAGAGACCTTTTTCAGAGCAAAATCCATACCCTGGGGATGTAAACTTGAATTATGAAACCATAAGGACCTCTTTCAAAGAAATCACTAAACGTTAGGGACTAAAATTGAAGTTTACTCTAATTAATATATTGAGTGAATTGCAAATTTGGTCCCTGTGTTTTATTGTTTTTCGCACATTTGGTCGCTACAAAAATTTTATTGCAAAAAACTCCCTGTGGTATGCAAAAGTGCTCGGATTTGGTCCCTGTGACTAACGTTCGTTAGGATGCAGGTGTTAAATCCCCTCATGTGCAAGACACATGAGAGTATATGGGTCATTTTACTCCACAAGAACCAGAATTGCAATAAACCATAAGGACCAGAATTGCAATTTACTCTTTTATATTATACCTTTTTTAAAAAACATAGTATTTATATTATATAATTAATAAATAATTATCACTTAATTAAAAAATAACTTATTTAATGAAACATCAAAATTTTATTTAATTAATAATTTATATTTAATTTTTATCGACTAAAATTATAATAAAATAATTTATATTTTCGTTTTTACTAAATTTCATTTTTGATAAAAAAATAAATTATTCAATAAAAATAAATTTAACACATGTGTTTTTTGAATTTTAATATAAAACATAACATATATATATATATATATATATATTATAGAAAAATCTAGCGCATATTAAAACGATATATGAAATTACCTCTAATTTTTTTTTATAACTAGACTTATATCTTATTGAACTAGAAATGTTAATAGATTTTTTATATAAATTACCGTACAATTATTTAGGGGTGTTCTCAGTTCGGTTCGGCTCGGTTAGTAAGAAAAATGTGAACCAAACCACATGAGTCTGATGCCTGGTTACCTGGTTTTTCGGTTTTTCCGGTTTCCGGTTTTTTCGGTTTCGGATCAAACGGTTCGGTTCGGCTTTCCGTTTTTTTTTACACCCCTACAATTATCAAAATGATGTTAACATGCAAAAAAATTAAAGCACATGGATTTTGTTAGGAATATTTGAGAAGGAGGTTTGATCAAAAAAACATAAAAATGGGTTGGATGTTACATAATTTTGTTAGGAATATTTTTATCGCTCATCCTCTTTCAAACATCTCTAAAACAAAAATCGTAGGTAATTTATTTTAAAAAAAATCTAAAAAAAGTCGAGTTCAATAAGATATAAGTTTAGTTATAATAAATTTTTTAAAGGCAATTTCATATATCGTTTTAGTATGCGCTAGATTTTTTCTATAATATATATATGCTATGTTTTATATTAAAATTCAAAAAACGCATGTGTTAAATTTATTTTTATTGAATAATTTTTTTTTATCAAAAATGAAATTTAGTAAAAGAGAAAATATAAATTATTTTATTATAATTTTAGTCGATAAAAATTAAATATAAATTATTAACTAAATAAAATTTTGATGTTTCATTAAATAAGTTATTTTTTAATTAAGTGATAATTATTTATTAATTATATAATATAAATACTATGTTTTTTAAAAAAGGTATAGTATAAAAGAGTAAATTACAATTTTGGTCCTTGTGGTTTATTGCAATTCTGGTCCTTGTGGACCAAAATGACCCATATACCCCCTCATGTGTCTTGCACATGAGGGGATTTAACACCTGCAGCCTAACGAACGTTAGTCACAGGAACCAAATCCGAGCACTTTTGCATACCACAGGGAGTTTCTTGCAATAAAAATTTTGTAGGGACCAAATGCACGAAAAACAATATAACACAGGGACCAATTTTGCAACCCATTCTAATATATTATATTACTATAAATGTGTTTTAATTATATTATTAAATATGTATTGGTTATTTTTTCTAGATATCATTAAAATATATAAGATAGTCATTGAATTCTAACAACCTTAATTTTTTTATATAAAAAACGTTATATTATTAAACCTAAATTAAACAAATTTATTAAAAAAAACATTATCACTTTCTTAAAACCATCCAAAATCGTACTGTAAATCGACAAAAAAACAAAAAATAAAATGAAACATTAAAATCGTAGTGTATCTCACTGCATTGTGCGAGTACGCTTCTAGTATTTTATAAAATAACCATCAAATTCTTGAAACCATTAGTGGGTAGGGGTGTACGCGGGTTGGGTTGGGCGGGTTAGAACGTTTTTACAACCCAACCTAATTATGGCGGTTTGGAAAATCTCAACCCAACCCAACCCAACCCTTGCGGGTTATGGCGGGTTGGGTTGGGTTGGCGGGTTAGTAATATACATAAATTTGCCGATTGAAATACGATAAATAATACTAAAATTATTCTCAACAAAGTTATTAGTTATTACAATTAGGGCTTGTTCGTGTTCGTTCATTTAACTTAACCGAACAAACACGAACGGTAAACGAATGAAATTTTTTTAGACCAAAGGGCCTTTGGCCTAGCGATAAAAGAGTCTTTGACTTCCTAGAAGGTCAGAGGTTCGAACCTCACCAAATGTGGGGAGGGTGTGTTTGTTTATTTGTTGCATTTTGCCGTATATAAATATTATATACTTAAAAAATGATTTTTTTTGTGTTCATGTTCATTCATTAAGAAAATGTGTTTGTTCGTGTTTGTTTATTTTCATTCGTTAAGATGCTAAACGAACATAAACAAACATAAATGAACTTAAACAGACATAAACAAACGAACACAAACATACTTAAACAAACATAAACGAACGAACATAAATAAATTTAAATGAACATAAACGAACGTACATAAATGAACAAAAAACAACCACCATTACTCATCATTCCGTTTCTAAAAACTAACATAACAAAATGAAAAACCGTGTAAACTTATGAGCGATAAAAAAAGAATTCTAAAAATTCAATTTACTTAATGATTTTACATATTAATGTCACAATATATAAATATATTTATATAATAAACAAACGTAAACGAACATAAACAAATGCAAACGAACGAACATTAACGAACATAAATGAACGAACGTTCACGAACATAAATG
The DNA here is from genome assembly GCA_023525745.1 of Arctium lappa. Lineage (NCBI taxonomy): Eukaryota > Viridiplantae > Streptophyta > Magnoliopsida > Asterales > Asteraceae > Arctium > Arctium lappa. Next base: position 2,228,221 of record CM042059.1, on the reverse strand, counting down.
AACGAACGAGACCATTGTTCATGTTCGTTCATTTAACTAAACGAACTTCCCGCCAAACGGTTCACTGAACGTTCGGTTCGTTTACAACTCTAATTACAATCATCCAATTATAAATTATAATCCATAAGTCTTAAAGTTAATTTGGGTTGTGAATAAACTGTATATATATATATATATATAATATAATTTTATAAAAAAAAATAGCGGCGGTTTGGCGGTTTGGGTTGGGTTGAGTTGAGTTTTCCTAACTCAATTTCGACCCTTCTAATTAGCGGTTTGGCGGTTTGCGGTTTTGCGGGTTGGGTTTAGTTGGGTTGGGAGCGGGTTGGGTTGGTCGGGTTTCACGGGTTGACGGTTTTATGTACACCCCTATTAGTGGGTTTCAGTTTTGACTTTTACTTTGAATTTACAATTTATATCATGATACATGGTATCCATATGCAGTTTGGTTTCATTTTTTAAGACACCGATTTTCTTCTTCCTCCATATCCTCCACACATACGAGGGATACGATGGTGTTTGGATGTTTTTGATTCCTCGTTTCATATGGTAGAGATGATGGAGTCCGAGAGTTTTTGCGAAATATGAACCCCTCGATAAATTAGACGTGTTATTTAAATTTGGCATATTTGAAATTTTATCTGGCGAGCATTAGCTTTCCTTTGTCAAAGCTCTTGTAACCAACGAAACTTTCACACCCATCACTCCAACAAGGTAATCCGATTTAGATGATGGATTTGAAAACTGAAAACGAAGAACAGTGGTGGAAGAGGGATTGGGATACTGGGCAGAGAGAAACAAATAACGTGATTTGGTATATGTGTTGGGTTTTATAATTCGTGTTTGGTTTTAAAATTTGTTTGGGTAAATTTATGGTTGAGTATAACTGTTTTAGGGTGAATTAAACTGGGAGGACGGTGTGGGATGAGGGTGGTCGAAAGATATGGTCGGAGAAGAAGGGGGATATGAAGTGTCGGAAGAGCGAGACAACAACCAAAAGGAATTATTTTGTGTGTGTGTGTATAGTATAGATAGTATATTACATAATCAAATTTATATATCTTTTTTAGTTAAAGGAAAGTATAAAATGACGAAAATGCATATGATTTAACAAAATTGAAACCACAATGATCATGCTTGTAATTATTTTGTTTGGGAAACCTAATCCATAATTCCTCTGTATTCACAAGGACGAAATTTGTAATCGACTCTAGAATGTAACTTATATTATTATGTAACTTACAAAAACATTTTAAAAATGGTCATATTTGCGTTTTGAGGATAAAATATATTGAATAATGATAATAGTATTAATTTACAATTAATATTAGCTAATAATTAATAATTTTAATTTTAATTAAAATTAAAATTAAAATTGAAATTAAAATTAATATTTATTAATAACTAGTAGTAATTAATTTAGGGGTATAATTGGAATAAAGTGGCAAAAAACTCGTGAGCTTATTGAAACGTTACTTTAAATAACACTTCAACAAGCTATAAGCTAGCTTATCAGCTACTTATTGCTTCTTCAAATGCAATTTTGCAATAAACTCAAAAAACAAGCTAACTTATTGTTGCTAAACATAACCTTGTTATTGGTAAATCATCTGATAAAACCCAAACGGAACATATTTGTCAAACCCGTACACTTGCCATGCACCTTCGTTTACACCTCAGTCTTTTTTCAAACTCTCTTAATAGATAACATATGCGATATATGAGTATAAACTCTTATGTTTGAGGAAGAACAACACAATCAAAAAGTACAAATTCAAGCATGGTTTATTAAACTTGTAGAAGAGATCAGAAATTCCGCACCTCTTGCGAATTTGAACACGTGAAGCCCTGTCGTTGTATAGCATAAAATGACAAAAATACCCCTGCAGAAGCATTGTGCAATGGAATAGAAGCTATTATAAATGGGATGAAAATCCGTTGTTCCAAAATCTCATGTCTCATATCTTTTACACCAATGAAATCAAGGGTCTGTTTGTTAGTAACTTAACAGAGTTTAATGAGACTTACAACTTATTCAGTGAGCTATACAAGACTGTTTATTAGTGGCTTAATAATATAGAAAATGACTTATTCAATAAGTTTTTGGGGAAGATTTTTTATGTAGAAAACCAATTTTTTCCCCTAAACTTACCCTCCTAATTATAAACACGTTTCTTCCATGTATGAAAAAACCCTCTAAAAAATTACAATCTATACAAACAAATTAATCCACATACACATCTTTATTCATACAAGACATAATAGAAAACAAATCAAACAACGACAAATCAGATTTTTATATATTTTAAATTTGTCTAACTTAAATCTATATTCCAATAGGAGGTGAGAATTTGGGATACGAGATTTTTATCGGAAAGTTAAAATGTAAGAGCATCTCCAACAGATTCTCCAAAAAATTTCTAAAATGGAGAACCAAAGTTTAAAATATCTAACAAAAATTGCGTTCATCTCCAACAGATTCTCCATTTTGGAGATGACATCATTACTTATATTATTAAAATAATGTATATATCTAATAAAATATTATTTCTCTTTCCTACACATTTTATTTCAAGATTTCTTATTGATGAAATATAATAAAAAACAATTTATTTCTCATGGTAATCATTTTTGGAGACTTCTCCAAATTTGGAGAAAAATACACTCTCTCTTCTACTTTCTCCATTTTGGAGAAAGATTTGAAGAATCTGTTGGAGAAAAACAATGGCCAAAATTCTCATTTTTTTTCATTTTGGAGAAGGTGTTGGAGATGCTCTAATATATGACAAAAATACCCCTATGAAGTTAAAACGTCATTAGTTATTAATTAATACAAAAAGACGTAGACTTAAGAAGATTATTCGATTTCCATTTTGCGAACAAATTCAGAGACTCGTCCCCATTGTTTCTCTCACTTCCCCCCCAAATTTCCACAATATCACACACTTGATTCCAGGTAAAAAACGGTTCATATTCACCTCAATCATATATTCAATTGTTCATATCTTGTTCATTGTTGCTTTCGCGCTTTTATTTGCTACCGAATGATCTAAATTTGTTTACGTATGTTGATAATTTGTGTACTTGAACAATCTGGACTTATAGTTTAAGACTTGTGATTACGGAATTAGGTTTTTGAGTAGTCATAAGTGCACAATTTTGTAGGTTGATGATATTGTAGTGCTGGAAGTTTATTTTTTGAAGTTGTGTATGAACTGATTGTTTGTTTTCTCGTTTTGGACTTTACTTTAAGACTTGTGATTACGGAATTAGTTTTTTGAGTAGTCATAAGTGCACAATTTCGTAGGGTTGATGCTATTGTAGTGCTGGTAGTTTATTTTTTTTGAAGTTGTGTATGAACTGATTGTTTGTTACTTTGTTTCCTCGTTTTGGACTTTACTTGAAGACTTGTGATTATTGAATTAGGTTTTTGAGTAGTCATAAGTGCATAATTTCGTAGGGTTGATGGTATTCAAGTGATGGAAGTTTATTTCTTGAAGTTGTGTATGAACTGATTGTTTTTTTGTTTGAATGAATTAGGTGTGGTTAGAGATCGTAATCGGTGTAAGAATTAGAAATGAGTGTGGTTGGGTTTGATATTGGGAATGAGAACTGTGTTATTGCGGCTGCAAGGCAGGGTGGGATTGACGTGTTGTTGAATGATGAATCGAAGCGTGAGACTCCGGCTGTGGTGTCATTTGGTGAGAAGCAGAGGTTTTTGGGTTCTGCTGGGGCTGCATCTGCTACTATGAATCCGAAATCAACTATTTCTCAGGTTAAGAGGTTGATTGGGAGCAAGTATAAGGATGAGAATGTGCAGAAAGATCTTAGGTTGTTACCTTTTGAGACTAGCATGTCTCCAGATGGTGACATTTTGATTCATTTACAGTACTTGAATGAGAGATGGACTTTTACGCCAGTTCAAATTTTGGGGATGTTGTTAGCACATTTGAAGCAAATGGCTGAGAAAAATCTTGAGTCCCCTGTTGTGGACTGTGTGATTGGAATTCCGTCGTATTTTACAGGCTTTCAAAGGCGTGGGTATCTTGATGCTGCATTTATTGCTGGTTTAAGACCTTTGAGATTGATGCATGATTGTACTGCCATTGCATTAGGTTACGGTATGTACAAGACTGAGTTCTCCAATTCAGAACCCACTAACGTTGTGTTTGTCGACATTGGGCACTGCGACACTCAGGTGACTGTTGCGGATTTTGAACAAGGGCAAATGAAAATACTGTCCCATTCTTTTGATCAGCACTTGGGAGGTAGAGATTTTGATGAAGTTTTGTTTAAATATTTCGCAGCCCAATTTAAAGAACAGTACAATATCGATGTTTACTCCAATACTCGTGCTTCTATAAGGCTTAGGGCATCGTGTGAGAAGTTAAAGAAAGTTCTGAGTGCCAATGCAGAAGCACCACTTAGTATCGAGTGTCTAATGGACGAGAAGGACGTGAAAGGTTTCATAACGAGGCACGAGTTTGAGAATCTGTCGGTGGAGTTGTTAGAAAGGGTTACTTTTCCTTGCCGTAAAGCTGTAAATGACTCTGGCCTAACTTATGATAAGATATATTCTATTGAGCTTGTTGGTTCTGGATCTCGCATACCAGCTATTATGAGAAAATTAACTTCGCTCTTCGGGAAAGAACCAAGAAGGACTCTAAATGCTAGTGAATGTGTTGCTAGAGGATGTGCTCTTCAATGTGCAATGCTTAGTCCAACTCTCCGAGTTAGAGACTATGAGGTTTGTCTCTATTTTGTTTATCCACCACAAACCTAATGCTTTTCATGCACTTGCTTCTATTTATATTGTTTTCTAAGTATGTAATATTTATATACAACAAATGAAATCACCCACCCTTCTCACCTTGGTGAGGTTTGGACCCTTGACCTCCTGAAAGGCTGGGCTCTACTGATAACTCAGATACTGTTAGGCCAAAGACCCTCTGGTTCTGTTTATATTGTTGTTGCTTACTCATATCTAGTTTCTCAAAATTTTAATGTTTCTGTTTACTCTTATCTAGATTTTGGTACACCACCATTACGTTTTACTTATAAAAGGAGGGGGTAAATGGTTAATTTTTTTTTATCTCTTGTCTGGAATAAGACCAGGGGTATTTTGGGTTTTCTTTGCTGTTTTCAATAAGGGTGGGAACTTTTTTAGTTGGGGGGAGCGTATTCTGTTGGGCATTCATTTTTGTGTCAATTGTAATTTGAGCTCTGCTTTGGGAGAGACCATGGCCTCTCGAATGCCATTGGCGTAACGTTGTTTCCAATTTCTCAATACAACTCAACCTTTCCAGCCCTAGTTTACACCAAATTGGTATCAGAGCAGCAACGTTTGTTTCAGGGATGCCGACTCGTAGTGTACAATCGAGAGTGGATGATCTGGAGAGTAGCGTTGGTTCGATAGAGAAAGGGATGATGACAATGCTCGAGCAAATGGAGAGAATCCTGAAGCAACAGGATGAAGTGACGAGTAAACTGAACTCGTTACTTAATTCTGTGGATGGAGATGCATCTGGATCGAACGGGAAAAAAGAAGGCAACAGAAGGTTACGATCCAAATCGTTTTCTAGCGGTGAAAGGGAGAAAGTTGGAGATACCTGCGTTTGATGGGACAAATCCCGATGGGTGGATCCTCAGAGCTGAACGTTATTTTTCGCTTAATCGTCTAAGTCAGGAAGAGCAGATAGACGTATCATTCATAGCCTTTGAAGGAGACGCCTTTAAGTAGTTCCAGTGGGAGAATAAGAGGCATCCAACCACTCGATGGGAAGATTTGAAACGGATGATGCTTCGACAATTCAGATCGTTAGCAGCGGGGTTGTTATGCGAGCAATTTCTGGCAATTAGACAAGAGGGAACGATTGATGAATATCGGAGTGTTAGAATAACCAATACTGTTTTTATATGTATAAAACAGGAGGGTGAACCCTCTATATATACAAGACAAAAAGAGTACTAGTTATTCTAACATGATATCAGAGCCCTAATGGAACCCTAATCGCTGCCGCCATCGGAACCCTAGCCGTCGTTGCCGGAACTCGCCGAAACCCTAGCCGCCATCGCCGAAACTCTACCTGCCTCTGTCCACATCTGCTTTCCCCGTTCAGATCTGCCGCCGCTGTCCCGGTCCAGATCTGCTGTCCCGGTCCAGATCTGTTGTCCAGAACCTCATCGTTGTCCAGAACTGCTGCTGTCTTTGTCTTCCAGATCTGCTGCTGCCTTTGCCTTTCAGATCTGCCGCTGCCGCCACCGTCCAGATTAGCACCGTCGTCCAGATCTGATCTCCGTTGCCGGAATTTGTCTCCGGCCACCATCTGTAGTATTTTTCAGTCCCTAACCATCTGAGGTATTCTTTTATCATACTCTCCTGCCCCGCTTTAATCCTCGGTTTGTTTTAAACCTGTAATTGTCCAATGGGAGACGAAAAGAAGACTGAATCTGCTCCAGGGAGTCAAATTGCTTCTGGTATAATCAACTTTGCTTCGGTTTTACGCATTCCTGTGAAACTCGACTCTAGTAATTGGAGTTCTTGGAGTCTATTCGTTCAGAAAGGTCTTGCAAGCGTAGACAAATCAGATCATCTGACTAAACAGCCTCCTGATTCGATTCTCCGGGAATGGTATATTGATGACAGTGGAATTCAGATGGCCTTGTGGAATGCTATGGAACCACAAATATTTACCATTGCTCGAAACTTTCCCACTGTGAAAGAAATGTGGGATCATCTTTCCTCATCCTTCTCAGCAAAGGAATCTCTATCTCATGCATATTCTGTGGTCCAAGCCTATAGCAGAGCCGAGCAAGGTGACTCTTCATTCACCGACTATTTTACCCGATTCTCAAAACTTCGGGATGAACTACGGACCATGTTTCCACCCACTACTGATTTGAAGATTCAGGAGGAGCGGAACGACAAGATGGATGTAATGATGTTTATTGCTGGTCTGTCACCTAAATACTCTAATGCTCGCCCCTTATTGTTGAGCAACCCTACCGCTACATCCTCTGTTGCATCCACGTATCATCTGTTACGGGAAATGTATGGTCCGGATGCAATCACTACTGACACATCTGCCATGCATACTTCTACTGGCAGGGGCATACTTCTACTGGTAGGTAGGCATGGAAATGGGCCCCGACCCGTCGGGGAACCCGGTCCACCCGCCACGATCGGGGATGGGGATTCCCCGCTAAACCGGGGATGGGGACGGGGACGGGGACGGGGATCCCCGTTTGTCTCAAATCGGGGACGGGGACGGGTATCGCACTCCCCTCCCCGCCCCGTCCCCGTTATATATTTTAATTAATATTTAATATATATTATTTATTTAAACTAAATCGATAATTCATAATTTCCTATTTCCTAACTAGGTTTATAATATAAGATTGTTATTTTTTGAATGTTAGTATGCATTTTGGATGTCAATCAAAATACAATTACTCGATATGGTTTTGAATATTACTCGATATCTTTTGGTACGTGTGAAGTTAAGTTTTTTTTTTCCCGAATTCGGTTGAATTTCTTTTGGTTTTAAGTTATTATTTATTATATGATGTTGTGATTTTTTTATACTAGATTAAATTTCTTTCGATTTTAGGTTTATTGGAAATGTGTGATATTTAAACATGTGTGGTGTCTCATATATTTGATTTAAATAGCTTACATAAACGGAAAAGGAAATCCCCGTTTCCCCGTTGGAGATCCCCGTTCCCCGTTGGGGATGGGGATGGGGATGTGATCATATTCCCCAGCGGGGACGGGGATGGGGATGGGGATGGGGATGAAGATGAGGGATTGGGGACGGGGACGAGGATGGGGATTGAGGTCCCCGCCCAATTTCCATGCCTACCGGTAGGGGTACTGGCCGAGGTTCTCATGTTTTTCCAAAGAAGGGTATTGGACGTAGAAGTGGTATTCAGTGTAACTATTGCAAGGAATTCGGACACACGAAGTGGAATTGTCCGAATCGTCCTCCTGGATCTCAACCACCTCCTCGTTCCAAAGCTCGAATTGCCACTACTGGTGAGCTTGCTGATCAAACTCCAGCTTACACTCTTAATGAGGAGGACTATCACCGACTCCAGCAACTTCTAGTCTCCCGGTCGATCTCCCCTACTCCGCACACCAACTCGGCCAATTCAGGTACGTTTTCCAGTCTTGATTCATCTTGGGTTATTGATTCTGGAGCTACTCATCACATGACTGGGAATCAAGGTATCCTTTCTAGTCTACATAAAGCTTTCCATCCACCCGTTCGTATTGCTGATGGATCTTCATGCCCAGTTCAGGGCATTGGATCCATTAACAATTCAACAAATCTACGCCTCTTCTCTATTTTGTTTGTTCCTAACTTTCCTGATAATCTTTGTTCAGTAAGTCAAATTACAAAACAAAATAATTGTCGTGTAACCTTTTTTCCTACTCACTGTATTTTTCAGGAACTGGGGACGAACCGACTGATTGGCACAGGCTTTGAATCAAGAGGTCTCTACCGTTTATCCTTACCTCCACGTCCTACAACAAACATATGTGATTCTAGTATAAGGGAGGCTCATTGCCGGCTAGGCCATCCCTCTACAGCAGTTCTGAGACAACTGAGACCGGATTTTCCACTTTCGTCTATTAATTTTCATTGTGAGTCATGTCAGCTTGGTAAACACACCAGACGTCCCTACCCTCTAGAGTGTCTAGTAGAGTCACTTTTTCTTTTGAACTCGTGCATTCCGATGTATGGGGTCCTTGCCCTACAACATCCACTTTAGGTTTTCAGTACTTTATTACTTTTATTGATGATTATTCTCGTGCTACTTGGGTTTATTTATTAAAATCTCGTCGTGAAGTATTTACCATTTTTTGCGAGTTTCATTCATATATTCAAACCCAATTTAACTCATCAATCAAAACTTTACGATCCGATAATGCAAAGGAATACTTCTCTACTGACTTCTCTTCGAATTCGAAAACACACGGCATTGTTCATGAATCTTCGTGCGTATATACATCCCAACAAAATGGTGTTGTTGAACGCAAGAATCGCCATTTGTTGGATGTTGCTCGAACAATCATGTTTCAATCCCGTGTCCCTAAACGATTCTGGGGGGACGCGATTCTTACTGCCGCGTATCTTATTAACCGCATGCCTACACTTGTCCTTCATGGTAAATCCCCATTTTCTGTACTCTTTCCTAACGGAACTCCCTTTCCTCTTGCACCCAAATTTTTTGGATGCGTAGCCTATGTTCATGATCATCGTCCACAACTCACTAAACTTGATCCACGAGCCATTCGTTGTGTCTTTCTTGGTTACTCACGAGTCCAGAAAGGGTATCGGTGTTATAGTCCCTCTCTTCACCGCTACTTTACTAGTGCCGATGTCACCTTCCATGAGTCCTGCCCTTACTTCCTCGAACATTCCCATCCCATTTTCGATCCGTTCCCTGATCTTGACATACCCGACTCTCACCTTATTCCCACTTTTCTTGTGTCCGTTGTACCCTCTGTTCCTCCGGTCTCAGACGCTTCGACTCCTGCTACCACGGACCTATCGGCAGCACCTTCGCCGTTACTTTTCACATATGCTCGACGACATAAGGATCACACAAGCAGACCCTCCATCCATTCAACCAATTCACATTAAGACAGACATTCAGCTTGGGGAAGTTCGTGGAGTTTGCTGCACCCTTAGATGGAATTCCCGAAGAGATTTTCTTAAGCCAATTAATAAATGGCTTAGAGAATACGATTAAGGCAGAAGTGCATCTGATGAATCCAATTTCTCTGAGTGACGCGATGGAGTTAGCATCGAAGATCGAGGTAAGGAATAAGTTGGTGGGAAGAGATCGAGTTCCATTCTCCAGTAGGTAGGAAGTAGGAAGAATCCGAATTCTGGACCAGAGAGTCGTAGTACAACATTCCACTTTGCGGTATCTTCCAATTCGTTCGCGAAACCCGCAACTGAGTTTAGGAGATTTTCCGATCACGAGGTCCAACAGAAGCGGGCGTTGGGCCTATGTTATCGTTGCGACGAGAAATACTCGCCGGGGCACAAATGCAAGAAGGAGATGAGTGTGATCTTAGTCCAGGAGGAAACGAGAGAGGAAGGAGAACCTATGGAAGAAGAGAAGTCGTTGAATAGGGTTGATGTGATGGATCTGGGCCAGAAAGTAGAGGTACATCTGAACTCTGTGGTGGGATTAACTAATCCTAAGACAATGAAAATGGAGGGAGTGGTAGGGGATCAGATGGTGGTAGTCCTCATCGATAGTGGAGCTACTCACAACTTCATCTCAAAGGAAGTTGTAGGGTAGTTGTGTTTGGAAGTAGAGAAGACTAAGGAGTACACAATCACGATGGGAACGGATAAGACTGTTCAAGGAGAAGGTATATGTCAGCATGCAACACTTACGATACAAGGGTTGGACGTAATAGAAGAATTTTTGCCCATTCAATTGGGTAACAGCGACGTGATATTAGGGATGCAGTGGCTGGAATTGCGAGGAGCCACCTATATTAATTGGAAGCAACAACTAATGAAATTCACTATAGGTGGGGGATCTGTATCGTTGAAAGGAGATCCGTCGTTGGGCAGATCGAAAGTTTCGCTCAAAACTATGGGAAAAGAGATACAACAAGAGGGACACGGTGTTTTAGTGGAGCTGGGATCGTGTGAAGCAGGAGATGAAACGGACAAGGGGAGTGATTCAGCTCTCAAACCTTTGTTAAAGGAGTATGACCGTGTTTTTAACATGCCATCGGGATTACCTCCGGTTCGAGGAAAAGAGCATGGGATCACAATGAATGTCACGCCCTACAGGTACCCGCATTACCAGAAGATGTTAGATGCAGGGGTGATCCGCTCTAGTTCGAGCCCATTTTCGAGTCTGGCCCTGTTGGTGAAGAAGGACAGAAGCTGGAGGTTTTGTATAGACTGCAGAGCTTTAAACAAAGCTACGGTAGTTGATAAATTTTCAATCCCTGTCATAGATGAGTTGCTCGATGAACTACATGGTGCTCGAGTGTTCTCGAAACTGGATCTGAAGTCCGGTTACCATCAGATCAGGATGGTCAAGGGAGATGTTCAAAAAACAGCTTTTCGTACTCACGAAGGACATTACAAGTTTCTTGTAATGCCCTTCGGGTTGGTAAACGCTCCGGCCACCTTTCAGGATTGATGAATGAGGTTTTTCACAATGTTCTACGAAAGTTCGTATTGGTATTCTTCGACGATATACTAGTATATAGTAAATCGATCGAGGAGCATTTAGAACACCTTAGGGTGGTTCTGGAAATTTTAGCCCAACAGCAGTTGTACGCAAACAGGAAGAAGTGTGGGTTTGGCAAGACAAAGTTGGGCTATTTGCGGCACATGATTTCTGGTGGAGTTGAGGTGGATAGTTCCAAAATCAGAGCTATAATTGACTGGAAAACACCGACGACAGTCTCGGAATTACGAGGTTTCTTAGGCTTGTCGGGCTATTACAGGAAGTTTGTAAGAGGTTACGGATCAGTAGCCAACCCACTTACTGACCCACTTACTGATTTACTCAGAAAGAATCATTTCCAATGGACAGAGACAACCCGATCTGCTTTCGAGGAACTTAAAAAATTATTGTCTTCGGCACCCGGTTCTGAAATTGCCCAATTTTTCCTCAGACTTTGTCGTCAAAACTGATGCTTTGGGGTACGGTTTGGGGGTGTGTTGATGCAGAATGAGCAACCAATAGCCTACTTTAGCCAGGCGTTGGGACTAAGGGCCAGACAAAAGTCGGTATACGAAAAAGAATTAATGGCAATTGTCTTTGCCATTCGAAAATGAAGACCATACTTGTTGGGGAGACACTTCACGGTGCGTAGTGACCAAAAAAGTCTTCGATTCTTGCTGGAGCAGAGGTCGAGCCGGAGTATAAAAAATGGGTCAGTAAGTTGCTAGGATACGATTTTTCGATCGTCTACAAGCCCGGGAGTGCTAATCGGGCAGTCAATGCTCTCTCTCGAAAGGCGGAATTAGTTGAATGTTCGACTATTGGAGGGCCTCAATGGAGGCAATGGGACAGCCTTAAGCAAGAAATTGATTTTGAATTGAGGCAAGATTTGTTGTTATATAGGGATCGATTGGTTCTCTCCAGAAAATCGAAATTCATACTCCTTATCTTCGAAGAATTTCACAGCTCCCCCATAGGTGGTCATGGTGGAGAAGATCATTCTTATCAACGGATCGCAGCTGAGGTGTTTTGGGTGGGTATGAGAAAAGATATCGGAGATATGGTTAAAAGATGTGAAGTTTGTCAAAGAAACAAAAACTTAAGCGGGTCTCCAACGGGTCTGCTACAACCTTTGGCTCTTCTCTCTACGGTTTGGGAGGAAATATCGATGGATTTTATCGAAGGGTTACCTCGATCGAATAGCATGAGTTCTATCCTAGTGGTAGTCGATCGTTTTAGTAAGTATGCCCACTTCATCGGCTTCAAGCATCCCTTTGACGCTCAGTCGGTAGCAAATGTCTTCACTAAAGAAATCATCCGACTTCATGGGGTTCCTCAATCGATAGTATCCGATCGAGATAAGATATTCCTTAGCGGGTTCTGGAAGGAGCTTTTCAAGTTGCAGGGGTCAAACTGAACTATAGTACTGCCTACCACCCGCAGTCTGATGGACAGATAGAAGTGGTCAACAAGTGTCTAGAGCAGTACCTACGATGTTGGGTTTCAGATAGACCAAAACAGTGGAGTAAGTGGCTAGCGTGGGCTGAGTTGTTAAAAGCACAGTGTCGTATGAAACAACAAAAAGACCTTCGGCGACAAGAGGTCATATTTGAGGTTGGGGACTGGGTTTTTCTGAAGCTGCGTCCCTATCGTCAGAAATCGTTGATTAAGGGAAACAATCCGAAGCTGTTAGCCCATTTCTATGGCCCTTACAGGATTTTAGAGAAGATAGGAGGTGGCTTACAGATTAATCTTACCAGAAGGAGTTAAGATCCATCCGGTATTTCATGTCTCGCAATTAAGACAGGCTGTGGGCATCTGTTTTTCAGCTAATGACATTCCTACACAACTTTCGGATAAAATGGTGTTTCAAGCCGAACCAGAGGAGAGGACCTGATGGATGTGCGTGTGGTTCCTAATGGTGATCCGGGTCAGTTGGAAGTATTGGTGAAATGGAAGGGCCTGTTCGATTTTGAGTCTTCTTGGGAGCTCTTGGATCCCCTACTGCAACAATTTCCTGATAAGCACCTTGAGGACAAGGTGCTTTCTTTGGGGGGAAGTATTGGTACACCACCATTACGTTTTACTTATAAAAGGAGGGGTAAATAGTTAATTTCTTTTTATCTCTTGTCTGGAATAAGACCTAGGGGTATTTTGGGTTTTCTTTGCTGTTTTCAATAAGGGCGGGAACCTTTTTAGTTGGGGGGAGCGTATTATGTTGGGCATTCATTTTTGTGTCAATTGTAATTTGAGCTCTGCTCTGGGAGAGACCATGGCCTCTCGAATGCCATTGGAGTAACTTTGTTTCCAATTTCTCAATACAACTCAACCTTTCCAGCCCTAGTTTACACCAGATTTTCATTTGTTAACACATCTTTTCTTCTCCCTCTCACATGCCCTGGTCATCACGGAAAAAGCCGCTCTACTCTTTAGGGTAGAGGCTACGCTTGTCTATATCTTACACCCCCACCCCAGCCTTTGGGTGGGATATACTGGGTTCGTTTGGTTTGGTTTACGTTTGTCTGTAATGTTCCATTTCTTTTGCATAATCTTGTTGTATGTCATCCTCATTTTTATAGACATATTTCTAATAAATGGACTGTTCAAAGGACATAAAATTTATTTACGTTGAACCTTCCATATTTTGCACTTGAGTTATGTTATATCTTTATTTTTTATAAAGACAACTATGTAATGTGGGTGGTTCTTCAAAAGTAGAACACCAAGTCAATTAAGAGTACCATAACTGCACGGTCTATGATGTGAACTTATTCAGTTAACTGTACCGTAACTATTAGTTTGTGTGATTGGTCTTAATTCTTATATATATTGGTGCAAGCATAATTTTCCAGAAAATAGTTGTAGTATAGGAATAGCAAAGTTTTTCTCTCTTGCAATTAAACCTGGCAAATTGTTCAATATATAGAGGCTTATTTACTAATGGAGGAAGATTCCATATCATATTTTATCTTTCATGCTTCCTTCATGAGGGGAGGCTGGGAGCCTTTCCTGGTAACATTTTCACATGAACTTGTTATTTAATCATCTTTTTTGGCTTGCAATTATTTTGTATTCTTTTGAGTGCCTTTTGACAAATGCTGAAATCTGGCATAAATGAAGACCATATAACTGAATCATCTGGTGTAGTGGATTGGCTGTCGTGGTTAGCATACGTGACAAAAATCACAGTGTACTCGTGAGTTGATATACTGGTTAGGGACAAAAACTGAGTGTACTTATCTTTAGGTTAGGCCTTTGAGAAACAGTTCCATATTCTCCGACTAGGATGAATAGGCAATGAACTGCATGATGTTCATTTTAATCTAGCTGAGAGTCTGTTTGAAACTTGATTGCCTTCTCTTGCTTTTTTCCTTTTTGGACAAAACTTGATGAGACTAGCATTTTGCATGCATCCTTAAACAGCTTCTCAGTAATTTACTCCTGTTATGTTTTTATGGACTTATGCATGTTTTCCTATTTTTTGCAGGTTCAGGATTCATTACCTTTCTCAATAGGGGTCCTTTTAGATGAAAGTAATAACAACACACACCCCAATTGCCTCTTTCCAAAAGGAAGTCCATTTCCAAGCGATAAGATGCTTACATATCATAGAAGCAATACTTTTTATTTGAAAGTTCTCTGCAAGATGGACATCCCTGCAGGAATATCACCTATTGGCTATTTCATGGTAAGAATCTCGCATCTGTACTTGTGCTTGCTATAGTTTGTCCGTTCATGCCTTGAGGTAACTGTCAAATGTTCTTTTAGATTGGTCCGTTGCAAACCTCTGGTGATGGAAAAGCGAAGGTCAAAGTTAAAGTATGCATTAACATCCATGGAAATTTTCAAATAGAATATGCGTCAGTAAGTATTGCTTCTTTCCCAGAGGTTGAACATGAATGAATTAGTCCTGTTGCAGGAATGACTTGATTTAAAAACATTATGATATCTTTCTTTATTGTGTTTGTGGCTTCAGCTTTTAGAAGATTCCCACTCTTCAAGTAATAATGCTCATCTGCACTCAGAGAAGATGGTGGCCAACA
The DNA here is from genome assembly GCA_023525745.1 of Arctium lappa. Taxonomy (NCBI): domain Eukaryota; kingdom Viridiplantae; phylum Streptophyta; class Magnoliopsida; order Asterales; family Asteraceae; genus Arctium; species Arctium lappa. The sequence goes on along the minus strand of CM042059.1, from coordinate 2,212,964 downwards.
GTCATACGTCTACTGATGCTGCTGATCATAAGTCTGTCGATACTAGCCCATCTACTACTTATCATGTAAGTGAAATCAATGCCCATTTTAAATTATCATTATGAAAGGATAAAGAGGACGCATTTTTGTTTATGTACCTTTTGGTTTCATTTACACCAACACATATCAAGATTTTGTTCTAAAAGTTACAAGTATACATTTTCCCTAAGACAGTTCTACTTGTAATATTGATGTTGTATTTGTTTCAATTCATTGCGTTTTGCTAAGAGTGATTGATTTTTTGAACCATCATATTTGTTTTTCGCTGCAAAATAACCATTTTTTCTTGTGAAAATGCCTAAAGAACATTATATTACAAGAATGAGAAACTTTGGACAAAATCTAGAAATGTACATGTAAAAATATCGCCGAACTTGGTACTCTTTGTCCAAAAACTGGCTCTTCCGAAATGTGCTTTTTTGGCATTTCCACAAGAAGATGGCTTGTTTGCAACAAAAAGTCAAGTACAAATTGTTCGAAAATTCAATAGAGACAAAAATATTTGGAATGGAGAGGCTTTCACCTTTGAACATTATCCTTGATGACTTTTAAGCATCGGTCCAAAGGTGTGCATGTGCAATGGCTGATCCAGAAATATTGATGATGGGGGTCGGAATTTAAGTAACATAATAGTATATAATATATGATAAAAGTTGAATAAAAAAGTATAGAAATTAATATAAGAATCATTACTATCACTACCAGTTCCGGATGTTGGTACTTTTATTTTCAGAAGAATTTCTATTTTTTTAGCGAAATAATCAAATAATTGACAATTAAGCCAAAAACTATTCATAATTAGGCATATTGTTTCTTTTCAGGGAAGCTTTATGTATTAATTGGACAAGCTCATGATACAACATTGTTTCACTATGCAGGCTGATGAAAGGAGAAAGGGGCGAGCCTGGAGGCAAAATGTTGAGGTTTCTGAGAATTTCTATGCCACGACAAAAAGAGACAAGCTACGTGAGGCTCAAGAGACAGAACAGAAGTTGGCATGGCAAGACATAAAGGTGGAACAAACCAAGGAAAAAAGGAATACCCTTGAGTCTTTTGTTTACGATGCTCGTAGCAAGGTACTTGTTTCGTTGTGATATTCACATCAATGCTCTTTGCATTTTCGTTTCATTTGTGTTGGTAGTTATTAAAGAGAAAAGAATTTTCCAGTCTATCTGCGTCACTAGTAACCTTTTTACAGAGAGTAAACATGTCTGACCTGATTATGTTGTCTGCTTGCACACCACTTAATCGTGCACACACCATCAACCATTATTCTACCTGTTATATTTCCTGATTACCTGTTATATTACCTATCTTATTGCCTTCTTGCACACACCTTTGTTTCATGCACAAGCCGGGGGTCTCATGGAAACAACCTTTCGATAATAACGGTTGAGGCAAGGTCTGCATACATCCTACCCCTTCTGGTCCTACTTTCGAGTGGGATATATTGAGTTCATTTGGTTTGGTTTTATTTGACGACTTTATATGCTTGTTGAGGTCTCTAATGTGTTAGCTACTTATTCGTGCACATGCAAGCTTGAGCTTATTGTAGCTAGATAGCTTGCTCTCCCTTTAAGTACGTTTATATGTATTTAAGAACAGACATAACGTGCAACCAAGTAGAAGAAAGACTCCGCGTCCTCCCATATACACTAGGGGATCATGTATGGATAATTACGTTTTTGTTCTTTAAAAGTCCATCTTACTGGTTTCTGTTTAGGGCTATGGCTTTTTGATTATGACTTCGTCGTTAGGACCAATAATAACCAAACAACTCAATATATCCACCCGAAAGTAAGGCTGGGAGGGGTGAGTGAGATGTACGCAAGCCTGTCCTAAACCTCAAAGGGTAGAGCAGTTTTTTCCGTGAATACCCCCAGCTTGTGAAAAAGTGTGACCGAAAAGTAAGACGTACTAAGACTAGTAAATAGTAAGCAACGAGAAAAAGGAGTAAGAAACATAGAAAATGCAAGGAAAAACACAAATCCCTCCATCTATTGTAAGCCTCAATTGATGCATTCAGTAGTACATGCAAAAAAGAAGGCTGGTACCACACAAGCAAAAATAAAGGCCGAGAAACGGATATATAAGACAGGAAAACTGTTGTCCCTAATTGGATGGCTTATCGTTTTCTTTTGCAATGTGATGAAACAACCAATGCACTGAAATAACATCAAGCAGTTTTAAAGCTGGCAAAATTACAAGTGAAAATTCATCAATGCTTGTTTAAATCTTTTTTCTCTGCCCATCATCATCATCATCATCATCATCTGTCAACGAATAAGATAACCGTGTGATGCAGCTCTTAAACTGATTAATTCTTTTGATTTCGTGCATTGCTTACAAATTAATGGAATTTGTGTAATTTAGATTTTGAGTTCCTATCGGAGCTTTGCCACAAATTCGGAGAAGGATGGAATCTCTAAAAGTCTGCAAGAAACCGAGGAGTGGTTATATGAAGACGGTGATGATGAAACCGAAGAAGTCTATACCGGAAAACTTGAAGATCTCAGGAAGGTGTCTAGAATATGCTATACTTTTAAGCTACTACTTTTTTTTTTGCATAATAACTTGCACTCATCTAATCTCGTTTATTATGTAGTTATTAGATCCGATTGAAAACAGATACAAAGATGAAAAGGCTAGAGCACAAGCGATCAGAGCTCTGCAAACTTGCGTTGCAGAATATCGTTCTGCTGCAGATTCACTGCCTCCTAGTCTGAAAGAGGAGGTATGATCTAGTCCTTTGATCTCGACTATGTATGCATACCGGACTCGACGGGCAAGAGTGAGATAGGTGGGTGAAAGAAATTGTGGAAGGTTTAAGGGTTTTAATTCGATGAGGGTAGTTTAGTAATTTACCAATTTTGTCCCATCTCCTTATTTTTGTTCCACCTTTTTTGGTTGGACAAAAAAAATGCATTTTTGTCTTGCCCAGTCCCTGTCATGTCTGTCTATTGTCACACCAAATGTGGCACAACAGGTTTTTTGTTTTGTCCTTTGCTGGCCCGTGTACCCGCGTACCAAATGCACCCACGTGCCATATAACCAAACTACAAGTCATCTTTGAAAATGGATTTATTACCCTTTTTGGTCTTAAATCTTTGGAGTAGATTTTTGTTCCGAAACTTGCAGCTACTTATGTAATGAGAAAAGTTCTAGTATGGGATATATGATAATGATGCAATTGAGAGGAAATGATGGCAACTAATCTGGAGAAGGGGACCGTTCGAGTATTAATCATGATATCGGTCCCTTGCTGTCAAGTAATTTAGCTCTTTTTGGCAGGTTAATGAAGAATGCAATAAATCTGAGCAGTGGTTGAACGATTTCTTTCAACAGCAGGAGTCATTGCCCAAGAACGCCGATCCCGTATGCTGGTCAAGTGACATTAACCAAGTAACGGAAGTTTTTGCGAGGTAAGTTTCAACCATTTGTTCTTTGATTGAGGTACTTTTTTTTGGGATAAAGGTGACCGAACCCCTTGGAAAACCCAGTATATCCCACTTAGAGAGGTCGGGCCTTTTGGGTGGGTGGGTTGGTTGGGGGGGGGAGTAGCATGTACGCAGGTCTTGCATCTATCCTAGATATGGGCATGCCCGGTTTTAAAAGGACTGGTCTGGTCTGGTCAACTGCTTGGTCAAAGCAGTCCAAAAAAGTCCCGTACAGGTGCGGGCAGGATACGGGCCGTTAAGCATTAGCGGTCTGGTCTAGTCTGCGGCCTGATGACGTCATGGTCTGGTCCAGGGTCGGTTCTATCTGGACCAAAAAGGTGCGGTCTTTTTTGCCCATTTTTAATCTATCCCAAAGATGTATGCTGACCATGCCTCTACCGTAATGGTTATGAAATCTTGAAACCGAATCAATTTATGCGAACAGGAGTCGGCTAGATTTCGAGTTGAGTTTCAGTCTAGCTCGAGCGTGATGATTGGTTTGAATTGAAATTCGACTTAATCTCAGACACACTAATTGAAGCTCGTAAAATGTCTATATGACATCTAGTCTCCGTTATTTTGTAGAAAACGAAGCTTTAGTCATCTTCATCATCCTATATATAACACGAAGAATTGTGCAAATTTGCGTTTAGTTGACTGCTTGTATCATTAAAACCGTAAATCATCATCTTTTTGCCTTGTCAACTCTTCGTTCATTTTCTTCAGGGCGTGCGAACATATAATGAGCTCGAAATCTTCATCACCGAAGTACGAAGACACCATGAACTCGGACCAAACGGACCACCGTGACGACATGCAAGTAGACTAATGCCGTAAATCTCTTTAGATTGACGGGATCAAACATACGATCTATAACGTTCATGGATGATGGCTTAGCCAACTAAGCTACGTTGACTTCCGCTATTTTTTGTCGAGTAAATAACACAAATCATTCATAATCAGGATTTTGGAGGTGAAGTTCGAACGATATATGCTACGGTGCTACCTTTTGCCTTTTGTGATCTTTCGTGTCATTTTTTGACAACTTGGCGGTACATTGCAAATGCCGAGCACAACGATTCGATTTCGAATATTTTGTAAATTTTCGTTCTTTATGCTTCTTACTCTTCATTTTATAGTCGCTTTTTTCTACTCCATTGACTGAAATAGTCAATATTTTGCAAGTTGCACCTTAATAACTTGCGAAACCTACTTTTATGAATTTAATATTCATAAACCACCATTTTTGTAGAAATACTGATGTCAGTGATGTGGCAAGTAACACTTTAGCAAGTTACATAAGTAACACTGCTACGTTAGCATTTAACACGTGGCATTTTACAAACATGCAAATGTTGAGTAGATTTCACAAATTCTTACTTGTGAAATTTTATTTCAGTCAATTATGTAGAAAAACGTCTATAAAATGAATTGGGAGGTCAAAAATGACTTTTTTTTGACAATTTCCTCTCATTTTTGCATAAGCCCGAGTGATTCACTGAAACAACGGTCTTTGTCTTTTTGAGATGGAAGACATGTCTGTATACACCTTGCAAGCCTAGAACCATGCCAGGCCTAAAAGTCTGATCGAGCCAAGTTTTTTTTTCTTTTCAAAACTCTGGGTCTAAAAAAGCCCGGTCGGACCTATTTTTTCACCCAAAACACCCGCTTTTTTTGTTTCGACATAGAAGGCTTGCATCATGTACATGTCTATTTACGAGTGGGATATACTACGTTTGTTTAGTTTGATCTGTAATCAACTTTTTTAACGAATTTCTCATATTTATTGGAAACATGATAACAATAAATTCAAAATATACGAGGTATCGATGATTGTATCTGAATCCAAATGATTCGTTGACTGAGCCATTGACTTTGACTTTCTCTCAATCTTTCTGAATACTTTCTTTTTTTGCTTCCCATTTATCCAATCGATTGTTCGCCTTTTCCACCTGATTTTTTACAATTTCGAACAAAAAACGAGTTTTTAATTCAAGAAATTATAAATACGAAAATACTCGTATTACTCCTCCCAAAATAAGTGTCCACTTTCAGAAATAAATGTCTAATTTCCCATTCTACCCTTAATTATCAGATGAATAAAATTTCTCTTTTTATAGTTAAGAGTAAAATTGTCATTTTGTTAATTAAAAAGTGCAATAGTCACACATTTATAAAACTGTGTGCCTTTTTTATTGTAGACATTTATTTCGGGACTGACGGTGTATTATTTTACCTCTTTATTCCAGTCTGTTCGATATGTCGACCATATTAGAATAATCGTCTGCATTCCCGTTCCTCCGATCATTCCGGACCATATTCCCTGTTCGACCAGATGAATCTTATGAGAACTTTGTTTTACGACATAATGTTTGATATCAACTCGTAAAAAGGGCAAAATGTAACGAAGTTTGTCTTGGTTCTTATTTAGTGTAACAACATTTTCTTTTTCAATCATTGTAACAAAGTTTCAACATTTGCTAATTAACAGACAAAGTTCAAAAAATTACTGATTTTTTTTACCATTTGATGACGTGGATGTCAAATTTATCGTCCACTTTACTGTAACCCTTTTGTAAATGGTTATCCACGTCATCAAATGATGCAAGATCAACGTGTTAGCGGTTGAAACAGGTACAAAGTAGGAAATTTTAAAACTCCGTTAAATAGATTGAGAAAAAAAAAATTATTTCGTACACCAGATAGGAACTAAGCCAATTTTTTTTGCGTTGTGATGCATTTATGTCGTTTTTTGAAAATACAGAAAAGCTCAACGAAGGTTTATATACGATACCTTGACTCCGAAGTTGAAATAAAAACCGAGAACGCATCCGATGGGAATCCCTACTATGTAATAGCATCCGACATTCACGTACGCCACATACGCTTGCCATCCGCACCCGACAGCCACACCTTCGATCCATTTTTCGTGTCAGCTTATAAGTGTCCATATTTCTGTTTTACTTAAATCCTAAAATAGAGATGCACAACTGCACAAGACTCGAGTCTTCCAAGCCCGTTTTCAGAGAGCAATAAAAAATCTAGGGCTTCTTAAAGCCCGAAGCTGGCCAGGCTTTCTCGTTGAAAAGGGCCCGATCAAACTTTTTCGGGCTTAATCGAGCTCTTCCAATTCTAACTAAGCTTTTTTAGGTCGGGCTTTCTGAGCTGGGCTTAGATAGGTCTGGTGCCAATATTTTGGCCCGCTCGGGCTTTGAAGCCTGACCTGGACTAGCCTTCGGGCCAGGCTTCGGGTTTGGACTTTTTTTGCATCTCTGTTTTAAAAGAGTGTGTACTTTTAAAAATAAATGTCTACTTTCCAATTTATCTTTAATTATAGATGGAGAAATTAATTACTTAGGGGTTGTTTGTTTACCTCTTAATGGTTCCATTAAGAGGCAACATCTGAATAGCTGAAAGGTGAATTTCGTTTGGCAAAAAAAAGTCTGACTCTTAATGGTTCCAAAACCCTCTTAATGATTTTGTATCATGGGTCTCCCTTAACCATTAAGCTTCCTTATTTCATTCTGAACAATTACCAAACAAACATATTTTATTTTGCACTATATCATAATTGTTTCTTAATCATTCTGACCACTTAATCATTCAGCAACTGCCAAACAACCCCTTACTCTATTATTAAGAGTAAATCTGTCATTCTGTTAATTAAAAAAATGTAATAATTACATCTCTAAAACTGTATTTTTCTTTTATTTTCGGACAGAGGGAGTATTATAATACCTGATAAGACGGGCTGAATGCCGTTGAGGATGATAGTGATGGCCAATAACGGGCAAAGATCCGAAACTGCATTAGCAACGGTCTCACCGCCCGTGAACGCGTAACTAATAACATGCCGCAACGACAAAACTATCATCGCTTCGATTACGGCGATGATAAAAGAGACGGTAGTCACTGTTATGACCGAAAAAGCCGCTGCTTTAGGGTTTCCTGCTCCGAGCTCGTTGCCGACCCTAACACTGTTTTCGTAATTCCGCATTTCAGTAAAAACTCGTTTACATCAAACGTTCGGTTTTCGGGTTTTATTTTTTTGTAATTTTTTTTTCTCACAAATATTAACCCAAAAATACATATTAAAAATTATTATAAACCAAAAAATTGTTACCTAGCAGCTGCATTGAACCCAACTGAGACCATGAACAACAATCCATTGATAGCCATGCTGCAAAGAATTTAATAAAAAATAAAAATTAATATTCAAATTAAAAAATTGCAATAAATATAAAAAAAAATTGTTTATTACACCAATAAACATCATTTTTATGAGTTTTTAAGTGTTATATAATATTATAAACTAAATTAATATTAATTTTTAAGTTTTAATAAATTTAATTTTAATATATTCAGTTTTAATCGAAGTAAATTACTAGTAAATTTAATAAATATAAGAGTATTATTGAAAAAAAATGATGTAAATATGATGTTACCTATATTACGGTTTCACCCTTTCCGAAACGGTCTAACGAGTGTTAAATAACGACAAAAAAACATGTAACGAAAACTTACCAAACGGAAAGCGCATCCAACGCTAGCTCCGGGTTCTCGAGCAACCCCGCAATCAACACGAGTACTTGAAGGTACCACGACTCCAAACACAACATCACGGCCGATCCGCTAGACAATTTTACGAAATCCCAAAGCCCGCCAAACGCCTTCAAGTTAAAACCCGTCCACGTCGCCTTACATCTATCGCTCGTCAAGATGTAAATAAACTGACCCGCGACTATGATCCACCACGAGAAACTCAGAGTCAACGAAGCACCGATTAACCCGAACCCCAATTTGTACACCATGATCCAAGAAAGGAATAGGTGTACCACGAGGGTTCCGGCCGAGATATAGGCACTCGGCGCGACGATACTCTGAGACTGAAGGAATTTTTGTATCGGGAAATTGATCGCGTACGCGAATATCTGAGGAATGAGACCGTAGACGAATAGGGCTGCGGCCGACGCCATGGATGGCGATTGGCCAAGTAAAAGTAAGATCGACTTAGAAAAAATGTAGACCAAAGTGATCGGGAATGCGGTTATCGTGAGTACGATTGCGGATCTTTGAAGGTATACGCCGAGCATATCGTATTTCTTTGCCCCAAACGCTTGACCGCATAACGTCTCCACTGCGCTACCCATTCCGAGCTGCAATATAAATAAACGAGTAATTTGTTAAAAATCGTAAATCGATAGTTGAAGATTTCGTGAGATACGTTATTGGCTTTTTAACGGTTGCACTCGTAATTTCGGGTAGATTAAGGGTTTGTTTGTTAGCAGCTTAATGAGCTTTATGAGACTCACAACTTATTCAGTCAGCTATATGCAGAAAGTCGAGTTTTTCCCAAATCCATATGAAAAAAAACCCTCCCAAACAAAAAATCTCTGATCTATATAGACAGATTAATCCACACAGTCAGTTTTGTCCATATAGGAATTAATGAAAAACCGACCAAACAACCTCTAACTGTTATACCCGCTAAAATACCAAAAAAAGGTTAAAATTTTGTCTAAGATGTTAGCATCTCTCTCCCACTATTATAAGAGAACGGGAAAATAGCCAAATCACATGCAAAATCCCATGTGTTTTTTACACTAAAGGTCTACGCAAGGGTGTGCGGGCGACATGACCCACAACCTCAGGTCGTGGCCATACTCACGTGAATCACAAATAATTTTCCAGATAAATTTAGTCCAATTCACATGTGATTCCACCGTTTTCTTATTTACTTATTTTGTTACACTTTTCGTGTGAACATTACACACACTCTCTTTCTCTCTGTCTCTCTCTCTCTCTTTATATATATATATATATATATATATATATATACTCCCTCCGTCCCAAAATAAGTGTCCACAATTGACTTGGCACACAGTTTTAGACATGCATAATTATTACCCCTTTTTGGTATCAAATGACATCTTTACCCTTATTTAATGTTTCTTTTTCTTCACAACTCTTATGTATTTGTGCATTAATTAAGGGTAAATGTGAGAATTTAGCTATCTACTTTTTGAAAGTAGACACTTATTTTGGGACAAACATAAATAGAAATGTAGACATTTATTTTGGGACGGAGGGAGTATATAATATAGGGGTAGTTTCATTTAATTGGAAACCACATTAATTTTGAAAAAACCATGGAAACCATCGATTTCATTGGTTAAGTTAATGAAATTATTTTATTAATTTGTAAAATTTGCTAAATTGTTTTATATAATTCTTTTTTTGATTAAATTGTTTCATATATTTATGTTTTTCTATGTAAAAATGAAAAAAGTTTCATCAGAATGAGAAAATACATGAAACAATTTTCATTTTTACATAAAAAAAACACAAATATATGAAACAATTTCATCAACAAAAGAATTATACGACACAATTTCATGACCAATTTTATTAACTTAACCAATGAAATTGATAGTTTCAAAATTATCTCTCCCTAAAGACGAAGAATCGTGTGAGAAGTTGAGGCTAACGTGAAAGACATGAAAAGTGGATCTGAACCGTTGATCATATTAGAAGAGAATTGATCCAGTACATCTCATTTCAATGTGCATCCATTTCTAATCTAACAATTGATAATCACTTCTCACGTTAAAGTCAACTTCTCACCGTAACACAACCCCCTTCCTACAGTTACATAATCATCCCCCTAAAAGCCACCTACATGTCGATATTTACACATGTCGATATTTGATTGGACGAATACGAAAATCTCTCTCTCTCTTCCTTTCTCTCTCTAAAAATCTCTCACACACACATACACAGTGATAAGTGGTGGCCGGAATTCAGAAAAAAAACTCACCATAAGACCATAAGCAAAGAGTTGAATCCCTTGGTTGCCGAGGGATGCGGCGGCCAGCTCGAGGTTTCCGAGCTGGCCGGAAAATATCCTCGTCGACATGGACATGGAGTTGTTGATCAAGTAGACCAACACCGTTGGTGCCGCCAGTTTGTACAGCAAACCAATTTCGATCCTGGTCGCTGATGTAAACCGGCGGACGAACGGCGTCTGGGTGTCGGAGAGCACCCTCTCCAGCTCCCAACTGCCGCCGTGCCCGGCGGAGGACGGCGGAGTTGCCGAGTGCAGGAAAGGGTGTTGGAGCTCATCGGTTTGAGGCTCCATTTTACTTTTTTTTTTCTTGAACAAAATGGAGTGTTGGCCTCTCACGTGTTTATTTATTCAAGGAACGGTGGAAATTAATTAGTAAATTAATAATAAATAAATAAATAAATAAATAAATTTGGTATATGTTTTGTCGTGTTGTCATTTTCATTTTTTTGGTTTTGAATAGGATATTTTTTAGAATAGATTTTTTTTTTTTTTTTTGTGGTTTATGATATTTTTTTACGTGTTCAGATGAAAAGTGGGTTTATTGGAAAAATAAGTTGAGACACTGCAGCTTGCGACATTGTAAGGAAATGTCGCAATGCATAAAAAGCAAGACAAAATCGTAGCTTGGGCGCTACTGTAAGAACGTACCGCAGCTTACGGCACTGCAAGAAAAAATTGTATTTTTTTAGTAACTGTGGGTTTTCGGGTCAGCTTACATGTACCGATTAATCTTTCGAGCGACAAAGAATAACCTGGAGTTATCGCTGACTCCAGGTAAATCTCCATGGCCACAACACAAGAAGAAAAAGATGTCTTGTGGCATTGACTTACGGTTTTTTAATTCATATAATTATAATTTTGTAACAAAGATTTATATATGAATTTCAAATAGATTTTTTTTCAATATCATTTCTTACTTTACCACGATATTTATTTTTTTCTTTATATGGAAAAGGAAAGGTTAAAATCTTTAAAAGATATTACATTCAATTCTAATATCTTTTTTTTATTATTATATATATATTTCAATATTAATTATATTATTAGAATACACAATATATTTAAGATGATAATACATTCAACTTTATTGGTAAAAACAATAAATAATATCTATCTTATTAACATATAATTTCGACAAGAATTTTTATCATCTATCTTTTACTTTATGTATCTTGTAAAAAGTGTTATACGATCTATTAAACGAAAAAAAAATAGATAAAAAAAACTTCAAAAAGAATATTTTTTATTATTTTAGAAAATCTCTTAAAAATCTATAAAAATTAATTCAAATAATATATATAAAAAAAAGGTCTTAATTATTTACAATTCATAATCACCTTTATTATTTTGTAATGATTTACATGCCCAAAAAGCATGGGTTGCACCCCAACTTATTATGTAATTGTTTAAGGGTGGATCTATTCATATATCCCACCTACTTCTTTCTTTAGAGTAAACTACAATTTTAGTCCTTAAAGTTTAGTGAAATATTTAAAAATGGTACCTAATCTTTTATAAGTCCAAAAACCGTTCTTATGATTTGCATTATGTATTGAACCATGACACTAACGTTGTTAAGTCAAGAGTATATTTGTCTTTTACCCATTTCCCTAAGTTCCTTTTAAAGATTGAAAATAAATATATTATATTTACACTGGCACGAGGAAAAAATCAGTCACCATCTCTGGTTTCGACCAAGATCCGTGTCCGACCAACCCTTCTTATTGCCCGCTCTGTGGATCCAATCAACATCTTCGGCCACCCCTCTTCGTATCCATACTTCCATTTTAGTTAAAGATTGGAACTTTTAATCGAGAAAACCATTTTTTTGTGACGAGGAACATTGTTGCATGTATTTGAGGAAGACGAGTTGGTTTGAAATCAAGATATTATATGTAATAGTCAAAACTAATTTGAGATTAAAGATGGAAAAAAAACTATCTAGTGAACGAGGAGATCAGTGGTGGAGATGACTGGAGACGATGGTTTGTCACAACGAGGAGAACAGAGGGTGAGGATCGCTTGTGAGGTTCAAGTCACAAAGAAGGAGATGGGTGGCTGGTAGCTGGAGAATGGCGGCGGTGGAGAGATAACGAGTTTGACGTTGACAATGGTATACACATGTAACGAGTTTATAAGAGTGATATATATATATATATATATATATATAGAGAGAGAGAGAGAGAGAGAGAAGAAAAATAAGGAATAAATAAAAAGACAAAAAATACCCCTCACTTAACTGAATAAGTTTAACAAAGTTAATATCAAGGACTATTTTCAAAACAAAATGCAAAGTATAAGGATAGTTTCTAAACTTATTAAAGGGTAGGTAGTATTGCACTAAACCTCAAAATCAAAAGGAAAAAAATATTATTTTTATTTTTTAGTGTTATCATATTCTTTCAATTTCCAAATTGATTTTAACCACACAATCACTTGGATCCAGCCGGCTAAATCACGTGATAATTGACTTTCAAAATTTCAAGTACAATTTATTCCCTTTAATTTTGATATTTATTTTATACTAGGTTTGATTACACGGGGTAATTTAAAAAATTAAATCATGTCAGAAAACTTATCTTACAGATGTGAATTATCATCGAAAGTACGATACTATTTTTCCAAGTTTTTCTTCTTCAGAGTTGTTTTTTTGCAGTTGGTTACAAAATGTCATTGTTTTAGTCAGTTTTCACAAAAAACGTTTTGCAAAAAATTAATAAAAATATGAATAAATATTAATAATTTATAAAACAAAATTTATAATAGAACGTAAATGAAATTATGAAAAAATACATAGTTAAAATTGATATGAAATTATAAAAAGAAAATCATGACAATTTAATGATTATTTGTATCATGGTAATATATGGGTTGATGTTGCTTTAAAAAATACTTTTAGATTATTTTTATTAAAGTATTATACTTTGAAAAATTTACTAATTATAACAATGCATGACGAGTAAAATGAGATTCTTTATTTCTTATTCACACAAAACAAAATTAGAGTTAAATATTACAGAGATAATAAATCACCAGAGACACAAAGAATTTAATTGGTTACTTACATGATCATAAAAGTATACCATGGCGATGATTTTTCCGAAACTCAACTCGGATGTCTTGTTGTAATAAAAACTGAATATGAAAGATATAAAAAGACAATTTTGAATGTATAGCACTGTAATAAAAAATGATACATCCATAATATGTTTTACGTAGACATAATACTTGGATAACGACATGGCATAGCAACATATTAGCTTGTGTAATATCTTCAAAATTCAAATCAAATTAAAGGTGGTTTTATTTTTTATTTTCCAAAATTAAAGGTTGCTTATTGATGTAATGGCTATATTTTTTTAATAAATATAATAATTTAAAAGGACATTGTTAAAATAAAATAAAAAGTGAAAAATACAATGTTATTATAAGAAGATATATAAAAACAAATTGTTACCACGTGAATTTAACCTTATTTATAATAGTACATCATTAGTATTGATCAAAATGTTTGATGTAGGTGTGTAAGACCCGAACCGAAAATGATTTGTTTGTGCAAAACTCGAATGCCCCGAAATCTGAAAATCTGGAACCTCAGTGGTCCGAAAACCTAAACCGAAAATGTAGTGTTTGTGCAAAAACTCAAATGCCTTGAAATTTGAAAATATGGAACCTAACTTTTAGGGGGATATTTGGGTTCAGGTTGAGTTTGATTTTTGGCCACCTGACCCATTCGAAAACCAGAAATGTGTGTGTGTATATATATATATATATATATATATGTAGGGTTGGGTTCCGGTGAGAAATTGAGTTAGCGATGAGAAGTGTGAGAAGTGGTTATCAACCATTTGGATGAGAAATTGACGCACATTAGGATGAGATGCACTAGGATGCAACAAATCAATTATCTTCTAAGTTGCAATTCATGGGAGAGCATGATATTAAAAGTGATCAACAGTTCAGATCTATTTTTCATGCTTCTCATATTAACCTCAACTTCTCACACAATTCTTTGCCTATGTACGTATGTATATTAATTTCAGATATTATATAAATATATTTATTTATTTAACTATCATTCGAAAATCCCAAATCCTAATCGGCCGTACACTTTTCTAAATTCTAAACCTATCATCGATTTCATCAATCCTCTCAATCGATTGAATATATATATATATATATATATATATATATATATATATATATATATATATATATATATATATATATAGGGTGCGTTTCTTTTGCAACCCAAACAATTTGTATAAACTATGCAAACCAATCTTAGCCGTTCATCAAGTCTAATGAATATATGATTTTATTATGTTTCCTAATTTAAAATCGTGATTATAATGAATAAACTTAACATTTCCTAATTTAAAATCATGATTATAATGAATAAACTTAACATTTTTCATATATATCACAATCATTATTAATGAATCATAATCATTATCCATAAATATATCTATTGTTTTCTAATATAGTGGTTTGTATAGTTTATACAAATTGTTTGAGTTGCAAAAGAAACACACCCTATATATATATTTGCATATAACTATACACGAACCCGACCGTCCCCGACCCGAACCTGAAGAAATCCGAAATCCAAACCCATAATTCAGGATTGGTTTCCATATCCGGATTTTTGGTTTCCCTACTTGATGCACACCCCTAATTTGATGCTTCTTTTTACATATATGATTTAGAATAACCAAATTTGTAACTATTTTGAAAATAAAATTAAGGGTAATTTTGAGTTGTTTTTTTTTCTGAATAAATATTCTAATTATCATACGGCTAATTTAGATATAAAAAATCCAAGAAAAATTACAAGACGATTTTTTAGGGATCGGTTTTTTCTTTGAACTTATTTTACGCGTTTTTTTAATGGGTTGGAAACTAAATTACATTTACAAACAACAAAACCAGTGAACTATTGTCTAAAAACTCGTTTTTCTCTTGAACCAGTTTCCTTGACTGTGTGGTTTTTATTAAATTCAATAGAATTAACGTTGTGTACAGACGTCCTGTTAGAACGATAAGAGCAATCAAACCGTTCATAACATTGAATGATTTTATCAATCACGTCGAATAGGAAGAGGCTCGATGGTGTGCTGATGGATAAACATGTATTTTTTTCTGAATACAATTTTCGAATATTTAGAAATATGAAAAATAAAAAATATTTGAATGAAAAACAACAAAAGTAGTAGAGTGTGATGTATGCATGCCAAGGGTTAAATAGAACCAAATATTTGGTTGTCTTTATATTGCTCCAATGTTTATCATTAGTCTTCAAAATCAATAAAATTGTCTTCTATCTTTGCAAAATAAAATAAAAATATATAATTTGAATATAATATTAAATAATATTAACTCAAAATCAAGGAAATATAAAGAAATACAATTAAATTTGATGATTGTTCGTGAGGTTTTCTCGTAAAAACAGCTGTTGTGGTATGATGATCGTATTTTTGTATATTTAATTGGAAGTTGCCGATTTTATTCATATTGATTTCTTTTATTGAAACAAGAACAAAACATAAAAGAGTTATATTAGTATCGGAAAAACAATTTAAACTAGACAGATTAAATATATGGAGCACTTATTCCAAAAAATGTTGAGTTACGAGCAAGCTGGTCTGCACACTTATTGTTATCCAAAAATGTTGACACTGATTTGCTCACTTTTAAAAGGAAAAAGGTAAAAATTATTTCAAGCAACCCCATATCTCACGTATCTGATAAAAAAAAATCGATGGGCTATAAAACTTTTCTTATAACAAACCAAATATAAAGGCAAAGATGCGTTTTTTTGTTATTGTTATTGTTCTTGTTCCAATCTTAAAGTAGGAATATTTTGATAACTACTTGAATGATATAAATCAATTAGTGATAATAAAGATAAAAAGTAACTATGATGGTGTCTAATTGGTATCCCACAAGTAATTAAATCAACTATCAATTGAGAAATTACAATTTTAAATTCATTTGTTTAAAGGGTAATATAGTCATTTCATATTTAGGTGTTATTAAAGTCCCAATGGTCATGGAAGTTTACTTGCGATGACTTTAGGTCATTCTTAGTCGTCTGGGGGTTAGTTAGTGCGCGTAAGATGGTCTGGATACCCACTGTTAACCTATATATGTGTATGTGTATATAGAGTCAGGTTCAAACGAGAAGTTTCAATATATATCATATATGATTACACGCATGATACACAAGTTTAATCATATATGATTAAACACAAGTTGGATTGAAAACATACATACGCTTAATCATATATGATATTGAGACTTCCCACCTTCTCGTAAAATGTTTAACTTCTCGTATGAGCCTTCATCTGTGTGTGTATGTGTGTGTGTGTGTGTATATATATAATTATAATGACAAACTTAAATACCAGTTTTCATGTGTTGTTTCATATATGAAACAACACGTGTGAAAATGCAGTGTTTATACAGTATTATTTCATGTGTGATACGTTCATGACTATTTCTTTTCCACATACAAAACAATCATAAACGTTTCATATGTGAAATAATACTGTATAAACGTTACATTTTCACACGTATTACTTCTTATATAAAACAACACATGTAAATTTTGTTTGTAAGTTTGTATGTTTGTACGAATTATTGGATTTGTAAAAGAAGAATACTTTGTGTGTATATGTATATAGTCATTTCAGCATCCTACTACCTAGAGTCGTGTCGTTGAACTTTATCATTTGTACATAAATAATACTTTACCCGACCAATAGAATATGTATAAAGGTTCTTAAGCAAGGTACGAGTATAGATAAAGACAAGTTTTTTACGTTAAGATGTTCCATCAATTCAAAAATTACAACTAAAACCTATTTTTTTTTAAAAATTTTGGATGACCAGAAAAACTAAACTGGCACGATATTGTAGCCAAAACTGAAAATATCTTTATGGGGTTAGCTGAACAGACAATAAGATTTGAGCCTTTGGGATCTCCCTCAGAGGTCGTCGGTTTGAATCCTATAAATCCACTGTGGATTGTTTTAGTTGTTCTCTAAGGGTGCGTTTGGTTTGCAGACTGGGTGGGACAGGACGGGACAAAAATTCACTGTCCCATGTTTGGCGTGACATGGGACAGGACAAAAGTTCACTGTCCCATGTTTGGCGCGACATGGGACAGGGACAAAGACTGGACAGGGTGGGACAAGATGGGACAAAAAGGGGTATTTTCTTGTTCCACCAAAATAGGTGGAACAACATGGGACAGAAATGAGACAGAAACTAAAAATCACCGATTTACCGTCATTTGATATATAATCTTAATATGGTATTAGTCTTAAGGGTCACCACTACCCATCGTCGCTACTACCACCATTGGCGGCCACTAGTAGCCACCGCCAACCATCGTCGGCCACCTCTACCTATTTCTCCACCATAACAACCTCCTCCACCGCCTCCACAACCATCGGTCATCGCCACCACCACTACCATCGTCGACCACCTCCACTAACACCGATCGCCACCACCTATTGTCACCACCACCATCGATGGCCACTTCCACAACCACCACCACCTCCACAACCACCGCCCATCGCCACCTCCACCTCCACCTCCACCAATCACCACCACCCATTGTCGCCGCCGTCACCGACGCTCACCGCCAACCACCGTCGCTGGCTGCTACCACTGTCGCTCGCCGCCAACCATCGTTGGTAACCTCCGTCTCTTCCTCCACTACAATAACCTCTATTACCACTGTGCACCGCCACCACCACTACCTCTATTACTATCTTTCACCTTCTTCACAACTATCGTCTTTCACCGGCCACCCATCGTCTTTTATCTTTACTCGTCGCTGCAACTATGCATCCGTCAATTCATTAAGATCTTCCAAATTGAATCAACTATTATATTTTTTTATATGAATCGGATTTTTTCGAACTACCATCAATTATTTCAGATTCTTCATTCAAATTTTCTACTATTGTTTTTGTATGTATTTATATGTATGAAAATTGTGTAAAAAAATTAATAATGTTTTTTAATTAAATTATTTAAAGATATATACTTTATTTGTGTTATTTATAACTATTATATGACATATAAAATTATCAAACAACTTTTAGGAAAATTTATCCAGTTCTGTCCTATCCAGTCCTAGTCGTACCAAACACAAGACAGCCATTTTTCTTGTCCAGTCCTGTCCAGTCCTGTCCTAGCCTCTTGTCCTGTCCAGTTCTGTCCTGTCCCGTCCAATCTTGTCTGCGTACCAAACGCTACCTAAGTCCCTAGATTCAGTTGAGATATGCGGATGCAAGCTGGTCTAGACACCCATGATTAAAAAAAATCTGAAATTAATGTATAAATTTTGGTTTAATTATGTTGTTTAGAAGCGGTACACCTACGGCCTACCTCATTTTGATTATATTAATAGAATGAAAAATCATATAAAATCTTGAATAAATGATTTCATTATTTAATGGGATCCACATTTTATTGTTTTTTAATTATTATTTAATGAGCGATTCATCGGTCAACTTACTCAACTAGACCTACATCCATTTGTTTTATAATTTTTTTTTTTTGAAATAACAAGTTTGATTAATTAATTAATTAAGAGAAAAATACACTTTTTGGTCGACATGGTTTGTTAGAAATTATTGATTTTTTTGTAATTTGTTTATTATATTGGTAGTCCTTGTGGTTTGCAAATCATTGGGGATTTGGTCCGTAAATTTGACAGTCGTTATGTTAGTTATTAAGTGATTTTATGTGTTGAACATGAGAGGGTACTTTTGTAACACCTTTAAACTGATAGAAATTTACAATTAAAAAAAAAACAATTTCTAATAATAAATACGAATTGTAACCCGAAAGAGGTAAATACGTCTGATTTGAATACAGGGTGATAAATAGGATTAAAGTTAACCAACTACTAATTTAATCCTTGTTAGAACTAAATTATAATTGGGTGTTATTAAACCCTTAAAAGTCAATCTTCCTCTCATAAGGCGTCCCAAAAGTGACGTTCGTCTCCCCTCCCCAATACTACTAATAGCACCAACGTTACGCCTCAGGTGTCTATAGATTTGCCGCTAGTGGGACATTATATACATGCCAACAAGATAAAGTGTTAGACTTACGTCTAATGAGCTCAAACAACTAGACTTACAAATATAAGGTGATAGTGGTGAAAGATGTAGATAAATGATGTTACGGTAATAGTTGTACATAAAGATGCACCTTGTCTAATATGTCCCAAACCTTCAAATTATACACAAACAACATCTTTCGATGACGATGAGACCCATTTCCATCGAGAGTGGTAGATGTGGTTTACACATCAAATTCTTTCACTTTAGTGCACACCCATTCATGGCGTTAGGCAATTTTTGGGCATTAAAAGATATTTGTATAGGCATTTTGGACGCTGCTATTGAAATAGCCCTTCTAGCTATATTTTCGATTACTCCATTGCATAGAGGAACTCTCGAACATTTGTCAGATGTGTCGATATCAATGGGTACTCATTATTTCGATGAATCATTTCTTCGTACAGAAGAAGATTCCACTGCTTATGTGGGCCCTCGTCAATTCCTTTGAGTTTCATTCTTGAGAACGTACATAAGTAAACGTGCCTATGATTGAGCCTCCGCATATAAAGGCACATGAACTAACTCCCCCTTGAGGGGGGTGGGGGAATCCGATACCTATCGAATTAGATAGATATATGATCTATGGGGCTATTACTTAAAAGTACATTTTGTGGCCCCATCAGTCAAATAAAATAGATCATTCCTTTTGTTACTGCATATTTACAATACATGAGCAACGATTAGTTGGACCATTGATTAATTAACATCCTCTTCCCCCCGCTTTCAAAAATGATGAATATGAACAAGACCCCCAATACCTTTAATGTCTACTCTAACAAGTTCCACGTCAAAGATTAGTGAATCTTAGTGCCCACATGTTCTCTAGATAAGTGTCACCTCAAGGCTCTCATTCAGCCTTAAATGTGTACTTACTTGTATTTAAGATAGCTATAACTATAGCCTATCTGATAACACAAAGCTTCTAACCCTCATGCATAAGGATCATAGCACAACAATACCAAGCTTGGAATTTATAAAAATATAAAGATTTCACATAGTTCAAATAAGTATATAACCCATAACATGATACTTCTATCAAGCGCCCTTCACCCTAAAAATATACGAGGTTGACATAAAGTGGTTACTTTTGCTTACACTATTATTTCCCAATAAATCCCAATATTGTGTAAGTATCATATATGAATTGGTCTAACCAAACAAAATGCATTGTATCCTTTTTTGTACCAATACATTATGGTAGAAAAATCAATCAAGCTTGTATTTGAAGTTAAACATCAATTGCCAAGAACCCGTCTCCCTGCTTTTATGCCACAACAACATAAGATCAAGAGAAATCACCCAACAAGCCTCATTTCACTATTTAGGTCAAATAACACCCATATATCAAAATACCCCTAGGTTAAGTGAAACTTCATGGATAAAGCTTATAAATGTTCAAAGTATTCAGAGTTTGAAATGTATATAGTTTGATAAAAGTATGATTAATCATTTGCTATGTGTTTAGAGAAAACCTAGAAAATCAAACAAAGAAACCCTAGATCTCTTAAATGTGAACTTAAAGCTTGATTCCTTAGCTTAAATGCTCCCAAGATTCTTGAAAATTAGCTCTTAATGCTCCACCAAACGATTTTAATGAAGGTAGAGAAAGGAAGAAGGAGAAATGGAAGAAAATGGAAAAGAATGAGGGCAAAAGGTCAAAAATCGTTAGGTGACTTTGCCCACGACATCAAGTAGCGCGTCAAGTAGCATGCCCCCAGGCCCTTGCACACAGTGAGTTACACGACCTGGAATGCGACCCTAGGTTACGCACCACGTTGCGAAAAGGTTACTTTTACATTGATTTTTCCATTTTTTAGCTTTTGGAAACTCTTTGAAGTCATATACCATAAGGGCTGATTAAAATACATAATTACCTATGCAAAAAAACATAATGAGACATCAAGTCAGGCCCGTCCCTTGGCATGTTAAATATGGGATTCAGAACAGGGCCCCCAAAATTTTTGGGGCCCAAATTTCACATTTTGGAGTCTGAGTTATAAGGTTAGTCAATAATCCTCAAATCAGGATCAATCGGATACCGCTTCAATCTTCTTCCCTTTAATCGTCTTCTTCCCATATCTATTTCTGATTCAATCGGTTGTCGATTGAAATTCCCAAGAGCTCAAAATCAGAGATGCCTAATGATTTGGTTTTAGCTACTCAATGGTTATTTTCATTAACTTGTAAGACTTTCAATTTAATATGAACTTTTCTATTTAACTTATATTTGTTATTTGTTTTGTGTTTCAATCGACTCGTATTTTTGATACAAGTGTAACAGGGCCTCCAAAAAGATTGGGACGACCCTGCATCAAGTCGCGTGACATCAATCGATGGCACATGTCGTTTTAAAAAATTAATCAATGTTTTCACTTTCTACTCTTCAGCCCTTCTCGTTGGCTCTCCCTCACATTCAGAGGATGAAAAGGCGGGTCGTGAATGGTGCTCTTGGTCGGTGCAATTCAGTACTTCTATGGATTACTTCATGTGGCTCTCTATATATAACCAGGACGATGAATCTTCCCCCATGCTAGACATGTATGTATTCATGTTATTAATATTAGATGCGAACAAGGTTATATTTCTTAATACAATCAATATTGTCATTGTTGTTATTGTTGTTCTCAACTTCTTCAATCACACCGGTGACACCACCTTTCTTGTCATGAACGTCCTATTGATTTTGGGTCTTTTTCCTTCATAAATGAGTTTTGCAAACCACAATGACCGTTAATATAATAAACAAAGGAAAACGATGAAATTCGTAATTTCTAATAGATCACAAAAACCAAAAATGTAATTAATAAATGAATATTTGTATTGGTTCAAATCCCTCTTAAATTAAAGTTGTTTAAATAATATAAAGTACAACAAATGTCTTTTTATATGCTACAAAACCTATGCAAGTTAGATTACTTCCTCCATTTCAAAATAAATGTTCATATTTTTATTTATGTTTATTTTAAAATAAGTGTGCACATTTAGAAATAGATAACTAAATTTCCAATTCTACCCTAACTAATACACAAATATTTAATAGTTGATAAGATAGATGCATTAATTAGAGGTAAATTTGTTATTTGGTAACTAAAAATGTAGTAATTATTAATGTCTAAAATTATATGTTATTTCTATTATATATATTTATGAGTAAACTACGATTTTAGTCCCTGTGATTTGATGCTTATAACGGTTTTCGTCCCTGGTCTTTCAAAACTGTTTTTTTAGTTCTTGTGGTTTTTATTTGCTTCTATTTTCATCTCTCCCTCCAATTTTATTAATATTAAATGTTAATTCATTTAAAAATTAAATAAACAAATTACATATTTGGTTCTTGTGGTATATAAAATTTTACATTTTTATCTTAATTTACATTTTTTTACTTTTTCTTTATTTATTGTATTTCATCAAGACATTTATTTTTTTATTAATTATATTGTATATTTTCATAATTATTATTACTTTAATTATAAAAATAATCAAATAATTTCATTAAAACTATTGATAAATACATGATATTTTTTTCAAAGTTTTAGGTTTAAATCTCCTAAAATTAATATTTTTTATCTATTGATTTATTAAAACTATTTCTTATTTTAAATTATCATTGAAAAAAGTTTAATAAAATTCGAGAAAAAAATAGTATTATTTTATAACAACCGGTTGTTTTTTGTTAATGCAATTTACTATTTACTCCACTATTCTAAATTTTCATTTAATCTTTATTTTTTATTAATTAATAAAATTTGTTTAATATTTAAATAAGACATACACACATAAACACACACACACACACCATTTTAAATTAGGTTATATATTAAAAACAAAAAATAAGAAAATAAAAGGATAAGAAAATTTCAATATGTTGTTATAAAAATCATGCAATGGGTCATGACGTGTCTCAAAATTAACGTGACGTCAAACTCAAGCATTATTTAAAATCTTGAGAGTGAGAGAGAGAGAGGATCAAACGAGAAGAGAACGGTACCTATTTAATGTAACACCTTAGGCATATCCCACATCGGCCGTGGACAGGAGTGATGCTGGGTGTTATAAGTAATATCTTGGCCTTCCTAACAACAACGCGTTTTGGGGCCACAAGCACGTCAGGTTCTGGGAACTCTGAGGTTAAGCGTGCTTGGGTGGGAGTAGTCCCAGGATGGGTGACCCCCTGGGAAGTTTCTCACCAGGTCGCCAGAAACAAATCCGTGCGCTACACGTTGGTTAAATCCAGGGGCAAAGCGGACAATATTGTTGTCGAGGCAGGCGGGATGTTACATTTAAAATGAACACGACAACGGCAAATCACATACAAAATATAAGTGATTTTACATGTGATTTCCGTGACCTTAAGTCGCGGCAAAAGTCACCCACATACTGTGATTTTGTACGACTTCCCCGCTAATGTAAAATCATTTATGATTTTGTATGTGATTTGCCGTTCTCGTGTTCTTTTAAATAGATATCGTTCTCGTTTGAACCCGATTCTCTCTCTATATATATATGTGTGTGTGTGTGTGTGTGTGTGTATGTGTTTATTTCAAATATTAACAAATTTGATTAATTAATAAAAATAAAGTTTAAATGAAAATATGAAATAATGGGAGTAAAGTGAATTTACCAATAAACAACCGGTTGTTATAAAATAAGATTTTTTTTTCTCGAAATTTATTAAACTTTTTTTCAATGGTAATTTAAAATAAATAAAAAACTTTAATAAATCAACAGAAAAAAATATTAATTTTAAGAGATCTAAATCTAAAGCTTTGAAAAAAAATCATATATTTATTAGTATTTTTAATGAAATTATTTGATTATTTTTATAATTAAAGTAATAATAATTATGAAAATATACAATATAATTAATAAAAAAATAAATGTCTTGATGAAATACAATAAATAAAGAAAAAGTAAAAAAATGTAAATTAAGATAAAAATGTAAAATTTTATATACCACAAGAACCAAATATGTAATTTGTTTATTTAATTTTTAAATGAATTAACATTTAATATTAATAAAATTGGAGGGAGAGATGAAAATAGAAGCAAATAGAAACCATAAGGACTAAAAAAACAGTTTTAAAAGATCAGGGACGAAAATCGTTATAAACATCAAACCATAGGGACTAAAATCGTAGTTTACTCTATAGTTATTTTAGAACGGAAAAACTATAATTTTTTAAGTGAAAATTATTGATGCATTATTTTATAGCAAATTCTTGTACATGTTTAATTGTTTATTATGTACATAAAAAAAAAAGGAGGATGGCACATCTACATCTACCTACCCCTTCCTTGCATGTTGCATCATATGAATGGCTGAACAAATATATATATATATATATATATATATATATATACGCGTTTTCTTTTGCAAATCAAACAATTTGTATAAACTATGCAAACCAATCTTAGCCGTTCATCAAGTCTAATGAATATATGATTTTATTATGTTTTCCTAATTTAAAATCATGATTATAATGAATAAACTTAACATTTTCTTATTTAAAATCATGATTATAATGAATAAACTTAATATTTTCCATATATATCACAATCATTATTAATGAATCATAATCATTATCCATAAATATATCTATTGTTTCCTAATATAGTGGTTTGCATAGTTTGTACAAATTGTTTGGTTTGCATATATATATATATATATATATATACTATATTATAAAGACGAAATAAAAAACTCTTAATTACTACTTATAAAACATAAGGTACTATCATTTTATGCATACATTTCAAAAATCTCTTAATCACAACTTAGTATGCATAAGGTACAACTCATTTGAAAAAAAATTCAATCTTTACTTTTTCGCTACCTTCCATATTCAAGTTTTTCCCTTCCATTTGGGATTTTCTCCAAAAGAAGAAAAGTTATTTACTTGCTCAAATTAACATATTTCTTTAATTATGATGGTACATGTATTTTCTTCATGTATACAAGTTTTTAAAGCCTTTTGAATTCTATAAAACTAACTAATAATGAACCTATATATACGTTTAGATACAAAATAATATTATCCAACATTATATTTGTTATTTTTACCTATTCTATATTTCAGTATTTTGAAAAAATATTATCATTTGTTAGATATCGTTGATTAATACATGTTTTTAAAATTCAAATATACATTTAACGATTACTTTAATATAACTTCTTAATGCTTCATGATTGAAAAAACTCAAGTTATGCGTTTATCACTACTAATGCTACATAAATTATAAATATATGATTTACTCCATATATTTTTTTTTTTTCTGATAAGCTATTACATTAATTTTTTATTTCCATTTACAATTGTTCACCCCGATGCATTGCACGGGTACACTTCTAGTGTATAATGTATACATAGATAATTTAGAATCATTCTTATGTATAGAGAATAACTTTTTAGATTAATATTCTATACAAGTTAAAATGCATAAAGTTCTAAAAATTTACCATGATAATATCAAAATTTTATTTAATTATATGAGAGAAAAATACATATATACCCTCAAGAATATTTAAAGAATATTTTTATATTAAATATATTATTTTTTTTAATTAATTAATTATACGTATGTCCTGTGAGGTAGTGGGTTTGAGTTAATAGAAATGGTGTTAGAGATTACCTTGAAGAAGAAGTTGTTCCAATCCAGTAACCCTTCCTGCTTCTCTTCCAAAGTAGAACACTCAGATCATCTCCAACAATTTTCTTATAATTTTTCTAAAATAGAAAACTAAAAGTGAAAATCTCTAAAATGTATTACATTCAACTCCAACAGATCTGTTATTTTAGAAAATTTTAAAACAACTTATATTATTATAATATCATCTAATTTATCATCCCAAAACACTTTAAAAAAATAACTTAATATAAAATGATAAAAATTGAATCTCATTGGTGAGATGGAATAAAATAATATTTTTCTCTCCTATTTAGAAAATTATAAAGAGTTCTGTATATTTAGATATTTTTCCATGATTCTCTATTTTAGCAAACAATATAGCAATGCTGTTGGAGAAAATTAGCAAAACAAAACCTTTTTTTTTCTTTCTATTTTAGCAATGTTGTTGGAGATGCTCTAATAGAAAATTTTGAATTTTTTTTTCCTAAATTTAGAGAATTCTCTAAAACTTGATGGTATGTGAGAGAAATAATTATTTTATTCAATCTCACCAATGAGATTCAATTTTTATCATTTTATTTTAAGTTTTTTTTTTAAAATAGTGTATTGGGATGATAAATTAAAGAATATTATAATAATATAAGTTGTTTTAAAATATCTAAAATAGCAAATCTGTTGGAGTTGAATGTAATACATTTTATAGATTTTCACTTTTGGTTATCTATTTTAGAAAAATTATAGAAAAGTTATTGGAGATGCTCTTAGCCTCCTCAATTGGAAATAATTAGGAGATAAGGGTTTTAATTTCTTTCTAATAATTACAATTTAGTCTTTGGGCTTCCAACAAAAATCCATTAAACACCCAAGCCCTTTAGAAATTAAGATCTCGGTTATTACATAGTCACTCGCATTTTTTCTTGTTTTTGGGTTCTCTATGTCAGCAACTGATACGTGTCATTTACTTTCTACATATTTTTTTTATTTATTTTCGTGTTTGCAATTAATATCGATTATATTGTTTGGTCGTTAATACTTAAATCAGGTCTTAAATTTTAATCAATATCCAACCAGAACAAACACTTAAACAGTTATTTACCAAAAATACTGATATATTTATGGTGCATTTAATACATGAGACATCATCTTACAATTGAAAATGATATCATAATAAAAGCAACATGACCACTTTACATGTCGTGTAAGAGCCTCCATGATGGGTCCATGAAACCCCATGAAAAACTCCATGATTCATGGCAACATTTTTATAATTGTTATAAATAATATATATATATATATATATATATATATATATATATGAACGATCAATTGGAAACCAGTATTAAATTGAAAACTTTAGAAACCGAAATCAACCAATCAGTGAATTTCCTTTTTTTATTTTTATTTTTTAATTAAAAAGATTATTTTTATCTTTTACATTATTATATTAATAATTATTTAATTTTAATTTAGCTTATATATGGTAATAATAATCATTGATTAATTTAAAAATGAGATATTTAATTTAGGTAAATTATTTAATTTTAATTTAGCTTATAGATATGGTAATAATGAAACAATAATGCTAACACGGTGAACCTGATGAATCTATTTTGATCATATACGGATATGCAACCGAACAGGTAATGAAACAAAAATGGGAAGTTAACAAAAATGGCACAAATTCATCATGTTTCATTATGAAACAATAATGGTAACACGATGAACCTGATGAATCTATTTTCATTATGAAACAATAATGCTAACACGATGAACCTGATGAAATCTATCATCCAATGAAATCTATAATCCACAAATTCATTCTGTTTCATCACAATATTAGATTGCGTGAGAAATTTTATAATAAAATGAAATTAAAAAAATATTTTCTTATATTTTAAAAAAAATAATTTTTTTGATGAAAAGACAAATGCTTCTCGTTTTCATAGTAAAAAAAATTACAAAGTTTATATTGCGTGGGAAATTTTATTTTTGGTTTCAAGTAATCTAAATAAAACAAACATGTCTTGCCATATTTGAGACACAAAATCAAAAGACATATTTACCCTTTTCATCTATTATTTTTATTTATTATTAATAAATTAATTAATTTACTACCATATATAATTGAAATGAATCTTAACTATTGATTATAAAGATCAATGACTGAAATCTGGTTTCCAAAGTTTCCAATGAAACTTGGTTTCCAATTGATACCACCCCTAACATACTTGCAACTAATCGATATTTTGTTTGATAAAATGAATTTAATAATGGTCAAATACATGAGCTTTGAGCCACAAATCAGAAAGATCATTCAGTGTTTAAACATGTTATCATAGTCTTTCATTCACAAGTTTATTAATAAAATTACTCGACTTAGGCTCGATTGTAGCTTTATAAATATAAGTTATATACCTAAATTAGGCTATATATATATATATGTGTGTGTGTACACTAAGTGCTTTACTCAGTCGTATGATTGTATCTTTGGAGATTTTGAATCTGTGGATTTTACGCTCAGGTTTAGTTTTGACTTCGGAGTGAACTTATTTTTCTATTCAATTTTTACTCTCATGTCAAAGAGGAATCAAGAAGAAGAACCCATCAAAATAAGTTGCGTTTAATCTATATCCAATATGTGTACATCGGTACAAGAACCAAAAATAAAAGAATAAAATACGTTTCTTTTTTTATATATATCAATGGTACTGTGGTTTTGGTTATGATAGGTACATATAGAATCAAGTGACGTCTCAGTTGTTCTCTTTTCAAATGGTTGAAATATGTACAAGCAACAAAACAAATAGAAGGTACACTTTTCTTTATGATAACTATGGGTATCCAAACCAACTTGTATGCATATCGACTAATCTCGTATGATGTACAAGTGGACAACACGTTCATGGAAATATTAAAAACGCTCAGACCTTTTGATTAATAACGTACTTTGCATAACTTAAGTTTATAGGACCAAACTACAAATAGTCGTCTCTAAAAGTAAAGTATTACAATAGTTTTATATGATGCTCTTAGACGTTTTAACAAGTTTTTTATTACATTTTTGAAATAAAGTGTCGGATTAATCATACGACACTATTTGAGAAAGTGTTATAACAAAAGATGAGTTTATAGGACATTTTTCAATAGTGTCTTATAAAATAGTTAATACGACACTTTAATTTAAAAACGTTCTACAAAACTTGTTAAAATGCTTGCAAGCGTTTTATAAAACTTTTATAACACTTTTAAATATGAAGCTTTACAAAATATATTATAAAGACGCTTAAACATTTTTAACGTCCTATAAATCCACTTTTTACTTTTATGTGTTTTGTTTTACATTAACGTGGGAATTTTCATCAATCACGTTCTATAATAAATAGAGAATTTAATTTTTTAAAACAGAATATTAAATTTATGACCAAACTTACCAAAAATAGTGACACACTACGGAATTTCCTAAAACTTGTATGTCTTTATCATTTGCAAAAAAAAAATCCAATAAGTTTTCGCATTTTAAATGATTAAGGTGACGTTTGTTTTTTAAGAAGTCTAAATGATTATAAGAGTTGGTGCTGAAGTCTGAAATCTGAATCAATAAGACTGTTTGTTTTTGTAACGTCTGAAATCTGAATCTGAATCAACAAGACTGTTTGTTTTAATAAATTGAAACGTATGAATCAGAATCAACAAGATTGTTTGTTTTTGTAAATTGACAAACGTCTGAAGTCTGAATCAACAAGACTGATTGTTTTTGTAAACTGATAAACGTCTGGATATGTATAAGTGTTTATTTTATCCCTCAAAATGTTGTAACGTTTAATTTATAAAAACGTCAATTCATAATAGTATCTCCAAGAGGTATGATATATTTTCTCTCTCCTCTTTCAAATTTGGAGATTTTACCATTCTCTCGTATTTTTTTCTCTATTTTAGAGAAGAGTTTAACAATAACAGTTGGAGCAAACTTTTCTAGTATCTTTATAGCATAGTTTTTTTTTCTTTCTTTATATCTCCGACAACTATGCTAAAATAGAAATTTTGGCGGGTTTAGTGATTTTTTTTTACTCCAATAGATGATGTACAAATAGAGCCTCTCTAACAGATTTTTCAAAATAGAGAAAATAAGGATTTCAAAGATTTTTCTTCGACAATTTTTTTGAACACTCATACTCCTTTGTTATGGTTTTTCGATGGTGTTGATCCGACCCGATTGATTTAATTGGGCTCATGGTTTGGGCATATAGAAACCACACCACATTATATGATGTTCATTGGGCTTCAAGGATCTTAAATAAAGTTCAAGTCTTTTTAAGTTTAGCCCAAAATAAGCCTCAAATATTACAAAATAAGTCACACAAGTTTTATTCATTCAACTCGTTAGATTCCCGAGCTAAGCTTTTCTTTTACGTAAATAGTGCATACTGTAACCGAAAATCCTAGATCCATTACTGAGACGAAAAAAAATATATGGCGTTCATAAATCAGATTTCTCATTCATGTCCATCAATCATGTGAGATTGGATCATCAATTTGTTGAAAAATATAATAAAAAGATAAATTAAATAAACTTAAATAAAATAAAATAATGACACGTATTTGAGTGATTGATGAGACGTGATGACTTTTATTATGGTAATAAAGTTATTGTTTTTTAATTATAATAATTAATTTTTAACTATTATAACTTTTATTGTATAAATCATGGATTAGGGATTAAAGATTTATGAAATGTACGGGAAAGAGAAAACTGATATAATAGAAAGAGAAAACTGGCGTGACAAAATAATGAACTTGTAAATAGATTGATGATTGCAGATGCTCTAAGTTATATAAGACTTTGTTAAAAAAATTCTTTAACCTTTACCCTTAGGGGGCGTTTGGTACGCTGGAATCCGCCGGAATCTGATGGAATTGGAATGACCAATTTCATTGACCAAATTTCATTCTGCTGTTTGGTTTCCAAATGAATGAAATTGAATTCTATGAAATTCTTCAAGGATTTGGTCATTCCTTCTCATTTTGGATGGAATTGAATTCCATTCCATTGCATTTTCTCAAAATGACAAAAATACCCTCCAAACCCTCTTAACAAAATTAAAACCCATCAGATGTGGATTTGGTCTCCTCTCTCTTCTCTCTCTCTTCTCTCTCTCTCTCTCCTCCCTCTCTCTACTCTCTCTCCTCTCCCTCCTCTCTAACTTCTCTCTACCCTCTTTCTCCTCTCTCTACTCTCTCTCCTCTCTCTCTCTTCTCTTTCTCCTCTCTCTCCTCTCTCCTCTATCTCTCTCGGCATTTAAAAAAATATAAATAAATAAATAAAAATAAAAGAAAGGGTATTTTTGTCATTTTTCAGAATTACATTCCAATTCCTTTGCAAACCAAACAGACATATTCCGATTCATTTGACTGATTACATTCCATTCCTACCAACCAAACAGTTGGTCAAACTTGAAAACATTCAATTCCAATTTCTTCCAGATTCCAATTCCATTGACATATTTCATTCCATCATAAATCATTCTGCGAACCAAACGCCCCCTTAAGGTTAAATGATGTTACTGTTGAAAATGTTTCATTTGGATTGTATTACGTATTAAATCATCATAATATACAACATATTTAGTATAAATATTGATTTAAATATGTGTTTATCAACTTAGTATGACACAAATAAAAGCTATTGCTATGGTTTTTAAATGATGTTCCAAATATATAAACAATTCTACAATTTTCTCTTTATTTTAGAAACAAAAATCCTCAAGATTTATACTACTTTATATCCATCATTGTAGATGCTCCAATGGTAGGGGTAGTATGGGAATTTTGACAAGGATATTACAAAAAAAAAAAAAAAAAACAATAAAAGAAGCCCAATGGTGTCACTTTCTTGAAAAAGGCACCCCATTAAAAGCATCTCTCCAATCCTCCATCCAATAGGTTTGTTCCCAACTACTACCACCCATTTCTTCCTTTTATTTAACTCTTTTTAAGTAGAGTGGTTGTTATTGCTAAATTAAATGAGAATTACAAATATGTTATAAACATATGAGAATCGATATAAAAATATTATTTTACATGATATATTTGTATCAAATGCTTGGATTTAATATATTGCTTCACATATATTTGTTTCATAATATGATAGTTTTACATGTATTTGTTTCACTACATGAATATTTTTTACGTGTATTTTTCATTTCACTAGGTGAATCAAAATTTATTTTCCACGTGTAATCTTTTCACAAGGTGAACAAAAACATATATAAAACAATATCTTAAATCATAGGTTTTGATGAAAAAAATCATGTAAAAAATATTTTTATATCGGTTCTCAAGGGGTTGTAACATATATTTGGTTCTCATTTGATTATTGGCCTTAACACATATGTCTTTAAGTTAAGTTTAAGATTAAAAAAAACTAAATATTATAAGAAGGTAAAAAAAAGTATTGGATGAATATTTATATGAATTATTGAAATTTTTTATTTGAATATGTTTATATGAATTCATATGAATAATCTGTTATATCGATTCAAAAATGCATTTTTAAATATATATCTTTTTTTTTTTGAATTTTTGTCAATGATTCATATATGAACATTCTTTTTTTTAGCTTCTCAAATTATGTAGTCTTCTTATTTAAACCTATCCCTGTATTTTTATTTTCAAATTTAATTGGTGTTAACATTTTTATGTTAAACACTCCATTTGTCCCAAAATAAATGTCCACAATAAAAATGCATGTAATATGTAATTATTACACTTTTTTTTGTTAAGAAAATGACAATTTTATCGAATGTTCAAAATAGTGTGAGGCGTGGCGTGGAGACGAGGTCAAACCTCAAGCCTTACACGCCACGGCGAGAACGCGGCGTTTTTCAAGACGTGACATAAGACGACAAATTTATATGTCATATATGGAATTATATATATATACACACATATATATTTTCTATATATTGTCTATTCATATAATGATATTAAAAAATGTA
Source organism: Arctium lappa (assembly GCA_023525745.1). Classification (NCBI taxonomy): domain Eukaryota; kingdom Viridiplantae; phylum Streptophyta; class Magnoliopsida; order Asterales; family Asteraceae; genus Arctium; species Arctium lappa. The sequence goes on along the minus strand of CM042059.1, from coordinate 2,179,873 downwards.
CATTCATATTAGAAAAAATCATATATACTATTATTACAAAAATAGTTTTTGATTAAATATTTAAAATAGAACATAGAAAGGTAATTTTACAACTTCGTTTTAATCGTAAGTCCATAACGTTTATTAATTCGTGAAGCTTAGAATGATATGAATACATAAATCTATAAAAGTGTAAAGTCTAAAGTTAAAAGTGTAAAAACACAAAAAAATGAAGAAAAAAAGCACATCTTACAAAAAAGGTGAATAGTGGGGCGCAATATAAACGTTGTGGATCATTTCGTAACGGCGGAGACGCGTATTGCACCATATCTATGGCGGTCGTCATGGCGTGCCTTTTTAAAAATTGGTTTTACCCTTTCGCTCAGACACTTAGGTGTCGTTTGTTTTTTAAAAGGTATAAAGTCTGAAGTCTTATTTTAGTTATGATTAATAAGAGGTGGTGTGTAAAAAGGTCTGAACGATTCAGACTTAAGAGCCACTAAGAGGTTTTTTTAAAAAAAAAACAACCCCTTACTTTGAGACGGAGGGAATAACTTTTTTTTCTGGAAAACGAAATTTATCTCGTATAAAAAGATAAATTCGAATACCATAAGCCCAAAAAAAAAAAATTAAGTCTTAACATCAAGGTTATTATACCCTTTAGAGGTCGTTTCCGTAGGGAAAAAAAACTAAAACTTGCTTGACACATGAGAAGATCGATTTTCATGAATTTTAAAAACGTCAAATACCATAAAAACGGTTATTTACATACCAGTTTTGTATTAAATAATTATACCATGTAAAAACATTTTCTTGTAGAGCATTTATTCTTTATTATCGTTTTCTTTTCTTGTCTTTTTCTATTGACTAAATCAATCGTGGTCTTCAAAAAGCAGTATTGGTTTTCATTCTTATCTTTCGATTTATTTATTTATTTATTTGTCATTGTCTCATCGAAAGGTTAACATCGTTATTTTTTGTTTTTTTTTTAATTCTATTAATTCAAGATAAAAATATGGAACGATCGTTCTTGTGAAACATGGGTCGTACCAATATAACGTACAGTGTGTTGTGTACCAAAACAGATGGTTAGTGTATTATGCTTAAGATTAAAATAAATGGAATTATATAAACTCCGAACTATATATAAATGGTTAATTAATTAGACAAAATATATAAAAGGACTGATATCTTTAGAGCAATCACGTGAACTTACACACACCCGAGTTAGATTTCAAAAAATAGAATGATGACGGATTTTTCCTCCTAAATTAGGGACAATTGAGTTTTTTTTTTCTCCTCACAACGGAGATGATCTGGTCACATGGGTTCAAACGATTTCTATTTTTAATAGTTCTGAAAAAATAGGCGAATAGTATTTATTGGTGGATATAAATACTGGGCAAATATTAAGTGTACTTGCACGATGCATCTCGATTTTGAACCTGTTGACTCAAAACCTGAGTTTTGCTTTCCGTTTCGTTCTCTTATTTGTCCATCTTTGTATTTTGATGGTTATTATGTGTGGTTATTTGGTTTAACAAGTATTGTCGTGTCAATAGAACTAACAATTATTGTAAGATCTCACATTGGTTGGGGAGGGGAAAAAATGTTGTCTTATAAGGGTCTTGATACCTCATCTATCAGACGCGTTTAAAAACTGTGAGTTCAGGTGTGTGGACAAAGCGAACAATATCTGGTACGGTTAGCCTGGAATGTTACATATGGTATCAGAGCTAGGTTCCGGACAAGTGTGTCAACGAGGATGTTGGGCACCCAAGGGGGTGGATTGTAAGATCCCACATTGGTTGGGAAGGAGAACAAATGTTGTCTTATAAGGGACTTGATACCTCCTCTATCAGACGCGTTTTAAAACCGTGAGTCCAGATGTATAGACAAAACAGACAATATTTTGTACAGTTAGCCTGAGATGTTACAATTATCATGTACTTAAATGTTATCAGTTTGATTTACAAAGTTCAAACCTAAATGAAATTAATTAAAATATGGGATAAAGACAAATTAAAAAATTATCACTAAAGAGACCATTTCATATACTAATACTATTAAAACATCTATAAAGTATTATGAATTTAAAAAAAAAAAAAAAAAAAGTTAAATCCATCCACTAAATTAATAAACTTAAATTTTTAAAAAAAATCATAACATTTTATAAATGTTTTAATATTATTTAGTATATGAAAAAACCTATTTATTGATAATGACCTTTTAATTTGTCTTTATCCCATATTTTAACTAATTTCATTTACATATAAAAATTATTATATATTTCATAAAACACACGTATTCAAATTAAGTCATAAAATATGAACACTATTGATTTTTTAAATTTCTATTTTTTTTTAACGATGTTTCGATTAATCTTAGATAGCTCTGAAAATAACAGTCATAAAAATCTCTTATTTTTATAAAGAAACCCAAACTTTCTGATATTTATTTACCAGTTGAGCTCGTTTTCAAAATCAATTAATAGCTTTATCGTGCACATTTAAAGTACTACGATTAGTGTTTGAGGCCGATCGCCTTGCAAGTTTCGAGTTTAACCCGAACAAGCAAATTTTTTACCATCAAATAGTACACGTGTGACGGGATTGGTGGTTGATAATTTCGGGTTATTAACTCGATTCAAAACTCAAAATATATTTGTTTTTTTTTTTGGTCTAAATAATGACAAATAATTAAGGAAAATTTCTTTTTTTTATATATTCGGGCTAACCGTCGAATCCGGTTTGGCTCCAAACCGCGTCTCGAACTCGGCTCATGTCTCGACCCTTAAGGGTCCGACCGACGCCTTCAAAGACCGATTTCGCAGCCGATCTATGGCTCCGCGCCAAATACTCATGCGGCGGGACCATACCCGAGTCCTGATCATCGGTCCCGCCGTCATCCGAGTCATGCATCGACTCGACCGAGTCGACTCGGTAAATCTTCGACCAATCCGGCACGTTCACCGGTGCTGATGTGGCAACATGTCGTCCACGTGGAGACACCAACCCATCCCCGGCGCCGCCGTACCGGAACTGGTGGATGATCCGCGGCGCCGCCGCCGCCGTCTTCCCCGCCGGACGATCATCGTCAAACGCCACCGACAGCCCACCTGCGGACCCCGGAGCCGGAAGCACGCCACGACGGAGACCCCTGACGGCGGCGCGTGAGTCCCACTCGCTATTGATGGAATGACGATCACCGGCAACGGCGCCGGCGGCGTTGACGAATTCGTCAACCATGGACCAAACGTCATCTTCCCGGAGCTCGACGCCGTCGTCCTTCGCCGGAATGGTGTTTCCGGCGAACCCATAGCTCCCCAAGAACCGCTCGCTCCGGCTGATTGTAAATTTCCGACCTTTTGCCATGGATCATAACAAAGAAAAACAGGGTGGCGTAGTGATCGGAATCTTGATTTTCCGGCGACCCAAGTTTGATGGGATTATTTGATGATCGTATAGAGTCCGGCATTGAAGGATGGAGGTGTATATATAATGTTTGAATCAAGAAAACATAACCCAGATGAATTTGAAGTGAATTTGGGGTGAATTTGAGGTGAATTTGGTTTAAATAATGTTTGAATTGGGACCATGTTTAGAACAAGTACATTATGGTGAGACTAGAAGACGAAGGTTGTGAAAGTGTCTGACAGGGACAGATCGGTAATTTCACATTCCCACGCTCACTTGGACGTGAATATAATCCACGAGTCGTCGGAAAGATTAAGGGGTTGTTTACCAAATGTTTATTCGAGCAAGTGTTTATCAAGTCATGTTACCTTACTGGATGAATATGGCGATGACCAAGATTCTTACCCGGTAAAAACTAATGAAAAACTGGAGTCTTACCCGATAAGTGAAGGTGAAGACGCTTAGGGTCTGTTTGGCAGTTGCTGAGTGGTTTTGGTAAATAATGATTAATAGACTCTTTTGATATAATGCAAAATGAATTATGGTTACTTGGTAATTGTTCATAATGAAATCAAGGTGCTGAATGATTTAGGGATACCCATGATACAATATCATTCAGAGGGTTTTAGAACCATTAAGAGGCAAAAAAAAATTTGTCAAACAAGATTCACCTCTTAGTTATTCAGATGTTGTCTCTTAATGGAACTATTAAGAGGTAAACAAACAGCCCCTTACCATTGTTACTTGGGGGTGTTTGGGATTGCTTATTTGAGGTGTTTTTTAGTTTATTGCGATTTGGCACCGGAGATAAGCACTTTTGAGTGTTTGGATGGGGAAAAATTAAAATGGCTTAGAGCGGTGCCAAACCGCTGAAAAACACTTTTTGATAAGCCATTTGGTTTTAACTTATCAACTTATTTGAAAAGTGCTTATGACTTTTTTGGTTATTTTATATGTATAAGCAATCCCAAACACCTTTAAATAACAACTTATTAACTTATTACGTCTTGGTACCACAATAAGCTAATCCAAACATTTTTTTAAAAACTCCGGTTTGACACCGCAGAAGTTGATAAACATTTTTTTAAATAAGCATAAGTTGTTTTAAATAAGCAATCCCAAACACCCCCTTGGTTAGCATTTATTGAGAAATTGTTGCATATGATGCCGTTCTGGTGAACACAAATCTTACCCGGTGAATAAGTATGGTGTTGAATTTTACCGGTAAACGTTTGTTAAACGGCCCCCAAAATTTGGGGATGTGGAGCGAGTTAGGACCAGTCCAGATGGCATCAAAAACGGTAATGGATAATTTGAACCATTTACAGTTAGTGTGGTTCATTAGACACGGTCTGTATTGTACGTTAGAAAGAAATGAAGGGGTACAAGTTAGATCGTTAAAATTAATTGGTGGGTTGGGACGATAAGAGAATTCCAAACAAATCCACTCGACATGTTTGTATTTTGTTTAAAATTAATGGTTTTATTAATAAAACTTGATAAGTTGGTTTAGTTGATTTTCTGTTGGACTACCTATAATGAGTACTAACCACTAGGGATGTACGCGGGTTGGGTTGGGCGGTTTGGGACATTTTTATAACCCAACCCAATTATGACGGTTTGGAAAAACTCAACCCAACCCAACTCATTCAAAAGTATAACCCAACCCAACCCTTGCGGGTTATGGCGGGTTGGGCGGTTTAGTAGTTTACATAAAATTGTAAAATGAAGTACGATAAATACTACTAAGAATATACAAACGTAAACGAACCAAGAGGTTATTTGGTTAGCATTTAGCAGTGCTAGGCTGTAAATGAACCAAACGTTTGGCGAATCGTTCGGAAGAATTTCGTTTATATTCATTTATTTAAGAATTGATCGAACATGAATACATTTTTTTGTTCGTTTAGTTAAATGAACGAACATGAACACTGAGGTCGTTCGTTCATTTACGTTCGTTAATGTTTGTTTATTTATGTTTGTGTATATATAAATATATATATATATATATACATATATATTATGATATTATTGATTTTTTTATTATTGATAAATTTTTCTTAATGAACGAATATAAACACAAAAAATTACGTTCTTTTACTGTTCGTGTTCATTCATTTGTTTGGTTAACTTTAATGAACGAATACGAACAAGTCTCCATTAGTTTGTTCGGTTAAGTAAAATGCATTATATATATAATATAGTTTGGGCTATAAATTTGCTTAAATAGACTAGTTGTTTTTTATTCTTGTATTATATATATACATATATATAATTTTATAAAAATTATATATTAGTGGTTGGTTGGCGGGTTGGGCGGGCTGAACAAAACGTAACCCAATTTCAAGTTTTCAACCCTCTTAATTTGCGGGTTGGCGGGTGAGCGGTTTGGCGGTTGGGTTTAATTGGGTTATTAGCGGTTTGGGTTGGGCGGGTTTCGCGGTTTGAAGGTTTTTTGTACACCCCTACTAACCACCTCTCAAATACACACACACACACACACACACACACACATATATATATATATATAGAGAGAGAGAGAGAGAGAGAGAGAGAGGGGGGGGGGAGGATCATGCGAGAAGTAACTAATTTACGAGAAGGCGAGAAAGAATATGAGCCACATATTTTAATAATTAAAAATATCATAAATAGAAAATGGAAAATAATTTTAAAAATTAGGATAATTACTATTTCAAATTGGATAAATCCTTAGAAAATCTCATAATATCTTTGAGATTTATTTATTTTTATTTTTAATTTATTCATAATTATTTTATCAAGTTTTTTATCATTTTTTTTAGATACACTTTTGATATCAAAGTTTCATCAATATCAAATGTGATATCTACAATTAATTTATTATTTTTTTACCATTTTTTTGGATCTACGTTTACATTTTGAATAACATGTGATTAGATTGGTTTAACATATGATCTATTATGTATCACATATGATCCATTATATGATTTTTTGTACATATCACATATCATATTATCACATGTGATAATTGTAGATATTCTAATTAATCATATATGATTACATATATTTATATTTATTGATATTTTGGTGATGTAAATAGTATCACATGTGATTGTGCATCACTTACATTCATGCATATATTATCATATATGATATGTACAAAAAATCACATATTGGATTATATGTTAAATGGAGTTAATCACATATCATATTATCACATGTGATATTTGTAGATATTTTAGTTAATCATATATGGTTATATGGTTATGTGATTTATTGATCTTTTGGTGATGTAAAAATGTTATCACATGTGATTATGCATTGCTTGCATTCAGACGTATATTATCATATGTGATATGTACAAAAATTCACATAGTGGATTATATGTGAAATGTAGTTAATCACATGTGATTAAAAAAATAGAGAAAAAATTGTGAAAAATATAATGAATTTATTGTGGATATCACATGTGATATTTTACGAAAATTATGATTTTTTTTAATCAAAAATGTATCTAGAAAAAAATATAAAATTTGATAAAAAAATTATGAATTTATTAAAATTAAAAATAAATAAATTTAAAAGATATAATTAGATTTTTAAGGATTTATCCAATTCAAAATGGTAATTATCCTAATTTTTAAATGATAATTATCTTAATTACTAAAATTATTTTTATTTTTTACTTATAGTATTTTTTTAATTAATAGATTATGTGGCTCATATTCCTTCCCGCCTTCTCGCAAATTGACTACCTTCTCGTTTGAACTTGCCCATATGTGTATCATGCATGTATGACTGACAATTCTTTTTTATGTGAAAAAGTTTTAAGTTCGTCAAGACGGGGGCAAACCTTTACTATTTATTGGATAGATACAAGAAAATCACCAAACCCATAAAATTGAGTTGTTATATTAGGGCATTGTTTGACAAACTAGCTTATAAGCTAGCTTTTCAAAACGCTACTATGAACAACGTTTCAATAAGTTAGCTTATAAGCTAGCTTTTTTTGCCAAACATAGCCTAGATCTGTTGGACATAAAAAAGGAATAGATTAGGCCCAACTCAAACTCGGTCGAAACCCGAAAATGATCATGTCTACCAAAAAATCAGACCACTTTGATTTTGGTATAGAACTACTTCGGTTCCAAACTAGATCATAAACTTGTATTTTGTTTTAATTTAAAAAATATAAAACTAAAACGGTGTTGTTTTAAGTTTTGAAATTTTGTTGAATTCAGAATGGACCCTGGTTTTCAGTTTTGTCAATTCGGACCAAGTTTTACCCTCGCCTTAGGGAGTCGGGGACGAAGTGACTTCTCATATTACTGCTAAAAGTCACTCCCTCTGTCCCAAAATTATGTCCACGATGAAAAAGAACATATAGTTTTAGAATCTTGTAATTCACAAATTTTAAATAACAAAAGGACAATTTAACCTTTAATATATAGAGATAATTTTTTTCTAGTTAATAATGGAGACGTTTTGTATGAACCATGTATAGTGATAAAACATAAAATATGTTCATACCATGAGAACTCGAATCAAAAGAGTCCTATGAAGCAAAACACCAACGTCAAGAACCCACAAAGAAATCTAAGTCAACCAAATCATAAACCGAGAAACTTCAGCAGAAAAAAATAAATAAACCGAATAACTTAAAACTTGTTCACAAAAGAACCGTCCAACAAAATCTGTAAACATGACTTAAAAGATAATAAAGAGACGGAAACAAAAAAGAGAGAACGGGCTTTCAACCGTTGGCGAAAACCGACAAACAAAGTAGGAAAACGACAAAAAACGAGTTTTCGGATTTTTTTGGGTTGTTGTCCAATGCCTTTAGAAAAAATGGACCAATGGTCCATGTGGGTATAGACTCAAAGAAGTGGTGGCAACCGTCCTTCCCGGAGCAACTCCGCCGGTGGCGGTGGGACCAACCGCCGGCGGTCACCATCCACCAACGTAAGCAAGATTATGATTGATTTAAGGAAAAAAAGGTGTGAATGTTGATTTTTTTTAATTATTATTATAAAATTTCAACAATTATAAATAATCTATATTAATATTTTAGAATATCTCGAATAAACTAGCATTGTACCCGTGCAATGCATCGGGGTGAACAATTGTAAATGGAAATAAAAAATTAATTTAATATCTTATCAAAAAATATATATATATATGGAGTAAATCATATATTTATAATTTATGTAGCATAAGTAGTAATAAACGCATAACTTGAGTTTTTTCAATCATGAAGCATTAAGAAATTATATTAAAATAATCGTTAAATGTATATTTGAATTTTAAAAACATTTATTAATCAGCGATATCTAACGAATGATAATATTTTTTCAAAATACTGAAATATAGAATAGGTAAAAATAAAAAATATAATGTTGGATCGTATTATTTTGTAACTAAACGTATATATAGGTTCATTATTAGTTAGTTTTAAAGAATTCAAAAGGCTTTAAAAACTTGTATACATGAAGAAAATACATGTACTATCATAATTAAAGAAATATGTTAATTTGAGCAAGTAAATAACTTTTCTTCTTTCGGAGAAACACCAAATGGAAGAGAAAAAACTTGAATATTGAAAGTAGTGAAAAAGTAAAGTTTGAATTTTTTTTCAAATGAGTTGTACCTTATGCATACTAAGTTGTGATTAAGAGATTTTTGAAATGTATGCATAAAATGGTAGTACCTTATGTTTTATAAGTAGTAATTAAGAGTTTTTTATTTCGTCTTTATAATATAGTATAGATTAATTTAAATTTAAAATAATTTAAAACTAAAAAACTTACATTTAAATTCAGCAGTTTTTCTATTTTAGACATCACAACATTAATTACGTTTAACTAAAATATTTCATATATTTATCTTGAATATTTGATTTCAAAGTTTTTTTTTATTGGTGGAAATATAATAGAAAAATTCTCTTATTGTAATCATGTTTGAATAGTTCTAGGGGAGAACCTAGTCATGCCTAAGGGGGTGTTTACTTGTGGCTTAATTAATTATCTTAATAACAAAAGTGGTTTATTTGTGCAGACGTTTGTGGTGTTTACTTGTGGCTTAATGGCTAATTCGCGCAAATGAAAACGACTTATTCGCTCAATAGGAAAATAGGTGTTGTCCCCGTTAAACCACAATTTTGACATTTCTACCCTTAACAAAAAAAAATCATAAGACATAACCCTAATCCCTTCCCTCCCACATACATCGCCTCCATCTACCATCATATTTGCTTTCCAGTTCCATCCCACATACATCGCCTCTATCACCGACGACCACCCTTCAAGCCATCGTTTTCTTCATCGCCGACGACCTTCCCGTCTCCGTTGTTCATCGCCAGGTATGTTCTCTCGATTGACTGGTCATCGATTAACTGGTTTCTTTGTCTCTGTTCTCTCAATGAACTGGTTTCTTTCCTTCCCTGTTTAGTCGATTAACTGGTTTCTTTGTCTCTCTCGATTAATTGGTTTCATCGCCATCGATTCTCACTGACGATTAACCGGTTTCTTTGTCTCCGTTGTTCACTGTTGGTTTCTTTGCCACTTCTTCCCAGATTACCATCGATTAAATGGTTTCTTCCCTGTTGGTTTTTGTTGCTTTCCCTGTTGAAATATTGTTCTCACAAATTTGATATATTTCTCATAGTTGATATATTTCAACATATTTGATATCTATGTTCAACATTTTGATATATTTCAACAAATAGATTTCTCATAGATTTGATATCTATGTTCAACAATTTTGGTATGTATCAATGTATCAGGGGTAAATTGGTCATTTATGTTATTCAGATAAAAAAATAAATAACAACATCAATTTATCCAGACAGACACATTTATCTATACTCTTAATGAAAATTTTGGTAAACAGCCCTAATAGGGTCCCATGCACATGCTTAACTAAATTTCACCGGTAAATCTATTTGGTGTATGAAAATACACCCGCTAAACTTTGAACGATGCTCTGATATATTAAAAAAAATACAAGGACCATTAATCAAAAACACAGAAAAGATTCCCTTGAAATCAAATACAAACCCGCAAAAGTCCCTCAAAGTCAACTTAAAAAATAAAAAATTACTCGAAATGATAGGATTCAGCTAAAAACACATCGGACGACTTTGTAAGCCTTTGATCCACATAAAGGTGCAGTCACTCGACAAAATTACATGCCCGCCACTAGCTAGTTCTCCAAATTGTGAGAATTTCATACTCTTTCTACTTTTTTTTTAAGGTTATAAAGAATTTGTTGGAGTAGAAAAAATTCCCTAAGACCATTAAAATCTAAATTTTCTTTATTTGTTAAAATTGTTGGAAATGCTCTTAAAATAAATAAAAAATAAGAATATTATAGACACAATCAAAAGAAATGTGGGACCAAAAATTGTGACCCTTTTTTCAAGGTTCATAATTATTAATTAATTTTATATAAAAATAATGTAAATCAGACAAAACAAAATAAATTTGATTATGTTTTAGTATTATGGAAGATGAGATCACCCTCATTATCGGCATGATTTTTAAATAATTAGTAGTAATTTAAAACTTTATTTTTATAATGAAATAAAGATTTTACATAAATGCTTTTAAAATAGTTTTGTCTCAATTTTTTTTTTTTACTAATGGAGTGTTTAGGATTGCTTATTTAAAATAATTTGTGTTTTTTTTATAAAATTGTTTATTAACTTATGTGGTGTCAAACAAAGTTTTATAAAAAAATGTTTGAAATAGTTTATAACAGTACCAAAACGTAATAAGTTGATAAAGTAAAATGACCAAAAAATTAACAAATTGTTTCAAATAAGTTAATAAATTAGAATAGAGTAACTTATCAAAAACTCCTTATTACCTGTGTCAAACCGGTATAGACATTTTTTTTTCTCATCCAAACACTAAAAACTACTTATTACCGATACCACACATAAATAAGTTAATAAACACTTTAAATAAACAATCCCAAACATACTCTAAAAATCAATGGTTTGTTATATGTAATAACCAAGTGAAAAATTAATAAAGATGGAATTTGGGTATAGGGTTTGCTCAATAGACCAAAGTTTGGGGGCTTGAATGTAAATTTGGAAAAGAAGTGATTAAACCCTAAGTACTCTCATTTCTATTGCGGCTGAGAGTAGGGGTGTTCATCGGTTGACATCCAATGGATGTGAGGGAAACCGAACCGATCCAATCATCCATTGGATGTTGGATTTTTCCAACCGAACCAATCCAATCATTCATTGGATGTTGGATTTTTCGAATCCAATGGATGATTGGATCGGTTCGGTTCCATCCATTGGATGTTCTTATTGGATATCCATTGGATCAGATAGGATGTCCATTGAATATTCTTATTGGATATCCATTGGATTGGATTGGATCCATCCGACATCCAATGGATGATCAGATCGGATCGGATCCATCCAATGTGTTAATTTAATGAAATTTTATAACAATGAAACAAATTAATTAATCACTTTTAATTTGTGTTAATTCCAACACAAGTGAGACTAAGAATTCAAAAACCAACACAAAACATATTTAGATTTAAGCAAATTGCAAAAAAAAAAATAACTAGATGATAGTTGGGTGGAAAACTGGATGGTAATTGGATGTTGGTCGGTTCTGTTTGGTCGATTTTGGTCGGTTCTAGACTGTCATCCAAGAACCGACTGATTCAAATTGGATGTTGAGATTTTCAATCTGATCCGATCCGATCCAATTATGGTCGGTTGGTTCTAATTGAATCGGTCAGTTCCTATTGGATCGGTTGACTTTCTGCACACCCCTAGCTGAGAGTTTGTTCCAGAGAGAGAAGGGTTCAAGGCGATTTTGGAGAAGAGAAGTAGGGAAGAGAAAGTTCCAATTTAAATCAAGTATACTCTAATCCTATTCAAGGTAAGTCTACTCTCTATTATTATATTCATTGTTAATCAATGATTATCTTAGGTAGAAGAGTATTTTTCCTTGTTGATGTTCTGGATTGGATTGGAACTTTGAATCCTAGGAATTTGTTTGTAATCGTTGGGATTTCTTTTGAAATTGAAGAGTTTTGATGTTGGGTGAGTGTACGCTTGGGTGTCGATTCTGTCGCCCGGAAATCGGCAAACCCGCGACATCGACGAACCGTCGCTTGGCCCTCGGCCTAACCGACCTGAGAAGAGGGGACCGGAATCGGGATTTTCCCACCGGTCAACCCCGGGAGTGCTCATACCGAGGAAGCCCGAGTACCCCTTTTACCGGGTGCCTCATGTGAAAGGCACATGGCTGCCCTAACGGCACCTCTTCAATCGACGTTAGTGAGAGGAGCCAATTTGGGCTAAAAAAACTCGATTTTTGAACCACCAATGTACTTTCAGATATCGAGGGATGAAAAGTGAAATCCAAGCATTTACGAGGGATGAAAAGTGAAATCCAAGCATTTACGAGGGATGAAAAGTGAAATCCAAGCATTCACGAGGATCATTTATGTAATTCACTCTTTTTTTTACATAATCCTTTATATCTCTCTCTCTCTCTATATATATATATATGTGTGTGTGATGTATGGTCTATGGGTGGCCAAGAATGAGGGAATAGGGCCCACACCAAAATTTGTAGTTATGCTAATGGACAAACATAATTCACCATCAAATGCATTTCATCATCCTCTTGGCTATGCTTCTTCCTCCATCATGGGTCCCATCCCTTATGTCATCACATATCATTATAGTACCATTTATCCCTTATTTATTTATTTTTAAATCTAAATGTATGATTTATTATTATATATGTACAATTTTTTAAATCTTTGTATGTGAACTAAATAAATATTAATTGATAAACATGTTCAAATATCAAAAAAATGTTGTAATCCTATTTCATTCGGTACAATATTGCATAAATTTTAAACCTTTTAACTAGAAGTTTTATTAAATTTTTATATCGGTTTACAATAGAATGTTACCTCCCACTGCATTACACGGAAACACAATTAGTATGTATGTATATATGTATGTATGTGTGTGTGGCTAGGTTCTCGTGATATCAGTCACTCTTCACTTTGAAGGTTCAGAAACACACTGTGTGAAAGTTTTCGTGAAGGTTCAGTGTGTTATATACATGAAAATTTGTAGTGTTTTTTTGATGAGAAAGTTATATTTTTTATTTAAATATGAATGTTTTTTTTGTAATGTTGGTTCTTGTAAAAGTTCGATATTTTGCTGTGAAGAGTTTGGCGTGATAATAAAAACTCATCCAAATGTAAAGATTTCTCGATGACCCACACATGCACCTCGCCATTTGGTTTCCCCAAATGTAAAGATTTCTCGGGGCTTGTTTTTTTAGTTTTAACATTGTGTTCTCCAAACTATTTTTACGAAGGAAAAGAAAGGTTGGATAGTCTTGTAATTAAATGGCATATCTATATATGATGTATTTGTAATAATGACATCTTTTTCTTTCTTTCTTTCTTTCTCTCCTTTTCAATAATATGAAAATTGTTTTCTTTTCATTTATACCCCCACCTTTCCGTCTTAAAACACAAATAAAAAACTAAAAATTGTCTTTTTAGTTGTACTAGAAGCGTACTCGCGCAATGCAGCGAGATACATCACGATTTTAATGTTTCATTTTTTTTGTCAATTTACAGTACGATTTTGGATGGTTTTGAGAAAATGATAACGTTTTTTATAAATTTGTTTAATTTAGCCTTAATAATATAATGTTTTTTATATAAAAAAATTAAGTATTTTGTTATAATTCAATGATTTTCTTATATATTTTAATGACATCTAGAAAAAATAACAATTACATATTTAATAATATAATTAAAACAAATTTATAGTAATATAATATATTAATTAATATATAGTGATACATGGAAATGTTTGCATAAAAACAATGTTTTGAAACCCGGGTCGACCCGGCCGGTTCAACCGGTTGAACCGGGAACCGGTCGAGTGACCGGGTCAACTATCACCGGGTTTTTGGGGATTTATGGACCGGATCGAACCGCCGGGTTTTTGAGGGAACCGGTTGAACCGGTATAATTGAACTGTGGTTGACCCGGTTAAAAAAACAATTTCTCAATTTTCATATAGAGCGACTAGGGTTATTACTTATTAACTTATTTTGTTCCAATTTTCCTCCACGACTCGCTTTCAATTTCATCGACTCCAGTCACATAGAGCTTCAATCGATTCCATCTACTTCCTCAATCAATTCAATCGATTCAATCTGTAAGTTTCAATCGATTCCATCTACTCCAGTTTCATCGATTCCATCTACTTCTTCAATCGATTCCATCGACTCCATCCACATACAGCTTCAATCGACAGCTTCAATCGATTCCATCTACTTATTCTTCGATTCCACAGTCGATTCCATCTACAGGTACATTGATCTTCGATCGATTCCATCTACTTCTTCAATTACTAGCCTGATAAGTTATAAAAATCTTCACAAAAACTCAAAAAGTATTATCACATTGAATGATGTTGATTCACTGATACACTCGTGACTTAGATTATTTAGGACATTTGTCTTTCTATTACTAGCCTGATAAGTTAAAAAAAAAGATATCTTATTTTTCCATGTTTCTATATACTTTCCAGCAATGGCCAATAGGAGCACAAATCCCCTCAACAATTCTTTTTAGGTAAATTTTCTCATGGTGTCTACACAAAAATATAGTTTTGGTTTGGTTATTGTACCTTAAAGGACTATTTTTGGGGAAGATAAATTCGCATTGGCACCAAGTTACAATGATCGGGTCAACCACCCGGTTGAACCGTGACCAGGTCACCACACCGGGTCAACCAAAAAACCGGGTTTTAAAACATTGCATAAAAGGAATGTCCTGTGCATACCAAATTGGTGGATGTTAGAAGTTTGCAGTAGTAATATGTATCTTGTGCTTTGATACTTGTAAATTAAGAGATTTTTAAAATCTTGCATAAGATGATGGTACCTTGTGCCTAATAATTTGTATTTAAGGGTTGTTTGGGATTGCTTATTTAAAACAACTTACGCTTATTTTAAAAAGTGCTTATCAACTTATGCGGTGTCAAATCAGAGTTTTTAAAAAAATGTTTGGATTAGCTTATTGTGGTATCAAAACGTAATAAGCTAATAAGTTGTTATGTAACACCCCGATTTTCGAAAGATATCGATCCAAGTTAATATAGAAACCGAGATATTAAGGAAAAATAAGATTTTTTTGATTTTGGACTTGAATCCTTGATTTTATAGTCTAGATGGATGAAGGATTCAATTACGAGTCCAACGGTTCTTTCCGGAGCAAAAACGGAGCTATAACGAAGAAGTTATGGCCAAAACAGTATCGAGAAGAAAACCAGGGAAGCGGGCGACTTATGCCGCGACTTAAGGTCGTGGCACAAGTGGCGAAATCCACTGGATCGAGCTTAAATCGCGATTTTCAGCCCCAAACTTCATTCCTTCATATCTCCTTCATCCTAGCTCCGATTTGGGTGATTCAAAGTGCTACGGTTTCGTTTTTGAGAGCTTTTCAAGGATCTAGCAAGAGATTGGAAGTCTATTGAAGTATACTAGAGCATTTTGTGGTGGTAAGCTTCTCATCTCTCCCTATTCATCTTTTTCCCCAAAATATTCTAGGGTTTCATCCACCCCTTGTTCTCCCTTTCGTAGATTGAAGGTTTGTGACCATTTTGGGAACTAGAGGTGTTTTGGTTGGTGAATTCTAGTTGGGATTGAAGCCATCACCTCCATTGTCATCTACTCTAAGGTTCTACCATAGGGTTTGGGTTTTCTCCAAAAACCCACTTGGTGAGTCATTCCTTCTTAAATGCTCTATTATTTGATTATTTCCATGGCTTTATCACACACTACTTCTATGTGCTACTTGGTTGAGTTTTATAACCTAATAGTTGGTATTCTTGACTTTATGAACCCAAAGGGGGCAAGTATGTTTAGTAGATCTTGATAATCTCTTTGGTAGTAACTATGTGGATCATATGTTCTAGATTTCATGCTTATATGTTGAGTTCATGAGGAAACTACTAATGTCATGATTTAATCCAACTGCTGATAACTTTATGAAGGAATGAGGTAATGATAATGGGTGGATATATTTACATGTATGAAATTATGAGGACCATGATTTATGAGGAATATGGAAGTAAATATTTTATAAGTGGAAAAGAAGTGTATATAATGTGTTATTTATTTAACAAATGTGGATCACCTGATGAGTATGTGGCACTACTCCTTGTGCACGAGGAGGTAGTAGCTTAATGTATGAATTTTGCATTAACCACAGTGTGTTACTAGCGAGTAGGCAATAAGGGATCTCGTATCCTTGAGGTGTAACTCGTCTAGAATATGGATAGGCAATAATGTCCGTAAGACCTTGAGGTGTAACTCTACGGAGTAGGCAATAAGGGCAGTAAATACGGTCTGAGGTTGTGATGTCGTTATGGCATGGGAACTAAGATCGGGGCATGAGGTGTAATCCATTACCATTGTCCGTAAGACCTTTAGGTGTAACTCTACGGAGTAGGCAATAAGGCAGTAAATACGGTCTGAGGTTGTGATGTCGTTATGGCATGGGAACTAAGATCGGGGCATGAGGTGTAATCCATTACCATCGCGGGCAATCCCACTTTCGAGTAAATATCGCCCCGATGGAAGCGGGTCTTCCCCGTAAAACAAGAGGTATTTCTTGTATGTTTATATTAAGGTTTGAGGAACTGATGGCGGAGATTTGTTCCGCGCGAGGCAGAGGAGTTCGGTAACATGATTATGGTTTTATAATGTCATGTCTATTATTTGCATATTTATGGGATCTCACTAGGCCCCGTCCTAACACTTGTTGTGATTGTTGTTTCCTCACAGATCCTAACCGTGGAGGAATTTAGGATGTCGGCTTGGCTACCGGGCACATAGGAGATCTTGAAGTGCCGGACTTTTGGGGGAATTTTGTGAAGAGAGTTCTTATTGACTTAGCAACGCTCGTATTAATCTAGATTTAAATCAATCTTAGATTAAGTAGGTCGTTGTAGTATTGACGTCCCATTATTTTGTTGCAACCTTATGATGCAAACTAACCCGGTTTTATAGGGTTTTTAGTTGTATTGTTATTGGGTGAACATCCGTTGGTTAGATCTTTTAAGCAAGTGTTTGGGCCCTTCATATTCTAGACGACATATTGCCGAATTTACAAACATATTTTATATGTTAAATTATAGTGTTACATATTTCCCCATTTTTGGGAGGCTCTTGCTATGGCAATTTTATACCACTTCTCCTCTTTTGGAAAGTTTTTGCTATCCATATTTTTAGGGTGTTACATGTTATTTGAAGGTGTTTGGGATTGCTTATACATATTAAATAACCAAAAAAGTCATAAGCACTTTTCAAAAAATTGATAAGTTAAAACCAAATGACTTATCAAAAAGGGCTTTTCAGCGGTTTGGCACCGCTATAAGCAATTTAGTTTTTGCTAATCCAAACACTCAAAAGTGCTTATCTCCGGTGCCAAATCGCAATAAGCTAAAAACCCCCTCAAATAAGCAATCCCAAACACCCCCTAAGAGTTTTTTTATCCCTACTTTATAATACTAGAAGTGTACTTGCGAAATACATCACGATTTTAATGTTTTTTTTTTTTTGTCGATTTACAGTACGATTTTGGATGATTTTGAGAAAATGATAATATTTTTTTTATAAGTTTGTTTAATTTAGGCTTAATAATATAATGTTTTTTATATAAAAAAATTAAGTATTTTGTTATAATTCAATGATTATCTTATATATTTTAATGACATCTAGAAAAAAATAACCAATTACATATTTAATAATATAAATTAAAACAAATTTATAGTAATATAATATATTAATTAATAGTGATATATAGAAATGTCTGCATAAAAAGAAGGTCCTACACATACCAAATTGGTGGGTGTTAGAAGCCTGCAATAGTAATATGTATCTTCTGCTTTAATACTTGTAAATTAAGAATTTTTAAAATCTTGCATAAAATGATGGTACATCGTACCTAATAATTTGTATTTAAGAGTTTTTTTATCTTTGCTTTATAATATAGTATAGATAGATAGATATAGATTTTCAAACAATTTCTTTTATCAATCATATATTTCTATTGTCAATAATTGATATGTAATTATATCAATTGTATAATTTTCATCTTATATTAACTAAATTACCTCAAATAAATCATTAAATAATAATTGAGATTATTATAATATTTTGAGTAAACTACAAATTTGGTCCATGTGTTTTGTCGAAAAACACTTCTCCTCCCTATAGTTTTGAAATACAAAATCGCAATCGCGAATTTTTAAAACGTTCGGATTTGGTCCCTTCTCTAACGGTTGTTGAAAAATTTGTTAAATGAGGGACATTTTCGTCCTTTTATCGATTTTATGATTTTGGTCTCTATGATTTTTAATTTGGTAAAAGACGAAAATGTCCCTCATTTAACAGCGGGTGTTGACAAATGGGACCAAAATCCAAATCTAGACATTTTTACAAACCACGATGGTTATCTTGTTTTTGAAACTGCAGACACAAAAGGTATTATTTTTGACAATTCCCAATGACCAAATTTAATAGTTTACTCTAATGTTTTCTTCTTCCTATCATCATCATCATGTCTCAAATTAATCATTTATTTATTTAATTTATTTTATATTAAATAAATAATGCAATTACTATAATTATAAAAATTCGAATATCTAGTATTGTAATTAACCCCCGTACTTTTTTGCTTATCACTTTGAGACCCAATTTTAAATCAAAATTCATCCTTTCGTACACAAATTAATTTTCTAATTATTTACTTTTGATTCTATTATAAATTTACCAATGTACTTGTCAAAATGAGTGTGTAATTGTGTATATATACACACACTAATATAAACGATTTCATGTAATTTTTTTTATCTTTTTTTGGAATATTTTAAAAAATTGTGTCTGTTAGCAAATGTAAAGATTGGGTTGTAATAAAATTACATAATCAAAAATTTAAATATTTGTTCATTTTATAATTATGAGACGTGGGCAAATATGCAACGATAGTCCCATGTTGTTTAACATCAAAAAGAATATTGAGTAGTTGCCGAACATTTTCTCTTTCAATAACGATCCATCATATTTTTTCAATCAGAAAATACAATATATTATATTGAATAAAGATAACAAAAAGTTAGTCTGCAAATTCTCCAGCTATAAGCACCAATATATAAAAATAAATTTTATTGCATGGTACGAATTATTCGAATAAATGTTGTTTAAAATTTACACAAGAGTAAATAATGGGTTTGAAATGTTTATCGTATATCCTTGTTGTATATATCGACAAAGGCAAACCCGAGCTTCAAAATCATTCGGGCTTCTATATTTAACTCACTTCAAGGAGTACTACAATTCATGTTTTTTTGACTTATATTAAACCTATATCGTCGTTATTATCTATTACGTTTATGTTAAATGAGGATGATATTTCATTTGTTTTTCATAAAAATAAAAACAAAATTCCAACTTAATTTTTTTCATGACATGTTGCAATAACATGTTCTTTGTAAAAATTTCAAACGCGAGATTGACCTGTTATTTTCGAAAAATTAATTATTGATTTCGATCAGTGGCCTTAAATCATTGGATCAAATGACACCCTTTATTCATCCGACTTTATTCCTTTTACTTTATCATTTTTCAACTAAAATTTGCTTCTCAGTCTCTTTGTTCAAGCTTTTTGTAAGAGGTATGTCGACATGGAAGGTAAAAGGCTGATCCTTTTGAAACCATCGCCTTTGGCATGGTGCCTCAATGCTTTCGTAGATTAAGATCCACCTTAATCATTTCAAATAGTATTTAATACGATATTTTCCACTGTTATAGGTTGAAAAATGTACGATATATATGTGTGTGTGTGTATATATATATATATATATATATATATATATATATATATATGATGAGATAGAAGGGTCCCTTTCAATTACGACTTCACATAGGTTCATAGTCTAGCCTACACGCATGTTAAAATTAATTGATATGACAGGATATCAAGTCATCTATGACTTTTTACCATTTTCTTCAGAAAAATGGGTACGAAAATCAAAAGCAGTTGTGTAAATTATAATTCTTTGTAAGAGATGGTTTGGAAAAGAACATTTTTTGAGACCATGTCCAGTTGATTTGTAATATACTTGACATGTAAGCATCAATACATCTAGATATTGTATCATGTGCAATCCTTCACAACCAATATTTTAAAAACCATATTCAAGTCTGATTAGATTTGAAATTAAACTAGTTATGACAAAATGATTGTTATTTTGTATCTTATGAACCTAATCTCAAGATTACAGTTATTCACATCAATTAACTACGTAAATATTAGTAAGGTGTGATATCGAGCTATTTACGTCTATCATAACCGCTTCTCACATCAAAAATGTTAAGAGAATGTGACTATTTTGGATATAAATGGGTTTTGAGTTTTAAATAAAAATATCAATTTTTAATGCAATGGAAGTTATGAAAATGAAGTTTACCTTTGTTATACATAAAAAAGGGGAAATTGGCAGAATTAACCTAACTACCCCTAACGTTGCACCTCCTAGCCGTTTCTCCCCGGGTTTGGCAGTTTTAGCCATAGGTTCGCAATTGCGGAGGTGTATGCGGACCTGCCGAAAAGGTGCTAGGGTTTCATCTGCATTTGACATGTGGCTTTGAATGCAGATGGCGGAGGTGGATCACCCGACCCATTGCGGACCAGCCGCAATCCGTATTTTTTTTGTCTTTTTATGATGTGATTGCGGACCTACAGATCCGTCATTGCGGACTTAGGATCAAAAACGCAAAAAAAGTGAGAAATGACTAGCAGGTACAACGGACCGTGTACTTTGACCATTTGTGCCAATTTCCCAAAAGAAAAAAAAGGAATGAGTCATTGATTGAGATTATATATAATAATCAAAGTGAAAACCATAGTTTTAATAAATATATGGATTTTTTTATTCACAAAAAGAACAATCCCAATTAAATAATTCATGTTTTACAATAACCATGATTATCAATATTTTAATTACTTTGTTTATTTTTATACATCGGCTATGTTTGGCAAAAATAAGCTAAAGCTGGTTTTTCAAAACGTTACTTTGAGTAGCGTTTCAATAAGCTAGCTTTTATGGTCATCCAAACATGTAAACTAGCTGATAAGCTAGCTTATTTTTGCCAAACATAATCATCATCATTTTTTAATAAATTAAATAGTACAACACTTGGCTTATTCCACATCAAGATTCACAAAATCAAGTACATATATAGTGATTTTTTTAGGGTAGGCTAATTGCACATTTGACTTTGCTAAATGCACCTTCATCATTAATTTTCTCCTCACACACATCAACATCAAAATCTTCTTTTTATATTCCCAATACATGAATTACATTCCCAATGAATGAATTGACCTGATTTTGACATAATTTTTGGTGCAAATAGCAATCCCCCTTTTTTATCCTTATATATGTATTTTTAAGGTAGTATAGATATACACACATGCGAAGGATTGTGTAAGAAAAAAGCTAATGTGAGAAGCGTAAGAAGACATTTGGACCCTTGATCACTTTTAATCTCGAACTCACCCATAGATTGCACTTCATACGAGGATTGAGCTGGTGCATCTCGTCTCGGTGATTCTCATGCTAATGTGCATCCAAGGGTCCAGGTCCCTTCTTATATATATATGATCCCATGTATTGGCGAAGGATCGTATGAGAATATGAGTTAATGGTGAAAGCGTGAGAAGTGGATCTGAATCGTTGATCTCTTTTAATCTCGACCTCTTCAATGAATTGCGGCTTAGAAGGGAATTGATCCAGTGCATCTCATCCTAATGTGCGTCCATTTCTCATCCAACGGTCGATAACCACTTCTCTCCGGAACCAACCCCCATGTGTGTGTGTGTGTATATATATATATATATATATAGGCGAAGGATAATGTGAGAAGTTGAGTTAATGGTGAGAAGCGTGAGAAGTGAAATTGAACCGTTGATCTCTTTTAAAGCCCTCCCATGAATTGCGACTTAGAAGGGAATTGATCCGGTGCATCTCATCCTAATGTGTGTCCATTTCTCATCCAATGGTTGATAACCACTTCTTACGTTTCTCACCATTAACTCAACTTCTCACCATGTGATATTACTCATCTTTCGTGAAACTTGTGAGATTACTGTGAAGGTTCGGTGTGTGTTTTTGTATAGATGTGTTAGTTATAATTTCTATTTATAAGTTGTGAAGGTTTGATGTTTTTCTGTGATAGTTTGTTATATTTTTATAAAGGTTTGATATATTGCTATGAACGTTGAGTGTGCTCCAAAATGATCTTACGTATCTTATAAAAATTGCATAATGGACAGTCTAATTGAAACCGATCTCTCTCTCTCTCTGTCTGTCTGTATGTCTGTCTGTCTGTCTGTCTGTCTATCTGTCTGTCTATCTATCTATCTATCTATCTATCTATCTATTTATCTATCTATCTATCTATCTATCTATATATATATAGTGTTTGTTTCATTTGAGAAATGGTAAATATATGAGAAATAGAGAAGTAATCTTAGTCATTCATCTGGTCAACATTTGCGGCTTTGACCACGAAGCACAGGATAATTCCTTGTGTAGTCTATAGAAGGTAAAGGGGTAATTTCGTAAAATACACGGGATGAGTTCATATATGAATTTGTATGAATCACAAAGATTCATATATGAATATGTTAATCAGTTCAACTGATTCATATATGAATCTTTGTGATTCATACAGATTCATATATGAATCACAAAGGTTCATATATGAATCTGTTAGTTAGTTCAATTGATTCATATATGAATCACAAAGGTTCATATATGAATCAGTTAAAAGAGTTCAGTTGTGAATTGCACTGGTTCATATATGAACATATAGTTCATATGTGAATTATACATGTTCATATATGAACACAGCCCGTGAGTTTTGTAAAATTTACGAAATTGTCCTTCTATTTTTGGGATAGCCGCAACTTTTGACCAGTCAAAGCCGCAACTTTTGACCGGTCAAAGCCGCAATATTTGACTAGTCAAATCCGATCTTGACCATATGAATGACTAAGATTACTTCTCTATTTCTCATATATTTACCATTTCTCAAATGAAACAAACACTATATATATAATTGAAACCCTCTTTTTTTTTCTTGAAATTAATATATCTTAATTATACAAGTACAATAATAATGTTTGTAAAACACACACCACGGACCCTTCTTGTCTTCTAAAGTTGTAGGTGATGAGCGATTAATTTAGCTTAATTATTTTCGTTTATAAATAAATTAATTAATTAAGAATGAATCTAAAAGACAAAAATAACAGCTAATACTAAAATTATATATAATATTGTTTTATACAACCTATGTCTCAATATTAAATCATAGCAACTCGAATTATTATTTTATTGATAATTACATCATGGAATTTTTTAAATTTTGTACTTATTTATATTTTAATGGTTATGGTTGTATATAAATGATCAAATCATCTCCCTTTTTAAATACATATTATAAACAAATATATCTTGATTAGTTTTATTTAATTGCTTATAAATATATTGAAATATTCGTCCTTGTTGATAAGAAATCATCAAGGTATGATAATTTTAGGAAAATAAATTCACAAAAATAAGAGTAAATTACATTTTTAGTCCTTGTGGTTGTCATCCATTATCAAGTATAGTCCCTTTTTCAAACTAATTACGGTTGTGGTTATTGTGGTTGTCATTCTATTTTATGGTTGGTCCTTGTAGAAGATTCGTCCAAATATGTCGTTATATGGGTTGGGCACGTGAGAGGCAAATGGTTCTCAAAGCGAATGCCACACAACTTATGAAAAACTCAAACTTCCATTTACGACTTCAAGTTGGTTCATAGATCTCAATAAACCAGGGATGATCTGTCGAGCTCGTGGACACATTGGGTCGTTAACCCCACGATGAAGCCTACACCTCGAACCATGTAACAATATTAGAAGACAAATCCTTAAGTCAACTGAAAAAAAATATGAAATCTTTTCCTTAAATTCCTTGAACAAAAGAACAATTTACGTCCCGTATTATTGGAGGTCCAAGAAGGTTGTATGATGCCTATTGAACCACAATCGCAGATCACCATTTGAGCCTTTTGAATTATGTGAAAACACGATATGCAATAGCCTTAGAGATTAGGGTGAAGAAACTCATGGGAGAAGAGAAAAGGGTCGTAGGGTGTAATGATTGGGACAGATGAATATCAATTGGGGAGGGGTTCTTAAAAACCAAAGGGGGTTTGGACAAAATGGGAATAGAGTTGGATACATACTATCCTATGCCCAAGGTGTGGAAAATCAAGCGAGACGATCGACCATGCCTTAGTTAATTGCGAAGATGTAAAATATTTTTGGCTTCAAACGGGAGGATGGTGGAACATAAACTTTTCGTTGGTTAATTCGGTCACGAAAGTGTTGGAGATTGGCGACCATTTGTACTCGAACACCATGGCCTTGAAGTGTTGGACGACGGTAGTGGGATGTTTCCTTTATATCATTTGGTCAAATTGAAATAAGGTGCTATTTGAGAAGGAGCAAGGAAAGATTTCGGATAATTTTTTTCGTGGCGCAATAAGAACTTTCGAGTGGATCAAATGGTGAAATCAAGATCTCGTTTTTGATTTGGCTGCTTGGCTTTCGGATCCTCGCTCACAGTAGTTGTGTTACATGGATCGGTGGGAGCCCCATCTCGGTTCACTTGGTGCAGCGCTGTATTGACGGGTTTGGGTCTGGAGTTCGATAGGGGCTGCATTTTCCCATATTCGTGTCGCGGTTCAAGGGAGTGTTGGCTGCTGTTTGAAGCGGTTTGCTCCTCGCAAACCCGTTTTTCTGCTTTTCTTGGCTGCCAGCTCTTGTATCGTTTGGTTCTTTCGCTGTTTTCAGGTGTTTCCTTGTTGTACTGTTTGGTGAACCTTTTGGGTGTTTTGGTAATACAAGTATTTTTTGCCGTTAAAAAAAAAGGGGGTTGACAATTTTACCCCTGGCATGCAAGGCATGTGCAACCCATATAACAAACAGATTTGGACGACATCTTCTATAAGGACCAATGATGAAATAAGATGACAATCATAATGATCAAAACTGTAATTAATCTGAAATAGGGACTATATTTTGTAATAGATGGCAACCATAGGGACCAAAAATGTAATTTACTCTAAAAATAATTTAAGATCCAAATAATTATATACAATAATTTGAAAGAATCAGAATCTCATCCATTAATACTATTACTTTGCTATACCACCTACTTTAAATGATGTAATTCATGTGACTTTTAACTTCTTTTTATGATTAATTGTATTATTAGTTTTCTTTATATAGTTTGTGAGCATTTTTTTTCTTTTGTGATCATGATATCCGAATCAGATTATGTGCACTGGCTAATTTTATGGACAACAACGAATGACATAGAGTCATCGCAGATGAACTTACATGATCACAAGGGCTTTGACAGTAAAATTATTGATTCAAAATTCTTAAACTTTAATCTGAAGGAAATATATAATAGTACAACAGAAAAATAAAAAGTAAAAATATAAGGAGTTGTTTCATAAATATATGTAAGCATGCAAATGTTACATGATATAATCGTATTATGTATAAATTTATATTTTAAAACATATACTTATAGGGTTGGGTTCACGTGAGACCAACCTGTTTTCGTGAGACCGGTGAGACCAGAAAATAACACTAAAGATTCACAGTGATTCATTGTGAAGGAACGAAAAACAACAAACCTTCACAACAAAAAGACTGTGAAGGTTTACCTTTATAATACCTTCACAGTCTTTTGCTGTGAAGGTTCAGTGTTATTTTTATGGTCTCACGAAAATAGCTTGGTCTCACATGATCTCAAGTCTATACTTATATTCCTTTCCTTTTAAAAAACATTTGTAGAAATCTTGCATGCTATAAAAATTATTATATATACTCATAAATGGTCCCACCTGAATTTAACACACATTAATAGGCTGATTGTTTACCGCTTAATGGTTCCATTAAGAGACAATATCTGAATCGTTAAGAGGTAAATCTTGTTTGGCAAAAAAAAGTCTGTTTCTTAATAGTTTCAAAACCTTTTGAATGATTTAGTGTCTTGACCTTGTCTTAACCATTCAGAGCCCTGATTTTATCCTGAACAATTAGCAAACAACCATGTTTCATTTTGCATTATATCATAAGAGTCTCTTAGGTGCCGTTTGTTTTTTAAGAGGTCTAAAGTCTGAAGTCTTATTTTAGTTAAGATTAATAAGAGGTGGTGTGTAAAAAGATCTGAACAATTCAGACTTAAGAGCCATTAAGAGGTTTTTAAAAAAAAAAAACAACCCCTTAATCATTCTGACCACTTAATTATTCCGCACCTAACCATTCGGCAACTGCCAAACAGCCTCCAAGAGTATGAGTTGTTGTTGGTTTTTTTAAAAGATTCTAAAGTCTGAAATTTTATTTTATTTCTAATCGATATGAGGTAGTGCTGAAATATGAAAATAGAATCAATAAGACTGTTTATTTTTGAAAATGATAAATGATTGAATGTTTGTAATTGTCTATTTTACTCTTCATAATATACATTATTTTTGTACTCATAAATGAATAAGATAATTATCGAGATTTTCTTACACTTGTTTTCAAACAACAAAATTTCAAACATTACACATCTATTTCAACATATTTTCATCCACTTCACCTTTTTTTATTCATAATTATTATGAAAAATTTATAAAATGATAAAATAATATAGTATTTAATAGTTAAAATATCATTGTTGATTTATTACTATTAATTTAAATTATATTTTAATTTAATCACGTATTAAATACTTTTAATAAATAAATAATTTGTTAATAAATAAATTAACATAAAAAATAAATTAACAAAATCAAGGTTTATTTAAAAAAATTGGACCTAATGATAATGTCTATATACATTGCAAAGTGAATAACGATACTACAAAGATATTTTATGGAAATAAGGTTGCATTAAGAGACTAATAAGATTTGAATTTACCTCTCATTCAATAGGAGGTTTTAAATTCTTATCGTAGAAAAAAAATAAATTAACAACAGTCAGATTAGCCTAACCTCTCGTTCGATTAGACATAAGTAGTAAATAAGAGAGGTTTTCCCCCATAAAACAAATAACTGAGTGCTCGTGGTTTGATCAAGATTGGTCTAATCTTCTTTTAAGAAACCCAACATGAAACTGCAAAATCACTATGGTTTTATCTGGTTTAACCGGTTTTCGTGGTGCACCACTTTTTTTGAACAGGAAGAGAAAAGCTTTTATGGTTGGAACAGTATTTTCAAAATGATACAAGTCGGATCAAATTATTTGGTTAAAACTGTAAAAAATGTTACTATCACATAATTATCAATAGAAACTCAAACAACATAAATGTTTTTTTTAATGGTTGTCACTTCCAACAGTAATTCTATTTAGTACATAAATCACAATGATTCATTCTTTGCAACGCATGCTACAATCAAAGATTGTGATGTTATTCTAATTAAAATTTTATTATTTTTGATATATCTATAAAAAATTAGTAGGAATAACATTAGTTGATCATTCGATCCATAAACACATACGCTATATATATATATATATACACACACATATATACATCAAACAATAAATATAAACATGACACGACTCTTTATATATAATATTTTTCCCCAGACATATGACTGGTGGCAAAATTACAGCCACAATTTTTCGAATACCATATCGACTATTAAACTGTTGATTTTTAATGTAATAATAATATATATCTTATGTGTTGAAAGTTAAATGGTTGTTTATATTTATTGATTTCTACCTTAAAAGAACTGTTCATGTTTCAACTAGGATAAAGTACTTTAATTATTACTAGGGAAATTAATTAAAATAACCATATTTGAACATTGTATTATCGAAATGTCTCAAATCTCGTCGACTTTGCCGAAATACCCTTTAAGTCCGGGAAACGTGGCCGGGATGAGCATCGATCCCGGGGTTGTTGTGTTTCGGCCGGGAAAGGACTCGATCCCGGGGTTATGTCCGGGAAACCCGGGGTTGGGGGTCGGGATCGTGTTATTAATTGAGTTTATACATTATTAATTGAGTGAAGTTTTACAAAAACAAGTGTACATGTGTGTAGATACATATATGGGTGTGTGTGAGATACATATATGGGTTTCCCGGACTTAAAGGGTATTTCGGCAAAATCGACGAGATTTGGGGTATTTCGGTAATACGATGTTCAAATACGATTATTTTAATTAATTTCCCTTATTACTATCATTTGTTTGAAAACAAAGTCGATAAAAAAGTTATTTTGCTTTGTTTAAATAAGCTTGTTTTTTTTTTTTAATTTCATATATGTATGTGTGAGAGAGACTTTTTTAGAATTTCTAATTTATGAGATCCGTAAAATCCAATTTAAAGTACAAAAAATATTTAAAAAATTAAATTTAATTATATTAAAAAAAATTAATGTAATTTTAAAAACTCTCTTTCCTCTCTAATCCCTTCTCTCTCCGAACAATGCATGCAAATACACATACACAATTAAATATTCATATAAAGTAAACATATTGTGAACATTTTCTTAGAAATTATATTAAGTTCGTAAACAGATTCTAAATCTATGAGTATCAACTAAAACGACAAAACTAAATCTAAACATATCACCTATAAGCACCATGTGAATACATTATAAATACCTTAGTAAGAAAATTAAAAAAATTTAAGGTTATATACATTGTGTTCAAACAGTGTGTTCACTTTTGTGCACATTTAATTATACATGTGTATGTGTGTATCTAGAGGAAAGAGGAGAGAAGATATATATATTTATAGAATTTGAAATTATTAAAAAAATTGCATTAATGTTTATTTTATTAACACAAATCTATACTATATTATAAAGATGACATAAAAAACTCTTAATTACAATTCAGTAAGCTTTATGTACTATCATTTAAAGTTATCTACTTAAAATCTCTTAAAAATAACTACTAAAGCCTAATGTACTATCTGTAAAGCTTTTAACCCTAATTAATATATTTCATCCTTATCCCCCCAAAATCCCTATCTCTAATCCCCAAACCCTAAAATTATGAAATTTGAATTCTGATAAACATAATCAAAACATGATAAATATCTCAATTTAAATATAAAAAATTTAAAATATATAAGATAGTTAATGAATTTTAACAAACTACTTAATTTTTTTTTATATAAAAAACATTATATTGTTAAGCCTAAATTAAACAAATTTATATATAAAAAATCATTATCACTCAATAAAACTCATCCAAAATCGTACTGTAAATCAATAAAAAAATAAAATAAAAATAAACATTAAAATCGTGATGTATTAAGCATTATGTATTATTATTTAATGTTAATCTACTTAAAATCTCTTAAAAACAATTAATGAAGCAATATCTACTACTTTTAAATATTTTTAACACTAATTAATAAATTGCATCCTTATCCCCCAAAATCCTTATCTCTAATCCCCAAATTCTAAAATTATGAAATTTGAATTATGATAAACATAATCAAAACAGGATAAAATCTCAATTTAAATATAAAATATATAAGATAATTAATGAATTTTAACAAACTATTTAATTTTTTTTATATAAAAAACATTATATTGTTAAGCCTAAATTAAACAAATTTATATATAAAAAACCATTATCACTCAATAAAAACCATCCAAAATCGTACTGTAAATCAATAAAAAACAAAAAATAAAAATAAACATTAAAATCGTGATGTATCTCGCTACATTGTGCGAATATGCTTCTAGTTATATATAATTAACTTGTAAATTGTTTTATTTACGAAGTTTTGTGACTCAACTATTATATATACCTTTTACATGTTTTTATTTTTAACCTCAACTAATTGATGTTTTTGTATAAAGTTCTATGAATAAGTGATTATCTTTAACGTAGAAAAATATTTATATTCAACTCCCTCCCTTTGGTTCTACAAATACTCGTGATATTGTTTGCACTTTGAGACCTGACAGGTACTAGAACGTTAACATATTTTTATAAAATCGTCTAGGTCGTGGTCAAATACGAAAAACTAAAAGATGAAAGTGTCATTTATTTACAAACGTTGCACACGATTTCCGTTGGATCAAGAGTGATTGACAGTTCCGAATATTCATATAGGAGAAATATATGAAACTTAAAAATCCGATTATTTATACGAGAGAAGAATATATGAAACCATTTTATGAAAAAAAATTGAAATCGTTAATGAAAATATATGAAGTTATATAAAAATATATGATTATTATGAAATTTTCATGTTTCATATGAGAAAAACATATGAATCCATTAATGAAAATGCAAAAACCCACCGGAGTTTAGAAGGATTCGTCAGAGTTTGGTATCCATTTCGATTTCATCATCATGGTGGCCGAAACTTTTGAGAGAGAGAGAGAGACATGTTCACTTTCTTGTTCATCATTGTGGTCGGATTCTTGTTCAACATGGCGGCCGGATTTTTGAGAGAGAGAGAAAGACGGCGACCGGAATTTTGAGAGAGAAAGAAGGAGATGGCGGCTGGATTTTTAGAGAAGAGAGAGAGAGATTAGGTAAAAATGAGAAAATTAAGGAGATAATAACTATAATTAGATTAATTTAAATTTTAAAAATTGTTAAAATTATTCCAAAAATGCCCTTTCCCTATTTTTTTTAATAAATCTAAATCCTAAAAATTTCAACCGTTGATTAAAAATTCGGATGGTCTGGATGGGTTTGTAAGTTTGCATTGTTTAAAAAGTTTGCAAATGATTGTCCCTCTCTCTCTCTCTCTCTCTCTCTATATATATATATATATATATATATATATACTAGTGTTGGGCTCGTACATTGCACGGGAGGATAAATTTTTTGTTGAAATATTGAACCGAGTTAAAATGAAACGTAATTTCTCTGTTAATAGTTAATGAAATACAATGTGAAAAACGAATGTATTTTCATAAGTGGTTAATGTAACAACCTACTCATTTATATATACAATAAAATAACATTTCAGTCTAAACACTGCCCCAAGCTTACATTTCAGAGTACAAGGTTACACTATCTTTTACTACACAACTGAGTTCAAAAATGTAAACTACTGCAGGAAGTCTTATATCTCCTGCTTATAGCTCATATCTTCTCTTTACCTTTATCTGTACCTGCTACTTTCCGATAACCTGAATCAGGATTAAAATTTTGAAATAGCGATGGTTAGACCAATGGTCTAGTGAGTCCCCTCCAATCACTACTGCAACAGTTCAAATATTAATTAAAACATTTAAACAAAACTTTATATCTCAAAACATAACCTGTTATTTTAATCAAACTTTAAAACACTTTATGCTTCGCAGACATAACTCAATCTACTGGCCATCACTGACCACTTTTTACGCTTCACAAGCGTACCTTAAGCTACTGACCAACATTCTCGTCAAAGACGGTATGTCTGTCTCGCACTGCCTTATTTTAGGGACACACCCTAATGGCATAAACGGGCCACACTCCCCGGTACGAGCAGGCGGGTCACACTTCCCGACTTAGGTCAGACTTCTGACTCAAATGTATGCATACACCTAGTCCTGACTGTATTATATACCTGAGCATAAACATGTCAAACTGATTAAATCAATCTTTTGAAATAATTCTGCATAACTTCAATACTATAAATGCGCAGTATATAAAACTCACATTTATCAATTAACTGCTCAAATCATAAAAGATTTAGTTTGAAAGACTCACCTCTTATTCTTCTTGATTAAATCTGGCTTCTACTGATTAACACCACCTACGATGGTATAAAAAAACAAAGGTAAGTTAACTTGCAACTAAAACTCTTTCTTTCTAAAGACTCGTCAAAAGAAATCTACTGCTACTATCCTTGTACGAAACCATCCTGATCAAAACCTCTTAAGACAAAATTAACAAAATATCGGTCGAACACAATTATCGGTCAAATACAACTATCGGTCGAACCACTTACCGGTCCTTTACAACCTACCGGTCGGACCTCTACCGGTCGAATACAACTACCGGTCGAACCACTTACCGGTCCTTTACAACCTACCGGTCGAACCTCTACCAGTTCTTTATCATCTTCCAGGTCGATCTATAACTTAAGTCGACGACTTACAGTTCGAACCCAGAAAAACTTTTGATCATTAAAGCGATCAAATATACGGTTAAAAGCTTGATTAACAAGACTATTTACCGACTATAACATGCAGATAGAAGTATTAAGCTAAAATCATACCTCTATTTGACCAAAACGATCGATCCTCAATATCTCCTTCTCTTTCTCTCTGCCTTCTGCTTTGAGTTCTCTATCTCTCTCTATGTCGGCTTAAAACTAAATATCAGATTGATATGAAATCTATCAATCTGATATTTAGATTATATAAAACCAAAGTTTCAAATAACCCCCCCTGAACTTTGGGTCTTTATTCACTTTTCACCCAACTTCCAAAATTAATAAAAATTTCGGATCTGGATATTACAGTTAACTTGCGTATATTCTTAATCGTTTGTTGTTATGAGTTTGTGCAATAATATTGGTAATAGTTTTGTATTATATTATTTAAA
This sequence comes from Arctium lappa, assembly GCA_023525745.1. Lineage (NCBI taxonomy): Eukaryota > Viridiplantae > Streptophyta > Magnoliopsida > Asterales > Asteraceae > Arctium > Arctium lappa. Next base: position 2,146,776 of record CM042059.1, on the reverse strand, counting down.
ACTCAAACGACATGTCTCACAACATATCACTATTATTGAAATAATTATAAATATGAACATACGTTTTTACAGATTTTGCAATTTTTCTGAAACCTTCTCGACAACAGTTGACAATCACTTTGAACGTATAAATCTGTAAATTAACTAACAACATTCAACCCACATCAAATATGACAAAGAAAATAAATGATTTCTATCTTTTGTAACCGACAACTCAACTGGTATAGTTCAAATTCACTCAGTACCACTTGAAAATTTATCTGATTATTGATTTCAAGACCTCATAGTATTAGTCGATAAAAATAAAGATATGTTTATATATCTTATTCCCTTACTTCAAAAAATATGATTGTGGGTTTTGAAAAATATAAACAAATCCTCAGTAAATAAAATAAAATATAAAAAAGTAGTTTTTCAAAGAAACAAAAATATAGTGGAATATCTTTTGTTCAGTTGCAGGTTCCGCCATTGACACCCGACCGTTTGTCTTCTTCTTGTACTCGGATGATACATAGAGAAGCTATATATATTTATAGTGAATGTAGAGAATATTTTAAAATCTTTTATTTTCATTTTCGATCTTACATTTAAATGTAAATATATTAAAAATATGGAAGAATCTTTTTATATCTATATCGTTTCTATTTTATTTTCTTTACACTTGGTTAATTTGGAAAGTATTGCGGAATATTTTTATTTTACAGAACACGATAATTTATTAGTGTATCTCGTTATTTTTTATTTTTAATTCATATCAACCTTATTTTTTCTTCTTTTAATGCTCGTGAAAAAAATACGTGTAGATTTTATATTAGCAAAAAAAATATGTGTAGATTTTATATTATGCTAATATAAAATACGTGTAGATTTTATAAAATAAAATATATTTTATATTAGCAAAAAAAATACGGAAGAAAAAAGAGTTTATATTACATCTCATTATGTAAAAAGATTTTATAAAATAAAATATGGAAAAATCATTATGAGATGTAATATAAAAAAATAGGGAAGAAAAAAGATTTTATATTACATCTCATTAATATAGATTTAAATGTAAAATCTACATTTAAAATAGATTATGCTAATATAAAATATATTTTATAAAATCTTCCACCAAAAAAACAAATATTTATATTAATAAATGAGTATCTATTCCACAAATAGGTAATTATGTGAGATACTGTGCTTGAAAATGTTGTACCAAAGCATTAAGAAATTGTAAATTAAGTAATTGACTTTAATTAATTGTACATTGTGCTTAAAATGTTGTAATTAAGAGTTTTTTATGTCGTTTTTATAATATAGTATATATATATATATATATATATATATATATATATATATATGCTTCATCTTGTTTAAATGTCATATCCCTTTTTATGATATATTTGTGCCATCTCTATCTTTGAACCTCAACCATTCAAGATGCCTTTATTATTTTAGACATTTACCTAATTATTCTTATATTTTCTTTTTTGACTTTTAATATGATTAATTTGCATATTTTTGTTTTAAGTTTCAAAGGTAATTATGTTTGATAATATACACATTAACAACAATCATTTTAATTAATATGAATCAGAAAATCCTAAAAAACATAAAAACCGTATTTTATAACAATTAATATCTCACAAAAACCCGAGTGCTTTCATGAGTTTACAATTGATTTAATATGTTGGTAATGTCATATCGAGCATAAGAATTGTTCTTGACCAATGAGGTACATATATGATGTTTAGGTCAAGTTTTGTTTCGGTAAACTTTATTAAAATATTCTCCGTGTCACCAACCATAAACTTGTATCGATATCAAGGTTTATATTTCTTTTGTCTAGTGAAAAAATGCAACAGTTTTTGTTTTGAGTTGTTACGTTTTTTTTAATAGATTAGTTTGCAGAATTTACCTATTTATTTAATTAAAATCACCACAATAGTATTGGAAGTATTAACTGTAGTTCACGAGATTTTTTTAACTTTACCTTATTAATTAGAAGTATTCTAGTTATTTGATCATTGGTTTATATTATCATCGAATGATATTTTGTATTTTCAAAAACAAAATGAGTATCTTGTTGAAATGAAATGGATATTTTTAGTCACAGATAAAGTTAAACAGATTTGTTTTCAGGATAAAGACCATTATATAGAAACTTTGTTCAAAGTCGATATTTTATGCATTATAATTTTTTTGGCTCATAATTATTGAATAAATATTTTTTTAATAATTTGATCTTACGAATAAACAACAAAAATAATACTAGTATAATGTCGTGGATCTGGTGTCAGTAAATTATTAAATTTTTACGTAATTGCGAAGATTGTAGATATGACATTTCTTTTGACTTTTATAAATCGTATGTGGTTTTATTGGTAAAATGCCCGCCAATATGTAATTTTTTTTTGTTTTAATTCAATATTTAGGGTCCGTTTACTAAACACTTACCCGGTAAGCGTTTATCGGGACATTTACCTTATCGAATGAACATAACAAGAATATAAAATTTTACCCGCTAAGAGCGATGATAAGGAAATATAGTCTTACCCAGTAAGTTAGAGTGACAACTCTTACCCGGGTAAGCGTTTATCGGGTAAGTTATTGTATACGATACCATTATGATGATTATAATCTTACCCAGTAAAGTAAGTTAGTGTGTCGGGTTTTATTGGTAAGCGCTTACCGAGTAAGCATTTGGGTAAATGACCCCTTAGTGTAATGGTGATTTATTTAATCAGTGTATTAAACATTCAATTTTTTCTACGTAGCATTAATATTGTCTCGTAATCGGTAAATCTTGTAACTGTTGATAACATATATGTCAAGTTGTTAAGTTATATTATATTTTTTGATTACATGAAAAATGTTATATCAAAATCAACCGAGTTAAATGAGTACAGATGTAGAATAGGAAGAAATTATGGGCCCGCACATGAATACTAAATTGGGCCAGGCTAGGACCGAACGGTTATGTCCCGATGGTGCGGGATCAGTACTATTTGTGGAATTTCGAGGCTCGGCTCGGAACCAGTTATGTTTAGGCCCGAATTTGAAAAAAAAAAGTTTTATAAGTTATTTAAGATTTTTACAAGATTTTCAAGTTTTTAAAATTTTTATCCACTTCATGTATTATATAAAATATATACCAATACTAAATTTTTAAAATCGTAATTATAAAAACATGTATCACATTTTTATGTAAAAATATTCTTAAAAGAGTAAACTTCACTCTGGTTCCCCCAATGTTTGTCAATTTCACTATATATCGTCCCTAAACTTTGAAAACTTGGATTTGGTCCCTCACGTTTGTCATCTCAAAACAGTTTTGGTGCTTCCTCCTAACGGGCGTTAACTTTTTCGTTAAGTCTAACTAAATAATGGGTATTTTAGTTATTTTAAACACTTTTCAGTTAAGTCCATCACCACACGGTAAAACGAGGGGTATTTAGTCATCAGAAAAATGTCTAAAATGACTAAAATACCCTCATTTAATCTGACTTAACGTAAAAAATTTAACCGTCATTAGAAGAAGAGACCAAAACCATTGTAAAACAACAAACATGAGGAAGCAAAAAGGTTTAATGGCGAGGACCCAAATCTAAGATCTCGAAGTTTAGAGACGATATACATTGAAATTAACAAACGCTAAGAACTAAAAGTGAAGTTTACTCTTTTAAAATATTCCAAACCAGGCTCGTCACCGGTTTTGGAACCGAGAACAGGACCGACGGACCCGATGGAAATTTGGCCCGACTCGACCCGAGACCAATTTTGGCTTATATCCAAAAAAAAGAAAAAAAGCCATCTTAACTTAGACTAGCCCAAAACCAAGAGCCCATTTACTCCTGAAACCCCTCTTTCACAAAACTCCCGGTGGGGGGTTCCAAACCATCCAACTTCCGCCGGAAAAAATGGAGTTTGACAAGAGAAAGAAAGCAACTTTAGCCACCATGAGTTCACCGGAGCCGGACAAATCACCAAAAGGAGACGTAGATGCACCCATAATCCCACTTCTCAAAACCCTCAACACCCACCCATCTTACTTCACCACAAGTTCTTGCTCCGGCCGCATTTCCATCCTCTCCACCCCCACCACCACCGCCGCCACCGCCACCACCACCACCAAGAAAAAAGCCAAAGGTGGCAACTGGGTTTTCATCACCCATGAACTCGCTAACCCTAACTCGGTCCAAAATCTCATCTTTCCCCTAAACCCCAACTCAACCGAGTCAACTCAGTCTTGCAATCAAGAAAATCTTGTTTTCAGGTTTGAGCCTTTGATCATTGCTGTTGAATGTAAAGATTGTTTCTCTGCTCAAAAGTTGGTTTCTTTAGCTATTTCATGTGGGTTTAGGGAATCAGGGATTACAAGTGTGAGTCATAAGAGGATTATTGTTGCAATTAGGTGTTCGATTCGGTTGGAAGTTCCGTTGGGGGATACGGGTATGATAATGGTGTCGAAGGAGTATTTGAATTATCTTGTTGGGATTGCTAATGAGAAAATGGAAGCAAATAGGAAAAGAAGTGATGGGTTTCATGATGCATTGTTGAAGATTGGGTTTTTGGAATCGGAGATCGATAGGGGGGTCGGTGATTTTGAGTTCTTGAACATGAATGAAGATTTGGGTGATCAAGATTGTTCTTTGATTAATGGTGGAGGGGATGGTGTTCAACTTAGAGGAGAAATTAAAGAGGAGACAAGTAATGGTAAGGTTGTTCATATTCTTTTTAGTTTTTAGTATGTAATATAATTTAAGTTGTTTAATATCGTTGATTCATCGAGTAATAGTATAAAACATATGCATATGCATATATATATATATATATATATATATATATATCGGTATGGGTCAGGTTCAGGGGTAAACCTAAAAAAAACGGAAAACTGAGGAATACCTTGGTAGCCCTTCATCTAGAAGGTATGCACTTGTGCATACAAGTAATTTGTAACATGCACTAGTGTATATGCACAAGTGCATAATGTCACATGCATAAAAACCAAAAAACAACTTAATTTACTTGTATGGACAAGTGTATACCTTATATATACACACACACATATGACATATGTTTTATACTATTATATATAGAGGGAGGTTTAGGGGAAAACCTCCAAAAAATGAAAAATTGAAGAACACCTTAGTAACCGACTAACCGTTCATTTGTACGGTAAGCACATGTGCATACAAGTAATTGAAGATGTTTCTTGGTTTCTACGCACGTGTGCACATGTGTACGATATGCACATGTGCATACCGGAAATATTACTTACAAATTGCTTGTATGGACGTCAAATGAACGGTTACTAGGGTGTTTCTTCAGTTTTTATTTTTTTTATTTTTTTGCTGTTTTCCTCTGAACCTGACCCTATATATATAGTGTTTGGTTCATTTGAGAAATGGTAAATATATGAGAAATAGAGAAGTAATCCTAGCCATTCATATGGTCAAGATCGGATTTGACTAGTCAAATATTGCGGCTTTGACCGGTCAAAAGTTGCGGCTATCCAAAAAATAGAAGGACAATTTCGTAAATTTTACAAAACACACGGGCTGTGTTCATATATGAACATGTATAATTCACATATGAACTATATGTTCATATATGAACCAGTGCAATTCACAACTGAACTCTTTTAACTGAACCTTTGTGATTCATATATGAATCAGTTGAACTAACTAACAGATTCATATATGAACCTTTGTGATTCATACATGAATCTTTGTGATTCATACAGATTCACAAAGATTCATGTATGAATCTCAAAGATTCATATATGAATCAGTTGAACTAATTAACAGATTCATATATGAATCTTTGTGATTCATACAATGCATATATGAACTCATCTCGTGTATTTTACGAAATTACCCCTCTACCTTCTATAGACCACACAAAGAATTATCCGGTGCTTCGCGGTCAAAGCCGCAAATGTTGACCAGATGAATGGTTAAGATTACTTCTCTATTTCTCATATATTTACCAATTCTCAAATGAACCTCTCCCTATATATATATATATAATTATAAAGATTTGCCGTCATAAATCACGCCTTGAAAAACATTGTGACCTCGCCGTTTGAACCTTGCTGTTTATTTAGCAAAATGATGTACGCTTGTTTGTGATGAGTTATCCATCTGTTCCTAAATTTGAATTTTTGATAATTGAAATACAGTTTTGCTAAATCCTATAGCTCCAAATTGAGATGTAACTGCAATATTAACCATTACAGTATTACACTTGGCACTTTTTGTCGAAAAATTGTTCATTTTTGCAAAGTTTGGTGCTTGTTTTGCATCTTCGCAAGAATGCTCGTTTCTTTGCAAGCGGAAGTCTTGTATGAATGCTTGAAAGCTAACTATAATCTTTGTCAATTGTATCTAAACATGTACAAGACTATACATGATAACTGTCTTTGAGTTCCTTATTGATTTTAAAGGAGAACCTTTGTTCTTTTGGGATAGAGGGATTACTGATAGAATAACAGAAAAACTCAGTGCTATGATCATATCTTATTTGTAAGCAAGTAAAAAGGCATGTGTTTCATTAGGGTATGTTTGGTACACTGACATGACTAGACAGAACCGGACGGGCAAGAGCGAGGTAGACGGGTGAAAAAATTCTAGAAGTTTTTTAGGGTGTTTATTTGACATGGGTAATTTAGTAATTTACTAATGTTGTTCCACCTCACCGATTTTTGTTCCACTTATTTTGGTAGGATAGAGAAAATGAATTTTTGTCCCACTGAAGTCTTGTGTACTGTCTCACGTACCAAATTCACCCTTCTCGAACAGAGGGAGTATTCTAGCTTACAAGCACTATTCTTGATATAATAATTATGGGCTGTTTGGTTGGTTTTCCATCAAATTCTGTATGGATAAGGCTGTCTGTGTGGATTAATATAGAGGAAGGTTTTTGTTTGGGAGGGATTTTTCATAGATGAAAGGTGCGTATTTTTTAATTCAGAGGGGTAGGTTTGGATAAAACTTGACTTTTTGCATAAAGCTTCCCCCCTAGAAGCTTATTGAATAAGCCGGTTTCTATATCATTAGGCCACTACCAAACAGTCATATATATATCAAATAAGCCGTGAGTCTTATTAAGTTGCTAACAAACAGACCCTTAGTCTAGTTTCGCTTTTGTCATTGTCTAACGGTGGGTGGGCAAAACCGTCAACTTTTCGGACCTTTGGAGGGTGAAAGATCCCCATAAGTTTGTTAGAAAATAACTTTACGTTTGATCATACGACACTTTCCTTTTAAAACAGCATAAAGTTTGAATCTTTAAACGATTTGGCAGGAGTTCCTGAACTTAGTCTTCCTATTAAACCGATGGTGATTACGGGTGAACCAATTGAGAAGCTTTATCTATGGGGCCATTCAGCCTGCACACTAGAAACTACGAAAAATCCCAAATCGGTGCTTTTGTTTGGCGGTTTCGGAGGCATGGGAAGGCATGCACGTAGAAAAGATTCATGGCTTCTAGATTCGGTATCCGGTCAACTAGAGTTAGTTGACTTTGCAAACTCTCTGCCCCCACGTTTGGGTCACACGGCTTCTTTAGTCGGAGATCTTATGTTTGTGATCGGAGGTAGAGCCGATCCTGGAAACGTGCTGAACGATGTGTGGGTTCTTAATACGACAAATAACGAATGGAAGCAGTTGCAATGTGGTGGAATCGAATTTCCTCACAGGTGATCACCCCGATTATATGCATATTCCAGTGTTATCTTTATATTGCCCTGTTTCTTGAATATTAAATTCCCGTTCATGTTTTTTCTGGAATTCATAAAGGGTGCGTGTGGTATCCACTATTCAGCATTTGGTAAGACAAAACCAGACATGATAGAACAGATAAAAATGACCAATTTACCCCTAATGAATTATTCATATTTCTGTATATATTTTGATTAACTTATGTAATTTATTAAATTATGATAAAATAAATGTTTTTATAACAAAATATATCATTAAAAAGTTTTTGTCAAGATGATTAAAATGACATCAAAATAAAAGTTTATGTAGTTTCCAATTTTTATTTTTATTTTATATATTATATATTATTTTATTATTATTAATATTTAATAAATTACATAAATTAACCAAAATATAGAAACCTTATAAAAATAATATTTTGAGGAGAGTAAAGTGAAAGTTTAAATAGCATAAAATACAATGAATAAAATTTAAAGAATGAATAGAATGTAAAGAGGGAGGCGTATTTGATGTTTTAGAAGAGAATTAGGTTTTATTTTGAGGTTATATTTGGTAAAATATATATCTGTTCCACCTTGTTCCATGGGGTGGGGGTGGAACACGTTTGTTTCACTCTGTTCCTGTTTGTTCCACATAAAAGTCCTGCCAAACGTGGAACAGAGAACCCTGTTGTTCTGTTCAGTGTACCAAACGCACCCAAAGGGAGTCTAAGGATAGCTCAGGGTGTATTTGAGACTACCCGAGCTTGTTCTCATTTATCTTACATATGTTGGGTTTCCAAATTTTCTAATAATATTATTTTCATCATCGTTTTCATCTTTATTGATTATTCTACAGTCATCGGCATGCAGCAGCCATTATAGGGTCAAACGTCTATGTTTTCGGTGGGATTCACAACGGCATCATCTCATCAGCGATGTATAAGCTCGATACCCTCAACTTGAAATGGGAGGAAGTAAGCGTTCACGGGCAAAAACCATCTGCACGGCATTCCCACACATTGGTATCCTACGATTCCCGACTATTTATGTTCGGAGGATTCGATGGGGTGAAAGCACTCGGAGATCTCTACAGTTTCGATGTTCATTCACACACTTGGAAGAAAGAAAAGATGGCGGGAAGTACGCCTTACGCACGTTTTTCACACACGATGTTTGTGTACAAAAACTATATTGGTGTCATGGGAGGGTGTCCTATTAAACAACACTATCAAGAACTATCGATATTCGAAGTGGGGTCGAGTCTATGGAAGCGAATCAAGTTGAATTCCATCGGTGAGGATCTTTTTGTTCGTTCCACGACGAGTGTTGTTGGTGACGATCTTGTTATTGTCGGCGGTGGTGCTTCTTGTTATGCATTTGGAACCAAGTTTAGTGAACCCATGAGGATAAACTTGCTTCCGTTAGTTTCTTTGGCGGAAATTCGTGATGAAACCAATGATGAAACGAATACCCGTATTGGAAAAAGATCAAACGGAGGTTTTGATACGAATCTTGAGGGCATATATGGTAGAAAAAAGATAATTCCTTTGCGTTGGGTTCTACGAGTTGATAAAAAGCATGCGAAACCAACGAAGGACGTGTTGAAGAAGTTTGGATGGTTAGATACGGAGAGAAAAGTATACACACAGGAAAACGGGGCTCATGTTTGTTTTCCGATCACGAAAGAATTTGTGGTGCTTTATCAGAATAAGAAACCGGGATTAAATGAAGGGGTAGATGAGGTAAATGATGTTAATTTTCAAGAAATCTTGAAGGTTAGTTCGAGCACAAGAGCATTAGATCTTTTGGTTGCATCGGGTGCGACGTCACATGCCGACCATGTTGTTAAAGTTCGAAAAGCTTCGAGTTCTCCGTTGAAAGTAATGAAAGAAGCCGTTGCTTCTTTGTTGAATCGCCACAATTTGACTTCGGATCTCTTGGAACAACTACCCACAAGGTATGGAGCTTCCATTTTTTGTCTTGATGCTTTTTTTTAAGTGTATATAATATATATATATATATATATATAGAGAGAGAGAGAGAGAGAGAGGGAGAGAGGGAGGGAGGGAGGTTCAGGGGAAAACCCAAAAAAAAACAAAAAATTGAGGAACACTCTGGTAACCATTAACCGTTAATCTGGACGGTTACAAGTAATTGAAGTTGTTTTTTGGTTTTTATGCACGTATGCATCAGGGACGGATCCTGAAATTTTTTCATACGGTGGCACCATGTAATATAGACAAAAAATAATTACAAAAAGCACGGTTTTTATCGACGTGTCTTCATATTTTTACCGACTCTTCTTTTATGGGGTTTGAACTCTTGACCTTGTGAGAGGCTGGGCTCTACCGGTAGGGGTGTAAATGATGCGAGTCGAGCTCGAGTATCATTATACTCGACTCGTTAGTAGTTCGAGTCGAGCCTATTCGAGTCGAGTGTTGACCTCGTGAGAGGCTGGGCTCTACCGTCTACCGGTAATCGAGGTATCGCTGAGCCAATGTCCCTTTAGGCTTTAGACATTTATCAAAATAATCAGTTTTCTTGTAGCAACAATTTATCTTTTTCTTCAAATTTGATTTTTTATAACTAGGAAAGGGCAAAATGCATTAAAATGCAAACAAAGGTTTGTTTAGTTCCTATTTGGTGTAATGTAGATTCTTTTCTCAATCGATGTGATAAAGTTTCAGATTTTCTTATTTTGTACCCATTTTGACCGTTAACCTGATGATTTTGTAACATTTGATGACGTGGATATTAGTTTATGACAAGTTTATGTAACGTATACAAAAGCGCTACGGCGAGGTGGACGATAAAACATCCACGCCATCAGAAGTTACAAAATATGTAGGTTATGGGTTAAAATGGGTAAAAAATAGGAAATTTTGAAAAAAAAATAGATTTTTTGTTCTTCTTGTTATACTAAATAGGAACCAAGGCAAACTTTGTTGCGTTTTGATGCATTTTGCCTGTTAGAAAAATCACTTTTATGCAAACACTCAGCTAATTATTGTGGCTTCGGTTCAAATATAACACCCCCCCCCCCCCCGAGTGGCTCGTAGAGACTCGACTCATATAGGCTCGTGGAGCTGCTTACTCCAAGCCAAACTAGGCTCGGGCTTGGCATAATAATCAAACGAGCCAAGTTTGTGTTGTCTACACCCATACATGAGATTACTTTGTTCTTGTTCTCAGATGGGAGCGATTAGGGGACATTGTTGTGCTTCCCATGAATTCTTTCAAGGATTCCGTATGGGACTCACTAGGGAACGATCTTTGGTCTACCGTGGCCGAATCACTTGGTGCTCGTCGCCTTGCTCGACAAGTAAGCTTACATTCTAAAACATGCATGTTTTTTGAAATATATAATATTTATTTATATACGACAAAACTCACGTTACCTCTGGTGAGATTTGAACCGTTGACCTCATGGGAGGTTGGGCTCTACCAGAACCCGAAACTCGGGTACTGCTGGGCCAATGACCCTTTGGTTAAAACATGCATGTTATGTTACACAATATCCTAGTTGGTTAACGACAAATGAAAAACTTGATCCCTTAGGGCAGGATTTCACCTACGGGAACGAGAGATAGCGGGTTGGAGATTCTTGTTGGGGACAACGGATGGGTTGACCATTGTGAAAATGGTGTTCTTTATTCGTTTGATGCTACCAAATGCATGTTTTCGTGGGGTAATCTCTCCGAGAAGCGTAGAATGGGCGAGCTCGACTGCAAAGATGAAGTTATTGTAGACTTGTTCGCCGGCATCGGATACTTCACGTTGCCGTTCCTTGTCAAGTACGCATATTTCTACTCATTTTTTGATTACAAGTACTCCCTTGGTCCCAAAATAAATGCCCACGATGGAAAATACACAGTTTTAGAAATTTGTAATTGCTACACTTTTTAGTTAACTAAATGACAATTTTACCCTTTATAATAGAGGGAGTATTGGATTTCTCCTAGGGGTGTGCAGAAATTCAACCGATCCAATATAAACCGACCGATCCAATTAGAACCGACCGACCATAATTGGATATCCAATTGTAATTGGATCAGATCGGATTGAAAATCTCAACATCCAATTTGGATCGGTCGATTCTTGGATTCTTGGATTCTTGGATGGCAGTCCAGAACCGACCAAAACCGACCGAACCAAACCGACCAACATCTAATTACCCATCCGATTACCATCCAGTTTTCCATCCAACTATCATCCAATTATTTTTTTTACAATCTGCTTAAATCTAAATTTGTTTTGTGTTGGTTTTTGAATTTTTAGTCTCACTTATGTTGGTTTTAACACAAACTAAAAGTAATTAATTAGAACATTGCATTAAATTAACATGTTGGATGGATACGATCTGATCATCCATTGGATGTCGGATGGATCCATTCTGATCCAATGGATATCCAATGGATGGAACCGAACCGATCCAATCATCCATTGGATTGAAAAAATCCAACATCCAATGGATGATTGGATCGGTTCGGTTCCCCTCACATCCATTGGATGTCAACGGATGAACACCCTCCATCTCATAATTAAGGGTAGAATTGGAAAGTATACTTAGAAATGTCCACAATGAAAAAAGACATTGTTTTAGAAATTTGTAATTGCTACACTTTTTAGTTAACTAAATGACAATTTTACCCTTTATAATAGAGGGAATATTGGATTTCTTCATCTCATAATTAAGGGTAGAATTGGAAAGTATACACAGTTTAGAAATGTCCACAATGAAAAAAGACATTGTTTTAGAAATTTGTAATTGCTACACTTTGTAGTTAACTAAATGACAATTTTACCCTTTATAATAGATTGGAGTATTGGATTTCGCTGTCTCATAATTAAGGGTAGAATTGGAAAGCAGACAATGTGTCTAGAAATGCCCACAATGAAAAAGAGACAATTTTAGAAATGTGTAATTGCTACACTTTTTAATCAATAAAAATGACAATTTTATCTTCTATAATAGAGGAAGTATTGGATATCTCCGTCTCATAATAAAGGGTAGAATTGGAAAGTAGACACTTGCTTTTGAAATTGGAGGTACTACTACCATCTACAAAACCAAATGAGCCCAGTATATCCAACGTGGAGGTGGGGTCTGGGGGTGGGATGTACGCAAGTTGTATCCTTGATTTACTACTATTCACCGAATGTGTTATTTACACGGATTATGAGATATTTTATTGTGTAATTTTTTTTATGGTTTGGATAGGGCGAATGCGAAAATGGTGTATGCTTGTGAATGGAATCCGCATGCTATTGAGGCTCTCCGGCGTAACCTTGAAGCAAATAGCGTGGCCGATCGATGCGTTGTTCTTGAAGGAGATAATCGTGTCACAGCACCTAAAGTACGGTTTCTTGTTTTCTGTTTTTAATCTTTACGATTAATCTCGTCGTAAAAGAATTAAAACGATACATATTTGTAGTTGTATTACCAACTTTGTGCCATAAAAAATGTAACTTTTTAGTTTGAAACAGTTTTAGGAGGTGTCGACTTGTTGGTAAATGACTAAAATACCCTTCATGACAGACAAACAAGAGAATCTTGTGGACTTGAATGCAATGGGCAAATGGGTAATTATAATCAATGTCCCCTTTTACTTCGAGGGTCAAATCTTTACTTCCCAAATGTCGAATTCATACAAACTTGTTTACATTTTTAAGTTTTTTTATTTTGTTCTCTATGTAGTATTTTATGTACATTTGAATCTTGTTCTTGTTTTTTTTCTCGGATTTGGATGAATTCGTTATCAAATTTGAAGCCAAGAGCATTTGGTTTGACTTCAAGAGTCAAAATACTAAAAGTTTGACTTTTTTCTAGGGAGTTGCCGATCGAGTGAATCTTGGTCTGCTGCCATCGAGCGAGGGTAGCTGGGAAACTGCCGTAAGGGCATTACGGTAATTTCACTCTTATAGACAAGTTATAACATTATGTTCGAAAAGAGCCTTTCCGAGCAGAGACATACATCAGGACTTCTATATCCCTTATTGGACATTTTTTGACTTTTTACGGTCAAAATGACTAAATTTCAACGTTCAAATTGGCACGAATTATTTAAAGATCTTCAAGAAAAGATTCGATAGTTGCAATAAACGTTATAAATCAATATATTTTACATCCGAGGTTAAAACAAACTACACCCGCATCCCCCCTCCTGTAAGTTTGACTATTTAGTCAAATTGACTCGTATATCACACTTCCCTGCATTTGGTACGTGGAATAACGTATCGAAACTGGACTTGACAGGCGAGAGTGAGGTTGGCGGGTAAAAGAATTGTGGAAGGTTTTAGGGTTTTCATATGACGGGGGTAGTTTCGTAATTTACCAATCTTGTCCCGTCTCCTTGGTTTTTGTTCCTCCTAGTTTGATGGGATCATTTTTGTCCCGCTCAGTCTTGTCCTGTACCAATCTAATGCAGCGTCAAACATGGGACAACATGTTTTTGTTCTCATTCTGTCTTGTGTACCAAACACACCCTTGGTGTGTGTGTATATATATATATGTATATGTAGGGGAGAGATCAAATGGAAACCACTCTAATTTTACAAATCGTGCAAACCGTCGATTTCGTTGGTTAAGTTAATGAAATTGTTTAATTTGATGAAATTGTTTCATATAATTTCTTTATTGATGAAATTGTTCATATATTTGTGTTTTTTAAGTAAAAATGAAATTGTTTCATGTATTTTCTCATTGTGATGAAATTGTTTCATGCATTTTCTCATTTTGATGAAACTTTTTGTTTTTACATAAAAAACATAAATATATGAAACAATTTCATAAAGAAAAGGATTATATGAAACAATATATCAAAGTATACAATTTATGAAACAGTTTCTATAAATTAACCAATGAAATCGACGATTTGGAAACCACCCCTGTATGTGTGTGTGTGTGTGTTTTTCTAAAACATATAGCTTTGCAGGAGCAACGGTGGGATGATGCACGTTCACGGTAACGTGAAGGACTCGGAAGAAGATTCTTGGACAAAACAAGTCTCGAAATCCATTAAAGAAATTTCAAGATCCGAAGGTAAAGTAACCCCGACGCTATATGATCCCACGTTCTTTAAAACGCTCAGAAAAATCTAATCTTTTTTGTGATTTGCAGGTTACAATTGGGAAGTATTGATAGAACATGTAGAGCGTGTAAAATGGTATGCGCCTCACATCCGCCATCTCGTAGTAGACATAAGATGCAAACAAATTGAATCATGAGATCAAGAAACCACCACCAGCCACCACCACCCCGCCACCCTACCGCCGCCTATTACCATTCGGGCGTTTTTGTGGCCTCGAGCTGCAAGATTGGGAGTGCACTAATCGTTCGGTTGATGCAAATTATCGTGAAGGTTTATAGCTAGGGGTGTACATTTCCCATATTCCAAATACTTAGTACAGTACCCAATAAATTATTGGGCTTTTTTTCATACGTATTCTAGCTCTGTTGTTGGGGGTAAATCATCGTTAATTTATTTATATGTATATTTACGACAATTTATTGAATTAAATCTCTTTTTTGGTGAAGTCGTATTATGAAGGGTATGTTTGGCAATCATAAGTTAACTTATTTTCTAAGTTTATTACAACACTACTAGCTTTTTAAAAAACAGTTCAAGTAAAGTTTTAATAAATTTCAGTGTTTTTTTTCCAACTTATGTTTTTGTGCTTTTTTCAATATGTTTTATTTCTGTTATTTTACATTGTCGTCTAACTTAGTAGCTAGTTTCTACCAAACATGAATTGTTTATTAATTAATATATCAGTTAGTTTGTCAAATATAGTGTAACTGTCATTGAAATCACTACTTTTTATTTGAAATTTTTTATAATTGATATTTTGATAAATGTCTAAAATACCCTTAATCACATATAATAGTATTTTTGGTATTGGCAAATGGGTATTAATTGAATGTCCCCTTTTCTACTTGAGAGTTAAATCTATTACTCCCTAAATATCTTATTACCATAAACTTTTCTTTTTTCTTTTTTTCTTTTTTTATTTTCCATGTCTCAAATTTTCCAATTTCATTCATGTCCACCAATCAAATAGATTCATATCGTACATTAGAGATGGAAATTTTATCCGTTGGGGCGGGTTCCCGCGGATACCCGACCCTAACGGGGCGGGGATTCCCCGCTTTAACGGGTAACGGGACGGGCAGGGATTTACTTTCATACCCAAAGCGGGGTCGGGTCGGGTCGGGTCGGGGTCAGGGATGACATTACCCGCCCCTAATCCGTACCCGATTATAAATTTTAATTTATTTAGTATATGTACATAGTGTGTATAAATAAATATATATGTATACATTTATTATTAAATGATAAATACTTTTTATTCTAAATATCGGAATTAATATAGTGACGATTTATTATAATTTTAATTTTTAAAATACATTATTTTTATTTTTTTTACTAAACGGGTACCCGTCGGGTTCCCCAAACCCGCCGGGGATTTCTTCCCCCCGAACCCGTCGGGGATTAATCGAGGTGGGGGCGGGGATGGGGGGTTTAAATGGGGGTCGGGGACGGGGGATGCATTACCCGCCCAATACCCGCCCCGTTTCCATCCCTATCGTACATATTAAGGAATAAGAATAAAAATTGAATTAAATAAATTTATAATAAATAAAATGATTATATGACTTCATGCGATTGGCAGACATGAGGAGAGAAAAATTATGAGACATGAATAAAATTAGGGGGAGGCTAATGACACCCTATTTTTTGCTAATGACACTCTTATAAATGATTTTCTCCTCACATACATCAACATCAAAACCTGCTTTTTACATTCCCAATGCATGAATTGACTTGATTTTGACATTAATAAGGGTGCCATTAGTATTGCCTACAATTAATCTTGATCTTTTTTTTCCCGGAATTTGAAAATTAAATCTTATTGGATTTGAAGTTCGGAACATTCGGTTTAACTTCAAAAGTCAAAAATATCTGTTGTAATTGGTTTTATTTTGGGCTTATGTGGTTTAGTTTTTGTCCGAAAGACTCACAAGACTTCTTGTTTGGTTCGGTCGGTCGGTCCAACGTAAGACGAAGCCGTTTGGAGTAAATCGAGTTTAAAAGACTCTTAACTACTTGCTTATTACCGTGGGTAAGAATCACTTACTTTATCAGATATGATATTTACTAAGGTTCTTTTACTGGTCTAGAATGTTGACGGAAATTTTGACCTTCTAAGCACAGAGAGAGAGAGACACTATTATTCAGTTAGTGACTAATGTTGACCTTGACCATATGTTTATTAAATTTGTATCGGTAAAAAACCCCTAAGTTTATTTATCTTATATAATATTTTTTGTTTGTTGAAATAATTTTAAATTTTAATAGTAAGTATCGAGATGGCAAAGTTGGGCCCGGCTCGGCCCATTATTAATTAGGATCCGTTATGGCCCAATAGTTCAGAACCGGTAATATTTTAGAACATCTCCAACAGTTCTCCAAAACAATGATTTTGAAGACTTTTTGCTCCAAGAGATTCCCCAAAAACTTCTCCAAAATGAAGAAAGTAGGAGAGAGAAAATGAAAATCTTCAAATTTGGAGATATCTCAAAAAATAAAATATCTGAAACGGTGCATTTTTTTAATTAATAGACACAGATAAATTTCTATCTTCATATTACATTATTAAAAAAAAAATGACCCATTTTTTGAACCCAAGTTAAAGTAGAAAATATTTATTGCGTTAGTGTAGATGGATTTGCTTACATATATATGCATAAAAATTTTAAAAATTCAATATTGAACTTATTTTACAGATATAGACAAATTTTTTTAGAGATGTCACTTACAAAATAAAATACATATTTTTAATTAAAAATATAATTAATTAATTAATTAATATGATAAGGGGTATAAAATAAAAAATAAAATTGTAGGAAAGACAAAAATGAAAAGAAACAAACCAAAGGGACTACAATTGTAATTTACTCTATGATCTAATAAGACAAAAAAGAGAAAAGACAAAAAAGAATTAACCACTCTTTTAACTAGAGTTAGTCAAAAGAACCAAAATTGAAACAAAACGTAAACCATAATAACTAATAATGTAATTAGTTTATAAGAGAGACCAAAATTGATAATGAATGAAAACCATAAGGACCAAAAATGTAATTTACTCTATTGAATATTTTAATAATATAATTAATTGTATTAACTCCAAAATAGAGAATCTGATGGAGACGAAAGTGCTTTTTTTTTTTAAAGATTTTGACTTTTTACTTCTCTATTTTGTAGAAACCGTTGGAGATGCTGTTTATCTTATCCGAATATCTACAAACAAACAGGAGTTAATACATTTGTCAGCTTGAAATTTGGACACTTGGAAGTAGTGGGTCCCAGAAGAAAAGTCATACAGCCACGTGGCAGGTGTATCATCTTTACAAAAGAATCTTTATTTCTCTTTTTTCAATTAAAACCACATGGGGACTGTCAATGTACTTCACTCACAATTAATACTCTTACACGTGTTAGAGTTTGTGAGCATTTATGAATATTATAAGTATGCTCGTACAATGCAACAAGATACATCACGATTTTAATGTTTCATTTTATTTTTTTGTCGATTTACAGTACGATTTTGGATGTTTTAAGTATTTTGTTAAAATTCAATGATTATCTTATATATTTTAATGACATCTAGAAAAAACAACCAATTACATATTTAATAATATAATTAAAATAAAATTATAGTAATATAATATAATATATTAATTAATAGTGATACATGGAAATCTCTGCATAAAAGGAAGATTCTGCACATACCAAATTAGTGGGTGTTAGAAGCCTGCAGTAGTAATATGTATCTTGTGCTTTGATACTTGTAAATTAAGAGATTTTTAAAATCTTGCATAAAATGATGGTACCTTGTGCCTAATAATTTGTATTTAAGAGTTTTTTATCCGTGTTTTATAATATAGTATAGATATATGTGTATATGTATAGCCGAAGGATCGTTTGAGAAGTTGAATTAATGGTGAGAACTGTGAGAAGTGAATCTGAACTGTTGATCTCTTTTAAACCCAAGCCCTCCCATGAATTGCGGCTTAGAAGGGAATTGATATGGTGCATCTCGTTGCATCTTATCTCGATGTATCTCATCTTCATGTGCGTTCATTTCCCATCCAACGGTTGATAACCACTTTTCACGATTCTCACCGTTAACTCAACTTCTCATCGGAACTCAACCCTATATAGGGTTGGGTTGCGGCGAGAATGAAAGTTATGACGAGAAGAGTAAGAAGGGATCTCCACCGTTGGATACACATAGATGAGATGCACCGAGAATGCATAGGATCAATTTTTGTATCAGGCACGATTCATGGGTGAGTTTGAGATTAAAAGTGATCAAGTCTCCAGATACATTATTATCTTCTCACCTTAAAGCTTCTCCTCACTCGATCCTTCATCTATATATACTAGAAGCGTATTCGCGCAATGCAGCGAGATACATCACGATTTTAATGTTTATTTTTATTTTTTGTTTTTTATTGATTTACAGTACGATTTTGGATTGTTTTTATTGAGTGATAATGGTTTTTTTATATATAAATTTGTTTAATTTAGGTTTAACAATATAATGTTTTTTATATAAAAAAATTAAGTAGTTTGTTAAAATTAATTAATTATCTTATATATTTTAAATTTTTTATATTTAAATTGAGATGTTTATCCTGTTTTGATTATGTTTATCAGAATTCAAATTTCATAATTTTAGGGTTTGGGGATTAGAGATAAGGATGAAATATATTAATTAGGGTTAAAAGCTTTACAGGTAGTACATTAGGTTTTAGTACTTATTTTTAAGAGATTTTAAGTAGATAGCTTTAAATGATAGTACATAAAGCTTAGTGAGTTGTAATTAAAAGTTTTTATGTCATCTTTATAATATAGTATAGATATATAACAACTTATCCTACATTGATAGAAAAATGAAGTTATAAGATTTTTATAAGCTCAAAGTTGTAGACTACCAATAACTTCAATCATAGTTTTAAGTTAGATTCAAAGTTATTTAGCCAACATGTTGCTTTGGGCTTGGGTCTTACACAATAAAAGACATTGAAATAAATGTTTAAAAGATAAATATAATATCTTATTAAATATATTAAATATTTTAATAGTATAATTAATGTTGAAAATTTTGAAATACAGCAGTTGTTGGGGTTTAATGGAATTTTTTTTATATTTTTAACTTTTAATACTCTATTTTATAAAAATTATAAAGTATCTTTTCAGATGCCCTTAAGTTTTTAAAGAAAATTTAAAATTCTAGATATTTCTAACTTCTCTCTATTTTTTTTTCTCTATTTAACAATACATTTTATTATAGCTTTTAGAACAAAAAGAAATCTATAATTTTATAAATCTCTATTTTTATATACTTGTTGGAAATACTATTTAGAATATTTGTTTCTTTTTTAACCCTCCTATTTTTTTTAAATGAATAATTAATTATCTAAAAAAAGCTATCTACTTTATATATACGCAAATTTATTATCTATATTTTTTCTGAAATTTGAGGGTTTTTTTAATTTGAATTTAAAGTATATCTAAAGATGAACGATCAAGATTTATTCCTTGAAAAATGAATAAATAATTGTTTTTTTTAATTATTAATTATTGTCTTATTGACGAGTAGGGTATACAAGTCAACATCTAATAATTAATTTGAATCTTGACGTGAATTTCATTAAAATACCGAATATAAGAGAAAATCCGTGAACACTTACGATAAAAAATACAATTATAAAATCTGTAATTATCATATTTTTTATTAATTAAATAACAATTTTACCGTTAAAATAAGAGAAAATATTTTTTAATTTATAATTCAAGTTAACATAAGAAAGTAAATACTTATTTTTAGAGGGGGGCGGTTCAAATAAAAAACTACATATTGTGAGAAGGTAAGAAAAAAATTCGAGTTTTCTATTTGAAAATTCATATGTGAACAACAACTACAGATTACTACATTTTTAAATAGATTTTTAAATAAATCACGTATGAATTTTTTCTTAACTTTCTCTTCTTATCTTCCCATGATATTTATCATTCTTATTTGAGCCTCTTGCTACTTTCAAAAATAGACATTTATTTTGAGAGATTTAAATGAAAAAAAAATATATACTTATGGTTGTTTGACTGGTTTTTCATTAAATCATGTGTGTATGAAGTTGTCCGTGTGGATTAATCTATCTATATAGATTAAGAAGTTTTTTATTTTGAAGGGTTTTTCATAAATGAAAAGAATGTGATTTTTAATTGGAAGAGGCGGATTGAGAGAAAAAAAAAACTTGACTTTCTACATAAAGTTCTCCATAAAAACTTACAGAATAGGCCATTTTATATATAATTAAAATTATTACCAAACAGTCATATATAGTTGATCGAATAAACTGTAAGTCCTATTAAACAAATTAAGCTGCTAACAAACAAACTTTTGCTTTAATACAAAAGAAGTATTATTAATAAAAATAAATAATAACTAAAGGTATAATTTTTTAAAAAAATATTCAATATAAAACACTCATGGATTCATGGACCGTCTCACAAGACGTTCGATTTTAGGGAAATTGACTTAAATAACCAAAATATGCATTTAAATTGGTCTCTTAGTCATCTCTATCCCGATTTTGCACTTTTGTCAATACCTCCGCAATGACCAGGTTCGCAATTGCGGACTTGGGTTAAAAATGTAACATTTTTTTTTCAGATTCTACCCACTTCCGCAATGACACTTCCACAATATTGCGGAAGTGTCACGTGTCACAACCAGATGAACCCACGTGTGACCCATGTGGGCTTGACATGTGACACTTCCGCAATATTGCGGAAGTGGGTAGAATATGGAAAAATATTTACATTTTTAACCCATTTTTGCAATTGCGGACCTGGTCATTGCGGAGGTAGTGACAAAAATGCAAAATCGAGAGAAAGATGACTAAGAGACCAATTTAACTTAAGGGCTGTTTACTTTTGACTTAATGGGCTTATTGGGTTTATATGCTTATCCGGACAACCATTTCAGGGTGTTTACTTAGAGCTTAATGAAAAATTATTTGGCTTATTCGCGTAGAGAAACTTCACTTGTCCGAATTCAACCAACAAAATGACCACTCCTACCCCTTGATAAAAACACTCGATAGAAACCTTAGCCTCATTCTTCATCGCTCTTTTTTCCCCCTGAACCCTTTCTTCACGACATCGATCTCCCCTTCCTCGACGAGCAAGTTCCCGGTGACCTCTCCTGTTGGTTTTATCTCCGGCGACCTCTCCTGTTGGTTTCATATCCGGTGACCTCTCATGTTACTTTCATCTCCGGCAACTGTAACACCCCGACTTTCGAAAGGTATCGTTTCAAGTTAATACAGAAACCGATAGATTAAAGAAAAATAAGATGTTTGATTTTGTACTTGAATCCTTGATTTTATAGTCTTGATAGATTAATGATTCAATTACGAGTCCAACGGTCCTTTCCGGAGCGAAAACGGAGCTATAACGAAGAAGTTATGGCCAAAACAGTGATCAGACGCGCGGAATGGGGATTTCGGAGGCCCGCGGGTTGGTAGGCGGCCCTAGGCCGCGACCCAGGCCGCGTAACCCTCTGGATGTGTGTTTGGGACACGCACGGCTTACCCCGCGGCTTCCAAGTCGCGGCTTGGAAAGGATCTGAAGATCTTATACGCGATTTTTAGGGATCTAACTTCATTTCCTCATAACTTTCTCATCCTAGCTCCGATTTCAGTGATTCAAGTTGCCACGGTTTTGTATTTGAGATATTTTCAAGGTTATATTGTTAGTTTTGGGAATATCCAAGAGTATTTGGTGGTGGATTGGAAATAATGGTCAAGAGTTCATCACCATCACCATCACCATCTTCATCTTCTCCAACGAGTCAAGATCTAGTTTTTTTGGGTTTTCTTCTAAAACCTACTTGGTGAGTTCCTACTATCATTTTCTAAACTTTATACACATCAAAACATATATTTTGAACTTTTATACATCTCCTTGGTTTTGGATTTATGAAAATTACATTTTGACCTAACTTGATTTTGAGGAGATTTTAGGGTTCTTGCTATATCTTGTGAAATGGAAGGGTTTCATTTGTTATGAAATAAAATAAAGTATTTCTTGCACCTATTTGATAAATTACTTGGAAGAATGTATAAAATCTCATTTTTATGATTTCTCATTCTTATCAGCAGTTAACTTGGAAATTTCATCTTTGGGAATAAATGTTATGGAAGCTATATGTTTAGCTTTGGTTAGTCACAAATGTAATTGTAACAAGTCTTGACTATTACTAGTGGATCACTAGGTATTGAGTCGACTTATATATATATATTTGGGATGTTTTTCCCCATTGCAGCTATGGATGCATTTGATCCTCGAGTGCCTTTGGTACGGTTATGTGAGACCGGTTACTAGCCATGGATTCATAATGTAGTCCTAGTGAACGAGTATGACTTGGTTTCCTCGGGTGCCCTCCCTCACATCATCGTATGGACCTTCGTTGTTCGTGGCCATGGATTCCAAGTATTTAGCTCACAACTCGGATTGTGGCCTACTCGGTGTTCCGCCGACAATCCTTGGTAAATCGGGTATCCCCCGTCATCGCAAGATGAATTTTATATGAAAGGCCCTTTTGTGGCAAACAGTTCAATTGTAAACTATTTTTCTTGAAAAGAATTCCCTTCATTACAATTGCATATATTTCTTCAAATTATAACCTGTATGTTCTCACTAGGCTTTAAGCTTAACATTTTTTCGAAAATGATGTGTATAACAGGTTCCCTTAGCGGCGGGTCGTCAATGTAACACTCGTAAATTCCTGTCGGTGAAAGCCAACCCTTTTGAGAAATTCTTGTTCTTATCGTAGAATTTCATCCCTTATATCTTACCTATTAAGCCTTATCGCGTCACGAGTGGTTTGTGCGGAAAATAGGAAGAAACGAGCCTCGGTACACTCTGGGTGATAATGCCCTAGCGATAGTGCCCTGGGCACAATCGCCGGGTACAATCGCCAGTGGGGGTGTGCCCGCGGTACGTTTTGGGCGATAGTGCCCTGGCACAATCGCGGTCGGCCCAGGGTCTTTTAAGAGTCGCGATTCTCAACCATTTCCCTCACTCTCACTTCTATCTTCTTCCCTTTTCTCTCCCAAACACCAAAACCGAACCCAAACCTATTTTGGGGGGTTTTCCTCCTCAAACCACATGTTTCTTCACCATCTAACTAGTTGGAACCTTGAACCACAAAACCTCCATCTTTCATCTCCCTCGTCAAGTGCAACAGTCGGGAGCTCGGGTTGAAGTGTTGGATTGGGTGTTTTCGGAAGCCTCTTTGCCTTCAAGGGTAAGTTTTCTTGTAATAAGGTTATAAATGATCCATTGATGGTTTCTTAGTGTTTGGTTTCTCAAATCTCGGATTTGGTAGTTTTGGAGAAACTAGGGTTTTATTATTATTTGGGGTTTCTTGGTATATTGTTAGGGGAATGTTTCTACATGGTCGGATATGGTTACTTATGGTTTGGATTGTATGGATCTAGGTTTTGGAAGTTTCCGGCTTGAGGATTCGAGCGGCCTTCACAAGAGCTCGTTGGGTGAAACCTAGATTTAGCCTAAATCTAGCAAGGTGAGTTCAAGTTGATTTGTGAAAACGGTGTACATGCCAAAATGTGTATTTTAAAGTGTTTTACATGAAATGGTTAACTGCTGATAAGTTTTGAGTATCTAGAAGTAAAATGGGTTTTACTTAGTTATTTGTCAAAGTGTGAGTATTTTGATAAGTTTTCATATTTGGTAAACTTAGGTTATGTTAACCTCTTAAAATGCTTCTATTGGGTTCTAAACGTTTCCAACAACTAAATAACATGAATTACGTATTCTTGGTGATTTTGTACAAGTAAGGTCTATTTTATGAGTTATACGTCTTTGACGATTTTGTACAAGTAAAGTCTAATTCATGTTAGAAGCATTTGGTCTATTTGCATTCATAAACACTTTGGAAATCTTGAGTTCCATCTCGTATGGAGTTTTGGGTAAATCTAGTATTTGAAGTACGTGTCTTCATAAACGGTATTTAAAGACATTTCACTATTGTGGAGACCGGTAATTATTGGTTAAACGGATTTTGAGCTCTTTAGCTCGGTATTGGCTTAAACGAGTCGTGTGGACATTTGTCCGGACTTTTAAACCGTTGTGGGTTTTGGATATGACGACACTTAATTTGTGTCATTGGTGAGTTACATGTTTTGGGAGCTTTGGTCTTTCAATTGGAGTTATGTAACGTTAGACAGTGTGTAATGGATCCATAGGCACGTGTGTCAGTCTGTTTTGGGATGGTCAATTGGGTATTGCGGGGTTGAACTTCGGTACCCATGTTTTATGATCGGAAACTTTACAAGTGATCGCTAGGAGGGTTGAGTCGGCTAGTGCTACCGGAGTAGTAGGCGCTAGGACCTCCGTCGCTTGAAGTAATGCCTGGGAGGTAGTCTTTAAGTGTGCCGGGCCTTCGGGATGGAGTTCTTCGGAATGATCCATCAAGGTCAACTGATTTGGGGTGACACTTGTAAAGAAGTCGTAGGGACACCGGGCTGGAATGTCGGGAGGTGTCATGCGATTAACGTTGTTTGGGTGGTATACTTTTGTGTTCCCTCCACCCTCAACGGATACGGGTTTCCCTCGTTGTTGGCTATTAGTATGTTAAATATAAGAATGTCTTATTTTATTGTCATTGGTTTCTTACGGTCGCGTGAGTATTGGACCAAGTGTCCATGTTTTCGGACGTACGGTATATGTGGTTTTGATAGCGATTTATGGGTCGGACACTCTGTATCGCCCATGTTTTGGGTACTTTGGGGTATAAATGGTTATTCATGTTTTTACTAAATAAGTGTCGAACTATGATCCCGTTTGGGCGAGTTATGCGTTGTACCATTTTATAAGAAACATGTGTTTTGGGAGCATTGTCTTTAAAAGTGTATATTATGAGAAAATGTGTCGTTTCCATTTTGAAGTATAATATTTCGAAGGATCTTGATTTAAACTGATTTCCTTTCTTTTAAAGATATATTCGTTCATGTTAATACTCTTGAGCTCACTAGGCGTTAAACCTTAAATTTTTATTTGTCGGCATGTGCATCAGGTTCCTAGCGGGGGGTTCAGTTCTAGAGGTGCTATGAAGAGTTGAGCCTTAGCCTTACAAACGTAAGTAATTGGTGAAGTCTTCCGCGAGTTGGAGATAGTGACATATTTTGGGTTTTAGTAGCACTCGTCCTTATTGTTTACTGTATGTATAGATAGAAGGTGTGTATTGTAGCAAAATCTGAATTTGTGGTTGTAGATGATTCATTTATGGATGTATTTATAAAATTTTAAATAAGTTGTTATTTTCAGATTTGAGGGTGTTACAAGTCAAGGGGTTGAGTGAAGAGTTTGGTCTCTTGAGGAAATTCCGAATGTTAGTTAATTTGGAGACTTGGTGTTTAAACCAATTTATTCATTATGGTATTGGGTTGACAACCTATGTAATCTAAATAGACTTGGTTTGGTTTGGTTTGGCTTGGTTTGGTTTGTTGTCTTTTCCGCACTTATTGGCAGGTTTTGTGAATGTTCACGCCTTGCCCATTATTTGGGTGGTTTGCCCTATTTATAAACATTATATTGCCGAATTTTCAATTTTAAAACTACCCCAAATTTTAGGGTGTTACAGCAACCCATGTCGATTTCTCATGTTGGTTTCATCTTGGCGACCGAAATCAATATTTCTCCTATTGGTTTCTCTTCCGCTTCCTCCTTCCTTCTCCTTCTCTTTCTTTTTCTACATCAAAGGCAATTTCTAGATCGATTTCTCTTGTTGGTTTTCTTCGACCTAGATCGACTTTCTTTCCTTTTGGTTTCATCTCCGACGACCTATTTTGTTGGATATCAATTTCTTATGTGTTAGGGACCTATTTACATCGGATATTGATTTAGTTAGGATATTGACCCACTGTGTTGGATATTGATTTCTGTTAGGACCTGTTCTATCGAGTTCTTATGTGTTTTGGATAACGATTTCTTAGGTTCGATATAGATATGTGTTTGTATATCATTTTTGCTTCTATATTTTGATGTTCAAGTAGTTTGATGAATGATAGCTATTTGGTTTGATGAACAATAGTTTTTTGGTTTGATTTTGATTGAACTGGTCTAAACCAAATTGGTTAAACCATGTTAAAAAAAAGATAAACAACAACATTTTTGTTTAAGGGGTAAATTGGTCATTTCTGTTATTCAGACCATTAATTCAGGTACAAATTTATCCATACAGAACTTAATTAAAAATTTAGTAATTTGTCCCTTAGTTTTTTTGGTTATTCAAGTCAATTTCTCTAAATTTTAAATTATTATTTTTGAAAAAAAAAATGTTACTAAAAAAGCACATAATGAAGCATGAGTACAAGTAGTTAATGCACGTGATGTAAATGTGGGACCCAAGAGGGTAGACGTAAAAGGGTGATAAAAAAAGGCACGTGCGAGGCACGAGGGCGGCTAAGCGACACCTCGCTAAAGAAGCCAAATGGATAAAGGAAAGAAGACGTTGATGCTGGGGCCCCACACCTATAAAAAAAAAGAATTAAATATAAAGAGTACATGTGGTCCTATTTAAACTTGTCGGTGGTCCTGAAGCTACATGTCTCTGTATTTGTACGGTGTTGAAATCCAATACATTTAAACTATGTTTGGCAAACTAGTTGATAAGCTAGTTTTTCAAAATGCTACTATGAGTAGTTTTTTAATAGTCATCTAAATATGTACAAAAAAAAACTAGTTTTTTTGCCAAACAATGCCTTAAATGAATTTGATCTGATTATCTATTGGATGTTATCAGAGGCAGACCCATATTTTTTTTTCAAATGGTGGAACTTTTTTACTATAAAAAGAAAATTATGGATAATATTTACAAAATTATTATTGGTTTGTTGGTTTGATCTTTGCTTTTTGTATGTGAGGTATGGTGTTCAATCTTTTATCCCCCCAAAAAAATTCAGAAATATAATAAACCTGAAATCAAAAGCTTAGAAGAGAAGAAAAGACTGTGCAAACCAACTCTACCAAGAGAAACTTGTATCATTATTGTAGTTTTTAAATATATATATATATATATATATATATATATATATATATATATATATGGTTAAACCGAACAAAATAATACGGTGACACCTTTCATAACCATGAATTTTTTACACTGTAGCGGAGGAACAAAATGGTTGCCCTTGCAATCGTATAGTGAGTCTGTACATGAAAACAATTGACACCCTCTAACGACTTGACCTTGCTGTTATGTTATGCCTCACGTCATTTAAGATAGGGCAATACTAATGACACCCTTATTAATATCAAAATCAGGTCAATTCATAAAAAGTTGTTTTTATGATTTTAAAACTTCTCATCAATTTCAAATCAAATTTAATAGTAATTAAAGGTTTAATTGAGACGTCTATTGTTACTATATAAAGTAAAATTATTTTTTTGATATTTTCAGTTTTGTATAAAGTTTTAGTTTTAATGAGTTGTTTATGAAAAACTGACTAAACTAGCCATTTTAAACGTATCTCTTAACTATATCGTTTTTTAATTATTATTATTATGGACATTTATTTTAGAATGGAGGGAGTATTATATTTTTAAAAAAATTCGAAAAGTCATTTTTTCAGTTTGTTTACATCTTAATGTTTCCATTAAAATGCAACATCTGAATCGCTAAAAGGTAAATCATGTTTGACAAAGAAAAGATCTGTCTCTTAATGATTCTAAAACCCTCTTAATGATTTTGTGTTTTGGTCCTCTCTTAACCATTCAGCGCCCTAATTTCATTTTGAACAATTAACAAACAACCATATTTAATTTTGCACTATATCATAAGAGTTTTTTAATCATTCTGACAATTTAATCATTTTGTACCAAATCATTCCGCAACTGTCAGACGAACTTCACCGAGTTGCTTCTCTAATACTTCAGCCCACGGAAAGTGTGGTGGTCAGATGACCAGGATATTAAAATCAACGGTGAGCATTGATTATCTTGGAGAAAAGTCAAAGCTTGAGGAATCTGATAAAGACTATTAAATTAAAATATTCACTTTGTTTTCATAACTTTCTATTTTTAATCTTTTAAATATTGGTCCATGTGGTTTGTCAACTGTAACGGTTTTTATCCTAAAGTTTCGAAACTACAGGTTAACCGTTGTGTTTTGTAAAAATGATCGGAGTTGGTCCTTTCTTCTAACGTAGTTAACAATCTTACCGTTAAATAAAGAATATTTTCGTCTTTTTCAAAAAAAAAAAAACTTGTCTTTATTTTTTATTTTTATAACTAATAATCCTCATCCCACCCCACCCCCTCCAAGTCCTTACCCTTGTATGTCCTGCAACTCCGTGATTTGCATCTCCACCCACCGCCACCACAAAAAAATGAAAACCTAAAATCTAAATCAAGAATGTAAATTCCCGTGGATTAAACTTTTACTGGCGGTAACCATACCCCCCCTTAGGAAGTATGTCAAACGACTGACGTGGCTCCATTAATCAAAAACCTAAAAATCAAGAATCTAAACTCTAAAAGAAAAACCTAAAAGAGGAAGAGGGGATATAGAATGAGGTAGCTCTCCCGATAGGTTACGAGTGGAATCTCCTACCCCTGATTCGATTCCTATGATTTGAATTTGGTTTGTGGGAAGAAGAGGAGGAGGAAAAGGGTGGTAGGGAAGAAGCATCGAGTTGGAAGAGTCTTGGGGATAGGGGACAGAGGGAGAATGAGAGGGTCGATGGTAAGCGAAACACAAGGAAAAGATATGAGGGTTTTATAGAGTAGCAGAGATGGTGGTGTACGACAACTCTGTATGGTAAGAGTAGGAGTAGAAAGCCAGGGGGCTGGGTATAGGAGCGGTGTTCAGGAGAGGTTGAGGAAAAAATAAAGAGATCATTGGTGGTAAGGTAGAAGAGGTGCAAGTAGGGGTGTACAAAAAACCGTCAGCCTGCGAAACCCGTCCAACCCAAACCGCTAACAACCCAATTAAACCTAACCCGCCCAACCGCCAAACCATCCACCCGCCAACCTGCAAATTAAGAGGGTTGAAATTGGGTTACGTTTTGTTCAACCCGCCAACCCGCCGCTAATATGTAATTTTTATAAAATTATATATATATATATATATATATATATATATAATATTTTGCTTAACCAAACAAACTAATGAGGCTTGTTTGTGTTCGTTCATTATACTTAACCAAACAAATGAATGAACACGAACAGTAAGAGAACGGAATTTTTGTGTTCATGTTCGTTCGTTAAAAAAATATGTGTTTGTTCGTGTTCATTTACGTTTGTTCGTTAAGATGCTAAGTGAGCGTAAACAAACAAATATAAATAAACGAACACAAAGAACAAAAAACAACATCATTAATCATCATTTCGTTCTGAAATAACATAACAAAATGAAAAACCGGGTAAATTTAGGAATGATAAAAAAGGAATTCTAAAATCATTAATATAATTAATGATTTTACATATTAATATCATAATATATATATATATATATATATATATATATATAAACAAACATACATTAACGAATGTAAATGAACGAACGAGCTCATCGTTAATGTTCGTTCATTTAACTAAACGAACACAAAAATGTATTCATGTTCGATCAATTCTTAAATAAACGAATATAAAAGAAAATTTTCCCGAACGATTCGCTAAACGCTTGTATATTCTTATTAGTATTTATTGTATTTTATTCTATAATTTTATGTAAACTACTAAACCGCCAAACTAGCCCAACCTGCCATAACCCGCAAGGGTTGGGTTGGGTTGAGTTTTTTCAAGCCGCCATAATTGAGTTGGGTTGTAAAAATGTGCCAAACCGCCCAACCCAACCTGCGTACACCCCTAGGTGCAAGAACTGTGGTTCTATTTGCAGGGCAGGGACAAAATAATAAGGAGAGATCGAGGGTATTTAATTGTAGTATTCGAAGAAGAGGGAGGTCGTAGGTGTGGTGGTGCAATCTCGGTCGTCAGCATAGTTACATTGCTGATTTAGAGAGTTGGAGATAGATAGTTTACGAGAAGAATAAGAGTACGAAGGGGTTGGGGGAGCCAAAGATGGTGATCGAGGAAGGGACACACTGGTGGAGTATCGTGGAGTCCCTTGTCGTTGAAATATAATATATATATATATATATATATATATATATATATATATATATTATATAGTTAATAATTAATATACTATCATATATATATATATATATATATATATATATATATATATATAAATATATATTGATTGATTGATAATTATTTTGTAAAGAAAAAGTGAGAGGAAGGTAGAAAAAGATAAGAATGCCCTTCATTTAACGTTTTTTTTTAACGATGTTAGAGGGAGGGAGCAAACACAAGCGTTTTACAAACCACGATAGCCAACTTATAGTTTTGAAACTGTAAGGACTGAAATCATTACAATTGTCAAACCACAAGGACCAAAAGTAGTTTACTCTTTTCATTATCAATTATTATAACAAGGCGTAAAAGCTTTAAACATAAACTATGTAAGAGCATCTCCAACAGCTATGCTAAAGTTTTTCTAAAATAGAGTAAAAAAAGTCAAAATCTTTAAAAAAAATTTGCATCCAACTTCAACAGCTATTTTATTTTAGCAACTCTAGTATTAATTATCTTATTAAAATATTCAATATATGAAAAGTTGGGAGATGAAAATTTTGCTTTTTAGGGATAATAATTAGTTTTGAGAGAAAACTATCTATTAAGAGATTTCTCTAAATTTAGAGATTTTTACAATTTCTCTTCTCTTTTTTCTATTTTAGCATAGAGAATAGCATAACTGTTAGAGCAACAAAAATGCAAAAATTCCAATTTTTTCTATTTTAACATAGTTATTGGAGATGCTCTAACTATGTAAAAATAAATTAATCAATTTAACAACATTATATTAATACCCATCAACTAAAACCAATTAATATAATTTAAGACCGAGAATATATAATTAAATATAAATACATTAATTTAAATTTTTGTCCGTTACATTTTAATACTATTTAGTATGCTAGCTAAGACTATGATTGTTTTTAAAAGCTCTTTTTTATTTTTTATATAAAGAATGTATGTGTATAACCATGGTTTTAAATAACTAGTTATAACGTGGAGTCGAGATATGGCTTCACCGCTTAAGTTAACAATATGGCTCAACTCTAAACCTTGACTTCCCTTGTAACATGTTATGATGTGTTATGACGCGTTATTTTGTAAGACATGTTTTTTTATAACTTTTTTTAAAACATATCACTTAGGGGATATAATAATAACTATATACACATTAAAAGGAAACATAAAACAAAAAGACCCAAAATAGGTAAATCTTTATATATATTTTTTTGATGTTATAAATTAAGTCTTATAAAGTCGTTTATTAGAAAAGTTTAGAAATTTTTTATGTCCTGTAAACCCAATTTTGTTGTAGTGAAAACTATTGAATTTTTCATTCCACAACTCAATATCGTGAGAATGTAAAAAGTAAGATTAATATGAATCTTGAAAAAAAAAATCAATTTGAAAATACATATATAAACACATTAATAATCTGTAACATTAGATTCCTTAAAAAAAAAAAATTGTAACATTAGTTCACATGTGTTATATGCATCTTTAAATCGAATTTTTCGAAACTTTTCAATGGTTCACGTATAAACCTTCTCATGATATTTAACATTTTTATTACTCTATAAAAATAAATTCATTTGAATATATCACATTTAAGATTAATTTGAAGCCGATATGAAAAAGATATTTTGAGCAAATATCTCGCCATTGTTAGCATTATAAAACAAACCACAACCAGCTGAGTTACAAACCATCACACACAGAGAGCAACAATGGCTTCCAAAGCTATCATCATCTTCTTTGCTCTCTTTTCCCTCACAGCTGTTGCTTCACTCACTGAGTCATCAACCGAGTCAACCGAGTCAGACTCAGGCCTTGTTCTCAACTTCTACAAAGATTCATGCCCACAAGCTGAAGACATCATCAAAGAACAAGTCAAACTTCTCTACAAACGCCACAAGAACACTGCTTTCTCTTGGCTCAGAAACATCTTCCATGACTGTGGTGTTGAGGTACAACTCATTAATGCACATAAAGTACAAGCTTTAATGCAGAGTTTACAATCTTTTTCTCTTATTGTAGTCATGTGATGCTTCATTGCTTTTGGATTCAACAAGGAGAAGCTTATCTGAGAAAGAAACAGACAGGAGTTTTGGGCTTAGAAACTTTAGATATCTTGAAACCATCAAGGAGGCTGTAGAGAGAGAGTGCCCAGGAGTTGTATCTTGTGCAGATATACTTGTACTTTCTGGAAGGGAAGGGATTGTTGCGGTAAATTCAGTTTCTTTCTTGTAAATTTCAATTTTTATGCACAAGATCCAAGCTTTATCTACATGCATTAGTTGGTTGTACATTTGTTAGTCATCCCTGAAAGAAATCTTGATGTGGGTTCTTACTTACTCATGTTTTTGGACATGCCCACAAGAAATCTTGATTTGATGCATTAGTTAGTTGTACTTTTGTTAGTCATCCCTGAAAGAAATCTTGATGTGGGTTCTTACTTACTCATGTTTTTGGACATGCCCACAAGAAGTCTTGATTTGATGCATTAGTTAGTTGTACTTTTGTTAGTGGGTTCTTACTGTTTCTGGACATGCCCACAAGAAATCTTGATTTGATGCATTAGTTAGTTGTACATTTGTTAGTCATCACTGAAAGAAAACTTGGTGTGTGTTCTTACTTGCTATTTCTGGAGATGCCTACAAGAAATCTTGAAGTGGGGTGGGTTAAGATCAACATGCATTAGTTAGTTGTACCTTTCTTGGTCATTCCTGAAAGGAATCTTAATGTGGGTTCTAACTTATTACTATTTATGAACATGCCCACAAGAAATTATTGATGTGGGTGGGTTAGATTATGATGATGCATTAGTTAGTTGTACCTTACTTGGTAAAGAAATCTTGATGTGGGCAGTGGGTTCTAACTTTTTACTATTTCTAGACATGCCCACAATAAATCTTGATGTGGGTGAGTTAGATCAGCATGCATTAGTTAGTTGTACATTTTACTATTTTTGGACATGTATACGTGGCATGGGTTAGATCAGCATGCATTAGTTAGTTGTACTTTAGGTAGTCATCCTACCAAGAAATCTTGATGGGGTTTCTTCATATGTGTCAACCATGCAATAATTAGTTGTACTCTTTGTAATAATTGCTAAGAAAGTTGTGTTGTAGAAGTTAAATCTTTTTCTCCAAACAAGTTCATTGCTTTAATGACTTGTAACTTATGCAGTGAAGTTTGTACTCTGTTCTGGTCTTTGAGCATTTCCACTCTAAAAAAGCCTACCACATATCTCCATGCTTGGTTAGTTGTCCTCATTTATTTTTTATAACTAATTTTAACCGTGGGTGTACAGCCAGCTTACGACCAAAGACTAATTCCATTGTAACGTGAAATAACAGTCAGAAAAATCCCAGAAAATGAGACTCAAAGTATAGACCTATCAGATTCAGAAGGAGACCCAAGGCCTAGCCTTTATTTAGCCTTTATTTGCCGGTTGAGCTAGCCGTTCATATATTCATCACTAAAGAAATTGATATGGGTCCTTTAATAGATCTGCAGGCATTAGGCTGTTTGGTTGGTTTTCCATTAAGTCATGTATGGATAAAACTGTCTGTGTGGATTAGTTTCTCTATAAATTAGGAAGGTTTTCGTTTGAGAGGGTTTTTCATAGATGAAAGGAACGTGTTTTTTTAACTTGGAGGGACAAGTTCGGAGAAAAACTTGACTTTATGCATAAAGTTGCCCCTAGAAGTATATCATTAAGCAACTATCAAACAGTGGTGTATAACTGACCGAATAAGCTGTGAGTCTCGTTAAGCTGCTAACACTGCTAACAAACAGGTCCTTAGTTGTACTCCTTGTAGCCAAAATGCAAGAAATCTTGATGTGATTTTTGTGTCTAATTTGTTTGCTTTTTCTTTTGATTTTATGGCAGCTAGGGGGACCATACATACCTTTGAAAACAGGGAGAAGGGATGGAAGGAAGAGCAGAGCTGATGTGTTGGAGCAGTACCTCCCAGATCATAATGAGAGCATGTCTGTGGTTCTTGAAAGATTTAAGAACATTGGCATTGACACCCCTGGAGTTGTTGCTTTACTAGGTATATATATATATGTGTGTATATATAGATATATATTATATATCATCAGAGGGAAGTTTTGTTAGGAAATTAGGAACCCAAGAACCGTCCACAGCTCATGAATGTGTGCATTCATGATGAATATCATGTCCATATTCCTGATGAATATCCCACGTGTCACACTGTGGTCGGTTCCCAGTTCTTAATCCCTATATCATCATATACATATCCACCATCATCCATGGATCATAATGATACATCTATAGTGTTAGAATATGTGGTTCCTAGGGGGGCAGGTTCTAAAACCTCCTCACATGTGGTTCCTAGGGGGGCAGGTTCCATGTGGGGCCGGTCAGGGTTGCCACCAATCAACCTTTTGCTCAAATAAACATAAGTCTTATAAATCAGTCTCCTTTAGACATTTTTGGCTTATTACTGTAAACCCGATTTTGTTGTAGTGGTGTCTAGCTGATGCGGACCTCCTGCAAATTACAATTATTGCTTTCTTGACGTATTTCAAACAACGGTTTTCTCAAAACAGGTTCTCACAGCGTCGGTAGGACACACTGCGTGAAGCTGGTGCACCGTCTCTATCCGGAGGTGGACCCCGCACTTAACCCGGACCATGTCCCACACATGCTCCACAAATGCCCAGACGCAATCCCCGACCCAAAGGCGGTTCAGTACGTGAGAAATGACCGTGGTACCCCTATGATACTCGACAACAACTACTACAGAAACATACTAGACAACAAAGGGTTGTTGATTGTGGATCACCAATTGGCCACAGACAAAAGAACCAAACCATATGTGAAGAAAATGGCAAAAAGCCAAGATTATTTCTTTAAACATTTTGGAAGGGCAATCACCATTCTTACTGAAAACAATCCACTCACTGGGAATGAAGGTGAGATCAGAAAGCAATGCAATGTTGCCAATAAACATCATTGATGATGAAGAAGAAGAAAAAAGATGGTTTCTTTATGCTTTTATGATGATGTGGAGAATAAAAAGATGGTGATGATGATGATGATGGTTAGCATCATGGTGGCTTCCAATGTGTTAAATGTAGGACATTGTTTCTTGTTTCCTTATGTTTATGTTTAAAGGTAAGTGATGGTGAATGGATGTAGATATGGATGGGTGGATGGTGGAGTATGAGTATTTATGATGCAAGAAAATGGTTGTTGAAGAACTATGCAATTAATCTATGGCTTTCTTTGTTTATGTGTGTAAGATGATGGCTACTTTTTTTTTAATCGTGGGTGTTCATCCAGCTTGTGCACACTTCGAATAATCTCAGGTCCTGAAAAACAGTCAAGAAAATCCCAAGTCCCTAAAGAACAGTCGAGAAAATTCTCGTTGACAAAGATCCAAAGGCTCAAACTTTATTGTGACAGAGACCCAATCACCCAAAGATCCAAATTTTATTGCGAGCTGAGCTAACCCACAAGGTGGGAATGGTTTTGTTGAAGAAAACAGTCAAGAAAATCAATCCCAGTTGACAGAGACCCAAAGGTCTGTACTTTATTGCGAGCTGAGCTGACCATAAGGTGGGAATAGTTTTGTTAACTTTATTGCGAGCTGAGTTAACCCACAAGGTAGGAATAGTTTTATTAACTTTATTGTGAGGTGAGCTAACCCACAAGATGGGAATAGTTTTGTGAAAGAAAGCAGTCAAGAAAATCCTGTTGACAGAAACCCAAAGACCCAAATTTTATTGCGAACTGAGCTAAACCACAAGGGAGGAATAGTTTTGTTGAAGAAAGACAGATTCATTAAAGTAATTTGTCAGGACCATAATGAATAAAGTTAATACAATAACAAAAGATATATATTTTAATCTAAAGGATAAGATTCTCTTGAATAAGGAGAGTCATGTGATTGTCCTTGTTAACTTCCTCCTCTATATATCTGTTTTTTTAGTGTGAGATTCAGAGGGGTTATATATTCCTATATATGGTATCAGAGTCAGGATCGACCACATCTAGAGAGGGATCGACACACTCCTTTGCATCATTGACACTGACACACTGTCTAGCTTATGTTTAAGGGGCGTGTTGGAGTCCCCCATCAGCTAGACAAATACCACCAAACATGTATATATGTAAGAACATCCTGATCTATACATATTATTTATTTAGAAAAGATAGATTAAAGATAAATTAGACCCTACATATCACTAAGTTTGTATTGTATTGGCGTCCCTTAGTGGGGATTCAAACTTCAAAACTCTATTGCATTCCAAGTGTAGGGTAAAGATTGCTATTCAACTGCCGACACTACATGAATGGAATCATTTAGCCCCACACCACATGCATTATGATTCCCTCATAAAAGGGTACCACCAAATGGTTTAATATCGGATAAAATCAGATAGAGTCCCAAATCAGCTAGACTTGGATTAATTTTCTTTTATATATGGGGGTTTCACATATTTTCACATGGTATCAGAACCAATGTTTACCCTGCCAGATCTCAGGCAATGTGTATTTTTTTTTTGAACGGCGAACTTTTATAAAACTAGCAAGAAGCTAGAAAAAGAAACAATTACATAGAAGTAATGGCAAGGGAAGGATTAGTAAGCCACCCTACCCAATTAATAGACAAATTCATACTTCTATGATTTACCCAAAAGTAAGCACGGGTTATAGACCATAAAGTGGTAAGCGTAACGGCCTTAAAACACAAAAACACCTCCCTCTTCAACTGAATTGAATCGATCCAAGAGATCCAATCCGAATAAGTATGGAGATTCGGAATATCCATACGCCACCGGCGACCAATGAGAGCCCATATGTCTCTAGTGACAGGACATGAAAAGAAAAGATGGCCGCAATCCTCCACTCCTATATCACAATTAGGACATAAAAGAGACGAAACATCAATACCTCTTTTATCCAAATTTATCCGAGTAGGGAGCCGATTGAGATGCAACGGCCACGCGAACACATTAACTTTGATGGGAACAAGTCTATTTCATCTAATAGGATGAGAATCCACCTCCAAATTACTATAATCAATTAAACGCCTAGCTAAAGCCACTGAAAAATCACTCGTCCCATCTAACAACCACACCCATCTATCCTTTTGACTGGAAGGCACAAAGGTAGACAAAATTTGTTGTAGTTCACTAAATTGGAGAGCCTCAACCCCACCTCTCGACGCCCTTCGAAGACACACATCCCAACACCCTAACTCCAAACGAGACTTGACATTCGTCGATTTATCCAATTCTAAAGCGTAAACTCTAGGAAATTGAATTTTAAAAGGAGAATCCTCAAGCCAAACATCATCCCAAAAAGCGGTCAAAACACCATCGCCCACCTTTTTCTTACAGAAAGAGAAAAAATCAATGCCTTTGTCCTTTAGAGAGTTGACCGAATTTATAATAGAGACCCAAGTTGAGTTCGAAATATGCCTAGGCACATTTGAACCAATTAGACTCTTCTCGCCATAAATGGATTTAATAATTTTAACCCAAAGTGCCTCATCCTCCAACCAAAGCCGCCAAATCCACTTGAAAAAACACCATCATGCTACCAATACCAAGACCTTTGAGTTTGAGACTAGCCATAACTTTTTTCCACTTGACCCAAGACATTTTCTTTTCCTCCACATCACCACCAATAAAGAATCTATTTCGGAGATTTTCCAAGCCTTGCTCAACCAACCTTGGGATTTTGTAAATAGACATGAAGTAAGTAGGAAGACTCCCCAAAACGGACTTTAAAAGGGTAACCCGACCACCAACCGAAAGAGTTTTAACTTTCCAATTGGAAAGTTTGGTCAAGAATTTATCGAACACCACCTTCCAACCCTCCTTTTTGGACATATTACCCCCAACGGTTAAACCTAAATACAAAAATGGAATCTTCAATCCACCACACCCAACACAAGAGGCCAAACTCTCGATTTCTTGCGAATCCACCCCCACACCAAAAAGTTTGCTTTTATGCAGATTAGTTTTGAGACCCGAGATAACGAAAAAAATCTAAGAATACGAATAATATTCCTAGCACTCGATAAAGACCATTCACCCAGAAAAATCGCATCATCCGCATAATTTTCAGGCAATCTGTATTTGTCTAGCCTTCTCACACGTCTTGCCCCCTCTCACACTTCGGGATAATTTGTGCACAATTAGCTTCCGTTGGAGGGGGGAATCTCCCTTCTCCCCTCGAGGGATTTTTGGAGATTAATTTGAGGGTTCCGCATATTCCCACAGGTTCATGGTGTCAAACAAGGACATCAAGTTGTGACTATGATTTTTGTGAGTTCTTGCATATTTACTGCAACTAAATCGGTTTTATAAGACGTCAAATATGTCTAAAATGTCCTGATAGACTACTTTATAGGCCTTAAGTTTATAGGTATAGACAATTGTGCATCTTATGTAAAGGTGTTACAGTATGTTGATATGACGTTTTTGGACGTCCTAACAAGTTTTTAGGACACTTTTTAAAATACAACGTCCTATGGTCTATATATATGATATTTTTGAAAAGTGTCTTATGTCATATAAAAGGACGTGTTTATAGGACAGTTAATATGACATTTTATTTAAAAATGTCATAAAAAACTTGTAATTTAGCTCAAAAGCGTCATGCCAATCGAACACTTTTACATAGAATACAAAGTTGTTTGGTCCTATAAACTTAGTCTTATAAGCCGTCTATTAGGACATTTAGACATATTTGGCATCTTATAAAGCCGATTTTGTTGTAGGGATTCATGTGCAGCAAATGCATCAAGTGTTGTACAAATGGGACTTCAGCCTTGATGGGTATTATTGATCTAATGATTCTTGACATTAAAGCTCAAATCTTGAAACTTGGATTGGTTAAAAAAAGCAGACTTCAAAAATGCAAACTTCCCATGTAAATGATAAACAGAATATATTCTCTTGAATTAATTATAAAAAGGACCAAAAAACATAATAAAATAAAAGGTCTAATTGCATATATAGATAGATTTTAACAGCTTCTTCAAGTCTCTTTTGGTTATGTGTTGCTTGAACTGCTACTAGAATCATTATCAGTTTTCTCCAAGCATGAACCATTCTTCACAACCTCATTTACCATATTGGGTTCTAGAGTATTACTTGAGACATGGGTGAAAAGGGGTTGTGGAAGGGTAGAAATGTAATTTCCTGAGGAAGGAAAAGATTGGTTAGTGAAAGGAGGCAGAAGTGCATTAGGGGGAGGCCAATACATCATGGGCATAAAAGAATTTGCCAAATATGGTGGAAAAATTGGATATGAAGATTGGTTTGGATAGCAGAAGTTTGGAGGTTCTGGGGGAGTTTGACTTATCATTGACTGAATGGCTCGGGTTTGACCCGAGGTAAAGTCAACAAACGTGAATTGTGTAGGAGTTGAAGAGGTTGAAGGAGTACAGTTTGAAGTGTGATTTGGGAGAATCTGTTTCTTGGATGTCTTTGATTTCCCACGTCGAGAACTAGGAGTGCCAAGCTGGAACGACAAGAAAACGAGTTGCAATTGGTAAATGTTACCGGTCTTTCTAGAAATTTACGTTTTGACCTTTGAGGTAGCGAACGAACTTTTAAATGCTCATAATTGATGTGAACGCTTCAGCGTTTCAAGAAAACTTGCATGTATATCAAACTTCTTAAGAAACACTATCGGTAGAAAACATTACAACAACAAAATTGGTTGTATAGGGCGTCAAAGATGTCTAAATGTCCTAATAGACTGATGTATAAGACTAAAACTTATAAGACCAAACAGTTGTGCATCCTATATAAAGGTGTTACAATACGATGTTAGGGAGTATTTGGACATCCAAACAAGATTTTTAAGTCGGTTTTAAAATAAAGTGTCCTATTAGCTGTTTATAGGACACTTTCAGAAGTGTCTCATGAACACGTCTTTTTATAGGTATAAGACGCATTTTCAGATAATGTCATATAAAAAGACTAATAAGCCGCTTTATGAAAAAATTGTCTTATAGAACTTGTTATGACGCCCAAACACGTTGTATTAATTTATTGTACCACCTTTACACAATTGTTTGGTCATATAAGCTTAAGTCCTATAGAGGAGTCTATTAGGACATTTGCACCTATTTGCACGGTTGCACCAAGAAAGTCGATTTTGTTGTAGTGAAATCTTGTGTCTGGTGTATAAAATAACTAATATTTTAGAATTTAAGAGTGTTAAGTTTGACCTCAAAGGTCAAGATTTCTTTTAACATATTCAAAAGCGCCTAAGTACGCGTATTAGAAGATGGGGTCTTACATTATGCCAAGTCGATGGATGCGAAAGAAACAATTACTTCCCTTCAGTGGCCTCGTCCGTCCTACACAAGACGATGAAATAAAAGGTCAAAATGCTTGGTCCTTGGCTATCTTAGATATTTGACAAATAGTCAAACAATTTCCTTCGTAAAGGCTACCTTTGATTGCTTAGGATGCGTTTGGTACGCAGACATGACTAGACATGCGAGAGTGAGGTAGACACGTAAAAGAATCGCAGAAGGTTTCTAGGTTTTTAATTTAACATGGGTAGTTTGTTAATTTACTAATCTCGTTCCATCTCCTTGATTTCTGTTCTTTTTTCATGGGACAAAAAAATGCATTTTTGTCCCACTAAGTCCCGTCCTGTCCCAGTCTAATGTCGCACCAAACGTGGAATAACAGGTTTTTGTTCTATCATGTCACGTCCTATTCTGCATATATCGAACGCGCCCTTATAATTTACAACCTCAAATTGGAATAATACCTGCAGTATTTTTGAAGAAGGTCCAAGTTCCTGTACTTGGTCTGCAATCGAACCAGGTCGCCGGAAAATCCAGCCATGAACAAAAGTGTGATTCCTAATGCCTTAAAGAAGAAGCTTCCACCACGAACATGAGCTAGCATCGCCATTCGACATATGATCGGCCCAAAAGACTTCAACTTATTCCTTCCCATTCGCTGCCGGACATATCTA
The DNA here is from genome assembly GCA_023525745.1 of Arctium lappa. NCBI lineage: Eukaryota > Viridiplantae > Streptophyta > Magnoliopsida > Asterales > Asteraceae > Arctium > Arctium lappa. Next base: position 2,104,853 of record CM042059.1, on the reverse strand, counting down.
ATGACAATGTAACCCAGAAAAATGGCTGCATTTTAGACTTTTATATCAAAAGGGAATTTAAAGTACCTTAGGTTAATAAAAGGAAAAATAATCAAGGTTTGACTTTTACAGTAGGGTGATTGACTTTTGAACCATTTGTGAGATGTGTAGAACCTCATGAGATTACTCTTTAAAAGAGTCTTTGAGGAGAGAAGGGAGGTATCAACATATATTAAAGTAGAAAGGTCCAAGTCTGGCCAATAAGGGACTCTAACATGCCCCCTTCAATGGAGGCTAGACGGGCACCAGATGTAGAGGTAGCCCTTAGCTCTGATACCATCTGATATATGTGGAATCCGATCAGATTACTCTTCAAAAGAGCCATTGAGTAAGAAGGGAGGTTCCAATATATATTAAAGTAGAAAGGTCCAAGCTAACCGATATGGGACTCTAACACGCCACCTCCAACAGATGTCCCGGAAGTAGACCTAGCTCTGATACCATGTGAGATATGTGGAATCCAATCAAATTACTCTTCAAAAGAGTCATCGAGTAAAGAAGGGAGGTTCCAATATATATTGAAGTAGAAAGGTCCGTGGGACTCTAACACGCCCCCTCCAACGGAGACTAGACGGGGACAGATGTCCCGGAAGTAGACCTTAGCTCCGATACCATGTGAGATATGTGGAATCCGATCAAATTACTCTTCAAAAGAGTCATTGAGTAAAGAAGGGAGGCTCCAATATATATTGAAGTAGAAAGGTCCGTGGGACTCTAACACGCCCCCTTCAACGGAGACTTGACGGGAAAAGATGTCTTAGAGGTAGACCTTGGCTCTGATACCATGTGAGATATGTGGAATCCCATCAAATTACTCTTCAAAAGAGCCCTTGAATAGAGAAGGGAGGTTCCAACATATGTTAAAGTAGAAAGGTCCCAGTTTAGCTGATGTGTGACTCTAACAGTAAACAAACCATCATCTTATGAAAATGTAAACTACTAGAGTATGAACGAATACGGGAAGTTTGGACTAATCATGAAATATAAATGCAAAAAGAACCATTTTCTTCCTAAGTATAGTGCTCATTTTGAATTTTTACAAGAACAATGATCTATTTGCAACAAAAAGTCAAAAGGTCAATCACTTCCTTTTATACATGGAGATAGAGTACATACTCTTGTTGGGGAAGGTTTCTAGTACTTCCTCCATACTTGATGCAAAGAAATAAGCATGAAGGGCAAGTGATATCATGTGGTCGCATCGCTTTCTCCTCTTCAAGTATTCGAATGGGACACACTGCCGGGTTCTGTCGATTTGGATAGAAAACCTTCTTTCTTACACCTGGATTTTCATATACAACATGCTCCTGGTAGTATATAATAAACATTTCTCAATCTTTGAGTTCAAAATGAGATTTTTGCACTTGTATACTTATAAACTAAGAAGAAAGTTTTCTTTTTTTTGGGTAACGGTGGGTATCTGGGCCAACTTACGCACACCGATTAGTCCCCGGGCAACCACAAATGGCTTGGAGTCATCGCAGGTAAACCTCCATGGCCACAAGGGCTTTGGGATCGCCTGAATTCGAACCCAAGGAAGATGAGATTTCAACTACATCCCACTGGGCCTTAACCCAAGCGCCATAACCCAAGTGGTTAACTAAGATGAAAGTTGTGAAACAACTCAAGAGTAATGATATGTGTGATCTTTTGGAATGTGTAATTAACTTCTAAATAAACTACGTTTCTTGCGAAAATGCAAAGAGAAAACTATACCATAAAGATGTTCCGTTTGCAGCCAAAAGTCGGGTACGATGGTTTGAAAATTTTAATTAGTTCTGTGAAATTTACACCAGCAACTTGTGATAAAATGTACTACTCCTTTGTTTCCCAGTGAATAGATATGTTTGACTTTTACGGTCAAATGCATATTTCCATCTTTGAAATTGGTATAGGAATTCTTTGAATCTGGTATAAAAATTGACAAATACCATCATGTTTATTGTAAGGGGCAGGTTTAAATGAGAGCCATAAATATTTTGAGAACTTGGGAACCAACTAAGTATGTTTTATTCACAATGAATATAGTGATATATATTCATAATGAAAATACATGATATTCATGATAAAAAAGGCATGATATTCACGATGAAAATACATAATATCATGAAATATGAAAATGCATGATATTAATATTCATGATTATTCAAGGTTATTCATCATGAATAACACATGAAATAGTTAGTTCCTAGGTTCTCAAAATATTTATGGTTCTGATTTGAATTTTGCCCTTTATTGTGAAATTCTATAAGCACAAAACTCTTGGTGTTAGCATAGTAGATTATTGCTCATCAGTTTTGAACATGAAAAAAATCATAGCTTTGACCTCAAAAGTCAAACTATATATCTTCTTTTTTTAACTAAGGAAGCATAAAAGAAATGAACTAGAAATGACATTGTAAAACTTACACTAGGATTCCGTGGCGATTCGTAGGGATCTCCCTTCTGTAAAATCTTGAAATGATCGAAGTCCAACTCATACATATCTTCACATCCATGCTTTATACCAAGAGATGCAAAAACGATGATTTTCCTAATGGTATGAGACTCTGCATTCTTCAGAAAAAGCTCTTTCAACTCGAGTATTCTCGTGACTTCTTTTGGACAAAATGGCATCTTCTGAGACTTGATCTGCATCGATAACTTCATGTGTATTCTTTCTTTTTCTATCGTTTCCCCATAACCAACTGCAGAATTTCCTATGCACAATGAATGTGTACACTCTTTTTCACCTTCACGTTCGTCATCTTTGACATCTTTACGTTCAATTCCGTTGCCATTAAAGTCTTTATCATTTACATCGTGACTATCATCCGAGTTTTCTTCAGATTCTAGCAAAGAGTCTGTGTGTTTCGAGTTTTCAAGATTTGGGAAATGGTGATCATTCGTGTTCAACCAGTTGACGAGGCCGCTTCTAAGGTCAAGATTCTGTTGCGAGCATAAAGTTTGTGAGTTCATGTTGATGTCTTCTATTTTCACCATACCTGCTGCTTCCGTCCTTTGTTTCTTGAACTTCTTGAATCTTCGTCCCCGTGCATTTTGAGAACCACCCTGATGGAGAAAAAGAAAGAACAAACAAGTTTAGACGTAAGTAGTGCATTAGCATTAGTGATGAAATATTTGCATCCAAAATGTAGAAATTAGCTGCATTTGGTGAAATGAACACTTGAAATAATGAATTCCTTAGGTTACATTTTACTTGTAGGGTGAAGTTCAAGGGAAAACCGCAAAAAAAATGAAAAACTGAGGAACACCCTGTTAACCGTTCATCTGGACGGTATGCACATGTGCATACAAGTAATTTGTAACATGCACATGTGCATAAAAACCAAAAAAACAATTTCAATTACTTGTATGCACATGTGCATACCATCCAGATGAGTAGTTATTTTTTAAAGGGGGTTCTCCTCTGAACCTCCCTCCCTCTTTACTTGTATATAGTTTTTTGAGATGATATAATGATTGGGTTCACGGGATCAAAGGCTTCAATGACGAACGGAAGAACGCTGAGCCCTGAAACCCGAGCCCCACCTGAGCCTTTGTACAAACTACAACAAATAACCATGAGGAACAAGTTGGAATCCGAAGGCATACTCAAGTCATGCATCTATAGAAAAACCGAAAAACCATTATGTTCAATTGATTGGGAATTTGAGATGATCAAATATACAAGCCATGAAAATTCAAATGAGAACCGTAAATATTTTGAGAACCTCGGAATCAACTATTCATGCTTTATCATGAATACGAAAATGCATGATATTCAGGGTTATTCATCATAAATGATGATGAAATAGTTGGTTCACAGGTTCTCAAAATATTTATGGTACTCATTAGAACTTTATCCTATATAAGTCATTAACAATTGTTTTATATTCCCTCGGTCCCATAGAAAGAGTGTACCTTTCGGGTTTTGGAGATTCAAAGCTACTAACTAAACTTCCGATTCACGTACGAATGGCGTTATTATCTTCAAAACGCTTCTATTTTCTAATATTCTTTTAACTCATTTGACACTCAAAAGTCAAATATGGACTCATGGGGAGAAGGCACTATTGCTGTATAACCATAACAATATCTTGAAGTTAAAAGCTAATCTATTTTGAAAATAAAAAGTAGAACATCAATTAGTTTTTTTTTTCTGTAATTTTCATATCATTTACTATTAGGTTAAGGGGCTGTTCCCTTACAGCTTAATGAGCATAATGGTCTGGATGCCTTATTCATTCAGCCATACATGAGTGTTTCTTTACAGCTTAATCGTTAAGCCAAAAATCCAAAATGGCTATATGGATAAGCCAGGACCCCTCACTTGTCCCCGTTAAGCCAGTTCAAACAAATTAATACTCTAAGGGGCTGTTTGGTTTGTTTTTCATCAAATCCTGTATAGATAAAGCCGTCTGTGTGGATTAATCTGTCTGTATAGATTGGGAATGTTTTTGTTTGGGAGGGTTCTTTCATAGACAGAAAGAGTGTTTTTTAACCAGGAAGGATAGGTTTGGAAAAAAAATTTGGCATAAAGCTTACTAAATAAGCCAATTTCTATATCATTAAACCACTACCAAAACAGTCATGTATAGCTAACCGAATAAGCTATGAATCCCATTAAACTCATTAAGCTGTTAACAAATAGACCCTAAATGCCCCGAATATAATCCAACCCTCTCTTTTGCCTCCTTCAAAACCGTTGCTCACCTGTCACCAATTTATCCCACAACTTAACTCATACAGGGCTTGAAGGCTTAATGAAAAAAAGTTTTGAATACCATATTATCTTTGAATGCTGATTTGTCTATACAACAAACCCACAAAAAGACCATTCAAATCAGATAATATACACAACACCAAAACAACCCATAAAAAGCTAGAAAAAAAAACAATCATGAATACAAGATGGTTGAATTCAGCTAGGCAAAAACACAAACAGGAAATGGGCATTGATCATACTTGCTCATTTGAATGACTTGCAAGATGATGATTATCATCATCATCATCATCATCTCTCTGATGTTGAAGTTGAGATTCAAGCAATGAGATCCTGATGATTAGCTCTGAATTCCTCTGTTTTTCCCTTTGCAACTCAGCTGAAATCTCAGAAATCATATTATTCATAGCATTAGAACTACTAATTTCCTTTCCTTCCACCATTTTCATCCCACCTTTGGTGAAAAAGCCCTAATTAGAGAAAATGTTGTACATTCATTATGAATATGATCTCTCAAGTGATGTAATCATAATCAAAGTCAACATCAAAGCAAGGATCTTTCAAGAAATTTAAAGATGAAAAGAAAGATTGTTGAAGAAAGGAGAAGAAGAAAGAACATTAAAATCTTGGTAATTGGAAATATGGTGGTTTATTAAAAAAGATAAAAATAAATAGAATTTTTTTAAAACTTAAAAACCAGTTTTCACCTATGAAAATACGTTGTTTACAAGCGTTGTTTCATACGTGAAACATTTAAACTTTTTCTTTTCCGCACATAAAACAGTAATAATAAATGTTTTGTATATGAAACAACTTTGTATAAACATTGCGTTTATGAAACAATACATGAAAATTAGCTTGTAAACGTGTACGATTTATTAGGTTTGTCAATAATTATGCGTCTAAATATGTACAAGTCTAAATAAACTGATCTCTTTATGTTAAACAGAATATCTTTTTATAACTTCTCTTTCATGATCAAACATTACTTTATACATTTTCAATGTACTGATTTGATTCAAAGAATAGTATCTTAAGAGTATTATTGACAGTTGGCACCATCATTAATGTATTTACGGGATAAAATTTGTCTGTTTGTTACCAACTTAATGAGACTCAAAGTTTATCCGGTCAGCTATACATGTTTGTTTTATTTCGTAAGCTCTATTTTTCCTAATTAAAAAACACGCTTCTTACATCTATGAAAAAACTCTTTCTAAACAAAAAAAAAGAAATTCAGTTTATACAAAAGTATTAATTTACACAGATAACTTTATTTATATAAAACATAATAGAAAACCAATCAGTTAATTTTAAAGCAAAAAATGAGTCCACACGTGCACACGATATTTATATATGATTAAATACAATTACCAAGTGTAGAATATTTTCAGCCTCACGTGCACTTCAAAATGTTGCAAAATGGGATTAAACTTTGGATTCCAATTTTTATAATAAAATAATTCATTATTTAAATAAAGTATTTCAATTATTTTATATAAAACTTTCTAAATTTTTAACAGGATTATATGTATACTAGGCATATACCCGCGCGATGCAGCGGAATGTAAGTAAAGAACGAACAATTAATGCTATTTTCTTTTTATATACATTTCATCAATAATCAACCATGACCTAAGAATCACAACTTATGAAACCTAAGCCCATAAAGATATTCAATAATTAGTTTATATTACAATTATTGACGAAAAAAATTATAATGATATTATTTATAATAAGAATGAAATGTATTTTACGATTATGTATTTTTAACGTGCTAACGGTGGAAAAAAAATAAAACGTATGGACAGAAAAACAAATTATTTCGTAGATATTCATGATATTTAATAGTACGGTTAAATTAAAAAATATTCAATATTGGGCTCGTTTTGAAGATATTGAGGAGACGCTTATAATGATATAATTTGTAGAAAAATGAACGTATTTTTTCATTGCATTTTTGTTAATATATAATTATTTGTGTTAATATGATAATGGTGTAAAATGAAAAATGAAAAAAATAAGGGATATAAAGTAAATTAAATAAGTAATTATAATGGTGATAAATGTAACATTGTAAGGGTGGTAAATGTAATTGTATAAAAGTTTGTACAATAACCGTTTTAGTTTTTTCATTATATAGTATAAATTCTTATATTTAATAGTACGGTTAAATTAAAAAATATTCAATATTGGGCTCGTTTTGAAGGTATTGACGAGACGATTATAATGGTATAATTTATAAAAAAAGGAACGTATTTTTTCATTGCATTTTTGTTTATATACGATTATTTGTGTTAATATGATAACGGTGTAAAATGAAAATGAAAAAGTAAGGGATATAAAGTAAATTAAATAAGTAATTGTAAGGGTGGTAAATGTAACATTGTAAGGGTAATAAATGTTATTGTACAAAAGATTGTACAATAACCGTATAACCGTTTTAGAAATTTCATTATATAGCTAGACATATACCCGCACAATGCAGCGGAATGTAAGTAAAAAACGAACTATTAATGCTACTTTCTTATAGATATGTCATCAACAATCAATCATAACCTAAGAATCACAATTTATAAAATCCTAAACCTATAAAGATATTTAATAATTAATTTATATTACAATTATTGACGAAAAAAATTATAATGATATAATTTATAATAAGAATGAAACGTATTTTACGATTATGTATTTTTAATGTGCTAATGGTAGAAAAATAAATAAAACGTATGGATAGAAAACAAATTAATTTGTAGATATTCATGATATTTAATAGTACGATTAAATTAAAAAATATTCAATATTTGGCTCGTTTTGAAGGTCAGACGAGACGATTATAATGGTATAATTTGTAGAAAAATGAACGTATTTTTCATCGCATTTTTGTTCATATACGTTTATTTGTGTTAATATGATAATGGTGTAAAATGAAAAAGTAAGGATATAAAGTAAATTAAATAAGTAATTGTAAGAATGGTAAATGTAACATTGTAAGGGTGGTAAATGTTATTGTACAAAAGATTGTACAATAACCGTTTTATTAGTATAGATAATTCGTATATATTCTGATATTTAATAGTATGGTAAAATTAAAAAATATTCAATATTGGACTCGTTTTGAAGGTATTAACGAGACGATTATAATGGTATAATTTGTAAAAAATGAACGTATTTTTTCATTGCATTTTTGTTCATATACGATTATTTGTGTTAATATGATAACGGTGTAAAATGAAAAAGTAAGGGATATAAAATAAATTAAATAAGTAATTGTAAGGGTGGTAAATGTAACATTATAAGGGTAGTAAATGTTATTGTACAAAAGATTAAGGGTGGTAAATATAATTATACAATAGTTTGTACAATAACCGTTTTAGAATTTTCATTATATAGTATAGATAAATTGCTGATGTTTTAAAAGTTATGATTTATCAAGAATTTCAGTTAAAAAATAGAAAGAAAACCATGAAAGCATGACCTGTGAGGCTGTGATTGTATATTTTAAGTATTTGATTCTTTTATTCATATTTTTTTATTATAAAGTATAAAAATATGAGTTAAATATTCAGACTGTGTGGGTTTAATTGAAATTTGAAAGGCAGTTTTAGAGATTGATTTGTATCACTTATAATAATTGCTTACACAATGGATCATCAAATAACATGATAATAATTTAATATACTTAGGGGTCGTTTACCAAACGCTTACTTGGATAAGTGCTTACCAATAAAATTTAACACTATCAGTTACTTAGCGGGTAAGATTTTAGTCCACCAAAACGGTATCGTATGCAACAATTTTCCCGATAAGCGTTTACCAGTAAAATTTAACTTTATCACTTACTTACCGGGTAAGATTTTAGTCCACCAAAACAGTATCGTATGCAACAATTTTCCCGGTAAGTGCTAACCGTGGTAAGAGTCTTCGCCATCACTTACTAGGGTAAGACTCTTGGTCCTTGCCTTAGTAAGATTTTTGGTCATTGTCATCTTCATCCATAAGGTAATATGTCTTGGTAAGCACTTACCCGGGTAAGCGTTTGGTAAACGGCCCCTTAGTAATTTATGTACAAATATATATATGATTATATATACATATTGGGTTGGGTTCCGATGAGAAGTTGAGGTTAACGTTAGAAATGGTTATTAACCATTAGTTTTTTTTTTGGTAATCGTGGGTTTCCGGGCCAGCTTACGTGCACCGACTAATCCCCGGGCGACCACGAATGGCCTGGAGTCATCGCAGATGAACCTCCATGGTCACAAGGGCTTTGGCAGCGCCTGGATTTGAACCCTGGGTAGTTGAGAATTGGATGCACATTAGGATGAGATGCACGGATCAATTCCCTTCTAAGCCGCAATTCATGGGAGATCATTTGATTAAAAGTGATCAACAGTTCAGATCCACTTCTTACGCTTCTCACGTTAATAGAGAGAGAGAGGAGGGGGAAAGTTCAAATGAAAACTCATTTTTCATTGTGCACGTGAGGACAAATCTCAGCTACTCGATCTCTTTTGATCCAACAATTCATATTAAATACAATTTTTTATTTTAAAATGCTTAGGGGTAAAAATGGAAGAAAATTTAAACACACGTCTACCATATTTGACCTTTTATTTTCTTTTTTAATTAAAAACTTTTTACCCAATTAAAGTTCAAAATAAATTATCCTAAAAATTACTAATATTTTAATCAAACAAATTATATCAAAAAAACGAGAATTTTGTGTTCTTCGATATGACATCCATCGCGATATAGTTTTTTTGTCGTTTTAACCGCTTTTTACGTAAAATGTTATATATGTGTTATATTCATTATGGATATTTATGTACGTTCAAGTTTGTACAACGTCTCGACACAGTAAGTATGTAACTCGACATCACCTTCTTCAACACTTTCTTCAACGTCGTAAAACATCACGTTTCTTCAGCACCGTAAACCCAACACCCATCAAGACGAATCGAGAACCTATCGAGTAATTCTATTATGAATCGGGGAACAAAAGAGAGTGCGTCATGTCTTCACATCTTCACAAGTCATTCATGTCTTATTCATCATGAATAATGTATCATTCAGGATGAATAATACAACATTCAGGGTGAATAATTCACGATTCATGAATTCGTGTATTATTCATCATGAATGTTGTGTAATTCATCCTGAATACTATATTATTCATCATGAATAATGAATGAACGTTCAAATTTGTTATTCATACTGAATGTGGGACATTCGGGGATGCGCATACATATTCATAATGAATTAAATCAAATTTCGGTTGTGAGTTGGAAAACAAAAAAGAGTGTGTCATGTGTCTACACCTTCACGGGTCATTCATATATTATTTATCATGAATAATGTATCATTCAGGATGAATAATAAAACATTCAGGGTGAATAATACACAATTAATGATAAATAATAAATGAATCATGGATTCGTGTATTATTCATCCTAAATATTGTATTATTCATCATGAATAGTGAATGAACGTTCACCTTTGTTATTCATACTGAATGTGGACACCCGAGGACAAACATGTATATTCATAATGAATATAACACGTATATAAAATTTCATGTAAAAAACGGTTAAAACGAAGAAAAAAAAACTATATCGAGATGGATGTCATATCGAAGAGCACGAAATTCTCGTTTTTTTGAAGTAATTTGTTTGATTAAAATATTAGTAATTTTTAAGATAAATTATTTCAAAGTTCAAGGGGGTAAAAATTTTTTAATTAAAAATAAAAAGTCAAAGAAGGTAGGCATTGATTCAAAATTACAATTTTGTTCTTAATCACTTCCCAATTAACCTTATTATGTATTAACCATTGATTAGTTTTCTAAGTTTTGATCAATGGTTAAGATTTGTCCTCATGTGCACAATGAAAGATGAGTTTTCATTTGAACTCACCCCTATATATATATATATAGATAGATAGATTTTCTTTTTTTATGAAGAAATTGTATTAATTTTTCATTTCAATTTAATATAAAAATTTGCATATCACTACATTCAGGGTCATTCTTTACCCATGTTAATGTGTGATTATGAGTAGGGTCCTCAAAAATTTGGGTTCAATTTTACGTTGTTTAATGTCTTTAATCAATGAATGTAAAACTATAATTTACTTTAGTGCATCTCTAATTGCTATCAAAAGACAAAAATAATAAGCCTCATTATCACCTCTATAATTTGTATATATGTATCTTTGTCATCTCATTTTGCATTGTAATCAAAAGTTTTAGGTATAACTGAGTCTTCAAAAAGATTGGAACGTCCCTAACTACATTGCATGGATACTCAACTAGTATACTACACACAGGCATAGTTTTACAGCTATTTATTATGTAACCCAACAAACTAGGGTTGTTCAATTGTCTTTTCATTAAGTTATATATGGATTAAATTGTCTATATGAATTTAATTGTTTGCATTTATTAATCAATACCTTCTTTGTACATAATATCTCAACAATGAAGTTCTTTTATTGAGTGGGCTGAAAATTGAAGATATATCGAAAATGTATATAGTAATTCTGATATCCGAGAAATTAATAAGCTCCTGACTGAGCCATTAAGACGCAACTGAACACAAATAAGCTCCTGACCAAGCCATTAAGCCGCAACTGAACACGTGTATGTAAGCATAGACCTTATTCAGTCCACTAATCCACAATCAAACACCTTTATACAGCTTACCAAATAAGCCATAGACCCTGTTCAGTCCATTAAGCCACAACCATACATCTTTGTACGGCTTAGAAAATAAGCCATATACCCTATTGGCTTAACCGAACATCGCTTACGAAATAAGCCATAGACCCTGTTCAGTCCATTGAGTCACAACCGAACGACCCCTAATATACGTAGAAACAAAAACGAGATTAATGTGGCTACTAAAATCATATTTCTTCACATTAGTGCATACATACTAGTACAAGATTCGAACTTAAAAAGAGTAACGATAACATATTACAAACCTTATAAACCAAACGATCAAACAAGCATTTATAATTTAATCAGTTACATACCGAAAGAAAACAAAAACAACCAAAAACACAACAATCCAAAAAGATACACAAAAAAAAGGCCTCATCTACATAACCCCGAGAGCGTAATAATGCCACGATGCACAACAAACACACGAGCTAGTTTGAACCCGCATCGAGATCTCGTTTTCTACGAAAACCATCAAAAGAGCTTGGCTTGATGTGCAGTTCCACTTCTCATCATGGTGCAGAACTCCTCATAGTTTATTCTCCCATCCTGTTAGATTATAAAACCATGAGTACCAACGGTTAACCACACGGTGCACCACGGCTCGAGCCGACCTATCATTTGGCCACGACACGGTTTCCTAAGGGTGCGGACTGGACGGGCGAGAGTGAGGTAGGTTGGTCGAAAGAATTGTGCAAGGTTTTACGGTTTTAATCTGACAGGGGTAGTTTGGTAATTTCACAATCTTGTATTCAAAAAAATACATTTTTGTCCCACTCAATCATGTCATTGTGTATCAAACACACCCTTGCGGTCTTAAAGGCGTTTGTTTAGAGTGATCGGATTTTTTGAACCATTTCACTTGGTTTTCCGTTGCAAACCAACCGTTTTCTAATTATTATAATGTTTAAATATGTGAGAAACCCCTTTAAATTTCATATATACAGATTTGATGGTATGTGTCTAGCTGATTGTGGGACTTCAACATTCCCCCGGAGGGCTAGACGTTGCCCCCAAGAACAGAGACGAAAGAGTGCGTCGAGTCGAGTCCCTAAGTCAGGTTCATGGGAAAACCGTAAAAAAATGAAAAACTGTGAAACACCCTGGTAACCGTTCATCTGGATGGTATGCACATGTGCATACAAGTAATTTGTAAGCAATTTGTTGCACATGTGCATAACATGTACACGTGCATAAAAACCAAAAAACAACTTCAATGACTTGTATGCACATGTGCATACCGTCCAGATGAACGGTTACCCAGGTGTTCCTCAGTTTTTCATTTTTAAAACGCTTATAGAGAGACAGAAGGTTCCTATATATAGGTTTGATGGTATGTATCTTGTCCCTACGAGGTAACGTAAACGATGACTTACATTATCAGTATCGACTTCGGAAATGATGTCCTTGATAGTAGCTTCATCACCCATGCCGTATTCTTTCATGGCTTTTTCGAGTTCATCCATGGTGATATACCTGCAACATCAACAAAACCGCTAAATTTTTAATCAACCAAATGACAATTTTACCCTTGATAACAAAGGGAGTACTGAATTTCTCCATCGCATAATTAAGGGTAAAATCGGAAAATAGGCGCCCAGTTTTGAAAGTGGACACTTATTTTGGAACAGGCTAAAAAAGCAACGTTGACATTTATTTTAGGACAGAGGAATGATAATAATTTTCATGAGACCAACTCGAAATTGTTGCAATTTTCATGGAACCAACCCGCTATTATCGGTGTCGAAATGGCAGAATGCTTTGTATAGATGCTCGTCTCTTTCGAGTCTATGCCTATGCATAGTAGCGGTTATAAACTCGATGTAGTCAATCGTTCCGTTTCCGTCCACGTCAGCCTGAAACGTCAAACAACATTAAATTATACGGGAGGTAAAAGATATATACCGCCTCCGTCCCAAAATAAGAGTCCACATTTCTATTCTAGTTTGTCTCAAAACAAGTGTCCATTTTCAAAACTAAGTGTCTGTTTTCCAATTATACCCTTGAATTTGAGGTGGAGAAATTCATTACTCCCTCGATTATTAGGGGTAAAATTGTCATTTAGTTAATTACAAAGTGTACTAATTACACAATTCTAATTTTGTGTGCCTTTTTTCGTTGTGGACATGTAATAAGTGTATACTTTCTAATTCTACCCTAAATTGTGACATGGAAAATTTCATTACTCCCTCTATTATCAAGGTAAAATTGTCATTTAGTTAATTACAAATTGTAATAACTATACATTTCTAAAACTGTGTGCCTTAACTATACATTTAGTTACTTTCCAATTCTACCCTTAATTGTGAGATGGAAATTTTCATTACTCCCTCTCATCAAGGGTAAAACTGTCATTTAGTTAATTACAAATTGTAAGAACTATACATTTCTAAAACTATGTGTCTTTAAGTGTATATTTTCCAATTCTACCCTTTTCATTACTCTCTCTGTTATCAAGGGTAAAATTGTCATTTACTTAATTACAAATTGTAATAACTACACATTTTCTAAATCGTGTCTTTTTCATTGTGGACATTTATTTCGGGACGGAAGGTAGTAAAGCACACACGTACACACAAAGAACTTACGGCTTCCATGAGTTGCTTAACTTCGGCTTCTGAAAGCTTAGAACCGAGCCTCGCAAGTCCCGTCTTGAGTTCCTCGTAAGTGATCGAACCGCTCTTATCAGTGTCCATGTTCACGAACATTGCTTTGAGACCCTTAATTTCTTCTTCCGACATACTTTCCGCAATGACCTGAGGACATTTTTAAAGTTTTTTTCAATAAAATCGAAGCAAGATTAGATAGTAAGTTCAAAAAGCATTATGCATATAAACCAAACCAAAAGGCCCGGACTTTTTCGGGCCTGGGCCCACACCTTCCAAACCCGTTTTCAGTAAACCAAAAAAAAAACTCGGGCTTTGGAGTCGAAAGAGGCTCGATCGGGCTTTTTGGCCCGGACTTCAACTAGACCTTAAAAAAAGTTGGCATGATCTAGGCCCAAGATTTTTCGGGCCGGGCCTGGGCTTTTTTGTGCATCTCTACTGAGAGGTGGGGTCCGGGGGGGACCTGACCCCTACACAAGAGAGTAGAGCGGTTATTTCCGTAAAGACCCATGCTTGCAAAAAGTGCTATTATGTTTACTATTTCCGTCCCAAAAGAAATGTTCACAATAAAAAAGGCACACCGTTTTATAAAATGTGTAATTACTACGTTTTTTTAATCAAGTAAATGACAATTTTACCCTTAATCATACAAGGAGTAACGAATTTTTCCATCTCATAATTAAGGGTAAAATTGGAAAATTGACACTTAGGTGTCGTTTGTTTTTTAAGAGGTCTAAAGTCTGAAGTCTTATTTTAGTTATGATTGATAAGAGGTGGTGTATAAAAAGGTCTGAACGATTCAGACTTAAGAGTCATTAAGAGGTTTTTTTTAAAAAACAAACAACCCCTTACTTTTTAAAGCGAACACTTATTTTGAGACAAACTGAAATAGAAATGTGGACATTTATTTTAGGACGGAATCAGTATATTCAAAACCCGTAATGATAACTTTTCACTAGCGAGGTTTATATATTTATTTCCTTTAGAAAGTTCAAAGCTTACTTTCAAAGCGAGTTTCTTGAGCTTATTCATCGCTCTAAATTGCTTCATTCTGGACAGCACCGCACTATCTATCGGCTTGTCTAACGCTTCTCCACCTTCTCTCAGCCACGGATGCTCTAAATAAGAAAAGAAAACCGACACGTTACATAAGAAGCTTAATCGCATAATTGCATGCTAGATAAACACCATCCCGGAAACAATCCAACGGTTTTCCTTTTCGGGGGTGTTCAAATTTGCATCGAACGTTATATCTTTGCTAATCAGTTTCCATTACGAAATATCGACATAAACATGTTTAAAACCAAACGAACCCAGTATATCCCACGAGGGGGTCGTTACTGAGGTATTTTTTGATAAAATATACTCCCTCCGTACCAAAATAAATGTCCACAAAGAAAAGAAAAACACGGTTTTAGAAATGTGTAATTTTTACGTTTTCTTTATTTAACAAAATGACAATTTTAACAGAGGGAGTAATGACTTTCTCCGTCTCGTAAGTAGGGGTAGAATTGGAAAATAGGCACTTACTTTCAAATAAGTGGAAATTTATTTTGGGACAAAAGGAGTATATTATATATAGGTCATATAGCTTATAGGTAATAAATGAATAATGCAATGCACATGAATAAACCAAATAACATTTTTTTCCGCTACTCGTTTCTTTTCCGAATTCGAATTTTTTAAACAACTCTATTTCGCGCGCCGGGGGGGGGGGCGACTACTCCCTGTATCCCGTGAAAATTTTAACGATTTCTATTATGGAAAGTCACATGAAAGTACAACCTTTCCTTTTTTGGCAAGTTTTCAAGGTAGAATTACCGATTTGGCTGTTGTCGTTATCACGTCTTATAGATGGCGTTGATCGTGGTCCATAAATTTTTTAATCATTAATGATGCAAAAGTTGAAAGTTAACTCATATACTAAAATGCACGTAAAAAAAGAAATTAAATAATCGATACCAAGTACTTGGGCCGAAGTAATTCTCTTTTTTGGGTCCTGCGTTAACATTTTACGAACAAGATCTTTTGCACTCCTTGATATCGAGGGCCACGGTTCAGTTTCAAAGTCGATAACGCCTTCTAGTATGGCATCAAATATACCCTTTTCGGTCTCTGCATGCATATAAAGAAAAGACGTTTGTTATTCATTGAAATGGGAAATCGGAGAAAAAAACGTTACATTATTTCTCTTACCTGCCCAAAACGGAGGCACGCCGCTTAGTAGAATGTACAACATTACCCCTGCACTCCAAATATCTATTTCCTTCCCGTAACTCCGCCTCAGTACCTCCGGAGCAACGTAGTATGCGCTACCGACTATGTCACGGTGCACCTTCCCTGACAAGAATTTTCGACGAAAATTTTTAACGATTTCTATTTTGGAAAGTCGAGTGGAAGTACAACCTTTTCTTTTTTTGGCAAGTTTTCAAGTTAAGATTACCGATTTTGTCCATTGTCATTCGTGCACCTTATTGGTGACGTTGATCGTGAAAAGCATGAAAATTTGGAGTCCATACCAAGAATAAAACGAATCATGAAAAGGGTTTCGTTTCAATTAACCTAACCAAACCAAACGATACCAGTATATCCCACTCGAGAACAGGGTCTGGTGGTGGGATGTATGCAATCTCGACAAATGGCTTATAAGCCACCCACAATTCACAATCCACACTAAATGGGATAAGAAATGTACAAATAAATTAGTCAATTTGATATCGTTCTATTAGATACCAAATTCATCAAGAAAAAAGGGTTGTCAAAGATTAGTGAAAGATCGATGCGTATATCACAAATGGGGTCCACTTATGTGGACACTATCATTCTACCATTCTACCTTTTTTGCTAACACTCTTGCATGGTCAGAGGTCTTCACAGAAACAACCTATCTCTACTCATTGGGGTAGAGGACATGTATGCATACATCTTACACTGCTTTAGAGTGGGATATACTTGATCCGTTTGGTTTGGTTTAGTGTCGTTGTTTAGCGCTCATGGACTACCATAAACTTTGAACTATCAAGAAACTACCAAATTCATCAACGAAGAGGAGTTGTCGATGATCAAAGATATATAGATGCATAAGTCACAAGTGAACTCCACCCTATGTTCCTTCTTGTTCTTGCTCACACTCTTGCACTGCTCGGCCTTCACAGATACAGTCGCTCTACTCTACTCTCTCTGGGGTAGAGAACACGTTTGTGTACATCCCGCCGCAGACCCTACTTTAGACTGGAATATAACCCCAATACCCTACTTTAGAGTGGGATATAACCCCAAATAGCTACTTTAGAGTGGGATATAACCCCAATACCCTACTTTATAGTGGGATATAACCCCTAGAGGGTGGTTCAAGGGAAAACTACAAAAAAATGGAAAACTGAGAAACACCCTGGTAGCCCTTGATCTAGACGGTATGCACTTGTGCATAAAAGTAAATTAAGTTGTTTTTGGTTTTTATGCACGTGTGCATTATGCACTTGTGCATATGCATGTGTGCATGTTACAAATTACTTGTATGCACAAATGCATACCGTCCAGATGAAGGGCTACCAAAGTGTTCATCAGTTTTCCGTTTTTGAACCTGACCCATAACCCATATACCCTACTTTAAAATGGAATATAACCTCCAACCCTACTTTAGAGTGAAATATAACCCCCATATCCTACTTTAGAGTGGGAAATACCGGGTCAGTTTGGTTTAGTGTCGTTGTTCGTGTTCAGTGCTCATGAGCTACCATAACCTTTAAACTATCAAGAAACACGATCCTTCGGTTGATCTCAACGACACAAGATTGTCAAATTAAGCATATAAAAAAACTACCTAAAAGGCAATTACTTGTAACAAAATTTATGACTTTGACATATAAAAACCATAAAAGAAAAGTTATACCTTCTTCGATAAACACCGATAACCCGAAATCCGTTGCTTTCAACTTCGAATTCTCCTCTTTGCTCGAAAGCAAAAAATTCTCAGGCTTTAGATCCCTATGCATCACACCCATAAAATGACACACATGAACCACATTCACAATCTGCCTACAAATATCGGCCGCGGCCTTCTCGGTGTAATGTCCCTGCGCTATGATCCGATCGAAAAGCTCGCCGCCGGCACAAAGCTCCATCACAAGATGAACAGATTGTCTGTCCTCATAAGTCCCCTTAAACTCAACAATGTTTGGTTGACCACTTAAATGTTGCATAATCTGAATCTCCCTCTTGATATCCTCTTTATCATTCTTGCTTGTAAGCTTTCTTTTCAAGATTGATTTACAAGCATAAGTAAGGCCAGTTGAATTTTCAGTGCAAAGATAAGTTACCCCAAATTGACCTCTGCCCAATTCTTTTCCAAGATTGTAGTGTCTTCTTATGTCTTCAAATGGTTTTCCCAAAATGGTGTTAGGGTTTGAGGGTTGGGTGGGTTTAGGGTTTGGTGGTGGTGGTGGTGGTGATGGGTTTGGAGGTGGGGGGGCCGCCGCCGCCGGCGGCGGTGGTGGGCGGTGGGGGGGTTCTTGATGGGGTTGGGTGTGGTTTGAAGTGGGGTTTTGGTGATTTTCAGAAACTTGGTGGTAATTTTGATGTTTTGAAGATCTAAAGCCATTGGAATTTGGGTTTTGGTGATTCTTCTTGCTGAAACAGCCACCCATTGTTGTGGATCAAGAAAGAAAGATTGAAAAGGAGGTTTTACCCTACAGAAATCTTGAATCTTTTTTAAGAAATCTTGAATATTTTTGAAGAAATCTTGAACTTTTTGAAGAAAGCTGGCAACTTTTATGAGGTTTGAAGAAAACCCAGAGAGGGATGAACCTAAAGAAATCTTGATTCTGTTTTTTTGAAGAAATTTTGGTTCTTTTTTGAAGAAAGCTGGGAACTTTTATAGGGTTTGAAAAAATCCCAGAAAGGGATTCGAGAGAATTTGGATGAAATTTGTGAGAATATGAAAATAAAATAAAATAAAATAAAAAAGATTGAAGATTGTATTTGGATCAAAGAGGCCTAGTAATAAACATGTCTTATTGACAAGCGTGTCTGAAGGGTTTTTCTACACAGTCATTGTCGTGAGCATATTTTGGTGTAAGATTTTGTGAAAGAGTATTTTTATTTTTATATATTATTTGAATCATTTTTATAAATAAAAAAGATATGTTAAAAATATTTTCTATATTTTTCTGTATTTTTTAAATTTTAAATTTGATTTTATTTAAAAATAAAAAAATATTGATATTGTTAATATTATATTATCTATACTATATTATAAAGCACGGATAAAAAACTCTTAAATACAAATTATTAGGCACAAGATATCATCATTTTATGCAATATTTTAAAAATCTCTTAATTTACAAGTATCAAAGCACATGATACATATTACTACTGCAGGCTTCTAACACCCATCAATTTGGTATGTACATAACCTTTCTTTTATGCATATCTTTCCATATATCACTATTAATTAATATATTATTTTACTATAAATTTGTTTTGATTATATTAATTATTAAATATGTAATTGGTTATTTTTTCTAGATGAAATTAAAATATATAAAATAATCATTGAATTCTAACAAAGTATTTAATTTTTTTTATATAAAAACGTTATATTATTAAGCATAAATTAAACAAATTTATAAAAAAAAAAACATTATCACTTTCTTAAAACCATCCAAAATCGTACTGTAAATCGACAAAAAAACAAAAAATAAAATGAAACGTTAAAATCGTGATGTATCTCGCTGTATTGTACGCTTCTACTACGGTATTTATGTTTTTTCCTTAAAAGTTCTTAATTTTTCAACTATATAATTTATATAACATTAAATATAAATTATAAATGCTACAAGATAAATTTAAAATAATTTAGTATATGAAAACCTCATTTCATAGTTATCCCATTTTCCTTCCAAATATGGAAGGATGATGAATGAAAGGAAATAAAATAATTAAAAAAGTTTATCATTATATATATAGGGTCAAGTTTAGTGAAACCTGAAAAAAGAGAAAATTGTGAAACATTCTTATAGCATTTTATTTGGACGATATGTACTTATGTATATAAGTACTTTGTAACATGTATATGTGTATAAAAACCAAAATACAACTTAATTTACTTATATACACAAATGCATATCGTCCAGATCAAGGTTTGTCAAGATATTCTTCAGTTTTACATTTTTTTGAGATTTTTCCTTGAACCTCTCTCTCTCTCTCTCTCTATCTATATCTATATATATATATAGGGACCTAATCAAATGAGATCCTATTATGAGATCCAATCTCATTCAATCATTTTAATTTATTTATTTTTTAATTAATTAATAGGAGAGGATATATTAGTAATTTGATAAATTAATTAATACAACATTTTTTTTGTAACTGAAAAAAATCAAAGTCTCATCAATAAAATATTACGTTTCCTTTATTATCTCAACAAATTGATTTTGGGATAATATCCATATGGACCATGTGACATTGTGTTACATTGTGATAATATAACATCATCTGAATCTCATGTGCCAATGTGTTACATTGTGATTTGGCATATATATGATAATCTAACATCTTAATCTCATATGTACCATGAGACATATGTACCATGAGACACTGATCACAGTGTATCACCACCTACGGAATTAGCAACAATAATCTCAGCATTCTATCATGAAGGATATAAGGTTTTGCAAGATGATCACAGTGTATCACACCCATTTTTCCTAATTTAGTTGCATTAAATCCGGTAAGCGCTAACTTATATCACACCCAAAATTATCGGAACACACCTAAATTAGATCACACTGAATTTAATGTTTTTTTGACAATTTTACCCCTTTTTCGTAATTTAGTTGCATTAAATCTGTTGGTCCCAAATAGCAGTAAATAAACAAGCAAAGTATTGTAGAAGGGGGGGTTGAATACAATACACACAGTTTTTCACTTACTTTAATTCTTATTGATTTGAAATCAAGAATTACACATAGAAAACTTTGATTGTTGCGGAAGAGAACATATGAGATATGTTCAAACAATCTTACACATAGAGAATAAAGAACAATTGTAAAACACTTAGAAAACAATTGAACTTCGTAGAGAGAAGGTTGCCAGACACTTAGAGAACTTGAAGGTGGTAGAGCTGGTTAATCTTGCATGTTGAAACATCCATCATATTTATAGTGCCTCATGCATTAAATGCATGAGACACCTGTTGAGCAAGGGATGGACACAGGTCTTCTGCATGGTACAAGATGTACCTTTTGTCTTGGAGTGTTTTGGCTTGAAGTGTTGACCTGCAGAGGATGGTGGAGACATTTCCTTAAAATAGCTTAGGAGACAAAGCTTACTTTATTTGATCTTCAGATGAGGTCCACGTCAATGCAAGATATCACAAATATACTTTGTCAGAAAAGTACAATGTGTTGGAGAAATCTTCAGGCCTTGAAGATTAAGGAGTCTTCGGTTGCCGAAGAGTTCTTCGGTTGCCGAAGAGTTCTTCGGCTCCTGAAGACTGAGAGGTCTTCGGCTCCTAAGACTGAGAAGTCTTCGGCTTCCGAAGATGTCTTCGGTCGAAGACGTCTTCGGCCGAAGAGGTCTTCGACTCCTGAAGACTGAGATCGGCACCATCCTGGCCAATGGTGTTGATCAAGTGGGCATACTTGGCTTTAGGCTGAGGAGTCTATCTTCAATCCGCTTTGAGAGATATTCTCCTTCTTTGTCTTCTTCGGTTGATCTTCGACTTCACCGAACATTTGTATAGAAACCAAGCTGCTAAAAGAACCTCAGACATATTCTAAGTAGGATGATATAAGATGGAAGATCAGGAGGTCATCTTCAAATCTTCAGATGACCCAACAAAATCCGTTTTTTAATTATTATTTATATTAGTTATTTTAGACCATTGATTAATTAAATGGGTGGATGAGATTGGATCTCATGGTTATCACAAAATACTATGGTCTTCCATAAAAGACCCCCTATATATATATATATATATATATATATATATATATATATATATATTCATCAACTACAGTATGTTGTAAAATAAATAAAGATGTATCTGTGAAAATGACATTTTTTCCCACCTGCTCTATAATATGAAACTTTATTTTCTTTCATTCCCTTTAATTTCTTTTCTTTCCCTTCGCTCTCAAAAATACAAATGCTGCAAATACACTTTTCATATATACAATTGATATAGATACGATGGTCCTAAGTAATTCTAAACCGATCTCTGGTTGAGTCTCTTATTATATATTCTCCACTTTAATGTAAAAAAATACTTAAAAAAAATACTTAAAAAGTGACTTTAGCAGAGTCCCCGGGCCCGGATGGGAAAATTTCAACACCTGGCGATTGTGAAGAATCGGTGGGTGGAGTTTGTGGCTTGGCCCTTGAAACCTTCCTCAGCCTCTTGAGAGGAGAGGGAGGGGAAGAGGTAGAGTGCCACCGCTTTGAGATATGGGGTGTGACCTGGGTAACCGCCGAAGGTTCTTTCGGTGGTATGGTCATTTGGGCAAGTGCGGCGGTGCCAGTAGCGGTTGAGGATTTATTGCTAGCCGGCGTCACTAAGGAGGGGGAAGAAGGGTCCACTACAGATGAGGGACCTTTGGACACCGGAGTGTCTTTAGTATCACCCCATTGTAGATCGGGAGAGTTTATGAAGGAAAACATACCTAGGCTGAGAGCTTGATTGGTGGATAGAGAGCCCTTGTTGAGAGAGGTCTTCTTGAGTTTTTATGTGTTGGTTGGAGAGTCATCACCAAATCAACCAGAGAGCCAACAATATTTTTCTCCCCCTATTTGATGATGACACCAACACATAGAGAAAAAAAAATTGGTACTGACACTCAGAAAAATTACAAGACACGAAGAAACTCATAAATTCAGTGGCCCAATTTTTTTTTTTTTAAGGACTCTTTTCCTTTCCTTTTTTTTTTTTTTTGTTTTTTTTTTTGAACGAGAAATAAAAAATGAAAAGAGAGTTCGGAGATTAGAGTTGGGATATGAAAGTTGAGAGTTGAGGGATGAGAGAGATTTGAGAGAGTTGTGAGATTGGAAGTGGAGAAAAAAAATGAGGAAGGTTAAAAAGGAGGAGAAGAGATGGGAGGGAGGTATGTAGGAGAGGGAAGGACCGAAAAAGAGTTGGTGGCTAGGTGAATGGAGAGAGGGAAGGGTGGGAGGGGTTAAAGGTTTGGAAGTGAGGAGAAAAAAAATGAGGAGGGGAGTAAGTATAGGAAGTAGGTGGAAAAGGGAAGGGATGGATGAGTAGGGGGAAGTCTTGGGAAGAGGGAGAGAAAAGATGGTAGAAAAGAAAATTTAAAAATTGGGGGGAGGGGTGTTCGGCCGTAGGTAGTGGAGTGGGGTGGGGGGGCTAGCCGAAAAAAAATAAGAGAGGGTATATTTGGTGTAGGTGGGATTGTTTTTTTTTTTTTTTTTTTTTAAATGGGTTCGGTTGGGAAGGGGGAGAGGAATGCCAAAGGGTGGGATCTTTGGTGAGAGTTACAAGGCCGAAGGGGAAGGGGGATATAATGGGGGGGTGTTCGGGAGTTATAAGGGGATAGAAGAGGGATGGGGTTGGTTCGGTTACCGAAGGGTAGAGAGGGAGAGAGAAACCGAAGGAGGGAGGGAGGGTGTTAGCCGAAAAAAAGGAAAAGTAAGAAATGGTGGGGGGATTTCGGTTTTGGGAGAGGAAAAAAAAGGGAGGGATGGGGGGTTCGGCTAGGTGGGAAGGGTGACAAGGGATTCGGTGGGAGGCATAAGGGGGTGTTTGGGATTTCGGTTGTTTGAGGGAGCCGAAGAAAAAGGAAAAAAAAAGGGGGTGGTTGGTTTGTGAGCGACCGAAAGAGAGGGAGAGTGGTCTTCGGGGTGGTGGGGAGGTTTCGGCGGGTGTGGGGAGCCGAAGGAAGAGGATTGGGGTGGAGGGGAGCCGAAGGGAGAGGAGAGGGAAGAGAGAGAGAGCCGAAGAGAGGGAGAGGAGGGGAGGGGGGGTTCGGCTAGGGAGAGGGAAGGGAGGAGAGAGAGAGCCGAAGGAGGGAGGTGATGGTGGCTTCGGCTACCGAAAGAGAGAAGGGAAAGAGAGAGGGGAGGAAGAGAGAGAGATACCGAAAAAATTAAAAAAAATACAATTTTTTTTTTTTTAAATTCGGTAGCCGATGAACAGTAGCCGAAAATGTTTTTTTTTTTTTTAAATCTTCGGTGGATGAACAGTACCACCGAAGTTTTTTTTTTTTTTGTTTCGGCCGATGAACAGTACCTTCGGTAGACGGGAAAAAAAAAAAATTTTTTTGTTCGACCGATGAACAGTACCTTCGGTAGACGGAAAAAAAAAACTTTTTTTTTGTTCGGCCGATGAACAGTACTTCGGTAGACGGGAAAAAAAATTTTTTTTTTTTGTTCGACCGATGAACAGTACCTTCGGTAGACGGGATTTTTTTTTTTTTTTTAATAAGTTAGCTGAGGAAGAAAGGAATGTTGTAGGAGAGAGTTGGATGGAACATATTTGAGAGAGATAGATGGAAGATCGACAGGAATAGGTAAATAAGGAATGTATGGTTGAGAAAGTGGGATGATTTGTGGTGAAGTTTGAGGTTGAGACGAGAATGAGATATCAAATATTGATGATGGAGGAAGGAGAGATCTTGATCTTCAGAGAAGACTATCTGAAGATTAGGGATTGGAGATGAGAAGATGGGTAGGTCACCATTTTGATGGGTTGTGTTTGAGGTGAAAGAAACATATGGATTTGAGTTAGATGAAGGATTATGAGAATCTTCACCAACACATGATGATATCCACCAATCATCATCTCATGAAGAGATGATGACTTAAGATCATCAAACTTCACATGAGTAGATCCATTTCCTCTGAAGATGGTAGACCAAGTAGGACTTTGAAGAGAAAGAATATCCTACTAACATTCCTTCATAAGATTTGTTAATGCTCAAACACATGCAATCACAGAGAAGTCATTTCTTTGGTACCCATTTGGAAATGGGTCCTTTTGAGTTAGAAGAAGAGGAAGAATCCTTGGAAGCATTTTTATCAGATCTTTCCATAGGACAATCCTTAGCAAGGTGAAAGGTATACCACAGATATAACACTTTCTATAGATAAAAACCTTTTTGGAGCTTTGATCACCTTCCTTGTGATGACTGGTCATATTGACTTTCATGGCCTTAGAGGTTAGAGGATAGTCAAGAGGCTTAGGACCCAAGATACCTTTGCGAGAGTCAGCTGAAGGAATAGAATAAGGTGTCTTGGAATGAAGCTCTTTCAACATCAGAGGTCTAGGGACCTAATCAAATGAGATCCTATTATGAGATCCAATCTCATTCAATCATTTTAATTTATTTATTTTTTAATTAATTAATAGGAGAGGATATATTAGTAATTTGATAAATTAATTAATACAACATTTTTTTGTAACTGGAAAAAATCAAAGTCTCATCAATAAAATATTACGTTTCCTTTATTATCTCAACAAATTGATTTTGGGATAATATCCATATGGACCATGTGACATTGTGTTACATTGTGATAATATATCATCATCTGAATCTCATGTGCCAATGTGTTACATTGTGATTTGGCATATATATGATAATCTAACATCTTAATCTCATATGTACCATGAGACATATGTACCATGAGACACTGATCACAGTGTATCACCACCTACGGAATTAGCAACAATAATCTCAGCATTCTATCATGAAGGATATAAGGTTTTGCAAGATGATCACAGTGTATCACACCCATTTTTCCTAATTTAGTTGCATTAAATCCGGTAAGCGCTAACTTATATCACACCCAAAATTATCGGAACACACCTAAATTAGATCACACTGAATTTAATGTTTTTTTGACAATTTTACCCCTTTTTCGTAATTTAGTTGCATTAAATCTGTTGGTCCCAAATAGCAGTAAATAAACAAGCAAAGTATTGTAGAAGGGGGGGTTGAATACAATACACACAGTTTTTCACTTACTTTAATTCTTATTGATTTGAAATCAAGAATTACACATAGAAAACTTTGATTGTTGCGGAAGAGAACATATGAGATATGTTCAAACAATCTTACACATAGAGAATAAAGAACAATTGTAAAACACTTAGAAAACAATTGAACTTCGTAGAGAGAAGGTTTCCAGGCACTTAGAGAACTTGAAGGTGGTAGAGCTGGTTAATCTTGCATGTTGAAACATCCATCATATTTATAGTGCCTCATGCATTAAATGCATGAGACACCTGTTGAGCAAGGGATGGACACAGGTCTTCTGCATGGTACAAGATGTACCTTTTGTCTTGGAGTGTTTTGGCTTGAAGTGTTGACCTGCAGAGGATGGTGGAGACATTTCCTTAAAATAGCTTAGGAGACAAAGCTTACTTTATTTGATCTTCAGATGAGGTCCACGTCAATGCAAGATATCACAAATATACTTTGTCAGAAAAGTACAATGTGTTGGAGAAATCTTCAGGCCTTGAAGATTAAGGAGTCTTCGGTTGCCGAAGAGTTCTTCGGCTCCTGAAGACTGAGAGGTCTTCGGCTCCTAAGACTGAGAAGTCTTCGGCTTTCGAAGATGTCTTCGGTCGAAGACGTCTTCGGCCGAAGAGGTCTTCGGCCGAAGAGGTCTTCGGCCGAAGAGGTCTTCGGCTCCTGAAGACTGAGATCGGCACCATCCTGGCCAATGGTGTTGATCAAGTGGGCATACTTGGCTTTAGGCTGAGGAGTCTATCTTCAATCCGCTTTGAGAGATATTCTCCTTCTTTGTCTTATTCGGTTGATCTTCGACTTCACCGAACATTTGTATAGAAACCAAGCTGCTAAAAGAACCTCAGACATATTCTAAGTAGGATGATATAAGATGGAAGATCAGGAGGTCATCTTCAAATCTTCAGATGACCCAACAAAATCCGTTTTTTAATTATTATTTATATTAGTTATTTTAGACCATTGATTAATTAAATGGGTGGATGAGATTGGATCTCATGGTTATCACAAAATACTATGGTCTTCCATAAAAGACCCCCTATATATATATATATATATATATATTCATCAACTACAGTATGTTGTAAAATAAATAAAGATGTATCTGTGAAAATGACATTTTTTCCCACCTGCTCTATAATATGAAACTTTATTTTCTTTCATTCCCTTTAATTTCTTTTCTTTCCCTTCGCTCTCAAAAATACAAATGCTGCAAATACACTTTTCATATATACAATTGATATAGATACGATGGTCCTAAGTAATTCTAAACCGATCTCTGGTTGAGTCTCTTATTATATATTCTCCACTTTAATGTAAAAAAATACTTAAAAAGTGACTTAAATATCATCTTATAAAATTTTGTAGAAACAATTTAACTAATAAAAGCAAACAATATTAAATATGTAAAAACAAATATAAATATTTTAATAGTCGGTGCGTGTAAACTGACCCGAAAATCCACGGTTAAAAAAAAAAAAAAAGACTTTCATGTCTGATACCAAAAGAGATATATCATACTTAACAATTACCACCATTCTTTAGGAAAATGCCGGTTCCATTTTACACTGAAAAGTCAACGTCATATTAAATATAAATATTGTTCAAAAAATAATATCAATTTTTTCAATTTTTATTTTAGAAAACCAACTTTTAAAATATTACTTTTTATTGTTGGAAACGAATTTTATTTTAAGCCATTATTATATCCGGTAAATATTTTTTTTTTAAGAATCATGTAAACACCTTAGAGCATCTACAATGTATTGTTTATATTATTTTTAAAATAAAGAATCAAAAATATAAATCTTTAAAAAAAATTGTAATCAACCCAACAAGAGATTATCTATTTTGAAGATTTTAATGTTAATTATATTATGGAGACATTATATGATTTTATAATCTCAATGCATATTTAAAATATTTTATATAAAATAATAATAATTTATTTAAGTGGTGGAAAATAATAAGAAAATTATTTATAGAACTAGACTGGACTGGACAAACAATTGTAAAAGTATATTGCTCCTAAAATATTGTTTAAACAATTTCACTATAAAAAATAAAATTATAACTTATAATTAATTTATATATATATATATATATATATATATAGCCCCATTTATTTGTTAGGGTCCACTTCATTTGCTAACCACGACATTTGTGTTAACCGTGTTAACCAATTTTCGACCAATCAGAAGTTTTCTAGAGTTTATGTAAGTCGATCAATTATATTAAATCGCCAAGGGTATTATGGGAATTTTATAATTTTCGGCCATTTAAAATGTTTCCATATTTCAAGGAGTTTTTTAATATGATAGTTATCTAAATATAAAATGTAATAATTTAAAATTAAACTTTGATTTGCATGTAATTAATTTGGAAGTTATCTTTTACCTTTTTTAAGCAAATCATATATTTCTTAATCCACAACCATTTACATTGAACTGTGAATATATGAATATACTATTTCATATGCATTTACATCGAACTGCATATATGCACTGTAACACCCCGAAATCGTTGGCCGAAGAGAAGCGAAAGAAAACACCAACAGTGCCTCGCGCGGCTCTCCGTGCGAGTTGAGTCGCGCCACGAACCGCGCGATACTCTGTCTCCTCGCGGCTTCAGTGGTCCGCGCGGCTCTCCGCGCGGGTAGTTACCCGCCGCCATCCGCGCGCGATCACTGTACCTTATTTAAAAGAAGTGATCCGGACATGACCCTCATTTCTCACACAAACCCTAAATCCCTCCCCCCTTATCTCTCCCAAATCGACCCCCATACTCCCCAAACAAACCCTAACCTATTTTGGAGTCTTTCTCTCCTAAAACCATGTAGTTCTCTTGCATCTAGCAAGTTGGGAACAAGAACCATAGAACCTTCATCTTCATCTTCCTCCTCAAATTCTTGGGGTTTCATCCAACCATCTCCATCATTTGAAGATTTAGGGAGCTTGTGGTTTATTTTGGTAACCTAAGAGGTGTGTTGGTGGTGGATTCAAGTTATGGGCTAAGGTAAGCTTCTAATCTTTCATCTATGGAAATTAGGGTATTTTGGGTTTGAATGAGCTCTTCATGTAAAAGGTTGGGGAACGATTTTATATGGTTGAATATGCTTATTTATGGTCGGAAATGTGTGGATATAGGTCTTGGAAACTTGAGTTGAATAGTTGGAATTGATGCCTTCGGAAAGTTATGGGTGGGATCTATGCTTTTGGAGGCCAATGGTTGGGGATTGAAACTTAGGTTTAACTTAACCTAGCAAGGTAAGTTCAAGTTGATCTGTGAAAACGTTGTACATGCCAAAATGTATATTTTAAAGCATTTATGTGTTTTACATGAAATTATCAATTGTTGAGTTATTTGGTAACTTTTGATTATTTGAAGTGTTTAGCCTGTTGAACTTTGTGAAACACCCACATTTGGGATTTTTGGGCATTTCGATAAATGTGTCATAAATGAATGAATTTTGATGATTTATTGCATAAATGGGTCTTTGGTCGAAAATACACTTTTAAGTGTTTGTCGGGTTTATGCATCATTCATGAAAGGGGATGTTTTATAAATTATTACTTGCACATTTATGTGAGGTACACGAAAGAATGTATATAGTCTCATTTTATGATTTTCATTCTTATCAGCAGCTAACCATTAAAATGTGACTTGGGAACTATATGGCAATATGAACTATATGTTTGATTATAGTTGATCACAGGTGTATTGTAACGAGTCTAGACTATTACTATTGGATCCATAGGTATTTAGTTGATTTATTATTTGGGGGTAACTCTCGTATGTAGCTAGTTGAGACATTTGACCCTAGAGGGCAACTTGGTACGGTTTTGTGGGACCGGTTACTAGTCGTGGGTCATAAATGTAAATCCTAGTGAATGAGTATGACTAGGATCATTGGGTGCCATCCCCCCACATCTTTATTTGAGTCGGCGTGTTCACGACCTTGATCCTAGTATGGTGAGCTCAATAACTTGGAATGTGGGCTGCTTTTGTGTTCCGCCACTAGTCTTGGAATTCGGGAATCCCCCGTCACCGAGAGGTGTTGTTTTGGGGTATTTAGTTCTATCCTTGTTTTCAGTGACGCTTTGAGTTTGGGTTATCTCCCTTATGCTACAATCTTGGAGACTTGAGTTTACTCATATTTTCGGTCGTTTGTTTTATAAAGTTATTCGAATGTCATTATTTGAGCATTACCATTATCCTCGTCTTGAGTAAGCGTGGGGTTGCATTATTTCATGATAGAATGTTTTAGCATTGAGACGTCCATCTATAAAATGCATATTATTGGAGAATGAGTTGTTCTCTTATTTTAAAATAAATCATTTTAAAGGATCATGATTATAAGTTACAATGCTTCCGTTTTACGTTTTCTTGTATAATTATGATATAAAACTCTTGAACTCACTAGACATTAGCCTAACCTTTTTATTTGTCGGCATGTGCAAC
Source organism: Arctium lappa (assembly GCA_023525745.1). Classification (NCBI taxonomy): domain Eukaryota; kingdom Viridiplantae; phylum Streptophyta; class Magnoliopsida; order Asterales; family Asteraceae; genus Arctium; species Arctium lappa. Next base: position 2,074,337 of record CM042059.1, on the reverse strand, counting down.
AGGTTCCGGTTGGGAATAGTTTTAGGGACACTGCGAAGCGATGAGTGCTAGTTGTGTGCTCGAAGAGGTGGTTAGCTTGATGAAGTATTCCACATTTATATTTGGAGATAGCGATTGTTATTGGGTTATAGTAACACTCGACTTTAGTTGGTCTTTATGTAAGACTTTAATTATTTGTTGATGGTTCAACCTGTAATTGTATTTCAATTATGGACTTTTAGTAAGAGACTTTATTATCCTTTAAGGTATTTTTGAAAGTTTTTTAATTAGTCGTTCTTTCCAAATTTGAGGGTGTTGCATGCACAGATTGCATATATGCACAGACTGCATATATGAATATACCATTTACATCGAATTGTATATATGCACAGACTGAATATATATATATATATGCACATGTTGCATATGCATATATGCACAGACTGCATATATGCGTAGATTCACCGTTCTAAATAATTATAGAAAATCACTTATCTATATTTGAAGCTTCTACTGGAATTCCACCATCACCGATTAACTGTTCTAAATAATTATAGAAAAACACTTCTCTTTTCTAAATAATTATATTTGAAGAGTTTTCAAATTTGGAAAATTTGACCTTCTCCCTCCTTTTTTTCTTCATTTTAGAAAATGTTTTGAAGAATGAGGTAAAGAAAAAATCATTTACAAAATTTGGATATGTTCTTATTTTTTTAAAACATACCGTAAGATGCAGAGTCGTCGGAGCTAGGTGATGATCAACGTGAGAGCGATGAACTGAAACGCCATAAATAGGAAATGTATTGAACGAGAGGAAACTGATGGATCATGTGAACGGTTTGGAATATTTGACACCCTGAATTTTGGTTTGGCCAGATTTGAAGAATATCGGAAGCAGTGGCCCGCGCGAGTGGTCGCGCGGCTTGGCCCGTGCGGGGGTCTGTTTATTCACGGATTCAGTGGCTGCGCGGCTTGGTCTGCGCCATGAATCGTGCGGAGGCCCTGAACGGATTAAAGTGAGTTTTTCCCCAAAATTCATTTATTTCTTATTTCACCCTTTCTTTCCTTTTAAGTTTCTCTCCCAACCTTCTCCCTCTTCATTTATTTCATCTTAGGGTTTGGTCCAACCACCATTCATTCCATTGATTGCTAGAGTTAAGAGCATTATCCAAGGTTTCGGTTTGGAAGCTTCACCACCATCTCCATCTTCATCTTCTCCAAAGGGTTGGAATCTAGATTTTGGGGTTTATTCTAAAACCTACCTGGTGAGTTCCTACTATCATTTTCTAAACTTTATACATGTCAAATATTACATTTTAAACTCCTATATATCTCATTGGTTTTGGATTTAAGTGTTCTACATTTTGACCTAACTTGAGTTTTGGGAGATTTTAGGGTTCCCCAATCATTTTCAACAAGAACAAAGGGTTCCATCTTATTTGAAGTAAAATGATGTTTCACTTGCACATTTATGTGAGTTACTTGAAAAAATGTATATAAACTCATTTCATGATTTCCATTCTTATCAACAATTAAACTTGGATTTACAATTTTGAAAAATAAATGTTATTGAAAGCTATATGTTTAGCTTTGGTTAGTCACAAATGAAATTGTGACAAGTCTAGACTATTACTAGTGGATCCCTAGGTATTGAGTCGGCTTATATTATTGGGATGTCTATTCCCCCTTTTGTAGCTATGGATGCATTTGACCCTCAGGGGCCTTTGGTACGGTTATGTGAGATCGGTTACTAGCCATGAATCATAATGTAGTCCTAGTGAATGAGTATGACTTGGTTTCCTCGGGGGCCCTCCCTCACATCTTAGTACGGACCGAAGTTGTGCGTGGCCATGGATTCCAAGTATTTAGCTCACAACTCGGATTGTGGCCTACTTTTGTGTTCCGCCACAATCCTTGGTAAATCGGGTATCCTCCGTCATCGCAAGATGAATTTTCGGACCGAACGGTCCTTATGTGACAAAGATTTCAACTGTAAAGTAAACTTTCTTGAAAAGATTTACTTTCGATATAATTGTTTTTATCTTTTGAAATTATAAATTGTATGTTCTCACTAGGCTTTAAGCCTAACACTTTTTCTTAGATGATATGTATAACAGGTTCCCTTAGCGGTGGGTTGCCAAGGTCGTGAGTGACGAGCATGGTCTTAGAGACATTTTTGAGATGATTAGTATTTGATGTTCGACAATTGTTTAAGTCCTCTCTTTTGGTGATTTTGGGTTGACAACCGATGTAATCTAGATAGTCGTGTTTAGATTAGTTTGTTGTTGATTTTCATATTCGTTCTCAAGTTTTTGTAAAGGCTTAGTACTTTCCCCTTTTTGGGAGGTTTATATCAAATACAAATGTCATATTGCCTAACTTCCGAATTTTGTTTTATTCAAATTTTTAGGGTGTTACAGAATATGTTCCAACATATGAAGATAAATAAGGTGATAACAAATTCATCTCACACTTTCGTTTTCATGAAGAAATTAATCAACAATTTTTTGTATAAACAATTTTGCAGGATGTTTGTTGAATCCTACAAGCGAATAAGATTAATGGATAAATCGACTTTGTGGGATCAAATCCCTAATTATTTGGGGTTTTGATCTGGTAAGCGTATGTTACCAAATTAAAAGGAAATGTATTTTGACCGAAATACCCCTGTGTATACATGCATTTTATTTTTATAAACCGTTTTTTATATTTTATTTTAATTAAAATTATAATTAATTGTGAACCATTGATCTAAATAACCAACGATCCAGATTGGTTAACACGGTTAGCACCAATGTCGTGGTAGATCTTTACAATGTTTTTGCTGTAAAGGTTTGGTGTTAATTTTATGGTCTCCGAGTCTCACAAAAATATGCTAGTCGCACGAACCCAACCCTATTCATAAAAGTAAAGTTGGTCAACGTTGAAGAAACGAAACCATAAAATAAACGTAGAACAACGACAATCTTTTAAAGTGTCATCTATCTCGATCAAGCTCGATAGCAATAATGGATGATGAACTATTGATATGATGAAAAATGGTATATTATTGACCCAAATACATCAAGAATGAGTTTGGTTGATCTAATATCACATGTCCAAGAAAAATAATGAAGTTGAAAACAAACAATAACATAAAAACAAAGATGGCAGGGGGAAAATAGAGACAAGGAGACCATTTTTAAGTAAATACTAGAAGCGTATTCGCGCAATGCAGCGAGATACATCACGATTTTGATTTTCATTTCTTTTTGTTTTTTTTTGTCGATCTACAGTACGATTTTGGATGGTTTTGAGAAAGTGATAATGTTTTTTTATAAAATTTTTTTATATAATTTAGGCTTAATAATATAATGTTTTTTTATAAAAAAAAATAAGTATTTTGTTAGAATTCAATGATTATCTTATATATTTTAATGACATCTAGAATAAAATAACTAATTAAATATTTAATAATATAATTAAAACAAAATTATAGTAATATAATATATTAATTAATAGGGATACATGGAAAAGTCTGCATAAAAGGAATACACTGCACATACCAAATTGGTGGGTGTGTTAGAAGTCTGCAGTAGTAATATGTATCTTGTGCTTTGATACTTGTAAATTAAGAGATTTTTAAAATTTTGCATAAAATGATGGTACCTTGTGCCTAATAATTTGTATTTAAGAGTTTTTTATCCGTGTTTATAGTATAGTATAGATATAGATATAGATAGATATTAATGGGGAAAGTACCCAAAAACTTGATAGCCATGCATCAGAATACACTATTAACACAAGCAAATGGCAAAAAAAAAACCCAACTAAATTATGACGGTAAGACATCAACCCAGATTAAACATAAGTGGCCACAATTGTTATGTATGTCTGGATTCAAATCCTGTACAAATGGGATATTTCACCACATCCTTCAGGGACTTAACCAGTACGCCACAACCCTTGTGGTTGTGTACACACACTTGTATGTGATCTAATTTATTTCGGTGTATCCACTTGCTCATTTAGTTTCTCGTGCAGGTTCTTAATCTTTTTTCGGTTAAATCTATACTATATTATAAAGACGGAATAAAAAACTCTTAATTACTACTTATAAAACATAAGGTACTACCATTTTATGTATACATTTCAAAAATCTCTTAATCACAACTTAGTATGCATAAGGTACAACTCATTTGAAAAAAATTCAAACTTTACTTTTTCACTACCTTCCTTATTCAAGTTTTTTTCATTCCATTTGGGGTTTTTCCAAAAGAATAAAAGTTATTTACTTGCTCAAATTAACATATTTATTTAATTATGATAGTACATGTGTTTTCTTCATGAATACAAGTTTTTAAAGTTTTTTTAATTCTATAAAACTAACTAATAATGAACCTATATATACGTTTAGATACAAAATAATACTATCCAACATAATATTTGTTATTTTTACCTATTCTATATTTCAGTATTTTGAAAAAAAATATTATCATTCGTTATATATCGTTGATTAATACATGTTTTTAAAATTCAAACATACATTTAACGATTACTTTAATATAATTTCTTAATGCTTCATGATTGAAAAAAACTCAAGTTATGCGTTTATCACTACTAATGCTACATAAATTATAAAGATATGATTTACTCTATATATATATATATATATATATATTTCTTGACAAGCTATTACGTTAATTTTTTATTTCCATTTACAATTGCTCACCCCGATGCATTGCACGGGTACACTGCTAGTGCTTATTTGATACCTGATTAAAGATAACAAAAATTAAATAAAACACAAAAACACACATTATAAACATGGATATATCATTAACATGTTTAATTAATTAAATTCCAAAACAAGCTTATATATCGATGCACTTAGGCGTCGTTTGTTTTTTAATAAGTCTAAAGTTTGAAGTTTTATTTTAGTTATAATTAATAAGAGGTGGTGTGTAAAAAATCTGAACGATTCAGACTTAAGAGTCATTAAGAGTCTTTTTTTTTTTTAACAAACAATTCCTTAGTTAACCTGCTTATTGTAGTGTGTAATAAATTTAAAAAATCTTAAAATACAAGACTGAGAAATTTAAACCCGAAATTTGTAGCAATTGATTTAGCACAAAAACATATAGGAGCTATTTGTTTACCTCTTAATGGTTCCATTAAGAGGCAACCTCTGAATCGCTAAGAGATAAATCTTGTTTGGCAAAAAAAAGAATTGTCTCTTAATGGTTCCAAAATCCTCTTAATGATTTTGTATCATGACCCTCCCTTAACCGTTAAGAGCTCTGATTTCATTATGAACAATTAGCAAACAACCATATTTCATTTTACATTATACCATAAAAACCTCTTAATCATTCAGACCACTTAACCATTCAGCCCCATAGTTGTGGAAACTACAAGCTCGTGATCATTGTTGCAACAAAACAATTTGGATTAAGAAGTTGCATGCATCACATAAAAGAAGCGAGCCTCATTTGATGTTGTTTTAAATAAGTAATCTTGTGTTTCTAATAAATACTAGAAGCGTACTCGCGCAATGCAACGAGATTGTAACACCCGGATTTTCGTAAGCAAGTTTTCGTCCTCCGTTGGTAATCTCTCCGTTTTCCACCTACCTTTTTGGGTGGAAAATGTTGTGCTTTCGAACCTTAAGTCGACCCATGCGAGAATCTCGAGTTTTGACCTTTTTCTGACTTCGGTGCGAGTGACGCGATTGTGACTCGCGATAGTGACATGTGTCACTATCGTGTGGCACAATCGTCGGGGGTGTACCACCTGCGGTACAATCTCCGCGATAGTGCCCTCGCGATAGTGACAATGTCACTATCGCGTGGCAAGGTCGCCTATGACCCCTGGTCTCTTAAATGCCCGAATTTTCACCCATTTCCCTCATTTCCATTTTCTAATCCCTTCCATTTTCTCTCCCAAACCTCAAAGTCGAACCCTAACCCATTTTGAGGGGTTTCCTCCTTGAACCACATGATTCTTCATCATCTAGCTAGTGGGATCTTGAACCACAAAACCCCCATATTCATCTTCCTCATCAAGTTCAATGTGTGGGAGCTCGAGTTGAAGAGTTGGAATGGGTGTCCTCGGAAAGTCTCATCATCTAAAATGGTAAGCTTCCTTGATTTAATGTTATAAATGCTCCATTGATGTTTCCTTAGTGTTTGGTTTATCAAATCTCGGATTTGATAGTTTTGGAGAAACTAGGGGTTTGGTCTCATTGGGGATTTTAGTAAATAATGTTTGGGGAATGTTTCTAAATGGTTAAATATGGGTATTTATGGTTTGGAATGTATGGATCTAGGTTTTGGAAGTTTTCGACTTGAGGATTCAAGTGCCCTTCAAAGGAGCTCAAGTTGGGTGAAATATAGATTTAGCCTAAATCTAGCGAGGTGAGTTCAAGTTGATTTGTGAAAACGGTGTACATGCCAAAATGTTTATTTTAAATTGTTTTTGTGTTTTACATTAAATTGTTAACTGCTGATAAGTTTTGTGTATTTTGAAGTAAAAATATATTTTACTTGGTAGTTGTCAAAGTGTGAGTATTTTGATAAGTTTTTATAGTTGGTAAACTTGGGTTGCTTAATTCCATAAAATGCTCATATTCGAGTTTTAATGTTTTAACAAACAAATAGCATGTTTTACACATTATTAGCGATTTTGTTCAAATGGAGTCCATTTCATGACTTATGCATATTTGGTGACTGTGTACAAGCGAAGTCTGATTTATGACGTACGACATTTTGGGATATTCGGGTTTATAAACTATTTGGATGATTCTTGGTCCCAACACGTGTCGAGTTGGGTAAATCATATATTTGAGGTCTGTGTCTGCATAAACGTCATTTAAAAACATTTCATTACTTGGGGAACCGTTATTTGTTGGTCAAAAGGATTTTGGGCATTTTAGCTCGGTGTTGACGTAAAAGAGTACTGAGGACATTTGTCCGATTTTAATGGCTCGATTTAGAGTCCAAATTGTGATTTACGTCTTAATGCATTTTATTGCATATTATTGATAATTACAGGCTCGAGTGCTTAAGTCATTCATGTGTAGTCATGTAATCTTAGACTGTGTTGCATTTGATCCATAGGCACGTAAGTCAGTCTTATTTGATGGTCAATTGGGTGGTACGGGGTTGGACCTCAGGACTCATGTTTTATGACCAAAACTTGACAAGGAGGCACTAGGAGGGTTGAGTCTGGATAGTGTTGCCTGGGAGGTGAGTACTGTGACCTCCGTCATTTGGGGGATTTCCTTAGTTGTAGTCCCCGGTGTGCCGAGCCACTTGGGGAATTTCCTTAGTTGTAGTCTCCGGTGTGCCGAGCCTTTTGGGGTGGAGTTCTTTGTAACGACCACCAAGGTCAACTGTCTCTTTTGGTGAACTTGTCAAGAGGTCGTAGGGGCACTTGGGCTAGCGTGTCATGAAGTGTCATACGATCAACGTTGTTTGAGTGACATACTTTTGTGTTCCTCCGCTCTCAACGGATACGGGTATCCCCCGTTGTCGGACCGCTGTATTTTGGATATTTAATCGTCCATGCTTTAATATTTGGATTTCATTCCATTTTATGGTCGCGTGAGTATTAAGTTTCAGTTTCAGTTCCATGTTTTAATGGCGTATCATATTTATATGGATTGTTTTCCGTTATTTAAGGGCCGAGTATTATGCCCCACCCGAGTTTTGGGTGTTTTGGGATATGAGGTATTATTTACATTTTCACAAATTTGAGTATTGAACTATGACCGAGTTTTGGGTGAGGTATTATTTACATTTTCACAAATGTGAGTTACGGGTTGCATCGTTTTATAAGAAATGTGTGTTTGAGAGCATTGTCTTTAAAAGTGCATATTATGAGAAAATGTGTCGTTTCCATTATGAAGTATAATATTTCGAAAGATCTTGCTTTAAACTGAATTCATTTCTTTTAAAGATATATTCATTCATGTTAAAACTCTTGAGCTCACTAGGCGTTAAGCCTAACATTTTATTTGTCGGCATGTGCATCAGGTTCCTGTCGGGGGTTCGATTCTAACAAGTGCTATGAGGAGTTGAGCCTTAGTTTTATACAAGAGTAAGTAGCTGGTGAAATATTCCGCAATTTGGAGATAGTGACCGTTATTGGGTTTAGTAACACCCGTCCTCTTCATAGATGATATGTATAGGATGAATGTGTGTATTGAGGTTAATTCTCAAATTGTGTCTGTGGTCAAAGTAATTATTGATGTATTTAGAAATTTTTAATAAGTTGTTATCTTCAGATTTAAGGGTGTTACAGAGATACATCACGATTTTAATATTTCTTTTTATTTTTTTTGTTTTTTTATCATGTAATTTATTTTAGTTTTAATAATATGATTTTTTTATAAAATAAACATTAAATATTCTGTTATATTTTTTTAATTATATTTTAGATTTTTTATATTTAAAATTTTATTTTTATCCTGCATTTAGTTATGCAGACAGTGATTTTAGAGGAGTTGAAGTAGAAGTGGTTTTAAGGGAGTTAAAGTGGTTAGAGATAAAGATTAATAAATAACATTAAATGTAGTACATAAGATTTTAATGATTGTTTTTAAGATATTTTAAATAATTAATATTAAATAGCGTTACATTAAGATTTAACAATTGTTTTTAAAAGTTTTTTATACATGTTTTAAGGTGATCTCTCTCTCTCTCTCCCTCTCTCTCTCTCTTGCAGCGAGATACATCACGATTTTAATGTTTCATTTTATTTTTTGTTTTTTGTCGATTTACAGTACGATTTTGGATGGTTTTAAGAAAGTGATTATGTTTTTTTATAAATTTGTTTAATTTAAGCTTAATAATATAATGTTTTTTATATAAAAAAATTAAGTATTTTGTTAGAATTCAATGATTATCTTATATATTTTAATGATATCTAAAAAAAATAACCAATTACATATTTAATAATATAATTAAAACAAATTTATAGTAATATAATATATTAATTAATAGTGATAAATGGAAAGGTCTACATAAAAGGAATACTCTGCACATACAAAATTGGTGGGTGTTAGAAACCTGCAGTAATAATATGTATCTTGTGCTTTGATACTTGTAAATTAATAGATTTTTAAAATATTGCATAAAATGATGGTACCTTATGCCTAATAATTTGTATTAATTTTTTTTTATTTGTGCTTTATAATATAGTCTAGATAGATAGATATATTTATATATACAACAAAAATTTATTAGTTCAAAACATATACCAAAATAGTCATATTTCTTTCGATATTAAATTAGATAGTGGGTTAAAATGGTAGTTTTATTATTTAAATTGTCCGTTAAAACACTTAGAGCATCTCCAACAGCATTGCTAAAATAAAAAATTTTGGCTTTTTCTTTGCTATTCCTCTCCAAGAGTTTTGCTATATGGTTTGCTAAAATAGAGAAAGATCAAAAAATCTCTAGATATAGAGAATTCTCTATAATCTCTAAATTGGAGAGATAAAATATTATTTTATTCAATCCAACCAATAAAATTTAATTTTTAACATTTTATTTTAAGTTTTTTTTTAATGTATTGGGATGATAATCTATGGAATATATCTCTATCACATTGACAACCAAGTCATATTTTAGTAATTTATTTATTTTAATCCATTGTTTTTTTTTTGGTTACTAAATGATGACTTTAATAAATGACCGAACATGAACATTTTCATTTAACTACGTACATAAAATATTACCTTTGTTTTGGATTGATAGTTGAACATTCTTATTGTATTATGGGTCAAGTTGAATATCATATTTATTTTAAATACTTCTTTTAACAAATTAAAAAAAATGAAAATATAACAATCATTTTAACGTTATTGTTTTGTATGTCACATCAACACTGTAATGGGCACATCATCAACATGTGCTTGGGTGGTAAGACGACTAAAACGATATTTTCAAACAAATATTTATTTTAGGGGTGAAAATGTCAAAATTTTACGAGATCAAAGACTTGTTTTGTAACAGGGTTATCAACACAACTGAATCTTATAAAGCATTCCATTGAAGATGCTCTTATGTTCACGGTTTAGTTTGACTGGTCAAATTATTTGGTCGGGGGTGAGAAAAAACGGTTAGCTTTAGTTGTTTGACATTTGAATCCAAATCTTGAATGGTGGGCAAAGAAGAAACACCCAAAAAAAGCCAAAGAAGTTGAACATTTGTCTTTGAAAAATAACGATGTTTATTACCTGTTTAGAGCATCTCAAATGGTAAATTTGTCAAAAGCCGTTTAGTGTTTACTATTTCTTTAGGTAATTAAAACAACAAATTTTATGTTAGACTGGAAATCTTAAAAAAAACACAATCTTGTCTTTGAATAGAGTAAAAGTTTAATGAAAAGCTTTTTATTGATGGCAAAGTCTTTTAAAGACTTTACCACGAGAGATGCACTTGTTGCCTCTTATTAGGTAAGAGCCTTGGCGTAGCCAGTAGAGTTGACAATATGTAAAGGTAAACTCGTTATCCATTATGTTTCAACATGTTGGATAAGGACATGAATAAAATCTTTTAATCAATTTATTCACTTATCTATTACCCCCGTTTATCTGACATTTATGTAGCTTATGGATAATCAAAATTTATTTATCTATTACATGTTACCCGTTGATATATGTATGTATGTATATGTAGGGGTAGTTTAATTTACAACCCATGTAAATCTTACAACCTATACAACCCACATCTTAACCGTTGGATTTATTGTCACACCCCGCTAAAGCGGAAACACGGGGTATAACAGTTTTCGACAAACAATCCACAAGCATAAAGTTCAACCACCATACATTTAATAAAAATATATTACAAAGTTTAGAAGTAGAAAGTTTGTCGTGAAATTACAATCCCGAGATATTTCAAGATAATATTGTCCAAAAGTTTGTACATCCCCCAAGCATATTCGGATCATACGCAGAACGACCCTTAAAATTTACCTTCTTGATTTCCTGAAAAGCATGTACAAAAATATGGTCAACTACGAGAGTTGGTGAGTTCACAGGTTTTAAATATGCACAAAACATTTTATATGCAAGATTTGATAGTTGGAGCATGTTCATGCTCAAAAGCTTAACTTGAATACTTGGAGCATATACGTGCTCAAATACTTGGAGCATAACTGTGCTCATCAGCTTAACTTGAAAATTTCATGAGTGTTGCTTTACGTATGACTTGAGTCGGTATAACTTAAACTTGGTTGAGCCACTACTAAACCGTCCCCGACCCTTGCTTTTGCCCCGTGTGCCTTGACTCAGAGGTGGTCTCAAGCGCCACATGTTCAATCACTTCTCTAGTATAGTGCACTCCTAGCTCGTCAGCTGTAAGAAGTGGGGTTGGTCAAGCCCAAATAGCGCTATCCACTAATACTATAGGCCCAATTTTCTGGGTTAATAGTAGTGTCGTCTGGGGACTAACTCTTAAATACTCAACATACCAACTATTTAGCGTCATACATCTTACTTTTTAAAATGCTTGAAAACAAGCCTTGGCGACTTAACAGCGCAAAACATTTCAATTAACTCATGAATCATTAAAATCGTACTTAAGCATGCTTTTCACCCCAAAATACGTAAAACGATAAAAGAGGGGCTGTGAATACTCACCTTGAGAATGAACTTGGAAACTTAATGATAGTGCTCAAAATAGGTGCCGCTTCCTTGTTTTCCTATAGTGAAGGTTGCCATAGAGGAAATACATTAATACCCGTTCCTATGTCCAAATAACTCGTCCCAATAACTTATGAAATGCCATTAAGTAGGTTTCAATGGCCAAAACCATATTTAGATCAATTATAGACTTATTATGCCTTAGCACTATTTTAGAACTCATTATAATCACTTTTCTGAAAATTCAGCAGAAGCTGTCCAATATTTTGGTCAACAAAATCACTATAGAAACATATCTTCCCAAAGGAATGAATTCACCAAATTTTTTGTGGTAATACTATAGTGTGTCAAGAGTAAATCTGCACTTTTTCATAATTTTTGGATGAGTTTTGATACCTGAAATAATTTCCACAAAGCAGTGTGTCACTGATTTTCGGATCAGTGACATACCTCACTTGTAGCATGCTTTTGAGGTATCAATTCTTTGAATTAGCCCATAATCCTTATATGGGTGTAAACCTAACTCAAAATCCTATCATTTGGAAAAAGATTCACTTAATTTGGGATAAGGAATGAGGAAGTTATGGCCTCCACAAGATAGGTGTTTGAATCTGTCTTCACTGGACAGATTGCACCATTTTCTTGTAAAATTCATTTAAGTGCTCAAATCATCTCCAAAATTAGTGTTTTTGGACTTTTTAGAAAGCTAACACCTTAAATTGAAGTCTATAAGCAAAAAGCCCAAATTTTGACATGTAGAACATGATTTATGCATGTTGGAAGTAGGTCCATTTTCTGGACAGCAAATCTGCAGAAAGTTAAAACTATGACATTTTGAAATGGTGATCATTTTCCCATTGGTTTAATAAAATAACCATATGTTATCACACCATAATCAATCATCACATATTCTTGAGATGAAAACCTTTTGACTCATGGACTCATAGCAATCTTTAGATGCTCATCCAACACCCAAATGAACAATCTACTAACTAGAGTGATATAAACATCATTTTTATGTTCTTAATCATTTGGATTTGAGAATTTCCATCTTAAGAACATATATAAGTTAAACTATTCTTCATGCAAACATAATCACTATACCATTATCATTAGTACTTCAAACTTTATATGCATGCATTCTTCAAATGAAGGAATAAACCACTAATGTATCAAAATTCTTTATGCATGAACATCAAACCAAGATTCTTGATGAAAACCAATTTCTTTCTTTGATAATGAAATCAAAACTTGCAACATAACATTGTATCTACCAAAAGTAATCCATTTCATGAACAAAAATCCAATTTTTATAACCTCATCATGCATAATTTCAATATTTCAAGTTAAAACCAAAAATACCTAAATGTAGATAATAAAAGTAGGTTTTTGGATGATACCTTGTGAAATTGATGTGCAAACTTTGTTCTATTCTTCAATTTGATGTTCAATTTCTTGATTCTTCTCTTGAATTAGCTTGATTTTGAAAATGAAATGGAGATGGGGGTGGTGGTGGTTTCGGCCGATGAAGGGAGAGAGAGAGGGAGGTGAAGAGTGTTTTTTTTGAATAAAATGAGATAATAAACTCATTTCTTGTTTTTAAATCAAAAGGTTTTAAAAAAAATAAATATAAAATGACTAATTTTAATGTCATGACAAGTGTCCATGACTAGTCAAAGTAGTTCTAGAAGAAAATATATTAATTAAAATATCAGATATATTCGAGAACCGAAATACCCGATTCTCAATTTTTGCTTAAAACAACTTTTATAAAAAAAAATAAAAGTATTTCAACTAAAATAATATAACTTTATAATTTTATATATTTTGGACCTTAATCAATATTTTTGGCATTTCTAAGTTGTGACGGTCAGTTACTGGACTGTTCCGGGCATTCTACGCAACCTCCTAAATTTTTAGGAAACTTTTATCTTAAAAATTTTATGCAATTTAAGGAGTGGCATTACTTAAATCTTAATTTCCATTAACTTAGAAATTAACCTGAGCACTAATCTTGACGGTTGTCACAGTCTCCCCTACTTCGAGAAATTTCGTCCCGAAATTTAAAGTTTGTCACTTCCGGACCGCCTCTTGATCAAACAAATGAGGATACTTGCGCTTATCATTGATCCAACGGTTAAGATGTGGGTTATGGGTTGCAAATTAACCTTGGCCTATATAGTGGAAGGATATTTTGCAACTCTGAAAAAGGTTGCAACCCTTGCAACCCACATTTTAACCGTTGGATTCATGATCAACGGTTATTTTATTTTTATTTTTCTGTTTTTTTTAATTAAAAATATTGGGCCCATATCTATTGTAACCGCCGATCATGAATCAATATGCAAAATAAACCACCCACCCACCCACCCCCACACACACACACACACATATATATATATATATATATATATATATATATATATATATATATATATACCTATACGGGTCAAGGTTAATTTGCAATCCATGTAAATCTTGCAACCCACATCTTAACCGTTGGATCAATGATAAGCGGATATTTTATTTTTATTTTTTGTTTTTTTTAATTGAAAATATTGGGTCTACATCTATTGTAACCGTCGATCATGAATCCAACGGTTAAGATGTGGGTTGCAATCTTTTTCAGGGTTGCAAAATATTCTTTCACTATATATATATATATATAAAGTTGGAGGGAGGATCATGCAATAAACAAATTAATTTGCGAGAAAACGATAAAATTATGAGCCACATACCTTATAAATATAAAATATTGTTAAATTAAATTAAAAATTGTACGATTGTCAATTTTATGTATAACATTATCTATTTATCTCTAATTGTATGAATAATCCCTAAGATTGAATTTGTTTCCCAAACCAATTTCTAATAACCCCAAATAAACTGATTTCACTACAAATATAAACTTGTGATAATTTGATTATAGGTTTTTTCACACATGATGGTCGTATCAATCATATGTCATAATTGTTGATAGTTTTATTAATTACATGCGATTATGTATATTTAAATTTATAGATCTTATTGTAATGCAAATATTATCACATGTGATAATACATCACATACACTACTACAAGAATGACTTTTTTAAACGCACAATTTTAAACGGTTTTTAAAAAAATTCGAAAAAACCGTTTAAAAAGGTGTCCACGTTTTTTTAAGACTCTTTTTAAACGGTTCTGCGGTTGTCGTACTGTTTAAAAAAGTCATATGACCTTTTTAAACGGTTGTTATAAAAAACCGTTTAAAAAGGTATGTATTTCACACGGATACTTGAACAAAACCGTTTAAAAAGCCGTCTAACTATTTTACACGGTTTTGTCATGCAACCGTTTAAAATACATACATCTTTTTAAACGGTTCTCTAGAAACAAGTGTTTAAAAAGGCCAAACACTTTTTCAAACGTTTTCACTATCACAAAACCGTTTAAAAAACCTATAACAAAATAGAGTTTTTTTTATATATTCATTTCCACCGTTTTTTCAATAAAATGTCTCCCCATCTTCTTTATTCACTCACTACACACAAATTAAGGAACCATTATTGATCAATTGAAAAATATTAAATATTTCAAGGTATGTATTAATTGAATAAGCAATCCCAAACACCCCCTAATAATAATAATTATAACAATTAATTATAACATATTTTTATAATTTTATCTAACCAGTAATAATAATATTTATAATTATAGTAATTAATATTTTAAATATAACGATATACATATAAGAAATCTTTTAACTTGAAAAAAATAGAGTGAAAATAAAGAGGGAAGTTCTCCCGCTTCAAAATTTACCCCCACTATCTTCTCCGGGAAGTTCTCTCGCTCCAAAATTCACCCCGTCCCATCTTCTCCACGCAGGCTTCTCCATGGACGATAAACATGGAGGACGACCTTTTTTTTAGGATGCAATTGGCAATGACGATGATGCGGCTTCTCCATCTTCTCCAACACGTCTAGTTATTCTTCATCTTTCTAGGGTTTATTTGAAGTTATGATTGATTTGAGTATAAAGTTGTTCTTAGGGATCTTCGTCCTTATTTCCTGGAGGTAATCAAGTTGTAACAAGAAATCTCAAATGATTTTGTGTTTTTATGCTCTTTTTCATCTTGCTTTATGAACCCTAATTTTATCTTTGTCGAATTATCTTATTTGCTTCCGATCTGTTCCAGTAGGTGCTTGTCATTTAAGTTTAATTTATTTCGTTTGTACCTTTTTTAATGATTAAATTAGGGTATCGAATTAGATTTTGTAGCTTTAATTTCTGGATTTCCTTAGAGACACTAAATCTTCATAATAAATTTCAGTTTATACATGATTGATTACAAGCTTCTGCATTTGTAGATTGGACCACTGTAGCGTACTATTAGTTTAGTTAGGGTTTATAATGTTTAACTGGATTTGATGAAATTAGTTGAAACTTCATAGAATATTGAAAATTAATTTTGAATTTGATTCTATTCAGCTCCTGTTATATATGAACTCTTTTAAATGTGATGCAGAGTTGAATGATTTCTTGGTACTTCTGTTTGTTATATCTAACACCATTATCTTTTTTGAGTATGAGTCTGTCTCCATTCGTTTTAGCAAACTCATAAGCATCATTTCCTGTCTCTATGGCTCCTGGATTTTCTTTTCTTTTTTTGTAACAGGGTTACGGGTTGTTGGTGTACAAGTCCTTGTTTGCTTTGCCTCTATCTTTTCTCACCACCTATTTTGAATTTGAGTTATTGTACACTTACTAATATGGAATATCTCCCCCACTGTTTATTAATTGTTGAACCATCAGTATTGTGAATGGGAATCTGTATAATAAACTTTCAATTTAAAGGCTCCTGGAATCAGCTCTTCATTATTGAAAGAAATTTTGAATTAGCAATTACCATTGTCATATAGCCTCATGTATGTTGTGGTCAACAACAATTATGGTTCATGTTGAGGCTAGGCACTTCCCTTGGATTGAAAAACGTCTAAATTGGTTTCCCTTTGATAAAACCATGCTTGGCAGTAACTATAAATGGCTCACAGTTTATCTAAGGTCAGGTCACAATAGGAAGGGTGATTGTGACCATCGTAGAAATAAGATAGAAGAGTTTAATATGTATTCCTTGTCTCAAAGTTGGAATTATAGATAACTGAAGGAAATGTGTGTTCGGTAGTAATTATGTAGATGAAATGAGTTGAGACTCTAGTTCTTAAGCTATTGCTATATGATATTATGATATTATGATATTATGACTTTATGATCGTTTAAGCTAATATAACTTGGTAAGCTCGGTAGTAAGTCCTTACCCGGGTAAGCGTTTGGTAAACGACCCCTAATACTTTCACTTACCTTCTAGTTCTTTTAAGTGCTTACCGGTAAGACTTGTCGCCCACACTTACCGGGTAAAACTTTCGGCCCTTGCCATCGTTCTTACCGGGTAAGATTCTCGGTACGTACTTGTAATGTTCATCCGGTAAGGTAAAGTGTTTGTTTTAAAGGGAATAAGTCATATTAATTTTCAATATTTGTTGGATGCATCAATAAGATGAACTTTAGATACGATGAACTTTAGATGCGATGAACTTTAGATTTTGGAAAGAAGCAGTGAATGGGCATTTCAAATTGTGAACTTTAAAATTTATCTACCAAGCAACTAAGGGAGGATATATTCTGAATCTCATAAGTTCTGTCTCAAGGATTTGAGGCCTGAAAATATAATGCAGAACTAAAGCTAGAGCTTCATATCTTAATCAGAAGACTACAATTAATATAAAGACGGTAAGAAACCTATATGATAATTTATGGCCCGGAGTGAACTGGTCGGTTTTATCAAAAAACCGGTTGAACCGATGGTTGAACTGGTCGATGTATTTGAATTGAACCGTTTTAGTTCAGTGCAACAAATTAAGCATATATACATTCATGATTAATTCCACTAGTAGCATACAATGATACACAACAGGTTTATGTGTTTCGTTAGTGACCATTAACGTATGTAAATATGTATGTATGCAAAATTTATGTATGAATGGATGTATATCCACCACCAGTAGTTCCATTGCATCCATATGTGCTTTATGTCTATATCCTTGTATATTAACCCTCATTTATATTGCTTTATGTCTTTATCTTTGATGATATACCGCCATAACGTATACGTAAGCAAGCTGCTAATCTATAGTCTATAGATAGAATCAAAACAATAGAAGTTACCCAGTAAGATTATTGGCAATGGTCGAGAGTCTAACACGGTAAGTGAGGGCGACGACTCTTACCCGGTTAGCGCTTACCGGGTAGTTTTTTTGCCTATGGTAAGCACTTACCCGTTGAATTTAATGGTACCACTTACCTTATCGGTAAGGATTTAATCCATTAAAACGGTATCATAAGTAAAAAACCGGTAAGTGCTAACCGGGTAAGAGTCGTTGCCAAAGTCTAGAATGATTTATATCCTCAATGATTTGATATTCCATTCTTTTATCAGTTTGTGGTAAAGGTATGTGTTTTATGCACTCCACTACAAGTGACCGAATTATTTATATGTTTGAATAACATAGTTATTCTTGTTATTATGTATTTGCAATATAAACTCGTATTATATGTTCAGAAAATGTGACGTTCTTATATATAGAGCCCTTTATTTGTTTTCAAGATAAGAGATCGATGAATTGAAGTGCACAGAAGAATGTTGAGCTAATCCTAGGAAGAAAGACATGTTGGGTGTCAACAAACAACCGAGAGGTAGAATTAAGGATTAATGTTTGATGATGTCTTTGAAAAAACACAAGTTTGTGGATATTATTGTAATGGCTATTAGTTTTTAGTAGGAATTAGAGTTCCATTTATATGTATATTGATGGAAGAAATTTTATGGATATGGTAGTTGTAATGGTTATTGGCTTTTAATAGGATTTGGAGTTCTATATGTGAATTTATGAAAAATGTTTTGGCATTTGGTATGTAATGGTTGTTAATATATGTATACATATACAAATATATATATATATATATATATATATACATATATATATATATATATAAAGTAACACATTTTTACACGGTTTTAAGAATAGTCAAAAAACCGTTTAAAATTGTATACCTTTTTAAACGGATTTAAAAAAAAACGTGTAAAATGTATACAATTTTAAACGGTTCATTCAGCATTACCATGTAAAATAATACACATTTTATACGGTTTTTAAAAAAGCCGTTTAAAAAGGTATACAATTTTAAACGGTTTTTTAGACTTTTTTAAACGGTTTAAAAACCGTTTAAAAAGGTGATTTTTTTAAACGGTTGTAAAACCGTTTAAAAAACCCCTGACTTTTTCAAACGGTGCCCTTTCAAACGGTTGTAAAACCGTTTAAAAATGTCCAAAACAACCGTTTAAAAAACCTATTTTTGTAGTAGTGATATGAGCATATTACCACTCATGATAACACATAACTTATATATATATATATATATATATATATACTCATATGCATATTATCATATGTGATATATACAAAAATCCAAATAGTGAATCATATGTTAAACGTAACTAATCATACATGATTCAAAATATAGATCCAGAAAATAGAGAAAATATAATAGATTGATTCTGAATATCACACGTGATATTTGGAGAAAATCCAAAGTATATATAAAAATCAAGGTTCTAAATGGCGCGCGGCGCGGCGTGGCGGCGAGGTCAAGCCTCAAGCCTTACGAGTTACGGCGAGGCCATGGCGTTTTTCATGGCGGCGCCAAGGCGGCAAATATATATATATATATATATATATATATATACATAATAATGGGAGTTTTATATCATATAAAAAACAAAAGAAGAACCATGAATTGATTTGATATCAAATATACAAAGTTTACAAAAATGATATCAAGAAATCATAACTCCCCAAAAAATCATAACTCCCCCACGTGATCGTGACTGAGAATTGAGAAATAGAGAGAGAAAGGGAGAAGGGGAAGTGAAATTCTAGGGTTTAAAATATTTATTTTTGACTTTTTTACCATGTAAATTTGCAAGTTTTAGAAAAGTACAATTTCCCCCCCATAACGCCATAACGCGCCATGGCGCGCCATGGCGTGCCTTAGGAAGCTTAACGGCATAACTCCATAACGTAACGTAACGCCATAACGCGCCATGGCGTGCCTTATGAAGCTTAACGCCATACATCGACGCCAAGGGTAAAAACGTGGCGGCAAGGTGGCGCCTCGACGCCATGGCGGCGCCATGGCGCGTTTTTTAGAACCTTGATAAAAATAGTGAAAGAATCATATAAAACTTGATAAAAGATTACAAATTAATTATAATTAAAAAATATAATGAGATTTTTAAGCGATTCAAATAAGGGAAATTGACTCAAATAGCTTAATTCCCCTCCCCTTTTTATCTCATAGTCATTTCTCCCCCCATTTTACAAAAATAGCCCTAAGTCCACCCCACAATTGCGGACTTAGGTCCACATCTGCAATTGCGGATCTACATGACATGTGTCACTCTCCCGTAAACCCTAATGCAACACGACAGAACACCCTCTGGCAGGTCCACCCCTGCAATTGCGAACCTAGGTCCACCTCCACAATTGCGGACCTACGCAATACATTTAATACAAAAAAAAGTGTGGGGTTTAAGATGGTGGGACCGAGATATTATATACTAATAAAGAAGAGAAGGTAGGTAGGGGATGTGGGAACTGATTACACACATTTAATACAAAAAAATCTTAAAAAATCGCCGGGTTTACAAGAGAGTGACACGCATCACTTATGTCCGCTATTGCAGGGGTGGACCTAGGGCTATTTTTGTAAAATAGGGGTAGAAATGACTAGGAGGTGAAAAATGGAAGGGGTTAGACTATTTGAGTCGATTTTCCTTCAAATAATCATACCTTTAACAAAATATCTCACCCAATTCAATAGGGTAATTATCATTATTCCTAAAATCTATATCTATACTATATTATAAAACATGGATACAAAACTCTTAAATACAAATCATTAGGCACAAGGTACCATCATTTTATACAAGATTTTAAAAATATTTTAATTTACAAGTATCAAAACACAAGATACATCATACATATTACTACTGCAGACTTCTAACACCCACCAATTTGGTATGTGCAGTGCCTTCCTTTTATGTAGATTTTTCCATGTATCACTATTAATTAATATACTATATTACTATAATTTTGTTTTAATTATATTATTAAATTTGTAATTGGTTATTTTTTCCAAATGTCACAAAAATATATGAGATAATCATTGAATTCTAACAAAATACTTAATTTTTTTATATAAAAAATATTATATTATTAAGCCTAAATTAAACAAAAATAAAATAAAATGAAACATGTATCTGACTGCATTACGTGAGTACATTTCTAGTTATTTTATTATTTGCGATATTTTCAGTAGAATATGGGCCAAAATGTATATTGTTCAGATTCTATTTGTAGGCCCATCCCCAAAAACCAAAATACAATCAGGCCCTCATACAGAATCGATCGATCAAAATTCAAACCCCCCCTTCAATTTTTCGATTTGTTTGTTCGATTTGAGTGTGCGTAGACGTCGTTCAACAGACTCCAAAACAGAGTGCGATTGTAGGAATCAGTGTTCAGAAATTCGCGTTCTCGGTAAGTTAATTTTCCAGGGTTCAATCATTTTCAATTTTTTAGGGTTCATCATGTTAGATTATTGAAATCCTCACGTCCTAGTAATCTGTATTGCTTATTGAGTAGCTATGTTATGTTGAAATCTATAAATTGTTGGATATTTGTTTGAAAGTGTTAAAGCTTATCACATTGACTGTTGAAATTGTTGTGTTTATTATTGAATGTGTTGATTAGTGAAGTTGTGTTTATCATGTTTGTTTTAAAGTGTTTAAGTTTAATCAATCAATCTCTCGTATGTTGATTATTGAAATTGTTTAGTTGGAGCCAACTAACTATGATAAGATTAAACAAAGTCAGCAACTTCTTTTAATTTGAGAGAACCACCATAGGCAATAATCCTGGCTCTGCTCTTGTGTAAGAGTTTACCAAACCACTCTTATCAGTCAATGACATTGACTGAGATGACGGCCCGTTAAGCTAAGAGAGGTACTCTTAGAAGCACCTGCAGTACTAAACATAATAGGTATTAGTTTGGTAATGGTTGGAGCAGCAAACTCGGATTCGGCAAGAATTTGGTCCGTGATACAACACTTTTACTAGGTTAGCATTTACACAATTTGTCTTGGTAAACGACATCGACCCTTAAGACAATAGAAACTGATTACTAGTAATTCTAATATATTATTAATGCATACAGTCTGGTTGAACTAAAATGGTTGGTTTTTGTATTCAAGCTAGTAATCAAATCGAACAACTTAATTTAAAAAATTTAAAACGAATTGAGGGAGAGTCAACTTTTTTGAAAACAGCAACTAAGATGATGACTACGACGATGAAAGATGGTGGTTAGAGAATGTAGGATCTATTAGGAAGAAGTTTAAAAGCACGATTTATTTAGATTCTGTTTAATACATTTTAAGTAGTTGTATTAGTTTTCATTTGATCTATTATAAATTTATATTTTCCACCGCATTGTGCGGGTTCACGTAAAAACAAGGAAGTTGCTCAAAATAGGCAAATGACTCGCTCCTATTCACGTTTTAGCCCTCTTTTTTCCAATTGAACGAAAAGAACCAAGTTTTAGCAAGTGTCCATTTCGCAACTTGCGAAATTTATCTTTTTCGAATTAAATATGATTATGGTGGGGTCGACTTGCGAAATGTTCTTGGTGGGTTGCAAAATGGTCCACAAATATCATATTTTAATATAAAAAGTACATTTTGCAAGTTACGAAGTAAACGCTTCCAAGTAGATAAAGAAAGTAGGCTAGCAACTGAAGCAAGTTTAGATATTTTGGTCAATTTCTAACAAACAGAAAATTAAAGAATCTAAAAAAACACCACCAGCCAGGGGGAAGTGAATCTCAAAGGTGATCGTTTCTTTCAAGTGGTCACAAAAACGATTCGAAGTCCTGCGAAACGCCTAACTCCCTTTCCCTCTTCGACTTCACTTTCCAAGGCTTGCAAAACACCGCCTATATCTCTATTGTCGGACTGCAACTTCATCTGGTAAGTGCATTGTACATATCCGGTTTTAGCATGTAAATTTGTTCATAGTGTTCAATTGTTCATATCTTATGGTTGCAATCGAATTTAATGTTATAGCCTTATAGGGAAAATAGGTTTTTGTTTGCAATTGTGCACTGAGATTACAGACCCCTCCCCCGGCGGTTACCATTTTCATCTCTTGATTCTTATGTATATAGCAAGCGTGGTCCTTTAGAACCCATGCTCTTGATGTCATCTTCTGTGAAATATCTTTGTATTAAATGATTTGGTTATACACGTTTGTGATAGTTTGTTTTAGAGTTTTGATCCTCCTTCACAATAACATAGAAATAGAAATGGTATGGTATTAGATTTGCAACAAAACTCTTTCCTTTTACGTGTAGAAAGTGCGGAATTGACATCTAAAATTAAAACGAGGGATCATGACTAATGCACAATCAACAACGAGATGTACTAGACAAAGCATTATTGGCAGCATGCTTAAGAATTTGCAAGGGAAAAACTTGGGGCTATTTGAATAACCATTGTACAAAGTCTATATTTTTGGGGCTGGTTATAGAACTCTGATTGTGGCATCAATGAAAGTCAAAAAAAATTATAACAAATATATATGAAGTGCTATTTTTGTCCATTAACAATTTTAGTCCAGCTAGTTTACCGAAACAACTAAATTTGGAGCTAAAATATGTAATCCCTATAAACAATAACTGGAGGCTTTAGCTAAGTAGTTGGAACATTGGCTGCCACATCGTTTTTGATCCTTTTGTATAGCTTGTGAATATCATTTGGGCAATGGATTGTGGTTTTGAGGATATGTTGTTTGTGTATGCGTTTTTCTGTGATCAACCTTGACTTTCTAAGCACTTGATTTCAATTGACCGAATATTTGTTGATTTGACTCATTTTATGTTTTTTTATACAAAAATATATTCTATAGTAGTAACTAGTAAGATAACAAACCAAACATCAGTTTTGGGGACCCAAACCCAATGCATCAACCATACAAACGTTTTCAAGTAATCATACCCATTTCCATTCGAGTTCCCATAGTCATGGTGATTTCTGATTGCCAATGTAATTGAGTCATAGAAACATATTTTCAAAATCACTGTACCACCAAAGAAATATTGGTTAAAGATACTCAATAGTTAAATGAGACAAGCGTGCAGATAATTACTTTTACCAAGTTAAACTCTGACTCTGTAAACTTTCTTATTGCTTGTTTAAAACCGAATCTAGAGTTGCTTTCCCTGATGTTGAACAGGAAAATTTTGTTTAGCTTAGGGGATGTTTGATATAGAGGAATTGAAAGAGAGATTCAATTTCTTGTTTGATTGATTTTGAGGATGGAGTGAGAGAATAAAAATGCATTCTCTTTCCATCTTTGTTGAGGGTAATAGGCCTATCTATATTTTGGAGGGGATGAAAAACTACTCACTATGAATTTTCTTCCCATTTCCCAACATTTCCGTTACTATTCCTATTCCTATTTTTTTGGGTATCAACCAATCACCCTCTTTTCTTTCTGATATGAAGAATTAGTTGATTCTAAGTGGAATTAGTCAATTAGGAGACTTAGGTGCCGTTTGTTTTTTAAGAGGTCTGAAGTCTTATTTTACTTCTGATTAATAAGAGGTGGTGCTGATGTCTGAAATTTGAATCAACAAGACTCTATGTTTTTGTAACGTCTGGAGGCGTCTTGAGAGAAAGAAGAGCATATGAACGGAGGTGGTGATAAGAGGTTTTAAGAAGTTAGGTCACCACTTCTTATTTCAGACGTATTTAAGAGTTAAGAGGTTCTGAAAACTGAAAAAAAAACAGTCTAAATGTAAAAAGGTCTGAACAATTTAGACTTAAGAGCCATTAAGAGTTTTTTTTTTTAAAAACAAACAACCCTTACTAAACAAAAACTGGTGTATAAATACTCTTATATGTGAAAGATTGAAGAAATCTGCTGAAATCGTAGTCAATTTTCCTCTCTATGGCGATTGAAAAGCGTAGCAGCCTAGATTATCGTCTTTGCTGCTGTTGTCTCTCATCATCCCCTCTAATCCGTTGCTCTTCTTTCTTCTGTCTGCAAGGTGCATTATTGACTTTGCAAGTGCAATAGATGAATTCATGATAAAGCATTTGTATGTGGCTGGTGGACCTTCTAGGTATTTTTTATTCTTCTCTCTCTTTTGCTTTGCGATGTTATACCTTAATAGCGCAATGCTATGAATTCATGCCAGTTTTGTATTATTTTAAATTTTCCTTTAGGGTGCGTTTGGTATGCGGTGTGTGAATGGGCACGACCGGATGAACGAGAGTGAGGTAGGCGGGTGAAAGAATTTTGGAAGGTTTTAGTGTTTTAATTTGCCATTGATAGTTTAATAATTTACCAATCTTGTCCCATCTCCCTGATTTTTGTTCCACCTACTTTGGTCGGAAAAAATAAGTGCATTTTTGTCTCACCGAGGTCATGTTCTTTCCCAATAGGAGGGACAAGTTTTTCTATTGTCCTGTTACGTCCTGTTCCATGTACTAAACACACCCTTCAGAACGTATTACTTATATTTATTGAGTTTCTCCCTTCTGAAATTTGTTTGTGTTAGTGCATTAAGTATGCATCAATCTTTCCTATTAAGTTTCTTTCATGTATGTTCATTAGATGTTATCATACCTAAATATTGAATGTTCGAGGCTTCGGTAAAATTATTATTCTAGGCACCATGTGCATCACAATTTTTTTACTAAATTTTATTATATTTTTGTAATTTACATATACAATTACTTTCTTTTAATTGCATCCCATTTTCTTATTTTTGTTTTATAGTGTATTGTGGAGAAAGTGTATCTTTTTCAGTCACTTATTTTACAAATATGCGCTTTACAATGCAGATGCATGATTTTACTAAGACCATTCATAGTCAGATCTATGTGTAGGGTGTGTCAAGAAGGATTACATGCATATTACCATCAACAATGTGTGATTAATGCAATTATTTTACTTTAAGGTGATAGTCTTTTATTAATCCAAACGACAACGATGTTCTCTCGTTCTAAGTGCCGTATTTAAGACTATGTGAGATATGGAACTTCTTTTAAGTTTTAAACTAACTAATTAAAATGTTCCAGTTAATTCTTCACACTGTCCGGATAATGGTAAACGCTACAATTTTTATGGGATCGAATTACGGTTTTAACTGCTCTTATATTCTGTTAAGGGGAACTAGTAAACTACATAATGCATGCATGGGTGGGATGAGATGATAGCTTTACCATAACATTTCCCCGACTCCATCTTTGACCTTAATGGCAGCAAAATATATAACTATCAGAAATATCAGCTACAAGATACGAGATACCCTAAATTAGATGATAGATCTACCAAACTTTTTTCATCCGAAAGCTATTACCACAAAGGCCCTTCATGACATGCCATTTGATGCAGAAAACATACTATCACTTAAGTGAGTAACATGTTGACAATTGGACTTGCTAACGAGTCATCATTCCCTTTACAACACTGAATGTGCATGTCAAGAAGATTAGTAGTTGATTTTTCTTCAAAAAAAAAAGCGGAACTAGAAATTGTATTTATTGGTGTAAACTTGAAGGTAATGGTCTGATGTGTCAACAATTCCAAATATTTTACTTTTGAATTTTTGATTCTTGTTCAGGGGTGTTGTTTTGTTTGTTGAAGTTGTGTACTAATTATGGTTTATATTTTGGATCTAGAGCTTGGGTTCACCAGCTTCATGGAAATGCTCAGAAGAATTATTTTCAAGTCAAATAAAGAGCAAAGATTTTCTTAAAAATAGGGTACGTTCCTTTCCGAGCAACCATATTATCATCTTTCTACATGTTTAACTATAGCTTCTTACATTATGGTTCTCTTTCATTTTCTAAGCATGTTACCGAACATGTGGGCTTTGAGATTCGTGCACCAACTATTAGTTTGGGATTCAGTAAGTACTTACGAGAGGATCATTATTGACATTAAAAAGAGTTGAATTATGTGCTTGCATTTATCTTTATGGATATAGCATTTAAATTTGTTTAGTGGAGGGCGGCATCTGATCAAAGAGCGAATGCCTTTTGTGCAATTTCAACAGGGAACATAATGAAGATTGAGGTAGAAGTTAGCATTGGGGAGTAAAGGGTACCTCAAAAAGTCTCAAGCATTTGAGATCTATGATCCACATTGGCGCCCTAGCTCGTAATCCCTTAATCGCCTTAATTCCGGTTTTCATACCGCTATTGCAAATCAAAATCACGGCCCAATTGCGGTAGTTAATGCCACTATTTCCCCCAGGACCGCTAACCGCTATAGCACCACAATTAACAACATAAGATCTTTGGAGTGTCTAGTGTGCTTTTTATGTAGGCCTTAGAGGCTGTTTGGTTGGTTTTTCATGAAGTCCTGTATGGATAAGGTTGTTTGTGTTGATTAATCGTTATGTATTGATTGGGAAGATTTTTGTTTGGGAGGGTCTTTTCATAGATGGAAGGAGTGTGTCTTTTAACGGGGAGGGCAAAATTGGAAAAAAAACTTGGGTTTCTGCATAAAGCTCCCTCATAAAAGCTTGCTGAGCCACTTTCTATATCATTAAGGGGCTGTTCGGTTGTGGCTTAGTGGGCTGTATAGCCTGTATGGCTTATTTGCACAACTATACACAAGTGTTCGGAAATGGCTTAATGGGCCAGGAAAGGGCTTATTTGCCCAGCCCACAAAATAGATTCATATGCATTCAGTCAGCATTTTTCCCTCACTGAGCTTGGAAAAAAAGAAGGCTTCTCTTCTTCCCTGAGTGGATCTGTCGCTCTCTCCTATTCCTCACATAAACCTGTTGCTCTCTCTCTCTCTCTCTCTCTCTCTCTCTCTCTCAATCCACCTGTTGTAGCCATCGCTTGAGAATTCGTCGGAGATTCTGCCATCAATCACTTTCCGCCGGCCTGTTGTGTTGTCCCCCATCTTCGTTTTTCCCTCTTCTTCGAAATTCTAAGAGTATGAACCCTTTATTCTACTTGAATAAGCAATAATGGCAGAATTCTTCTTCTAGGGTTACTGAAAACCCTCCTCCCTTACTGAAATTCAAAGAGACAGGGAGGGGAGAGATATGTCTCGGCAAGACGACGACCGCGTTTCATAAGTCCAAGACCCCTGGACAACAAATATGTAAGAAATGTTTCACAATTTTGCATTACTTCTGCTTTCGTTCCAAGAAATTGGAGCCGTTCTTTTGACTTTGGATGTCAAATCTTGCACTTCATGATTGCAAAATTGGTATGGGATTTGAGGATTTCAAGAAAATATGGGTTTTGGATATGCAATGAGGTTTGAGATTAGAAGAAGTTATGAGCGTGCTTAATGTTATTGGTTATTTTTCTAGTCACATAGCATTGGATGTTAGATTGAAATTTATCAAATAGTTGTTTTATTCAACAAAAATATAGACCGGGGGTAAAATGGTCATTTCTGACATTCAGACCGTATATTCAGCACAACAACCGAACAACAACTTATCTTTATCATATAGACACCTTTATTCATACAGGTCTTAATAGAAAACGAACCGAACAACCCCTAAGTCACTACCAAACAATCACGTATAGCTGACCGAATAAGCTCATGAGTCCCATTAAGCTCATTAAGCCGCTAACAAACAAGCCCTTAGTCTTTGCCGTCCTTGTTCAACTTCAACATATCTTCTTGTTTTCACCTTCAAAAGTTTCTTCCCCTTCAAGATTTTAAAAATAGTTTCAGGCTCTTTGCAATTTTTCTAAATCTGCTTTTTTTACAAAATTTTGGCATGGAGCTAAGCTTTCAAAATCTTTTCTGAAAGCTGATGTTTTCTTGGAAACAACGTTTCCACTTCTTGAGTCAGACTAAAGGTCTGCCTACATTTTACCTCCTCCAGACTCTACTTTCAAGTGAGATATATTGAGTTTGTTTGGGTTATGATATACGTTCAAATAATCATAAAATCCATCCTCATCTAATCATTGTGCCCCAAAAGTGAAGATCTTTTCGTTGTATACTCAGAGTGTTGGTGCCTGTTTGTAATGTTTACTTGCAGTTTTTGTCTGTATCAAAATTGAGTCCTAGAAACAGATTGTCAAAATGATTTTTATGAGAGTGCACATAATATCTTTTATCAAGTTAAAATTTAACTCTAAACTCTCGTAATGCTTTTAATAAAAGCAAGAATCACTGGATCTAGACTTGCTTTCCTTGATGTTGAGCTAGAAAACTTTGTTTAGCTTAGCGTGTCTTCAATTTTGTAGAGGTTGGAATCGACCAGCGTTCAACTTCTGAAACCTGACCGGAATAAGACTGCTAATTACCAATCTTTTAGAGAATTAACTGATTTTGTGAAGCATATAGTCGTTGGGAATATATTTAGTTAATAATTTCTGAAGAACAGACGGAATATTGTATATTTAGTAATAATGTGATCATGGTTACTGCATACTCGATAGCTATTTTTATAGTTAATTTTACTTCCCTTACTGTTGATCATTTCTACAATATTTGAATTAGAATTGTAACTCGAGTTTATATGTTCAGGTTTAATTTATTAATTCGAGCAGCTGAGCTATTATACTTGTAGTTGCAGGGTTTTTTGTTAGTCTCAACTTCTAGTCACGTTGACCTAATCATCACCTTCACCATCGATGGAAAATCAGTGCTCTGATGTTGTCAACGATGCTGCAAATTTATCCAAAAACAGAGACTTTTCTTCTGAACATGTGGACGATGAGGAGGATGAGGAAGGAGATGTGGATTTCAACCCTTTTCTGAAAGAAGCTCTGTCCCTAGAAGCTTCTTCTAGCCTTAGTTCTGAAATTGAAGAGTTTGACGCTGATGTCGTGGATAGTGGAGAAAGTCATCCACCTGTGGATAATACCGCAAATGCCCCTGATGACGTGCATGATGATGCTGTTGGAAACGTTGAACATGGTCGGGAGACGACAATTCAAGCTGCTGAAACGTCAGCAGAAGCTTGTAGGGACTCTGATGATACAATTTTATGTAATAAAGAGAGTGAACCGAACGTTATCACAAATGCAGTTACTAATGTTACTGTTGAAGAGTGCCATGACGCATCACACTCCCAAAAGCCTGTTGTTGATGATGATGACGACGAGGATGCCATCTGGAGGCGCACCAGAGCTCGCTATTCTCTTGTGAGTTCCACTCTCGATGAACTCGAGACTTTCCTTCAAGAAACAGATGACGAGGATGACCTTCATAACATCGATGATGAAGAAGAATACAGGAAGTTTCTTGCAGCTGTTTTACAGGGTGGAGATGGAAGCTCAGGTGCAGCTCAAGAAAACGATAATGTTGATGAAGAAGATGAAGATAACGACGCTGACTTTGAGTTAGAAATCGAAGAGGCGCTTGGGAGTGACGATGAAAATTTACCGAGTGTGTCTCAAGAACATGAGCATGCACGAGTTGGTAGGCGACCTGAGACAAGACAGAAAAAACGTCAGAAAATTGATCTTCGACCAAAAAAGTTTTCAGCACAAACGAACAGGCCATTACGTCCCATTTTACCTTACGCACCAATAGCTCTTTCATCAGATTTGAATGCGAGAAGTTATATGATTCAGAGTACTTCCGGCTATGTGTCTTCATCGGCAAAGAACGACTACATCAGTGCATTCACTCCACAGCAGATAGGCCAGTTGCATTGTTTGATATATGAACACGTGCAGCTTCTAGTTCAGGTGTTTTCTCTCTCCGTTCTTGAGCCTTCTCGACAACATATTGCCACCCAAGTTCAGAGGTTGCTTTCAGAGATGCTTCACACGCATGATCAAGTAATGACCTCTCAAAGGCTACCATATCCTAGTTTTTGTTTTAACCTGCCATACATCTGTTCTGCGGTAACAAATGAGTTGCAAAAAAATTTGCAACCACAGAACACCTCCAAAAATTTGCCACATTGTGATCCCAATTCTTATCAAAGTGTTTCTAACGGGGCAACTGGTCATGTACAACCTATGGAGGGTTTTTTCTGGGTGCCTTTCGTCAGTGATACCGTGCTTTCTGTTCTAGATGTGGCCCCACTTAATTTAGTTCGAAGCTATATGGACGATGTTTCTATTGGTATGTCATGTAGAAGTTGCTTATACTTCCTTTCTATTTACATTTTTTTGCTTGTACCTTAAGTTTTTGTACCCACCATGGTTTCGGTTTATTGCCAGCTGTTCAAGAGCATCAACAGAGACAGCTAGAAGTTTCGTATGACGCTACTGCCGACAAGGAATGCTTGTTTCCTTTCAAAAGTTTTCATTCTTCAGCTGAACCTACTGGTGTCTCTGATCCTACTCTGGTGCCTTCTAAAGCTAGTGACCAGAAATCAAAGAAGACAATTGCTGCTGCACTCGTTGAAAGGTCGAAGAAGCAATCGATTGCTTTAGTTCCAAAAGAAATTGCAAAGTTAGCCCAGAGATTCTTTCCGCTCTTCAATCCAGCCCTGTTTCCGCATAAGCCACCCCCTGTGTCTGTTGCAAATCGAGTGCTTTTCACTGATTCTGAGGATGGGTAAGTTACAATCCGTTTAATCATTTTTTTCTGACTGATTATCAAATGTGCATGCCATTTCATAATTTTTTTTGTGATAAACTTAGGGGGTGTTTGGTTCGCAGGATTCCAATGGAATTTGAAAGAATTGGAATGATCAATTCCATTGACCAAATACCGTTCAGGGGTTTGGTTCACCTATAGAATGGAATTGAATTCCACACATTCCACCATTCCACCATTCATGGATTTGGTCATTCCATCACAATTGAGAAGGATTTCAATTCCATTCCATCCAGTTTTCTCAAAAAGGCGAAACTATCCCCTTCTTCCCTACTTGATTTACCCAGCCCACCGTCCGACCACCATTGACCACCATCGATCTGAACCACCGCCGTCCACCACCGATATGAACCACAATCGTTGGATTCCGGTTTCAAAAATTTCAAAAAAAGGTATTTTGGTCATTTACCAATAATTCATTCCAATTTATGTGAACCAAACAGACATATTCTAATTATTTTAACAAATTCCATTCCAATGTGTGTCAACCAAACAAGTGGTCAAACCTGATAACATTCCATACCAATTCCTTCAAAGTCAAATTCCTTTGATATATTTTATTCCATCCAAAAACATTCTGTGAACCAAACGCACACTTAGTACTCTACTGGTCTGAAATCAAATAGCATTAGTGCTTCTATAGGTCACTGGTTTCATGAACTTGTTTGTTTATCAATATTCCCTTTTAATTGTCTATATATATCTCATATGGGAATGCTTGAAAAGCATTTGGAAACTCTTAGTAATATGTGAATACCCTTTTCCTTTCTTGTTTTGTGAAAATACGTTGATTGTATGTGTTGCAAATTGGGAAAATGGTGCCTGATATAACCTTTTTAAATATATTTATGTACTTCATATTAAATTTATATGTTTAGAGTTTGGACTTTTAGAATCTGATTGTCGTAGTGGTATCATTTGCCTTGCGTATTACAACTTGATATCTTTGATGGTATACTTTGCCACCTGAATCCCGAAGATAACGACGTGTGAACTATAGTTATGGATGACACCAACATTTATTGTCTTCCATTCTTTCTGGGATTTCTGATTTTTGTAATTGTTTGATTCATGCAGGTTATTAGCTTTGGGGTTAATGAAGTATAATACCAACTGGAAGGAGATTCAGAAAAACTATCTACCCTGCAAATCTGCACATCAGGCAAGCTCCTAATATTCTATAGAGAAAAGTTTTTCCCCCTTTTTAGCTTGAATATTAGAATATATAACTATAAAGAACTAATCGCTATATGTAGATACATAGGCGTTAATAAGTTATGACGTAATAAGGTTATTCAACATCTATTGCTCAAGATTATCAGACAACACTTTATTTAAAATACTTTAGAGGGTTAAAATGGTAAATTTCTGTTATTTAGATGGTTCATGTTTCGAATATATATCAAACAATATTTTCATTCACCACCAACTCTACACAAAAGCCTCTAAACTATTTAGAACACAATCATTCAACACTTTTTTATTCAGTTGTATCAACCAACATTTCATATCGTTTTTGCGGTTTCTGTGCTGGTTTTAGTGAGAAGTCCACTCATTTCTTGGTAGTGTAGTGTATTCTATGAATCTTGCCAATGCTTTTCAAATGTTCTGTTGGTATTCAGCATCATCAGTGTGGTCAATTGAGCGATGTTCTTGTTTATTAATTTATTGCAGATCTTTGTGAGACAGAAAAACCGTTCATGTTCTAGAGCACCGGAGAATCCAATAAAGGTATGTAAGTTACTAATTACCCGTTCACTGCATACAGATAATTGTTTATTGGGCATTCCAGTTGCACTGGGATGAGGTTCATTTACATTATTTTGTTGTTAATGTTACTAGAACACGAAAACAAGAAGATAGTCTTCACGACCTGGTTCATCAAAGTCAGTGAATCAATGAAAGTTAAAAGAAAATGTAGAACGCATAGTTCTAATCGAATTCGAGCACGAGGACAAAAATAGGAAATTTAGACATTGTACCTCGAGATATTCTTTTTGGTTTGTGTATAATGGAGAAGGAAAAGTAGAAATATGTGATGAATGCCAACCAATTATTTTCATACAAAGGGATTTATGAAGATTCACATTTATCTATGTAGTTTTGCATGTTTATAATAATATAAAAACGGGTATGCCGTTAGGGTGACTGTAGTTGACCCCCATACCTCCCACTCATTCTGCAAGGATGCCCACCTCTTTATCCGATAGGCTAAAGCCACGAGACTGTATAATTATATGTTTATGATGTATGTATGACAATTTGACATACATCTGTCAATGTTGACTAATTTTGAGGGTAAAACTATTTAATATTTGGAAAATTTTGGGAGAAATTGCAAGCCTATTTGATTATTGTTTTGAGACAACAACCTCATTTATAGATGTTGTTTCAGCCTTTTAACGACCGAAGATCTAATTAAGACATTTTGCAGGCAGTTCGGAGGATGAAAACATCTCCTTTGACTCCTCAAGAGAAAGCTCGAATAGAGGAGGTATTGTTTCTTGGTATTATTTGGGCCGACATACTGAAAACGTGTAGTTATCTCATTCGATCATGCTGCTGTAAAAACTCAGGGATTGAAGATTTACAAACTCGATTGGATGGCTGTATGGAAGTACATGGTTCCACACAGAGACCCTTTATTGCTCGCTCGTCAATGGCGCACGGCTGTTGGGAACCAGAAGTCATATAAAGGAGATGAACTTACGAAGGCAAAACGACGATTATATGAATCGAAAAGAAGAAAGTCAAAACTTGAAGGTTCAAGATTACAAACAACTGGTGCTGGTCAAAATAGGGAAGGTTGGTCAACCGAGGAGGACGCGAGATGTAAAACGTTGTCTGATAAAGAGGTATGCTTTGGCATTGCTTGGTAACCGTTCACATTGTTTAGAATGCAAACCGTGTTACTCCCTTCATTCCAATATAAATGCCCACAATGAAAAAGATAAAGGGTTTTAGAAAATTGTAATTATTACACCTTTTAATCAACTAAATGACAATTTTACCATTAATAATAGAGGGAGTAATGAATTTTTTTCATCTCGTAGACAAGGGTAGAATTGGAAAGTAGGCACTTACTTTTGAAAGTGGACCCTTGTTTTGGAACGAACTAAAATAGAAATGTGGATGCTTATTTTGTTATAAGAAGCATTCGTAGAATTTTGCAAACTGATTTTTGTTTCTCGAAAATATATGATAGTTGCAGAATTGCAGTATGGATAACGCTGGTGGTGAAAACAACAGTGGAGATGATGGTGGAAATAACGAAGATGAAGCTTACGTCCACGAGGCGTTTTTGGCCGATTGGAGGCCGGGTCCGTCCTCAGAGTTTGCTATCTCAAATTTGGGAGAAAACGACACCAGGCCAGTAAATTTTCACACCAAGCATCCAAACTTTTCATCTCATCCAGTTCCTGCTAAAATCTTTAGGACTTCTGAACCAGAAGTTCATATACCACCTTATCGAGCTCCTAGATCTGATGGTTCTCGACTAGTGAAATTAGCTCCTGACTTGCCTCCTGTAAATCTTCCACCTACTGTTCGTATTATGTCGCAGTCGGCTTTTACAAAATACCGAGACGAAGCATCGGGTAAAGTGAGAGAAAATGTTGTTTCGGCAATCCCTTCGAGTCATCCAAGAATCAGTGAACTAGACGAGCGAAATCCAGTAAGATGTACTAGTGATCCAGTTGAAAAGGGTGATTCAGATCTCCAAATGCATCCTCTATTGTTTCAGGATCCTGAAGATGGGAGTTTACCATATTACCCTTTGAACGGAAGTGCCGGTTCTTCTAGTTCCTTTGATTTCTTTCCGAATAACCCCACACAGCTAAATCTTAACCTCTTCCGTTATTCTCACCAAGCAAAACATACCGTAAATTTCTTCAACAACCCACTGAAATCTAAGGAGTTAAGTTCGTCGTTATCTGGTGTCGATTTCCATCCACTTCTGCAAAGAACCGACGATGGAAATGGCCACTCGGGTGGTGCACCTTTGGTTCCCCGGCTACCCGCAGCTTCACCAATAGCCCATCAAAAATCTGGTTCAACGGCTATCAACGCCATACCTCCAAGCCCTAATGAACTGGACTTGGATATACGATTAAGTTCTACTGCCCGGAAAGATAAAGGTAGAAGTGGTCGTGAATCTGGAACCACGGAACCGCAGCCTAGCGGTTCGCACTATCAAGACGGGGGTTTACTGGATGAAATTGGAAACAATCCTGATTCTGGTTTGCGTTCGGTGGGTATTAGAAACGATGAAATCGTGATGGAACAGGAGGAGCTAAGTGACTCAGAGGATGAGGAAATTGCAGAAAGCGTGGAGTTTGAGTGTGAGGAGATGACGGATACGGAAGGAGAAGGCGATTCTGATTCTGATCACGTTGAAGACGTTCAAAATGAGGTATTACCGAAAATCCCTAAATGTCAAAGTTTGAATCTTTCTAGAGATTATGCACAAGTACAGAATACAGACCGGTACTAAAATAAAAATTGGCTTTATAGGACGCCAAATATCTGGATATCCTGATAGACTACTTTATAGTATTTAAGTTTATAAGACCAAATAATTGTGCATCTTATTTAAAAGTGTTACAATAAGTTGATATGATGCTTTTGGGAGTCCTAACAAGTTTTTTAAGAAATAGACTGTTTTATAAGACTTAGGTTCAAATGACCAAACAATTGTGCTTTCTATGTAAATGTGTTGCAATAAGTTGACAGGACGTTTTTGGGTGTCCTAACAAGTTTTTAAGGACACTTTTTGAAGTAAAGGGTCATACTAGTCTTTTTATACGACATTATTTGAAAAAAGTGTTTTATAAAAGCAAGTGCCCTATAAAAATTGAACACTTTATTTCAAAATTGTTGTGAAGAACTTGTTAGGACGTTGGACGCCAAAATCGTTCAATCAACTTATTGCAACACTTTTACATATGATGCATAATTGTTTGGTCTTATAAACATAAGTCATATAAAGCAGTCTATTAGAGGAAGTAATACTTGGGGTACCCTCCAAACAAGACTCCATATCGAACACATTTGTCAACGAGTAGCCTCACGTTTTTGTCCCATAACGAGACTGCTAACGTGATCATTTTAACGTAATCAGGACTTGCAAGATTTAGATGACAGTGATCAAGATGAACCAAGATGTCAAGAAACAACGATACCCGACAAAAAAGAAGCACAAAGTTCGTTAGGATTGAGTTTAAACCCTAAACTTCCGGTGACCAGAAGTTCTCATGCCAACCGATCTTCGAAGAAACCCAGAAACCGGACACGAAACCAGGATCCCAGGTGAGTACAAATTACTAACATCACAAATGTAGAGATTGTTGATTGAAAGCATGTAAATATGGATAGAAAATGTCCAAAAATTAAATGGGTAGTTTTATAGTTTGTAACTATTTGGTCCTCAATTTGAGCTCTATTTTTGGCAAGTTTTAAGGGCTCTTTTGAGTTCGATCGTTGTTCGGTGAGGTTTGTGCGGGTCGAATGTGTGTGTGTTTACGAGGTTATTGGATCTTTAAGTGTCGTTAACGATACGTGAATGCAATTGTAGTTATGTATTCGTTTATTTAGAGATATAAATTAGTTCTCTCAATATGCTACAAACATGATAGCGTCGTTTCTATCCTTTGGGATGCAAATAAAACGCTCCTATAGTATACGTTTGATTTACGATACATACGAACGTCAACTGCTAAGAAAAAACCCTGAAATTCAAGCGTTTTAAATACTGTGAAACCAAATAAACTCGGTATATTTTAACAAACCACAATTGGAAGAAATGCAAAACAGGATTAATAGAAGAAAGTACAATCAGAAATCAAATAGGAATAATGAAAAAAAGAGGGAAAATGCGTGTTGAACGGATCAGAGAGGGTAGGGTTCCATCGGAGAACTATGCCTTTGGTAAACAGTCTCCCGTGCCTGGTCGCTGTGACCCCCTTGGTGAGGAGGCACCCCATCTCTCGAAGTTATTTATGGGTATATTTTGTCGAGTTTTTTTAAAGAGAATTGTCTACACAAATCATTTTAAATAGAAGTAGTCGTGTAGGCCCTCTTGAAAGAGAGGGGGTGACTTCGGGAACGTGGACACAGTCACACTGGTAGTGCAATGCTGTCATCAGCTCGTGACGTGAAGTGTTGGGTTAAAGTAAAAGTTTATATATGAATAATTGAAAAAAAGTCTAAAAAAATATATTTTAAGGTATAAATGTGAATCAATATTATAAATTATTCATATACGTTCACATATACATCTTTTAATAAATTTGTTCAATAATTCACATATGAATCTTTCATCTATCTTTCTTTCTTACCTCGTATTAGTTAACTCTCTTATTATCAATCATATATGAATAATGATAATATATTTTGTAAATATCATTTTCCTTTTCACGGAACAAAGGGAAAAGTCGAGAAAAACTCAACGAGTTTTTCCAATAACGAACAAGTCCCTTAACATTTTTTTAATAAATAAAAAAAATCAAACTTTTAGAATATTGGTTACCTACATCATTAACCCAAAAAAGTTACTTGTAAGCGTTAGGATGAGTTTAAAATAAAAAAAAAGGAAATTAACCCAAATAGCCAATTTTATCTTCATTCTTCTAGCAATTTATTCATTTTTTACCCAAATGTCACTACCTCCATAAGTGACATATCTGCAAATTACAAAGGGATAAAAAGGTAAAAAAGAGAAATATAGTGACCAAATTCTAAAAAAAAACTTTAAACATGTCATAGATTTGTGAACATAGACAAAATTGCGAATTTGGTTCCTCCTCTACTTTGTGGATTTGTTCAGAAGCTTTTTTTTCTTCTTTCTTTTCTTTTTCACCCTCTATAACTTACAGACCTATTACTTGCTGATGTAATGACATTTTGGTAAAAGAAAGAGAAAAATAGTTAGAAGACCACTTAGGCATCGTTTGGCAAAAATAAGCTAGCTTATTTTCTGGATACATGTTTGGATGAATATAAGCTAGTTTTTTGATAAGCTACTTGGAGTAGCTTATGAGGAGCTTTTTGTGATTATTCCAATTATGCCCTCATTAATATCCATTATTTTAATTGATTATTTTTTTTATATATTTTTTTTGATAATTTTATATGCTTATAAGCTAGTTTTTACCAAACATGACTTTTTCATCGACTAGCTTATCAGCTAGTTTGCCAAACATAACCTTATATAAATAGAGAGGGAGGTTTAAGGGAAAACCTCAAAAAAATGAAAAACTGAAAAACACTCTAGTAGCCATTTATCTGAACGGTATGCATTTGTGCATACAAATTAATTACTTGTATGCACAAGTGCATACCGTCCAGATGGAAGACTACCAAGATATTGCTCAGTTTTCCGATTTTTTGAGGTTACCCTATAAATAGAAATGACTATTTGTATCAATTTGCACTTTTTTTTTTTGTTTTAGGGGGTGTTTGGGATTGTTTATTTGAGGTGTTTTTTAGCTTATTGCGATTTGACACCGGATATAAGCACTTTTGAGTGTTTGGATGAGGAAAAATTAAAATGGTTTATAGCGGTGCCAAACCGCTGAAAAACACTCTTATCAACTTATTTGAAAAGTGTTTATCGTTTTTTTGGTTATTTTATATGTATAAGCAATCTTAAACACATTTAAATAACAACTTATTAGCTTATTACGTTTTTGTACCACAATAAGCTAATCCAAACAATTTTTTAAAAACTCCAAATCAACACCGCATAAGTTAATATAAGCTTTTTAAATCAAGCATAAGTTGTTTTAAATAAGCAATCCCAAACACCACCTTAGTTTTCCCCCTTTTTCTAAACTTTTCCCACCAAAGAAAACAAAATAATTGATTTGGGTTTCAATATTCTCACCCTCTTCCATCGTCAATCTCACCATTAATCCCAACCTCACTTTCTTGATTCCATGTTTCTGAAGCTTTTCTCCACCAAAAGATTCAATCTTTCCGCACGAAGCCTTCACTTCGGTAAGCATTTCAAACACCCAAATCCCGAAGACATAATCTTTCATTCAATTTGCATCAATTTACGCCAACAAAAATGGAAATCATTACACCAAATCCCACCTTCAAATCTCACAAATTCACTACTAATTCGTCTAATTTCACAGTTCCGTATGTCCCCACATCTAATTTTAGGGTTTTACAACAGGGTTTTAGCTCAAACTCACTTCACCCCTTCACTACAATCCATTTGTACCTTAATTCATGTCATGATTAATTGCAAAAGATATGATGATGCTTTAGATTTCATTAATAAGTTGCTTAAATTAATGGGTTATTCTCATTTAGAAGTTTTAGATGGATTATGGGATAGTTATGATGATGATATTTCATCTCCTCATGTGTTTGATTCATTAATTAGGGTTTGTACTTCATTAGATGACATTAATTCTGCTTATGAAGTGATCCTAAACTTGAGAACCGAAAAGGGTTTTCGAGTTTCGGTTCATGCTTGGAACAATTACTTGAATCGTGTCCTAAAGTCCGATTCGGTTAGCGGGTTTTTCGAGAAGTACGAAGAGATGGTTTCATATGGGTATGTTGAGAATGTGTATACTTTCAATTTGGTTGTTTATGCACTTTGTAAAGAATCGCGTTTACGTGACGCAATCGGTGTGTTTTACCGGATGTTGAAAGGCGGGGTTTTTCCGAATGTGGTTAGTTTTAATATGATGATCGATGGCGCTTGTAAAATGGGCGATCTTGATTTGGGGTTGAAGTTGTTTAGGAAGATGGGAGTGATGTCGTTTGGGTTCGTTAGGCCTAATTCGGTCACGTTTAATTGTATCGTTAACGGGTATTGCAAGTTAGGAGATATGGAAACAGCGGAAGTCGTTAGGGGTGAAATGACGAAAACGGGTATTGAACCGAACGTAAGAATGTATGCAACTTTAGTTGACGGGTATTTGAGAAAAGGGTGTTTAGAAGAAGCGATGGGTTTATGTTCTCGTATGGTCGATAAAGATTTAGTTCCGAATATTGTTGTTTACAATTCCATCATCCGTTCGCTTTACTTCAACGGAGACACCATCACCGCTTCCGTTTTCTTGTCGTATATGATCAAAACCAACATCCCGTTTGATAAATTCACCAATTCTATATTGGTTAACGGGTTATCAAGAAACGGGTTCTTGAAAGAAGCTTTAGATTACCATAAATGGCTCGTAGGGAAGAATCTTGAAAGTAAAGATCGTTTCTTGGAGAATACCCTTATCTATTATCTCGTTAGAAGTGGTAAAGATTCGAAACCGATGATCAAAGAAGCTCTTGACGAGATCTTTAATCGCGGGTTCACCCCAGATATCGTCACATACGGTACTATGATCGACGCATTGTGTAAACAAGAACGTTTGCTAGACGCAATTTGTGTTTATGAAGATATGATAAAGACGGGGAAAAAACCGAACTTGATGATCTATAATTCGATCGTGAATGGTTTATCCAAGAATCTTTCGGTGGATTTAGCCAAGATTATGGTGGATGAGATGAAGAAATTAGGTTTAGTTGATGTTGTGAGTTTAAACACTTTATTAAACGGGTATTTCGCGAATTCGAAGGTTAACGAAGCATTGAATCTTTTTGTCCAAATGCAAGAAGATGGAGGATTAGTGAATGTGGTGAGCTACAATATAATCTTGAAGTTCGTTTGCGAGTTTGGATCGATTCAAGACGTGAAGGACGTTATGGAGACGATGGTGGCTCGTGGGGTGAGTCCGGATTCGGTTACGTATTCGATTCTTGTTGGTAATGCTTGCAAGAAGTGTAGTTTGGAGGAAGTGATGGAATTGCATGATGATATGGTGGTCAAAGGGGTGTTTCTGGATGGTCAAACGTACGATTCCGCTTTCGGTTCGTTCGTTTGCGAAGAAAGTCGGGATCTTTACTCGGATTCGATTAGGGATTGAATGTATATATACAACTAAAATGCAGAAAATGTAGCTTTGGTTCCATTTTGTTGATGAAAGTTTGTTTCTTTATGGTTTATTTGTGGGCAAATCTTTAACCAAATGGTTAATTGAAGATTGGTGATGAGTGTATATATATCTATATATTATAAGAAAGGAGAGGGGGCTTACATCGCGCGTGTTGAGTCACGCAGGAGTGCGTCTCCTTTTTGTAGATTAAAGTCACTTGAACAGAAACAAAGATGAACACAACAAGCTTAATCGAAAGCCACAATCTGGAAAATTGCTTATTGAAATCAAAAACGACTACTGGCTTTTATAGCCATTACAGAGAGAGAAAGAGACGAATAAGAAGCCTAAAAATCAGCAACAATCAAAGACAAAATCAAACCCTATCTAAGTAGACGTG
The DNA here is from genome assembly GCA_023525745.1 of Arctium lappa. Lineage (NCBI taxonomy): Eukaryota > Viridiplantae > Streptophyta > Magnoliopsida > Asterales > Asteraceae > Arctium > Arctium lappa. The sequence goes on along the minus strand of CM042059.1, from coordinate 2,032,673 downwards.
GTCCTCCAGAAAAGCTGAAGAATCGGTCTTTATTGATCAAAGCATAGAAGACTTGTACTTAGCTGGACCATCTGGAAAGTATAAGCCCAACATTCCCTCCTTTAAGCTGAACACCATAGTGTATCAGCTTACCTCTGATATCTCAACAAGACCCAGTGACTCTCGAAGTTTAACAAACTGTTCCTTCTTTAATGGTTTAGTCAAAACATCGGCAATTTGATCTTGAGTACTGCAGTAGCTCAGCTGCACTGTTCCATCACTCACCAGATCTCTTAAAAAATGAAAGTTGATGTCGATGTGTTTACTCTTACCATGAAACACAGGGTGTTTTGAAAGTTGAATTGTTGAGCTATTGTCACACCGAATTATGCTGCTTCCCTCTTCTTTGTGCCCAAGAGCTACTAGGATTCTTCTAAGCCAAACACATTGACACGCACAAGCTGCTGCTGCGATGTATTCGGCCTCGGTGGTGGACAATGTTACTACTGGTTGTTTCTTCGACGACCAAGAAATCGCACCTCCAGCAAGCAGAAACACCGAACTTGTAGTACTCTTTCTATCATCTACATCACCAGCGAAGTCGCTATCCGAGTAAGCTACCAGCTCCGAGTTTTCCTTCCTCTTGTAGAGTATCCCTAGATCAGTCGTGCCTTGAATATATCTCAGAATCCTCTTCGCTGCACACCAATGTTCTTCAGTATGTTCTTCAGTAGGCGACTCCATATATCTGCTAATCAAGTTCACCCCGTAAGAAATATCAGGCCTTGTTGAAGTTAAATACATGAGACTTCCAACAATCTGTTTGAACTTGGTAGAATCAACCCTCGCTCCCTCCTTGTTATTGGAAATTTTCGTTCCGGGCACTATTGGATTCCCAACAGGGTTGCTGTTCTCCATACCAAACCGTCCCAAAATTTCCTTCGCATACCTCCTTTGACAAATAAAAATTCCTTTGTCATTTTGTAAGACCTCCATTCCCAGAAAATGTCTCATCTTTCCAAGGTCGGACATGTCGAATGCAGTCATCATAGAATTCTTGAACTCTTCACACATCTTTCTACTGTTTCCTGTGTAGATCAGATCATCTACATATAAACTTACTATCAGTACACCTCCCTCCTTTTCTTTTGTAAAGAGTGTATGTTCACTAGTACATCTTTTGAATCCTTCTTTAATAAAATAGGACTCAATACGACTATACCAGGCTCTCGGCGCCTGTTTCAAGCCATAGAGCGCTTTGTGCAGCTTATACACCTTCTCTTCTGCTCCCTTTACTTCAAAACCGACCGGTTGTTCAACAAAGACCGTATCTTCCAAGTCCCCTTGAAGAAACGCGCTTTTAACGTCCATTTGAAACACTTCCCAGTCTTTCTGAGCTGCCGTTGCTAGAATTGCTCGAATGGTGTCAAGACGAGCAACTGGTGCGAAGACCTCTGTGTAGTCGATCCCGTACTGCTGAGAATACCCTTTAGCTACGAGTCTTGCCTTGTGCTTCTCAACTTCGCCTTTTTCGTTTAACTTTGTCTTGAATATCCATTTGGTACCTACAACTTTGCATCCTTCTGGTAAACATGTGAGTTCCCAAGTTTTATTTTTCTCTATCGAGTCTATTTCTTTCATCATCGCGTCTCTCCACTTTTGATCTTTCACTGCTTCATCGTAAGTTAGAGGATCTTCTGACCGCACCATCATAACTTCATCTTCAGAAAGACCATCACCTGGAACATAATCAGACAACCTTGCTGGAGCCCTTCGAGTCCTTTCACCAGGACCCCTTTGAACTCTATCACCTGGAGAACTTGGGGCGCTATTGCTTGGTGTGTTTGATGGTGAACCGTCTTCGCTGTTATGAGAGCTTGACCCAGAAGACATGGAGTTAACTGCAGTTGCATCTGATCCTCCCGTTCCCGTTACCTGTCCTTCATCAGTGAAATCACTCTCTGGCCACTCCAGCATATCACTTTTCTTTTCTTGATCGGTCTTTTCCCACTTCCAGCCTTCATTCTCCTCAAACTTCACATCTCGACTTACGACAATCTTTCGAGTAACAGGATCAACAAACCTGTATGCTTTAGATTCCTTGCTTACACCAAGAAACACGTGAACTTTGCTTTTATCATCAAGTTTATGTCTCTTCTGATCAGGTATGTGAACATAAGCTAAACAGCCAAAAATACGAAAATGGTCTACTCTAGGTTTCGTACCTGACCAGGCCTCTTGGGGAGTCATTCCTTCCAATGCTGAAGTTGGACTTCTGTTGAGGATATGCACCGACCAATTAACAGCTTCTGCCCAAAATTCCTTCGGCATCTGTTTTTCGTCTAACATAGAACGAACCATGTTCATGATTGTCCTATTTTTGCGTTCGGCTACACCGTGGAGTTCTTATTGCCGGCATTCCTTCAACCATTCCATTATAAACTAGAGTTCTAAGTGCTTTGTAGTGCAGATGACCGAATCGAGAATGCCACAAATGTGACTCATCTTCTACTTGAGTCTGATAACACTTGGAATTCTTGGCTGCCATGACTGCTTTGAAATAGAACATCCGGTTTTCGCTCATTTCAGATTGCATGATCAGTCCTCTTCTTGGATGAAATACTTTATACACATTGTGTTGAATTAAAATGGTCAACCCTTTCTCCTGTAGTTGGCCAACACTGAGAAGATTAGATTTAAGTTCGGGAACATAATACACATCAGTGATTACTTGCGTAACGCCATTAACTTCCATGCGCACATCTCCTTTTCCGGTCACAGTAATTCGACTGTCATTCCCTAGCTTCACAGCGTGTTTGAAGTTCTCATTCAAGTCTGTAAACCATTCTTTGTTGCCACTCATATGGTTACTACAACCTGAATCAAAGAACCAAACCTCCTCAAGCGAACCACCTTGACGTCCAATAGATGCCATAAGCAAAAGTTCCTCCTCTTCATCCATTTCTGCAAAGTTGGCTCTTTTCCCCCATTCTGGACACTCAAATTGAAAGTGTCCCAATCTGTGACATTTATAGCACTCCACGACAGCTTTTCCTGGTGAGGATCTCCCTCTTCCTCGACCCCTGAAGCTTCCACTTGCATTTCTGCCTCGACCTCTACCTAATCCTTCTTTCTGTGTCACTTTCAGCACATGCTCTTCTTCCTTAGCCTTCCTCCTGAATTTTTGTTCATGGACCACCAACGAACTTTGAAGCTCGTCAATGGAGAGACTAGCGATGTCTTTGGACTCCTCAATGGACACCACGATGTAGTTGAATTTCTCCGTGAGAGTCCTCAAGATCTTTTCCACAATCTGAGATTCTCGCATTACTTCTCCGTTGTTACTCATGTTGTTCACCACCAACATTACTCTGGCAAAGTAATCGGTTATTGATTCTCCTTCCTTCATCTCTAGTACTTCGAATTCTCTCCTGAGAGCTTGCAGTTGAGCTCTCTTTACCCTAGCATTACCTTGGTATTTCTTCCTCATTGACTCCCAGAGCTGTGCTGCGGTCTCTTTCTTCAGAATAGTCCTCAAAATATTCTTATCGATCGCTGAAAAAAGGTAGTTTTTAACCTTTAGATCTTTCAGCTTCAACTGCTCTCGTGCAGCCTTCTCAGTTTCTGTCTCTCGTGTGCCTGGTGCCGGCTCAACGTAGCCGGGCTCAATCAGATTCCACCATTCTTTTGACCGAAGGAGATTTTCCATCATCATTCTCCAATGATCGTAGTCCCCGTCAAATTTCGGGATGCTCAGCAGGTTCTGTCCTTCGTTCGACATACTTGATTACTCTATTTTCCTTTTCGAAGACATTGCTGTGTTTACACTCACACTCGTGTTTGCCTCCCTAAGTCACTCGTGTTTGTCTACTTTCAGAAATCAGGCCCCTTGACGGTGCTCTGATACCAATTGTAGAATAAAGTCACTTGAACAGAAACAAAGATGAACACAACAAGCTTAATCGAAAGCCACAATCTGGAAAATTGCTTATTGAAATCAAAAACGACTACTGGCTTTTATAGCCATTACAGAGAGAGAAAGAGACGAATAAGAAGCCTAAAAATCAGCAACAATCAAAGACAAAATCAAACCCTATCTAAGTAGACGTGGTCCTCCAGAAAAGCTGAAGAATCGGTCTTTATTGATCAAAGCATAGAAGACTTGTACTTAGTTGGACCATCTGGAAAGTATAAGCCCAACACTTTTCTCCCCTCACGCGCACCCTCCTTTTTCCCATTATGTTGATGATAATTCTCTTTCCTCATCCAACATCGGAGAAAAACAAAGATTGATAGTTTGTGTATACCCAAACTCGAAATTGACCGTCGACGCTTGATTTGGTTCTCCATCTCCATCAGAGGTTTGGATTTCGGATGCTCTTCAAGGGTCTTCCAGATCTATTGAAGCGTAAACTTTGATTGGAGGAACCTAATCGATTAACCGAGTAATTTAATCTATTAAAAAACTCCGATTTGCTCTTCTCTGTCTCTCGTTTAAATGTGTAAACATGAAATGAATTAGCCCTCACAAAAATGAAGATTTCAAGCCCTTCCATTCTGGACTCCAAACTGGTTACCAAAGGTAAGTTACCCTTTATTGTTTTCTTTCTGGAAGTGACACATGATGACTCCAGTGGGTTTTCTCTAATGCTTGATGTGAAAATCTACTAAAGATTACAAACCATTCATCTTTTACATCGACTTTCTCCACTTTTGAAGACTGAAAGTAGCACTTTGTAACTTGATTCTTACTTCACTCTAATCGAGCCCATTCTTGAATAGATAGTTTGCTGCACATAGGAAACCTAAAACTGTGTATTCAGCACCAACTCTTTAGGTTCATCATTGATATACCGTTTTTCTGTCTTAATATGAAAGCTTTTGATATAATCTAAATGTATTTTGGCTTCTCATGATGTAAAGTGCATCTCTTTAAAAATCTTGCATTCTGTCCAGTTGGAATTGGTGGATGCTTCGATATCGTTTTGGGAAAATTACTTGGTTAAGTGGTCGCAGCTTGTTCACCAAGTGTTTTGAGTTCGAATTGAATTAATTTTCAAGCAAATTGAAGAGTTGCTTTTGTAAAAACTGTTTCGAATTGTGATTGCAATTGGAGTGTATTTGGTTACTTGTTCAATGTATTTACTGGACGATGGTTTGTAGGCGTCATTTGGTAGCCCTAGAAGATGCAGTCATGGCGGTGGAGACATTGAAATGGGAATACAATCTAGAGAGTTAGAATTGGATTATCATTTTAAGATGGTGAATTCTAACTTCTGTTATCTTCTAACTTGATTCAGCAAGTTAAATCATAAATCTTAACAGATACTTCCATTTCATTAGGTTCAACACATCGAGAAAGAATTCCAAGTGCTTAAAAAACTTCTAAAAAAACTACATGTATTTCTTCATTTGGATGTTTCAAGATCCCATCTGATCATCATTATTAGTTTTACTTGATCTGAATGTTTTCTTGTAAACAATCTATGTAGGATGCTTATGAGGAATGGAGATCCGTCACCAAGGCTGCTGCAATGAAAGGTAATCTTAAAAGATTGTTGAAGATTTTAGATAACAAAAAAGACTTGTAATTTAATCATTGTTGATGTGCAGCAATCAAGCAGCGAATGGAGAATGATGTTGATGAAGTTGGATGGGTTGCTCGTTTTATTAAAGCCAAAGTCGAGGAACTTGATAAGGAGGTTAGACCGATGAACAGTTATATCAATCTCAATCCTCAACATCTTCAAGTGTTTAACTTACACATCCTAGATCTTTTGATTTTGGAGTTAAGAACTGGATCAGACAAAAGCCTGGATGTGGAGAAGGAACTGGAGTAGACCGATCAAGAACAACAACTACAATGTAATATATATATATATATATATATATATATATATATATATATATATATCATATTCGCTACCCATTTGATCATAGTTTTGATGAACAAAAGACACATTTATTCTTTTGTTGAGAACGATCTTCGTTTGCAGTGCCTTAAAAAAGATATTTGAAGATAAGGAGAAGGAATTCAGGTAGTTTAAAATGTGGCCATAGTTTTTGATCTTTATGCTTTCAATCTTTTGCGTAAATTTATAATCTTTCAGCACATTTTATTCTTCATCCTTTTTCATCTTCTTCAATTGAAACCCTTTCTTGATTCTGACAGACAAGAGAGACCCCAATCTGATGTTATTGAAGAACCTCATATGGTACCCTGCTGGCGCCACTGTTACCTTTCTCAACACCTCTACGGCCCCAAAACTAACGAAATCCTTTCTGGCAAGGTATTGTTCTTCTACTATTCCCTGCTTCGTAATTAAATCCCGTTTTGATCAAGTGTCGTTGCCAATTCGTTTTAAGATGGCAGAACACAGGGTAATTTTGATCTACTGAAAATTACGGTTTAAGTATTGTTTATTGTGTATATTGATTAAAAATCATCAGTATACAGAGTTGAGATATATACATATTCTGATGCACATATATAGCATGGAAAAGAAAGAAAGAAAGAGAGCTTACTTGCTCATTGTGACCTTGTGGAAGTACACCACCAGACTTCCAACAGGAGGCAAGGAGACCATTTTCTTGACGTCTAATAGGAAAAAAAAAATCATCAAGATTAATAATCTCAACGCTAATAAGATCATCCATGCTTATCTTTATAAAGAAGTTACAGGGAGTATATATAGAACCTACTTTCTTACACACACCATAGAAGATTACAAATATGAAGGTCCAATATCCATAAAATACATAGGACCCCTTCTGTTGGGACAAAACATCAAAGGTCTTCACTAATTAAAAAATATGCAGAACATCAATATTGAGTGCATGCATCACAATTCACGGAGAGAATATAACCACCTAAAGTTGTATGCTCAACTAAACATTTCTTGACAGGAAGAGAAAAAATCTAGAAAAAGAAAAACATTAACTTTCAATGGTGGGCATAATCACAAGATTACAAGAAAGATTAGTGAGTTCCCACATTCCATTTATTTACTTCCAATTTGATTATAAGCTTGCCCTCTTCAACCAATTGGGTGAAAAAAGGGTTCTTTTTGTTAGCGTGATTTATGTATTGGGTATTTTCTTTACTTTCATTTGACTATAAACTTCCCATCTTCAACCAATTGTAACAACAACTAACCACAAAATCTCCGAAATCTCACAAGTTCTAAAAGCAGGTTGTAGTCTCTTTAAGAACAATTTTCAATCTCTCTCTCTCTCTACATATACATACAAACCACTTATATCTATATTATTTTTCTCCTTATGTTCAGTCACCTAGCAGAATTTCTTGACAGAGATTTTAGATCTTCCATCTAGAGAAAAAGGGTGATGGATGCCTCTTTGCTCGGCGGAGAAAGTAGTAGTGGATGGGGTGTCGAATGAGGCCAGAGAGTTTATAATCGGCGATCAGATGCCATCGCTTACGGATCGCCTTATCAGAAGGCGGCGGCTCTTGTTGATCTTGTAAGTTTTTGCTTATTTTTCACACCTAAATTCGGCTCTGGCACTTGCTCTGCATTCTGGCAATTCAATTTATGCGTTTTTGTTGCGTGTCCGTAAGAGGAAACTATGGCCATCACCAATTGTGAAATCTAACCATTTTTTGTCTTTATAAGAGAGTGTATTAACTATTAAGAAAGTATGGATGTGTTTTAACTTTATATATTTACTTCCCAAAAATTATGCTTCTTTTTGTTGGTAGTATAATATATATCATGCCCTGCCCTGTATGTAAACCGTAATGGCAAGATCTAGGAATCCCGAATCCCATAGCGGGTCAAGTTCTGTCCTTAAAATGACCGAGGAAGCCTATGGAAACAACAAAATGTTGCCATTAAGCTTATCTTGACTTTTCATAGAATAGGCATGTTATGAACATTCTCACTAGATGACCCACATTTCATACTTCAAGTATGTAACTTGACGTCTGTGATATATTTACTCGAACAATACTACTTTAAAATTTGTAATGGTTAATTGTTTGAAAGTGATATCTAGGCACCACTAATCCATGTGTTTTGGCTGAAAAGAAAACGTGATCAGGTCAGTATACTGCAGGACGAGAATAATGGAGTTTTGTAACAGGTTCCAAATCCAACTATCTACATTCATAGATTTAGTATCCAATCATGACATTGCACTTTATAGGACTTGTGGGTGGAGGGCCGTCTAAGGACGGCCGAGATCATGCCTAGTATATATATATATGTGTCAAATTGTCTTTGTGGAGATCAAAGAGTCTTTTTATGGTCATTAGAGATTTTTCTAGCTGTTATTTTTAGTGTTTCATGAGATTACTCGAATTCACACGTGTCACTCTGCAGTTGGTTGACGATTTCATGAAATCTCCAATAACCTTACAATCTGGCGATTTATATGGATTTTTTTTTCACTATTGCAAAAAGTGGGCTCCATCTATGAGATTAACAGGAAAATCGTCAATAACTAATTCCTTTGACGAATTAGCTGATCATTTTGACACGTATGAAAAAATGTGGTATTTTTTGTTTTTCATTTTCGATCATTTTTGAAAAATACCTCTTATCTATACTATATTATAAAGTACGGATAAAAAACTTTTAAATACAAATTATTAGGTGCAAGGTACCATCATTTTATGCAATATTTTAAAAATATCTTAATTTACAAGTATCAAAACACAAGATATATATTAGTACTGGAGGTTTCTAATACCCACCAATTTGGTATGTGTATGACCTTTCTTTTATGCAGACATTTCTATGTATCACTATTAATTAATATATTATATTACTATAAATTTGTTTTAATTATATTATTAAATATATAATTGATTATTTTTTTTAGATGTCATTAAAATATATAAGATAATCATTGAATTTTAACAAAATATTTTTTTTTATATAAAAAACATTATATTATTAAGTCTAAATTAAACAAATTTATTAAAAAAAAAACATTATCATTTTTTCAAAATCATTCAAAATCGTACTGTGAATCAACAAAAATAAAATAAAATAAAACATTAAAATCATGATTTATCTCTATGCTTATAGTATTATGTGGTTTTCCTTGTAAGAATATTATTAGAGTTTAAAAAGAGTATATCCTATCAAATGATCAAATTGCATACTTGTACCTTATATACCATATGTTGTACAATTACATCAACTTGAAGCATGCATACAAATGCTATAGAGACTTGTATATCATGCATGTTAAGTTGTACCATGCATAGTTTTTGTTCAAAATTATAGGACGTTTTTGGTACCCAAATAGGGACTTGTATATCATGCATGTTAAGTTGTACCATGCATAGTTTTTGTTCAAAATTATAGGACGTTTTTGGTACCCAAATAGGGACTTGTATATCATGCATGTTAAGTTGTACCATGCATAGTTTTTGTTCAAAATTATAGGACGTTTTTGGTACCCAAATAGGATTGGATGGACGAGTAAAAGAATTTTGCAAGGTTTTTTTTTATTTCAACGTAATATTATTAATGGTTTCGTAATTTATCAATCTATTTTGAATATCCGCTCAATATAATACTAGTTAATTTTTATGAATATCAGATTTTTGATATCCTTACATAATTGAATACTAAATAGTAAACATACATGTACAACATATAATTTTGTCACCTTATGTCACATTTTAAAAAACGTCGCCTCCTCACCCTGACATGTAGGACTTAACGCTTGAACTCGTCGTCACGCACGTCTCACATCATTTTGAACATTTGAGATCATCCCGAGAGGTCAACAGTTCGAGTCCTGTAACACCATTAAAGATTTTCCTAATCATTCTCCAAAACCCCTAAAATCAGTCAAGGTACACACAAACCGACCCAGATATCCACTAATCCATACTTAAAAAAAACTTGTACATCATGCAATTTAAGTTGTACTTTTCATCCCATTTACCAAAAGAAAGAGAAAAAAAAAGAATTTTGTGGGGTCAATTCCATAACCCCTCATCCATACAATACAAATCATCAATTCACCTCCATTCCATCCACTCAAAAACCTCATCCAAAATCCACCATACACCAACAAAAAAGATAAGATTTTTATCAAGAAAACCTCTTCTTCAAACCTCCATTGTTGAACTCCAAGATTCTTGAGTTCTTCAACCCCCAAAACCCTAATCAAACCAACAATCATGTCTTGCACCAATCTAACAATGTGGGTCTCCTCAAAACCCTCCACCCTTGATCCATCATCACTTTCTTTCAGATCATTCATCAACAACCCACTTCAAATCCCATCTTCATCGAATTCGAATTCGTCGAAAACCTCTTCGATCCATTGCAGCCTCCGGGAGCTCCGAAACCGCATCGACTCCGTCACCAACACCAAAAAGATCACTGAGGCGATGAAGCTCGTCGCGGCTGCGAAGGTCCGTCGGGCACAAGAAGCCGTCGTGAACGCGAGACCCTTCTCCGAAACCCTCGTCGAAGTCCTCTACAGCATCAACGAACAACTCCAGACCGAGGACGTCGACGTCCCGCTCACCTCCGTCCGCCCCGTCAAGAAGGTCGCGCTCGTCGTGATCACGGGCGATCGCGGCCTCTGCGGCGGGTTCAACAACATGATCTTGAAGAAAGCTGAGTCGAGAATCCGGGAACTCAAGACCCTCGGGCTCGAATTCACCGTCATCAGCGTCGGGAAGAAAGGTAACACGTATTTCCTCCGTCGACCGTACATCCCGTTGGATAAGTCCTTCGACGGAAGCAACCTCCCGACCGCGAAAGAAGCACAGGCGATCGCCGACGACGTGTTCTCGCTCTTCGTGAGCGAAGAGGTTGATAAAGTCGAGCTCTTGTACACCAAGTTCGTGTCGTTAGTGAAATCGGACCCCGTGATCCACACTTTACTCCCGTTATCGCCGAAAGGGGAGATTTGCGACATCAACGGGGTGTGCGTCGACGCGGCGGAGGACGAGTTCTTCCGGCTGACGACCAAGGAAGGGAAGCTGACGGTGGAACGCGACGTCGTGCGGACGGAGACCGCGGATTTCTCGCCGATTTTGCAGTTCGAGCAGGACCCGGTTCAGATATTGGATGCGTTGTTGCCGTTGTATTTGAACAGCCAGATATTGCGGGCGTTGCAGGAATCGTTGGCGAGCGAGCTCGCCGCGAGGATGACCGCGATGGGGAACGCGACGGATAACGCGATTGAGTTGAAGAAGAACTTGTCGCGTGTGTATAACCGGCAGCGTCAGGCGAAGATTACCGGCGAGATTTTGGAGATTGTCGCCGGAGCTGACGCGTTAGTTTGATCGGAAAATTGGGTATAGTTTCTTGATCCTATGTTTATTTGTTTTTCCATGTTGAATTCGATGATCTATATATATATATATGTATGCATAGGGTTATATATATATATCGATTTTTTTTTTGGAAATTAATTGGGATCTGTAATGGTCTAATACTGCCTCCAAGCAAATCAAACTTATGTATCTCAATATATATGAATAATTTTTTTCACCTCTGTATTGAACTATATTGTATGAAATCGAGAATACGTGGAATTCCATTAGATTGCCGTTATAAAAACCATTTTGGGAAAGATAAATGGTCGAAAGAGGAATTTTTTTTTTTTTTTTTTTTGGGTGGGGGGGGGACGTATATAGATGATAAATGGTCCAAGTATATAGCTGATGTGCCTAGGGTGTAAATGAGACGAGACAACTCGCGAGCTACTCGAGATCGACTCGGTCAACACTCGACTCGAGCTCGATATACTAATGAGTCGAGTCGAGCGACCTGATACTCGACTCGATAAGCTCGTGAGATACTCGATAAGCAAAATAATAATAATAATTAGTAATATTATTTTAATTTAATTGATAATAATAATAATAATAAACTCAAGTTTTTTTGATTTTTTTTTGGAAAATGATGATGTAAAATAAATGGGTAAACTCTTGATGGTGTGTCTAATCCATCCCACATTGGCGGGATATAGAACTCAATGCTTTGAACTCCATGATATATAGACATTTCTCCTTCTTTGTTTTACATCTTTTGCCTTTGTTAAATGACTTGAGCCTATGTAGGGGTGTAAATGAGACGAGACAACTTGCGAGCTACTCGAGATCGACTCGGTCAAAACTCGGTCAACACTCGACTCGAACTCGAGCTCGACTCGATATACTAACGAGTCGAGTCGAGTATAATGATACTCGAGCTCGACTCACATCATTTACACCCCTAGGTGCGTCTTTCAGCTGAGGCAAGACGAGACAAGTATAGATTGGCCTTGAGCAGAGTCCCTAGGGCTAGAGTGGTATACATTGACTTTGTTACCATGTGAGAATTAGTGAAATCACATTAAATTACTTTCCAAAAGAGCTTTTGAGGAGAGAATGGAAATTTCAACATATATATATATATATATATATTATATATATATATATATATTCACATGTTCATGTTCATACGAGAATAGTAACAAAATAAGAAAATGGTCGAATTGGATGTGATTTTACACTAAAATGGCCGTAACCTCAAGTCGCAGGCCACGTCGCCCGCACACCCTTGCGTTGACCGTTAGTGTAAAATCACATATGATTTTGCACGTGATTTGAATGTTTTATTATCCTCTTATTTTGTTATTGTTCTCGTTTAAACCTCTCTCTCTCTCTCTCTCTTTATATATATATATATATACTAGCAGTGTACCCGTACAATGTATCAGGGTGAGCAATTGTAAATGGAAATAAAAAATTAATGTAATAGCTTATCAGAAAAAAAAAATATATATATATATATATATATATATATATATATATATGGAGTAAATCATATATTTATAATTTGAGTTTTTTCAATCATGAAACATTAAGAAATTATATTAAAGTAATCGTTAAATGTATATTTGAATTTTAAAAACATGTATTAATCAGCGATATTTAACGAATGATAATATTTTTTCAAAATACTGAAATATAGAATAGGTAAAAATAACAAATATAATATTATTTTGTATCTAAACGTATATATAGGTTCATTATTAGTTAGTTTTATAGAATTTAAAAGGCTTTAAAAACCTGTATACATGAATAAAATACATGTACTATCATAATTAAAGAAATATGTTAATTTGAGCAAGTAAATAACTTTTCTTCTTTTGGAGAAACCCCAAATGAAATGGAAAAAACTTGAATACGGAAGGTAGTGAAAAAATAAAGTTTGAATTTTTTATCAAATGAATTGTACCTTATGCATACTAAGTTGTGAATTAAGATATTTTTGAAATGTATGCATAAAATGGTAGTACCTTATGTTTTATAAGTAGTAATTAAGAGTTTTTTATTCCGTCTTTATAATATAGTATATATATATATATATATATATATATATATATATACATACATACATACATACATACATACATACATACATACATACATATATAGAGGTTCAAACGAGAACACCTTCTTTTATGAAAACGCGAGAGCATCATTATCACATGTAATAATACATGTGAGGAGACCTAGTGTTGTGTGGACGACTTGGCCCGTGATCTAGGTCGCACGAGAGGTCGTTTGCTTCTTTGATTTAGTATCACATCAAGAAAATCGTTATCATATGTGGTAATACACGTGATGCAACTTAGTAGTGTGTGGGCGACTTGACCCACAACCTAGGTCGTGCCATAGGTCGTTTGCGTCTCTGATTTAGTATCACATGTGATTGACTATAGTAAAAGGTATAGTAAAAGGATGTTCTCGTGTTTCTGTAAAGTAAAATTAAGGTGTTTTCGTTTGAATCTCCCCTATATATATATATATATATATATATATATATATATATATATATATATATGGAAGATAAATTGTCAAATCTAACTTATGTGAGACTCCAACAAGCGATGGAGGCTAGATGGGCATGTGGGGTCCCATAGTGTTGAGTCCTTTAAGTGGTACACTTTGACTCTGATATCATGCGAGAATATGTGGAATCTCATTAGATCACTTTCCAGGGAGGGAAGAGAGATTCCAACATACATGAAAGATAAATGGTCTAAGTCTAGTTAATACATGACTCCAACATGAACTATCATTGTTTTCTCAACTTGAACATGATACCATTAATCACGCTTGTGGTTGAGTTGTATTGTTTTTGTGGGATATATGAAACACTATTAGATTATTTTACAGGATGGTTATTATGGAAATAATGAAAGTTCCAACGTTTGAAGTAGAAAGGTCTAAATAATCGATGTGAGCCTAACAACTTTCTTGACTTGGAACGTGATGCCACCGTCAAGCTTGTGATTGAGCTCTGATGGTTAAGCTCCAATGGTCTATGCGATCTGATTTGCATTAAAGACAAAATCTGAGTCCATTACACTATTCGCTTACTAAAACCTATTGTCGCCTATAGCAACACGAAATAAGTGGTCAAGCAAGTATAACCCAAAGATAAAAGGTAGAACGTTACTTGTAATTTGTAAGTTGTTGTTATCTTTGTATATGAAATGTTTGAAATGCTCTTCCAAGCTCTTGCTTGTAGTAAACCATTGGTATCACATAAGTTGCTATAACTAGCTCAGTTCATATAAAACCTGTATTATACATACTGTCACCAAGCCTAGTGTGTAAGGAGGTAGGTATCTTTGCAGAAGTTGCATATATTGTCATATATAGGGGAATTCACGAAAAAACGCCAGAAAAAAGAAAGAATAAGGAAACCCATCTGAACCATCCATTCGTTTTAATCTAACGGTTGTAAAATATGAGGCACAATTACATTTTGCCAAAACTAAATCATGATAGGGACAATCTCTATTGGGCCTTGGCCTTTTCGTGTTTGGGTTTTGTGATCCCAGCCCAAAGGCTTTTATATTGGGCTTTTATCTTTTGTAGAATTTGTGGGCCATTTGCATTGGGCTAAGCCCAACATAAAGTAAAGGTATCCATTGTTTGAAAACATGTGAACTTTTGAATTTTTTTTAAATCAAATGCAAACCATATAAATGTTACACATTGTACAAACCAATTTCGATCTTTGATTTTGTGTATTTTGAAATTTTAGGTAGTTACTAAATCCGTTGTAGATAAGGTTGAGAATAAATTTTGGAACTGATTTAATCCACAACATTGACATTGATTTAATAATTTGCATGAACATTTGAGATTAGTTTGTACGGTGTGTAAACATTTAGGTTGTTTATATTTGTGTGTGTGTGTTCTAGTCTAAGTTTAATTAGATTAATTAACAAGAGGACAATGAGAATAACAGTTTGATAATCAAAGAAAAATGATATGATTAGGACTGTACACAATTATGATTGATAAATCTTTTTGTTAGTGTATGCAACCAGGAAACCGGTAGAAATTCAATGACGACTTTATCTCCTTCTTTTTTGGAAAGGGTGTCCTAGGCTATGCTTATACTAATCCCTTGGCAAATTATGATTGTTAGACAGCAGTCCTAATTAAACCTCAGTGGCCATAATTGTTGTGTACGTCTGGATTCGAACCTCGGGCAGATGAGACATTCCACCACATCCCCCATAGCCTTAACCTGTATGCCACAAGCTTTGTGGTTGACGAATTTATCTTTCTAAGAAGACATGTATGGTTTGACTTTTAAGGTCAATTAAACAAGCTGCTTTTTTTATTCAAAAACGGATATCAGATACTATAGTTTCTGTGAAAAACTTGCCAAGCACATTTGGATGTATAACAAATGTCATTGTCATCGAAAATGTTGGTATTTAACTTCTCAAAATTTATAATAATTAAGTAGTCAAAAAAGTAACTTCTTTAACCTCAAAAGTTAAATTCATGAACAGAGATGTGGGAGTGTATGATTTTTCGTATCTCTGTGCAATTTCTTGATCCTTATGATGATATAGTTGATTTCGTTCACGATAAAGAAAGAGAGAATTAAGATGTTCAAATTAAGACATTGTTTTTAACGAAATTAAAAGGTAACAAAAACCCATGGAATGATTTTTGTTTCTAGTAGCTTTAATGAATCTTGATGCACAAGAGTTGTCTTTTATTGTTGGTTCATAAATCTTGATACATGGTTGAGATTCATTCATTATGTAATGGACGATAAAGATAAACTTGTAAAAGTCAGAATTATTCACCTCACAGTGAAAACAAAGAGAAATATTGTAAAAAAAATTAATGTCGGTTGTGTGTCCTCTACCTTCGACTCTTATAATAACTCTAGTGATCAACAACTTACTGACTTATGATTCATTTTTAAATCATCAAGAATATACATACACACACACACACACACACACATATATATATAGGCCGATAATCAAATGAAAACCAAAAATATGTTACAAACCCTTGAGAACCGATATAAAAATATTTTTTACATGATTTTTTTTTTCATCAAAACATATGATTTAAGATATTGTTTCACCTATATTTTTGTTCACCTTGTGAAATGATTGCACGTGAAATTTGATTTTTGATTCACCTAGTGAAATGAAAAATACAGGTAAAAAATATTCATGTGGTCATATATCAAGTTTCTTTAAAAACATATCCTTAAAAAATTATATAAAAAGTTAATTTTTATGTCATATTGGTAAAATAGACACATAATCATTTACAAACACAATAAACCAGTTTTCATATATTGTTTTACATATGAAACAAAATTTGGGTGAAAATACAATATTCATACAAATTTATTTAATATGTGTAACGTTCATTACTGTTTTGTATTTAGAAAAAACAATCATAAACGTTTCACATATAAAACAATATTGTATTTTCACATATGTTTATATACTACAGTCGTACTCGCGCGATGCAGCGAGATACATATGATTTTAAGGGAGTTAAAGTGGTTAGAGATAAGTTTTGAAAGTTAATAAATAACATTAAATATAGTACATAAAACTTTAATGATTGTTTTTAAAAGATTTTAAGTACTTAACATTAAATAACGGTACATTAACATTTAATAATTGTTTTTAATAATTTTTTATATGTGCTTTATAATATAGTATAGAAGTTTAATAATAATGTAATTTATTTTAGATTTTAATAATATAATTTTTTTAAATAAACATTAAATATTTTGTTAGATTTTCTTAATTATATTTTAGATTTTTTATATTTAAAATTTGATTTTTATTTATTTTTTAATTATGTAAGGGAGTGATTTTAGGGGATTAAAATGAGGAGTGATTTTAGGGAAGTTAAAGTGGTTAGAGATAACGATTGAAAGTTAATAAATAACATTAAATGTAGTATATAAAGATTTAATGGTTGTTTTTAAAATATTTTAAGTAATTAACATTAAATAACGATACATTATACTTTAGAAATTATTTTAAATTTTTTTTTATCCGTGCTTTATAATATAGTATAGATAAAACAACAATTAAAAACTTGTTTGCAAATTAATTTCAATTACTGGATTTATAAAAATAAAAAGTTTTTAGAAAAATAATAATAAATTATATATAATGTTGTCATTAGTGGTAGTTGAGTGGATGGAATTTGGGGAACCAAACAATGAGTGGACAAAAAAATATTTGTAGGGTCCAAAAATTCCCACTTGTGAATAATAATATTAAATGGTGGGGTGAGGCTACAAAAAGCATCCAAAACAAAAATATGTGGCTCTCAAATTCTTGTGAGTAATGTATTTTTCTTGAAATATATAATATCTATTATGTGATAAATATAATAAATAAAGTTATAAATACTAGATCATTAATTTTGGATGTTAAACGTTTGGAAATGTGTGTATCCATATATATATATATATATATATATATATATATATATATGTTAAGGGGAAAACCTAAAAAAAAAACGGAAAAACTAAGGAAACACTCCGGTAGTCCTTCATCTAGATGGTACGCACTTGTGTATACAAGTAATTTGTAACATGTACACGTGTATATGCACAACTGCATAATGCACACGTGCATAAAAACCAAAAAACAACTTAATTTACTTGTATGCACAAATGCATAACGTATAGATCAAGGGCTACCAGAGTGTTCCTCAGTTTTTCATTTTTTTGAGGTTTTCACTCTCTCTCTCTCTCTCTCTCTCTCTCTCTCTCTCTCTATATATATATATATATATATATATATATATAAATTTCTCTAGTTATCTTTCGAAAATTCTAAATACTAGTTGGTCGTACTCTTTTCTAATCTCTAAACCTAATATCATTTGAATTCATCCTCAAATCGATTGAATATATATTATTTTTGCATTTTAACTATACATGAACCCGACCGATCTCAATCCAAAATCCGACCAACCCGAAGCAATTTTTATCTAAAACTTAAAGTTCGTGGCTTGCATATCCGAAATTCGACTGGATTTTTGGTTTGCTCACTTGAACCCGCATGACCCGTCCGATGCACACCCCTATATGTATCCCACGTTCCGTAAATACCTGGGACATTGAGGAATATCTAGAAAGACGTTTTAGCAATAATTTTGATTCTCTCTGTTTGTAGAAAAGACGGATCGTAAAGAATTGATCTTTCATTAGTTGTTGAGACTCTTTTTCTTGATTTTAAAATTGCTTTGAAATTACTAAATTGTATATTGTTTTCACAATAACTCTAATTTCAGGGGGGGGGGGGGGGTTGGGGTCTAAAAACGATTATTTGACAACATTAATTTTACTACTATCCTGCTAATTTTGATTTTTTAAATGGATATTAGTTAAATATTTAAAAATAAATTTTAACAAGAATAAAATAGATAAATCTTTACATATAAACTAAAACAAGAGTTACGATATTTAATTTAAATCATTTAAAAAAGATATTATCGTATTTAATTTAATACATAAAATAAAATATATTTTACAAAATTGTTTATTTGTTGGATCACAATAATTGTTTATTTAGATGATTGATAAATATTTGACAAAGTACCAATAATTGTACTACAATTTCATATATTTTTTAAAGAATTGGTTAAATTATATTTTTGGTCATTGTAATTGGCACTCACTATTAACTTTGTTTTATACTTTAAACTAATTCTAACTTTAGTTTTAAAAAAAATTAGTTAATTTAAGGGTATTTTGGTCTTTTTACTTTTTTTTTTTAAAATTAGATTATAGAGTAATTTGTGATTTTACTCCATGTAGTTTGTCAATAGTTTCACTTTGCAATTTAATTTAATTTTTTAGTCCCATTTTGCAATTTAATTTTTAAGTTACTTTTTGTAAATTACAAATTTTATTTATTTTCTTTTACTTCCCTTTTTGAATTTTCATTTATATATTATTATCATATTAATTAATTAATAATGTTTTTAACTAAATTACATTTAAAAGATATGCATCTTGTTTTACAAATTACGTTATTAAAAAAGTTTCGTCAATACCTTTGAAACGAGTTCTTTGAATATTTTTAAGTGTATATTCATTGATGCATTTTGTCATTATTCAATTATTCATTGATGAATTATGAATATACCCTTATTCATAAAACAAAAAACGAAGTTAACTACTTTTCTCAATTTATGTACATATGTTCACATTTACTGAACATATATACGAAGGAGTTATATAAAGATGGAGAGGAGATTGAAAATATATGTATATGAAGAGGGTATGTGACGGTATAATTGTCTGATATGCATATTAATAAGAACTTAACAATCATATTAAATCTAGGAAAATAAAAGAATATCAGGTTCATCAGGTTGAGTTGGGTTCAAATGACCGTAACCCAAATCCAACCCAATACCTACAGTTTGAAGATTTGATTTTACAACTAAATTAGACATCTGATTACTTCAGATTAATTATTTCATGTTAGGTTGGATTGGGTTGTTCAGGTTTTTGAGCATTTCTATCAATTAGGTTTACGTTCCAAACGTTACCTTTGAAAAAAGAATTACTCAAAAATAATTATATTACTCCCTCCGTCCCAAATTAAGTGTCCACATTACTATTTTAGTTTGTTTCAAAATAAATGTCTACTTTTAAAAGTAAGTTTCCAATTTCCTATTTTACCCTTAATTATAAGGTGGAGAAAGTTTATCTTTCTATTTTCAAGGGTAAAAGTGTCTTTTGGTTATTTAAAAGTGTAATGATTATACATTCATAAAACTGTGTATCATTTTCATTGTGGACATTATTTTAGGACGAAGAGAGTATAAAAAGTTATGTATCCACACAATTAATGTTGGTATCCCAACAATTAATGTTGGTATCCCATCTGCCAAAAGGCACAATTTGCACACAAATACACACATCCACACACTTTGGACACACACACACATACACATCCCATTGTTGGGTCACCATCCCTCTAAAGTAAGGACATCTCATCAAATGCATTATATTTACCTGAAAATGTATGTATCATTGTAACCCAACATGATATATCTCGATTCTGAAGCTAAAAATGAGGATCCTTAATACTGATTTACGATTTATTTTGTTCTTTTTATCTCTGTCAATTTTATTTTATGGTTTTAGGTGGTTTTAAAACAGTTAAAGACTGTTTGGTTGGTTATCAGTTTTGTGGAGTGGTATATTGTATTGTTAGGACACAACGTCTATCTTATATTTGAATGTGTTTATCAGTTGGTTTTATTGAGTTTAAATATAAAGTATTTTAAAAGCTACATTTATGTAGTAATAAGCCTTTTTTTTGGGAAATGTGTCATAAGCAATGCTTAGACTAATCCTTTGACAAATTATGACTGTAAGACATCAGTCACGATTAAACCTCAGTGACCACAATTGTTGTGTACGTCTGGATTCGAACACTAGACATATGAGATATTCCACCACATCCTCAGGACCTTAACTTGTACGCCACAACCCTTTTTAACATGAATTTTAAGAGATTTAAAAAAGAGAAGGGTTAATGATTAATAATATAGTAAATATTATGAATATGTTCACATGTGAATATATTTGTGATTAAAAATTTAAAAACCCAGTTAAAATAATTGAAAAAAAAAATATCGATATGAGTATCAACTTAAAGCAGCGTACAAGTTTTAATGCATGTTGTACAAATCATTTAAAATCGAAATTCTACAGTTGTAAAACAAAAAATTTGTACATCATGCGTTAAAAGTTGTACTTGTACCTTATGCATTAACAATTGTAGATCATTGATTAAAAGTTGTAAATAATAAGTAATTTGTATCACTAATGATATAAAATAATTAGCCAGATAAAAAATAAAATAAAAAATTACTTACAAAGTAATTACACTGGTTCGGTTTTTTGCCGTTTTGGATTGATTTTCGACCTTCATAACATGGCAAGGAAGTTTCCGACATTTTGACACCGAAAAAATAACAGAATGTTTCAACTTCAACAGTTTTACACTTACAACAGTTGTGTACTTGTGTTCCATCATCATTAACCATTAAAACTCAAATTTAAGCATCGATATGCTACTGCAAGCTGTAGCCTTTCAATTTTCCAACAATGATACACAGATGTAGCACAAAGCGAATCATATTTAAAAGTATTACCACTGTTAAGCGTAATAAGCATTTCCACATTACAATAAACAAGTTTGTTGGCGCCAACTAGCATGGCTGTCAGTATCCCAATAGCCCCTGGTTCCGAACACCTAGAAAAACTTATATCAGTATGTCGATTGCGTTCATCCAAAATCAAAATCTCGAACTCTAAAACGCCATCTTAATAAGTTCTAACAATTTGTATATCGTGCATTAAAAGTTGTACATTTTTTATAAAAAAAATAAAATTGATAGAAATAGTAACATGGTGTGTGCAAATATCCATGTATAGTTTAGCTTTGATTTCCCCTTTGAAGCACTACAAATTTTCTTAGTTGTCTTTCTCTGTCATTGGATAAGGTTATATTCTCAACAACCAATCACAATTCACCACATTTCACCAATCAAAGTCCAGCCTTTTTCAGAGCTTCCCAGATGATGATTATCCATTGATATTATCAATTTTACATTTTCACACACATACACATATGTGTGTGTGTGTTTTTCTATGTACATACAATTAGGTTCAAGATTTGGATCGGATTCGTTTGGTTTGGTTTTATTTCAACCGTATTTAAGTACGATAGAAATCACTTGTCTTAAATTCCACGTCCTATTAATTTTGTCTTGTCAATGAAATTAAGACATATCAGACTTTTATTTATTTTAAATTTATTGGATCTGTGTTCACTGATTACAATAGGACATGAAAAATTTGGAACATGGTATTTTTATCAATTCAAGTATGAGTCCTTCTCTGGTTGATAATTAGAAGAATACGTGGACTTGGATAAAAGATTTTTACGGTTCATTCCCATTGTGAAAAAAACGGGGTTTACGTTACATTTGAGAGTGCCTCTACTGTTTCGGTCCCCACACCATTATGGTTACGTAAAACGCAGTGTCCTAAGTCAGGAGGTGTGGGGTCGGATTTGAACTTGATGTTTTGCTGTGAAAACTTCATCCCCTTTACATTGAGATAATTCAGCAGATACTAGGTTGTTTATTATTTTATACTATAGCCTTCTTTTTCAGGGTTTTTTTAATAACAAAAATGATGGTTTAAAATACTTGATCCAATTTCATAATCCTAGAGCCAATGTATTATATGTTCTCCTTAGCTGAAGAAGAGCTCTTTAGACAGATCTTTTGCATCTTATAGACAATGTACTTATTGTTTGTTGGATGATTGATTACTGATATTGTGGAAAAAAAAAGTTGTGGTGCAGTTAGATATCAACATCTCGATGCTATTAAGTCCTATTGTTTTTGTACGATTTTGATGTCTATAGAATCACTGTTGACAAAGACGTTACAATCAATACCTAGTCCAAATCTTCGAGAATGAGGATGTTATGTTCAAGGTCGAGAGCAGTATGACAATAGCTTGTACATCATGTAATAAATGTTTATCTTTATTAGTAATTGTGGAATCTAACACATATGATTCAGTTAATTTGTGAGGTTCATTAAAAAGCTCTCTCCAAATTCCTTAAGCAAATTTCAGGTGTGTTAACTGATATACATGACTCTTACAGAGCAGATAACACATAATATAATATAATACAAACTCTACACAAAAATTCAAAGCAAATTATATCATCACATAGTATATCTATCCCTTACTATGATGGGGTCGTTCAGATGCAAATCAAAAATTTCTTTTGTTTTAAAAGACGGAAAATATTGTTTTCAAAAAAGAAAAATGGGATTTAAAAATTGTATGTTTGAGATAAGAAACAAAGGATTTAGCCAACAAAAAACACATGTCTAATTTAGTTTTTTCCTTTTCAAGTTTACAAACAAAAAGATTTCTTGATTCTTGATTTTCTTGGCTTCTTTATTCATCTTAAAAAGATGGCAAAATTTGTTGGCTTTTTAGGCCTCTTTTTTCCAAGAACTATTTCAAGAAAAATTCCAACTAGACCCAACACTTCTTTCCCCATAGTTGGGCAAAAAATGAGTCATGATGCTTCTTTTCCCACATTCTCTCTCTATATATACATATACATATATATATATATATGTATAGATTGTGCTTCAACTTTCTTGCATACAGAAAAAGTTGACACCTTTCAGTTTCATATCATGTATTCATTCTTGTGAAGAGTGACTGAGATTCTCTTCCAATTTTTTTCCCTTTAATTATTTAGGTTATGTTTGTCAAACTAGCTGATAAGTTAACTTTTTAAAATGTTATATGAGTTACTTTTCAATAAGCTAGCTTATAAGCTAATTTATGGTCAACCAAACATGTAAAAAAAAAAAACTAGTTTTTTTTTTTTTGCTAAACAATGCCTTATTCTTTTTGAGTCTGGGTTTTAAGGATAAAATATTGGGTAATTAATTAAAATACCCATTTTTCACTTATGGTTTGACCTATTAGTCATTTCTCTCTGAGTTTTTACTAAAATAGTCCTAGGTCAGCAACACTCTTAGTTACTTCTCTCCAAGTTTTACCAAAATAGCCCTAAGTCCGCAATATATAGGTATGTAATTGTGGTCCTAACTCAAAAACACCAAAAAAATATGAATCAGATCGATTTTTCTTAAAAAAAAAACTGACTCAGATCTGCAATTGCGGACCTAGGTCCGCAATATACAAAAAAAAAAATCGGTCAGATAAAAAAAAAAATCGGTCAGATTCCTATTTTTTGTTGTTTTTGAGAATTGCGGACCTAGTTTTTACGGACCTGTGACTATTTTGGTAAAACTCGAAGAGAAGTGGCTAAGAGGTAAAACTACTAGTAAAAAATGGTTATTTTAATTAATTTTTCTAAAATCTTTTTGATTACCTAAACTCTTGTTAATTGTTACTCCTTCCGTCCCAAATTAAGTGTCTACATGTCTATTTTAGTTTATCCTAAAATAAGTGTCCATTTTCAAAATTAAATTTTCATTTTCTGATTCTGCCCTTAATAGAAAGTCTTTATAATTATCAAGCGTAAAATTGTAATTTAATTATTTAAAAAGTGTAATGATTATACATCCTAAAAGTAGGTGTCATTTTCATTATGGACATTTATTTGGAACGAAAGGAGTATATCGGATAAAAACCACTTGTTCCATAGTCTTACGTCCTATTCATGCCTACCAATCACATGAATACACATCATCAAAGAGAACATGTTAACTTAAATAAAATAAATTTAAAATATATAAAAAGTTTGATTTGTCTTCATTTCATTAGTTTGATAGGGATGAGACAGGTGATTTTGGGACAACAGATTTTTATCCGTACATGTTTGTCAACACATTTTTAAGTAATTCAATAAATGATATCGAACAAAGCATGGTACTATAATGAACTTTTCTACATGCTATATAAACTCTACAAATTTCACACACACATACACATGTTGTAAGAGTCTACATCAGCTATACTTGGATCAATTATCCTCTATATATGTTAGAACATGTATTCTCTAGTGAGCTCTATATAATCTTACATGGTATTGGAGCCAAGGTCTATCTGTTTAAGACTCGACACTCTAGGCCAATCTGTACTTGCTTGGCCTCCTCTCGAAACTTTTGGGACAGTAAGTGCTCGTCTAGCCTCCATTGGGAAGGTTGTGTAAGAGTCAACATCGGCTAGACTTGTACCACTTCTTCTTTATATATATATTGGAATCTTCATTCTTTCCTCAATGACTCTTTTGAGAAGTATCTAATGAGGTTCCACATATTCTTACGCACGTCAAATCCACCGTCTCGCCTTTTACATTTCCAAGACTGATTTAACCCCCAAAAGAAAAGTGATTCAAAATGAACTCCCTTTTCATATGTTATTTGAACTCCTTTATTTATATTTTCAAAGCTTTGATTTAACCCAAAAGAAAGACACCCGATTAGAATTGTAAGGCTCTGAACTTTGAGAATTCTTTGTAAGGTTAGCTCAACTGACAATAAGGTTTAGGCCTTTAAGGATTCTCCTCAGATGTCACATGTTCGAGTCTTGCAAAACCACTAACAGAACCCTTGAAATTAGTCAAGGTACGCATAAACTGATCTAAACACCCACTATTAACAAAAGATTAGAATTGTAAGATGGTTTTTTGTCTATACTCCACATTTCATTTTCCCAAAAACCCATTTTTCAGTCTCTTGAAAGAAGTGCTTTTTCTTTTGGCCTCTTGGAATTTTGCAAAACCACAGAAAATAAAAAGAGAGGGTAGCTTCACTTTCTCTACTTCTATTAACCCTTTTTAGTTCATTGGCTTCTTGTGTCAAGTGCTTTTACCAATTGAGAAAAACTTTGTGAAAAGCTCTCATCTTTTGGAGCTTATTGAAAAAGACACTGGGAAAACAAGGTATATTCCTTCTTCTGTTCTTATTTTCATTCAGCCACACACACACACACTGAAATCACACACAAAACCACAAATCTTTAGTTGAAAAAGATCCATTTTTCTTGAAAAAAACACAAATTGGTATGTGGGTTTGTTGCTAATTTCATTTGGGTGTGTTGAAATCTTGTTAAAGATTGAAAAAAGCAAAATGGCAGATTGGTATGGGAAGAGCTTAATGGAAGATCAAGATTTTCAAGAAGAAGATGTGTGGGGTGTTGTGAAGGAAAGAGAAGAGTCAAACCAAAAAGTCAACAACAAACCCCATAAGATCAAGAAAAGACCATCATCATCATCATCATCATCATCATCAACATCATCATGGATGTGTCATGATGGTGCAAGAACCATACCAAGGTGTAATGAGGGTAGGGTGTCACATGATCAACAACAAAGATCATCAGCCCCAATGGGTATCCCTGATAGGGAGATAAAAAAAGGTCCAAATGATGGATGTCATGATGATGGTCATGATGATGATGATGATGGTATGATGGTGCCACCACATGAATACATTGCTAGAAGGCTAGCTAGGAGTCACGTTACTTCTTCTATGTGTGAAGGTGTTGGGAGGACACTCAAAGGAAGAGACCTTAGCAAATTGAGGAATGCCATTTTGACAAAAACTGGTTTTTTAGAATAGTCTTCCAATAGACACCCATCATCATCATCATAACCATCATCATCATCATGACTACCACCATCATCAAGAACCATGTTTTGGTTTTCTTTTTGGCTACCCTTTTGGAAATTAGCAAGAGTTAAACTAAGGTCGTGTTCGAACACGAGACCTTGTTTTGATAAATTAGATATATAATGTAAGCGGGAGTATCGAATAGTTTTGTAATGAAAGTTTGAGGATTTAATTTCATCGAATGCTAATGGCATTTGTATAATATAACTTCGTTTTAGATCTATGTTGATATATATGTCATTTTTGCTTACATCGAAGGCTGCTTACAATTGTGAGGTTAGCTTAACCGACAATAACACTTGGGTCTTTGGGGATTTTCATTGAACGCCACTAAGGATTTTTCTGACCGTTCTCTAGGAGTCTCTAGGACTCCTGGAATTAGTTGAGGTGCACGCAAACTGACCTTGACATCCACGGTTAAGAAAAAAAAGACTGACAATTGGCGATGAACTTAATCTTTCAATGATCTTGGCATGTTAACGTTATGGTTTTATAAACCATAATGTTAACGTGACAATACCGGGGGTGATTGACCCCTAATTATAAGCCAAAATATATATGTTAGACAAAGAAGACCTTTTTTATCTTTACCAAAATTTTGGTATTTTTGAATAATTATATTATGATATAAATAAAAATGGTAAAAAAAATAAAAATAGTTGTAGACATTTGATTTATGTTTATGGTTGTTCTTTGATGGTTTTGCTTGTACATTTGTACATTTTATGTCGTCATTGTCCACTTAGTATTCTTGGAACTTGTCCCATGCAATTATATAAAATAATGATCATGTGTATATAGAGAGAGTGTGTCCTATTCAAACGAGTAAAAGAGAATAAGAAAACAGTCGAAACACATTTGATTTTATACTAAAATCACATATGATCCACGCGACCTAAGGTCGCGGGTCAAGTCGTCCGTATACTTTTACGTTGACTGTTAGTGTAAAACCATATGTGATTTTACACATGATTTGGCCGTTTTCGTATTCTCTTATTTAGTTATTGTTCTCGTGTAAAACCACATGATCCTTCATCATATATATAAGGTCATGTTAAGGGGAAACCCGTAAAAAAATTGAAAAACCGATGAACACATTAAACCATTCATCTGTATGGTATGCACTCAACTTTACAAAAACTTGATTTTTGGAAGGAAACAAAAAAAAGATCGAGCCTATGTATAACCGGTACCAAACCAAGTCGGACCTACAATTTTCATAAAATGGTCCTAACCGATCCCAAATTAGACCGAACCCAATTTAACATCTTTAATATAAGCACCAATGAGCCCAACCCCTTCATCTTACGGATCGACCCAATTCAACAAAACTAAAGGTGGATTCCATTTTTTTTTTAATAATTAGAAAATGTAAAACTCAAATTTAAATATATCATTAATTTAATTACAATTTAAAAAAATAATAATAAAATTTAAAATATATCATTAATTTAAATACAATTTTAATAAAATAATAAAATTCTAGAAAGATGGTTAGAACAACATTTTTCTTGAAATAAAAATATCATCCCTTATCTTAATGGAAATGCAACAAAATATAATCAAAAATTGGAGCGAAACAAATTACACACACACAATCATCCGATCCAATTTAAATCGACCGACCATAATCGGATATCCAATTGTATTTGGATCGATCGGTTCTTGGATGACAGTCCAGAATCCAATAAAACTGAACCGATCCAATCCAATGGTTATCCAATTATCATCGAGTTAATAACTATTATAATTATTAACATCTTACGAAATTGTTTTCTAGTTCATATTTATATGTAGTGTAATAAATTAAGTAAATATATAAATACCTGGTTGAAATGGTAAATTAAATGGTTGAGAATTGACTCAAAATATTGGATGAAACAAATCAGGTCCAATAGATAACCAATAATAATATCCAATAACCGATCCAATCTAATCATCCATTTGATTTGATTATATCATATGACAAAATCTAACATGCAATGGACGATTGGATTGGATCGAATCGAATTCACCTTAATCCACTGGATTTCAACTGATGAACACCCTTACATGTTTCGCACATGTGCATGTCGGACAAATATCTTCTATCTATCTATAGACTAGCATCATGTCCGTGCAATACACCGGGTGAGCAAGGTGTAAAATTTTATCGTAAATGAAAAATTAAAAGCCCTCGAGCATGTAACTCCGTTGGTAAATGAGTTGACTGTTGAAAAACTTTGTTAATCATCCAAACAAAGAAATAGATATGTAGAAATGAAGGAAAGACAAACATATGAAAGAAACCAGTAACAAATACACACTCAAACAAGTCAAACAAAAACGAAAAAGAAGACAAAACCTGATACAGAAACACCTCAAAGAAATCAAGAAGGACGGTAATAACAAATATACACTCAAGCAAGTCAAACAAAAACGAAAAAGAAGACAAAACCTGATACAGTTGTTTGAAAAAATGCGCTACTCGAGCGATCTTTTCGATTTCATCCTCATCTTCTCCATTCAAAATTCATGTTTAAATAAGGATATAAATAGGGGGGAGATGGCGTGTTTAGAGATAGAGATACATGAAAATGATGATAACAATGGTTTTGAATTTTGATTTGAACGGGTTGGAGGGATTTAGGGATAGGAAGAAAGTTGAACTGATTTAAGGATAAGGTTGAACATGTTTAAGGATATGCATTGATAGTGTGCTTTAGTAAGTGGTACCATAGGCAATAGCAAGTTGTAAACTTGAAATTTAAGTAAATTAATATAGATATTGGATGGTTTTTAGAGAGTTTTTAAAGAGTTTTGAATCAATGTTTTATAATATAGTATAATATTGGATGGTTTTTAGAGAGTGATAATGTTTTTTTTTTTAAATTTGTTTAATTTAGGCTTAATAATATAATATTTTATATATAAAAAAAATAAATAAGTAGTTTGTTAAAATTCATTAATTATCTTATATATTTTAAATTTTTTATATTTAAATTGAGATGTTTATCCTGTTTTGATTATGTTTATCACAATTCAAATTTCATAATTTTAGGGTTTGGGGATTAGAGATAAGGATTTTAGGGGATAAAGATGTATTTTATTAATTAGGGTTAAAATCATTTAAAAGTAGTACATATTGCTTCATTAGTTGTTTTTTAAGAGATTTTAAATAGATTAGCATTAAATAATAGTACATA
Source organism: Arctium lappa (assembly GCA_023525745.1). Classification (NCBI taxonomy): domain Eukaryota; kingdom Viridiplantae; phylum Streptophyta; class Magnoliopsida; order Asterales; family Asteraceae; genus Arctium; species Arctium lappa. Next base: position 2,003,006 of record CM042059.1, on the reverse strand, counting down.
ATGCTTAATGGGTTGTTTTTAAGAGATTTTTATGTCTCTTTTATAATATAGTATAGATATATATACACCATGAGGAAGGTTCAAACGAGAACGCTAACTACTCCCTCCGTCCCAAATTAAGTGTCCACATTACTATTTTACCTTGTCCCAAAATAAATGTCCACTTTCAAAAGTACGTTTCCAATTTCTCATTTTACCCTTAATTATGAGGTGGATAAAGTTTCTCTTTCTATTATCAAGGGTAAAAGTATCATTTGGTTATTTAAAAAGTGTAATAATTGTACATTCCTAAAACTGTGTCATTTTCATTGTGGACATTTATTTTGGGACGGAGGGAGCATTTAAGAAAACAAAAAAAAAAAGCAAAAAACAACATCGTGTACAAAATCATATGTGATTTTGCACTACCCTAAAAATTCGGACGCAGGGGATGTCAACCGCGACTCACAGGTCACGCGCATAGTCGTGTGAATCATATATAATTACTCGGTTGTTTTCGTGTTTTCTTAAATAGATGTTGTTTTCGTTTGAGCCCATATCTATATACCATACAGATAAATATTTATTAAAACATTTTTCATTTTTTCACGGTTTTGTTCGTTAGAAAATAATATCAAAAATAGCTTTCTTGTAGAATTGGGAAATCCCAAAACTTGCGTATTCCCTTTCGTGTAGGAATCAAAATCCGCCTTCCCTCATCTTTTCTTCTATCCAATTTCAATCTCTCCTTTTAAAATAAACCCTAAATAAGTTGGATTCTACCCAATTTCTCCAATCATTCTCTCCATCTTTTCTTGATTTTGACAGGTAAACACTTCGATTTGAATTTCTTTTTGTTTTGCGTTCTTATTTAGGTTTAATCGAAGCAACTCCTTCACGTTTAATTCGTCTAATTTCCCCCCAAAATTATCGGTTCGTTGGTTGATCGTATCATAAAGATTCAACCCTAATTGTGGGGGTTTTGTTGTGAATCTGGTTTTTGTTGTAATGTTGTTCAAATGCTTGAAATTTGCAGAAAGCAATCAGGGTGCAGCCATGGTTAAATGTTCCTTCAAGCTTGATCATCCTTTGGGTATTGTGCAATTGGTTTTTATCTCTGTTTTTTATTGTGTTATTTTTTATGTTTTTATTCTGCTATGAGGAGTTAAATCTTTGGTTAATTGGTAAATTATGCATGTTAAATCTTGATTATTTGAGCAAAGTTTGATCATTGGCAACCCCGATCGGACCCCAATTGGAACCTGCCCCCTAGGATTCACATGTGAATGAAACCCATCCTCTAGGATTCACATGTGAATGGAACCCGCCCCCTAGGAACCACATGTGAATGGAACCCGCCCCCTAGGAACCACATGTGAATGGAACCCGCCCCCTAGGAACCACTTGTGAATGGAACCCGCCCCCTAGGAACCACGTGTGAATGGAACCCGCCCCCTAGGAACCACGTGTGAATGGAACCCGCCCCCTAGGAACCACGTGTGAATGGAACCTGCCCCCTAGGAAGCACGTGTGAATGGAACCCGCCCCCTAGGAACCACATTTGGATGTGGAAACCGCCCCCTATGAACCGCGTGTGAATGGAACCCGCCCCCTGGGAACCGCATGTGAACGGACCCTGCCGCCTAAGAACCGCATGTGAATGGACCCCCCCCTAGGAACCACATGTGAGGAGGCATTCCAGAGCTGACTCAATAGCTGAGGCTAGCTGAGCGGTTCAAGCCCGTCTACCGCATGATTCGATTAGAGCGCGTTTTATCTATAGATGCAGGATCGCTATTCGGATTGTTGTGAAACTACAATAATAATTTGGATTTTTTATTCTTATTCATGTTTACCGTTGCTAGTAGAGCATGTCATCGACATATAAGAACAATTAGAGTGTTAACTCGTCGTTACATTTATTGTAGTATACGTAGCTATCGTAGGTGCACCTTGTAGACTTGTATGCGGTCATGATTGTATCAGGTTTCTTATACCATTGCCTTGGAGACTGTTTGAGGCCATACAGGGATTTCTTCAATTTGCATACGTAGTTTTCTGTACTGAAAACTATAAACACTTCCGGTTGTTGCATGAAAATGTCTTCAACAAGCTCCCGTTCAAAAATGTGTTCATACATCTTATTGCTCAAACTCAAAATCATTAGTTGCAACTATCCCTAGTAATGCACATATAGAAGTATGACCCTGGTTGTTAGTAGTTTAATGAGACTCACAACTTATCTGGTCAGCTATACATTGTTTGGTAGTGGCTTAATGATATAGAAAATGGCTTATTCAGTATGCTTCTAAGGGGAAGTTTTATGTAGAAAGCCAAGTTTTTTTCCAATTAAAAAACACGCTCCTTCCCTTTATTGAACCCCCCCCCCCCCCACACACACACACACCTAAAACCTTCCCAATCTATACAGACAATTTAATCCACACACAGACAAATTAACAGACAGCAATCGAGCTTTATACCTTGATCTCTTTTCTTGATCAACGATCCTATCGCATATTTTTAGGTCTAACACAATCTTGAACGTTAGAAAACGTAATCTTGCTCTCATTTCTTACGAAATTTCGTTCGTTTTTGTTTACACAGAAAAGCGGCTGGCTGAATCCTCTCGCATCAGAGAGAAGTATCCCGATAGAGTACCGGTAAAAGACATTCCGTTTCTTTACTATCAATGTTTGCGATATCATCCGTCTCGTGGTGATAAACCGTCTCTTACATCAAGTTCCGGTTTCAGGTGATTGTCGAGAGAGCGGAAAAAACCGACATTCCCGACATAGACAAAAAGAAGTATGTCAAGATTTACCATTGTTTCTCTGTTTGTATGAAAGTTAATCATGTATGTTCTTGCATTGCAGATATCTCGTACCGGCTGATTTGACCGTTGGTCAGTTCGTTTATGTGGTTCGTAAGAGGATCAAGCTTAGCCCCGAGAAGGCTATATTCGTTTTCGTCAAGAACATGCTACCACCAACCGGTGAGAGCTAAATTTTATTTTCGAGTATCTCGTTATTATGCAATATGTTATCACAACCAGGTGGTTTCACTGAAACAACCGCTCTATTTTTTGGGTAGAGGTCAGATCTGCGTACATCTTATTCTCTGTGGACCCCACCTTCAGGTGGGATATACCGGGTTTGTTTGGTTTTGTCTGTTATCATGCAAAATGTTCATGTTTAGAATGTATTCAAGCTAAGTATAGTCGGAGCTTGCTTACAAACCAAAACGAGCGCGGTATATCCCACCTGGAGGTGGGGTCCGCTGAGGGTAAAATGTACGCAGACCAAACCGAACGAGCACTGTGTATCTCTCCCACCGTGGTGAACCAGGGCATTGTCTTTGAGGTTGTGATAATCTTTCTTCACGATAAATTCTTAATTCCGGTTGCTTTCTGATTGTTAACAGCGGCGTTGATGTCGGCAATTTACGAGGAAAACAAGGACGAAGACGGGTTCCTCTACATGAGCTATAGCGGCGAAAACACATTTGGGTTTCAAGAAATGCAGTAATGATCGATGTTACGAATGAAAATTTCTAAATGTAAATTCTTCGTCTTTAAACATAGTTACATGAATTCAAATACACGATTATAATGTGTTAGATTCGATTGTTTTACGGTCTGATTCACGTGTGTGTCGACAACTGCTAACCATCTGATGCACCATTTATCGGTATTTACAAACACCGATAAATACCGAATTTGAACCACGTTAGTGTCTGCCCTCTTAAATTTTGTTTTTGTTTCGGGCCGCTATCCCTTGGGCCCCGCCATATGGCGCCATCCAATGATCTTGTGTTGGGTGAGCATCGGGAGCGGGTACCCGTCTTTGGAACTGGAACCGCTTTGGAACTGTCGGTTCTCGTTTTTTTGGAACCAATAACCACTGGGTACTTAGAACCGAAACCGTATCCTTTATTTTTTTAATAAAATTTATTTATTTATTTATAAAAATTTAATAAACTATCTTTTAGGGGAAACACCATTAATAATATTTATTAGCATCAACTAATTTTTATGACGTGAAGTGCTTTGGAAACACTTGTTTTGGAAGTATTGTTTGTAATATTTATTTGTTTTGTAAGCATCTTTTGTAGTATTTATTAGTTTCTAATTTCTATCGTATTAGTTTTCACGTTTGTAGTATTTATTAGTTTCTAATTTCTATCGTATTAGATTTCACGTTTGTAGTATTTATTTCTTTACGTTGGGACTTTGTAATATATTAATATTTATTTTTTTTAAATATGAATGAGAAAAAAAAGTAGACAGTAGATACCCGGTACTGGAACCGACGGTTCCGCAACCGGTCCCAAATATAAAGAACCAGTGTTCTGGTTCCTTCATTACTGGAACCGCCGGTTCCGGTTTCGGTTCCAGTTCCGAAAATTGTAGCTGCCTTTGCTAACCTAAACTTCTAATTGGCGTAAACAAATGTGTACTCCACACCTTCTGGCACATATTATAGCTGAACTAGTGACCTCATATTTTCTTGTGAATCTAATTACATAAAACAACTGATTCATTTTCAGTATCGAACTATCGATTTCCATTATTATTGATGTTAAATCATCAAAAGAACATGACAAAATTGGGCCGAAATTCTTGATCTTCATGAATTCTGACTCAAAAAAGGGGTTCATTTAACAACACCCGCGAAAGATTATATGCCCACTTTATCAACCATCGAAAAGCATTCACACAAACCATCTCTTAATACAACGAAGCTCTACACATAGACGTTATATGCCGAAAATCGGCACATAACTTTATTCTTAACGATCGCATCATCCTAAATTACACGATTACCATACCATAAAGACGTTTTAACGAAATCACTCTTTCTTGTGAAGTTCTTTCAGAAAGTCTTCGTTATCAACGAGAACCTACGATCAAACAACAAACGAAAGATTACGTATTTTATTGTAGTTTCAAAGATATTGAAACGTTAAATAACGTAACGCCATGTTTGGCAACCTTTAGCTCACAGTTTAGAACATCTTCAATACTTAAGATATAATTTTTCTAAATCAGATTATGAAAAATCAAAATCTTCAAAAGTACACACAACTCCAGCTACTCTATTTTAGCACTTCCAACGTTAACTATATCATTAAAATATTTTATAACGTCATCACCCCAATACACTTAAAAAAACTTTATAAAAAATTATAATATATTCAATCTTATTGACGTGAAAAAAACACAATCACATACCGTTTTCCAACCATCGGGATCTAGGAACGCGGTGATTTTGGTATTGATCCCCGGAAGTGGTCCGGCCTGCCTCGTTATCTTTCCGCCAAGCTTTTGAACAACATGGTTCACTACTTCGGCACTTTTATACACATCGGTGGTACTAATTGCAACCTATAAAACACCCTCGTTCAAAATCATAAACCCCAAAACACGATAAATCAATGCAAAAAAAAAACGGAATAAAAAACGGAACGAATACATGGAACTTAAAAGTACAAATATTCACCTGTGCATATGCATTTCCTTTGGTGTACTCAGTTACACCATAATTGTAAGTGAGCTCCAAAACAGTTGTTTCCTTTTCTTCAGCATACCCCATCATTGCCAAAGTGTACTGTGTTCCAAAGAATGCTTGGGTAACATAAAGTAGATCGGGTTGAAAAAGACCCCGATCGGGCTTTTCCATGCTTTTTCTAGTCGGGCTTTTTTGGGCCGGGATTAGGTCCGGGAGGGGGTAGGGGTGTAAACGAGTCGAGCTTTTAATGAGCTACTCGAGGTTAATAAATCTCGAGCTCAAGTTGATCTCGAACACAAAATAGAACTCGTTTAACTTAACGAGTCGAGCTTCATAAAAGCAATGTTCGACTTGGCTCGTTGAAAGCTCGATTAAATTTTTCGAGTCGAGTTGAGCCAAGCATATACTTTTTCGAGCCAAACATGCTCATATGTTCATAAATAATACAATAAAAATATATAAATTATAAACCTTGAGCCAATAAACGAGTTAATCGATTGCGAGTTTGCACCCGTAAACGAGCATTGAGCTCGATAACTCAAAAAATATTCGAGTTCGAGCTCGAGCCTTACATTGAAAAAGTTATTTGTATAATTTTTTTGAGTTGAGCTCGAATAACCTACTACTCGACTCAGCTCGTTTACACCCCCTAGGTCCGGGCCCTCCCCCAAAATTTCGGCCTGATCGGGCTTTGAGGCCTGGTCCGGACTGGGCTTTGGACTCACTAGGCCCGGGCTTTTTCAGGTCAGCCTGGGGCGGGTTTCGGGCTTGGGCTTTTTTGTGCATTTCTAAAACATAAAGTGATATGGGGAAACTGCAAAAGATCAAGACTTTTACCTTTTGTTCTGGTCTATCAATTTTCCTACATAGTTTCATCCCCAATGCCTGTAAAAAATTGGCCCAACAAGATATCAACTTTATATGATAAACCAAACCAAATGAAACCAATATATCCACACAAAGATAGGGACTCTTTATTTGTGTGTGTGTGAGTTGGGGGGGAGGGGGGGTAAGAGACCTCGCCTCTACCCTAAAGGGCACGTTTGGTACGCAGACATGACTGGACGGGACCAGACAGACGAGAGTGAGGTAGGCAAATGAAAGAATTGTGCAAGGTTTTAGGGTTTTAATTTCACATGGGTAGTTCAGTAATTTGTCAATCTTGTCACATGTCCAAGATTTTTTGTTCCACCTATTTTGGTGGGTTCCACTGAGGTCCTGTCTTGTCCCATCTAACGCCGCACCAAACATGAGACAACAAGTTTTTGTTTTGTTCTGTGTATCAAACGCACCCTAAAGTTTGAATTTTTTTAACCTACTCAAGAAAATATCAAAGATGCCCTCTAAATATAGGTGGGGCAATAACAGGGTGCTTTTTTTAACCTACTCAAGAAAATATCAAAGATACCCTCTAAATATAGGTTGGGCAATAACATTAACAGGGTGCTTCAAAGAAATATTTGCTATCATTTGTTGTTTCCCACAAATCAAGTCCTAATTCGATTAGATTCGTCACTAATTAAACGAGTAAAAACTCTACCTTTTCGTAGAACTTGATGGAGCGATCAAGATCACCAACACGAAGCATCACTTGACATAACGGTTCAGGAGTCGAACCCCTTTCGATGAGTTCAAAAAGGTAACCATCGGGATCTTTAGCAAAAGCAATTACACTCGATCCACCTTTAACCGGACCTGGTTCCCTTGTGATGGTTCCACCTTTAGCCTTGACGGTTTCCGCAAGTTTGTAGACCTGCCAAAAAAGAACGCAACTTAGCACTAAAAATATCAACCAATTCGACATCATATCAAGTAACATTACATAGCACATACATCCGCGGTAGCAATTGCAAAATGCCCAAATCCGGTTCCTATGTCATACTTATCCACTCCGTAATCTGCGCATTAACGTAAACCAACCACAAATAAGCACGATATGTCGATATTTATTACAAGCATAAACCAAACCAAACCAAACCAAACGAACTCGGTATATCCCACTTGAAAGTAGGATCTGGGATCGAGAGGTTGTTTCCGTGAAGAACCTTGTGCACGAAGCAAAGGTGTGTGCAAGCAGACAATAAGGGTTTGTTTGTTAGCCGCTTAATGAGCTTAATGGGACTCATGGCTTATTCGATCAGCTATACATGACTGTTTGGTAGTGGCTTAATGATATAGATAGTGGCTTATTCAGTAAGGTTCTAGGGGGAGCTTTATGTAGAAAGCCAAGTTTTTTTTCCAAAGCTACCCCTCCCAATTAAACAACACGCTCCTTTCATCTATGAAAAAAACCTCCTAAACAAAAACCTTCCCATTCTATACAGACAGATTAATCCGCACAGACAATTCAATGGTGGGCAAGGGACAATGTAATCGAGTAAAACATGATATTTAGCACAAGAATCATGAACCCAAAATACGAAAACAATTAGCTTGAAATATTTAGGAACATACTATACGTAAGCTCCACCGCGAAGTTTGATTCCTCAGGGCCAAATCCAAGAAACGCATTCGAGTATTTTTCCTCGGGTATGTCCCTTTGCCTCAGTAATTTCATCCCAAAGGCTTCGGTGTAAAACCTGATACAAACAAATAAAACACTAAACCTTGAGGGCTTGGGTTCCTCCCCCTATAGGTCGCCAATTTGAGTCTCCTTAGGGCCTCTGGGATTAGTTGAGGTGCGCGCAAGATGGCACAGACACCCACGGTTACCCCAAAAAGAACACTAATATGGTAATAACGGGTTGAACGATCTAACGATTTGAGATGGGTAAAACGTACCTAATGCTGCGTTCAAGATCACCGACACGGTAGACCGCATGTAAGAAACGGCGCTTATCTTTCTTTGGGAATTCCAACAACTCCGCACTTGGGACATTGGATGCAGCCTCAGCCATGCCTGAAAACGTTCGGTTGCTACTCTGCTCATAAATACACACTCGGATCAGAAGATTGAAAAAGGGAAATGCATGCTAAGTGCTCATTAAATTGCATCGTATAAGTTGCACTTTCAAAAGGTTTACTACTCCCTCTGTCCTAAAATAAGTGTCCGCATTTCTATTTTAGGGCTTGTTTGTTAACAACATAACTGCTTATTCGGTCAGATATACATGATTGTTTGGTAGTGGCTTAATGATATAGAAAGTGGCTTATTCGGTAAGCTTCTAAGGGGAGAGCTTTATTCAGAAAGCCAAGTTTTTTTTTCCAAATATGCTCCTCCCAATTAAAAAAAACACACTCCTTCCATTTACGAAAAAAACATCCCAAACAAAAACCTCCTAATCTATATAGACAGATTAATCCATACAGTCAGTTTTATCCATTCAGGACTTAATGGAAAACCAGCCAAACAACCCCTTTCCAGTTATACCCTTAATTATGAGATGGAGAAATTCATTAATCCCTCTATTATTAAGGGTACAATTGTCGTTTAGTTAATTAAAAAATGTACTAATTACATTATACACATGATCTTTTAAACATGAATCTTACAGAAAAACTTCATTCTAGTTTCATGGTGTGCTCATTTCCTGTAAAATCGATCATTACATTCGAATAAGACAGAAAACATACCCAACAAAATCGAAATAAAGTTCAGTTTTTTTTAAAGCAAAAACGATCTTTTTGTTGATCAACAAGTAACCCGAAAACCGACAATGTGATTAACATACACGGCAATCAACAATTCAACACAATTTATGCAGAATTAAATAGAAACCATGAATTGGGACTTAAACATTGATAGCTATGCAAACCACTAAAGATTTGACTTCTGTTCAAAGATAATTTCATAACAAAATCATATGAAAAAGCGTACAAATAACGATAAAGACTCAAAAAAACAGAAGATCAGCATAAGTTTCATGATGAATTGTTCAATTGCCAAAGTGGGTATACCATTTAGTTTGTGCAAGATTTGATCTTTTTGAAGTATATGATCGTAAACCCTAATTTTTTGCAGAAACTAGAGCAGATGTATATGATTGTAAACCCAAATTTTTGCAGAAATTAAAGCAGACGTATATGATTGTAAACCCTAATTTTAGCAGAAACTATAGCAGATACCAAAATTGGGTTCCGATTCACCAATCAACTAAGAACCCTAAACAAAAAATCAAGAATTTCAAGGTGGGTACGCCTTTATTTGTGCAAAATTTATCGTTTTGGTGCATATGATAATAAACCCTGATTTGTAAAGAAGATACCAAAAGGGGTTTCAATTTATCAATCGACTAAGAACCCTAAACCCTAAAAAATAAGAGAAATGTGAGAAATTAAGGAGATTTTAGTGGAATTAAGCAACACCCAACAAAATTCTTGAAAAAAGTAGCTGATTAAAGTTGAGTTTAGATCATAGAAACGAATATAATATCAAGATTGATTGTTGTTGTCAGGAAAAGAGAGAATGCTTACAGAGAGATGTTCAGTGGAGTGAGCAAAAGATGGATGTTTTCCTTGCCCTTTTCTAAACTCCATTTTCATTTGTTTTGAATATTTTTTTTTTATTTTTTTGAGTAAACTACTATTTTCGTCCCTGTGGTTGTTGTTTATAACTATTTTCGGTCCTAATCTTTAAAATTTGCTTTTTTGATTCTTGTGGTTTGCATTCCTTTCGTTTTTAGTCCAATATTAGTTTTAGGGACGAAAATGGAAGAGAATTGCAAATCACAATAATCAAAAAAACAACTTTTAAAGTCAGGGACGAAAATTGTTATAAACAACAAACCACAAGGACGAAAATCGTAGTTTACTCTAAGGGGGCGTTTGGTTGGGGGTATTGAGGGGTAAGGAATGAGAATGATAATGAAAACTATTGTTTGGTTTGATACAATATAATGGGCACATTACCCCAAACCCATTAATTTCCATTCCTGACCAAATTGGGGGGAATGGAAATTTTATTCCTGCTCAATCATCTTTTCTCATGCGTTCCTTCATTTGTCGATGTTGAATGTAAAATATTTTTTATTTTCATGTTGGATGTCACATATTTGTATTAAAAATATTATATAAAACATTTTTTTATTAATTATATTGGTTTAACCAAACAGCATCAATGCAATGCCCATTCCTATTCTCATTCTCCATCATTCTCATTTTCATTTTCATTCTCATTCCTTATAATGAACCAAATGCACCCTAATTTTTTTGGGGAGTGCTATTTACACCAAAATTATGTCAAAACTAGGTCAATTCATATGTTGGGAATGTAATTAATGCATTGGGAATGTAAAAGGCAGATGTTGATGTTGATATGTATGAGGAGAAAATTAATTATGATGGTGTACTTAATAAAGTTATGGGTGCAATTAGTCTCCCCCAATTTTTTTAATCAACGGAGAAATAAAATAATCATATACATTTCTTTAGAGCATCTTCAACGATTCCTCCAGGATGGATAAGTAAAATGTCAAAATCTTTTAAAAAAAACACTTTCATTTTTAATAGATTGTCTATTTTGAAGATTACATAATTAATTATATTATTAAAATATTTAATACAACTCATAAAATATTATTTTTCTCTTCTAAACATTTAATTTAAAACAATTTTATTGGTAGAATGAATAAAAAACCATTTCTCTCATATGTAATCATTTTTAGAGATATCTCCAAATTTGGAGATTTTCATTATCTCTCATACTTTCTCCATTTTGGAGAAAAGTTTTGGGAAATTTGGAGCAAAAAAATCCCAAAATCTCTATTTTGGAGAAACTGTTGGAGATTTTTTTTGGAAGGCATAGCGGCATCGAACCAACGAACGACTACCACGAACACACGCACACACACCTCCCCGGCGGTATCGGGCATCCACGGGCAGCCCACTAATCCGCCGCTGTCTCGGCCCAGCTTACGCTGAACCTAGAGCCCAACCACAGTCTAAGACTGGGTTGGGGGCAGCCCAGTCAAAGACTGGACCAGTCCAAACCCCGGGTACTCCTCATGCCCTCAAATTGACTCCCCTTGGATTCGAACACGGGTAGATTGGGATACTATCCACAATCCCCCCCCCAGGATGTTACCGCCCTTGAGGAAATTAACTGAGCTAGACATGATTTGTGAGAAACTGTTGGAGATGCTTTTATCTTCAATACCTTTTTAAAATGGAGAATTAAAAGTTAAAATTTTTTAAAAAAATTATGTAATTCTCTATAGTTTCTTCATTTTGATGATTAGAATATATTAGATATTCAATACCTTTTATAAAATATTAATTTCTTTCCCATGTATATTTAACTTCAAATATTCATATTGATAGAAAAATTAAAATAAAATAAGAGTTTTTATTTCATAAATAATCAGTTTTTGAGAGTTCTTAGAGCATCTCCAACAGATTCTCCAAAATTTATCTAAAATGGAGATTCAAAAATCAAAATCTCCAAAAAAAAATTACATCCATCACCAACAGCTTCCGCATTTTGGAGATTAAATCATTAATAATATTACTAAAATATTTCATATATTTAATAAAATATTATTTCTCTCTCCTAAATATTTTATTTCAAGTTTTCTCATTGGTGGGATACAATAAAAAATCATTTATCTCTCATGGTAAATATTTTTGGAGATATCTCCAAATTTGGAGAAATGTACACCCTCTCTCCTATTTTTTTCATTTTGGAGAAAGGTTTAGAGAATCTGTTGGAGCAAAAAAATGCCAAAAATCCCTATTTTCTCTATTTTGGAGAAGCTGTTGGAGATGCTGCTAGAATTTCACTCTCTCTCTCTCTCTCTCTCTCTCATACTTTCTCATTTTGGGAATTTGATAGAACAAAAATCCCAAAATATCCATTTTAAAGAATATGTTGGAGATGCTTTAATTATAAAAACTTAACAATAAAAACATTGTGAATTAATAGTGTTAGATTAAATTTGGTGCTTTATTATTTACAACATCCTTTTCATGTAGAAAATGAAGAGTATGCTATAAAATTACCAACAAATTCCTTAAAAAAAGTGAAGATTTAAATAAATTATTACAACATATCTTCATCATCACTCGACATGCTTGTTTCAGTTGTATAAGCACGTAATAACCACATTTCATAACACCATTTAAACAATGCATTTTTCACAACACAAATCTGAAGACAAACAACATGAATCGGTAGTAAAAATACATATATTTGACGTGTACCTAGTTTTGAAAACAACTTGATCTCACCTTTGTCCATTTTTTGTAAAACATTGTTTATAAGCTAGTTTTTTTTCCTGGTACATGTTTGGATGACTATAAACTACCTTATAAGATAGCTTATTGAAAAGCTACTCATAGTAGCATTTTGAAAAGCTAGCTTATCAGCTATTTTGCCAAACATAACCTAAGTCTGGTTTAAGAACAACTTGCATACACACCTCATCACCTATATAATTCACATACAATCCTCATATTAATACAACCAATCTCAAGAAGATTTTAAGCAACTTTCTCATCATTTTATATTATCAAGAACCATATAGACATTGAGGTTCACCACTTGGGTTGTGGCGCACTAGTAAGTCTCAAAAGGATAGTGAAAACTGAAAATCTCATATTTTTCAGGTTTGAATCCAGATATTGCCAAAGCCCTTTATGGTCTTGGAGCTGTGTACAGGTCGTTCGTGTTCACCTAGAAGGTTAGTCGGTAGGCATAAACTGACCTGAAATGTGAAAACCCACTGTTAATAATAATAATAAACATTCCAAATGGACTAATCTTTTCAACTACACACTATTATTGAAATCATCGCCTTAAAACATGTTTATTGAACTTTCAAAAACATGTTTAGATAGTTAAATTACTTATTTGCCTGCTGACACGATAGGTGTTATAACTGTATTTATTGTAAACGACACAATATTCTATTTTACTTTAATTAAATGTCATTTTCAATACTGAACTGATAACCATACAATATTCGTAAGCAACCACACAATAAAATTCATATGATTTTTTTAAATGACACAATTATAGGCCATGTTATTCTAAAAGCAACACCAGTTTCATATTCGTTTGAGGAATGAACCAATTTGATTTCATTTCATGATTTATAACCGAGTGGAAGCAACAACCATATGATTAAACCGAACCTTGTAAACGTGCATATCTCAAAATTTGATCTTTTCCTATCTTATCCTCACGAAAACAATAAAAAAAAAGACAGAACGAGTACCTATAAACGACGTACATAAACTGCAAGCAAAAATCGTCAAATGAACATAAATGACGGTTTAATGAGTAGTAAGTAAAAACATATTTGATTCTCATAAAATAATAAAAACTAATTTACAAGCTATATAAATATTATTATTTTTTAATAAAATAAAAACAAGAGTGATTACATCCACATGTTTTATATAATCCATATGTGGCTTCTTGTCTCTTTCTATTTCTTTAAATTTAAATTGGTCCAAAGAACAATTTATTAGATGACGAAATTAGTGGCCACGGTATCAACTTTCATCAAGAAGAATATTCGGGGCAACATGGAAATAAAGAATATATATATATATATATATATATATATATATAGGGTCAGGTTTAGGGAAAAATCTCAAAAAAACGGAAAACTGAGGAACATCGGGGTGGGTTCAAACGAGAACATAGTGTATTTAAAAGAATAAATGGACGATTCTCAGCCAATCATTTTTTAAATTAATTTCAAAAATAATAGTAGTCAAAATTAAGAGTAAAAGGGCAATAAAGTCATATTATGTTATGGATATATTAGGATAGTATTAACTTCCAAAAAACAGAGATTATAATATTTAATTTAAATAAAAAAAAATCTCTTCCTAATTTATCTCACATCTCAATCTCTCCCTATTTTTTCTGAAAATAAATTCAAAATTCGTTTATCATGGTAAGCACAAGTGATTCGCTGATATAATGAATTCAAATTTGGTTTATCATGTTAATCACAAGTGATCGGCTGCTATAAAATTCAAAATTCGTTTATCATGGTAATCATAAGTGATTCCCTGCTATAATGAATTCAAAATTGGTTTATCATGTTAATCACAAGTGATCTGCTGGTATAATGAATTCAAAGTTCGTTTATCATGGTGTAATCACAAGTGATCCCTGGTATAATGTTTATCATGGTGTAATCACAAGTGATCCCTGGTATAATGAATTCTAAATTGGTTTATCAAGGTAATCACAAGTAATCTACTGGTATTATCATTGTAAATTTAATGCACCTGAAAGAAGACAAACTAAAATAAGTAATTACCATCAATGTACAATACAACATCATAGGTGATCTTGTTAGTAATAACCATATGAAATCTGGAAGACATGAAATGTCAATTCTTCATTCAACTTAAATATATGATTATAGAATGAACAAAACACAACTAAAACCATTTGAACCATAGATGATTCTGGATTGAAAAAAAACACACTTAAACATTTTTTAGATCTTAGATCTGATTTTCTGACCGGATCTGTTACATGCAGATCGGAACAACGGTGATGCGTTTAGAGTGGAGAAGAGATCGTTCCTGAAGGGGATCGATGTGAACATGATACCGCCTACGGCAGCCGAGGCGGAGGAGGAGACCGGCGGCAAACGCCGGAACAATGGTGATGCCGGTGATAATGCTTCTTCTGTTGACGATGGCGGTGGAGGTGGCTGTCGGAGGTTGCATTTACAAGAATATTTCACTGGAGAAGAAGGATTCATGACTAATTTTTCTTCAATAACCCGCTGCCGTCTTCGATTTTCCGGCGACTTTGCGAACTTCGCCGTATTCGATCCCCTTCAGGAACGATCTACGGAAAACTCCGGCCAACGGCGAATATCCGACAGTACAAACCTAATTACGTCGGATCTATCGAGCACTTCCTCCCTCACGTCGGCGTGATTGTTTTGTGATTAAATGGAGAGAGAGAGAGAGAGAGAGAGAGAGAGAGAGAGAGAGATAGAGATAGATAGAGATAGAGATAGAGATAGAGATAGAGAGAGAGATAGAGCTACTAATTAGGAAGTAAGTTATATTTAGTAGTTGAAATTATCCTAAAATAATCAGGAGTAAAAAACACCAAAATACCCTTTTATAAATTTCTTTATTTAAAAAATTAATTATTTTTTTAATAATTATGATTGGTCCAGAATTGTCCCTTTATTCCTTTAAATCGTTACCATTCTCGTATGAACCTATCTCTCTCTCTCTATATATATATATAGGGTTGGGTTCCGGTGGGAAGTTGAGTTAACGGTGAGAAACGTGAGAAGTGACTATCAACCGTTGGATGATAAATTGACGCATATTAGGATTAGATGCACCGCGATACACCAGATCAACTCCCTTCTAAGTCGCAATTCATGGGAGGGTTTGAGATTAATAGAGATCAACGGTTCAGATCCACTTCTCACGCTTCTCACCGATAACTTAACTTCTCACACGATGATTCGCCTATATATATATATATATATATATATATATATATATATATATAGGGTGCGTTTTTTTTGCAACCCAAATAATTTGTACAAACTATGCAAGCCAATCTTAGTCGTTCATCAATTCTAATGAATATATGATTTTATTATGTTTCCTAATTTAAAATCATGATTATAATGAATAAACTTAACATTTTTCATATATATCACAATCATTATTAATGAATCATAATTATTATCCATAAATATATCTATTGTTTCCTAATATAGTGGTTTGCATAGTTTGTACAAATTGTTTGGGTTGCAAAAGAAACGTACCCTATATATATATATATATATATATATATATATATATATATATATATATAGAGAGAGAGAGAGAGAGAGAGAGAGAGGATCATTCAAAAGAGAACTGGTTAATTTGTGATAACTATAAGATCCAATCTCATTTACATAAAGTAATAATCAATGGCTTAAAAAATAATTTATAAAATCCCAAAAATAACGAGTAGTCAATTAATATGGAATATTGAATAAGGGTATAAATGTCATTACACATTATGATTCATGATCATCTATTTTTGGCGCACTCAAATAATCAAGCAATCGAATCAATACCATCTACCGATCAGTTCATCGAAATCAAGAAATTTCACCCAAATCTTCTTCTAACCATATTCATCGTATAGAACAGGAACGAAGTTTGAAGTTAGAGGAAACCCTAGAAATCGCTACATCAGGACGAAAACTCGTGAAGCATAATATAGGGACATGAAGGTGAAGGTATTAAAGGTTTCTTCTTCTTGATTTCACAATGAATACACTGTGCTTATGATTTCTCGTATGGATGTGAATCAGGAAGAAAAATTTACAGGTTTAGAACCAAGAAAGGTTCAGTTTCTCCAACAAACCAGATGAACTCATCGATGTTGACGATGGTAGTGACCGATATTGTAGGGTACAATGTGGTACAAAGTTTGGTAATATGTGGTACAATGTCAAAAATCATATGATTTGGTACCTTGTTGTAACACCCTCAAATATGGAAATAGCAACTCAATTAAAATTTTCTAAATACACCAATAAATGATTCATCTACGAACGTAATGTGAGAATTTACCTCGATACACACATTCATCCTATACATACAATCTATGAGAAGGACAGGTGGTACTAAAATCCAATAACAATTACTATCTCCAACCTGCGGAAGACTTCTTCAATAACTTACTCTTGCGTAAAGTTAAGGCTCAACTCTTCATGAGGCTACTAGAGTCCGAACCCCCAACTGGAACCTGATGCACATGCCGACAAATAAAAAGGTTAGGCTTAACGCCTAGTGAACTCAATAGTTTTAACATGAATGAATATATCATTAGAAGAAAGGAATTCAGTTTTAAGGGAAGATCCTTCGAAATATTATACTTCAAAATGGAAACGACACATTTACCCATAATATACACTTTTAAAGACAATGCTCCCAAACATGCATTTCTTATAAAACAATGCAACCCGTAACTCACCCGAAACGGGGTCATAGTTCGACACTCACATTTGTAAAATTGTAAATAATACTTCTTATTCCGAAAACACCCAAACTCGGGTGGGACATAATACTCAACCCTTAATTAACGGAAAATAATCCATATATATATGATACACCATTAAAACATGGAACTGAAACATAATACTCACGCGACCATAAAATGGAATGAAATCCAAATATTAAAGCATGGACCATTAAATATCCAAAATACCGCGGGCCGACAACGGGGGATACCCGTATCCGTTGAGAGCGGAGGAACACAAAAGTATGTCACTCAAACAACGTTAATCGCATGACACCTCACAACATCTCAGTCCAAGTGTCCTTACGACTTCTTTACCAAGTGTCACCCCAAGTCAGTTGACCTTGATGGATCATTCCGAAGAACGCCATCCCGAAGGCCCGACACACTTAAAGACTACCTCCCAGGCATTACTTCAAGCGGCGGAGGTCCTAGCGCTCACTCCCCGATAGCACTACAGACTCAACCCTCCTAGCGATCACTTGTAAAGTTTCCGGTCATACAACATAGGTACCGAAGTTCAACCCCGCAATACCCAATTGACCATCCAAAACGGACTGACTCACGTGCCTATGGATCCATTACACACTGTCTAACGTTACCGGACTACACACGAATGACCAAAGCACTCAAGCCTGTAACCAAACTCAATACGCAACATCGCGCATTAGTACGTACGTCATAATCGGACTCTACATTGAGCCATATAAAACCGGACAAGTGTCCTCAAGACTCTTTTAAGCCAACACCGAGCTACAATGCTCAAAATCCATGTGACCAATAATTATCGATCCCCCGAATAATGAAATGTCCTTAAAACAACGTTTATGAAAACACATATCCCAAAGATGAGATTAACCCAAAACTCAACACATAATGGACCAAAGGTTTTCCAAAGGGTTTATGAATGCAAATACACCAAGATGCATATAACATGAAATATATTTCATTTGTACCAAAATCACCAACATGTATAAGTCATGAAATGGACTCTACTTGTACAAAATCCCCAAAATGCATAAACCATGATATTACTAATCAAGATGTCCAAATCCCAAATATGAGCATTTTATGCAACTAAAATAAACCAAGTTTATCCAATATGAAAACTCATTAAAATACTCACACTTTGACAAATACCAAGTAACATACATGTTTACTTCAAAATACTTCAAACTTATCAACAGTTAACCATTTCATGTAAAACACTTTAAAATAACCATTTTGGCATGTACACCGTTTTCACAAATCAACTTGAACTCACCTTGCTATATTTAGGCTAAATCTATATTTCACCCAACGAGCTCTTTTGACGGCCATTTGAAACCTCAAGCCGAAATCTTCCAAAACCTAGATCCACAAGGTTCCACCATAAATATACATAAACAACCACAAATAATCGTTTCCCAAACCATATACAAGAATACCTCAACTAATACCGAAACCCTAACTTCCATAACCGAAGAGAATAGAAGATTACCTTAATCCAAGCTTGAACCCACCAACCAAAACACTTCTAGTTCACCAAAACGAACCATAAACTTCAAATCTTCAAATGGTGAAAGGGTTAGATGAAATCCTTAAGAACTTGGTGAGGAAGATGAAGATGAAGGTTTTGTGGTTCAAGATCTCAACTAGCTAAGTGATGATGAAGTATGAGGGTTGAGGAGGAAAACCCTCCAAATAGGTAGAGGTTCGACATTTGAGGTTTGGGAGAGAAGAGGGAAGAACATTTAGGGTTTGGGTTGAGAGAAATGAGGTTAAATGGCTGAAAATCGGGTTTTTTAGCTCAACAGGGCGCTCTGCGGGTTATGCCGCGACCTTAAGTCGCGGCATAAGCCGCCCGCTTCCCCGAATACTCACATCCAGTGAGTTACGCGACTTGTGCCGCGAGCCAAAGTCGCGTGCCAAGTCGCGGTAGTCCCAAAACTTCGGTTTTCTCGTGTTATTCGAACCAGATTTGATTCCCGATGATTCCAAAGTAAAACTTGCCTGAATTTCGATACCTTTACGTCCCACGAGTCAACCGACTCCCAAAATAACACCTCGGAAAATTCCCCAAATTTACGGGTGTTACACTTGTGTTTCATATTGTGGGGTACAATGTGGTAAACCAATATTGTGGTTACCCAAGAACTCCTATACAGTAAAACACAAACTGGATGTGATACATACCGTGATACCACTATTTACCCATTGTGATACAATGTGATCCACTATCTAAAACCCATAAACACTGTCTAATATGATCCATTGTGATCTACCTAAATCTAAAAAAAAATGAAAACCATAGAATTCTTAGACAAGATGGTTTTGTGGTGCACTGTCGAGGTCTTTCCCAATATCTGGGCTTTAGTGCATCATCGATATCGTGTTGTGGTGCATTGTTGACATATGTGCGACGTTGTGGTGCTACATCGATGGGGGTAGGGTTGGTCGCTGAAGCCGATATCGGTAAGGGAACCATAGACAGTATAGAAGATGGAGGAGGCCATCAAAGACGGTAAAGAGGGTGGAGAAGGTCGATGAAACCGCTGAAAAGGGGTGGGGGGGAAGGTTGCCGGAGTTAATGGTGCTGTATCAAAGTAGGGATATGGATGAGAAGATTAAAGAAATTATCATGGCATGATAAAATTAAGGAAATCATCATGGCATCGGTTAGGGATATGGATCAAATAAAATAAATGATTTGTTGAGTTGATAAATATATAAAATTACTACTTTACCCTTTATTTATTAAACATTTCTATGTATTAGGGTTTCACTATCAGTGATCAAACTGAGTCTGTTCAGTTATCGTTGATAGTTCTAATGTAAACAGTAACGTAATCCCTGAAGACAAGTCTCACGTCAACATATGTTCATAGCTGAATCGAAGACGAAGCCACTGAACAAAGAGAAGTCTACTAGTGACCTGATGCGGATATCAGTGAAGCAAAGACAACTCTACTTATATGCGAAGGAACATGAGGAAAAGCTTCAGCGATAGCTGAACCTCTTTATATCTCTGAAGAAAGAGATATTCAGCGATCAATCGATCACAAAGCTCATGCCTCAAGTTTCCTTTTGTCTTACCTTGCACAACCAGTACGATGTGTCAGAACGAACATATCTCTGCCACAAATCGTACAACAACTTTGTCAACTACACTGTCCATGATAAGGTCGAAAGCATGTCTCCCAAAAGTTAGACTACCAAAGCCAATCACTGAATGACACGTGTAAAGTACCCTACCATGCATTTAATGCATAGGGTATAAATAGAAAGATCACCTCTCCATCTGAGGGGGTGCTCAATCCTTGAACCCCAATAGAAACCTTTGTTTTCTATACTCTCTAAAAACCCCCATTCTCTATATTCTTGTGCAACCATCTTTGTGTTTTTTAAGTTTGTTTAGATTGAGTATGTCTTAATCTTATTCCGCAACAAACTTGTAAATTTTGTTTGATTATTCAATAAACAATTTATTAAACTTTAAATATTGTGTTTGTATTCAACTCCCCCCCCTCCTCTACAAACTTGTTAAGCACCTCCGGGACCAACAAAGAAACATTAATTACATATAATAAGTGACTCATATTAGATCTCATAGTTATCACAAAATACTGAGTTCTCATTTGATTAAGCCCCTATATGTGTGTATAAAAGAAGGTTTAAAACAAAAAATTTATTTAAATAAGAAAATAAAAGAATAAATCTTAGCGAATCATTTATTTAAATAATATCTTAATAAAACTTTTTTTTAAATAACCTAAAAGAACATATGTGTTCTTTATTTCATATGAATTATATATAGAAATTTATTTATTCTTATAAGGATTATTAATTAATTATGATTTTTTAAAAAAATAGTTTTTACGATTTATACATGATTAGTTTTTCATTTAAAATATCTATTTTAAGACTAAACTTCAATTTTAGTCCCTGACGTTTAGTGATTTCTTTGAAATAGGTCCATATGGTTTCATAATTCAAGTTTACATCCCCAGGGTTTGGATTTTGCTCTAAAAATGGTCCCTGACCCCTAACGACGTCAAAATGGTCAGTTAGTGTCAGGGGTATTTTCGTCCAACCATGTTTTTGTCCTTTTTTTGTACTCTTTCTTGTTTCTTCTTTTTATTGTGTAAAATCATAAAACTTAGGGACCAATTTCTAAATTAATTCATTCATTTTCTTCTTCCATCTTCTTCTTCATTCTTCCTTCTTCTTCTTCGTGCAACCATCGCCTCTTCATTCATTCGTCCATCTTCTTCTGCATTCTTTCTTGTTTCTTCTTGTTTATAGGAGAACATATGATTCTTAACATCTTCTAATTTAGCATTTTTCTTGTTTTTATTTAGAATAAGGTTCTGATTTAGAGGCTTTCCTTGTTTTTATTTGAATTTAGATTTAGACTTAGGTTCTTGTGTATGAATCTGATTTGTATGTATCGTAGTTGGCTATGGGTTATGTTTTTGTTCTTGTTCATCTTCACTTCGTCTGAGTTTTGTTCTTGTTTTTATCATGTTGAAATCTGCAAATAAAGGAGATTGTAAACTTATTGTTTGTTTAAATCTGATTATGAACTTGGCTCTTTGAGGTTAATTTCTTTCACTTTTTTCCTCTGGATTAAAGGTTCCCAAATGCAGAAACTCCATATCATCTTCATTAAGCTTAATCACCTCAACTTTAAAGTTTTTCCTTAATTCATCCTACCTTAAGTTGTTATCGATCCCCAATGTTGCATATGCACCAGAAACACAATCAAAACTCCAAAAACAAACAACCACGACAACGAAACATCACCAAACTCAAAACCACACCGAGAAATAAACAAAACCAGATGAAATAACTCAAGTCGTAATCGATTACAAACCCGGTTTTGCCCTAATTTGACAATTACCACAACAAACATAAGGAAGTCGAGAGATATAAGAAATACAATAAACTTAGTTGCAATTGCGTTCAAAACGAGAGGGAAGAATGAGAATACTATTGATTTGATAGCGGAGAACAACTTCACGGATCTGCCATAGAAGCCATGGTGTGTGTTGTGAGTGATTATGGCTAGGGCACAAAGTGAGAGAAGGTAGACGAATGAGAGTGTAGATGATTGGAAAAATTAGGGTTTGTGGCGAGTTTAGAATTAGTTATGATCTTTTGGGAGACCAGCTGGAGGAGGAAGACGATGGAAAAGGAGGAGATGAGTCATCGCGATGGACGGTTGGCAAGAGTGGACCGGGGAAGTGAGCGGTGGTGGAATCGGAGATGGTTATGGATTTCTTGAGGAGAGGATGGCGATATGATACCGGAATGTTAGTGTGTTTGGTATTATCCAGTGAGTCTCCTCCATTGTTTGTTTATATATTGGGATAAAATAGCAAATTAATTGGTTTTTGGTTAGGGAGTGTGATGAATCAATCTGATGAAGATGATGATAATATTTGGGTGTTTTTTTTTCTTCTTTTTTTAAGATGATTTTTGGGGAGGAAGAAAGTATTTGTAATTTAAAATTTGGACCCTAAAGTTTGATTGTATTTACAAATATAAAAAAATTGAAAGAGAATTACAAAAAGAGGACAAAGACATGGTTCGACGAAAATACCCATGGCACTAACGGACCATTTTGATGTCGTTAGGGATCAGGGACCATTTTCAGAGTAAAATCCATACCCTGGGGACGTAAACTTGAATTATGAAACCATAGAGACCTCTTTCAAAGAAATCACTAAACGTCAGGGACTAAAATTGGAGTTTACTTCTATTTTTATGACATTTAAAATAAAGCTGATTTAATTTTTCATTTAAAATATTTATTTATTGAACTATTTTATTTAAGAGTTCTTTTTATATTTTTTTGTCAAATATCACATGTAATATCCATTATTAATCGATGTTTTTTCTATAGAGTGGCTAATTTTCGTCAAAGTATCATATGTGATATTGATCATAATAAAATTTAAGTGGAAAAAATATAGATTATCTACAACATCACATATGATATTTGTAAATTATGATTTACATTTTGAATCATATGTGATTTTGTTTCTCTCTCTCTCTCTCTCTCTCTCTCTATATATATATATATATATATATATATATATAGAAGGAAAATCAAACGAGAACAATAGTTATTTAAAAGAACACGAGAACTAACAAAATCATTAATGATTTTACATTAACGCACAAAAAAGCCACGCGGACTTGAAGTCGCGGCCAAAGTCATTTTTTGTGTGTTAGTGTAAAATCACCAATGATTTTGTTAGTTCTCGTGTTCTTTTAAATATGTATTGTTCTCGTTTGAACCCGACTCTATATATATATTTCTTCAAAGTTTCATTTGAATCATAGTTTTCCACGTTTTAAATCACATGTGATTAGAAAAAAAAATAAAAAAAAATAAATTAATTGTGAATCACATGTAATTTTGACAAAAATTATAATATTTTAAATATTACCTTAAATAAAAAATAAATTCTTTAAGTGAAAATTAAATTAAGCTTATTGTAGATGCATTAAATAGAAAATAAAATTTTTAAACAAAAAATTAAATTATATTAAAATCACAAAAATTGTACAAGAATAACATTAAATAAATGCTTTAAATAACTCTTATATAATTAAAGGACCTTTATGTCCTTATTTATTTATTTTTGGAAAATTTTATTTAAGCCATTTTTAATGAATTATGTGGTCTATACTCATTATCTTATTTTTTTAATTTAGTTAATGTTCTTATATGACCTGATTTTTTTTATTCTCTCTCTCTCACAATATACTCGAATTGGGACGGTGATCCTCCCGGTGAACTGACCGTACTCCAAGCTGACACAAGTGAACAATATATATATATATATATATATATATATATATATATATATATATATATATATTTGGGGGGGGGGGATAAGGTTCAAGAAAATTTGCAAAAAATGAAAAATTGAGCTATACATTAGTAACCATTCACATGTACGATATGCACATATAAATACAAATAATTTGTCAGTATGCACATGTACATACAAGTAATTTGTTCATCATACTTATGTCCATAACATGCACACGTGCACATGAATGAATGATTACTAAAGTGTTTCTTGGTTTTTATTAAAGTGTTTTTTCCTAAACCCCACTATATACATCTATATGTATATAAACTTTGTAAGCTTGATTATAATCAAGCATGATAAAATTCATTAGAAGACCAAATTATTTAGAGCATCTCCAAGCATTGCTAAAATAGAAAATTTAGACTTTTTCTTTACTATTCCTCTCCAACAGCTTTGCTATATGGTTTGCTAAAATAGAAAAAAAATCAAAAAATCTCTAAATATAGAGAATTCTCTCTAATCTCTAAATTGGAGAGATAAAATATTATTTTATTCAATCCAACCAATAAGATTCAATTTTTAAAATTTTATTTTAAGTTTTTTTTAAAGTGTATTAGGATGATAAATTATTAGAATATTATAATAATATAAATAATGATTGATTCTCTAAAATAGAAAAACTGTTAGAGTTAGAAGAAAATGTTTTTAAAGACTTTGATTTTTCATTCTCTATTTTAAAAAAAAAATTAGCAATGCTGTTGGAGATGTTTTTATAAAAAAACCTTACATTTTTTAATATTAACGAATGAAAAAGACCGGTATAAATTATGATGCTATGTACGGATATTCACTCATTTCGCATTTTAAAAAAATATTAATTTATAAAAAATAGATTTTGTGGTTGTGGGAAATTCTGGTTGTTGTTCCGCTAGTTCAATAATTACACCAATAATCCTATAGTTTGTGTTTTATTACAAAATCATCCCTGGTCCTTAACGACTGTTACCATCATCCATTTAAGGCATTGTTTGGCGTACATGTTTGGATGACCATAAACTAGCTTATAAGATAACTTATAAGTTAGCTTATTGAAAAGCTACTCATAGTAGCGTTTTAAAAAGCTAGTTTACCAGCTACCAGCTAGCTTATTAGTTAGTTTGCCAAACATAGCCTAAGTGCATCCATGTGCTAGTTGCTTGATGAGCATTTTAGTCATTTTATTGTATAAGGGGTTGTTTGTTTAAAAAAAATTCTTAATAACTTTTAAGTCTGAATCATATAGACATTTTTACATTTAGACTGCTTGTTCTTTTTTCAGTTTTCAGAACTTCTTAACTCTTAAATATGCTTGAAATAAGAAGTGACGGCCTAACTTCTTAAAACCTCTCAAGACGCCTCTAGACATTACAGAAACATACAGTCTTGTTGATTTAGATTTCAGACTTCAGCACCACCTCTTATTAATCTGAAGTATAATAAGATTTCAAAATTCAGATATAAAATACAAACGACACCTAAGTGTTTGAAGGTTGAGTGGGTTTAAAACTTTTTAAAGAAGTAAAAGAAAGTGTATGATCAAGAACATCAATTCAATAGTCGTATAAATTCGTTCCAAAAATCCTTTCCTAGATGAAGCTGTAACATCTCGGGCAACCACACCAGCCATTGTCGGTTTTGTCCACTTGGACTCAATGTTCTAAAACGCGATTGATATATGAGGTATCCAATCCCTTATAAGGCAATCACAGTTCTACTCTCCAACTGGTGTGTGATGTTACAAACGATTACCATGAACATCAAGAAAGAAGTTTTTTTTAAATACATTTAATTACAAAAAAGTTGTGATACAAAACCAAAAATCAAAATCTTAAGTTCAAAAAACATTATCAAAAATTTAAATCTAAGAAATCATCAGAGCCCTAAAAGCAACTTAGAAACACTAAGGATCTTGCAAACGAGTTCCTCAAAAAGGTATTTCTAAAGTTTGTGAAGTCAACAACGAAACCTGCAAAAGCAATACACCTACATTTATCACAAGAACGAGCAGTTTAACTATTGGTCGAAACAAATATTTTGTTAAAACACAACCTATTTGTAAATATGATTGGAGTTCACACTGCATCAGTAGCGTCTAGGCACCAAAGCTAGCAACAACAACTACTGGTGCATGTAGATCAATTCACCCACTAAACCACGACCCTGGTACTAGTACTTATAAGATTCGAGGGTCTCATATGAAGGGCATTTAACAGTTGTCGCTACTGTTCCTAACATCCATAGGCGATTCCCATACTGAAATGTGAACCAAAAGATTACTGATGTAATTACTGAATTCAAGGGACGAAAACTAGAGTTCCTCGAAACTATATAGACAATTTTCTTAAAAAGAAGAAGAAGAAAGTAGACATAACCAAGATTCGGATTCGATCATGTGATTTGACCAAAATGCCCCTACCTTTCCAAAAAGACAAAAAGGTGAAAGGAAAGATGCATGGATGTTCACATGAAATTACTTTGAAGATTCATTAATTTTTTATTTATTTATTTAAATCAATAATTAATTTCCCCACACAAAACTCTATTTGGGCCTTTCAAGCCTACCAAGTGACGTAAGCCGTTAGCTAAGGTCAAAACTTTGACCCCTCAACCTCCTGCGTGTTTTTTCCGGAGTAAATTACCTTTTCAGTCCCCGTGGTTTGTTAAAATTTGCAGATTTCATCCCTGTGGTTTTAAAATTTCGACTTTCTTCCTATAATTTAATATGAATTTATATTTTCTAAATGAAAGACTAAAATAAAAATGAACTATAAAGGGATGAATAGAACAATCAAGTTTAAATCATAAGGACGGAAATAAAGTGAATTATAGGGAAATTGACTCAAACAACTAAAATACGCATCCAAGTTGGTCTCTTAGCCATCCCTCTTTCCGCTTTTGCATTTTTGTAACTACATCCCCAATGACAACGTCCACAATTGCGAATTTGGTTTAAAAATGTAGATATTTTTCGGGATTTTACACACTTCCGCAATATTGCGGAAGTGCCACGTGTCACCACTAGATCAACCCATGTGGGCTCGACACATAGCACTTTCGCAATATTGCGGAAGTATCATTGTGGAAATAGGTGAAATCCGTAAAAATATCTATATTTTTAACCTAGATCCACAATTGCAGACCTGGTCATTGCGGATGTAGTGACAAAAATGCAAAATCGGAAGAGGGGTGGCTAAGAGATCAATTTGACTTCTTCTTTTTTTGGTTATTTATAGACCTGACAAACGTGTCGTGTCGGTTCAAAGTTAAACGGGTCAGAAAATCTCAATCATAACCCAACCTGTTTAATAAACGGGTCATAAAATCTCAACTCTAACCTGACACGACCCGCCTAACCCATTTAACATTTATAAAACTAAAAATAAAAAATTCACAGAACAGTATAAATCCAAAATTCAAATGAAAACATTAGAAATCCAAATTTTATAGTTCAAACTTATAAGTTATAACCAAATCTAAAACATTAAAAATCTAAAACATTAAAAAGAAAACTTATAATAAACGGGTTATTCGGGTCATTTTTGAGTTGAAATTTTTGACCATGACCTTACCCGTTTAATTTCCGTGTCGTGTCGTGTTAACCGGTTTACTTAAACGGGTTGAAATGTATTATCTAAATCCGTTTATTTAGTGTCGAGTTCGTGTCGTGTCTTTGTCAGGTCTAGTTATTTAAGTCAATTTTCCTAAATTGTAAACCATGGGAATGAAAACTGAAATTTCGAAATCACAGGGACAAAATCTATAAATTTTAACAAATTACAGGGACCAAAAACGTATTTTACTCGTTTTTTCTGTAAGAAAAAACACACACAACACACACAAAATCAAGAAAAACGTCCAGGTTCAATGAACCTCAAAGGCCGCCCCTCACCTTTCATAATCCGTTTTCTTCTCTGTTTATTATATATATACATACATTTCCCCCTTCTTCACCCAAATTCATCATCAATTTCACAGATTTCAATCCAATTCAATCGATTTCGATTAGCTTGATAACCTTCTTCAATGGCGTTGTCTGTTACTTTATCTTCTTCTTCTACTTCAATCGCGTTTTCTTCTTCTAATTCTCGCACAGAACAAGGTGAATTCACTGTTTCTATCGGTTAATTTTTGTGTTTTGTTTCCAATTTGGGTTTTTTTTGTTGATGGATTTGGATTTGTGTTGTAGGTGTTCAGTTGAGTTCGAGTAATTTTCAACCGTCGGATCGGTTTCATCCGTCGCCGGCGGCTTTGAATTTATCGGTGAAACGATCTGTTGCGGTGAAGCGGTTGAATGCTGAATCTAAGAGGAATGATTCAATTGTTCCTTCTGCTGCCACCGTTTTTGCTCCTGGTATATATCTACACTTTTTTTTTCTAGGTTTTTTTATGTTAATTAAGTAATTAGGATTAATTGAGTGAATTTTGCGAACCAATAAGCATAATAATCGTCCTTTTGTCCAAATTAGTATGAGATTTTATACATATAATCACTAAATTTTTGTTGGAATTTTGTAATTTGATATTGATTTTGAAGTTTGAAATTTGCCCTTTTTCATCTCTAATTGATCTTATTTCCTGGAATTAATTATGTTTTTCTAAAGGGGTATTCATGCTTTTTGTGTATTAGTTTAATTCCAGTGGTTGAATGAAATGATTTTGAGGATATATAACTGGTAATTTTAGCTTAGGGAGTATGAATGTAGAATGAACAATGGAAGATGTGTAAATGAACCAAAACTGCCCTTGTAGAATGAACAATGGAGGATGTGTAAATTGACCAAAATGCCCTTGTAGAATGAACAATGGAGGATGTGTGAATTGACCAAAATGCCCTTTGTGATGGTTGATTATATGTTTACAGATGTGGTGGAGAAAGGTGTAGAGATTGAGGACATTGAGAAATTGGCCAAGGATCTTGAGAAAGCTTCTCCACTTGAAATAATGGATAAAGCCCTTGAAAAATATGGGAATGATATTGCTATTGCTTTCAGGTAAGTCCCATGGTACAAGTTGTTTATGCATAGTTTACAAGTATCTAATGCATGTAAGAATGAATCTTTAACATCCCATTTATCATGTTCTTGATTTCCAGTGGTGCTGAGGATGTTGCTTTGATTGAGTATGCCCACCTCACCGGACGTCCGTTCCGGGTGTTCAGCCTCGACACCGGTCGTTTAAACCCCGAAACGTACAAATTCTTCGACACTGTCGAAAAGCACTACGGCATCCACATCGAGTACATGTTCCCGGATGCTGTAGAAGTTCAGGCCTTGGTGAGGACCAAAGGTCTGTTCTCGTTTTACGAAGACGGTCATCAAGAATGCTGCCGTGTGCGAAAGGTTCGACCTTTGAGGCGGGCTTTGAAGGGTTTGCGAGCCTGGATCACGGGTCAAAGGAAAGACCAGTCTCCCGGGACTCGGTCCGAAGTTCCGGTGGTCCAGGTGGATCCGGTTTTCGAAGGGATGGATGGTGGTTCGGGGAGTTTGGTGAAGTGGAACCCTGTGGCTAATGTAGCCGGTAACGATATATGGAACTTCCTCCGGACCATGGACGTGCCGGTTAACTCGTTGCACGCTCAGGGTTACGTGTCGATAGGGTGCGAGCCGTGCACCAGGTCGGTGTTGCCCGGTCAACACGAGCGGGAAGGAAGGTGGTGGTGGGAGGATGCCAAAGCTAAAGAATGTGGGCTGCATAAAGGAAACCTCAAGGAGGAAAACGTTAACGGAAATGGAGCCGTTAACGGAAACGAGAGTTCCGCAAACTCCGATATCTTCGAGAACCAAAACATCGTGACTTTGAGTCGGCCCGGAATCGAAAATTTGGTCAAGATGGAAGACAGGAAAGAGCCATGGATGGTTGTTCTTTATGCACCATGGTGCCCCTTCTGTCAGGTACTTAGATTTTTCCGTCACAAAACGACCAACTTTTTCCGAACTAGCACAAAATAGCCTCTTTTTGCGAATTTTTTTGCAAAATTCGTGCGTATTTTTTGCTATTTTGGAAAAAGTGAGGTGGGTCCCGTTCGAAATTGGCTATTTTTAATGATAATTTAACGTTATACGATGATCGCTTACGGATTTTGTGTGTTGCAGGCAATGGAAGCATCGTATGTTGAATTGGCTGATAAGTTAGCTGGAAGTGGCGTGAAGGTTGGGAAGTTTAGGGCGGATGGCGACCAAAAGGCGTATGCACAACAAGAATTGCAGCTCGGGAGCTTTCCGACAATCCTTTTCTTCCCGAAACACGCATCTCGGCCGATCAAGTACCAGTCTGAGAAGCGAGACGTCGAGTCGTTAATGGGGTTCATTAACGCGCTCAGATGATTTGAGCTCGTTTTTTTTTTGGTGGATGTATAATACTCGTATTGTTGGTTCTTTTTTCGTTGTTGGTAGTCGCGATTTTGGTCAGGTACAAGTTTGGTTCTTGTAGGGGTTCCATCTTTATAAATTAAATGATCAACTTACGTTGATGGGCGTTAATGGACGTGTTTGGCTCGAGTTTGATACTGGTTTAAATGTTTAAACTACTTTTCTAAAGCTCGAGTAGCTCGTAAATAAGCTTGTTTCCGCGGATTTTACATTTGTATAAATTCTCGACTTGATGAGTAATAAGCAAAACAAAACCACTTGGGTTGTGGCGCACTGGTAAAACCTTTGGGGGATATAGTGGAAGATCTCATCTATCCAGGATTCAAATCCAGGCGTTGCCAAAACTCTTGTGGCCATGGAAGTTCACCTGCAATGACTCCAGACCATTCGTGGTCGCCCGGGGATTAGTCGGTGCGCGTAAGCTGGCTCGGAAACCCACGGTTACAAAAAAAACAAACAAACAAAACAATATAAAAAATTATATCATATAGTATGTTAAAAATATTATAAATTAAAATAATAAAAATGTCTTAACGTGACAAAATTGAATATGAAATTCACTAAATAAAATAACTTTTTAACACCATTTGAAAGCCAAATTATCAAATAGGCTAAAAAAGTAAACATCTCAAACATTATAATAAGCCGAATTTATTTACAAAATCTTATTCAATATCTCATTAAGAGCTTGTTACCAGCTTAATGAGTTTAATGAAGCTCACAACTTATTTGGACAACTATACATGATTGTTTACCGGTGATTTAATGATATAGAAAACGGTTTATTCATTAAGTTTCTAAGAGAGAGTTTTATGCAGAAAGGAAAAAAAAATTTCAAACATGTTCCACCCAATCAAAAACATGCTATTTCATTTATGAAAAAACTCTCACAAACAAAAAATCACAAGTTGTAAAGATAATTATATAAGAATTAATGCAAAACAAACCATGACAACCCCTACTTATTATTTACCTTTATTTGCTTCCTTTAAATAAATATTCAAACCATTTATATTTAATTTATAGTTACAAAGGTTAATGATACTTCAAAAAAATAGAATAATAAACATTTATCTTAAAACCATAAAAAGAAAATATCTTTTTTTGGGACATAAAAACATTATTCATAGAATTAGAACCACCATTAAAGTCCTCATTACTTTTACACAAATAATAAGTGTATAGATCTTTGGCAAAGGGAGGAATCAAAGTGCAAAGGCCAAAAGCTCCAAAAAGAGTGGGTACCCAATGCCCCCATTGAGGGTATAATAGTCATTTACTACCCAAATTCAATGTTCTTCAATTACTCTAGATCTCACTAGTCAAACTCAAACCCACTACACATTTTTTTCTCAAAGATTTCTTGTCCAACTTCATACTATGCAACCTCCTCTTCTTCTTCTTCAACTGCCAAAGATAGAAGAACATGAAACTTGCAGAGCTCAAGCTTCTCTTTAATGGCGGTTCTTAAACTCATTGCTCTGTTTCTCATCTTCTTTGCTGCATTTCCAGGTACACAAACTCAAATTTCCCATGAACATATTTAGAAATCTTAGAAAACCTAGTTGAATCAATCCATTTTTCTGTTTAAAAAGATTAGAAATTCTCAAAAACCCACATCAAGAAACCCCTTTTTTGCACTCAAATTCACAAACCCCACTTCACAACCACCTTTTTTTGTTTTTTTGTGCACAAATTCAAGATACCCACTTGAAAAAGACTCCATTTTTGTTGAAGAAATCATGAAATTTGTGAAACCCTAATGCCATTTTTCTTATTTGCAAGTTTCTCAAAGATTTCTTGCTCAAAGTTGATACTATGCAAGTTCTTATAGTTCAACTGCCACAGAACCCCATTTTTTGATCTTTTGTACACAAATTCAAGAAACTCACTTGAAAAAGACTCCATTTTTGTTGAAGAAATCATGAAATTTGTGAAACCTTAATGCCATTTTTCTTATTTGCAAGTTTTTGAAAGATTTCTTGCTCAAAGTTGATACTATGCAAGCTCTTATTGTTCAACTGCCACAGAACCCCATTTTTTGATCTTTTGTATACAAATTCAAGAAACCCACTTGGAAAAGACTACATTTTTGTTGAAGAAATCATGAAATTTGTGAAACCCTAATGGCATTTTTCTTGTTTGCAAGTTTTTTCAAAGATTTATTGCTCAAAGTTGATACTATGCAAGCTCTTATTGTTCAACTGCTACAGATAGAAGAACATGAAACTTGCAGAGCTTAAGCTTCTCTTTAATGGCGGTTCTTAAACTCATTGCTCTATTTCTCATCTTTTCTGCTGCATTTCCAGGTACACAACTCAAATTTCCCATGAACATATTCAAAAATATCAGAAAACATAGTTCAATCAATCCATTTTTATCAGAAATTCTCAGAAACCCACAACAAGAAACCACTTTTTTGCACTCAAATTCACAAACCCCACTTCAAAACCACCAAATTTTGATCTTTTGAACACAAATTCAAGAAACCCACTTGAAAAATACTCCATTTTTGTAGAAGAAATCATGAAATCTTTGAAACCCTAATGCCTAGTTCAATCAATCCATTTTATCAAGAATTCTCAGAAACCCACATCAAGAAACCCCTTTTTGCACTCAAATTCACAAATCCCACTTCAAAACCACCATTTTTTGATATTTTTTACACAAATTCAAGAACCCCACTTGAAAAAGACTCCATTTTTGTTGAAGAAATCATGAAATCTGTGAAACACTAATGCAATCTTTTCTTATTTACTTGCAGGGATTGATGCCCAACAAGCTAAAGATGAACCCTATGTGGGAGTTACCATAGGTACAGATGTATCAAACTTGCTTCCCCCAACAAAATTAGTTTCATTTTTGCAACAACAAAAGGTAACCCATATCCGGCTTTATGATTCCGACCCGGATATCCTCAAAGCCCTATCGAAAACCAAGATTCGGGTCATAATCTCGGTACCCAACAACCAAATCCTTGGAATCGGGTCATCCAACACCACCGCCGCCAACTGGATCAACCGGAATGTGGCTGCATTTTACCCCGATACCCTCATCACCGCCGTGGCTGTCGGTGACGAGGTGTTAACAACCGTCCCTTCGTTATCTTCCATGTTGATGGCAGCCATTGAAGCACTTTACAGTGCTTTAGTAGCTGCAAATTTGCATACCCAAATCAAGATTTCAACCCCACATGCTTCCAACATCATTCTTGATCCATTCCCACCTTCACAAGCCTATTTTAACCAAACCCTTTCGCCCGTTTTAGCTCAACTTCTTCGGTTTCTTTCGAGGACCGGTTCGCCGTTAATGATGAACCTGTACCCTTACTATGTGTTTATGCAGAACAAAGGGGTTGTTCCTCTCGATAATTCGCTATTTAAGCCATTAACGCCTTCGAAAGAAATGGTTGATCCCAACACTTTGTTGCACTACACAAACGTTCTTGACGCCATGATTGATTCGGCGTACTCTTCAATGAAGAACTTGAACGTTTCCGATGTCTTGGTTCTCGTTACCGAAACCGGTTGGCCGTCAAAGGGGGATTCGAAAGAGCCGTACGCAACGATCGACAACGCGGATACGTATAATTCCAACTTGATCCGGCATATCTTCGACAGAAGTGGAACCCCGTTTCATCCCGAGGTCACTTCTAGTGTTTACATTTACGAGTTGTTTAACGAGGATTTGAGGTCACCGCCGGTTTCCGAGGCGAATTGGGGGCTTTTTTACGCGAATTCGACGCCGGTTTACTTGCTTCACGTGTCGGGAAGTGGGGAGTTTTTGGCGAACGATACTACAAACCAAACTTTTTGTGTGGCAATGGAAGGGGTTGATGGTAAAACATTGCAAACAGCTTTGGATTGGGCTTGTGGACCTGGAAGAGCAAATTGTTCAGAGATTCAACCAGGGGAGACATGTTATTCACCAAATAATGTCAAGAATCATGCTTCATATGCATTTGATAGTTATTATGAAAAAGAAGGAAGGGCTGCTGGTTCTTGTGATTTCAAAGGCGTGGCCATGATCACCACCACTGATCCAAGTGAGTATTACTTTCATTTAGGGGGGAATTGTCCAAAATAGCCTTTCCGGACCTCCTCCTATTTCATTTTATTGCCGCTTTTCTACATAATTGACTGAAATAGCCAAGATTTCGCAAGTAGTACTTTTGCAACTTGCGAAATCTACTTTGTATGAATTTAGTATTCGTAAAGTGATCTTTTAGCAAGTTGCTAAATTGCTACTTGTGAAATGCTGACGTAGCACTATAGTTAGTTGGGTAAATAGCTATTTAACAAGTTTAGCAAGTTGGATAAGTGGCATTTCCACATCAGCATTTTGCAAGTAGCACTTTAGCAACTTGCGAAATTGCTACATTATGAATTTATATTCATAAAAAGTGGATCTCGCAAGTTGCTAAAGTGCTAGTTGCGAAATCTTAGCTATTTTGGACAATTTCCCTTCATTTGGCACAATTTACATCATTTTTGCTTGCACTCCAACAAAGTCGGCTTCGTACGCCAAATATGTTTAAATGTTACAATAGACTGTTTTATAGGACTTAAATTTATAGGATCAAACAATTATGCGTCTTATTGTAAAGATGCTACAATAAGTCGATAACACGCTTTTGCCTTCCCAACAAGTTTTTTACAACGTTTTTGAAATGAAGTGTCCTGTTAATCTTTTTATGTGACATTATTTGAAAAAGTACCTCATAAAAAAGATTTGTTCATAAGACACTTCTCAAAAGTGTCCTATAAAAAACCTAATAGAACATTTTATTTCAAAAGTGTCATAAAAACCTTGTTAGGGTGCCTAAATACGTCATAACATCCTAGTGTAAATAGAACGCACGATTGTTTAGTCATATAAACTTAAGTCCTATAAAGCAGTTTATTAAGATATATTTAGGATTTGGAACAATTTTTGAAATGCTTTACAAAGTTAAAGTCTTTTTTATGATTCATAGGATGCTTCTACTATTCCACACTGTAGAAAAAACACCTACTCAGTAGGTGTTTGCAGTGTTGTCCACTTAAAAGACAGAAAAAAAACACACTTCTTCTCTTTTTCTGACTGATGGAGTGATAATTGTATATCACACTCGAAAACAGAGTTTGTGAGGTGAGATGTATGCAGACCTGTCCCTTATCCTAAAGGGTAGAATGGTTATTTCTTTCATTAATCATGCAATGAAAGTTGTACATTATTCTGGTATGACTGTTTTACCCCTGAAAAAGGGTTGCATTATACCTTATTCTCAGATGTTTGGTACGCTGAACAGGATGGGACATGACAATACAAAAACTTCTTTGTTCTATGTTTGGCGTGGCATTAGACTGAGACATGACTAGACTTGAGTGTGACAGAATTGCATTTTTTTCTCACTCACGTCAAAATAGCTGGAACAAAAATCAAGAAGATGATACAAGATTGATAAATTACTAAATTACCCATTATTAAAATTAAAACTCTAAAACCTTCTATAATTCTTTCAACTACCTACCTCGCTGTTGCCTGTCCAGTCCTATCCGAGTATCCGGTCCCATTCAGTCAGAGGCTGACCAACAATTTTTTTCAAGTGGTGGCACCATTTGAACTATACAGGACAAAGCTATGGATATTTTTTTAATAAAAATCGTCATAGGTCTATTGGTTAGTTCCTTGCTTTTTGTATTTGAGATCCTCTGTTCGAGTCTTTTATTCCAATTTTTTTTTTCAAGAAACATAATAAACCTAAAACTAAAAGCTAAAAACCAAGAAAATAATACAAATGGGATTCAAACCCGCGCCTAGAGGGGGAGAAAAGAACGTGCAAACCAACTCTACCAGAAGAAACTCGTGTCATCATTCTAGTTTCAAGAAATATATAGTTACCCCCAACTAAATAATACAGTGACACCTTTCATGACCCTAAATTTTCTTACACTACGACAGAGGTACGAAACAGTGGCCCATGCCACCATACCCACCATAGTATGTCCGCCCCGGGCCCTTATGTCCAATCACGTCTGCATACCAAACGGGAAAAAGGGGGAAAGATCGCATACATCCTACCTTCCCCAGACACCCTACTCTCTGTGTCGGATTCACCGGGTTCGTTCGGTTTAGTTGGGAACGAAAAGAGGTAGCGGAATCCGGACTTAGATCTTGTATACTATATAAAGTATGCCCCTTTTTGGTACATTCATTAAAAGGGACCCATTATTTTTGTATATATACATTGTAAAGCATATAATAACTTGTTTTTTTGGTTTGGTGTGTGTACCCATTGCAGGTCACGGGGTTTGTATCTTTCCAGGAAGGTTAGCTACATTTTCTGCCATCTTTTGTACCTTTATTTGTCCCATTTCTCATTTCCCCAAATCTATCATTGAAACTTGCAAGAAAAATGTTTTTTTTTTCTTTTTGGGTTTTGTGAGCAAGATTTGAGTAGTTAATCTTCAGTTTACGTGAATGTTGGTGAAGGGCAAATCGGGTATTTTTCGACAGCGGATCTTTTGCTTGTTTAGCGAAGACTCGGAAGTGTTGAACTTGAACATATGATCTTTATAGCAAAAAAGGAGTAATCTTGTTGAAAATATTTTACATAAATACCTGTTATGTTTTTGAAAAGTTGCTTCGGATGGCTTATTGGGGTTTTTTGATTGCTTTTTTCCGATTATGCCCCTTGTATTTTACATAAATACCCGTTACATTTTTGAAAATTTGCTTCAGATAGCTTATTGGGGTTCCTTTAATTACTTTTTTCCGATTATGCCTCTTATATTTTACATAAATGCCCGTTATATTTTTGAAAAATTGCTTCAGATAGCTTATTGGGGTTTTTTATTTACTTTTTCATATTTATGCCCCTTATATTTTACATAAATACCCTTTATATTTCTGAAAAATTGCTTCAAATAGCTTATTGGGGTTTTTATTGTTTTTTCTTCTATTATTCCCCTTGTATTATACATAAATACCGATTATATTCTTGAAAAATTGCTTCAGATAGCTTATTGGGGTTTTTTATTTACATTTTTTCGATTGTGCCCCTTGTATTTTACATAAATATCCATTATATTTTTGAAAAATTGTTTCGGATAACTTAATGGGTTTTTTTAATTGTTTTTTTTTTCCGATTAATGCCCGTTATATTTTTGAAAATTGCTTCAGACAACTTATTGGGGTTTTTTTATTTACTTTTTCCCGATTATGCCCGTAATATTTTACATAAATATGCGTTATATTTTTTAAAATTTGTTTCAATAGCTTATTGGGGTTTCTTAGTTACTTTTTTCCGATTATGGCCCTTATATTTTACATAAATACCCTCTATATTTTTATTTCATGTCATTTTACATTGTCATCTAGCTTTTCATTTTACCAAACGTGACTAGCTTATTAACCAACAAGTTTGTCAAACACAACCCAAGATTCTTTGGTTTTGTTAGCATTTAAAAGGGAAGTCTTTCTACTCGTCGTTTCTCTTGCATAATCTTCCGTTAACTCGTTCCAAGATTCGACCTTTTTGTAATATTCCAACCGAAATATTCATCTTGACGTCGTTTCAATGTGGTGCAGTAAGATCATAAGCAATAGAACGGACACGGTGGTGAACTCGACCAATGCAACAAGTGGGGTGGATGCGTCAAGATTAATCGGAACCACACGCTTTGAGAACAGTTTGCACGTTTTTTGGGGACTCATTCTTGGTGTCGCGTTTTGTTTATTCGTTTGAAGGTAAACTCGTGAACTTACGTCGATATTAAATGAAACTTCTTCGGGTCGGTTTATGATGATGATGACGACGATGATGATGATGATTTTTGCAAGGTAAAAGGAAAGATGAAGATGGAGGTTTTGATATTTTTTGGTGTGGATTTAAATCTTTGTATAATGTTGTATGTAGTATTTAATGTAATTCATGGGGGAAGGATCAAGAAAAGAGGGTCAATGGTGGAAGTGAAGGCTTAATAAGTAGATGAGTTTGCTCTACATTTTGGTTGTGTGTAATAAGACTTGGAAAATTCTAAGAAATTAGAAGTGTACTCTCTTGTTGTCTATAAGGACTAGGGAACTAACTACAAGGGTTGTGGCGTATTGGTTTAGACCTGGGGATGTGGTGGAATATCTCATCTGTCCAGTGTTCGGATCTCGGATCCAGGTGTACACAACAGTTCAGGGCTGATGTCTTACAATCATAATTTGTGTCAAGGGATTAGTCTAGGCATAACCTAGAACACCATTTTTAGCTATACAACCCCCCCCCCCCCCCCCCAAAAAAAAAAAAAAAAATGAAAGAAAGAAAGAAAGAAAAAAGAAAGAGCCATCCCAGATACAAATATTATCCATATGTTAGGGGAGTTTATAAACAAATACATATATTGGTATTATCTTTGATACTATGATGCATCATAAGACCAATAAGTTGATTCGAGATCTTGTTATCAACCTCTTGAC
Source organism: Arctium lappa (assembly GCA_023525745.1). NCBI lineage: Eukaryota > Viridiplantae > Streptophyta > Magnoliopsida > Asterales > Asteraceae > Arctium > Arctium lappa. Next base: position 1,963,894 of record CM042059.1, on the reverse strand, counting down.
ATGAAAAAAGTAATTTCTTGATAAAGTTGGTTGATTAGGGTCGAATTGTATCTCTTTGGAACTGTGCATGCGCCTTTTGATGCGTATAGTTCAAAAAGAAAGAATTACTCGGTATGTCTTATTTGAAGTAACGTGTAAGCGAAGTTGTAGACTCTGTGTCATATAAGTCCATCAACTTGTACAAATATTTATGATCTATGAGTATGGAGAGAAGTTCAACTGCGAAAATGTTTTCCGTTGCAGATTGGGGACAAACGAGAAGACTAACATGTTTCTCCATTCATCATGAATATTGAATGATGGATGTGAATACTTCAAAACATTCATGATGAATATCCTGTAAATGTACTAGAGATGTGGCGTGATTTGGTTTGTTCCCGACTCGGCAATTAAAATCAGGTTCGCAACTAAACCTTTTCTTAAAAATGTATATTTTCCTAATAATATATAGAGAGTGAAGTTCAGAGGGAAAACCACGAAAAAATGAAAAATGAATGAACATCCTTATGACCATTCATCTGTACGGTAAGTTATGCATACAAGTAATTGGACATTTTTTCTGCTTTTAGTGACATATGCATACAATATACAAATAACTTATATGCATATGTGCACACCATAGAGATGAATGGTTACTCAAATTTTCATTTTCTTATCGTTTTCTTTGAACATGGCCCCCATATATACAAATAGGAGTGTAAATGAGTTGAGCTTTTACAGAGCTACTCGAACTTGAGTTCAATTTGATCTCGAACACAAAATAGAACTCGTTTAACTTAACGATCCGAGTTTTATAACACCAATGTTCGATTTTGCTCGTTCGAAAACTCGATTCAATTTTTCGAGTCGAGTCGAGCCATTCGAGCATACCCTTTTTTCGGACCAAACATGTTTATATATTTATTAATCATACAATAAAAATATAAATATTATCGAGCTTAAGCCGATAAACGAGTCAATTGATGGCGAGTTCAAATCCATAAATGAGCATCGAGTTCAATAACTCAAAAATATTCAACTCGAGCTCAAGCCATACATTGAAAAAGTTAATCGAGCTCGAATCTAGCTCAAACCCAGTATTAACTTTTTGTGTCCGACTCAATTAACCTACCTATCGACTTGACTCATTTACATCCCTATATATATATATATAGATATATATAGTAGAAGCGTACCCGCGCAATGCAGCGAGATACATCACGATTTTAATGTTTCATTTTATTTTTTTGTCGATTTGTAGTACGATTTTGGATGATTTTGAAAAAGTGATAATAGATTTTTTTATAAATTTGTTTAATTTAGACTTAATAATATAATGTTTTTTATATAAAAAAATTAAGTATTTTGTTAGAATTCAATGATTATCTTATATATTTTAATGACATCTAGAAAAAAATAATCAATTACATATTTAATAATATAATTAAAACAAATTTATAGTAATATAATATATTAATTAATAGTGATACATGAAAATGTCTGCATAAAATGAAGATCCTGCACATATCAAATTGGTGAGTGTTAGAAGACTGCAACAGTAATATATATCTTGTTCTTTGATACTTGTAAATTAAGAGATTTTTAAAATCTTGCATAAAATGATAACTTGTGTCTAATAATTTGTATTTAAGAGTTTTTTATCCGTGCTTTATAATATAGTATAGATATAGATATAGATATATATCAAGTTTTATTTTTTTTAATTTAATTTTGGTATATTTTGAATTCAAAAATCGTAATCTTGAATTCTTGATCCATACCCAAAAGGGGAAGCATCGAATACATGATACGCGGGCAAATGTCATCTTTCAAAATCGCACTCTCATTCTCAATCTTAACCTCAATCAAAACTTCCAAAACCCTTTCATTTCCTTTTCTCTTCAACAACCCTAACCCTAGAAAAAAAACCCTAATTCCATCTCAAATTTCACCCAAATCAATGTCTTCTTCATGGACCTGCTCCAAATGCACATTCATCAACCCAAATCCCCTAACCCCCAAATGCCAAATCTGCTCATCAAAACCCCCACCACCAATTTCATCTTCATCTTCATCAAACGAAGAAAAATGGCCTTGTAAAGCTTGCACCTTTTTGAACCCATATAAAGTATCCAGCTGTGAGATTTGTGGGACTAGAAACTCATCGTTTTCGTCAAATTTGAATCTGGAGGATGACGAATTGGAGATGGGTTCTTCGATTGTTGGGAATGTTTTCTTGCCATTGTTGCAAAGATGTAGTAATGGTAAAAGGAAGATAGATGATGAACCAGTTGATGTTGATGATTTGGGGGGTTTTCGTGGGTTTAAAGATAGGAAGATGGGTGATTCAGGTGAGTTTAAATTATTGTTTTTTTTTTTTTTTGTGGTTTTTATTGGTTATGGATTTGAGTTGTTGTTTTGGTAGGGTTTTGGTTTTGGAAATTTGTAGTTTATTGGGTGGTGTTTAGGGTTTGTTTGTTGGCAGCTTAATGAGGTTAATGGGAGTTAGGGGTTATTCGGTGAGATGTACGTGATTGTTTGGTAGTAGCTTAATGATATAGAAAGTGGTTTGTTCAGTAAGCTTCTAGGGGTTAGTAGCTTAATGAGCTTAATGGGACTTGTGGCTTATTTGGTGAGATATACATAACTGTTTGGTAGTGGTTTAAGGATATAGAAAGTGGTTTATTCAATAAGCTTCTAGGGGTTAGTAGCCTAACAAACTTAATGGGACTGGCGGCTTATTCGGTTAGCTATACATGACTGTTTGTTAGTGGCTTATACAGTAAGCTTCTAGGAGGACTTTATGTGGAAAGTCAAGTTTTTTTTTTCCAAACCTCTCGCGATTAAAAAACATGGTTCTTCTATTTATGAAAATCCCTCCCAAACAAAAATCTTTGGACAAATTAATCCATATAGACATCTTTATTGATATATAGCTTAATGGAAAACCAACCAAACAACCACCATTTAGCAATTTAATTTGTGGGTTTGAGAGATAAGTTGAATAAAGATTTGGTACACAATATGTAAGGATTGGAGAACAAACGAAAATGGTATATGATTATAATTTTGTGGAGAAGTAGACATTACATAAGTTGTGTAAGTGCTAATGTCTACATAGACAATCTATGCAGAACACACTCCTCAAGTAGTACTTATGCAAGCCTACTTTTTTTATTCTGAATATTATATTGGAAAAAATGGGTTACGCAAGTTGTGTACTTGCGTAATCTCAGCTATTTTGGCGAGTAAGTTGAAAATTTGGCTATAAAGTGAAGAAGGGGGTCAGATTGGCTATTTTGGACAATTTTCGGTACATGATAGAGTCTCATGTTAGCTTGACTTGGACCAATTCTCTATATATCTGGGCCTTCCACATATTCTCACATGGTATCAGAGCCAAGGTCTACCATCCTGGAAATTTTTGTCCAGGGCTCAACACTCTGGGTCTGGGACATCTTTGCCCGTCTAACCTCATCTGGAGGGGGCGTGTTAGAGTTTCCCATCAGCTAGATTTGGACCAAATCTTCTCTCTCTCTCTATATATATATACTCTCTCTCTCTATATATATATATAGAGAGAGAGAGAGAGGGGTTAAGGGAAACCCAAAAAAAATGAAAAACTGAGAAACACCTTAGGAAACATTCATATGGACGGTATGCACGTGTGCATGTTACAAATTACTTGTATGCACATGTGCATAACGTCTAGATGAACAATTACCAGGGTGTTCCTCAATTTTTTTATTTTTTTGCGGTTTTCTCGTGAGCCTCACCATATATATATATATATATATATATATATATATATATATATATATGTTGGAACCTTCTTTCTCTCTTTAGGGGTCTTTTCGGAGAGTATATCTAGGGATTCCACATATTCTCAGTGTAAAGAATCTCAGTGTAAAGAATGGTAATTGAGGATTTATACTGGTTATTTAGTAGTGCTTTTTGTAATGCACTTGAGGTTGCCGATAATTCGGTTGATTTTTAGGCGAATCTTGCGGAATTCGTTGTACGAAAAATCTTCTGTTGATTCTTTCGAATTTGGCATTTTGATGTCTGCAATACTTGTCATACAATCGAGTAGGTTTTCTTTCTCATTTCGCACATGTTTAGTTACAATTAGGCGTTTTGAACCGGTGATTTTTGTGGTTTGTAGAGTGTTTAGTTGTTTAGCTTCAAATATCTGTCCTATTTCTATGGGATTGATGTGTTCAGTTCATTCTTTACGGATGTGGTATCACGAGCGGGTTCAAATGAGAACCTAGGAACCAACTATTCATGCTTTATTCATGATGAATGTAGTGATAGATTTTCATGATGAAAGTTATTCATAATGAATATACATGATGTTCATGATTAAAATGTGTGATATTCATGTCTATCCAAGGGTTTATTCATCATGAACAATACATGAAATAGTTGATTTCCAGGTTCTCAAAATATTTACAGTTCTCATTTGAACTTCCCTATCATAATCATTCGATGTTGCCTTTATTCACGAATCAAAATTATGGACTTTGATCTTGGTTGTGATTTATGTAATACAGTTACAATTCCCGATCGTTTTATTGATTTGGGAGGGTCTCGTGACGTTAAATTCGTTGATAAAGCATTGGTTTCCTTCGGTAAGTACAAAATTTCAAAACCTCGTTATTGTGATCTATGTCGATTCTTGAATTCAAGTTTTCATCTAAATTTGTCGTTTTGATGATCACAAGATGTCGTTCTCATCCAATTAACGTCGTTGAATGTATTGCAGATGAAACCCAACCAAAAGAGGATTTAAGGACTTTGAAAATTTTGAGTTATAATGTTTGGTTTGCAGAAGATATCGAGCTTCGTGTAAGAATGAGAGCCATCGGCAACATTATTCAATTGCATTCTCCGAACGTCATATGTTTGCAGGTATCGTCTTGCTAAATAATCGATACAAATGAATATCCCGATCACACAAAAATTACAACAATTTTTGTTTCCGGGATTTCCGATGTAGATCAAAGAGTTTTCGGTTTTCCCTCAAAAAATTTCAAGCGAAAATGACCTATTTTCGCATCGTCGTCACTATCGAGCACTATGCATTAGGTCCACAACACGAAAGGGTATTTTAGACATTATAAAAATACCAAACCAAACAAACTCAGTATATCTCACGTACGCAGATACAACATTGTTTCGTTTTTGTTAATATGATCGTTATTGTGTAGGAGGTCACTCCCGATATCTATGCAATTCTTCAACGATCGGAATGGTGGAAATCGTATAAATGCTCGCTTTCTTTCGATAAGGCGATCACACGGCCATATTTTTGCATGCAGGTTAGCTTCATTCACACACACCACACGATCACCGTTCATTAATACGCTCGTTTTTTAAAATATGTAAATTATTACACTTTTTTAATTAACTAAATTGACGATTTTACCCTTGATAATAAAAAGGGTAATGAATTTCTCTACCTCATAATCAAGGGTAGAAACGGAAATTTGAAAGTGGACACTTACGATCACCGTTTATTAATACGCTCGTTTTAGAAATATGTAAATTATTACACTTTTTTAATTACCTGAATGACAATTTTACTCCTGATAATAAAAAGGGTAATGAAATTCTCTATCTTGTAATCAAGGGTAGAATCGGAAATTTGAAAGTGGACACTTATTTTGCAGCTTAGCAAATTGCCAGTGAAATCTTATAGCTGTAAGCAATTTAGTTATTCTGCAATGGGAAGAGAGTTATGTATTGCCGAAGTTTCGGTCTTCGGAGATACTCCGTTGGTTGTTGCGACCAGCCATCTCGAGAGCCCGTGTCCGGGCCCACCGAAATGGGACCAAATGTACAGTAAAGAACGGGTCAAACAAGCGAACGAAGCCGTTGACTTTCTCGAGAAACACCCGAATGCGATCTTTTGTGGCGATATGAATTGGGACGACAAGTTGGACGGCGAGTTTCCGCTGCCGGACGGGTGGATCGACGCTTGGACGGAACTGAAGCCGAAAGAAACAGGATGGACTTACGATACGAAGTCGAACGTGATGTTGTCGGCTAATCGGAAACTGCAAAAACGGCTTGACCGGTTCTTGGTCGGTTTGCGTGATTTTAGGGTCGAACGGATTACGATGGTCGGGACCGAACCGATACCGGGTGTGACGTATTTGAAGCAGAAAAAAGGTGGAAAAGAGTTGGAGCTTCCCGTTTTGCCAAGTGATCACTTCGGCTTGCTGTTGACTATTTCCGGAAGGTAACTCGTTAGGGTCCGATGGTCTCGTTTTCGTGTCGATGATTGATGACTGATCATGAGTTCGTATGCGTTGGTGGACCGATCGGCTCCACATTTTTGTGAAATTTTCGTGTGAATACGAACGTGAAACAATATTACTAGTAACTCGTAAATGCGTATAATATGCTCGTGTTTTCTAGCCTTGGTATTTGGTTTCGGTTATGACCGGTCAAGGTTCGGTTTAGGTATCGTTCTTTGAAACAGGATCGTGCTAATTTTTCATGAGAATATTATCGTGTGCAAGTGTAGGGGTACATATGGGTTGGGTTAGATTGGACATTTTTTTTTTAAAAAATGTTAAATTAAAACCTAAAAGAACAGTGAAATCAAAGTCTTAGGTGTTGTTTGTTTTTTGAATTTTACTTTTTATTTATCATTTATGTCCTTTTAGTTATAAGAAGTGAAATAAGATTTTAAAAAACAAACAACAATTTAGTGCTAAGCGGTTACTTGGTTCATACTTGACTATTAAAAATATAACAATTATTCAAAATACATTAAAAAAAAATCGAACAAAATAAAAAAAAAAGTTTAAATTGAATTAATTAAACAAATGACGGTTTTGAAACTCTCAGATCTCGGCGTTGTCTTTTAAGAGTAAAGATTTCTTGTAAAAACACTAGCTCTACTCGGTTCATAATGAAAAAAAAAAAAAAATAGGAATTGTTCATAAAAATTAGGCTCCAATATGTATAGAAACCTAAAAAAATGTGTACATTCCAAGAAGCAGTTAAAGCTATGTTTGGCAAACTAGCTGATAAACTAGTTGTTGACTGATAAGCTAGCTGATAAAAAGTCACGTTTGACAAAAACTAGCTTATAAGCATTTAAATTATCAAAAAAGACATTAATTATTTATTTATAATTAAAAGTCAATATATAATTATGAATATTAATGAGGGTCATAATTGGAATAATCACAATAAGCTTCTCATAAGCTACTCTAAACATTTTATCAAAAAACTAGCTTATAAGCTAACTTATGATAATCGAAACATGTACCCAGAAAATAAGCAAACTTATTTTTGCCAAACAATGCCTAAATCTAAGCGCTTGTTCGGTTGGTTTTCACCATCAAGTCATATACATATAAAGTTGACTTTATGGATTAATCTGTCTGTATAGATTGTGACTGAGTTTTTTTTATAGATGGAAAAAGTATGTTTTTTTAGTTGGGAGGGACAGGGGTTTGCAAAGTACTTGGTTTTTTGCATAAAGTTTCCCTTAAAAACTTCTTGAACAAACATATTTCTATATTTAGCTGACTAAATAAACTGGGAGTCTCATTAAGTTTATTAAGTTGTTAACAAACAACCCCTAAGTTAGAGGTGACCATCTACAGGTTTTTGGGTGGATACAGGCCATGCCCAATCAATTTCTTTTGTCTAACGAGCCTAACGTCATAAAATCAAGTTCTTTTTTTACTAACTTAGACATTGTTTGGCAAAAAAAAAAAAACTAGCTTATAGCTTATTTTTTAGTACATGTTTGGATTACCATAAGTTAGCTTATTGAAAAGTTACTTTTACTAGCGTTTTGCCAACTTGAGGAGCTTTTCATTTTTTTCTTCCAAATATACCCTTGCTATTTTATTTGAATGACAAAGCTACCCATTCCTCCTTAAAACAAATAACACGCTTACTACAAATAATGTCTTTTAAACCTAAGTAATTGAAATGTGTTAGTAGGTTATTATTGTTTTGTATTGCTAATTATTTTAAATATGACGTTAAAAGACTTTATTATTTTTGTTGCTACGAATTTTAATATGATTTCATGTGTTGGTGGTTTATTTTTATATGATGTTAACAATATGTTAGTGGTTTATTTTAATTATATAATGTTAAAAACACGTTAATATTTTATTTTAATTATATATTGTTAGAATGGAGTAATGTTAAACATTATTTGTTTAATTATATAATGTTAAATTTGAATAATTTTTAAACATGTCATTTTTTGTCATTTTACATTTGTCAGCTAGCTTATCAGCTAGTTTTTGTCAAACGTGATTTTTTCATCAGTTAGCTTATCAGTTTTCAGCTAACTTACCAACTAATTTACCAAACATAACATTAATATGTTGCCCATATCGGCCAATCAACGGGTCAAACGGCCTTAAAAATCCTTTTTATCTTTTATGTGAAATTATAAGCCAATTTAAAATGCTTCACTTTCTTTCCAACTTAAAATAAGACTTAGAGTAAATTACATTTTTGGTCCTTATGGTTTTTATTCATTATCAAATTTGGTCTTTCTTATAAACTAATTACATTATTAGTCACCATGGTTTACGTTTTGGTTCAATTTTGGTTCTTTTGAAACAAAACGCAAACCATAGTAACTAATAATGTAATTAGTTTATAAGAAGGACCAAAATTGATAGTGAATGAAAACTATAAGAACCAAAACTGTAATTTACTCTAAAACTTATTACATACATAATATTAGAATAACTTAACTGAAATTTACTAAATAAACAATTAAAATTAAATTTCGATGATACTAACAAAATTGTATGCTAAAAGTTGGATCTACATTGGATCTCACCTGGGTTTTATTGATCACATTTGTCATATTTTAGTAAAAAATTTTATAGTAAACTACAAATTTGGTCATAGTGGTTTGTTAAAAATAACATTTTTCGTCCTTGTAGTTTCAAGATGGCCTTCATGGTTTGCAAAAACGTCTAAATTTTGTCCCTCCCTTAAATGGCCATCAAAAAGCTTCGTTAAATAAGGGGTATTGTCGTCATTTTATCAAAAAAAAATTGTCTTTTACCTAATTGAAACCAATTTTGTGATTTTAATCCCTACGTTTAATTTCTATTGTTTGTGAGTCGTCTTGAGTTCCATTCTTGTTGCTCAGTAGGGGTGCTCACGGGTTGGGTTGGCCGGGTTGAAGGCATTTGAACAACCCAATCCAATATTTGCGGTTTGAAAAATCTCAACCCAACCCAAACCGTGCGGGTTGGGTTGGGTTGGTCGGGTTGAAATTTAATACATCATTTCACAATCTAACTAAGTGATTCCGTATAAAACAACTAAAATCAAAACGGATATATAAAAATAAGGTTAATAATAGAAGAGAATAGTCGAAGCAGAGTATCTTTGCCTCTTGATTCTATCGATTTTGAAGATGTTTTAAGACTTGAAGGTTTGATTCGTGCGATTTTAATCGACGTGGTCTCGTGGATATATCTAAACTACGACTAAGATAAGAAGACTTGAAAATTAATAGAAATAAAAGACAATAAAAGTCTAAAACCATTATAAAAAAAATAAAAGCGTAAGTTTTGGTCGGGTTGGCGGGTTGGTCGGGTTACTTTGGGCTCAACCCGTTTCCAACCCGATAGATGCGGTTTGGAAAAAATTTGTATCGATTATGTATCGGGTTACCTCGGTTTGAGTTTTTTTGCGTTTTTACGGGTTGGGTTGGTCGGGTTGGTCGGAAATTTGAGCACCCCTATTGCTCAGTATTGTACTTTTACTTTTTATGTACTATTTCTTAATTCTATTAAAATTTTCATTATTTCTTTTAGAGGTAACTTAATTATAAATGTATTTATCTTTAAGATAACTTAGTTGTAAATACAAGAAAAAGAGATAATTCTACACATTTTTTGAACTTTTAATATTGTTAGACCACAGTCTCATTGGATTCAAGATCATCCAATATAAAGATCGCAATCTGAAGCTAAAGCCGGAACGTCGACTCTCGATATAAAAGTCTATGTCTATTTGTAATAAATGTCAATGTAATTTAATGTAATTGTTTTAGTTTACTTTGATTTAATATCTAAGTAATAGTATTGTAATAGTTATATTAAGTAACTAAGTTAGTTTCTAGTTTGTTAGAATTAATATCTAGATTTAATATCTAGATATTAAGTTAGATAGTGTGTTCAACATACTTAGATTAGATATTGTGTTCCTCTAGCTCCATCAATCAGATCAAGATCACACACACAAACACACATCAAGGTGTATTTGAGAGAAAACATAGAGAACACATCAAAAGCTTAATCGATCAACCTTGTAATCGTTTGATATATTCAATACAGGTTGGTAATCGTTATTGTGTCGTTGTTTCTATAGAACTTGTTAAGTAGTATTGTTGGACCGACAATTGGTATCAGAGCCTGATTAAGATCAAATCAAGTTTTTCAGAAAAACGTCTCTGTGTTCTTATTTGAAATAGTGATTTTGAGTGTTTAAGTGTTTTAGGTGGTAAAATCGATCAGGTTGTGATCGATTTGCATGCTAGATAAAGTTGCTGCTATTTAATTTCACTTTTAAGCTTAAATCGAGTTCCAATTTGTGGATTTTGAGTGAAAACAGTCGAAGTGGGTAAGTCACTGTGCGATCAGATTAAATTCTAAAAAGAGTGTTTTATTAAGATCGAGTGCTTACATTCAGTTCTAGAAGTATTTCTAGACATATTGGTAGAGTTTGATATTGCTAAATCGTTTCAGGAACAAGATTCAGTCGATTTTCAGAAGTACAGGACGAACACCCGCAAAGCAAAGGAAGAACACACGCAAAGCCCACTTTGCGCTTCTAGCCTAAAACGCAAAGTCCCACTTTGCGCGTCCTTCATCAAACGCAAAGTCCAACTTTGCGCGTCTCAAGTGACCCGCAAACCTCTACTTTGCGCCTCTCAAGCCAAACGCAAAGCACACTTCTCGTTTCAAAGAGCAATCGCAAACCTCAGTTTGCGCTCCTCACTAGACCCGCAAACCTCATTTTGCGCGTCCCATTAGAAACGCAAACCTCAGTTTGCGCACCCCATTTGACACGCAAACCTTGAAACGCAAACCAGACTGAGAATTTTTTTTTCTGAGATTTTTTTCGAAACTGTAATAGGGACCCCCGTGCTAAGTCTGCCTAGGGGGACAAAATTTCTTGTGTGATCAAATTTTATTTGGATTAACGATCATATCTGTCAAGTTTTTCTCTTATATCAAACAGGATGACATCAAGCGAAACTTCTTCAATATGTATGGATGAGAAACCACCTGTACTCTTCAGAGGAGAGTATGAGCAGTGGAAAGATCAGTTCATAAATTTCATTGAAAGACATGAAATGAAGGATTTAATTAGAAAATCTCCGAGGGAAGGAATAATGACAATTCCAACGAAACCTTATACTCATGTGAAGGAGAATGGAGAAAAAGTACCAACTCAGCTTCAATTAAGACTTGATGCATACTCTGATGAGCAGAAAAAGAGACATGCAGCTGACCAATTAGCCCGATCTTTCCTATTGAATGGAATGATTGAAGAGATTTCAAAAGAGATTTTTCTCACATTAGATCGCGAAAGGGCTACAGGAAAGCTGATATGGGAACAAATTGAGAAGTGTATGACAGGATCAGTAATGTCATCAAAAGTTAAGGTTTTGGAAGCTGAGAATAATGCGCTAAAAAGAAAGATTTCTCATCTGGAAGCTCAAATACAGAAGCAAGAGTCTGTTGAGAGCAATGAGAAGAAGTCCAAAGATTTGGAGAGTGCAAATGCTGAGCTTGAAAAGAAACTATCAGAGTTTAAAAAGAAAATTGCAGATCTTTCCAAGAAGAGTATTGAAGAGAAGAAGATACTCGAGCTTCAAAGTTTAATGCTTTCTCAAAAAGTTGAAGACTTTGAGAAAGTAATCATATTGGAAAGAGATCAGTTTGCCAAGGAGAGGAAGGCAAATGATCAGAAGGGTGCTAATATGGGATTCGAAGAAGAAAGAAGCATCCTTGAAGCTGCTATTAAGAAGCTTACAGAGAAACTATCTGAATTATCAAAGAGTGTATTGACAGAGAAGAAAAAGAAGTCTGCATTTGAGAAGAAGATTGATCTCCTTATCAAAGAACGAGACAGTTATTCTTCAAAGGTAAAAGAGCTTCAAGATATTATTTCAAAGACGGTGGTGGTGACTGAGCGAACGACTCCAGAGTCAAAAATCCACTCACCTAGAAATAATCCAGTTGGTTCTAACAAACCAGTCGCAAGCTCACATCAGAAAACTGCTCTTTTCAAAAGGTCAGTTAAATCTTCTAATCAGATTCATTCTACTAATCTTTTCTATGACAGGAATATAGATTGTTCAGGTACACATAGAAGAAGAAACAGCTTCCAGGATGAAGCTGAACTGGTCTGGAACAGGAAACCAGTTAAAGAAGAGATGAAATGTAAAAAGTCATGTGTACATACGCCGATTGCCAAGAAGAACAATGCGCTGAAAGGTAAACCTGATTTTGTTTACTCAAGAGATCAATTAATCAGGTTGTCAGGTAAGAAATTTTATTGTTCTTATTGTCGTACACATGATCCTGTTCACAAGACAAGTGACCATTACTGGTATGGTTCTTACTCAGTAACCCCCATACGAACTGCAACTAACACATATGGACCTAAATACCAGTGGGTACCAAAGAAAACTAAACCTGTGTTGCAGGCACCTACTGTCAAAGGGGAGTAGGAAGAATAATGGCTTCTAAGTACATCAGCTTAGAACCCGTACTTCAACGAAGTTTGACTTCTAAACACAACAGTTTAGGACTTGCACTTCAATGATCAAAAGACCTTACTCCGAGCTGATAAGAGATTGTACTCCGATACTCGAATGAGGAAATCAACCTTCAAGGGGGAGTACATATTTGTCTGAAATTTTATGCATATCTTTTACAACTGATAATGTTTCAAATGCATAATTTCAGGGGGAGTATAAAAAGATGATGACTTCTGATTATTTCAGATCAGGACTCATACTTTAAACATTTTTACTGCTTTTTGTCTTTTCAATATAAGTGAATAATTATTACTTTGACTTGACATTAGACTTTTGCAGAATTTTTTAGAGAAGCTTAAAAGTTCATATTTCTATGACTTAAAGCTTAGCTTCATGAGATGAAAGATCACTCGTTAAGGTATAAACCTTTATCTTCATCTCACATATGGTTGAAAAAGGACAACTTTCAATCATAAGAAAACATTGTTTTTAATGTTCAAAACACTTCCCGATTATTCATCACATTTTATATTTTGGGAGTGTATTTTAAATGTTTTCATGATCTAAATTGTGCTTTAACTGAAATAGTTAAACCAATCTGAGCATCACGTGCATCTAGGAAAACAAAGAATCATTGTGCTAGGAATTAACACAACTTCAATGGAATCACATTAACCAGTGATTTCTACCCATGAAGTTAAATCCTTAGTGTTTGAGTGTGCAAGCGAAAAGAAATGAGTGTGATTAGAGAAAGCAAAATGTTTAAAAGAAAGAGCGTGTGAGAACAGAGTTAAAAGAATATCACAACTCTGCACCAACTTTTTCTGAGCCGGGTAGCCACCATTCTAGTGATTCACAATTCTTTGGTGATCATTATTGAAACAAGCAACTAACCCATGCCAACTCTTGATCAAACCTCACCATCTACTCATTTTCTTCTCAAAAAGAAAATGTTTCATTTTCAAAGGGGATGCAGCACATATGCTATCTGATTTTCATTCGGAAAATCTAGATATTGAAAAGAAGGAAGTCTGCCCTACCTTCGCACTTCAATCATGCACATTGAGTCTGTGTTTAACTTACTGTTGTCTCAGTGGTTTACACAAATTTTGAGCCAAATAAGCAATCATCAGTGCTTAATTCTTTCAAACACAAGCACGAACACACAAGGAATTAGTTTCTTTGTCATAACGTTTATAGAAATTACCTTTGTGGTGTTTCGATGATTAAATGGAAGCCCTGGGGGAGTCAACATCAAACAACTCCTTTCCCATGTGTATTCGTTACACACAGTAACTTAGTGTTACTGACAGACATTCTAACTGATTCATTAGTTGATTTCAGGTGTTACACGACACATTTGTCTGGATTTGCAAAGATCTAGATGAATCTCTTATGAATTGACGAATCAGGGGCTCTAACCGAAAGATTGACATTTCTTACCACTAATTTTGATGAAGTCGTTGCACTTAACATCAAAAAGGGGGAGAATGACTACACAAGAAATGGCAAAGATCACATGTTTCAAGAAAACATGAATCACGTCAAAGACTGAATTCTTCTAAAGAAAGTAGATTGAAGACATGCTGAATTTAGAGAAAGAGATTGCATCTTCTGAGCTGAACAAGAAGACTGAGATTGCATCTTCTGAGCTGAACAAGAAGACTGAATTGGATAAATCTTTTTATTAAATGATCTTGATCCAAAGGGGGAGATTGTTAGACCATAGTCTCATTGGATTCAAGATCATCCAATATAAAGATCGCAATCTGAAGTTAAAGCCGGAACGTCGACTCTCGATATAAAAGTCTATGTCTATTTGTAATAAATGTCAATGTAATTTAATGTAATTGTTTTAGTTTACTTTGATTTAATATCTAAGTAATAGTATTGTAATAGTTATATTAAGTAACTAAGTTAGTTTCTAGTTTGTTAGAATTAATATCTAGATTTAATATCTAGATATTAAGTTAGATAGTGTGTTCAACACACTTAGATTAGATATTGTGTTCCTCTAGCTCCATCAATCAGATCAAGATCACACACACAAACACACATCAAGATGTATTTGAGAGAAAACATAGAGAACACATCAAAAGCTTAATCGATCAACCTTGTAATCGTTTGATATATTCAATACAGGTTGGTAATCGTTATTGTGTCGTTGTTTCTATAGAACTTGTTAAGTAGTATTGTTGGACCGACAAATATAACCTAATTATGTAAATAATGTTAATAGATTTCTTTATTTCCTAATTATCTATTCATTTTTCGCGATATTCTTCTTTAAATTATCTTCTAAAAAGTCATTAGTTTTTTTATTTAATTTTTTTCTTCGCCGTCATCATAAAGTTACAATGCTTCTTCTTAGGTTCTTCCTACTTTTGGGTACATATTTCTATCTATAAATAAATATTAAATGTTTTCCTTTTGAGTTGAACCGAATAATCAACCTAATCATCTTTATGGTTTTTCTGTAGCCCTATTCATATATATATATATATATATATATATATATATATATATATATATATATATATATATATATATATATATATATATATATATATATCAAGGTTCTAAATGGCGTGAGTCGTGGCGTGACGGCGAGGCCAAGCCTCAAGCCTTAGGAGTCACGGGCGAAGCCTTGGCGTTTTCAAGGCGTGACTTATGGCGTCAAATTTCCAATTTATATATAATAAAAACATAGTTTTTGTGTGTTACTCAATGAGTCAATAGTAATAAACAAGTTAAATTAGGTTATATATATTACAAACATGCAAATAAGACATTAAAAACATAAATAAAAACAAAATACCGCATTACAAAAACTGCGCATTAGGCCATGGCGTGCCACAGGCTTAACGTGGCGTGAGACACAAGCCTTGGTGCCATGGCGCGCCATGGCGGCTGTGCGGCGAATTTTTTATAACAGTGATATATATATATATAGATAGATAGATAGATAGATAGATAGATAGATAGATAGATAGATAGATAGATAGATAGATAGATAGATAGACAGACAAATACACACACACACATAGAGAGAGAGAGAGAGAGAATGTTCAAGGGAAAACCTAAAAAAAACTAAAAACTGAAGAATACTCTGGTAGTCCTTCATCTGAACGGTATGCACTTGTGCATACATATAAATTATGTTGTTTTTTTGGGTTTTTATGCCCAAGTGCATAATATGCACATGTGCATGTTACAAATTATTTGTATGCACAAGTGCATACCGTCAAGATGAAGGGCTACCAGAGTGTTCTTCAGTTTCCCTTTTTTTGAGTTTTTCCCCTGAACCTGAACCTGACCCTATATATATATATATATATATATATATATATGGAGAGGTTCATTTGAGAAATGGTAAATATATGAGAAATAGAGAAGTAATCTTAGTCATTCATTTGGTCAACATTTGCGGCTTTGACCGCGAAGCATCGGATAATTCCTTGTGTGGTCTATAGAAGGTAGAGGGGTAATTCTGTAAAATACACGGGATGAGTTCATATATGAATCTGTATGAATCACAAAGATTCATATATGAATCTGTTAATTAGTTCAACTGATTCATATATGAATCTTTGTGATTCATACAGATTCATATATGAATCACAAAGGTTCATATATGAATATGTTAGTTAGTTCAACTGATTCATATATGAATCACAAAGGTTCATATATGAATCAGTTAAAAGAGTTCAGTTGTGAATTGCATTGGTTCATATATGAACATATAGTTCATATATGAACATATAGTTCATATGTGAATTATACATGTTCATATATGAACACAGTCCGTGTGTTTTGTAAAATTTACGAAATTGTCCTTCTATTTTTGGGATAGCAGCAACTTTTGACCAGTCAAATCCGCAACTTTTGACCGGTCAAAGCCACAATATTTGACTAGTCAAATCCGATCTTGACCATATGAATGACTAGGATTACTTCTCTATTTCTCATATATTTACTATTTCTCAAATGAACCAAACACTATATATATATATATATATATATATATATATATATATATATATATATATATATAGGGAGGATCATTTGTTAACCTTGTATTTCTTGCTAACTATGTGAACCTTGATCAACCAATAGGATTGCAAGGTTAGTTGATGTTTTATTTATTTATTTATTTAATACAAAAGGGTATTAACGTCATTTTGATATGTAATCTTTTGTAATTAATTGTATGAGAGTTACAAAAATGAAGATTCCAAAATTGTTATGTAGGTTACGATTTCACAATTTTATTATTTTTCATAATTTTTTTGAATCATTTCAATATTGTTTAAGTAAAAATGTAAACATAACCGTTCATATGTATTTATGCTAACGTATGAGTTCATGTTATTCATATATGTTCATAGTTAACCATGCTTACATATATATGTTCATGTTATGCATATATGTTCAAGTTTGTTCATGATGAAAAAAATGAGGTTAACGTAAGTGTTTGTATGCAACTATCGTATCATCACAAAAGATGTGATTCACATAATTTCTTTAGATAACATATACGATATATGATTTGGAATTACGTTCAATTTAAATATCAGTTTTAGATCACATATGTTCATCTAATTTAAACTTCAATTTAACTATGAACATTAGAAGGTGATAAATGTTCATAATATATGAAATTAAGTACGTTAACAGTAGTGTTCATATGCATCCTTGTTAACAAATGTGTTCATGTTATGCATATATGTTCACATTTGTTAACATATAATTCAAATTTCAATTTGGATATCATCTTTAGCCGTCAATGATTGTTCACATCGTGAGAAATTGAATATGTTAACATAAGTATTATAGTTGCATAATATGATAACATATATGTTCATGGTATAAATGTGTATTAGTTGTATAATATGTCGGTTACATAATCAATGTTGGGACTCGTCAGTTACTAATTTAGTGTAATAAATGTGTTTAAAGCGTTTCCAATGGTTTAATGTTTTGAGTGTTTTCCCCCAAAATACCCTTTTCCATTCATGTTCACTTACAATTGTATTTAATGAAACGTTTTTTTATTAAAAAATTACATTTAATCTCAACCATCCGATCTATAGATGGATGGCTTGGATTAGTTCACATAGTTAACAAGAAATACAAGGTTAACAAAAGATCCCAACCCTATATATATATATATATATATATATATATATATATATATATATATATAGGGAGAGGTTCATTTGAGAAATGGTAAATATATGAGAAATAGAGAAGTAATCTTAGTCATTCATCTGGTCAACATTTGCGGCTTTGACCGCGAAGCACCGAATAATTCCTTGTGTGGTCTATAGAAGGTAGAGGGGTAATTTCGTAAAATACACGGGATGAGTTCATATATGAATTTGTATGAATCACAAAGATTCATATATGAATCTGTTAATTAGTTCAACTGATTCATATATGAATCTTTGTGATTCATACAGATTCATATATGAATCACAAAGGTTCATATATGAATATGTTAGTTAGTTCAACTGATTCATATATGAATCACAAAAGTTCATATATGAATCAGTTAAAAAAGTTCAATTGTGAATTGCACTGGTTCATATATGAACATATAGTTCATATATGAACACAGTCCATGTGTTTTGTAAAATTTACGAAATTGTCCTTCTATTTTTGGGATAGCCGCAACTTTTGACCAGTCAAAGCCGCAACTTTTGACCGGTCACAGCCGCAATATTTGACTAGTCAAATCCGATCTTGATCATATGAATGGCTAGAATTACTTCTCTATTTCTCATATATTTACCATTTCTCAAATGAACCAAACACTATATATATATATATATATATATATATATATATATATATATATATATAGGACCCTAGGGGAGGGATCATATGAAAACCCTCCATAGTTTACAAACTATGCAAACACATTTCCACCAATCATAAAATTTCTTACTTTTTTTTTTAATTATTAGTAAGGGTGTTTTAGACATTTTACCATGAAAGAGTTATCTATGGAATGCATTGATTTATTAAGAGGGATCGGTTTTTTAGTATTGCATTTAATGCAATGATATCTCTTTTATTACAT
The DNA here is from genome assembly GCA_023525745.1 of Arctium lappa. NCBI lineage: Eukaryota > Viridiplantae > Streptophyta > Magnoliopsida > Asterales > Asteraceae > Arctium > Arctium lappa. Next base: position 1,945,046 of record CM042059.1, on the reverse strand, counting down.
TTAAGGCTTAAACATGGTAACTTAATATTCCTAATCAATAAAATATATATTTAGATAAAATAAATCATAACCCTTTACATGGAAATATATTTTTTGTTTCTTTCAATAATAAATTCCTATTCTATTGTTTATTATGGTAAAAAAATTTTTTTGGATATATACTAAGGTGCCATTTGTTTTTTAAGAAGTCTAAAGTCTGAAGTCTTAATTTAGTTATGATTAATAAAAGGTGGTGTATAAAAAGGTCTGAACGATTTAGACTTAAGAGAGATTAAGAGATTTTTTTTAAAAAACAAACAACCCCTAAATCTTAACCGTTTTTATATGTAGGATCAATTTTCAATTTTTTTTTTCAAAACTAAAGGGCGCTTTCATTGTTCATCGATCAAGTAAAATTTATACCGATTGACATTTGACACAAAACAGGTCGTAAACGAAGTGAAAGACCAATGAAAACGGAGATGAAAAAAAGATGAACGACGATAAATGGAGATGAAAACGACTATGAAACTGAGATGAACGGAGATGAAACCGAGATGATACGGAAATGAACGGAGATGAAACTGAGATGACACGGAGAACGACGATGAACAGAGATGAAACCGAGAAGACACGGAGATGAAAGTCGAATAATGGTTTCGATGAAGAAGATGATCTGCTGAAAGTCGAATCATGGTTTCGATGAAGAAGATGAGCTGCTGAAATCCATCCCCAAAATATACCAATGTCTAATTGTTAAATTAATTTTGGGAGTAATTTGGGATTCATATGCTTTCCTAAATTAAAGAGATAATCAAAAGTACCATAATACCCTTTTACCACTTATTTTTTAATTAAAAAAGAAAAAAACATTTCATGGTTTCCATAAATACCTCAGTTTAATCTCATCCATTCATGATTATGATCTATGGTGGCAAAATGGGTTACAAAGTTTGCTACATAATGGTGGTTTCCAAATGAAACCACCTCTAGGACCATATATATATATATATATATATATATATATATAGGGGAAAGATATTTTGCAACCCTTAAAAAGGTTGCAATAGGCATGGAAATTGGCCCCGACCCGTCGGAGAACCCGGTCCACCCGCCCCGATCGGGGATGGGGATTCCCCGCTAAACCGGGGATGGGGACGGGGATCCCCGTTTGTCTCAAACCGCCCCGTCCCCGTTTTATATTTTAATTAATATTTTATATATTATTTATTTAAATTAAATCGGTAATTCATAATTTCCTATTTCCTAACTAGGTTTATAATATAAAATTGTTATTTTTTGGATGTTAGCATGTATTTTGGATGTTAATCAAAATACAATTACTCGATATGGTTTTGAATCTTACTCGATATCTTTTGGTACGTTTGAAGTTAAGTTTTTTTTTTTTCCCGAATTCGGTTAAATTTCTTTTGGTTTTAAGTTATTAATTATTATATGATGTTGTGATTTTTATACTAAATTAAATTTCTTTTGATTTTAGGTTTATTGGAAATATGTGATATTTAAATATGTGCGGTGTCTCATATATTTGATTTAAATAGCTTACATAAACGGAAAAAGAAAATCCTCGTTTCCCCGTTGGGGATCCCCGTTGGGGATGGGGATGTGATCATATTCCCCGACGGGTACGGGGATGGGAACGGGGATGAAGATGAGGGATTGGGGATGGGGATTGAGGTCCCCGCCCCATTTCCAAGCCTAGGTTGCAACCCTTGCAACCCACATCTTAACCGTTGGATTCATGATCGACGGTTATTTTATTTTTATTTTTCTGTTTTTTTTAATTAAAAATATTGGGCCCCCATATCTATTGTAACCGCCGATCATTAATCCGACGGTTAAGATGTGGGTTGCTTAGTTTGCAACCTTTTTAAGGGTTGCAAATAAAACAACCCCTATATATATATATAGGGGGGAACGATTAAATGAAAACCACTCTAATTTTGAAAATTGTGGAAACTCTCGATTTCATTGGTCAAGTTAATGAAATTGTTTAATTTGATGAAATTGTTTCATATAATTCTTTTATTGATGAAATCGTTGCATATATTTGTGTTTTTTATGTAAAAATGAAAAAAATTAATCAGACTGCGAAAATACATGAAACAATTTCATCAGAATGAGAAAAATAGATGAAACTACATAAAAAACATTAATATATGAAACAATTTTATGAACCAATTTCATTAATTTAACCAATGAAATTATCGGTTTCCAATGTTTTCAATCTAATATGGTTTCCAATTGAAACCACCCTCTCTGTATATAAAAGGAAACTCTTACCCTAGTTGGTCAATTTACCAAAAATGTTATATTCTGCCAAGATTTAAACCATTCAAATCACATGATTCTTCCATCTTAAGACAATATTATATTTCATTTAATATTTTATTATAATTAAGTAATCTAGTTATAATCTATACTATATTATAAAAACGGCATAAAAAACTCTTAATTACAACATTTTAAGTACAAGTTACAACTAATTAAAACCAATTACTTAATTTATAATTTCTTAATGCTTTGGTACAAAATTTCCAAACACAGTATCTCACATAATCATCTATTTATGAAATAGATACTCATTTATTAATATAACTATTTGTTTTTTTATTGGAGGATTTTATAAAATATATTTATATTAGCATAATCTATTTTAAATGTAGATTTTACATTTTAATATATATTAATGAGATGTAATATAAAATCTTTTTTCTTCCGTATTTTTTTATATTACATCTCATAATGATTTTTCCATATTTTATTTTATAAAATATTTTTACATAATGAGATGTAATACAAACTCTTTTTTCTTCCGTATTTTTTTGCTAATATAAAATCTATTTTATTTTATAAAATCTACACGTATTTTATATTAGCATAATATAAAATCTACACGTATTTTTTTTTCACGAGCATTAAAAAAAGAAAAAAGAAGGTTGATATGAATAAAAAATAAAAAATAACGAGATACACTAATAAATTATCGTATTCTTTAAAATAAAAATATTCCGCAATACTTTCCAAATTAACCAAGTGTAAAGAAAATAAAATAGAAACGATGTAGATATAAAAATATTCTTCCATATTTTTAATATATTTACATTTAAATGTAAATCAAAAATGAAAATAAAAGATTTTAAAATATTGTTTATATTCACTATAAATATATATAACTTCTCTATGTATCATCTGAGTACAAGAAGAAGACGAACGGTCGGGTGTCAATGGCGGAACCTGCAACTGAACAAAAGGTATTCCACTATATTTTTGTTTCTTTGAAAAACTATTTTTTTATATTTTATTTTATTTACTGAGGATTTGTTTATATTTTTCAAAACCCAAAATCATATTTTTTGAAGTAGGGGAATAAAATATATATACATATATTTATTTTTATCGACTAATACTATGAGGTCTTGAAGTCAATAGTCAGATAAATTTTCAAGTGGTACTGAGTGAATTTGAACTATACCAGTTGAGTTGCCGGTTACAAAAGATAAAAATCATTTATTTTCTTTGTCATATTTGATGTGGGTTGAATGTTGTTAATTAATCTACAGATTTACACGTTCAAAGTGATTGTCAAGTGTTGTCGAGGAGGTTTCAGAAAAATTGCAAAATCTGTAAAAACGTATTTTCATATTTATAATTATTTCAATAATAGTGATATGTTGTGAGACATGTCGTTTGAGTTTTAAATAATATAATACAAAACTATTATCAATATTATTGCACAAACTCATAACAACAAACGATTACGAATATATGCAAGTTAACCACTTATGAAAATACATTCGTTTTTCACATTGTATTTCATTAACTGTTAACAGAGAAATTACGTTTCATTTTAACTCGGTTCAATATTCCAACAAAAAATTTATCCTTCCATGCAATGCACGGCCCTAACACTAGTAATAAAATATAAACATAAAGACAAATGTCTTAAAACTACTAGTAATAAGTAAAAAATTGTATTAAAAACTCAATAATATATTCTCACATGAATAAATAAAGGTCACAAGTGGCGCACCTCTTTGGCATTGCTAAAACTCTGACAACAGGGTCCAAAACGCAATAAATAACCGATAAAATAAATTCAAATAAATTATATTTTCATTTAATTTAATAAAATCATAGCAAATAATATAAATAATTGTCGGTGAAGCTTTATTTTTTTTTTTATTGAAAAAAAGAATATCCTTTGTGCCATAAAATGTAATTTATCTTTTTTTTATTTTTTACATCATGTAAGAAATAAAAGCACTAAAAGTTTTATGGTTTGTTTTCTGAATTAATAATTATTATTACTTTAAATCATGAGGTTTTAATTAAAAAATAGGATATAATTATTTTTATATTCTCACTATTATTTCATACATTATTTTTATTTTATTTTACTTATTCCTACCTTTATTTTTACACTATCCTACATTTGCCTCAAAAGGTTGTTTGGTTAATTTTACATCAAGTACTGTATTGATAAAGTTGTACGTATAAATTAATCTGTTTATATAGATTGAGAAAGTTTTTCATAAATGAAAGAGACGTGTTTTTTTTAATTAAAAGGGACAAGTTTGGGAAAAAAACTTGGCTTTCAGCATAAAAATCCCCTTAAAAAAGCTAATTGAATAAGTTATTTTATATATCATTAAGTTACTATCAAATATCATATGTAATTGTCCAAATAAGTTATAATTCTCATTAAACTGCTTAAAAAACAACCCCTAAGTCAACAAAAACTGATTATTACAACTTAAAATGATAAGTGTTTTATTATATATATATATATATATATATTCATAATTATTTACAAACTTAATAGATTGTACAAATTTACAAACAAGTTTTCATAAGTTGTTTTGCATATGAAACGATGCATGTGGAAAATGCTGTGTTTATACAATGTTGTTTCATAAGTGAAATGTTTATGATTGTGTTATGCGTGAAAATTTAAAACAGTCATAAATATTTTACATATAAATAAACACTGTATTTTCACAATGCTATTTCATATATCAAACAATTTAAATTTATTCATCGTGTTATATTTGTCTCATTCAAAACAGAATTATAAAAAACTTCACATAAATACTTTCCCTTTTTTACCCCTATGCATCTACAACCTAAGGTCTTCATTCAAGGGCATATATGTCAATTTAAATGTACCACATGCAAAAGTAAACAATTTGAGTTTACAATCACCGGCGGGAATTGATTGAAAACATGTTATGATTCCAAACTGTAGTTGACTTAACAAATTACAAACCTACCCCTTGATTATTCATCAAATAACATTTCTTATCTCTTAGTTTTGGATATTACAATATCAGTCCTTGAAACAAAAATCGTTTAAAATTTCATCCCTATCATGTTCATGTATTATCGAGTAAAATAAAGTTACGTTATTTTACTTGTTAAAATTGTTCGTTTCATCATTACTTCATACTTTTGGGCATATCTGGTCATCAACGCGTACAAACGTACACCACAAGGGTTGTGACGTACTGGTTAAGGCCCTAGGGATGTGGTGGAATTTCCCATCTGTTAAGGGTTCAAATCCAGGCGTACACAACAATTGTGGCCACTGAGGTTTAATCAAAGCTGATGTCTTACGGTCAAAATTTGCTAAGAGATTAGTCTAGGCATGACCTAGGACACCCTCCCCAAAAAGAAAAACGCGTACAAACATAATACCATATATGACACAAAACTTAGGAAATTAACTCTGATGTTTTGTTTCGTTTTACTGATATTTTTTCCTTAAAACGTAATGACAACATTACATGTATGATTAGAGATGCATAAAAAAAATCCAAGCCTGAAGCCCAGAGTCTAGTTAGTCGGAAATTCGGTTCGAGGTAGGCCTCAAAGCTCGATCATGTATTTTTGGGTGCAGGCATACGCGGAAAAAGTACAACTTGAAAAAAGCTTGATCGGGTCCTTTTTCAACCCCAAAGCCCGAGTCTTTTTTTACTCACTGAAAATAGGCTTTGAAGGACCGGACCTTGTGCATATCTCCATATGATTGTGTTCGAACAATACTTTTGGGGTGTTTTTACATATCTCATTCGTGCTCAACAACTTTGAAATGTTAAAAACTAAAATTTTCGTTTACTAACTCACCGATGAAACTTATACCATGTTTCCAACAATTATTGATAGTCGGTGTGTGTTAGAAGAAGAAGAACAAACCACATACCATGTCTATAAATTACCAAAAGAGGCATTTTCGTAATTTAATAATTACAGAATTGAATTATTGCACACAAAACACGGTATCCCCATCTTCCCCCTTGAGTGGCGTATGATATTCTAATCCACTAACCATGGTCCTCACCATCGATTCGAAAATTCCAACATGGGTATGAATTGGAATAGTATTCTTTTAATATGAATCAAAGTATAATAATATTTAAGTATATGACAAGTTGCATAGATCTACTCATGATGGATCTGTACGACACAATATCAGTTAGAATTCACAATATTTAGATTAAACCAACATATGGCAAGAACATGTATTAATAGTTGTTAGTTAACCAGATTAAAGTCAATTTCACAATATTCCTTTTTTTTTGCGCCAAGGATTGACTTTATGGTTCCAAGAATATATGTGAGATTACACTACCTTTAACCTTACAGTGGAGAAAATTTTGCAAGATCAAAATGTAACGATTTGTATCTTTGTTCATATTCAGTGAAACAATGAACGTTTTTCTCAGTTAATTTAACAACTGTTATGTTATTTATACTGCATATCTAATTTTACCGATAACTGTTAGATTTTGTAACTATTGATAACATAAATGTGAAATTTTGTAATTATTGATTACGTAGAAGAATATCACATCAAAATCAACTGATACCAAGTAAGTTAAAATCTTGTTATCAAGTAAAATGAATAAAAATAAAAAGACCTAGGCCCATGACCAGTTAAGACCAGTTGGACGCTTGGTTAAATCCCGATTTTGTACATCCCCATCACACAAATCTTAAAACTAACATTTTTGGGCATATTTCTCTATACTAATATTTATATAACATCATATATTGATTGAAAAGTTCGACCACTGCTTAAATTATGGCCAACTATTAACGAATATATACACTCGCGATTGTGTTTGAACTAGAGGGTTTTTCCCACTGTTACATTTCACCATCTATAAACTAATACCCTATTATTCGATCTATCCCATACCGTAATTATACAACTGTGATCACAAAACTAGATGTATCAAACTAAATTTCACTTTAAAATCTACAAGTTCAATGTGTGTTTTAAGAAGAACAAGAAACCAATGGAGCATCTTGTAGCAACTGACTTTACCTATATCGGTTTTCGAGAGCTCAAATCATCTTCTACGAACATATGTTTACTGCTTGACGTATTTTTAGATCAAATCCGAAGTATCTTTTCGCAAGTTTTTATACTCTATATTATTATAAATACATTAATTTATTGATAAAAGAATATAGCTTCAAATTTAAAGAATACAATGTTAGCATTTATTTGTAATCAAAAAGATGAATAACCACAAAAAAAAAAAAAAAAAAAAAAAAAAACTCCATTGATCTCCACCATACCCCATCTCACACCAGATTAAAACCCACCTCAGATTCTCCATTTTTTCTCTATATATTGTTTCCATTATACATCACATTTCTGACAACTCACGAGCTTCTGTTAAAAATACACACACACACACTCACACTTATCTCTCTGATTCTTCCCTCCATTATACACCCATATATGTAGAAATACACACATATATACATACATAAAGTGTATCTACAAGTTTGTATGTAGAGGGGTTTCTTTCTTTTTTTCAAGAAATCTTGAAAAGCTATCTTTTTTAACAATGGTGGAAAAGAGAAATCTTGTTCTCATTTGTGTTGTGTTTTTGGTCATCAATATCATCAATGCTGAAGACCCATATAGATTTTTCACTTGGAAAGTTACTTATGGTGACATTTATCCTCTGGGTGTTAAACAACAGGTATAAATCTCTCTCTTTTACTTTCTAAATTTACACAAGATTTTGGGGGTTTGATTTCTTGAATGTTTATTGGGGGTTGTGTTGTTTTTGCAGGGAATATTGATAAATGGGCAGTTTCCTGGACCTCAAATCAATTGTGTTACTAATGATAACTTGATTATTAGTGTCTACAATTACTTGAATGAGCCATTTCTCCTTTCTTGGTAAGTTTCTTGATTTAATTTTTGGATCTTGATTCCCCTAATTTGCTAGTTTTTTAGTCTTTTTAATCATATGGGTATAACTTCTATTTTTATGTGTTTATAACTTCTAGTTTTAGTCTTTCTTGGTAAGTTTCTTGATTCATTTTTTGGATCTTTTTTTGAATCTTGATTCCCCCAAATTTACTAGTTTTAGTTTTTAATCATGTGGGTATAACTTATATTTTTATGGGTTTATTTTATCATGGGAGATTGTAATCAATGTGGGTAGAAATGAATATGACCCACAAAAATTGAAGAATGTAATTAAAAAAATATGATGCAAGTGAACTCAATTTATATCTCCAACAACCCAAGAAACTAAAATTATTAATGGGTTAAAGATTATATTCAAGAAACATGGAAATTAATGTGTTGAATTTGTGTAACACATTTGTGTCCCATTTTTTTTTATTTGAAGTTGGATTTGTATAAACTTGTTTGATTCTTTAAAAACTCGAAGAAACCCTTCAATCTTAATGATGGAAATGTCGATTTCTGAATTCGAATCGAAGGTGATTTCTTGATTTTGAAAGTTTTCCTCTAAATTTGAATAGATTTTTACATTGGTTTCAATTCATAGAATTGAATTGATTCCTCTTAAACTTTGATCTTATAAAAACTCAAAGAAACACTTCAATCTTTATGATCAAAATGTCGATTTCTGAATTCAAATCGAAAGGGATTTCCGCTTGATTTTGAAAGATTTCCTCTAAATTTGAATAGATGTACATTGGTTTCAAACTTTCAATTCATAGAATTGAATTGATTCCTCTTAAACTAGAAAAAAGGTATACTTAGTTTTTTATTTCAAGATGTGGGCAATCAAGATTTTCTTTTAGCATGCCATTCTGGACCATTTTTGGGCATGCTACACTCAAATGTCGAAAAAACCACCCTTTTCTAATGGTAAAATGGCGAATCTTGTGTACCAAAAGACGGGCAAATAGGTAATTTTAACACGACATCTCATCGAAGAACGGTTTATAAGTTCAATTTTATTACAAGTTTCATATTAAATTGTGTTGTTTGTACTACTATATGGTATGAAGGAGGGTGGTTTTAAGCTCTTGGTTGTATATGTCTGCTAGATCTCTGACAATTTTAATTTTTATAAATTTCTTTTTTTATGAACATGGTATTTGCTAATCTTGATAATATTTATAAATAAAAAGGCTGGCAGTCTTTACATTGTAGTAAATGATTGGGCCCATTGTTAGATCTTGTGAGGTTTCTTTGTTTTTATTGTTTTGTAAAGATTTCTTGAAAAGGTCACTCCTTTGATGGTGGAAATTAAATAATAGTGTTGTATATATAACAAACTTGTACATTATGCATTAAAAGTTGTACCTTGATGAGAAGGGAATAACCTTGAGAAGAAACTAGTCAAGAACACTAAAGTCCTCTTTTGTTTTGATCATTAAGGTGGTGGTGGTGGCGGTGGCGGTGATGGGCAGTGGTGACCATTAATACAAATACTGTTTTAGGGATATATCAAACAAGGGTAGATTAGTAATTTTTTAGAATTTGTTCCACCTAGTTTGATAACAAAAAAGACTCTCTGTCCTATGTCGTGCTAAACATGGAACAACGAGTTTTTGTTCTGTTCTGTCCGGTCCCATGTACCAAAAGTAGCCTAAAGACTGACCTTTTGTGGGGTTTGTTTATATGGTTGGTATAATGAAGAATGTACAAGTCACCAATGCATGAATCAATCTTTTATGACCTTGTGTTTTTTGGTTCATTAGATCCAAGATTAGGAATTTTGATGCACACTGGTGGTCAACTGGTCATGATAAACTTTTATAGATTCTTATATCAAATGTATCAAGAATGTACAAGTCTTCGATGCATAACCCGATTCTTTATATCAAATGTATCAAGAATGTACAAGTCATCGATGCATAACCCGATTCTTTATATCAAATGTATCAAGAATGTACAAGTCATCGATGCATAACCCGATTCTTTATATCAAGTGTATCAAGAACGTACAACTCATCGATGCATAACCCGATTCCTTATATCAAATGTATCAAGAATGTACAAGTCATCGATGCATAACCCGGTTCTTTCTATCAAATGTATCAAGAACGTACAACTCATCGATGCATAACCCGATTCTTTATATCAAACGTATCAAGAATGTACAAGTCATCGATGCGTAACCCGCGAACCGAAACTTGTTCTTTTTGCAGGAATGGGCTGCAACACAGAAGAAACTCATGGCAAGATGGTACTTATGGTACAACTTGTCCAATCCCACCCGGAAAGAATTTCACATACATGCTTCAAGCGAAAGATCAAATCGGTAGCTTCTTCTACTTTCCGTCACTCGGCCTCCACAAGGCCGCTGGCGGCTTTGGCGGCATCAAAATCTACAGCCGCCCTCGGATTCCCGTCCCATTCCCTTTCCCCGCCGGCGACCACACCGTCCTTGCCGGAGATTGGTACAAAAGAGGCCACCAGGTACATCTTACCCTCCCCTGACCCCACTCGTTTCGTTACATAATTAGTACGGTTGACCGAAAAAGTCAAAGTACGTGACGTTTTTTTTTTGGTTTTTGTAGAGGCTAAGACACATATTGGACTCGGGTCGAAACATTCCGTCCCCAGATGGGCTTTTGATCAACGGTCGTGGCTGGAACGGTTACAGCTTCGGTGTCGATCAAGGTGCGTGCTTTGGTTAGTTGTACCTTGTGCATTAGTGGTTGTACCTTGTGCATTGATGGTTGTACCTTTGGTTATACAGGGAAAACATATAGGTTTAGAATATCAAATGTTGGGTTGACAACATCCATCAACTTCAGAATCCAGGGGCATACCATGAAACTTGTGGAGGTGGAGGGATCGCATACGGTCCAGAACACCTACAATTCCCTGGACCTCCACCTCGGGCAGTCGGCGTCGGTTTTGGTCACCGCGAACCAGCCGGTGAGAGATTACTACGTGGTCGTGTCTTCGCGGTTCACCCGCCGTGTCCTCATGACCACGGGCGTCCTCCATTACCGGAACTCGAGGATCGGAGTGTCAGGCCCGCCCCCTGGCGGCCCGACGACCCAGATCGCATGGTCCCTCATGCAGGCGAGAAGCATGAGGTAAGTTTAAAGTTCCGATGGGCTCGTATGCATTGTCGAGTTGTACGGTACAAGTCGGTGATGCATTGACCATTCTTGATGTCAAAAGTTCACAACTTGATCATTGGTATCACTAGAAAAGATTGATTCTAGAGCATGAAAGATTGGTGCATATTTGTGCTTTGCATGCATTAGCAACTTGTACAGTACAAGTTTTTTATGCATTGTTGATTATAAAGATGGATGTCCAACTTCCATCTATGAAAAAAGAACACAACCCATGTCTTAATTCTCTAAAAATGATGTGATTTTGGCATAAAAATCTGATCTGCATATTTGTTCTTGGCATGCATTAGCAACTTGTACAGTACAAGTTTTTTATGCATTGTTGATTATAAAGATGGATGCCCAACTTCCATCTATGCAAAAAGAACACAACCCATATCTTAATTCTCTAAAAATGATGTGATTTTGGGATAAAAATCTGATCTGCATATTTGTTCTTGGCATGCATTAGCAACTTGTACAGTACAAGTTTTTTATGCATTGTTGATTCATGCCCAACTTCCATCTATGTAAAAGAACACAGCCCATATCTTAATTCTCTAAAAGTGATGTGATTTTGGCATAAAAATCTGATCTTTTTTGGTTCTTGAATCAGATGGAACTTAACCGCAAGCGGGCCCAGACCGAACCCGCAAGGCTCGTACCATTACGGGATGATAAAACCGAGCCGTACGATAATGCTGTCGAATTCGGCTCCGTGGATCAACGGCAAGCAACGATATGCGGTCAATGGTGTGTCGTTTGTTCCCGGTGACACGCCTTTGAAACTAGCCGATTACTTCAAGATTGGCGGAGTCTATAATCTTGGAGGCATTCCCGACAAAACTTACTCCAACGGAAACGCATATCTTTCGACCTCCGTAATGCACGCCGATTTCCGGTCGTTTGCTGAGATTGTGTTCCAAAACTGGGAGGACACCGTTCAATCGTGGCACATCGATGGCTACTCGTTCTTTGTTGTCGGGTGAGAAAAGATTTCTTTTGAATGCGTTTTCGTTATCGAAAATTGTTTTTTGTAAAACGTGATTTGATGTGTGGAACAGGATGGATGGCGGGCAGTGGACACCGGCAAGTAGATCACGATACAATCTGAGAGATACCGTTGCTCGTAGTACGACTCAGGTGTACCCGAGGGCGTGGACTGCGATCTATATCGCGCTCGATAACGTCGGGATGTGGAACATTCGGTCAGAGAATTGGGCACGGCAGTATTTAGGACAACAGTTTTATTTGAGGGTGTATTCTCCGGCGCATTCGTGGAGGGACGAGTTACCGATCCCGAAGAACGCACTGCTTTGCGGTCGAGCTCGAGGGCGGCACACGAGGCCGCTTTGAGGCTAGCGGATGATGGGTTCGGTGCGGATTGTCACGAGAGGGTGGCAACCGGGGTCTCGTTAGGAACTACTTGTTCCGGTTTACGGGAATTTAAGTTTCGTTTGTTCGATTGCCGCATTATTCATTGTAGATTTTGAACCGGGTTCTCCCATTGTTGGCCATTGAGTTGTTCATTGATTGTCAAATTGTCTGTTGGTTAGTTCAGTTTCTTGAAAAATTGCTTCGGTTTCATCGATGGTCGAACCCACTTGGGTTCGGTGTTCGGATGCTGGCTCCCGAATAAACGGGCTCGAGCCCATTAGGGTTGGGTGTTCAACTGTTGAACATCTAATTTGATAGGTCCGGGCCTACTTTGATGGGCCCGGGTCTGGATCATTCACACCTGAAACGAGTCATCACCCGAACAAAATTCATAATCAACCTTTTCGGTCTTTTTCTCTAGAGGTGATCATTTGTAGCCTTTTCAAGTCGATTATGGGGGTGTTTGGGATTGCTTATTTGAAGTGTTTTTTAGCTTATTACGGTGTGTCATCGGAGATTAGCACTTTTTAGTGTTTGGGTGGAGAAAAATTAAAAGGACTTATAAATGAATTAAAATTAAGTCATTTGGTTCTAACTTATCAACTTATTTGAAAAGTGTTTATGACTTTTTTTGTTATTTTATATGTATAAGCAATCTCAAACACCCTTAAATAACAACTTATTAACTTATTACGTTTTGGTACCACAATAAGCTGATCCAAACACTTTTTAGATAACTCCGATTTAACATCGCATAAGTTGATAAACACTTTTCAAAATAAGGATAAGCTGTTTTAAATAAGCAATCCCAAACACCCCCTATATTTACAGAAATAAGCGCTTTATTCAGTGACCGAAGAAAAGTTTCTCTCTCTCTCTCTATATATATATAGAGAGAGAAAAATAGGTTCATACGAGAATGGTAACGATTTAAAGAAATAAAGGGACAATTTTTGATCAATCATAATTATTAAACAAATAATTAATTTTTTAAATAAAGAAATAAAAAAAGGGTATTTTGGTCTTTTTTTACTCCAGATTATTTTAGGATAATCTTCAACTACTAAATATAATTGATTTCCTAATTATTAGCTCTCTCTCTCTATCTCTCGATTTAAACCTAATCCTTCTTCTGATGATCACGTATCCATAGGGCCGATTTGAGAGGGCCGGTTCCAGAGATGAAGAGGATCGATTTGAGAGGGTGTTTCAGGGATGGATCGATCGGGGGCAACAAGTTTTTCTTCTCTTGATTATCACCGACAACACCATAATTTCTCAGCCTACTCTACTTTCCTTAGCCTATGTCGTCGTCACCACCACCGCCGCCGCCACCACTATCATTCATTTATTTCATCTCCGCTGCAGATGTATCACAACATCACCGGATTCAGTAATAATCGGCCGATGAGCACCAGCGCGGAGTCGGTGGTGGAGCCGCCAGAATTGTCCGGTAGGAACGCTTACGACCTCCTAGGGGTTTCTGAGTCTTGTACTTTTGCAGAAATCAAAGCTTCTTTCCGGAAATTGGCGAAGGAAACTCATCCCGATATTTCTCAATCGGCCGATGGATTTTATAATTCCAACCGATTCGTGCAAATTCATGCGACTTATGAGGTGTGAAAATGTTTTGAGTGATAATTCTCGTTACGTGCTTGTTCTGACGTTTGCACCAATGGCAATGGGTAGCATATATATTGTTTGTGTTATGAATTAATAAAATTTACGAGTTTTATATGGTTGAAATTTTCAGGAAATTTCAGGAAATTAAGCATGGTCATTTGTTTTTTAGTTTTGATTATTTATGATCTTATTTGGATGAGCACATATGATTTAAAGTTGCAAACCTAATAGAAACATTTTGTCTAAGTTATTTAGAACAAAATCACATATGATTTTAGTGTTAAGTATTATAGCCAAGTTATTTAGTACAAAATCATATATGATTTGGTGTCAAGTATGAATTTGGTGTTAAGTATTTAGAATAAAATCACATGTGATTTTGGTGTCAAGTATTATAGCCAAGTTATTTAGTACAAAATCATATATGATTTTGGTGTTAAGTATGAAATTGGTGTTAAGTATTTAGAACAAAATCACATGTGATTTAGGGTTGCAAACTAATAACATCATTTACTATAAGGTATAATCACATGTGACGCATACTACACTTAAACAATCTGTCAAATTTATTTACAATATAATCATAAATGATTTTGGATTGCATATTGTACACTATATAATCATCTGTGATTTGGGTTACACATTCGGGATTTGCTTGAAAAAACAAACAGATCAGGTAAACTACCAAAATGGATTAACCGGATTTGATTTAATAAAGGAAAAGGATAAATACGTTTTTGATTTGAATTAAATATTATAATCCATGTTTTTTGGAAGTTAATACTATCCTAAATTATCCATAACATAATATGACTTTATTGCCCTTTTACTCTTAATTTTAGAAACTATTATTTTTAGAATTAATTTAAAAAATGATTGACTGAGAATCGTCCATTTATTTTTTAAATACACTATGTTCTCGTTTGAACCCACCCCTATATATATGTGTGTGTGTGTGCGTGCGTGGAAGATAGTGTGGGAAGTTGGTCAACTTGCTATAAGGGTCTGTTTGTTAGCAGCTTAATGAGCTTAATGAGACTCACAACTTATTCAGTCAGCTATATATGACTGTTTGGTAGTGGCTTAATGATATAAAAAATGCCTTATTCAGTAAGATTTCAAGGGGGAGTTTTATGCAGAACGCCAAATTTTTTTCCAAACCAGTCCCTCCCATTAAAAAACATGTTTCTTCCATCTATGAAAAAACTCTCTCAAATAAAAACCTTCTAAATCTATACAAACAGATTAATCTACACAGACAACTTTATCCATACAGAACTTAATGGAAAACCAACCAAATAACCCCTAAGTGTGAGAAACCCTAGTCACATGTAATTCTAGAGTAAAATCACATATGATATAACACACCCAAAAAGATGTGGGCGACTGGCATGGACGGATCTAGTTAAGGGCATACGGTGGCACGTGCCACCGTATTATTTCTCCGTCGAAAGGTTAAAATGTTTACGATTATGAAAGGTGCAACCGTATCGTTTTAAAAGGTGCCACCGTATGATATTCAAAAGCTCAAGAAGGTGCAACCGTACCTTGTAATAAACCAAAAACCTAAAAAAAAACTCTTGAAATCCACCCAAAAAACCAAAAAAATCCCTCGAAATCAATAAAAAAAAACTTAAAAATCTCTCGAAATCAAGCAAAAAAGTATAAAAATCGCTCGAAACAGTGGAAATATGCCAAAAACACATCGGACGATAATGAACGTTGGTAACACGTCGATAAAAACCGTGCTTATTGTAATTATTTTTTATCTATATTATATAGTGCCACCGTATGAAAAAAATTCTAGATCCGTCCCTGGCGACTGGTCAACGTGATGTGTTTGTACCGCATCTGATTTTACTCTAGATACAAATGTGAGTCGGGACTTATCGGACTTTTCACAAATTGACTGTTTTCTCATTTGTACCCACTTCTCTCTTTCTATATGATTTTTGTTTGGTTTTTATATATATTAATAGAAAAATAATAATTTATGATTAAAACTCCAAAACTTTATTACAGAAAAATGGTCATGTCTATGAGAAAAGGCGCATATGTTTCTGAACACATGATGTTTTTCTACACATTAATTCAAGGAATGTTGACTCCAAAAAGGAATTTTTATTCTCCAAATATAAAATTAAATTAGGAGATAACTTTACATTTTAATAAATATTGTTTTTTTTTTGTTAATTTTGTTTTTACTTCATATTAAATGTCTATTTAATAATTAAACTATAAGCGTACTCGTGTAATGCAGCGAGATACATCATGATTTTAATGTTTCATTTTTTTTTTCGATTTACAGTACGATTTTAGATGGTTTTGAGAAAATGATAATGTTTTTTTTTATAAATTTTTTAATTTAGGTTTAATAATATAATGTTTTTTATATAAAAAAAATTAAGTATTAATTAATAGTGATACATGAAAAAGTCTGCATAAAAAGAAGGTCATGCACATACCAAATGGTGGGTGTTAGAAGCCTGCAATAGTAATATGTATCTTGTGCTTTGAAACTTGTAAATTAATTAAGAGATTTTTAAAATTTTGCATAAAATGATGGTACCATATGCCTAATAGTTTGTATTTTAGAGTTTTTTTATCTGTGCTTTGTAATATAGTATAGATAAATAAACTATATATCAAGTTAAACGGATATATATTTCTAGAACAAAAAACAATAGTTTTTTGGTTGGTTTCATTGTTGTTCGGTTGACCGTGTTTTATTTTCGTTGTGTCTGTTTTAGTTTTTTTTTTGAAGTATATAATATTTATATACGGTAAATTCAACAAATAAATTCACAATCACACACCCTCCTAGGAGGCCAAAGACTCCGATACCACTAGGTCAAAGGCCTTTTGGTCTGTTTTAGTCTTGTTGCAGGTTACTTCATTGTATTTTAGCTCTCCTTTTGTCGAGTGTCGACTTGTTTTCTGCTTCTTGCAGAATTCGTAGCTTTCGTTTTCTTATACATTCGTTTTACTTTTTAATATTATTGCCTTGCCCTAAAAAAACAGTAGTTTTTACCTCATTATTTTATGACAACCAATTGCATCTTTGCAAGTGTTACATTTTTTTCTTCATATAATAATCTAAAGAATACTTATTATAAGGGCATATTAAAGATTTGTGAATCAAATATATGTTAATTAATATCTTAAATCCTAGACATAGATGAATAACATCATATGAAATAATGTTTAAGGTCAAAGTTCTTACAGTTCTTGCACAATATATAGGGTTTTCATTTGCAGGGCGGACCTATAAAGGCTCGAGTAGGGTCCATGCACCCTGATGAACTGATTTTCGCAAGTAGATTTTTTTGGGTATGAAAGATGCATCTATTAAACTTTGAGGGGTGTTATGGGATATTATAAAATATAAGGAACATCAACCAAAAAACCGAGAAAGTCTCTAGAAATATTACCCCCCCCCCCCCGGCCGAAAAAGTCTCTCGAAATCAACCAAAAAAACTGGAAAAAGTAATCGAAATCAACCAAAAAACTTGAAAGAATCTCTTGAAACGGTGGTACTCGACTAAAACCACATTGGATGACTTTGCAAGTATTTGATCGGTAAAAATCCTAGATTCACCTTGCTCATCTGATTATGTAAGATCCCACATCGGTTGGGGAAAAAACTAGGTTTCCTTATAACTTATAAGGGATTGGATACCCCTTCTATCATACAGGTTAAAAAATGTAAATCTAGATATAAATAAAGCAGACAATATCTTATACGTTTAACCTGAAATATTACAAATCATACCCCTATTATATCAAATAACATAATTAATATATACAACATATCATGGGAAGAAAGTAAGGATATATTCAACTATGCATATGATAACATACACTTGGTTGTACTTTTACATGCAGAAAAAAGAAAAAAGAAATTGCCCTTTTCAACCTTTGTTTACACTGGTTTATAAAAGATGCCCATTGTTGCACAAAGTCTATAATGCCCTTTGTCTCCCAAGGTTAAAGAATGTTTTGACATTGACCCATACTTTTCATCTCCAACATGAATGCAAGTTTGAAATATTGCTTGAAAGTTCTGCATACAAAACATGCTTTCTTCACAACAATTGAAAACTAATTGACTAAATTACCCTTTCAATAAATAAAATCTCAATTATGAGCATTTCTTACTAGCTGAATTTAATGACATTCATCTGACATGCCTCTTATTTAAACAGTTTGTTCTGTATAAACTTAGAAACACATCGGAGGTTAATTATTTGTAAAACGAGCTTCTAAAAAAGATCATTGAGCTAAATAACCCTAAAATCAGTCGGAATCTTTCTTATTCATGATAAAAAAAGTCTACGGTTCAAATATTGCAATATGAGTATCGGTCGTTCTTTATGTACCCATCATAAATCGAACTCAATTGACTAAATTACCCTTTCTAACAAAGAAAACCATCAAATGGTCGGAATCTTTCTTACGATAATCCAAAAGTCTCCGGATTCAAATCCCGCATAATGAATGCACGCATGATACGATTTCACTGCTTGGATGTGATTATATATATATATATATATATATAGGGAGAGAGAGAGAGAGAGAATCAGATTCAAACGGGAAATTAAACATTTTGCAAGAATGCGATAAGTTTTAACATCCTACATTGATGACCGAAGGAAGATCAATGAGATAAGGGTTTACCCTCATAGCCATTATAAGCACAAGTTGACTTAAGACAAAATGTCTTTTGTCAACGATAACATAGGACCCCATTTAAGAGCTGTTAAAACAGGGTTTAAGAGCTCTTAAACCACCTTTAAGAGGCTCTTGTAATAACATCGTTATACCCCAACCGTAACACAAAGCCATTCAGCTATAAGCACGAGGGTCTGCACTCACTCTGCTTCACCACCCCTATGATTATACACATGATACATAAGTTTAACCATATATGATTAAACAAATGTTGTATTGGCAACATATAAACGCGCTTAATCATAGTCTATGTGTTGTCAATGCAACATGTGTTTAATCATATGCATGTAATCATATATAGTGTGCAGATTTCTCATCTTCTCACAAAATGTTAAACTTCTCGCATGATCCTTCATATATATATATATATATGTATGTATGTAAGGTTGAGTTCCGGTAAGAAGTTGAGTTGTTGGTGAGAAACGTGAGAAATGGTTATCAACCGTTGGATGAGAAATGGACGCACATTAGGATGAGATGCATCAGATCAATCCCTTCTAACCCGCAATTCATGGGAGGGTTTGAGATTAAAAGAGATCAACGGTTTAGATCCACTTCTCACGATTCTCACCATTAACTCAACTTCTCATACAATCCTTCGCCTATGTGTGTGTGTATATATATATATATATGTGTGTTGTGAGAAGTTGATGTTAACGTGAGAAGCGTGAGAAATGGTTATCAACCGTTGGATGAAAAATAGATGCACATTAAGATGAGATGCACATGATTAATTTCCCTTCTAAGCCGCAATTCATGGGATGACATTTGATTAAAAGTGCTCAACGGTTCAAATCCACTTCCCACGATTCTCACGTTAACCACAACTTCTTACATGATCTTTTCGCATACATATATATATATATATATACATATATAATTTATGGGGTTGTATATAAATGTCATCAAGATTTATGGAATTTTGTTGCGACGTAAATCAAGAAATCTTAATTTAAATTGATTCTGTACGTTAAAGGGTGACAGCTCTCAGAAAAGGAAAAAAAAAATCATTTTTCATTGAAACAATGGGAAACTCTTCTGAGAGTTCAACCAGGGTTCTTCGTCGGAAAATGGATGATAAGTTGCCCGAAAACATCTCCGGCAAACGCAATCCCACTGTCCGGATTTACAATCGGTCTAGGGTTCCACGGCTTCGATGGACCAACGAACTTCATCAATGTTTCGTGAATGCAGTTCGAAAACTCGGTGGTGAAGAGAGTACTTTCTCTCTCTCTCTCTCTATATATATATATATATGTATGTGTATATATATACAGAGAAAGGATCATGCGAGAACTTAAACATTTTGCGAGTAAGGAGAAGCCTCAATATTATATATGATTATATGTTCTTTAGGTGTGTTTAATCATATATAATTAAACTTGTGTACTTCTCGCCTTTTCACAAAATGTTTAGTTTATAGTTTAAATCTGTCTCTCTCTCTCTCTCTCTCTCTCTATATATATATATATATATATATATATATATACATACATATGCATGTATGTATTATATTGCTGTTAGTGTGTGCATTGATCTTTTCTTTTTGAACTAGGAGCAACTCCAAAGATGATTTTGCAGATGATGAATATGAAGGGATTAACTGTATCTCATGTGAAGAGCCATCTTCAGGTAATTATTTACTTTAAAGTGTTTGTATACATATACACATATATGTACATATACACCAAAAAAAATGAAAAACTGAGGAACACATTGGTAACCGTTCATCTGGACGGTATGCACATGCTGAAGCTGTTTTTTGGTTTTTATGCACGTCTGCATCATCATGCACATGTACATGTTACAAATTACTTGTATACACATCTGCATACCCAGGGTGTTCCTCAGTTTTTCATTGTTTTGCGTTTCCTCCCGAACCTGACCCTACATATACATATATATATACACACACATATATATATAGATGAAGGATCATGCGAGAAGTTAAACATTTTGCGAGAAGGCGAGAAGTGTGATATCATATATGATTACACGGCCTGTTCGTGTGTTTAATCATATATGATTAAACATCTATGTATTGTCAATATAACACGTGTTTAATCATATATAATTAAGCTTATGTAGCATATATGATTAAACACTTCTCACCTTCTCGCAAAATGTTTAGCTTCTCGTTTGAACCTGCCCTTATATATATATGAGCATGTTTAGTGAGAAACCTAAATTTGATTATTAGAAACCCGGAACCGTTCACAACGCAACACATGACATATTCATCATGAAATATGTAACATATCCATCTTGAATGTTGTAACGTATTCATCATGGATGTATGATTTCAAAATGAATAATAAGTCCATGTCACGGCAATATTCATCATGAATGTGTGATTCATGATGAATATTCTACCTAAAGAGGGACGTACACACGGTGTGATGTGAACAGTTCTGGGTTCCTAATCAATTTTTACTGAATTTTTATTTTATGTGATTTCAATCTCATATATATATATACACATAATGTTTATATATTTATGAATAGATGTTTAGGAGCATGAAGAACGAGGTGATTCTAGAAGGTATGCATATGCAAATTGAATAGATGTTGCATTTATTACATACAAAATTACTTACCATCCCAATATGCAAATTATAATATTTTTAGAGAATATTTTTTTAAGCTGAATAAAAATTTAAAATTTGTTATATATATATTGTTTTTCGAATATGATGATAGCAACTCCAATGGCGGAACAAGCTGAAAACTGTAACCACAACTACTTGTTTTTTGCCCGACAAAACAACTATCATGGGACTTCGGTCAACAACGGGTATGAACGACTTGAGCATTATAAGTACAATAGTCTTTCCAGATTAGAAGACAACCGGTAATTATTTTCATTTTGATTAATTAATTAACTTATTTAAGTTGAATTTGAATTAGTAAATGCATAACTGAAATATTGTAGGAAAATGGTCGAGATGGAGAGGAATCGTTTGAAGGTAAAAGAGTCTTTGTTAGTGTTGAACCTCAAGAAGTTGAGAACTTCTGTTTTGGGACAAATGGATCCCCCTCTCGTTCATTCCAATCGACTCGTTGATGCCCACGACAACAAGAGTCATCAAGTATGGATCTAATTATGTCTCCCTATATCAGATTTTTAATAGTTTTCAGTGAAAATAAATCGAACCTATTAAGATATCTGACAGTCTCTCTTAATTTATTAACATCAGTGTAACTTCTTTGATATCTTTTTATATAACAAAATTATCCGAGTCAAATCATGACATATTATATTGATCAATACAGGGAAGTGATGATACTGAGAATGTTGAAGATCCATGTGATGCGTTTTTGTCTTCTTCAACTGCCGTAAATGTAGAGTTGAGTCTGGGAGGCATATACACTTCTTCAATACCTTCTTGTGCTAGTGTTATCAATGTCTCTTTTTAAGCTCGGTTTTGTATGAATTTACTGATAAATTTCCTTCGGATCCCAATAAACAATAATGCTTAGCTTAGATACGATAATATGGGCTTGTAGGAAATGGCTTTCTTTTTTCTTCATGATTTTCAGTTCCCGGTAATGATTAGACTTAGTTTTTTATATTATTAAACGAAACTTGTGTCTACAAAAGTAAAATACAGGTATCATGTATGGTACGTTTCAGTTATTACCTTTGGATACCATCGTCAATATGTTCAAACTTTAATATCTATCTATACTGTATTATAAAGCACGGATAAAAAACTTTTAAATACAAATTATTAGGCACAAGGTACCATCATTTTATCCAATATTTTAAAAATCTCTTAATTTACAAGTATCAAAGCACAAGATACATATTACTACTGGAGGCTTCAAACACCCACCAATTTGGTATGTGCAAGACCTTCCTTTTATGCAGACCTTTCCATGTATCACTATTAATCTTCTATCTATACTATATTATAAAGCATGAATAAAAAACTCTTAAATACAAATTATTAAGCATAAGGTACCATCATTTTATGCAAGATTTTAAAAATATCTTAATTTACAAGTATTAAAGCACAAGATACATATTACTACTGCAAACTTCTAACACATACCAATTTGGTATGTTCAAAGCCTTCATTTTATACAGACATTTCCATATATCACTATTAATTAATATATTATATTACTATAAATTTGTTTTTAATTATACTAGCAATGTACCCGTGCAATGCATCGGGGTGAGCAAATGTAAATGGAAATAAAAAATTAATGTAATAGCTTATCAGAAAAAAAAAGAAAAAAAATATATGGAGTAGTAAATCATATATTTATAATTTATGTAGCATTAGTAGTGATAAACACATAACTTGAGTTTTTTCAATCATGAAACATTAAAAAATTATATTAAAGTAATCGTTAAATGTATATTTGACTTTTAAAAACATGTATTAATCAGCGATATCTAACGAATGATAATATTTTTTCAAAATACTGAAATATAGAATAGGTAAAAATAACAAATATAATGTTGGATAATATTATTTTGTATCTAAACGTATATATAGGTTTATTATTAGTTAGTTTCATAGAATTCAAAAGACTTTAAAAACCTGTATACATGAAGAAAATACATGTATAATCATAATTAAAGAAACATGTTAATGGGAAATTGACCCAAATGGGCCAATGGAGGGGTTGGATTGGCCTCCTAGCCATATCTCTACCGAATTTATTGAAATGTCCAAAAGGTCTCCATTTGCTCCCAAGGACTCCATTTGCGCCCTTGGTCTCCATTTGCGTCCCTAGACACGTGTCAAGCTGTTATTGGCCCGAAATAGGGTTTTCTATGTATATTGGTTGGTTTGTTATTTATTCACGTTTTCCATGCACACGTGTTTAGGGACGCAAATGGAGACCAAGGGCGCAAATGGAGACCTTGGAAGCAAATGGAGACCTTTTGGACATTTCAATAAATTTGGTAGAGATATGGCTAGGAGGCCAATCCAACCCCTCCATTGGCCCATTTGGGTCAATTTCCCTATGTTAATTTGAACAAGTAAATAACTTTTCTATTTTTGGAGAAACCCCAAATGGAAGGGAAAAAATCTTGAATATGGAATGTAGTGAAAAAGTAAAGTTTGAATTTTTTTCAAATGAGTTGTACCTTATGCATACTAAGTTGTGAATTAAGAGATTTTTGAAATGTATGCATAAAATGGTAGTACCTTATGTTTTATAAATAGTAATTAAGAGTTTTTTATTCCGTCTTTATAATATAGTATAGATTATTAAATATGTAACTGGTTATTTTTTCTAGATGTCATTAAAATATATAAGATAATTATTGAATTAGAACAAAATACTTATTTTTTTTATATAAAAAACATTATATTATTAAGCCTAAATTAAACAAATTTATAAAAAAAAAACATTATCACTTTCTCAAACCCATCCAAAACGTACTGTAAATCGACAAAAAAACAAAAAATAAAATGAAACATTAAAATCGTTATGTATCTCGCTGCATTGCGCGAGTACGCTTGTAGTTAATATATTATATATATATATATATTACTATAAATTTGTTTTAATTATATTATTAAATATGTAATTGGTTATTTTTTTAGATATCATTAAAATAAGATAATCATTGAATTGTAACAAAATACTTAATTTTTTTATATAAAAACATTATATTATTAAACAAATTTATAAAAAAAACATTATCACTTTCTCAAAATCATCTAAAATCGTACTGTAAATCGACAAAAAAATAAAATGAAACATTAAAATCATGATGTATCTCGCTGCATTGCACGAGTACGCTTCTAGTAAATCATAATCGCGACAAACACATTATCAACTAAAGCATAGATAGGCCTCGGATGGAAACACAAACAAGGACCAAGTTGATATTAATTAATAAAAATAGAACCAAATCGTTAAAACTAAAAATATTGTGGCCAAAATAGAAAAACTAAAAGTTTAGGGGCCAATTTTGCACTATGGAAGAAATTATAAGTAAGTAGGAAAAGGGGGAAAAACAAACCAAAACTGCCGTCGTCGAAAACCTAACAACAGGCGGAACCCTTCACCGTCACCGCCGCCGGCCATTCACTTTCTCCGACCACCGTAATCATGGCGGACGTTGTACAATACAAGCTCGAGCGCATGGTCAACGAGCTAGACGACCTTGAACGTCGTGGCCTATTCTCCCGCCGTGAAATCGCCGAGATCGTAAAACAACGCCGGAAGTTCGAGTACCGGCTAAAACGTCCGAGTCCTCTGAAACAGGATTACTTAGCGTACATCGACTACGAGAAGTCTCTCGATGCGCTACGAGTACTCCGTAAGAAAGCGGTGATGCGTGAACTGAAGAAGAAGAGCGAAGATGTGAAAGGAGTTGTGAAGAAGCCGAAGATGAAGCAGTCTGTATCTGATTTCTCGGGGATTTCGAGGATTGTGGAGATTTATCGGTCGGCGACGAATAGGTTTAAGGGAGATATTGAGCTGTGGTTTCAGTATCTTGAGTTTTGTAGGGAAAGGAGGAATGGACATATGAAGAAGGTATAAAATTTTCAATTCTGGTGGTATACATTTTGCTTGATTTGATCGTTTAATGCATTACATTTGTGTTTCTGCTTGCATTCATTGTTGATAATTGGGATTATATTATTGATTGAAATAAGATGAATTTATGAATTTTAGGTTCTTTTTATTTAGGGATGGAGAGAATTTGGATGTTTAGGATTTGTTTGATTAGCATAGAGCTTATATTCTTTTAGAATTTGGGAACCAACTATTGATGCTTTGTTCATGATCAATGTCATGATAAATATTCACGATAAATGTTGTGATAGATATTCATGATGAAAATTGTTCACAGTGAAAATACATGATGATATTCATTATAAGAATGCATGACACATGATGGAAATGCATGATATCATGAATTATGAGAAGGGCAAATGTATCAAAAATGCAATGAAGTTAGTCTTAGTTCCTATTTAGTGTAACAAAGATTTGTTTTTTCTCAATCAATGTAAGAAAGTTTCAAGTTTTCTTATTTAATGTAGCATTTGATGACGTGAATGTCAAGTTTATCATCCACTTTGCTGGAACTCATTCGTAAACATTTCGTAAGCAGGTTTCCATGTCATTAGATGTCAAAAGATCAGTAGGTTACTCGTTAAAATAGGTACAAAGCAAGAAAAGTTGAAAATTTGTTACATCGATTGAGAAACTAGTTTCTTCGTTACAGTAAATAGTAACTAAACCAAACTTTGTTGCATTTTACGCTTATGAAAATGCATGATGAATGATATATGAAGTAGTTTTTTCCCTGGTTCTCATTTGAACTTTCGCCTAGTCTTTTAGGTTCTAATTGTTCCCCCTATGTGTGCATCTTTCAGGTTCTGGCTCAGGTGATTAGATTTCATCCGAAAGTACCCGGAGTTTGGATATATGCTGCTTCATGGGAGTTTGACCACAACTTAAATGCTGCAGCAGCTCGTGCACTTATGCAAAGTGGTTTGAGATCTTGCCCATCTTCCGAAGCTCTATGGGTGGAATATCTTCGAATGGAACTCACATACCTTAATAAGTTAAGTGCTCGCAGGGTTGCTCTTGGAGAAGATGTTGGGACATTGATTCCGGACCATCATGACCCTGAAGATAAACAATGGCGGGATGAAAACAAAGAATTATTTATGCCGATTGATGGAGAAATCGGAGATAATAAAGAGTTAGATGAACAAAATAAGGAATTGACACAGAAAATCGATTTCTTTCGTGAACAAGGTTTGAACATTCTTCAAACTGTTTACAAATGTGCGGTGGAAGCACTTCCGTCCAGTTTCAGCCTGAGAACACAATTTCTGGAGATTCTAGAGGCAACAAATTTGGCAAATTCGGAAAATATGCAAAAGGAGATACTTTCTGACATGAAAAATGAATTTTCTAAAGAACCGGGATACTGGGATTGGCTTGCAAAATATGAAGCAGCAGGTCGTAAGAGTAGACAAGACGTAAAGAAAGAAATTATGCCTGATCAATTATTCAATGCAATACAGGTATGCTAACTCTCACCCCTTTGGAAAATCCACATGCTTGCTTTAGGAAATTTATTGCAAAGTTGAGCCAAATCTTGGAAGTAAAAACTTTACTTGGGTGCTGTTTTTTTTAATAGAAAATACATCTTATTCATCACTTATTATGTCTTACTGAACAAGAGGTCCATGTTATAAGACTGTTTTTTTGGCAATAAGAGATTAAAACCTCTTACCGCCCTCCTATCGGACAAGAGGTTAACGACTACTCATCTTAGTTTAATAAAAAACTCAAATATGCTGCACTATGGGTAGAACTGGTGACATCTCACATCTTAATGTCATGCTTTAGCCACTTTGCTGCTGCACCTTTTTGGGTTGAACTCATGACCTCTCACATTTTATTTATTGTTTTTAGGTAAAGATTTCTTGATAATTATTTACGTATTTATGAATAAAAGTAGAATTCTTTTTATATAGATTCAACATTATAGTATCCTGAGGGGTAAAATAGACAATTACACACATTCAGACATTTATCGATTTATAAAAACAAGTAGTTTTATTGATTCTGTTTTCAGACTTCATCACTACCTCTTATCAATCATAAATGAAATAAGACTTAGGAGTTCAACACCTCTTAAGAAACAAACAACACCTCAGTATCCTACTATCCTCTATATTTGTGTGTTGGTTATGTTAAGCTTCAAAGCTTCAAGGCGCATTTTCTTTCGTGTGTAGGTTTATGACGAGGCTTTGAAGATTGTACCATCATCTACAATGTTTGATCTATATATCAAATTCATGATGGACGCAATTGATCGAAATGGACACACTCAAAATTCTACGCTTTCTGATTCATCCGACAATTACGTAGATCCTGTTTCGCATGTTTTAATGGTCTATGAAAAGGCTCAAAGCATGGGGTGCATTACTGAAGATCTTGGCTGCCAACACGTATCTTTTTTGTTAGAACTTGGGAGATTAGATGATGCTAGAAATTTGGCAGAAAAACTTTGCAGTGGTGACCTCTCGGAGGCCGTCCGATTATGGGTTTTACGCCTTTCAATAGAGATTAAACGTATTAGAAGTCCAAGCAAAGTCGATTTGTCGTTTGTGTTTGATCTCTTGCAAACTCCTCTTAGGAAAGTTGTTGTTTCACAAGCTGAGAGCCTGTGGCTTATGGTATGTGATGTGAATTTTGACTGTTCTATTTTAGCTCGTCCCAAGATAAGTGTCCACTTTTACCCTTAATTATTAGATGGAAAAATTCATTATTCCCTCTATTATTAAGGCTAAAATTGTCATTTCCTTAATTAAAAAGTGAAATAATTCACATTTCTAAAATTGTGTGCCTTTTTCACCGTGGTCATTTATTTTGGGACAAATGGTGTATTTTATATTTAAATGGATGCAAGTACAAAGCTTAATACGCTTGTGTTATTTGTTGTGCAGGGCTTGAAATATTTCTCGAATCATAAGCATTATTTTGACAAGCTGGTGGATTTTTCTCTAAGTTCATTGATCAGAGATGGTGGTAGCGATGCCGGTTTCTCCCTCTCATCTGCAATTGTAAACTTTGTTCTCCAGAGAAATGGTATTCAGAGTGCAAGAGACATGTACAAGCGGTATATCACTAAACTATCGAGGATCATTGTAATGTGTTCTGTCAATAATATATCTTAATGTTTTTTCTTGAAAGGCCGAAATACACACGTTAGTAGCAAGTTTCGGACCCACAATTGCTAGTTCATAAAGTGAAACCAAATGTATCAAGTATGGGACTAACAGGACAAAAACTTGTTGTCCCACGTCTTGGTGTGACATTTAGGGGCTGTTTGTTTACCTCTTAATGGTTCCATTAAGAGGCAACCTCTGAATCGTTAAGAGGTAAATCTTGTTTGGCAAAAAAAAGGGCCACCTCTTAATGGTTCCAAAACCCTCTGAATGATTTTGTGTCTTGACCTTGTCTTAACCATTCAGAGCCCTGATTTCATTCTGAACAATTAGCAAACAACCATATTTCATTTCGCATTATATCATAAGAGTCTTTTAATCATTCTGCACCTAACCATTCAGCAACTGCCAAACAACCCCTTAGACTGGGACACGATAGGGTGGAGTGGAACGAAACCGTGTTTCTTTTGTCCCACCAAAATAAGTGGAACAAAAATAAAGGAGACGAGACAAGGTTGGTAAATTACTAAACTACCCATGTCAAATTAAAACCTTAAAATCTTCCATAATTCTTTCATCCACCTACCCCACCCTCGCCCATTTAGTCTGGTCCTGTCTGCGTACCAAACTCACCCAAACTGTTTTCGTGAAGACCCCCCCCCCCCTCCCCCGACTTGTGCAAAATGTGAGAGAAAATGTAAGAAGAACCAAGAGTAGTAAATAATAAGCCGCAGAAAAACATAGAAAGGTAAGGGACAACACACATGCCTCCATCTCTTAACTAGTCCAAAAGACTCCATTAGAACCAATTATGGATTTCCAAGACTCCTTCAGATTCTTTATTATTACCTTGTGTCGTAGTGCCGACTGAGACCACGCCCTTAGCTGCTGACCCAGACCATAATCTTAGGTGGTTAGCGCTTACCCAATTTGTATTTGTGAACGGTCCGTTAGGCTCACATTTAATACAATATTCATTATTTGTTATGAAGTGCCAATCCTCCAATCTCTTCCGTATGCAGGTTTCTTGCTTTACCTCGGCCTGGACTTCCTTTTTATAGAAACTGCATTGAAATGGAATTGAACCTTGCATCATCTGCTGGTGCTAAGACTCATCTTGTAGAAGTCCGGAAGTTATATGAAGCTGCACTTTCAACGTATGACCAAGATGCGAGCTTGTGGCAAGATTATCACTCCATGGAGTCCAAGGTAAATTTTGACTTTGTTAGGATCAACGATCACACACAATAATAAATTGCCGATGGAAGTTTGAAAACACAAAATTTGCATGGTTTAGCAATTTGCTTACATCCATGGTCATTGTTAGGATTTTCTTCCTCATGAATTTTGGTAACATATTACTCCCCCTCCCAAAATAAATGTTCACAATGAAAAAGACAAAGTTTTAGGAATGTATAGCTATTACTCTTTTTAATTAACCAAATGACAATTTTACCCTTGATGATGATGGGTGGATTTTCCCATCTCATAATTAAGGGTAGTATTGGAAAGTTGCATTATTTTTGAATCTGGACACTTATTTTTGACAAATAGAAATAGAAACATCGCCCGACTTATTTTGGGATGGAGGGAGTACAAGAAAAGAAAACCCGACTCCTTTTATAAGAAGGATGTAGAAGATGGATAAGACAAATGGGCGAGTTCAAGAGAGAACACTAAAAAAGGAGAACAAGGGAACCCATCAGAACCATCCATCTTTTTTTAATCCTACGGTTGTGAATAACAGGGCTGGCTACATTACATTTTGCCAAAAATAAACCCATGATTATGAGAAGAGAAGAGAAGAGAAGAGGGGGGGGGGGGGGGGGGTAGGGGTTCCTTCGTTATTTTTTGGGGTTCTCTTTTGTAACCCTTGCTTTCGTGTGATACGTTTGTATTTCTGCATGCTGCATGTATTATGGTGAGATAGAACGTAATTTGATGGCCGGTCAACGTGGTTTTCGTGCGCAGATGGGGACGTCGGAAACTGCTGCTGCTGTTCATTGGCGTGCACGAAAGACGCTTAAAAGCAACACCACATTGTTAAGTTGAAGAAATTATGGATGAGAGGTTTGCATTTGTGAATCACTCACAATTTTGACTTGTAGGGTTTCCAGCCTCTGAGGATTGTAACAATTGTTTTATTCAAGTCATATTTTGATAAGAGGCTTGATAAATCCCACAAATCCTGTTTGGTGGAGTAGTGGTCAAATCTGCCTACATCCTACCCATCGCCAGACTTTACTTATGAGTGGGATTTACTGGATGTGTTTAGTTTGATAAATGTAACCGGATAATCGAAGAATTTATAATTTTATTTCGATAGTAGCGTTGATAATTTTTGTATCGTGTTGTTTCATATGTGAAACATTTAGAACTTTTTTTCTCTCCAAATATAAAACGGTTTTGAACGTTTCACATATTAAACAACACCATTTTTCACAAGTGTTGTTTCATGTATTAGACAACACATAAAAGCTGATTAGTACACTATATTTTCACAAGTGTTGTTTCATGTATTAACCGCCTAATTAGTACAAATTTTGTTAATCGGGGTGTTTTTATCTTTTTCATATATTGATATTACATTTCTTAATCATCTCATTTACTTTGTTAAACTTTCTTACTTGTCTTATTCACTTTTTGGTTTCACCTATGAACTCTGGTATAATTTTTGGAACGACCAATGTTCATAAATAAAATAACATTATGAACTTTAAAAAAAAAACATTGTTTCAATTATGAACTTTAAACAAAAAATAATTATTTCACGTATGAACTATCTACCTGTGAGGAATTTCAGTATAAAAAAATCGGGACAATCGAATTCATAGATGAAACAACACTATAAACTTTAAACAAACACCATATAAAACATGATTATCTTTCAAAAATAAAAACAATTTGTTCCAAAATTGTCTTCCATTTAATTAAATTTAATTTCTTTCCCTTTTTATCATTTTATAACATCTCATTTAATCATAACCTTTAATAAAAAAAAAATGAAAGACTCGAATTCATAAAATTAGTTCTATTTACTTGGTTAACAAATAATTATGCTCTGGTATATATATTTATCAATCCTTTCACAAATGTAAATGAAAAAATCTTTATCTATTAATCAAATTATTTCAATAACCATTAAACTAAAAACCCATTTACTTAAAAATCAACATTAACACATCAATAATTTATTTCACAAAAATAAATTAGAATTTATATATAAAAAAATATATATATACACATATATATAATGAATGTATGACATCTCACTTACCCTTATCGGGCTTTCCTTTTCCCAACACCACTCACCAACGATGGGGTTCGATTTAGCACCAAAAGCCCTCCTCCACCCACTCCTTTTTACCCACCAACCATTTCCCATTTTTATATATTCTCAAAACATTTTATTATATTCAATTAAATATTTACACTTCACAAAAGAAAAATCACCCACATATGAATACAAATTAAATCAAAAAACACCAAAATCCCACCACCCAGATTTGCTTTTCTTCAACCAGAGTGGAGCTATCTTGAGTTCACTTGTAAGTTCAATTCAATCCAATCCATTTATCTTTTATTTTCTTCTTCATTAATCCATATTTCAATTGAAAATCTTTGTGGGTGCTTCAAAGATCCTTTTCAAGATTATAATTTTGTAAAAAAGAATAAATCTTTATTCATTTTGGGTTAAACCCTTTTGTATATTTGTTGATTAGATCGTAAGTAGTTGAAAAGATTGGATCTTTATTGATTGGTGAATTTGATAAATGGGTTTTCTTGTAATATTTCTTTGAGGCATTTTATCATACAGTTGAGCTGCAATTTCCATTAGATCAAAAATGTGATATGTGATGGACCTTGAATTGATGTATATAAGAATTTACAGATTGGATTTATAAGTTCTTGATCTTGAAAAGTTACAGTAAGTTCATGTGTTCGAATCTCGTATATTGCGTTGATTTTAATTGTAATTACAAGATAGGGAAAAAGGATAAGAGTGGTCTAGTTCTTGATTTCATTTGGTGA
Organism: Arctium lappa; assembly: GCA_023525745.1. Taxonomy (NCBI): domain Eukaryota; kingdom Viridiplantae; phylum Streptophyta; class Magnoliopsida; order Asterales; family Asteraceae; genus Arctium; species Arctium lappa. The sequence continues at coordinate 1,912,254 of CM042059.1, read as the reverse complement.
AAATTTTGAATTGTTGGTTTGGAATAAGTATAATTCAAGATTCATTCCAATGTGGGTATCTTGAATGGATCTTTCTTGATCAATGAAAACCTTGCTTGTGACTCCGAATTCGCGTCTTGCAATTTGGAAACTAATAATCCGATTATCTTGTATATCCCTAAAAGGGTATTCTTTGATACAATACTGAATACGAATACTGATACTGATATACTGATACTGAATACTGATATTGATACTGATTTGTTTGTTTGTTTTTGAGGCATAATAGCACAATGAGGGGGGGACTATGGCAACTCGGGCAATCAATCACTCGCCGGCTTGGTCAATCCGATAAAAAGACCATTGCTCGTAGATGCTACGCCACGGAGGCCGACCTCAAGAAAACCGTTCTTTACGATTTCCACGTTTCAAACGGTGGAAAGATGGTTCCTTTTGCTGGTTGGAGTATGCCGATCCAGTACAAAGATTCCATCATGGAATCCACGCTGAATTGCAGGGAAAACGGTAGTCTTTTTGACGTTTCCCATATGTGTGGGCTGAGCCTCAAAGGGAAAGATAGCGTCGCGTTTCTTGAAAAGCTCGTGGTTGCTGACGTGGTGGGGCTTGCTCCCGGTACCGGCTCGCTGACTGTGTTCACGAACGAAAAGGGTGGAGCCATTGATGATTCCGTGATCACTAAGGTGACCGATGATCACATTTACTTGGTGGTTAACGCGGGTTGTCGAGATAAGGATTTGGCTCACATCGAAGAACATATGAAGGCGTTTAAGGCGAAAGGTGGGGATGTGGGATGGCACATCTACGACGAGAGATCTCTTTTGGCTCTTCAGGTTAGTAACAACTAACAAACCTTGTTTAAAATTTCAAATCATGATTTATGTGAGAATATGTGGAACCCCATCAGATTACTCTCCAAAAGAGCCCTTAGAATGTTGACTTCGCAGAGTGGTAGAACTTGGCTATGGTATTCTCACACGTAGAAAAACTCATTCGATTACTCTCCAAAATAGCCCTTGAGGTAAAAAGAGGTGTTCCATCGTATATTGAGGATAAATGGTCCAAGTTTAGCTGATGTGGGACTCTAACACCCCCCTGCGTCTAACAGAGGCCAGACGGGCATAGATTATTAGATTAGATGAGTACAGATTACCCCGGAGTGTTAAGAGTCCCGAAAGTGGTAGAACTTGGCACTGACACCATGTGAGAATATGCAGAACCCCATTTGGTTACTCTCTAAAAAAGCGTTTTGAGGAAAAAAGAGAGGTTCCATTATATATCGAGGAGAAATGGTCCAAATCTAGCTGATGTCCCCCTCGGAGGTCCATAGGTTGTATCGAAGTGGGGGGGGGGGGGGCGTAGATGAGTACCGATTGCCGCAAAGTGTTGTGTCCCTAGAGTGCTAGAACTTGCCTCTGATACCATGTAAGAATATGTGGAACCCCATATATCATCAAAATTTCAATCTTTTCATCTGTTAGTTGATTAAAAAGATCTATTGGTAAAGATTATATCTTCGGAATCCTGTGTTCCGTTTTGTTGTTGTGGTGCAGGGTCCTCTTGCAGGTCCGACTCTTCAACACTTGACGAAAGAGGATTTGAGCAAAATGTACTTCGGGGAGTTCCGTATAATAGATATCAACGGTGCCAAATGCTTTCTAACTAGAACCGGGTACGTTGCTCTTCTCATAACGTTCGCTAAACTAGCTTTTCGAAACACTGCTTCAAGTAGCGTTTCAATAAGCTCCAAACGCTTTTTCCACTTTTTTTTTCCCTTCCAATTATGCCCTTTTGATTTATTTAACATGTCTTTTTAAGTCATTTTTACATTGTTATTTACCTTATCGGCTAGTTTTTACCAAACATGACTAGTTTTTCAGCAATATGCCGAATATTGACTATATCTTGTGAATTATGTATTACATACAAAAAGAAACGGTCTCCTTTTTTTCTTGAGACAGATCTGCATACATCATACCATCACAGACTCTGACCCTACTTCTCGATGTATATAAACTTGGGTTCGTTTGGTTTGGTTATAAAAAAATAAGTTTTAACTATTTGGGAAAAACGGTAATTTACCGGCACTTGACCGGGCCCATACGGTACCGTCCCTAGGAACCACATATGACGAGACATTTCAGAGCTGACTCAACGGGCCCATTTAAGGATAAATTAGATAGAAAATGGATAAAGCTAGTAAACCGTCATTCTAACTAACTTAACCGTCATTTATATAGTCTAAGTCCGCCTTGGTTTTTACGTGGCTAGAAAATCATGTTCTTTTACGGAAAAAAACTGGAGACGGAAAACAAGTATGCGGTAATTTGACGTGTTTGTTGAACGAGGTTACAGGTATACCGGCGAAGACGGATTCGAGATCTCGGTTCCCTCAGAGAACGCGGTTGATCTCGCAAAGGCAATTCTCGAAAAATCCGAAGGGAAAGTACGGCTAACGGGCCTCGGTGCTCGTGATAGTCTTCGGCTCGAAGCCGGACTGTGTCTATACGGCAACGACATGGAACAACACATAACCCCCGTGGAGGCCGGGCTCACTTGGGCTATTGGCAAGAGAAGAAGGGCCGAAGGCGGGTTTCTTGGAGCCGAGGTGATCCTCAAGCAAATCGCCGATGGCCCGTCGATTAGGCGGGTCGGGCTTTTCTCCGCGGGCCCACCTGCCCGAAGTCACAGCGAGATTCAGAACGAGAATGGGGAGAATATTGGCGAAGTGACTAGCGGAGGGTTCAGCCCGTGCTTGAAGAAGAACATAGCCATGGGGTACGTGAAGTCCGGGTTGCACAAACCCGGGACCAAAGTTAAGATCGCGATCCGAGGGAAAACGTACGAAGGGTCAATTACGAAAATGCCCTTTGTAGCAACAAAATATTACAAGCCAACATAAATCTTGTATCTTATGGCTACTTTCTTTACATTTTTAACTTTGTTCTTGTGGAACTTGAAATGCTACAAGCCTGCAATTACTTGAAATCTTTGGTTTTGTGGTCAACACTTTTTCTGGGCTTTGAATGGAAGACCATTTGTTTTCCTTGGTTGCATTAAACCATTAATTTTCAGTAGTAAATACTTATATATATATATATATATATAGATATAGATATAGATAGATAGTGGAAGGATATTTTGCAACCCTGAAAAAGGTTGCAACCCTTGCAATCCACATCTTAACCGTTAGATTCATTATCGGCGGTTATTTTATTTTTATTTTTTTGTTTTTTTAATTAAAAATATTGGGCCCCATATCTATTGTAACCGTCGATCATTGTTGCAAGATTTGCAACCTTTTTAAGGGTTGCAAATAAAACAACCCCTATATATATATATATATATATATATAGGGGTAGTTTAATTTGCAACCCACGTAAATCTTACAACCCAAATCTTAACTGTTGGATTCATTATCGACGGTTACAATAGATGTGGGTCCAATATTTTCAATTAAAAAAAACATAAAAATAAAAATAAAATAACCGCTTATCACTAATCCAACGGTTAAAATGTGGGTTGCAGGGGTTGTAAGATTTTCATGGGTTGCAAATTATCATTGTCCTATATATATATGTATATATATATATATAGATATAGCCTTAAGTTTATGAGAAATAGAGAAGTAGTCCTAGCCATTCATACGGTCAAAATCGGATTTGACTGGTCAAAAGTTGCGGCTATTCCAAAAATAGAAGGACACTTTCGTAATTTTTACAAAATACACGAGCTGTGTTCATATATGAACCTGTATAATTCACATATGAACTCTTTTAACTGATTCATATATGAACCTTTGTAATTCATATATGAACTAATTAACTGTAAGTTCATATATGAATCAGTTGAACTAATTAACAGATTCATATATGAACTTTTGTGATTCATATATGAACTAATTAACTGATTCTCATATGAACTAATTAATTGATTTACATATGAACGTATAGTTCATATGTGAATCATATAGATTCATCATATATGAACTCATCCCGCGTATTTTATGAAACTACCCTTCTACATTCTATAGACCATGCAAGGAATTATCCGGTGCTTCGCGGTCAAAGCCGCAAATGTTGACCAGATGAATGAATTACTTCTCTATTTTGTTTGGACACCTAAAAGCATGCTATCAACTTATTGTAACACTTTCACATGGAACAAATAAACTAATTGGTTATGTAAACTTAAGTCGTATAATGACATCCAATCTAATTTTATTGTAGTGACATTTTTCATTTCGTACAACTATTACATACATGATATATATATATATATATATATATATATATATATATAGAGAGAGAGAGAGAGAGAGAGAGAGAGAAGTTCGGATGAGAACCTGTTTTTCGTTGAGAATCCGAGAACCCCCCACAACACGTCATGCGTCCCTCTTCAGAATGAATATTTATCATTCATGATGAATATGTTACAACATTAATGATAAATAATACGTCCATATTCCCTGAATGAATGTCACACTATAGGCGCCTAGGCAGTCCCTGGTTCTTAATAAAAAAGAAAAACTGATGAACACCCTAGTATCGTTAACACACATGCATAGAAACAGAGAAAACACCAACAAATTCCATTAAAAATGCTCATAATACATAAACTCAAAAGTGTTGTCTCTTTCATTCAAAACAGCATCCTTTGCCTGAATTAAAAAACTAGAAGCATAAAAACCTTCAAATGAGATCAAGAAACATAATCAAAACATTTCACAATTTCATCCTCAAAATGAAGCATTTCAAAAATTAAACAACAATGAGGTCTTTTTTTATTCGGAAAAAAAAATGTGTTCAAGATCGTTGGCGTGCAAAGCTTCGGGTTTATATATCAAGCAACAACCTTCGTGGGTCTTCAACGACATCTTTGATACGCCTCAAGAAGAAGACGGCTTCTCTACCATCGATCAATCGATGGTCATACGTGAGGGCGATGTACATCATTGGCCTTGATACGATTTCACCACCAACAACCATCGGTTTGTTGACTATTGAGTGCATCCCGAGAATAGCCGACTGCGAAAAGAAAACGAAAATGTAAGAAAAATCATCGAAAAGGCTCTGTTCCATGAAAATTGCAAGCGGAAAAACATAGTTTGTGTAAAAATAGGTTTTGATAATGATAAAATAAGGTTGCGTATTTGTCAACCGTGCTAACATGACCTTTGATAGGAGCGCGCTAGAAGAAGACGGCTTCTCTATCATACCCTACCTCTATGTGGGATATACTGGGTTTGTTTGGTTTAATTGTCAACCGTGCCCGTAAATTATGCATGATTTTTCATTCAAGAAACGGGATGTAAAGAAAACATCCAAGGACACGAGTTCATGTTTGACTTTTAAGGGGCGTTTGGTTTGGAGGATGGAATTTGATGGGAATGGAATGGTCAATTCTGTTGACCAAATTTCATTCCGACGTTTGGTTTAACCAACCATGGAATGGATTTGAATTCCACACATTCCACCAACCATGAATTTCATCATTCCATCATAGTGAAGGAATTGAACTTCATTTCGACCATATTTCTTGAAATGACAAAACTACCCCTATAAATTTTCTTAAATTATTTATATTTATAAGTTAAGACAAAAATAAAAAATAAATTCAAAGAAAGGGTATTTTGGTCATTTTTCATCATTTCTTTCCAATTCCACTGTAATCAAACATACAAATTCCAATTCATTTGACAGATTAGATTCCATTTTCTGCCAACCAAACACTTGGTCGAACTTGATAACATTTCATTCTAATTCCTTCCCGATTCCAATTATTTTGATTGATTCCATTCCTTCACATAAACATTCTACGAACCAAACGCCCCTAACTTTCAAACGAGTTATCTTATGCCTTCAGATTTGACAAGAATATTTATCTTCTTTTTCATAGATTTTGATATTTTTTCGTTATTGAGGGGTATTTTAGACATTTCACTTGCAGTTAAACATTTACACTAAACCGTACGCTCAGTTAGTTATCTTTTACATGTACATGGCCTAAAGATTCGACTTTGCGAGTAGTAATAGGCACGAGTCTTCATTAAATGAATGAACTCGCAATTAAAACAAAACGGGCAAGCATAAAGAAAATAATTACTCTCTCCGTCACAAAATAAGTGTCCACATTTTCTATTTCAGTTTGTCCCAACATAAGTGTACTTTACCATTTTAGCCTTAATTATCAGATGGAGAAATTGATTACTCCATCTATCATCAAGGGTAAAACTGTCATTTAGTTCATTAAAAATGCAGTAATTACACTTTCATAAATTGCGTGTTTTTTTTTTTCCATTGTGGACACTGGGATGGAGGGAGTAGAACGGAAAAGAAAAAATGCCAAACCTGTGGAGGGTTTATGATGGGAGTACTTAGAAGGCTTCCATACACGCCACCGTTAGATATCGTGAATGAACCTCCGGCCATCTCGTCAATCGAGATGGAGCCATTCGTTGCTTTCTTGGCTAGGGTGTTAATCGTCTTTTCTATTTCAGCAAAGTTCATTTTCTCGGCATTTCGGATAACCGGAACCACAAGACCCTTCAAGAAACATTCGAAGTTTAATTTACTAAAAGATATAGATTCATCATTAAAAAGAGACAACAAGTGTCTTTTAATCCCTATAACACAAACAAAATCGGCTTTATAGAACGTCATAAATGTCTAAATATCCTAATAGACTGCAACTGTGCGTCTTATGTAAATGTGTTGCAATAAGTTGAGAAGACGCGTTTGGGCGTCTAAACAAGGTTTTTAGTATAATCTTGAAATAAAACATCTTATTAGTCTTTTCGTATAAAAACAAGTGTCCTACAAAAAGATGTGTTCATAAGACTTTTCTCAAAAGTGTCCTATAAAAAACGTTAACAATACACTTTATTTTAAAAATGTCCTAAAAAACTTGTTATGATGCCCAAATACCTTTACATAGGACGCACAATTGTATGATCCTGTAAACTTAAGTGCTATAAAGCAGTCTATTAGGTGGAAATATACCTTAGGAGTACCGACAGCAATACTGATATCAATATAATCTCTATATATAATGTCGTCTCCATCAATAACAGCGTTGATGATCGGCTGATTCTGGAGCCCGCTAACAGCAGCCTGGAATATATATATATATATACACACACACACATAAACCGTCACAAAAAACCCGAAAAAATTTGATGCAAAAAGAAGCACAAGCAAACAGATATCCAACTGAAACGTACTTTCACAAATCCAGACATGAGGCCCAGCTTCACTCCATGCTTCTCGAGGAAAGCTTCTTTATATTCGGATCGCAGTTTCATCAGATTTGTCCTGAATTAAAGAAGCAAATCGTATCAAAATTTTGTATTTATTTATTAACACTTTGATTTTGAGGATCCCACGTATATGATTTGAGGAGACTGGGTGTAAGTCTCCAACAAAATGAAAAATGGTAAATGGACGAAAAGTATATAAAAAATAGCATTCCCACTTACATGTCGACTTCGTTGAATGTAGTCAGCAATGCGAAAGTATTTTGAGAATCTTTCAAACGTGTGGCCACACGCTTCCTGAGTCTCGTCATTGGGACCTACGATATCAGCAAATTCATAAACATTAAAGGGTTCTTTTATATGCTTTGAAAGGAAATCGACCGTGATAAGCACGAATGTCTTAGAATGGCCCAAAAGAAGTTATTAACTTGAACAAGAAAGATAGAATGAATATATATAACATGATTATTGTTTGTAAATCTATATGATACCGCAAAAACGCGGTGTCTGAGGGGCCCTCGCTACTTTGTCTATCGTGTTTGTTTCAACATGAGTGTATGAAATGCTTAGCAATATTGATAGGATATGTCCCCTTTGAAGGCTCTCTAAAAGAGCCCTTACAGAGAGGGAGGTTCCTCTCTCTCTCTCTCTCTCTCTCTATATATATATATATATATATATATATATATATATATATGTATAGGGTCAAGTTCAGGGGAAACCGCAAAAAAATAAAAAACTGAGGAACACTTTAGTAACCGTTCATCTGTATGGTATGCACATGTGCATGCAAGTAATTTGTCCGGTGCATAACATGCACACATGCATAAAAACCAAAAAATAACTTCAATAACTTGTATGCACATGTGCATACCGTCCAGATGAACGGTTACCAAGGTGTTCCTCAGTTTTTCATTTTTTTGGGGTTTTCCCCTGAACCTCCCCTATATATATATATAGCAATGTGTGTATATTATATATATATATATATAGGTTTGATGGTTTGTGTATAACCGATGTATATATACACAAGTTTGATTGTCTGTGTCTAGGCGATATGGGCCTCCAACACCCCCCCTCGAATGGAGGCTAAACGGTGCATCCTAGAATGAAGGCAAAATAGTGTGTCAATTCCCTAGATATGGTAGACCTTGGCTCTGTCTAGATATAAGAAGGTCAACCCTTATATCATTTTTTTCCCTTTGGTCAGAAATGGCGGGTTGTTTTAGTTGCACCTGTTGTTAGCAATGACCGTCTTGTTATTCCTACATGAAGCATGAACAACAACTATACAAAAGCAAGAAAACTATAAGGGCACAGGCTTCTTACTGTCGTTTCCTGCTATTCAAGTTACCTACATATCGTGCTCCTCCCCGAGAAGCACTCTGTTATTTGTTCTTTTTGGCGCTCCCCCCCCCCCCTCCCCCCCAAACAAAAAAAGGGGGTGGGTGGGTGGGAGCGCAAAAGAACGATCGGTCGTGCTCCTCCCCGAGAAGCACTCTCTTGTAAGGCCTGCAGGAGGGAGTTAGCTTCAATTCGCCTATTCCTGGATGTCACCCCCACCCCCCCTTTTACCATGTTAAGATATGTCGAACCCTTTTGGATTCTCACTAAAAGAGCCTTTATACTATACATAATGACTAAAAGAGTCCTTACAGGGAGTGGGAAGGTTCCTACATAAATACAGATTTGATGGTCCATGCCTAGCATGATACACTCACATGGAGGCTAGACCGTGCCCCCTATAATTGAGGCGAGATAGTTTGTCGAGTCCCTAGATGTGGTAGACTCTGACTTTGATACCATGTTAGGATTTGTGGAATCCCTTTGAATTCTATCTAAGAGAACCTTGATACCATACATAACGACTAAACAACATATCATAGTCTAAGAAAGACGATACAAAACGAGATGCTTACTCTTCTTTCCCTATCCTTAGGAGGAAGTTGAGGCTCGGAGGCCGAAGTTTTAGGAGGTGGCTGAGAAGATGCTTTAGGCACGTTCTTTGGAGGTTGAGCTTCGGGCTTGGGCAATGGTTTCTCCACCTTTTCACTTGCGGCCGGAGTCGGCTTTGGTGCGGGTGCAGCCGTGGTAGGTGACTCGGATGGAGCCACATGAGTCGTTGCACCTTCACCACCGGACTTTGATATAATTGCAACCTTTGTACCTGGCTCCACGGTATCTCCTTCTTTGGCTACAAACTGAAACAAGAAAAATAACGTGGGAAAGATGGATAAATTCAAATGAGAACCGTAAATATTTTGTTTGCATTGAAGTTCAAAGTAGGATGATTCATAAAGTTAACCACACCAATTAGTGGGACAAATTCTAATGAAAACCGTAAATATTTTGATAACCTGGGAACCAATTATTCATGAATTATTTACAATGAATAACGCTAAAATATTCATGAATATTATTTACGGTTCTACTGGAAACCTGCGCCTCCAATTCAAATGCAAGAATTTCCTTCTGGGGGTGCTTCAAGATAAAGCCTAAGATTTCCTTTTTCGGCAAAGTTTCAATCCAAGATTACCTCTTTGCCATTTGTAACCAATACAAAATAAGGAAATTGTGAATAAAGTTTTTCCTAGGGGTTCCATCCCCCTTTTTCCAAAAAAGAAAAGGAAATTGTCCAAAATAGCCATTTTGGACCCCTCCCCCTCCCCCGGTTCACTTTATAGCCGCTTTTCTACATTATTGACTGAAATAGCCAAGATTTTGCAAGTAACACTTTAGCAATTTGCGAAATCCATTTTTTATGAATATAATATTCATAAAATATCAATTCCACAAGTTTTTTTTTGGGAAGGGTGTCCTAGGCTATGCCTAGACTAATCCCTTGGCAAATTATGACTGTAAGACATCAGCCCTGATTAAACCTCAGTGGCCACAATTGTTGTGTATGCCTGGATTCGAACCCTAAGCCACAAGTTGCTGAAATGCTACTTACGAAATGCCGACGTGGAAGTACCACTTGCACAACTTTTGTTACAGTGCCACGTCAGCATTTCAAAAGTAGCACTTTGGCAACATGCTAAAAGGTTACTTTATGGAAACTAAATTCATAAAAAGTAGATTTCACAAGTTGCTAAAGTACTTCTTGCGAAATCTTGGCTATTTTGGTCAATTGGGTAGAAAAGCGGCTATAAAATGAATCGGAGAGTCCGGAATCGCTATTTTGGGCAATTTCCCAACAAAATATCAATACCACTTATCGTAATCATTACAAACTATTTTCCAAACCGATCGTTGCATCTAATTTAGGACAGAGAAAGCACAAGAAATAAAAAGTATACAAAGTTATGAACTTCAAATTATATTTACAACCATTCAAGAAATGATTACCTCTTGGATAAAACCAGCTTCAGGACTTGCAACATCAATCGTCACTTTATCAGTTTCGATTTGAGCAATTGGCTCGTCAATTTCAACACGATCACCAGGTTCTGTTCGCAGATAATTCCAAAAAATGAGTTCTAAAAACATTTGAAAAAGTACATTTACGCAACTGAAACAACCAAAGAATCCAATTAGACAACGTACTCTTTAGGAAAGTGGCTAGAATGCCATCTGTAATCGATTCCCCCATAAAAGGGACGACAGCATCAACCAAATCGCCTTCATAATCGGAAAGAAAACACAATCTTACGTCGATCAAGAAGTAGTTCATGAGCATTGGTACCGAAAGAAAGTATCAGCGAAAAAAAGAAAAAAGTATACCATTGTCTGAAGAAAATGATCTACTCCACATTTGGGTCGTAAAATTTGGTTTAAGTGAAGAGACAAGATTCCTGCAACAAAGAAATTGTTGAATAACGGTTTAATCTGATAATCTTTACGATAATATAAAAGTTAGACCCTAACTTCCATCAACACACACACATGCTATATATATATATATATATATATAGCGTGTAATATAGGGGGATAATCATGTGAGAACCACAAAAAGGTTACAAACCCGTGATAACAAATCTCAATGTATTGTTTCATATGATTTTTTTTTCATCCAAGGCTAGGATTAAGCTATTGTTTCACATATATTTGTTACACAATGTGAAACTTTTTTACGTGTATCTTTTGTTTCACAATGTGAAACAACACATGATTCAGTTCTCAACCTTTTTGAGGTTCTAATTTGGTTGTGTGTGTATATATATATATATATATAGTGGAAGGTTCAAATAAAAAGGCTAAATATTGTGAGAAGGAGGAAGGGAAGGTGAAATAAAGGTTCACGTGTGAATCATTGAAAAAATATATCTGAAGATGCAAATGTAAACTGACGCTACAGATTATTCATATGGGTTCACACAACCATCTTCAAACATATTTTTTCAATGATTCACATATGAACCTTCCCTTCTTATATCTTACCTTCTCACAGTATTTAGCCTTCTTATTTGAATCGCCCTCTATGTACATATTATACATATATGTGTGTGTGTGTGTGTGTGTGTGTGAGTGTATATATATATATATAGAGAGAGAGAGAAGGTACAAAATTATATCAACCTTACAGGCAGTGAATCAACTCGAGCACCTGTAATCAAACAAGTACTACATCAGTTATAAAGTGCTAAATTAAATATACAAACTATCTTTCTTGCAAAAATGCAAAAACACTACACTTTCCATTATGAGTGATTTTGGACAAAATATGTCGTACACTATCGTTCCTTTTGCATTTACATTTCAAAAGTTTCTCGAAAACGTCCCATTCTTGCAAAATATAGTGTTTGGGTTGGCATTTTAAAAAAAAGGTCACTTTTTTCTATGTCAAAGTAAGCAATTTTACCTTCATGAAATTGCCGTAATGGTATTGATCCTCTTCCAAGATTAAGTGCCTTTCGAAAATGAACATGAAATTAAAACAAGTAATAATTGACGAAGAACGCAACAACTAACTAGGTGGTAAATGAAGTACCTTGGGCGTTGAGATTGCTTCAACAAAACCTTGTGGCGTTGATCCTGCAAACAAAGGTCGGGCTCTCCCCAATGTTTGTACCGAGCCCTGCAAACAACCCAAAAAAAATTACGCTCATGCAGAGTTAGATTAAGCACATACATGGGCATTGGAGTACAACTGTACAAGATAGATGCAAGCAATTAGCTCGGACAACTCAAACAAGCCTATATATGTATATATATATATATATATATATATATATAGAGAGAGAGAGAGAGAGAGAGAGAGAGAGAGGATCATGTGAGAAATTTTCACTTTCACAAGAATGTGAGAGCAAGTGAAGATACCTTTTTATTGTATGAATGTTATGTTATATTGTGACTTTAACATCACCTTCAATTGTATATTAGAAGGTTGCATTATATTGTGTGAATGTTGCAACCTTCACACAATATAAATGTATCTTCATAGTTCTCAGGACAAACTTTCACACAATACAAGGATACCTTCACTTTTTTCTCATGTTCTCACGAAGATGGGTTGTTCTCTACTGGAACTCATATATATATATATATATATATATATATAGGGGGCGGTTCATTTGAGAACTAGAGAACCTGTATCTTCATTGATGTATATATGCTAATGAATTTCAGTGAGTATATGCATCAATGCATATATTCTTTATCCATAGTAGATATGCATTGATGAATATATTCATTGACGAAATACATCTTTTGACAGTGCATATGCATCAATGAATATACAGGTTCTATGATTCTCAAAATTTTTGTCATTCTCACATGAACCTGATCATATATATATATATATATATATATATATATATATATATATATATATATATAGAGAGAGAGAGAGAGAGAGAGAGAGAGAGAGAGAGAGGGAGGGGGGGAGGTTCAAGGGAAAACTTAAAAAAAAATGGAAAACTAAGGAACACCCTGGTAGCTCTTGATTTGGACGTATGCACTTGTGCATACAAGTAACTTGAGTTGTTTTTTTGGTTTTTATGCAAGTGTGCATTATGCATTTGTGCATATGCACGTTACAAATTACTTGTATGCACAAGTGCATACCGTCCAGATGAAGGGCTACCAAGATGTTCCTCAGTTTTCCATTTTTTTTGAAGTTTTCCCCTAAACCTGACCCTCTCTCTCTCTCTCTCTATATATATATATATATATATATATACATATATACATGTGTGTGTACAAGTGTATTGTAGCCGTAGGGAAGTATAATTAGTGGAATGCCATACAGTGGATAAAGCTTCGGACTTCCTACCCCACACATGAGTTATATGTCCATCCAAAAGATCCCTACATTTTGTTCAAAGGGGAGGACTTCCACAAGCACCATCCATCATGTGGTTTAACACAAATTAGTCAAAACCCATATATAGACATATATATTATTATTCGAGCTTTACAAAAAAACAACCTCTTTACTCCTTACCTCAGAGGAAAGGTTGCGTATGGGATTTATCGGGTTCGTTTCATTTGGTTTGCTCTATTCTTATTCATGCTTCAATTTTGGTTATTTTCCCAAACTTAACCTTAACAAATGTCCTAAAAATTTAAATAAACATGTGCAAATTCACCACCTTGTGAACTCCTATGATTAACATTACATTTAGAATAAAAACACAATCTAATGAACATGAACGGTTTTGTAAACATGAACTCAAGAAAAGAATCAAGATTTCCGAAAACCACTTCCAATTCACCCACGAACCGAAAAATCAGATCGCATTTGTCACCCCATTTCTAAATTTAGAAACTTTTTCATAATGCTCTAATCATACAAGTTAATGAACCATAAGAAACTAACAATTCTTCTTCAAACTCCATATAAATTGAAACCTAATATTATATTTCAATTAATTAGATAAAAATGGAAAATCATACTTACATTATTGATCAAAGCAGATGAACCAGCAGATGCAACTTTCCTCCTGAAAATTGCCCACATCATGACTCCAATCTTCCCTACATAAATTAAATCATTCAACAATAAAACCCTAAAAATAAAATTTAATAATTATTTGAATCAATGGTCAACTAACCCTCGATCTAACTCCAAAGTTCTCAAATTGAATCCAGACAAATAAACCAACCAAAATATGCTAAAAATGGCCAATCAATAACCATAAAGAGAACATATTGTTGCAGAATTACGAAATCATAAGGGGTTGGGGTTCAAAGATTGGGGGAAAATTTATGGAAAATATATAACATGACCTAGAAAAGGTTATGGGTTTTGAAGATTTGATCGATTCCCATGAAGAAAAAAGCATAAATATGATATGAAATTAAAGAAATTGATTTCAAGATTGAGCATTTACCTGGTTAAAGACGATGAAACTGCAGATGTGATGTGGGTTTACTGTGGATTTTGGTTTTTTTACAAACAAGGAGACAGAATTATTCGAATGATGGAAGGGAAGCTAGAGAGAGAAAGAGGAGGCGCGCAGCCGCCGAGTTTTCTAAGTTTTTTTTTTTCTTTTTTCTTTTTTCTTTTTTCTTGGAATTACTATTATTCAATAATTGAGAATTTGAGATGGGTGTTTAAAAACTCGATCAACCCAATCTAATATGAAATAACCTAACTAGAAGCAACTCAATGTCTAATTGAATTGTATAATCTTTAAACAATCGTAGGTATTAGATTGATATTGAGTACACCGTCTACTCATTTTTTATCATGTAAGTGTTTATCAGGTAATAATGACAAAAATTGAGAATTTTATCGGTAAGAAGCAAGCAACGATAAAAAAACTTGACCACAAGGGTTGTGTCATACTGGTTAAGGTCCGGGGATGTGGTGGAATATTCATTTGTCCAGGGTTCGAATCCAGACATACACAACAATTCAGGATTGATGTCTTATAGTCATAATTTGTTACACCCTTCCAAAGAAAAAATATCAAGAATCTTTCTCGATAAAAAAGGAGAAGAGACTATTATACAATTAGCCCTAACTATATCGGGTAAAAAATGTCTACCATCAATTCATTTGATAAGTGAGAATGTTACCTGATAAGACAAGCGAGAGTGATGAATTTTGTCGGTAAGTATTTAGTAAAGACTCTTAGATAAACAAGTTTTTCATTTGGATTGCTTCTATGGTATATTGTATCTTTTCGATTAGTACGATTTGTCGGGTTTTTTTTATATTTAGAACCAGACATTATTGCAAAAAAATGGAGTGAGGAAGGGAAAAGTGAAAAAGAAAATTATGACAGGGCCAGAAGTGTAATAAGTTAGGAACTTAGATATAGAAAAAGGGGTCGAATGTCATTTTGTTACAACCGAAGGGCACGTTTTGTAAAATTTTCAAAATTGAAACTGTGTGACGGTGGTAGTCTTGCTCCTAAGCGAATTCGACCCTAACAAAATATAAAAAGAAATCATCTTCCTAACAAGTCGTGTCCGTAGCCTTGTTCCTGTTGGTGATTTTAGTGAAATCATCGGTCATTTTGTGTAATTGGATTCACAAAGATAATAATTGGGTTTGTAGCTAAGCTATAACATGAGTTAGGAGGTGTGGAGTGCACACTCGTGTAAGCTAACTATGACCCGTAATTGTTGGACGGTCGTTTGGTGGTTTGTTACTGAAACAGTGCATCGGGCGGGTTGTGTCGCGGGTTAACCCGCCCGGCTACCCGCGCAGTGCACTGTCGTGTGGGGACGAAACAGTGGCCCGGGCGGGTTACGCCGCGGGCTAACTCGCGCGGCTACCCGCGTCGTGGCACTATTGCAGATCTTAATTCTGTAACTCCCAATTCTCTTTGTAACCCCCAAATCAGTTTTATAACCTTCACCAATTTACCAATTAACAATCAATTCCATTAAATGGATGATTATTATCATTAATATTATGGCATCAGTTACATTCTCTTGGTGTTTAAATAGTATCGATTTCTGCCAGAATCGAGACGGTGAATTTGAGATTATCCTCGAGTGTATTTCGTGATACCCAGGCAGAATAGGGTCGAAATAACACTTAAGGAAAGCGAGCTCTCAAGCGATCTCATATTCTATCCAAGCTTCGATCATATCTCATCTCTCTCTACCCATCGATTTCTGCACCCCCACAAATCCCCCAACAATCTTAAGTGTTATTCCGTTCGTGAGAGATGGCAAGTGATCAATCGGTGAGAGACATGACGACCAAGTTCACCAAGCTGGAGAAGTTTGAAGGCGTCGACTTTCGACGATGGCAAAAGAAGATGCACTTCTTGTTGACCACGTTGAAGCTCGTGTACGTGTTAAGCACGCCCATGCCGGAGGTGATGGAGGACGAGACGTTGGAGATGACCCGACGTCGCGACAAATGGGAAAACGACGACTACATATGTCGCGGCCACATTTTGAATGGTATGTGTGACTCCCTCTTCGATATCTATCAAAACGTTGAATCCGCTAAAGAGCTATGAGACTCTCTTGAGTCCAAATACATGGCGGATGATGCTTCTAGTAAGAAGTTCCTCGTGAGTAATTTTAATAATTACAAAATGGTGGATTCAAGGCCTGTGATGGAGCAATATAATGAGCTCCTACGCATTCTAGGCCAATATGCTCAACATGATATGAAGATGGACGAATCCATCTCCGTATCGAGCATTATTGATAAATTGTCTCCCTCTTGGAAAGACTTCAAACATATGTTGAAACACAAGAAGGAAGAGTTGTCTCTTGTACAACTCGGTAGTCACTTGCGCATAGAGGAATCTCTTCGGGCGCAAGAGACTGAGAAACCCAAGATAAAAGAGGTTTCTGCACCTTCGGTGAACATGGTGGAAGAGGGAAGATCCAACAACTTCAAGGGAAAACTTAAGTTCAATTAAGCCAAGAAAGGGCCCAACAAAAAAGGTTAAATTAACCTGTTGGACTTGTGGTATGACCGAACATCTCAAGCGGGATTGTCGGGTTGTCAAGAATAAAAGTGGAGCAAGCACAAGTGGTGGTGGGCAAGGATCCAAGGATCAACACCCACGGCAAGGTCAGTTTATTGACTTTGGTTTTAATTCAAATTTGAATTATGTACCACTAATATCCGAATCATTTTATGTACAGGATGATGATGCTTGGTGGATTGACACGGGTGCCTCGAGTCATGTGTGCAAGGATCGACGTTGGTTCTCCTCTTTGGAACCGGTTGAAGACGGATTCGTGCTACACATGGGGAACGAGTCAAATGCTCCCATTCTTGGACGTGGCTTAGTTAGGCTAGAATTTAGCTCTAATAAAATAATTGAACTTGTTGACGTTTTGTTTGTACCACAAATTCGAAAGAATTTGGTTTCCGGTAGTACCTTGAATAAGTTAGGATATAGGAAAATTTTTGAGTTCGGAAAGTTTACCTTGTCTAAAGGTGGCTCTTTTGTAGGATTCGGTTATTTGAATAATGACATGTTCATGTTAAGTTTAAATAATAAGAATTTTGTTTCGAATTCTATTTATATTGCAAATGAAGTTCTTGTTGATTCTAGTTTATGGCATGCTAGACTAGGTCATGTTAATTTTAAAAGAATGGTTGAAATGTCAAAAGACGGTCTTATTCCGGCTTTTGACGTTAAAACCGGAAAATGTAAAACTTGCATGTTGACGAAGATCACTAGGCAACCGTTTCCCAATGTTAAAAGGGATTCGTCGATGCTTGAATTAATTCATAGTGATCTTTGTGATTTGCATTCAACTCCGTCTTTTGGTAATAAAAAGTACGTTGTTACTTTTATTGACGACGCTTCACGTTTTTGCTATATTTATTTGTTGCACTCAAAAGATGAAGCGTTGGATAAATTTAAAATTTATAAAACGGAAGTTGAATTGCAAATGAACGGTTTAATTAAATGTTTACGCACCGATCGTGGTGGGGAATTTTACGACCCCATGTTTTTCCAGTCCGTAGGAATAATTCATGAAACTACGGCGCCTTATACACCACAACAAAATGGTGTGGCGGAACGGAAAAATAGAGTTCTCAAAGAAATGGTGAACTCTATGTTATCCTACTCGGGATTGAGTGGTGGATTTTGGGGTGAAGCCATGTTAACGGCTTGTTATTTATTAAATTGAGTTCCCAATAAAAGGAACAAGATTACCCCATATGAACTTTGGTTCAAGAAAATGCCTAACTTGAATTATATTCGAGTTTGGGGTTGTCGAGCGGTTGTTCGACTACCCGAACCCAAAAGGAAAACCTTGGGTGAAAAAGGCATTGAATGCATCTTTGTTGGATATGCCGAGCATTCAAAGGCATATAGGTTATATGTTATTGAACCTAATGATTCTATAGCGATTCACACCGTTATAGAATCGAGAGATGCATTATTTGATGAGACTAGATTCTCTTCAATACCTAGGCCTAAGGATCTTGTTCCAAATACTAGTGTAACTAGTGAGGTTGAAGAACAAACAATTGTTCCAACCGAATCTCCGATGCTTCGAAGGAGCAAAAGAGGAAGGATTGAAAAATCCTTTGGTCCCGATTTCCAAGTATACTTGGTAGAGGGATCAAGAGATGAGATTGGGTCATAATTCTCTTACTGTTATAGTATTGTGGAAGATCCAAAATCATTTGATGAGGCTATGAAGTCTCAAGATATTGCTTTCTGGAAAGAAGCAATAAATGATGAGATGGATTCCATCATGGGGAATAATACTTGGGTATTATCGGACTTACCACCAGGTTGTAAACCGTTGGGTTGCAAGTGGATCTTCAAAAGGAAGATGAAAGCTAATGGATCAATCGACAAGTTCAAAGCTCGATTGGTAATCCAAGGCTTTAGGCAACGGGAAGGCATCGATTATTTTGATACCTATGCCCCGGTTGCAAGGATCTCCACGATTAGATTGTTGATAGCTTTAGGAGTTATCCACAATTTAGTGATTCACCAAATGGATGTCAAAACGACATTCTTAAATGGTGACTTGGAGGAAGAAGTTTATATGAAACAACCGGAAGGTTTTATTATGCCCGGGATGGAGCATAAGGTGTGTAAACTTGTAAAATCATTGTATGGGCTTAAACAAGCACCCAAACAATGGCATCAAAAATTTGATGAGGTTATCTTGTCCAACGATTTCATGTTAAACCAAGCGGACAAGTGTGTATATAGCAAATTTGACATATCCGGTAACGGAGTAATAATTTGCTTATATGTTGATGACATGTTGATCTTTGACACTGACCAAAATCAAGTTGATAAAACTAAAGAGTTTTTGTCATCAAAATTCTCCATGAAAGATATGGGAGAAGCGGAGGTGATCCTTGGAATAAGGATCAAGCGTGAGAACAAAGGGATTGCAATTACACAATCTCATTATATCGAGAAAGTATTAAAGAAATTTAATTACTTTGATTGTTCTCCGGTGAGTACTCCATTTGATCCGAGTGTGAAGCTTATGCCCAATTCGGGTGAAGCTGTGTCACAACTCGAGTACTCAAAGGCTATTGGTTGCTTGATGTATGCCATGACAAGCACTAGGCCGGACATCGCTTTTGCCGTAGGCAAGTTGAATAGATATACTAGTAATCCTAGTATACATCATTGGCAAGCGATAGGACGAGTATTTAAATACTTGAAGAAAACCATTGATTATGGTTTGTCATATGTCGGGTTTCCTTCGGTTTTAGAGGGATATTCGGATGCAAGTTGGATTACCAACTTAGAAGATCACTCTTCTACGAGTGGTTGGGTATACTTGCTTGGGGGAGGTGCCATTTCATGGGCTTCCAAGAAGCAAACTTGCATCACGAGTTCGACTATGGAGTCGGAATTTGTGGCATTAGCCGCTGCCAGTAAAGAGACGGAGTGACTAAGGAATTTAGCCCACGAAATTCCGTTATGGCCAAAACCAATATCACCCATTTCTATCCGTTGTGATAGTGCGACTACTTTGGCTAAATCTTATAGTCAAGTGTACAATGACAAGTCTAGACACTTAGGTGTTAGACATAGCATGATTCGTGAGCTAATCACGAATGGGGTGATTTCGGTTGAATTTGTTTGGTCGCAACAAAATCTAGCGGACCACTTGACGAAGGGGTTAGCTAGGGACTTGGTTCACAAGTCGGTAATCGGGATGGGTTTAAAGTCCATTTGAATCTCTAACGGTGAGATACCCAATTCCCTTCTAATACAACGTTAGAAGTTGAATTCAATGGGAAAACTCACTCTAAGGGATTGGAGCACAAGGTAATCATCCCAAGGTATGTGCTCGGTACTGCAAGCGAGGAGGTAATTGTTCTTTTGTTAAAATGCATGTGCAGGTGCATGATGAAAGGAACTACCTATATGAGTGCAAAGTGTGGCCGCTTCAAGAAGCTTGGACTTAACTTTGATGTACTCACGAATGGATAAGGACACACGGCCTGTATAGTGTCAAGTTTAAACTTTAGAGAATTATAAATTCATGTGTATGTTATTTTTTGGTACTCAAATGGGTTGAAGGGTTCAATCCATAGGACACCCGGATTCTCGAGTATTTGAAATGTGTAATGTACTAAGATGGAAATTCAATTTTTTAGATATTTTCATTTATGCATGAGTTTGTTTGCTATATTAATCTTATTTGTGAATCAAGGATTGCACTAAAATGGGGGAGGAATGTTGGTGATTTTAGTGAAATCATCGGTCATTTTGTGTAATTGGATTCACAAAGATAATAATGGGGTTTGTAGCTAAGCTATAACACGAGTTAGGAGGTGTGGAGTGCACACTCGTGTAAGCTAACTATGACTCGAGATTGTTGGACGGTCGTTTGGTGGTTTGTTACTGAAACAGTGCACCGGGCGGGTTGTGCCGCGGGTTAACCTGCGCGGCTACCCGCACCGTGCACTGTCATGTGGGGACGAAACAGTGACCCAGGCGGGTTGCGCCGCGGGCTAACTCTCGCGGCTACCCGTGCCGTGGCACTGTTGCAGATCTTAATTCTGTAACTCCCAATTCTCTTTGTAACCCCCAAATTAGTTTTATAACCTTCACCAATTTACCAATTAACAATCAATTCCATAAAATGGATGAATATTATCATTAATATTATGACATCGGTTACATTCTCTTGGTGTTTAAATAGTGTCGATTTCTGCCAGAATCGAGCCGGTGAATTTGAGATTATCCTCGAGTGTATTTTGTGATACCAAGACATAATAGGGTCGAAATAACACTTAAGGAAAGCGAGCTCTCACGCGATCTCATATTCTATCCAAGCTTCGATCATATCTCATCTTTCTCTACCCATCGATTTCTGCACCCCCACAAATCCCCCAACAGTTCCCAGCCCTAATGTGCGGCTTTGTCGTTAAAGGTTCTAAATTTGTCGTTGGTTTGTAACTGTACAATAACATGAAATTATTGATCCCGTGGAATGTTAGAGCAATATTTATAGATTTAAGTTCTTTTCTTTGAAAAGTTGACCAAATTGTTAAATATCGATGAAGGATTTAACGATCAAGGTGTGTTAGGAATTAGGATTTGTCGGGATACTTGGAGGATTACTTAGGTGGCGTTTGTTTTTTAAGTGGTGCTGAAGTCTGAAGTCTGATTCCACTTCTAATTTTTAAGTGGTGGTGCTAAAGTCTGAAATCTGAATACAAAAGACTGTTTGTTTTTTAAGTGGTGG
Source organism: Arctium lappa (assembly GCA_023525745.1). Taxonomy (NCBI): domain Eukaryota; kingdom Viridiplantae; phylum Streptophyta; class Magnoliopsida; order Asterales; family Asteraceae; genus Arctium; species Arctium lappa. The sequence goes on along the minus strand of CM042059.1, from coordinate 1,890,443 downwards.
TGTTGAAGTCTGAAATCTGAATAAAAAAGATTCGCAATTTTTTGTATAATTCATGTCTTGGATTTATCAATATCAATTGTGTGTCATCAAGTAGCTTTATTTATGTGAGGTTTTTCAAAACAATAAAAAAATAGGCCACGTTTCCAAATAGGGACAATGTCGGAGAGGAGTCGATTTTGAGAGAGATCGATGGAGTCTGGAATGACTTTTTGAGAGGAGATCGATGGAGTCTGGAGTGATTTTTGAGAGGAGATTGATGGAGTCTCGGTGGATTTTGGGTAAGAGTGGGGGAGGAGGCATTAGATGAAAATAAGTGGAAACTTTGTCACTTATTTGGTAAGATGAAAATAAGTGATAAGTGGCTCTGAAAAAATGAAAAAAACAAACGGTCTGAAACTAAAAATGTCTGACCGAATAAGTGATAAGTGGCTATTAAGTGCTGAAATTGAAAAAACAAACAAGGCCTTATTGTCACAGTCATGAACGATGATTTAATAATGTGAAAATAAATAATTTGAGTAAGACATGCGAACATGATATTAAGAGTGGTTAATCCAAATTGGTTGCTTCACATTTTCCAAGTCTACATCAAGATATTGATCTATTGTAAATTGTTCTCTATGTTAGAACAAAACCGTATTATAATGAATGGTCACACTCTTCTTTTTGGACAAGAGCCGGGATGATATGTATACACAATTACGAAGTTACTTATAAAGATATGAACATTACTATAAGAACACAAATGATTTTGAAAGTATAAATTTAGTTGAGTTTCTTGTGTTAAATATGACAGCAAAGGGGTTTCAATTTAAGAGTTTTCCAAGATAGAGTTCTTAAACTCATAGTCAAAACATCAATCTATAGCACAAAGAGATTATATATGAAGCATTGGGAATGTTTGAATCCGCGTTTATATAAATAAAATCACTTGAGTTACGGAGCGACATACATTCTAACATAACTTCTTGTTTCTTTTTGCATGTTTTAAAGGCATGGATTAATTTCACTAAATTATTTATAAAATGATTTTTAGGGCATGGATTTCAATGTGCTACTGTGATTGTCTTTCGCCTTTGATATACTCAAATATGAAACCGGGGTTACTATACTATAGTATATTCTTGCAAAATTTGCTGGAGATAGTAGTCTTTAAAATATGTCTGGTTTGCATCTATTATCATTAACATTAATAGCGTCCGGATTACGAAATTATTTGTTTAATAAAAATGTTTAATTAATTATGTACATTTGCACAAGCCAACAAGGTTCATACTGAGAGAAAATATACTTGTCATTTAAAATTTTAAAATATAGTGTTATAGACTTAACTGTTTTAAAATTCAAGTAAGATGGTTTATTTATGTATTGGATATTTAAAAATGTATGAATTGTTCTATAAAGCATGTAATAAGAGTTTTATATTAGAAGTAAACAACAAAAAACACAAGCAAATAAAAATATGGAAAAACACAAGCATTGAATGCTAACTTTCTTATTCAAACATAACTACCAACCAATCACTACTTTTTCATCAGCATATGGTCATGACATATGAACTATTTAATAAATAATGTTTTTTTTTCCAAAATCAAAATTTTGGTTTTTTTTTTTGGAAAAATCAAATCTTGTGTTGCAAGGTGATAGTGCAAAATACTAGTACTTTTTTTTTGAAAGACAACATTTTATTATAAAACGCGGCAAGAATAACAAAAAGATAAAGAAAAAGCTTTTAGCAAAAAGAATATAGCTAACCATCAATACACCCACAGAGACGAGAACAAGAGCCGGCAACATAGAGTGGGTACGTAACAACCAAAACAATAAAGTAAAAAAAAAATCACAAGAAATGCCACAAGTATCGGAAGAAAAACCAATAACCACAAAATGCTAGTATCATTTTAACAAATGCATAGTAGGCATATTGATGTGATCATTTGTTGGATGTGATTGCTTTTTTTTAATTTTATGTGATTCCCGATAAATATGTATTGGCTAAAAAAAGAAGAAAGAAGACGAGTTGTGACTTAATTCAACTTGGAATCGAGAAAGGAAGTAATAAAAAAACTAGGGAATAAGGAAACAAAAGATAACTCAAGTAAGATGGCAAGGTATTCCATCTTAGGCCATTCTTGGCAATTAAGGATTGTGTTTGACATGCATAGAAGAAATGTAGGTTTCTTTCGATGATAGAAGAATCAATTTGACCTAAAATTACATAATAATTTTAAAATTTCTATATCACAAGAGTCATTCTTTCTCATCATATGAATTAAAAGTTATGGAGAAAAAAATACCAAATAAAAAGAATGAAAACAAATTCAACATCGGATAGATATGGCATGCATGTGTTTGGTTATTCATGAATTGGTTATAGAAGTTTATCTCTCTAGACAATTTATTCTTGTAAAAATAATGTTTTGATGTGAAATTGTATCATTGATTATTTTCAAACTTATAAACCAATTTGCATACGTTGATATATAAAATAACATGTGTGAAAATTCAGTGTTTCATAGTTGTTCCAAATGTGAAACGTTTAGGATGACAATTTCACACGTATTGTTTTATATATGAAACTTGAATTTTCCATCATATAATTAAACAAAGGATTTCAATGGGAAAAATGGTTTAAAATTTAAAAATTCTAACGACTATTTTAGTTTACTCGGTTTTCCATATTATTAAACAACTAGTTGCCAAATAGAAACAAAACCACAAATTTTCATATATGAAATTGTTTCAAAAGAAGAAATTTGGGCACAAACAAAAACAAAGAAACAAAAAACAAAACAAAAGAAGTTTGTAACTTTGTATTTGGTAAATTTTATAATGAGGCATATGAATAATTAAATAAAAACAATGTGAGACTCATGTCGACACAACACACAAAAGTTTGACTTACCCATTTTATATAGAAACCACATCTATAGATAGAGTTTATTATAAAATTTATGAATGTATTTGAAAATAAATTTGTTTACTTAGTTAATTTGATGCAAGGAAAATTAGGGTTCGTTTATTTTTCATCTAATATGACAAAATTGCTCTCGTTATTAACGGGATAGGTTAACATGTGGTTAGTAACATGAATCAAAACCCGGCAAAAGTTATACCATAAATTTATTGTAATCCATGTATATGCTCGAAGATGAAAGTCTTGTTTATTTTCATAAAATTAATGTCTTGTTTTAATTAATATATCTTCTAATTTTCTTTCCAATAAATTTGGTCTTACGGTATGCATACATCGTTTTATTTATTTAGATATATACGAAGCATAAAATATAAAGTAGTCTCGTTGTTAACGACTGAAATTCTACTTTCACATGCCGTAGAAATATTCAATTGGATACGGATAAATTTGTCAAAGTAATTAGGGATTGATTATTTTAGAAAATATTAAAAAAGTCAATAAAAATAGTCATAGTTGAATCGTACTATTATACTATTATATATACGATATTATTTTTCAATACATTTTAACTATACGCATTAATTGGATTGAACATAAAATAATAAATCTTCATATATTTTTTCTCAACTCATTTACAAGTTTATATATGACTTGTTAACTTTATATACATAATGAATAAATAAATAAATTAAGAGATTGATTAAGCTATAATAATAATTATCAATTAATTAGCTAGAAAAGCTTGCTTCCAAACTCTTCAATGTCTTTCCCCTTCTTTGAAGATGAAGCTGCAACATCTCTAAGTTCAGATAAGCTTCTTCCAAGCTTCAATGCCACTTTCATCTCAAACACTTCCCCATTCTCTCTGCTCTCCTCATTTCTTTCCTTCAAGTTTGATTCTATGGATTCCTCCATCATCTTAAAGAAACCCGCATTGCTTCGATACATCTCAAACACCATCCCTACTTGCCCACCATGTTCTACGGTATTCACAACGCTCGCCAACGCACCAGCCATGATTCCGAGCACCACGGCCCAAGAATCATGAGGAGATGATCCAAGAAAGGCTGAACCAATGGCTCCTAAGCCAGTTAGTATAGGACCGGCTATGGCTAAACCTTTGTTGAGTTTCAACGCCTTTTTGCCCAACCTCAAGTAATCATCTTTATCTTTCACCTCCAAAACCCTAATGATATCTTTCATCTCCTTTTCCAATTCTACACTCCAACCATTTCTATCATTTTGCCCTTTATTAGTCGACCCCCTTCGTATTTCTGGCCACCAAACCGCGGGTTCCACCTTAGCCGGGAACTTTTCGAGCATGACACCAAGTAAAGGAAGTGGGTAGGCTCTATCTATAGCCAAAACTTTCTTCATAGCTTCATTCACATCACTGAGTGTAGGATTTCCTATTGCAACTTTTGTCTTGATTTCGCTTTCGAGTTGCTTCATCAACCTTGCAGCATTTCTTTGTTCTTCAACAAGTTGGGAAGGTTGGATCTTGTTCATGATAACCAACAACCCTGTGGCTGCCAAATACGTGAAACTAGAAGACAGTTTCAGAACTTCCATAGGTGCACCAGGTGTAGTAGTTATAGCAGCAGCAATGGCAGCCATGGTTGCAGCTGAAAGAGTAATGGTGTTGATAGATGTTAACAACAGGCTGTTCCAATCATTCCTTTGCTCTCCAATGTTCTTATGCATCTCCACTCGATCCGAAACAGCTTCCAATATCACATAAAGCTTCTCCATCACTTCAGGATGATCATTAGACACTTTAGGGCTTTTGCTAGGGTTCTTGGGTATGATTCTTGAAACTTTTTCCATTTTTTCAACCAAGCCTATGTTTGATATGATCTTTGGAGCGATGATACTTGGATTAGTTATTCGAATCTTCAGAAAATGCAAACCAGCCCTTGTGATATCTTTATGGGAAGATGAAGGAAATGAAGAAGAAGTAGTTGAACGCATAAAGCTTGAAGCTTGATTTATGGCTGCCATCTATATATATATATATATATGCTTATTTTTCTTTGATCCTATATATAAGATGGTGGCTATTGATTTCAACTCCAAGCTAAACAAGAAGTATGTTATGACTTCTCTGTGTGTGTTTTGTTGGTTCTTGAAGGGTTTTATGTTTGTTTTGATATGAAATTGTTGGATAGATTTATATATAGAGGGAGCATTCAGACAAAGTGAAGTGGTCAAAATATTCAAACTTTGAATGAAGTTTATGTTGACATCAGGCTATTTGGATGGACTGTTTCTTAACTTGTCCTATATTTGACTCGACTATATATTTTACCATGGAAAATTAAATGAAGTTGGGACAATTAATTCAATTGATGATTTTTATGTACAACTTGTGTATTTGTGATCAAGATTTTTGAATTAATAGAAACAAGAAGGAGACACGACCCTTCTTTTGAGATCGATATTCGACTAAAATATTAGACCTTCAAAGGTCAAAAACAAATTAAATATGTTGACAGGTGATCATGATCACATGGTTATGAGGCTCGTTGCAATTTTTAATTTACACTAACCGATTACTAATTATAATAAATTTTCATTATGTTGTTAACTTCATTTGACATGATCTCGCTACAAAACAAATAACTTTGACGCACAAAAATTTCCCAGAGAAATTTCTGTCGGTAATTATCGACGAATCACCTACAAAACACCAATGGTTCCAATAGAATCTGATGTTTTTCAAGTTAACTTCATTTGACATGGTTACACTATAAAATAAATGACTTTTACACATAAAATATCATCCAGAGAAATTACTTTCGGTGGTCATCGATGGATCATCCACAAAATAATAATGGTTTCGATAGAATCCGAATGTGATGGTTTTCTGACGAATCAACCTTTTAGCGATGGATTTTCCATAAAAAATTCTGTAGTAAGTCTTCCATTTAGTAGTGTCATAAGTATATTATTATATTGTCGCTAATTTGATAGATTTTTTTGGATTACTGGATATGATGTTTGTGGGGTTAAATGATGGAAACACTACAAAAAACCCACCCAATAACGATGATACCACTGTAACAAAATCTGTTATATATAGGGCACTGTATATATCTATAATTCTAAATATCCTAATAGACTCTTATATAGGATTTAAGTCTATAGCACAGAATAATTGTGTGTAAAATGTTATAATAAATTGATGTAATGTTTATTGACGAACTAACATGTTTCTTATGACAGTTTTAAAATAAAACATTATTATTAATTTCTTTATATGACATTATTTAAAAAAATAGTTTAGAAAAACAAGTTTTCCTATAAAAAGATGTGCATAGACATTTCTCAAAAGGGTCATGTAAAAACTATAGGACACTTTGTTCCATAAAATCTCTTATAAAATTTGTTAGGATGTTCAAATTCGTCATAACATCCTAGTGTAACACTTTATATATGATGGATAATTGTTTGGTCTTATAAATAGTCTATTAAGACATTTAGATATATTTGTCATCCCATAAAACCAATTTTGTTGTAGTTTGCAATATTTTCCATGGAGGAAGCATATATGTGGATGGATGAATCCATAACTACACGCTGTAACACCCTAACATTTTTTTTTGGAAGACATAGCGGCATCGAACCAACGAACGACTACCACGAACACACACACACACACGCACACCTCCCCGGCGGTATCAGGCATCTACGGGCAGCCCACTAATCCGCCGCTGTCCCGACCCAGCTTACGCTGAACCTAAAGCCCAACCACAGTCTAAGACTGGGCTGGGGGGGGGGGGGGGGCTAGTCAACGACTGGACCGGCCCAAGGACTGGGTACTCCTCATGTCCTCAAATTGACTCCCCTTGGATTCGAACCCGGGTAGATTGGGATACCATCCACACCCCCCCCAGGATGTTACCGCCCTTGGGGAAACCAACTGAGTTAGACATGATTTGTTATAACACCCTAACATTTAGGCATTTAAAATATGGAAATTCCAGAAAATGGGTAAACTAAAACTTCCAACATATACCAACTAAAACCCATAAAATTTTGGGATAGTTTTGCACAACTTCCGAAGTAGCAAAAATCGAGATATATATAGTACAACAACCTACTTAATCTAGAAATGACATAAACTAGATTAACATTAGGTGTCGCTATATCTCCAAAAGTCTCTCTCTTATCAAAAGTTCCCCAAAATCCTGACACTTCGAGTGCTCCTACGTGCACGGTCGGCAAATCAAGACATCATAGGTTCACCGCTAGAGGGACCTGTAAACCAAAAAACACCACAACAAGTGTTAGGCTAAAAGCCTATAGTGAGATCATATAAATTAAACAGTTCACGCATTAGATAACAATATCACAAATTAAATGTTACCGAGTTCCCTTTTGTTGTATAAATACCAATTCTCAGCTTTGCAAATGATGTTCCACACCTGAACATGAACACACAAGAGATATCTCTTGAAATACGGGGGAGACCCGTTTCCATCGGGGTGACGAGAACACGTGAGTGAAGTCACCCATGATGTTATAGGGTTACACCTCATGTCTCGATTTTAGTTCCCATGCCATTAATTAGACATCACAACCTCAAACCATCACATGCCTTTATTGCCTATTCCGTCGAGTTACACCTCAAGGACTTACGGGACATTATTGCCTACCCAATCTAGACGAATTACACCTCAATGACTTAAATGTCATTTATTGCCTATTCGCTAATGGCCTAAGGTGGCCAATAAACATGATCATATAATTCATACGGTCTAAATCCCCGTGCACAAATGAGATAGACATCAAAACCCCACAATATAATCATACCCAAGTTTAGGTAGTAATGCCCATGTATAATTCGTTTTCAACTCACAGACAAGATATTAACCATATAAAGTTCTAGTTCATGTCATTGTACATTCCACATTCATAATAAACTCAACATATTTCCAATTCCAATAACACCATCCAAATAGATTGATGAAAATAAAGACTAGCCCTAAGTAAGACGATTCACTTAGGTTTTTAACCTTCTTTTATAAAATGTGACATGTAAAGGGCTCATTATTTTCACATTCGTAACTTCCACTTCTTTGAGATGACAATAATCAAATATTATCAATAGATGCATTTAAAGATAATCAAGAACCCATATTTAACCAAAACTCATAAAACCCTAGTTTTAGGTCAAAACTCACCATAACCAAAGAAATTCGTACTTAAGACAAGTAATAACATTTAAGGTAGTTTGTAGGTTAAGAAACTCACCAAATAGGTTTGTGATGTAAAAACCTTAACATGGTAGAAACCCTAGGATTGGAGTGGATGGCTTGAGCTTTAAATGGAGTAAGATAACACACTTGCACTTTAGAACCCTAAAAGAACCATAAATGTTACTAGGGTAGGGTTGGATTTGCATTCAATGAGGGAAAATGGATGAAAAGATGGAATCCTTACATTTTCCTTGAGAGAAAACGTTCCTTCCAAAGAACCCAAAACTACCAAATGAGCTCCAAATAATTTAGACAAGGCATTTAAAACCTCAGCGCCCCAAGCGATTATGCCATGCGAGAGTGCCAATGGCATTCTCCTCAGGCACTATCGCGGAAATTGTACCGCGGCTCATAGGCTGCTCGCGATTGTGCCCCGTGAGTATGCCCATGGCATTATCGCCGTGGCATACTCGCACCAAGTGTACCGAGAGGACTTTGTCCCTTACTACATTGCCCTGTGATTATGCCCTATGGCATTCTCGTCGGGCATAGTCGTCGACATGCCCCTGGCCCGATTTCCACCGCGACTTTAAATTGATTCTTAGATACTCTCATGCCTAAACAAAATAGGAACGATAAATATTCAATAGGATTAAATTAAATAAAAATATATAAATTACCAAAATTTGTGGTGTTACAGACGCAGTGGCGGAGCCACACTTGGCCCAGTGTGAGCACCCTCGATTTTTCTTTACATAGCCAATAATTAGTAGTTGAAAACCTAGGTTCTCTGCTATAACACCCTAAAAATGGGGGTTAATTTAAATCTGAAATAGCTGCGGAATAAACAAAGCTAACATAACCAAATCACCCAAAAAGAAGAAGTAAAAGTATGGCGTTTACATTACAAGGAACAAGTGAAAAAGAACCCAACAACCTACTAATCTAGACCAACTATATCTAGATTAAGAACGGTTGTTGCCTTTTCACTTCCAAAAATATACTATCACTATACCAAATGTACGCCTTTATAACCTCCAAAAATGCTACTATCCTTCGATGATTCTCCGCTCAAGCCTGAGGAGCCCCACCGCTAGAATGACTTGTTATGCATGTCATTTTAAGAAAAAGTGTTAGGCTAAAGCCTAGTAAGATCAAACATTTGTATTGAGAAATCAGTAAATTCTAAACGAGATAATAAAGAAAAGTCGGCTGAATAATATAGATAAATCTTCACTTTAATACAAATACCTCTTGGGTTGACGGGGGAGACCCGCTTACTAACATAAGTGACAGAACACAAAAGTAAGTCTTGACATGTTAGCAAAACCAAACACATAATAAAGTACACGCAATGGATGCTAGGCTCGGTAGCTTTAAACGTACACCCACGGAAAGTCAACTTCAACCACATAGGGTCCTTACATTGAGATCCTCACCCAATATCGTGTACTAGAACATAGGACTTATACCCTATCCAATGCCTAAGCATGTCTCGACGTGGAAAACTAGAGTCCATCGTCGGACAAATGATACAAGTAATTGTCGTTTCATGACGCCCAAATGCAACCAAATAGTCAATCCAATGCCAACAAAACCAATCAATAATTTCCAACAGTTAAAAGTGCCATCAAAAGTGCAAAAACTATGAATCCATATAATTACTCCTGAAATTCCAAGAGGTTCCAATATAATTCTTTAAATAATACTTCCACACACTAAATCAATTTACCCAAGTTCTCATCCAATAAATATGCATCCATATTTCAAAACCCTAGTTTTGATTTTCAAGGTGTTTAAACATAAGGTTAGAGAAAAACATGTTTCTCATGTGCAAGTCTACAATTAGTTTAAGATATAAGCTTTTTGACCTTAAAATCATACCCTTCCATATAAACCCCAAAATCTCCAAAGTTAGGTTTTTGGTGAAAACTCACTCAATCAAGTAATCAAAAATGGAGATGTTTAGAAGGTTAAAATCCACATTTTAACATGTATAAAGTTTATAAAAGAGAATGAACTCACTTTGTAGGGTTGTAGCTTAAAACCCTAATACCCAAGAACTAGTGAGATCAGATGAGATCTTTGAGAAGACTTGGACTAACATAATAGTTGCCCAAAGGAACCTAAATGTCATAAATGATAAAGGGTTTGAAGAGGATGGAAGACAATAATGATAGGAGGGTGAAGAGGAGGAACATGCCAGACTTTTCTTAAGAGAAAATCGCACCCAAAATGCCTTAAATGAGAATAGAGGAGTGAATGAGGGTTTGGGGGCCAACTATTCTATTATCAGCGCACAGTGCTCGCACGCGAGTGCTTGTGCAATTCCACCCGCGTGGAGCACTGGAGTCAAGACGGGCAGAGTCCCACGCGGATGATCGTGCAGTTCCACCCGTGCAGAGAGCCGCGCCGGACACTGGTGGGAAATTTTCCTTCTCCGTTTCAACTATCTTGCTCAATCATCAAATAAGACAAGAATTCTAGGTCAAACCACAAATTAAAACTCAAAATTCGGGGTGCTACAATCCTCCCCACCTTGGAATGGATTTCGTTCCCAAAATCCCGACTACTCGAATAAGTGGGGGTATCGACATTTCATGTCCTCCTTCGCTTCCCAAGTTACATTGGCACCGCAGTGGTGCTTCCATTGAAACTTACCATTATGACCTCTTTGTGACGGAGCCTTTTGGTCTCACTCTCTAGAATAGCCTCAGGCTCTTCAATGCAGCGATTGTCATCAACTCGAATTTCCGACAATGGTATGATGCTTTCCTTTTCCGCCATACACTTCCGTAGATAGCACACATGGAACGTAAGATGAATTCCGTCCATTTCCGACGGCAAATCTAGCTTGTAGGCTTGCAACCCTATACATTCGACAACGGTAAACGGTTGAAGAAAACGGGGACTCAACTTCCCACGTTTTTCAAACCTATCAAGCCCTTCCATGGGGATACCTTCAACATCACGCGGTCTCCCACTTAAAATTCTATAAATCGCCTCTTCTTGTCGGCATAGCTCTTTGTCTATCTTGCGCCGCCTTCTAACGTTCCCTTATGGCTTTGACTTTTTTGGACGTCTTTTGTACAATTTCCGGACCGAAAAATTGTTTTTCGCCCGCTTCTAACCAACATACGGGGTACCTACATTTCCTCCCGTATAATGCCTCAAATGGTGCCGCTCCAAGACTAGAGTGGTAACTGTTGTTGTATGCAAACTCCACCAAAGGTAAATGAGTATCCCAATTGCCACCGAAATCAATCACACAAGATCTAAGCATGTCTTCCAAAGTTTGAATCATCCTATCGCTTTGTCCGTCAGTCTGTGGGTGTTATGCCGTACTCAGATTCACCTGTATACCCAATTCTTGATGTAACGTTCCCCAAAATCTTGAAGTAAAACGACTATCACGATTAGAGACTATAGACAAGGGTATCCCATGCCTCGAGACCACTTCGTCAATATAGAGTTTTGCCAATTTATCCATCGGCAAAGTTTTCTGCATTGCTAGGAAGTGAGCACTCTTTGTCAGATGGTCAACAATCACCCATATGGTGTCATTGCCTCTCAACGTCTTTAGTAGCTTAGTCACAAAGTCCATGGTAATCTTGTCCCATTTCCACTCAGGTATTTCCAAGGATTGTAGGCTCCCGTAAGGTTGTTGATGCTTGACCTTTACTTGTGAACAAGTCACACACCTTTCCACAAATGGGCCACATCTAAATTCATAACCAACCACCAATAATGAAATTTTAAGTCTCTATACATCTTGGTGCTTCCCGGGTGAATGGAGTATTTGGATTTGTGAGCGTCTGTAACACCCTCAAAATCTGTAAATAGCGACTGATTAAAAAATTTCTAAATACACCAATAAATGAATCATTTACAACCACAAATTTAGATTCAACTACAATACACATATTCCATCTTATATATAGACTATAAAGGACGGGTGCTACCAATACCCATGCATAGTCACTATCTCCCTACTGCGGAAGACTTCACCGAATACTTACTTTCGGATCTAGCTAAGGCTCTACTCTTCACGGAATTGCTAGAACCAACTCCCAACCTTGAAACCTGATGCACATGCCGACAAATAAAAAAGGTTAGACTTAACGCCTAGTGAGCTCAAGAGTTTTAACATGAATGAATATATCTTTAAAGGAAAGAATGCAGTTTAAAGCAAGGCCTTTCGAAATATTATACATCAAAATAGAAACGACACAATTTCCCATAATATGCACTTTTAAAGACAAAGCTCCCAAACACACATTTCTTGTAAGATGATGCAACCCGTAACTCACCCAAAGCGGGGTCATAGTTCGATACTCAAATGTGCTAAAATGTAAGTAATACTTCATATCCCAAAACACCCAAAACTCGGGTGGGCATAATACTCGACCCTTAAATAACGGAAAACAACCCATAAAATATGACACACCATTAAAACATGAAACTGAAGCTTAATACTCATGCGACCATAAAATGGGATGAAATCCAAGTATTAAAGCATGGACAATTAAATATCCAAAATACAGCGGGCCGACAACGGGGGAAACCCGTATCCGTTGAGAGCGGAGGAACACAAAAGTATGCCATTCAACAACGTTGATCGTATGACACTTCACGACACGCTAGCCCAAGTGCCCCTACGATTCCTTGACAAGTTTCACCCAAGAGACAGCTGACCTTAGCGAATACCACCGAAATCATCGCCAAAGGCTCGACCCACGGGGGATACAACAAAGGCATTGCCCCACACGGCGAAGACCCCAAACGCCCATAAGAGGACTCCCCACAGTCATAATAGCTCAACCGGGCTCAGCCCTCTTAGTGCCTACTTGCAAAGACAAGGTCGTAAACCATGAGTCCCGGAGCCTAACCCCGTACCACCCAATTGACCATCAAATAAGACTGACTTATGTGCCTATGGATCCAATGCAACACAGTATAAAGTTACACGACTACTCATGAATGACTACAACACTCGAATCTGTAACTATCGATAATATGCAATAAAATGCAATAAGATGTACATCACAAATTGGACTCTACATCGAGCCATTAAAACCGAACAAATGCCCTCAAGACTCTTTTAAGCCAATATCGAGCTAAAATGCTCAAAATCCATTTGACCAATAATTACCGGTCCCCCAAATAATGAAATGTCTTTAAACAACGTTTACGAAGACACATACCCCAAAGACGAGATTAACCCAAAACTCGACGCATAATGTGACCAAAGGTTTTCCAAAGGGTTTATGAATGCCAATACACCTAAATGCATATAACACGAAATGACTTCTTTTGTACAAATTCATCAAAGATGCATAACTCATAAAATAGACCTTTTTTATACAAAGTCACCAAGAATACGTAATTCATGTTATTTAGTTGTTGAAACGTTCAAAACCCAATATAAGCATTTTAAAAGATTAACACAACTCAAGGATATGAAAACTATCAAAATACTCACACTTTGACAGATAACCAAGTAAAACATATTTTACTTCACAATACTCAAAACTTATCAGCAGTTAACCATTTCATGTAAAACACTTTAAAATAAACATTTTGGCATGTACACCGTTTTCACAAATCAACTTGAACTTACCTTGCTAGATTTAGGCTAAATCTAGGTTTCACCCAACGAGCTCTTTTGAAGGCCACTTGAATCTTCAAGCCGAGGACTTCCAAAACCTAGATCCAAACATACCACACCACTTAGAAACATTCCCCAAACATTAATTACTAAAATCCTCAAAGAGATCAAAACCCTAGTTTCCCAAAACCAACAAATCCGAGATTTGAGAAATCAAACACTAAGAAACCATCAATGGAGCATTTATAACTTATTTCAAGAAAGCTTACCATTCTAGGTGATGAGACTTTCCGAAGACACCCATTCCAACTCTTCAACCCGAGTTCCCACACGTTGGACTTGATGAGGAAGATGAAGATGGAGGTTTTGTGGTTCAAGATCCCACTAGTTAGATGATGAAGAATCATGTGGTTCAAGGGGGAAAAACCCTCAAAATGGATTAGGGTTCGACTTTGAGGTTTGGGAGAGAAAAAGGGGAGAAGATAGAAGTGAGAAATGAGGAGAATGGTGAAAATTCGGACATTTAGAGGACCAGACGCCGCGCGCGACCTTGCCACGCGATAGTGACATTGTCACTATCGTGAGGGCACTATCGCGGAGAATGTACCGCGGGTGGTATACCCCCGGCGATTGTGCCACGCGATAGTGACACATGTCACTATCGCGAGTCACAATCGCGAGTCACAATCGCGCCACTCGTACCGAGGCCAGAAAAAGGTCAAAACTCGAGATTCTCGCATGGGTCGACTCAAGGTTCGAAAGCACAAAATTTCCCACCCAAAAAGATAGGCGAAAGGCGGAGAGATTGCCAACGAAGGGCGAAAACTTACTTACGAAAAACAGGGTGTTACAGCGTCCTCCAAGAGTAGTTCTCGATTTCCTCTGATCCTTGACACCCACACACGCCCATTAAAGCATTTGATTCCACAACTATCATCCATCAAGAGTAGTCATTGCTTGGTTATCACTTCTTTCTTGAGGTTTTCTTCCAATAAGGCTTCGACTTAAGCCTCCTTAATTCGATCCATGAGACTTGATACCAATTCAATCCTCGAAAGTTTGGCTCGAAGTTTTCCACTATATTCTTTCCGACTTAAGGCATCGACCACTACGTTTGCTTTACCCGGATGGTAGAACAACTCACTGTCGTAGTTCTTAAGTAGCTCCAACCATCTCCTTTGCCTCATATTTAGCTTCTTTTGATCGAAGACATACTTCAAACTCTTGTGATTAGTATACAAGGTGCACTTCATGCCATAAAGATAATGTTGCCACAACTTCAAAGCGAACACCACCACTGCTAGCTCCAAGTCATGAGTGAGGTAATTCTTCTCGTGTACTTTTAGTTGCCTTGACACGTAGGCGATCACCTTTCCTCTTTGCATAAGTATGCACCCTAAACCCAACTTAGATGCATCGCTACAAACCACGAAATCCTCTGATCCTTCAGGAAAGGATAAGATCAGGGATTCATACAACTTCTTTTGCAACATCCAAAAGGCTTTCTCTTGAGCTTCGGTCCACACACACTTCATGTTTTTCTTTGTCAAGGTTGTCAATGAATAAACAATCTTGGATAAATCTTCGATAATAACCCACTAAACCCAAGAGTACTGTTTGATTCAACTGTGTTTTCCATGATGAATGAAGGTTTATGAGAATACTAGCTCTGATACCACTTGTCAGGATCTCAATTCTTAACAAGAATAAACACTCAGAAACAATATTAAAGGAGTTTGCGGAATAACACTTTAATATTCAAAGATCAATGAAACAGTGAATCAGAAATCACAAATTGTAAACTTTATTGAATGATTTAAAGCTACAAGATTTCACACACAACCTTAATATTGATGAACAGGCTCACCAATACGAATTCTACTTCTCTAGAACTAGGATTATAAACCTTGAGGTTGATTCTCTCTATGAAAACAAAAACTCAGAATCAAAAATTAATTCTAAACTATTCTGACTAAGTCTATACATATACTAAAGATAAAAGATAATTACAAAATATAAAAAGATCTTCAGTATAATCTTCCAAAGTTATCTCCAAGACTTTCCATGAATATCTTCAATCAATACAGCTGTCTTCATTGCCATACGAAGTCTTCATCTCATAAGCAGTACTAACCATGTTCAGAAACATTAACCATGTTCAGCAGTATTAATGAAGTTGGCAGTAGTAACCCTTAGCAGTACTAACTACTAGTAGTACTAACTATGCTCAGCAGTAGTAACTTCATCAAGCAGTATTAATCTTGTTTAGCAATATTAATCTGTCTCAGAAGTACTAACCATGTTGTGCTAGCAGCATTAACCATACTTGTGCAAATTCTGAATTCCCAACACGATTTCTATATGCAAATGGTGAAATGGGGTCATACGTGATGTATATATCGTGTGGGAACCCAACTCTTGTGCACGAGAGTTTGGGTGATGTCGGAACTGTGATGTATGATTTATGGGTGGACGCTAAAGGACCGACTCCTTGAGATGAAACCTTATAATCGAGGGATAGGCACTAAGGCTCGACTATACTTGAGGTGCAACTCGACAGAGTGGGCACTAAAGGTGGTTTATACACTTGAGGTGACGCCGGTAACGGTGGGCACTAAAGTGAGAGCCTGAGGTGTAAACTCCCAACTTGTGTGCTTGTGATGTTCCCAAATGATATATGTACAGATTATGCAATTGAATCTCTGATGGACTATACTTGGACTTTCCTCATGGTGCGGTAACTTAAAGCTTTCTACTTTCCGTATTCTAATCTCACCATTTAAATATTTGTTTGGAAACTCACTAGGCTCCCAGCCTAACACTTGATGTGCGTTTATCTTCAGGTTCCCCTAGTGGTGTACAACGGGCACCTTGACTTCCGGTTCAAGTTTAGGACCGTTGGAGGATTGGGCTTTTGGGATAGCATTGAGAAGAGCATTTTGAAGATATAGCAACACCCACGTTAATCTAGTTGTGTCTTATGACCTAGATTGGTTAGGTTGTTGTAATATATGTCTTATTTCCATCGCTACTATATTTGTTGCAAACTACCCCGAACTCTTGGGGTTTTAGTTGTTGGTTTATAGGAAAATGGATTTATTGATATTTTAGACGTCATATTGCGAAAATTTTAATTTTTCTGGTTATCAAATTTTAGGGTGTTACAAGTTGGTATCAGAGCAGTAGTTTAAGTGAATTAGGTATGACCTAAGATACCTAGACTTAAGCAGAGATTGTTAAGTTGAAAGTTGTGAGATGGGGTACGTCTTAAGTAAAGGGAAGTTGTATAGTTGATGGAATCTACACTATTGAGAATTGTGAGAATGGTATTGAGAATCCTTATGTGTAGTATGTTCATAATTTCAATTAGCTACTGCTATTATGAGTATATCACTACGTAAGCATGCTTAATTCACTATGATTATAATGCTCAATATTTGTACTAGTACGTTCTTAGAAACATCTTTGATGTTGGTCTCTCACTATGTTCTTGTGTGCATAGTGTGACAGACTAAATGGTTAACACGCGGAACAGAGCGAGGACTCCGCCGGACGGCAATGAGGCATCCGCATCGTCGGTCGATCAACCGGAAAATGCGGTTACGAGAGAAGTGCAACCCCAAACGAATCTGTTAGGCGGAGGGCCGGAGCACATTCCAAGGACGAATTTGACAACCTCGAACCCCGTGTTGACTGAAAATACGCCCGAGACAAGAATTATGGAAAATGTAATGCGGGCCATGAGTGAGGCTATAACTAAGCAGCAGGAATTCTTTTTGAAGCTTTTGGAGGACAGGGATGTTAGTCACCATAAGAACGAGGCGGTGGTGGAAAATGTGGTGGTTGCGGGTTTCGGGGGGACAGGGAATAGAGTTCAGACTATCGAGTTGGTAGCCAACAACGCTGGGACAAGAGAAAAGACTTGTTCCTTCAAGGCATTTCTTGGATGCAACCCTAAGGAGTTCACGGGTGCTGCAAACCCGGTATCCTGTGTAAGTTGGCTTCGAGAGCTAGAAATGGCCTTCGAATCCTGTGAATGCGGGGAGGCACAGAAGGTCCGTTTTGCCTTTCAGATGTTCAGAGGTGATGCCCTTACTTGGTGGAATGTGTTCCGATCCACTGTTGACCCCACGATCATGGCTCGACTTTCGTGGGGGGATTTCAAGAAAAAGGTAATGGATAAGTACTGTAATGAGAGGGCATTGGATAAGATTGAGGATGAGTTCCGGACCTTGACAAAAGGGGATCGAACTGTGGAAGAATACTCCAAGCTATTTGTAGAAAAGTTGAATTTTGTGGGACATCTGGTTCCGGATGAGAGGGCACAAATCAAAGCATATCAAAAGGGGCTACCGACAGAGATGAAGACCGCTATGAGAAACGCCAAAGTGTCTACCCTTCAAGATGTGATTGAAGAATCGCAATTAGTGGAAGATGACATCATCCAAGACCGAAAGGATAAGGCGCGAGCCGGTGAGAAGAGGAAATTTGAAAATCGCCCAATGCCACCTCAACGCCCACGGCCGTTTGTGGGAAACTCTAGAGCGGAACCGCGGCGAGAACCAGATTGGTGCCCGAAATGCAAGAGTAAGCACTTCGGAGCTTGTAACCCTTCTCATCTTACATGTTACAAGTGCGGCAAGTTGGGTCACACTAGCCAAGTGTGCCCCATCCGGGGTAGAGTGTGTTATGAGTGTAAGGAGGTGGGACACGTGCGGCTCAATTGTCCCAAGTTGAAAGGAGATAAGAAGGTGTCTAGCTCGGGACCTATAATCAAGAAAAAGGTCGCTCCAAGGCCTCAGGGGAGGGCGTTTCAAATGATGTCAGAAGAGGCAAAAGTAGCCGCGGACGTTGTATCGGGTACGTTCCTACTCAATTCTCTACACGCTAGAATACTTTTCGATTCAGGCGCGAACCGTTCTTTTATAGCATCATCTTTTTGTAAGTCCTTGAATATACCTTCTACCACTATTAACGATGCATTAGTTGTGGAAGTGGCAAATGGGGATCAAATTGTGGTGAGAGAAGTAGTGAAAGGTTGTCGATTAGAAATCAATGGTAAACACTTTTCGGTGAACTTATTTCCCTTGACCATTGGGGGATTTGATGTTGGAATGTATTGGTTGGTGGCAAACCAAGCCGATATCCTTTGTTCCAAGAAACTTATCCGGGTTCCGTTAGAGGATGGAGATTTCATTCTAATCTATGGTGAGAAACGGAAAGGAGAAACGACGATCATCTCTTCCATTAAAGCACGAAAATGCTTAACGAAGGGTTGCCAATCGTTCTTGGCTTATGTAGTGGATTCCAAGGCCGAAAAGAGAAAGGTGGAAAACATAGAGGTCATATGTGACTTTCCCAATGTGTTTCCCGAGGACTTGCCGGGATTACCTCCCGACCGTCAAGTGGAATTCCGTATCGACCTTGTCCCAGGCGCCGCGCCAATCGCCCGAGCACCCTACCGTTTAGCGCCGACAGAAATGCAAGAAATGATGAAACAATTGCAAGAGATTGTAGAAAAAGGTTTTGTTCGACCTAGTTCCTCGCCTTGGGGAGCCCCAGTTTTATTCGTCAAAAAAAAACGGTACCGTGCGTATGTGCATTGATTACCGTGAGTTGAACAAGGTGACGGTAAAGAATAAATATCCCCTCCCGCGAATCGACGACCTCTTCGACCAGTTGCAAGGAGCGGGATGTTTCTCAAAGATAGACCTTCGGTCGGGCTATCATCAAATGCGTGTGCGCGAAGGGGATGTAGCGAAGACGACATTTAGAACTCAGTATGGGCATTACGAGTTCCTCGTGATGCCTTCGGATTAACCAATGCGCCCGTGATCTTCATGGATCTGATGAATCGAGTTTGTCGCCCCTATTTGGATAAGTTTGTCATTGTATTCATTGATGATATCCTTATCTACTCTAAGAGCAAAGAAGAGCACGAGCATCACTTGCATGAAATATTGGAAGTGCTGAGAAGGGAGAAACTCAACGCTAAATTTTCCAAAGTGTGAGTTTTGGCTTTCGGAGGTGCAATTCCTTGGCCACGTAGTGTCGAAGGACGGAGTGAAAGTGGACCCCTCGAAGATCGAGGCTATGATGAATTGGGAACCACTTAAGAGCCCAACTGAAATCCAGAGTTTCTTAGGTCTAGCCGGCTATTACCGGAGATTTATTAAAGACTTATCCAAAATTGGCTCATCCCTAACCGCGTTGACGAGAAAGAATGTAAAATTCTTATGGACGGAAACTCAAGAGCAAGCTTTCCGAACTTTGCAAACAAAGTTGTGTGAAGCACCAATTCTGTCATTACCAGAAGGAACGGAAGATTTTGTCGTTTACAACGATGCTTTCAAAATGGGTTTAGGTTGCGTTTTGATGCAACGAGGGAAAGTCATTGCTTATGCGTCGCGTCAACTCAAAGAGCATGAGAAGAATTATCCGACGCATGATCTTGAATTTGCGGCGATTGTGTTCGCCTTGAAGTTGTGGCGACACTATTTGTACGGGACCAAGTGTACGCTTTACACCAACCACAAAAGCCTCAAGTATGTGTTCGATCAGAAGGAATTGAATATGTGCTAGCGGAGGTGGCTAGAGCTACTGAAGGATTATGATTGCGAGTTACTTTACCATCCGGGCAAAGCGAATGTGGTGGCGGATGCTTTGAGCCGAAAGGAGTATAGTGGGTGCATGTGAGCTTCTATCTATCGCATTGATGTGGTTTCAAGTCTCCTAGAGAAAATCAAAATGTCGCAAGTTGAGGCGTTGTTGGAAGTGAACCTCAAGGATTAGGTCATGGTAAAACATCATCTCCTCTTGGAAGAGGACAGTCGAGGGCTTAAACTGTTTCAAGGACGGGTGTGGGTACCTAAGATAGGAGGGTGTCGAGAACTACTCCTAACCGACGCCCATAAGTCTAGGTACTCCATCCATCCGGAAAGCACGAAGATGTACCGAGATTTGAAGTTGAATTACTGGTGGTCGGTAATGAAGCTCGACGTGGCGAAATACGTAGAGAAATGTGTGACTTGCTTGCAAGTCAAGGCCGAGCATCAACGCCCTTATGGTAGTTTGCAACCACTGGAGATTCCGGAATGGAAGTGGGAGCATATTACCATGGATTTCGTGACCAAGTTGCCCAAAACCTTGTGAGTGCACAACACCATTTGGGTTGTTGTAGATAGATTGACCAAGAGCGTGCACTTCTTGGCAATGCGGGAAACACTACCAATGGACAAGTTGGCAATACTCTATATTAATGAAATCGTCTCGAGGCACGACATGCCATTGTCCATTGTATCGGATCGCGATAGCCGTTTTACGTCAAACTTTTGGGATGGATTACAAAAAGAATTGGGCACTAAGATTAAATTAAGTACCGCATATCATCCACAGACGGATGGTCAAAGTGAAAGAACCATCCAAACCTTGGAGGATATGTTAAGGTCGTGTGTCATCGATTTTGGAGGAAATTGGGACTCTCACCTACTTAGTGGAATTCACCTACAACAACAGTTATCATTCCAGCATCGGCATGGCGCCCTTCGAAGCCCTATACGGTCGGAAATGTAGGACACCCGTATGTTGGTTAGAGGCGGGAGAGAAACAGTTTGTCGGGCCGGAAATAGTGCAAGAGACGGCGGATAAGGTGAAGTGCATTAGAGAGCGGTTGAAGGCGGCTCAAGACCGTCAGAAAAGCTATGCGGATAAGAAAAGGAGACCAATCGAATTTCAAGTGGGGGACAAGGTGATGTTGAAAGTGTCGCCGTGGGAGGGACTCATTAGATTTGGAAAACGAGGAAAGCTTAGCCCCAGATTTCTTGGTCCTTTCTCCATCGTCGAGCGAATAGGACTACAAGCCTACAAACTCGATTTACCACCAGAGATGGATGGGATTCACCCCACCTTTCATGTTTGTTACTTGCGTAAATGCTTAGCGGAGGAGGAAAGCATCATTCCATTGTCGGAGATTAGAGTGAACAACAACCGTTGCGTAGAGGAACCCGAAGCCATCCTCGAGAGGAAATCGAAGAGGTTACGACATAAGGAAGTGGTCATGGTAAAGGTTCAATGGAAACACCACCGAGGAGTGAACGTGACGTGGGAAGCCGAAGAAGACATGAGAAGACATTACCCGAGACTCTTTGAATGAAATAGATTTCGTGGGCGAAATCCTTCTATGTAGGGGAGGATTATAACACCCCGAAGTTTCGAGTGTATGCTTAGTACTTTATAAATTCCATTTATGTTCTCTATGTTGAATGTGTTGATTTTGAGCTTTCAAGACCCTATTAGTAATCCTTAATATGCTCTCCTTATCCGTGGAACTATTCTATCGAACCTTGGCATCATATAGTGTCTAATAGTCGGTTGAAAATATGGATTTTTAGGAATTAGGGGTTGGCGCGAGAGTGCCCGTGAGAGTGCCAGTGTCACTCTCGCGAAGGGCAAAGTCGTGTGAAGTGGATTAGACTTACGGTACATATGGCGCGATAGTGCCTCGCGAAAGTGCCCAGGGCACTATCGCGGAGGGCACAATCGCGAGCGGGGGGTACTGTTCATCATTTGGCCGAATTTCTCACTTAAAACACCCCTTTCTCATTTTTAAACCAAGACTTCTATTTTACCACTCAACAACCTGCGATTTCTCCTACTTCTTCTCCACCCTATTAAATTCTTAACCTACAATCACTCTCCTCTTTGATTAACCTTCAACCACCTCAAACATCTCAACTTATTGCAACTCTTTTGACATTAAAGCTCCAAGGAATCTCACTTCAAACCTAGGGTTCCATCATTTTAGGGTTTTTACTCCACAAACCCTAAAGGTGAGTTTTCTACCTATTCTTACATACAAATGCTTATTTTTATATGCTATATGCTCATAATTGTTGATTTGGTGATTTTAACTTAACTGCTGATAAGAATGCATATTATTCTAAAATGGGTTGTGAATGTTGTTATTAATGATGTTAAATGACCATGAAAATATGTTAGTAATTATATTACGATTTCTATATGCAAATGGTGAAATGGGGTCATATGTGATGTATATATCGTGTGGGAACCCAACACTTGTGCACGAGAGTTTGGGTGATGTCGGAACTATGATGTATGATTTATGGGTGGACGCTAAAGGACCGACTCCTTGAGGTGAAACCTTATAATCGAGGGATAGGCACTAAGGCTCGGCTATCCTTGAGGTGCAGCTCGACAGAGTGGGCACTAAAGGTGGTTTATACACTTGAGGTGACGCCGATAACGGTGGGCACTAAAGTGAGAGCCTGAGGTGTAAAATCCCAACTTGTGTGCTTGTGATGTTCCCAAATGATATGTGTACGGATTATACAATTGAATCTCTGATGGACTATACTTGGACTTTCCTCATGGTGCGGTAACTTAAAGCTTTCTACTTTTCGTATTCTAATCTCACCATTTAAATATTTGTTTGGAAACTCACTAGGCTCCCAGCCTAACACTTGACGTGCGTTTATCTTCAGGTTCCCCTAGTGGTGTACAACGGGCACCTTGACTTCCGGTTCAAGTTTAGGACCGTTGGAGGATCGGGCTTTTGGGATAGCATTGAGAAGAGCGTTTTGAAGATATAGTAACACCCACGTTAATCTAGTTGTGTCTTATGACCTAGATTGGTTAGGTTGTTGTAATATATGTCTTATTTCCATCGCTACTATATTTGTTGCAAACTACCCCGAACTCTTGGGTTTTAGTTGTTGGTTTACAGGAAAATGGATTTATTGATATTTTAGACGTCATATTGCGAAAATTTTAATTTTTCTAGTTATCAAATTTTAGGGTGTTACAGCAAACGATAAGGAGCTCTAGCTATCGGAGCCGCTCCCAGTGCTAAGAGCATCTCCAACAGCTTCTCCATTTTGGAGAAAATGAAGAAAATAGAGATTTTGGGTGTAAAATGAGCTCCAACAGCTTCCCCAAAACTTTCTCCAAAATGGAGAAAGTAGAAGAGAGAATACATTTTTCTCAAAATTTGGAGATATCCCCAAAAATGATTACCAAGGGAGAGAAATTATTTTTTATTACATTCCACCAATGAGAAATTTTGAAATGAATTGTTTAGATGAGTGAAATAATATTTTATTAAATATATAGAATATTTTAATAATATAATTAATAATTTATCTCTAAAATGGGGAGCTATTGGAGATGGTTGCAATTTTTTTTTGAGATTTTGACTTTTGGTTCTCCATTTTGGAGAAATTTTGGGAAAGCTGTTGGAGATGCTCTAAGTCAATCTTGAACTCCACTTGGCGATCGGGCGGTAATCCAGGCAAGTCATCCGGGAATACATCAGGGAATTCATTTACCACCTTCACATCTTCAAGCATTTTCTTCTCGAGCTTGGCCTCTATAACGTACGGCAGAAAGGATGAGCATCCTTTCGATAAGCACTTCCGTTCTTTCACCATGTTGATAATTGCTACATCGCTATTACGTCTTTCGCCATACACGGTCACCGTCTCCTCATCCGAAACTGGAATTCAGATCATCTTCTTTGCACAAAGAATCTCAGCATGATTATTCGCCAACCAGTCCATTCCTATGACTACATCAAATCCTCCAATGACCATTGGCATCAAATCAACTGGAAATTTCTTTCCTTCAATCTCTAACTCGCAACCCCTAAGAATATCCCGAACCACTACTTGGTCACCATTCACTAGCTCTACCACTAAGGCATCCTCTAAGCTACTAGTGGGCACGGATAACTTTTGACAGAAAGCACTTGACAAAAATGAAAAACTTGCGCCAGAATCAAACAATATACATATAGGTACGGAGTTTAGGAGAAACGTACCTGACACTACATATGTCGAAGCCTTTGCCTCCTCGGTTGTCATCTGAAAGGCTCTTCCCGTCACCCTTAGCGGATCCATCTTCCTTCCCCCGTTACTCTCGGTCTTCAACTTCGGGGACTCATTTCTGACACGACCCAACTCTTTGCATGCAAAACAGATTTGTCCCTTAACCGGGCTGTCCCTGTAATTGTGGTTAGTCTTGCCACACTTGAAGCAAGTTTCGGGCCCCGAATTACATGGACCGAAGTGTTTGCTTCGGCACTTGGAGCACTATGGGACCTCCCGTTTAGGACCGGTTCCTCGTAGGTTGATGGCACCAATTATTTAGTGCCATTATGCTCTTTTTCTATTACTTTTACGATAGTTTTTACCTTATAATCCCAACATTTGAGTCATTTTAGTTCATTATTTTCTCTTTTCTTGTTTCTTGGAGCTAAAGATACGAATGGCTTGTTTTATTGCATTGGATAGCTAATTGGTGTATTTTTGGCAGATTTATTAGTGCAGACTTATGCTGCAACATCAAACAGGAACAACCGAATGAAGAGAGGAAAATGAGCTTATTTTGGACAGCCTGTGGAAATCTTTTGGGCAGATTTGGGGAACCTTCTAGATCAAAGTGTTGGCTGGAAAATATCTTTTTGAATCTCCCTTTTGTTTATTTCTTGATTTATTGTCCCTTGTCACCAACTTTAGTACAATTATTATTATATTTGTGTAAAATGTCTTTTTTGCCCTCTCCTTCCTAATATATAAAGGAAGCTTGGGAGGTGTATTATGGGCATGATCATCTTACATAAAATCTTAGATAAATTGTAGAACATTTTAGAATATCTTTTGTGAACTTTAAAAATCAAAGTAAGAGATTTGACACTCTCTTGGTTTGATTATTGAAGTAAAGTAATTTATTAATCTATTGAAGTTCTTATTTCTTGCATTTTTAATTTACCGTAATTTATTTACCGCACTTTACTTACCGCTCTTACTTTATTGTCATTTACTTTATCGCCATTCACTTTATTGTCATTTACTTTTACGTCTTTTACATTCTTATAATTTAAATTATGTCTTTTATTTTATGTCAATTATTTTATGCATTTACTTTCCGTATGAGTAGCTAATTTTATTAGTATGGGTGTTTGACGGAAAGGTGGGATTTTAAACCAAAGAAAGGTGGGCATTGTTTCGCAATAACAATGATCCACCATTTCATTCAAGTTTTATAAATATCAATAATACTTCTTGACGAACCGATCACTTGCTAAAGTGTTAAAGTGTCGTGGACTTAGAGATAAGCCGCGAAAAGCACGTCAGTTTGAATGATATGGGAAGTAGACTTGAGAGAGTTACTGATAAGGACAGTTATCATCTATATTTTTCTAAACTGATTTATTGTCGACAAGTTGATCGCTAATCATTAGTGTTAAAGTGTAGAGGACTTAGAGATAAGCCTCTTCGAACACGTCAACTTGAATGATATGGGAATCGGCTCGAGAGAGCGGTTTTTGCAAAGAGATTTGTATCTCCATATATTTTGAGGACTCTATTCCACACTATGAATAGCTGGAGACTACACAGAGATGTGTTTAGTTAAATCTAAACAGTAGTGTGAATATTGAAGTCCGAGAGGAATACCCTCAAAATAGATGGTGTATCTAGTTGTGGCAGAACTTCATGCTGCAGCATGCCTGCAACATGGCCCACTGGAATTTGTGTTTAAATACCACCTGAAAGTCTAACACCCATACTTGCTTTATTCTCTGTTAACTAAATCAAAGTGATAGTCCAACCAAATCAAAGTCTTCAAATTCGCCATATGAAATCATCTCTTTCTTCTACTTTTTATTAAACTTTTACTCCAGTCTCAGTGGGACGATATCCGATACCTTACCGTTTTATTACTTGAAAGACGATATTAGATCTCATTGTATACTTGCTTTGAGGTTTAATTAGCACACGTTTAGAGGTGTATTCCGAGCACTGTCATAGGTTGTTGTTGAATTGCCTCGCTCTCTTGGAGGGTAAGGAACTTCCCTCCCATCTCTTTTTCTCGACTACTCCACCTTGTTTAAACCATAGGAATCCTCTACCAATTGAGCCTCTTCGATCGCCTCCCGAAGGGTAGAAGCCTTGGACACTCGCACCATATTCATCATTTCAGTTGGTAAACCCTTGATGTAGGCTTTGATATTTTCTCTCTCAGTCGGGACTAGATGTCCCACCAAACCCAGCTTGTCCATGAACAACTTGTTATATTCCTTTACTGACATATTCCCTTTCTTCAGACCACGGAACTTCTCGATGATCCGGTTCATCGCTCTCTCGTTGCAATACTCTTCAAGCACTTTCCGTTTGAATGTCTTCTAGTCTAGTTTGGCCAACACGAAGGCCTCTAGGGACATGGAGTAGATGTTCCACCATGTGAGGGCCGCCCCTCGCAACATTTGAGAACCAAAATTTGCTTTTTGGCTCTCCCCACATTCACTCATCCGAAAAGCTTGTTCCATCTCTCAGATCCAATTCATACACAATATTGGATCATCATTTCCCTTGAACTCGGGTGGTCTGCAGCTTAAGAAGGTCTTGAAAGAGCATGTCTTTGTCGGCTGCCTTGCTTCCAATGTTACCTCTCCATCTGTGGGAATTTCGTTCCCGATACCCCCAGATCCCACTTCAATCACATTTTCTGCAACAGTCTCGTGTCTGCGGTTGTTAGTGTCCCTGTCTTCAAGTAACTTCAAGAACATCTCTTGTTGTTAGGCCATAGCCGTGTTCATGGCTTGCATCATTCGGTCCATCATCCTCGACTCTGGAGTTACCTCTTGCATTATCGGCTCAAATGTGGCTATGTTGCGTCGGGGTATATGCTCAACCCCTCCACCCAAAAAATTATGCTGGGGTGGGGCCAATTCAACCGTTGTCACCCTTGGTTGGTCGGTCGTGGATGTCGTCGTGTCATGGCCATCCGACTTATTTCTAGTAGTAACCATTTAGTCTGCCATACATATACGAGAATGGAGGTAAGAATTAGACTATAGGATTTAAACATAAGGAAACGTACTACTGCATTCATCAATTGTTATAACAACAGTAGATCAAGCATACTTACATAAAACATCTTCATAATAACGTTAGCTAAGTGAAATTATGAACATATGATACGTAAGAATTCTCGTTACCATTACCACGACTCTTAATTAGTGTATTTTCCGTCAACTCTAAGACCATCTTATCTTAAGAGTTCTACCCAAATCTCCCAAATCATAACTTAGCAATCTCAGCTTAAGTCTAGGCATCTTACTTTCATCCTAGTCCACTTAAACTATTGCTCTGATACCAACTTGTAACGCCCTAAAAGTGGGGGTTAATTTAAACCTGAAGTAGCTGCGGAATAAACAAAGCTAACATAACCAAATCACCTAAAAAGGGGAAGTAAAAGTATGGCGTTTACATTACAAGGAAAAAGTGAAAAAGAACCCAACAACCTACTAATATAGACCAACTATATCTAGATTAAGAACGGGTGTTGCATTTTCACTTCCAAAAATATACTATTACTATACCAAATGTACGCCTCTATAACCTCCAAAAATGTTACTATCCTTCGATGATTCTCCGCTCAAGCCTGAGGAGCCCCACCGCTAGAATGACCGGTTATACATTGTAACACCCTAAGTTTCGTTTGACCAATTTGGAAGAAGAAGCTAAGGCAGTGGTCGGTGCGAGTTGCCGCACGGCTTAGCCCGCGCCATAACCCGCGCGGTGCGCTGCTTGTTTGGGGAATTCCAGTGAGCGGCGCGAGTTTCGCCGCGAGTGTACCCACGCCATAACCCGCGCGGTGCACTGCTTGTTTGCGAGTTCCAGAGGGCGGCGCGAGTCACGACGCGACTTAGCCCGCGCCATAACCCGTGCGGTGGCCCTGAGGGGTTTATATTCGTTTTCTGGAAAATATCTCTTTTCAAATATCTCAAATATCTCAAATCTCTCTCTCTCTTTTCTCCAGGTTTCTCTCTCTCTCTCTCTCTCTTTCTTCTTTTATTTCTTGTTTGGTTAGTTTCAACCTGCCATATATTGCTAGCATTAAGTGCATCAAGCAAGGGTTCGGTATAGAAAGCTTCATCTTCTCAAAGGGGTCAATATCTAGTTTCTCGGGTTTTCTTCTAAAACCTATTTGGTGAGTTCCTACTACCTTTTTCTAAAATTTATACATGTCAAATGTTACATTTTGAACTCCTATATATCTCCACGGTTTTGGATTTAAGTTTACTACATTTTGACATAACTTGAGTTTTGGAAGATTTTAGGGTTCCCGATCATTTTCAACCAAAATGATGGGTTCCATCTTATTTGAAGTAAAAGGAAGTTTTACTTGCACACTTATGTGGGTTACTTGAAAGAATGTTTATAAGTTCATTTTGATGATTTTCATTCTTACCAGAAGTTTAACTTGAAAATGCATTTTGTTTATAAATGTTATTTTGAACCATATGACTAACTATGGTTGGTCACAAATGAAATTGTGACAAGTCTAGACTATTACTAGGGGATCTCTAGGTATTGAGTCTGCTTATATTATTGGGATGTCTATTCCCCTTTCTGTAGCTATGGATGCATTTGATCCTCGAGGGCCATTTTGTACGGTTATGTGAGACCGGTTACTAGCTATGGGTCATAATGTAGTCCTAGTGAACGAGTATGACTGGTTTCCTCGAGGGCCCTCCCTCACATCTTAGTACGAACCTTCGTTGTTCGTGGCCATGGATTCCATGTATTTAGCTCACAACTCGGATTATGGTCTACTTTTGTGTTCCGCCACAATCCTTGGTAAATCGGGTATTCCCCCGTCATCGCATGATGAATTTTCGGACCGAATGGTCCTTATGTGACAAAGAGTTCAAATGTAAACTAAAACCTTATTGAAAAGATTTCCTTTTAATGCAAATGTTTACATTTCTTAAAATTATAAACTGTATATTCTCACTAGGCTTTAAGCCTAACACTTTTTCTCAAATGATATGTATAACAGGTTCCCCTAGCGGTGGGTTGCCAAGGTTGTGAGTAACGAGCATGGTCTTAGAGGCATTTTTGAGATGACAAGTATTGGATGTTGGGCAATTGTTAAGTCCCATATTTTGGTGATTTTGGGTTGACAACCGATGTAATCTAGATAGTCATGTTTAGATTAGTTTGTTGCTGAATTCCATATCTATTCGCAGGTTTTGTAAAGGCTCAGTACTTTTCTCCTTTTTGGGAGGTTAATACCAAATGCAAATGTCATATTGCCAAATTTTCAAAATTTTAAATTACTCTAAAATTTAGGGTGTTACAAGTTGGTATCAGAGCCATGTTTAAGTGAACTAGGCATGAATGTAAGATGTCTAGACTTAGACAGAGATTGCTAATCATTGATTCGTGAGTTTGGGTAGAACTTCTAATATGGGTTAGTCTTAGAGTCGACGAAAATTATAATTATCGAACGTTGTGGCGGTGGTAACAAGAACCTTTATGTTTGTATGTTCATAATCTCACTCAGCTAATGTTATTATGAGAATATTTATACGTGAATGCGCTTGAAGTGCCGTTACTGTGACAATTGGTGATGTAGTGGTACGTTCCTTGTGTTATTCTGTTGATCTGTCTCTTACTCTTTCTCGTGCTTGTGTGGCAACCATTACTCAGGTATGGTGAACACACGTGGTCGTCCGTTAGGCGACAGAGATCTTCGCAATGTTAGTTCGCGCGAGCTTAATCCGGTGGTTAGAGTGCCAGCAGTCGTTCCTCCGGGCATGCCACCGATATTTATTGGGGAAGTGGAGTTAGGGCCAAGAGTGGATTTGGCATCCACCAGCCGCATTGTTCAAGTGGCAAACCCTCAAACTGATATGATGGCTAGCGTCATGGAAATGGTGACGTCGGCCATGGAGAAGCAGCAAGAGGTTTTTCAGAAGATGTTGGAAGGCCAGGACACGAGCCTCAGGAGGCATGAGCCAGTGGAGGAGAATGTGTTGGTTGGCTCTGGGGGCACCGGGAACAGGATCAGATCTGAGGACCAAAGGGTCGTAGGTGCTCCGAAAAGTGGGAAGAGTTGTTCCTACAAGTCTTTTCTGGGTTGTGGACCACCAGAGTTCTCTGGTTTCGAAGACCCAATTACGTGTGTTAAGTGGATCCGAGCGGTCGAACATGCCTTCGGTTCATCCGAGTGTGGTGATGACAAGAGGGTGAGATTCGATACTCAACTGCTCAGGGATACGGCACTGACGTGGTGGAATGTTATCCAATCCACCCTCTCTCCTACTGTTTTGGCCCAACTGACTTGGGGCGAATTCAAGATAAAGATCTTGGAAGAATACTGCAATAAGAGGGCTATGGATCGGATCGAGGCAGAGTTTCGAGCGCTTGAGAAAGGGAATTTGATGGTGAGGGAGTATACACGTTAATTCATGGAAAAGTTGGGGTTAGTGTGGCATGTGGCCTCAACTGAGAAGGAGAAGATTCAGGCCTATCTGAAAGGTCTACCATCGGACATGATGACCATGGTTCGAAACTCGAAGGCTTCTAACCTTCGGGAGACAATTGAAGAGGCGCAGTTCATGGAAGAGGTTTACGCGAGGAGTAAACCGGAGAAGGCAGTGGTAGTTGTTGAAAAGAGAAAGTGGGAGAACAGTTCGGTACCTCCCAAGAGGACCCGACCTTTTGTCGGAAGCCGAAGCTTCAGCGGTTATCAAGAAGCTAGATGGTGTCAGAGATGCCGAACCAAGCACCACGGTAACTGTAGCACCACTCCTCAATCTTGCTACAAGTGTGGTAAATCTGATCACATCACCCGTGACTGTCCGATCAGAGGACTTGTTTGTTATGAGTGCAAGACACCGGGGCACATGAAGAGAGATTTCCCGAAGCTCATGTCGGGTAGCGCGCCAGTGAAGAAAGAGAATCCATCTGGGGTTCCGGGCCGAGCTTTTCAGATGACGGACGATGAGGCCAAGGCATCCGCTGATGTGGTATCGGGTATATTTCTTCTAAACTCAGTACCTGCTCGTGTTTTATTCGATACGGGTGCCAGTTTCTCTTTTATATCTGAGTTGTTCCGTCAAAAGATTGTTATGCCCACTACTAGTCTTGAGAATGCTTTAGTGGTAGAGATAGCAGATGGTAGTCAAGTTCTAATCCGCGATGTTGTGAAGAAGTGTACTCTCGGGATCGAAGGGAGAGAATTCCCGATCGATTTGATGTCGATGTTAATCGGAGGTTTTGATATTGTGGTCGGCATGGATTGGTTAGCGAACAATCATGCCGAGATCGTATGTTCCAAGAAATTAATTCGACTTCCCAATCCCAATGGTGAAGTTGTTGTGATTTATGGTGAGAAGAGGAAGGGAGATGTGGCAATAATCACCATGGCAAAGGCGCGCAAGTGCTTGGTGAAAGGATGCTCGTATTTCCTAGCCTACGTGATCGACGCCAAGCTAGAGAAGTCAAAGCTTATTGATATGGAGATTGTGCGTGAATTTCCAGATGTCTTTCTGGACGACTTGCTCGGGTTACCACCCGATCGTCAAGTGGAATTTCGGATTGATCTCGTGCCGGGAGCGGCTCCTGTTGCTAGAGCTCCTTACCAGTTGGCGCCATCGGAAATGCAAGAGATGATGGCCCAACTCCAAGAACTATTGGAGAAGGGATTCATAAGACCGAGCTCGTCGCCTTGGGGAGATCCAGTCTTGTTTGTCAAGAAGAAAGATGGCACAATGAGAATGTGCATCGATTATCGTGAGTTGAACAAAGCAACAGTGAAGAACAATTATCCGCTTCCAAGGATAGACGACTTGTTCGATCAACTCCAAAGAGCGGGGTGTTTCTCCAAGATCGACCTACGTTCGGGTTACCACCAAGTGAAGGTGAGAGAAGAAGACGTTCCAAAGACAACCTTTAGAATGCGTTACGGCCATTACGAGTTTCTTGTGATGCCTTTTGGCCTAACGAACGCACCAGCGGTATTTATGGATTTGATGAATAGAGTGTGTCGACCATTCCTCGACAAGTCGGTCATCGTATTCATTGATGAAATACTCGTGTACTCTAAGAGCGAGTTAGAGCACGAGCAACACCTTCGCGAAGTTCTCGATGTGTTGAGGAAAGAAAGATTGTACGACAAGTTTTCCAAATGCGACTTTTGGCTCGAAGAAGTGCAATTCTTGGGTCACGTTGTCACTCGAGACGGAGTGAAAGTGGACCCCTCCAAGATTGAAGCCATGATGAATTGGGAGCCTCCCAAGAGTCCGTCCAAGATCCGAAGTTTCTTGGGTCTGGCAGGGTACTACCAGAGATTTATACAAGACTTTTCGAAGGTCGCTTCTTCCTTGATAGCTTTAACTCGGAAGAATGTGAAGTTCGATTGGACCGAAGCGCAGGAGAAGGCGTTCTGGATTCTACAAAAGAAGTTGTGCGAAGCTCCAATTTTGTTGTTACCCGAAGGGTCGGAAGACTTCGTGGTCTATAGCGACGCTTCAAAGATGGGATTAGGATGTGTGTTGATGCAAAGAGGCAAGGTAATCGCGTACGCCTCGAGGCAACTTAAAATCCACGATAAGAACTATCCTACCCACGATTTGGAGTTAGCAGCGGTGGTGTTCGCCTTGAAGCTTTGGCGACATTACCTCTATGGCACAAAATGTACACTCTACACGGATCATAGGAGCCTAAAGTATGTCTTTGATCAAAAGGAGTTGAATATGAGGCAAAGGCGGTGGCTCGAGTTTCTCAAGGATTATGATTGTGAGTTGCTTTACCATCCCGGTAAGGCGAACGTGGTGGCCGATGCGTTAAGTCGGAAGGACTATAGCGGAATTATTCGGGCTACCCATTCGAGAATCGAGTTAGTGTCTAGTCTTGTTGAAAAGATCAAGACATCGCAGGTAGAAGCTTTATTGGAAGAAAATCTCAAGGAGGAAGTCATGGTGAAGCAACGTTTACTCTTAACGGAAGATAGCCGTGGGATAAAACTGTTTAACGGTCGTGTGGGGGTGCCCAAAGTTGGGGGAAACCGTGGTCTATTGCTTGAGGATGCTCACAAGTCCAAGTATTCCATTCATCTGAGAAGTACAAAGATTTACCGAGACTTGAAGTTGCATTATTGGTGGCCAGTAATGAAACTTGATGTGGCGCGTTACGTGGAGCGTTGTGTGACGTGCTCACAAGTTAAAGTCGAACATCAACGACCGTATGGGAGTCTTCAGTCCTTAGAGATTCCCGAGTGAAAGTGGGAACATATTACCATGGTCTTCGTGACGAAATTGCCTAAAACTCTCCGAGGTCACGATACCATTTGGGTAATAGTTGATAGATTGACTAAGAGCGCTCACTTCTTGGCTATTCGCGAGACCTTACCGATGGACAAGTTAGCAAAACTTTACATCGACGAAGTGGTCTCGAGGCATGGAGTACCCTTGTCGATCGTATCGGATTGCGACAGTCAGTTCACTTCGAACTTTTGGGATGGGTTTCAGAAAGAGCTTGGTACGCGAGTAAAGTTGAGTACGACTTACCATCCACAAACCGATGGGCAAAGCGAGAGAACGATCCAAACTTTGGAAGACATGTTGAGGTCTTGTGTCATCGATTTCGGGGGTAGTTGGGACTCTCACCTACCTTTGGGGGAGTTTTCTTACAACAATAGCTACCACTCGAGTATTGGAATGGCACCGTTTGAGGTGTTATACAGACGGAAGTGCCGAACTCCCGTATGTTGGCTTGAAGCGGGAGAGAAACAATTCGCCGGACCTGAAATCGTGCAAGAGACGACCGATAAGGTCAAAAGCATTTGTGAGAGATTAAAAGCGACCCAGGATCGGCATAAGAGATATGCCGATAAGAAGAGGCGACCGATGGAGTTCCAAGTGGGCGACCGTGTGATGCTGAAGGTGTCGCCATGGAAGGGCATTATCAGGTTCGGAAAACGTGGAAAGCTAAGTCCCCGTTTCCTTGGACCTTTCA
This sequence comes from Arctium lappa, assembly GCA_023525745.1. Taxonomy (NCBI): domain Eukaryota; kingdom Viridiplantae; phylum Streptophyta; class Magnoliopsida; order Asterales; family Asteraceae; genus Arctium; species Arctium lappa. The sequence goes on along the minus strand of CM042059.1, from coordinate 1,855,892 downwards.
AAGTGCTTAAGCGGGTGGGTTTGCAAGCCTATTGTTATTCCCAAATCTATCAAGTTCTAATCGTAAACAGAAACAATCATGAATCGTAGTCATATGTCATTGATAAAAATCACAAGTATTACAATCTCAACTTTCTCTCACTACTCTCTCACTAGAATGATATTCTAAATCTGTTCTTTTCTAATATGCTCTCTACTTCTCACAAATGACATGCTACCACTCACTTACAACTTACAAAGACTTCAAAGGTATTTATACCTCCATACAAATACAAAGAAACAAACAAATACAATATGTTGACTTTGACTTTTATTACAAAATGACTTTGACTTTCCATGAGAGTTGACTTTCCATCTTTGACTTATTGAACTTTCATCTTCATTCTTTATGATCTTGAATCCAACATATTTATGCTCTAACAATCTCCCCCTTTGGATCAAGATCATTACTAAAAAGATTTAGCAATGCGATCTTCTCTCTTTAAGCTTGATTGAAATAACTCCCCCTTTGATACAAAAATGATTTTCTCAATCAACTCACATGCTCCCCCTATTAGTATGAAATATTTACATTCTCCCCTTCTCTGATAAGCTCTATCTCTTCAAAAACTTTCAACACTCTTTTCTCAAAATCTGATTCTCTCACAAGGTTATAAAACCTCTTTCACAAACCAAATGTCAGCAAAATCTTCAAAGTCTTTCAGCTTTCAATCAATCTTGAGAAATTACTCTTCTTTAACTCTTCTCCCCATATCTGATTCATACTTTTCTTTTCAAACATCATTTCTTGAACACTTCTCTTAACTTTAACATTTCTTGATACCATCTCCCCCTTTTTGATGATTTGAGCATAGATATCATCAAAACTTCTTCAAGAAATGTCGTTGACCATACTGATCTGTTCATGAGCCACTGATTCTTTGCCAATTCGAACAATGTATTCATCTAGATCTTTTCAAATCTAGACAAAATAGAAATGTAACACCTGAATCAACAAATGAATCAGTTAATACGCCTGTCAGTAACACGAAGTTACTGTGTGTAACGAATACACATTAATTGTAAAGGAGCTTTTGTTATGTTCACTCCCCCAGGGCTTCCATCCAATCATCGAAATACCACAAAGGCAATTTCTATGAATGTTATGACAAGAAAACAAATTTCTTGTGTGTTCGTGCAAGTGTAGAAAGAATTAAGCACTGATGATTGCTTTTTAATAAGACTCAACATTGTGTAAACCACTGAGACAACAGTAGTATAAACACAGACTCAATGTGCATGATTGAAGTGCGAAGGTGGGGCAGACTTCCTTCTTTTTCAATATCCAGATTTTCCAAATGAAAATCAGATAGATTATATGCTGCGTCCCCTTTGAAATATGAAACACTTTCTTTTTAAGAAGAAAATGAGTGGTTGGTGGGGTAGTATCAAGAGTTGGCATGGGGTAGTTGCCTGTTTCAATAATGCTCACCAAAAATTGTGAAACATTAGTAATGTGGATGCCCGACTCAGAAAGTAGTTGGTGCAGAGTTTGATATTCTGTTACTCTGATCTCACACCCTCTTTCTTTTTAATCATTAAGCTCACATCTAACCAAACTCTCATTTCCATTTTACCTCGTCACACATCCCACACTCATTTCTTTTTGACTCCTCACACTCAATCACTATGGATTAACTTCTTGGGTAGAAATCACTGGTAACATGATTCCATAGAAGTTCAATTAAATCATAACACAAAGAACCCGTATTGTCCTATAAAGCATATGTTGCTCATAATGGTTTATCTTGAACATTTAAGACATGGAAAACATGGTTCAGATATGTGTATGCTTATAGATGTAATCATGACAATTTGAGCATTTGAAACATTGAAGTATTTTCAAACAAGTATATTGAATGAATGAACATGAATGCAAAAGACTTGTTTGAAAATCTGACATTATATGAAAATGATCAGAAATGAATGATATAACAATCAAAGTTTATGGTTAAGAATAATGAATATTGTCTATACGAACCAAGATATATACATTCTTGAAATGAACGTTTCGAAATGAAATTACGCTCAAAATTCTTTGAAGTACAAGCGGGGTGTTTTACCATCGAAAAATATGTTTCAAATTTGAGACATGGTAAGAACATTTTGAACAAAAGGTCAAACCGGTGTGTGTGAATACTTAAAAGTATATAGAAAAGACAATACACAAGTATTTATCTTTGGAAACACACGGTTTGTTAACATTTCAGCACAAATCAAAATGAAAACATTTAAAATCACACTTCCAATTCATGAAATCTGTTTAAGAATCGGGAAGTGGTTTGAACATTTAAGAAAATGTTTTCTTATGACTGAAAGTCGTCCTTCTTTCAACCATATATGAGATTAAGATAAGAAATTTAACCTTTTGAGTACCGTCTTAAATCTCATGAAGTCATGCTGTAAGTCATAAAGATATGATCTTGTAAGCATCTCTCATCCTGCACAAGTCTCAAAGTCTAGTCAAAGCAACTTTATTCACAAAATTTATTCAAAATTAAAAGACATAAAGCAGTAAAACAATTAAAGTACGAGTTCTGATTTGAAGTAATCAGAAATCATAATTCATACTCCCCCTGAAAATATGCATCTGAAATTTGTCATTAAAAGCACATGATAGAGATCTACAACTCCTTCTGAAGTGTACTTCGTCATATCTTCCGAATACATATTTCCAGAAACATATGTACTCCCCCTTGAAGGTTGATTTCATCATCTGAGTAACGGAGTACATCTTCATATCAGCCCGGGAGTATCACATCTTTTGATCACTGAAGTACGAGTCCTAAACTGTTGTGTTTAGAAGTCAAACTCCGTTGAAGCACGGGTTCTAAGCTAATTTACTTAGAAGCCTTAGTTCTCTTACTCCCCCTTGACTGTAGGTGCCTGCAACACAGATTCATCTTTCGGTTTTGGTACCCACTGGTATTTGGGTCCATGTATGTTAGTTGCAGTTCTTATGGGAGTAACTGAATAAGAACCATACCAGTAATGATCACTTGTTTTGTGAACATGATCATGTGTACCGCAATAAGAACAATAGTATTTCTTACCTGATAACCTGATTAATTGATCTTTCGTGTATATATGATCAGGTTTACTTTTACGCACATTGTTCTTCTTAGCTTTATGTGTATGTACACATGACTTCTTTCTTTTCAGCTCATCTTTCGTTCTATCTTTCTTCTCATCTTCAACCGGTTTTACCTTCCACATCAGCTTGTCTTCTTCATATTTTCTTCTTCTTATTCTTCTGTATGTATCTGAACCATCTACATTTTTATCAAAGAAAATGTTAGTACTACGAATCTGATTAAATGAATTGACTAACCTTCTTGAAGAAACAGATTTCAAATGTGAGCTTGAGGCTGTCTTTTTGAAGTCAGCTGAATTATTTCTAGGTGTGTGGATTTGTGACTCTGGAGTCGTTTGCTCAGTCACCACCACCTTTGAAACAATATTTTCAAGTTCTTTTATCTTTGAAAAATAATTGTTATTTTCTTTGATATGTAAGTCAATTTCTTTCTTTAACTCAAACTTCGCTTTCTGCTCTTTTAGCACACATTCAGATAGTTCAGATAACTTGTCATTAAGCTTCTTAATCTCAGCTTCAAACAAACTTCTTTCTTCCTCAAAGCCCTTTTCAGCATTTGTTCTCTGACTAGATATCTCTTTGAAGATTCCAACATTCTTCTGTTCTATGGTCTTTCTTTCCTTTGCAAACTTTTCTCTCTCCATTATGATTACTTTCTCAAATTCAGATATTTGTTGAGAAAGTTTTGTACATCTCAGCTCAACTGCCTTCTTTTCATCTGCACATTTTCTTGAAAACTCTGAGAATTTCTTTAAAAATGTTTTTTTTTTCAATCTCAAAATCAGATCTTTCTTTGGCCATCTTTTTCTCCAGATCAGATATTTTCTTTTGAAGCTCAGCATTAGCATCTTCCAAACTGTTAATCTTCTCCTCATACCTTTCAACAGATGCTGCTTGCTGGAATTGTACAATCTGTTTTTCATAGTCAGAGAACTTGAAATGATCGTTAGATTTTCAGAAACAGTAGATCACAATTAAAAATTTTGTTCCCCCTCCGCAGACTTAGCACCGACTTACAACTTTGAATTTTTTTGTCTAAGTATTGAAACTCACAGATCACAGAAAAAATGCTTGAAACTCGCAGACACCTAAACTCGCAGATCACTGTTCAAAGAGAACTCGTAGGCTTAGGCGTGCGTGTTTGTCAAACTCGCAAGCAAAAGGTTGCGCGTTTAGACAAACTCGTAGACCAAAGGAATCGCTAAAACTCGCAGATAGAGGCGTGCACGTTTCCTGAACTCACAAATGCCTACTTGCGCGTTTTAACAAACTCGCAAGTGATTAAACTCGCAGATTGAAGACCAAACTCGCAGACTTCGATCTGCGCGTTTCTAGAACTCGCAGATAATCCTCTGCGCGTTTTTTGGCCAAAATCAATATCCTTCGACTTACGCGTTCTTCCAGATGAAGCTTGCGCGTTTCACAGATCTTGCGTGTTCTTGGACTCTTCGAACAAAAAATCAAACTTTCACACTGAAATCCATCGAAACCTTTGAATTTGATCTCGAAACTTTGTCAATTTGCTCTATTCCATATCTCGATCAAGTTACAATACAAGAATTACTAAAACAAACACAAATCGATGGATTTTAATCCAATCATAGTGAATACAGACTTGATAACAAATTTGAACAAAAAATCCACAAATTCACCCTCAATCTGTGTGAATCGACCTAAGTGAATCGATTACACTTCATTCTATGCACTAAAACGAATCTATTACAACCACATTTACAACCAAATCAACACTTAATCAAAGAAATCGAATGCTACAGTAAATTCGACAATGAACAGTTCTTAAAAATCAAATTCGATCCAATTTTTCTGAATTCTTATCTGCTCTGGTACCAATTGTTATTCCCAAATCTATATATCAAGTTCTAATCGTAAACAGAAACAATCATGAATCGTAGTCATATGTCATTGATAAAAATCACAAGTATTACAAACTCAACTTTCTCTCACTACTCTCTCACTAGAATGATATTATAAATCTGTTCTTTTCTAATATGCTCTCTACTTCTCACAAATGACATGCTACCACTCACTTACAACTTACAAAGACTTCAAAGGTATTTATACCTCCATACAAATACAAAGAAACAAACAAATATGTTGACTTTGACTTTTATTACAAAATGACTTTGACTTTCCATGAGAGTTGACTTTCCAGCTTTGACTTCTTAAACTTTCATCTTCAATCTTTATGATCTTGAATCCAACATATTTATTCTCTAACACCTATCAATTGGAACTGCCGCCAGAATTGAGCAGAATCTACAACACGTTACACATATGTTACCTTCGGAAGTGTTTGGCGGAGGAAGAAAGCGTCATTCCTCTCTCCGAGCTAAGAGTGGACGAGGGTAACCGGTGTGTAGAAGAAACCGACGCTATCTTAGAGAGTAAGTCTAAGAAATTGCATCACAAGGAGGTCACGATGGTCAAAGTGCAGTGGAAGCATCATCGGGGAACCAATGTGACGTGGGAAGCTGAAGAAGATATGAAGCGAAGATATCCTCACCTTTTTGGATAGTTGAGATTTCGGGGACGAAATCATCTCCAAGTTGGGGAGGATTGTAACACCCTGAGTTTCGTTTGACCAGTTTGGAAGAAGAGGCTAAGGCAGTGGCCGGCGCGAGTTGCCGCGCGGCTTAGCCCACGCCATAACCCGCGCGGTGCACTGCTTGTTTGGGGAATTCCCAGTGAGCGGCGCGAGTTTTGCCGTGAGTGTACTCGTGCCATAACCCGCGCGGTGCACTACTTGTTTGCGAGTTCCAGAGGGCGGCGCGAGTCACGACGCGACTTAGCCCACGCCATAACCCGTGTGGTGGCCCTGAGGGGTTTATATTCGTTTTCTGGAAAATATCTCTTTTCAAATATCTCAAATCTCTCTCTCTTTTCTCCAGGTTTCTCTCTCTCTCTCTCTCTCTCTCTTTCTTCTTTTATTTCTTGTTTGGTTAGTTTCAACCTGCCATATATTGCTAGCATTAAGTGCATCAAGCAAGGGTTTGGTATAGAAAGCTTCATCTTCTCAAATGGGTCAATATCTAGTTTCTCGGGTTTTCTTCTAAAACCTATTTGGTGAGTTCCTACTACATTTTTCTAAACTTTATACATGTCAAAGGTTACATTTTGAACTCCTATATATCTCCATGGTTTTGGATTTAAGTTTACTACATTTTGACATAACTTGAGTTTTGGGAGATTTTAGGGTTCCCGATCATTTTCAACCAAAATGATGGGTTCCATCTTATTTGAAGTAAAAGGAAGTTTTACTTGCACACTTATGTGGGTTACTTGAAAGAATGTTTATAAGTTCATTTTGATGATTTTCATTTTCACCAGAAGTTTAACTTGAAAATGCATTTTGTTTATAAATGCTATTTTGAACCATATGACTAACTATGGTTGGTCACAAATGAAATTGTGATAAGTCTAGACTATTACTAGTGGATCCCTAGGTATCGAGTCGGCTTATATTATTGGGATGTCTATTTCTCTTTCTGTAGCTATGGATGCATTTGATCATCGGGGGCCATTTGGTACGGTTATGTGAGACCAGTTACTAGCTATGGGTCATAATGTGGTCCTAGTGAACGAGTATGACTGGTTTCCTCGAGGGCCCTCCCTCACATCTTAGTACGGACCTTCGTTGTTTGTGGCCATGGATTCCATGTATTTAGCTCACAACTCGGATTATGGTCTACTTTTGTGTTCCGCCACAATCCTTGGTAAATCGGGTATCCCCCGTCATCGCATGATGAATTTTCGGACCGAATGGTCCTTATGTGACAAAGAGTTCAAATGTAAACTAAAACCTTATTGAAAATATTTCCTTTTAATGCAAATGTTTACATTTCTTAAAATTATAAACTGTATGTTCTCACTAGGCTTTAAGCCTAACACTTTTTCTCAAATGATATGTTTAACAGGTTCCCCTAGCGGTGGGTTGCCAAGGTTGTGAGTAACGAGCATGGTCTTAGAGGCATTTTTGAGATGACAAGTATTGGATGTTGGGCAATTGTTAAGTCCCATATTTTGGTGATTTTGGGTTGACAACCGATGTAATCTAGATAGTCATGTTTAGATTAGTTTGTTGCTGAATTCCATATCCATTCGTAGGTTTTGTAAAGGCTTAGTACTTTTCCCCTTTTTGGGAGGTTAATTCCAAATGCAAATGTCATATTGCCAAATTTTCGAATTTTTAAATTACTCTAAATTTTAGGGTGTTACATACATGTCATTTTAAGAAAAAGTGTTAGGTTAAAGCCTAGTGAGATCAAACATGTTTATTGAGAAATAAGTAAATTCTAAATGAGATAATAAAGAAAAGCCGATGGAATAATATAGATAAATCTTCACTCTAATATAAATACCTCTTTGGTTGACGGGGGAGACCCGCTTACTAACATAAGCGACGGAACACAAAGGTAAATCACTTGACATGTTTACAAAACCAAACACATAATAAAGTACATGCAATGGATGCTTGGCTCGGTAGCTTTAAACGTACACCCACAGAAAGTCAACTTCAACCACATAGGGTCCTTACATTGAGACCCTCACCCAATATCATGTACTAGCACGTAGGACTTATACTCTATCCGATGCCTAAACGTGCCTCGACGTGGAAAACTAGCGTCCCTTCGTCGGACAAATGATACAAATAATTGTGGGTTCATGACGCCCAAATACAACCAAATAGTCAATCCAATGCCAACAAAACCAATCAATAATTTCCAACAGTTAAAAGTGTCATCAAAAGTGCAAAAACTATGAATCCATATAATTACTCCCGAAATTCCAAGAGGTTCCAATATAATTCTTTAAATAGTACTTCCACATACTAAATCAATTTACCCAAGTTCTCATCCAATAAATATACATCCATATTTCAAAACCCTAGTTTTGATTTCCAAGGTGTTTAAACATGAGACTAGAGCAAAACATGTTTCTCATGTGCAAGTCTACAAATAGTTCAAGATATAAGCTTTTTGACCTTAAAATCATACCCTTCCATATAAACCCCAAAATCTCCAAAGTTAGGTTTTTGGTGAAAACTCACCCAATCAAGTAATAAAAAATGGAGATGTTTAGAAGATTAAAATCCACATTTTAACATGTATAAAGTTTGTAAAAGAGAATGAACTCACCTTGTAGCTTAAAACCCTAATACCTAAGAACTAGTGAGATGAGATGAGATCCTTGAGAAGACTTGGAATAACACAATAGTTGCCAAACAGAACCTAAATGTCATAAATGATTAAGGGTTTGAAGAGGATGGAATGATAGGAGGGTGAAGAGGAGGAACATACCAGACTTTTCTTGAGAAAAAATCGCACCCAAAATCCCCTAAATGAGAATAGAGGAGTGAATGAGGGTTTGGGGGTCGACTTATTCTATTATCAGTGCACAGTGCTTGTGCGATTCCACTCGTGCGGAGCACTGGAGTCAAGACGGGCAGACTCTCGCACGGATGATCGCACGGTTCCACCCGAGCGGAGAGCCGCGTCGGACATTGGTGGGAAAGTTTTCGTCTTCATTTCAACTATCTTGCTCAATCATCAAATAAGACGAGAATTCTAGGTCAAACCGCGAATTAAAACTCAAAATTCGAGGTGTTACATCTACTCCCCCTCATCACATGTACATTTAGTTTAAATACATTCTCCGTCCCAAATTAAGCATCCACATTACTATTTTAGTTTGTCTCAAAAATAAATAAATTGATTTAACTTTTTTTCCAATTTAATTAGTTTTTTTCTTTCAATTTACTCATATATATATATATATATATATATATATATATATATATATAGTTTTTCCAATTTGCTTTGCTTTGAGGATGTTGTTTGAGGGAGGCCACGAATACGGGAATTACGATTGGATGTTTAGGAATTAGGATTCAAGGTGTAAAGGGAGTAATTTAAAACCCGATAGTGTGGAGATACCATACATCTTATTGTATCAGAAATCTGTAATATTTTTGTTCCTCGTTTGCTAGCTTCTAGATAGCTCATTATAAAGTTCCGGTTGTTGTTTCAAGAAAATGATTCAAGAGTTCGAAATACATATATTTGGCTAATTTTTTTTTGTGTTTTAAAATATATAGTATAATATTGAACTAAAATATTAGACTTATTTACCCTATTAATTAGTATAACTTGTAAGAGATCACCCTCAATCAAAATCCTGGTTCCGTGATACAAAAGACCAGCCAGTAAAAATGAAACGTTTGCAAGCATAATTAAAGCAAGAAGAAAAGGTTTTGCTCACAAATTTTTTAAAATGATTAAACATTAAATAAACATGTTCTGTAATTTTAGTTACCAACTTTACTGACCAAATAGTCGCAAAACATAATATGTATTTTCCAGGAATCGATATTTGTTGTGGTTTTATAGTCGCAAAATGATGATTTATGATCGAAAAATGACGTGGGACGAACGTGAAGTTGTTGTTTAACATATCAAAAGTTTGTTGCCTTTTCATGGATTTTATTCCAGGAAATCATCAAATTATGAGCATGTCATTATATATATTTTGTCTTTTTTATTGTAATTAAACAACTAATTACAGGGAAAAAACAAAAACACGATTTAGATGGTCAAGGGATACCTTTTGTCTATTGTATTTTGTATTATTTCAATACGAATCTTTTCATACTAAGTCGAATTTAAAAAAAAACATGTGAATAATTAAAAAAACAATAGACATGAGGGTTATTAGGTTATTATAATGTAGCATTTTAAAACATTTATTAATAATATAATAGTTTTTTTTTAAAATTAATTTGTAGGGATAATATAATAATTTGATACCAACAAGCTAGGAAGAAAATAATGAGTCTTGATAAAAGGTTTCAACTAATTTACAACCCATGATTTAATAATTCTTATATACATAATGAAAAAGTTAAATCAAGAGATCAATGATCACTTTTTTTCTAAACTATTATAATAATCAATTAATTAGAAAAGCTTGCTTCCAAACTCTTCATCAATGTCTCTTCCATTTCTTGAAGATGAAGCTGCAAGTTCTCTAAGCTCACATAAGCTTCTTCCAAGCTGCAATGCCACCTTCATCTCAAACACTTCACCATTATCTCTGCTCTCCACATCTCTTTCATTTAGGTTTGATTCTATGGATTCCTCCATCAATTTAAAGAAACCTGCATTGCTTCTATACATCTCAAACACCATCCCTACTTGCCCACCATGTTGTACAGTATTCACAACACTTGCCATTGCACCTGCCATGGTTCCAAGAACCATGGCCCAAGAATCATGAGGAGAGGATCCAAGAAAGGCTGAACCAATGGCTCCTAAACCGGTTAGTACAGGACCGGCTACGGCTAAAGCTTTGTTGAGCTTCAATGCCTTTTCGCCTAACCTCAAGTAATCGGCTTTATCTTTTACCTCTAAAACCCTAATAATCTCTCTCATCTCCTCTTCTAACTCCAAACTCCAACCATTTGTGTTGTTTTCCCCTTTATTACCCGATGTCCTCCGTTTTTCTGGCCACCAAACTGCGGGTTCCACCTTTGCCGGGAACTTTTCGAGCATGACACCAAGTAAAGGAAGTGGGTAGGCTCTATCTATAGCCAAAACTTTCTTCATAGCTTCATTCACATCACTGAGAGTTGGATTGCCTATTGCAACTTTTGTCTTGATTTCGCTCTGGAGTTGCTTCAACAATCTTGCAGCGTTTCTTTGTTCTTCGGCGAGTTGGGAAGGTTGGATCTTGTTCATGATGACCAACAACCCTGTGGCTGCAAGATACATAAAAGTAGATGAAAGTTTAAGTGCTTCCAAAGGTGCACCATGTGTAGTAGTTATAGCAGCCATGGTTGCAGCTGAAAGAGTAATGGTGTTGATAGATGTTAACAACAAGCTGTTCCAATCATTCCTTTGCTCTCCAATGTTCTTATGCATCTCCACTCGATCCGAAACAGCTTCCAATATCACATAAAGCTTCTCAATCACTTCAGGATCATGAGACACTTTAGAGTTTTTGCTAGGGTTTTTGGGTGTGATTCTTGAAAACTGATCCATTTCTTCAACCAAACCTATGTTTGATTGGATCTTTGGGATTAGGGTTGTTAGACCGTTTGTTCGAATCTTTGGGAACTGAAGAGAAGATCTTGCTACATCTCTACGCGAAGAAGAAGAAGAAGAAGATGATGATGATGAACATAAAAAGCTTGAAGCTTGATTAATGGCTGCCATGGTGTTTATTGATTTCAACTTGCAATCTTCAAGTCTTGATGGAGGAAATAGTGTTAATTAGTGAATGAAAGAGTTGGGTTGAAGATGGTTTATTGGATAGAAGTCTGTTGTGGTTGTTTATATATAGACATAGAAAGAAGACAGAAACAGTCAATTTTATGAAACCTTTGAAGTTTGAATTTAATGTGCAAACCAAGAAGTACTACTCGTTTTCTCTCACGGTATTTACGGTCTTGTTTTGACCTTCAATTTCATTTGACATGTACGTATAAATACTTGAAATGGTCAACTAAACCTCTTTTGGCAGTTTATGGAGTTATACTATGTAAATTAATAAAAATAAATAAATAATGTGAAACAAATACATAATTAAAGTAATTATATAGCTTTTGATATATTTAAATTAATGAAATTTATACTTATTTTTATACCATTTTATGAATTTTTTGAAAACCCCATTTTTATAAATTCAATCTTTTTGTACATACCTTCGTACAATTTCTACCGATTAATTTCTTGATAATTCAATTTTTTAAAAAAACTTTATAAACTTTAGGGATCTTTTGAGAATAATTTTTAGTATAATGTATTAATATATAATTAAATAATTTATGTAAAATAAATGTACAATTAAAGTAATAATATTTTCTAGATATAAATAAATATGCATTTGTGTAAATTTCAATACATTGACTTTTATAAATAAAAATGTAAATGATATAAAACTAAAATGGTGGAACGGTGAAAAGCTTGAAAAAACTTAAAAAAGGTTTTTGTTATAGTAGAGATATGTTGAGATTTTTGAGTTAGTGATGATATAGTATGAAAAAACTGTAAAAAATATTAAAAATGAAAAAACAACATTATAGATGCTCTAAGGACTAATAATCATAAAAACCAATTGACAGAGTTCTAGTTATTTTTATATTAAAATATTATAATTTCTTTAGCTCTGGATTTTAAAATGCCATTTTTGACTCTCTGGATTATGATATCCATGTTCCGTCTTAAAAGACCCAAAAGGTTAATTGTATTGTATTGTTTGTTTAGTTATATTTTGTAATTATTAGGTGATATGCATAGGTACAAGCTTTAAACACAAAAATTAAGGTAAACAAAACTAATTAATTGAACACCAATGATTAAAAAAATTCAGATTTTTATCTTTCTAAAAAAAACCTTTATAAATTGTTAATTAAGGTGAGATAAGATCGATAAATATTAGCATACAAATTTGTTGAATATTTTTGATAATAAAAAGAGTTAAAGATACATGTGCAAATAGAACCAAAACAGATGTAGCTGTAATGAGTTGTAGCTAGCTAGTGATCTGGATCTCAATTAATATAGGAGGATGTGTTTTTAATGTTTGAAGTTGTATTACATGTTATGGGTTTGTTTTTGGGGAGTGCTATTTGTACCAAAATTATGTCAAAATCAGGTTAATTCATGCATTGAGAATGTAAAAAACAGATGTTGATGTTGATGTGTGTGAGGAGAAAATTAATTATGATGGTGCACTTAACAAATTTATGGGTGCAATTAGCCTCCCCTTGTTTTTATATATATCTACCATTTCTAGTTTGAAATATTTAAATAAGTTTAATTTTGAGTAAACTAAAATTTTGGTTCTTAAGGTTTAATTAAATATCTGAAAGTGGTATCTAGTCTTTAACAAGTTAAAACTCATGCTTTTTGTTTACATTTTGCTCTAAAATTGGTCTTTGACACTAACTCTATTAATTAGTTGGAATGTAGTTAGTTGAGAGATATTTTGATAATAGATAGATGATCATATGAATTCTTCCAATACAAAACCTTCATTCCTGGTGACTATTTATTGAATACATGCACACACTAACATAGGGACGATACCATCTATCAGTTAACCTCGCTTGTTGAATGATAGATAGATGATTGTATATATGAATTCTTCCATACAGGTTCAAAGATTCTAGAGCGGTTAATTAGTTGTTGGCCCTAGAAACTCAATATCTTTCTTTCGGTTATTAATTGGTGCATTAAATGGGTGTTTTTGTTTCAATTGATGCTAACCTTCAAGTTTGAGGGCTTCCAATTTTCAGTGTTTGGATTCGACTGTTGCATCATCCATCAATTAACCTAAATAATTGTCGGGCAACAGTAAATCATACATAGGGGCGAAATCTCCTCCAATCTAGGGTTCTTGATTTATATTATGTTTCGAGTTTTCGTTCAAATATGTCATTACTATCATAGTGTTTGGTTTGGGCACTACTAGAAAAATGCTTATCACCGACCAAAATTTCCGACGGATAATATCCGTCGGTAATTACCGACGGAACACCGACGGAAATGTAATTTTTGCGACGAATAGAATATCCGTCGGTGATCCGTCGGAAATATATATATTTACCGACGGATCACCGACGGATATTAAATTATTTTATTTTAATTTTTTTAATTTTTAAATCCGTCGGTAAATTATATAATTAATAAATATTAATTTTTTTTTTCTGAAGTCCGCCGGTGATCCGTCGGTAATTACCTACGGATTACCGACGTCATTTAGAAATCCGTCGGTAAATTTAATAATTTAATAAACATTAATTTTTTTCTGTGTATATATTAAATTATTGTATGTATGTATGTGATCATGTATGTATATATGTATGTATGTATGTGATCATGTATGTATATATATGTGTATGTTTGTATGTATGTATGTATGTATGTGATCATGTATGTATATATGTATGTATGTGATCATGTATGTAATATATATATATATATGTATATGTATGTACATGTACGTATGTGATCATGTATGTATGTATGTATATGATCATGTATGTATATATGTATGTATGTATGTGTGTACGTATGTATATGTGATCATGTATGTAATATGTATGGATGTACATGTACGTATGTGATCATGTATGTAATATGTATGTATGTACATATGTACGTATGTGATCATGAATGTATATATGTACATCATGTATAGTATGTATGTGATCATGTATGTATGTACATGTACATATGTGATCATGTATGTATGTACATCATGTATAGTATGTATGTGATCATGTATGTATGTACATATACATATGTGATCATGTATGTATATACACATGTACGTATGTGATCATGAATGTATGTACACCATGTATAATATGTATGTGATCATGTATGTAATATGTATGTATGTACATGTACATATGTGATCATGTATGTATGTACATCATGTATAGTACGTATGCGATCATGTATGTAATATGTATGTATGTACATGTACGTATGTGATCATGTATGTATATAGCACATATACGTCTATATCATGCATGTCTATGTATGTCTATAGATGTATTGTACACATATGTATTGCTTGTATGTATATGTGTATGTATGTCTGTAGATGTATTGTATACATATGTATGTATGCATGTCTAGTTACTTTAGGTGTATATGTATGTATGTATGTATGTATGTATGTATGTATGTGTGTGTGTATAACACATTTGGTCCCTGATCTAACTGGAATTAACGAGAAAAGATAACGGTCGTTAATTGTTTCCATTAAGTCCAGTTACTTCAGGGGTATTTTAGTCAATTTAAATATAATTTGATAAATTAATTAATAATTTTAAATATAATTTGATAAATTAATTAATAATTTATTTAATAAATTTGATAAATTAAATATAATTTATTAATTTAAAAGTAATTTATTTAATAAAAAATAAAAAATAAAATCCGTCGGAAATCCGTCGGTAAATACCGACGGAATTTCCGTCAGAAATCCGTCGGTGAATTTCCGAAATGTCCAGCGGGAATATAGCCCTAATTTCAGTCTCTCGATCTTACTCTCGATCCCTCTCCCTCTCGTCTCCCTCTCGATCCCTCTCGTCTCCCTCTCGATCCCTCTCTGAACTCTCCCTCTCGTCTCCCTCTCGACGACCACCGACGACGTCTCCCTCTCAATCTCTCCACAACCCTCTCCCTCTCGATCTCTCCACAACGACCTCTCCACCGGCGACCTCTCCCTCTGACAGCGACCTCTCCACCGGTGACGACCACCTCTCCCTCTCAATCTCTCCACAGTCCCTCTCCCTCTTGTTCAGGTATTGATTTGAGCCATGAACTGTGTTGTATTTCATAATAACTAAGACAACTATGTTGTATTTCATATATAGGAACTGATCACAAATGCTAATGGTATATTTTATATATTCATGTAAAATAAGTCTAATGAATATGGTAATTTTTTGTGTTTTAGGTATATGTTGTATAATTGATAACGCCAATTTCGGCGTTATTTTAGAGCCACGTGTCGAGTAATTATGCTTGTTTCTCCAAACAAACGAAACGTCTTTTCACATTTATTCGTGAGTTTTTCAGGTATCTATCTTTCGGGAATAAATTAAGAAAATGGGTCCAAAAGAAGCTAATTATAGACGATAATGGCATACCCGATGAGTTTAATGGCAAAGCAAAGCTCGTGCAAGTCAAATCTTGGGTCAAGGCTCGGAAATGGCATCAAAGTGAAATTTTGGAGAAAAAGTGTTCACCGAGACTTTTGCCGATAGTTAAGTCTCGGTGTAACTAGCATCAAAATCTGATTTTGGAGAAAAGTGTCTGCCGAGACTTTGACTGAGACTTAAGTCTCGGTACAACTAGCACCAGTGCAATTTTTATGAAACAGAGTCCAATGCTACTTTCACCGCTAGTTAACTATCGGTGAAAGTAGCAATGACATGCTGAAATCGTTTTTAAGCCTTATCTCTTAGGGTTTTCAATCACTTTTCATTCTATTATCAAAATTGGCGACGGGAGAGAAGCTAGGGCGACTTTGGGGCGATTTTTACACGAAGAACACACCGAATTGATGCGGGGAAATCATCCGGGAACACAAGATTAACGAAGATCAAAGCATTGTTCGTGGGTATTGCGATTCAACAAAAGGGGAGTTTGTTCATATCTAGATCTTTTGTTCAAGAGACCATGTTTAGTTTCATTTTTCTTCCTATTGCTTTGAGTTTTAACACCCCCAACATGAACTAATCTTTAGATGTTGGGGGTTGGATGAACTTTGGTTTTTAAGCATATGAATACGAAATCTTGTGACTTTTATCAGTTTTTCTAATTAATGAAGCATATGAATTTGGTCGTAATGCTTTTGTGAGCCTGATCAACTTACAAATTGATTTATTTGTTATGGATTAGATTCGAGAGAACTAGCTTATAACTTGAATTGGATTTGTATGCCTAAGATGAGAAATTGGATAGAGATATACCAATTAAACCTTAGTACCTATTTTACAATCTTGTTCGTAATGAATTTCTGAACTCATAGGTTGATATCGAGATATGAAACTTATCTTTTTAGAGATAACTCTGTTGTTGCTTGAGAGAGAATAACAGTTATTTTGGTGATTGGGTATTCATTTAATTGGATTAGTCTGATAACAGTCATAAGAGGAGTGTTCTTTGTGAAAACCATTGGAATTCCAACCCTCAACTGCTTTCTTCCCGTAAAAGTTTCCAACTTTGTTCTTGCTTTTACTCTAGAGTTTATTTTCATTATTTAGTTATTATTTAATTAATCATCAACAATTCATCAATTGGATCGTTCAGTTAATAGTGAATATAGTTGATGTGCACTCATTAGTAGTGCCATTAAGGCCTTTTTAATAGTTTTTTTTAGTCCTTTTTCTTCCATATCCCTACAATTGAGTCTTTTTATTACTTGTTTTATCATCTATCTGTTTCTTGGAGCTAGAGCTAGTGGATAATCTGTTTTATTTCTTCGAATGGCTAATTTTATGTGTTTTGGCAGTTTTTGAGTAGAACAGATCCAGTGCTGCAGCATTTCTGAAGCACCTGCGGCTGTTAACAATTTTTGTGGAAGGACGATTGGGAAGCTGGATGATGGACGACTTTTGACGACTTTAGAAGCCACCACTGCAGTATTTGAAGAGTGGACATCATCTTTTTGATAGCTTGTAACCCTTGTTAATTAAACATTGGGCATTGGACCCCCCCTTTTTGTACTAATTGTACCTTAAGTACTTTGTGTAGGGTTTATTACTCTTTTGCCACCCCCTTTTTGTATATAAAGGGAGGTTGGGGTTTAGTTTACTATCTAGTTCATACCTAAGTACATCTCATCTAAGTGAAAAATCAAAGGTTGGCACCAATAACCTTTGATTTTAATGTACTTTTGAATTCCAAGTGAACCTTTGAAGTTACCATCCCTTGTCCTTTTACTTGTGTTTTATTACTTCTAGTGTTCTTAATTTAGTTCTTACTTTCCTTGCAAGTTATATTCAAGTCATTTATATTTATTGTAATTTATATTTCCGTCATTTACATTCATGTCTTTAATTTATGTAATTTATTGCTTTATGTATTTACATTTTAGTATGAGTAGCTAAATCCATTAGCTTGGGTGTAAGATAAAAGGGTGAGATTTCAAACCAAAAGAAGGTGGACATTGTTTCGCAATAACAATGTTCCATCATTTCATTCAAGTTTTATAAAGCCAATGACACTTCTTGACGAGTTGATCACTTTGAAAGTGTGAAAGTGTTATGGCCTAGAGATAAGCCATAATATGCACGTCAACTTGGATGATATGAGAAGCCGACTTGAGAGAGTGACTGATAAAGAGATTTATCGCCTCTATTTTTCATCTTGATTTATTCTTGACGGGTTGGTCGCTTGTTAAAAGTGTTAAAGTGTAGAGGATTCAGAGATGAACCCCTTCGAACACTCCAACTTGAATGATATGGGAATTAACTCGAGAGAGTAGTTTTATACAAAGAGATTTGTAAATCCGTATATTTTGAGGACTCTACCCCCTTGCTATCAATAGTTGAAACTGCATAGAGATATGTTCAGTTGGATCTAAACAGTAGCGGGAGTATTGAAGTCCGAGAGGAATACCCTCAAAATAGATGGTGGATCTGTTTATGTTGAACTCATGTTGCAGCATACCTGCAGCATAGTCTGCTGGAATTTGTGTTTGAGTCTCACCTAAAAGTCTTACACCCTTGCTACCTTTATTATTCTGTATCGTTATCAACTGTTAACCAACCAAACCAAATCAAAGTCTTCAAATTCGCCATCTGAAATCATCTCTTTTCTTACACTTTTATTTTACTTTTACGACAATCTCTGTGGGACGATATCCGGTACTTTACCGTTTTATTACTTGAAAGACGATATTAGATCTCATTGTATACTTGCTTTGAGGTTTAATTAGCACACGTCTATAGGTGTATTCCAAGCACTATCAAGTTTTTGGCGCCGTTGCCGGGGATTGGCACGTTAAAAGTTTATAAAAGTATTTTAAAAGTTTATAAAAGTATTTTAAAAGATTTGATTATTTTAAAAGTTTTTTAAAAGTTTTTCACTCTTGACCCGGAAATTGAACAAACGTTTCGTAATAGGAGAAGAACGCAAAGAATCGCATTAATCATTGAACCTCCAATTATGGAACCACCACCACCCGGATTTGAAAAGAGAGGACCGAGACCACCACCGCTTTTGAAAAATCCACGGGGAGCACCAATATTTCATGATGCACCTCCAATTTTTGGAAACCCACCCGAGCACCCTTTTCACCAAAATCCGCCAAATCAAGGAAATAATCATAACCATGTTGATTATGATGTTGAATCTCAAGGCACCAATGAAATAAGAAATGAAGTTCCAAACATAATTAATCTTGCAAACTCCAAAGAGGGAAAAATTATGGACTACGTTATCCCCGATTTTGAGCAATTAAATTCAGGGATAATTAGACCCCATATACAAGCCCTCCATTTTGAGCTAAAACCCATCATGTTTCAAATGTTACAAACGAACGGACAATTTGCCGGAATGCCATCGGAGGATCCACATTCTCATTTAAAATCTTTTATGGAGATCACTGATGCATTCCTGATCCCTGGGGTATCTAACGATGCCTTGAGACTCACTTTGTTTCCTTTTTCTCTAAGGGATCGGGCAAAGTCTTGGTTTAATTCTTTGACACCTGGATCTGTGCCATCATGGAGCAACATGGCTGAAAGATTTTTGAGAAAATATTTTCCACCTACCCGTAATGCTAAGTCCAGAAACGAAATTTGCATGTTTAAACAAATGGACGATGAGGCAATTCCCGATGCTTGGGAAAGGTTTAAAGAGTTGTTAAGAAAATGCCCTCACCATGGCATTCCCTACTGTATTCAACTCGAGACGTTTTACAATGGATTAAACCCCATGGCAAAACAAATGCTTGATGCGACATCAGGAGGGGCCTTTACAGCTAATACCTACAATGACGGGTATGAAATTCTTGAAAAATTTTCCACAAACAATGGACATTGGGATGATCTACGTGCTCAACCGCAAAAGAAAACTATTGGGATTCATGATGTGGATGCATATACTGCATTAACAGCACAACTTGCTTCCATGGCTTCAATGCTTAAAAACTTATCTTCAAATCAAGGAACACAACAAGTTGCTGCTACATCCACCCAGTAAGTCCTTTCTGTTGAATGTGTTTGTTGTGGTGGGGAACATTCCTATGAACATTGTCCTCAAAACTCTGAATCAGTAAACTATGTTCAAAATAGGAATGCTCCCTATGGCAACAGTTACAATGCGAGTTGGAGGCAACATCCAAATTTTTCTTGGAGCAGTCCATGTTTAAATCAGTCACCTCCTAAGCCACAAGAAAATTCAAAATTTCAAACACAACATCATTCTAGTAGTTCGCATCATCAAAACCAAGGTTCACATCACCCAAATCAAGGGTCTCAACATCAGCATAACCAAAGTTCACAGCATCATCAGAACAGGAATTTTCAAAACAACCAACAACATTTTCAAAAACCTCCTCCACAGACTTAACCATCATCTTCTTTGGAAGCTATGATAAAAAGCCTTGTGGCTCAGTCACAAGCTCAACAGCAACTTTTGAGCCAAAATCAGGCTCTTTTTAATCAACAGAGTGCAGCCATCAGAAATTTGGAAACACAAGTGAGCCAAATTGCACTTAATCAGAATAATAGGGCTAATGGAATGTTACCGAGTAACACAGAAATCCTGAAGGCTCCTGGTAAAGAACATGTAAAAGTTGTGACTCTTAGGAGTGGTAGAGAATTGAATGAAATAGTGCAAAACAAGTCTGGACCAATGACTCAACAAAAATTTGAAAATACCAAAAAGTCAGAACCAGAGACTACTGTTTTAGCTCCTATTCTTGAACCACAACCTAAGCCCACAAAGAGTCTAGAGTCTGGGGTAGCCAGTCCTGTTCAACCTATAGTGAATGAAATCCCAACCTTACCAAAGGAGAGTGAGACCAAAGGCACATCTTGCTCCACGCATTCAAGTAAAGCTTTCATAAAACCAGTTCCTCCTTATGTTCCTTACCCTCAAAGGTTCAGAAATCAAAAAGAAGAACTGCAATTTAAAAAATTCTTGGATGTGTTCAAAGAATTGCACATCAACATACCTCTTGTTGAAGCAATCGAGCAAATGCCTAGTTATGCCAAATTCCTTAAAGACATCCTAAGCAAGAAGAAGAACTTGAATGAATATGAGACAGTTGCTTTGACTGAAGGATGTAGTGTACTCCTGACCAATGGAATACCTCCTAAGTTGAAAGACCAGGAAGTTTCACCATTCCATGTTCAATAGGTGGGAAGAAAGTAGGAAAAGCCTTGTGTGATCTAGGAGCTAGTATCAACCTCATGCCCTTATCTGTATTCAACAACTTAGGGATAGGAGAGGCCAGACCTACCACAGTTACACTCCAGTTAGCTGACAAAACCATTGCCTACCCTAAAGGAAAAATTGAGGATGTTCTAGTTCAAGTTGACAAGTTCATATTTCCGGTAGATTTTATTATCTTGGATTTTGAGGCTGATAAAGATATTCCTATTCTTTTAGGAAGACCCTTTTTGGCCACCGGAAGAACTTTGATAGATGTCCAAAAAGGAGAATTGACCATGAGACTTCAAGATCAAAAAGTCACATTTAATGTTTTCAATTCCTTGAAATACCCTGATGATTTTGAGGATTGTGCAACTTTCAATGTGATTGAATCAATATACCATGAGGAAGAGGTTAGAAGGACCTGTGAGTTTGAAGAAGAAGATGATGAGGAGATAGCCTTAGGAAATGATTTTGAAAACTCAAGTTCGGAAGAAACGGTTTTGGCCAGTGCTGCAGCATTTGAGCAGATTGACAGTAGTGATCAGAAACCATTCACTCCATCCATAGTCTCACCACCCGACCTGGAGTTAAAGCAACTCCCATCTCACCTGAAATATGCCTTTCTAGGAGAAGAAGGCAAATTGCCTGTCATCATCTCATCTACCCTAGAATCACATCAAGAAAAGAAGTTGGTAGACATGCTAAGATTACACACCAAGGCCTTAGGATGGACCATGGCTGACCTTAGGGGAATAAGTCCATCAATTTGTCAACACAAAATCATCCTAGAGGACAAAAGCTTCACTTCCATTGAACCACAAAGAAGGCTAAATCCGGTCATGAAAGAGGTAGTGAAAAAAGAGATTTTAAAGTGGTTAGACGCTGGAATTATTTTTCCAATAGCAAGTAGTTCTTGGGTTAGTCCGGTCCAGTGTGTCCCAAAGAAGGGGGGAATGACAGTCATCACAAATGAGAAAAATGAACTCATCCCCACTAGAGTTGTCTTCGGATGGAGAATCTGCATGGACTACCGTAAGCTAAACCAGGCCACACAAAAAGACCATTTTCCATTACCTTTCATGGATCAAATGTTGGATAGGTTAGCCGGTAAGGAGTACTATTGTTTTTTAGATGGTTACTCAGGATATAACCAGATTGCTATATCACCCGAGGATCAGGAAATGACCACATTCACTTGCCCCTATGGCACCTTTGCTTTCAAAAGGATGCCATTTGGACTTTGTAATGCTCCAGCAACTTTTCAAAGATGCATGATGTCCATATTCTCAGACATGATTGAAAAATCCATTGAAATATTTATGGATGATTTTTCAATATATGGTTCATCTTTTGATAATTGCTTGGACAATCTTAAAAAGGGTCTTGAGAGATGTGAGGAAACTGATTTAGTCCTCAACTGGGAAAATGTCATTTCATGGTAAAAGAGGGAATCGTTCTTGGACATTTAATTTCAAAAAGAGGAGTGGAGGTAGACACAGCTAAGCTTGAAGCAATTGAAAAACTACCCGAACCAACCACTGTTAAAGGAATCAGAAGCTTTCTTGGGCATGCTGGATTTTATAGAAGGTTTATCAAAGACTTTTCAAAAATATCAAAACCTTTGTGTATATTATTACAGCATGACCATAAATTTGAATTCACTAAGGAGTGTAGAAATGCATTCCAAATTTTGAAGAAAGCTTTGGTGACTGCTCCAGTGGTTGTTGCTCCTGATTGGGAAAAACCTTTTGAAATCATGTGTGACGCAAGTGATTGGGCGGTTGGTGTTGTGTTAGGTCAAAGAAAAGAAAAAGTGTTTCATTCAATTTATTACGCAAGTAAGACTTTGAATGAAGCACAAATCAACTACACAACAACAGAAAAAGAACTTTTGGCGGTAGTCTTTGCCTTTAAAAAGTTTAGGTCATATTTGATGGGATCAAAAGTTATTGTACATACCGATCATGCCGCCATCAAGTACTTGATCTCAAAAAAAGATGCTAAGCCCAGGTTAATAAGATGGGTTCTATTGTTGCAAGAGTTTGACTTAGAGATTGTGGATAGAAAGGGGGTAGATAACCAAGTTGCAGACCATTTGTCCAGATTAGAGAGACCTAGTGAAGACCTAGGAGACATCAGTGAGACTTTCCCCGATGAAAAGATTCTCATGCTGCAGCATAAGGATTCTCCATGGTTTGCAGACATTGCAAATTACTTGGCTTGCGGAATAAAACCCGTTGGATACACTAGCCAGATGTTTAAAAAATTTCTCCATGACACCAAAATGTATTTGTGGGATGACCCTTTCTTGTTCAAATTAGGTACAGATCAGATTTTAAGAAGGTGTGTCCCAGATACAGATGTTGCAGCAATCCTGCAGCATTGTCACCAAGCACCTTATGGAGGACACTTTGGAGGGCAAAGGACAGCGGCTAAGGCATTACAATCTGGATTCTATTGGACAACTCTCTTTAAGGATTCCCACACATTTGCACAAAGATGCAATGAATGCCAAAGAAGTGGTTCCATTTCTCAAAGGAATGAAATGCCATTGAATGGGATCCTTGAAGTTGAGTTATTTGATGTTTGGGGAATCGACTTCATGGGACCATTCCCCCCATCAAACAAATGTCAATACATTTTAGTTGCTGTAGACTATGTCTCAAAATGGGTGGAGGCAGTGGCATGTACTTCAAATGATGCAAAAACAGTGGTTACATTTCTTCAAAAACAGATTTTTACAAGGTTTGGTACCCCCAGGGCACTAATCAGTGATGAGGGAACTCATTTTGTAAACAATCTGTTAAGGGAACTTCTTGAAAAATACAACATTAATCACAGGATTGCCACTGCATACCACCCACAAACAAATAGGTTAGCAGAACTTTCAAACAGAGAGATTAAGAGAATTTTGGAAAAAGTGGTCAAGCCAAATAGATAAGACTGGGCCTTTAAGTTAGATGACGCTTTATGGGCATATAGAACAACTTTCAAAACACCAATTGGTATGTCCCCATATAAGCTAGTGTTTGGCAAGACTTGTCACCTCCCTTTGGAACTAGAACACAAGGCATACTGGGCAATCAAAGCTTTGAACATGAGCCCAGATGCTGCTGGAATCAAAAGAAAACTCCAACTTTGTGAACTAGAAGAACATAGGAACTTGTCCTATGAGAATGCCAAGTTGTATAAAGAAAAGACAAAGAAGTGGCATGACAAGAAAATACAACACAGAGAGTTAAAAGCAGGCCAAAAAGTCCTTTTGTTTAATTCTAGGTTGAAACTGTTTCCAGGAAAGCTAAAGTCCAGATGGTCAGGACCGTTCCTCAACCACCATGTCTATCCATATGGAGCAGTTGACTTAGTAAATCCTGAAGACAACACTGTGTTTAAAGTGAATGGCCAGAGAGTAAAACTGTACCATGAGCCTGTGACCATCCCAGAGTCGTGCTCTGTGGATTTGGTCACAATTTGTTGAAAATCATCTCTCCTCTTGTTTGTAAATAAGTTTTCTGTATTTTAAATGATTTCTAGATTAATCTCATGTCTGTTTGTTTTATTTTGTAGCCTTTATCTTAATTTGGGGGTCAGCAGAGTATGCTGCAGCAATCCTGCAGCATCAGAATCCTAATTTTTGGAAATCTCAGTCTTTAATGTTTGAGAGGGAAAAGAAGGGATAAATTCAAAACCAGTCCAAGGAAGGTACAAATGAGATCATTATGGAAACTTCTCAAAGAAAAGTAGTTGTCTTGTCCCCTTTTTGAAAACATCATTTCATTGTACACCTCTTTTCCTTCCCCATAAATAAACTCATTTGTTTATTTTGTATTTTCAAAAAGAAACCCTTGAACATCCAATCGATATCCCTGTCAAAAAAGGAAACTGACCTTTCAGTTCCCCAACCCATCCCTTTCAAACACCTTTTGATAACCATCACCATCATCGCTTATCATTTCTTTTCAACAAAACCCTCTTGGCATCCTTCCTTCTTCATCACACCCGCCAGCGATTTCCTCTCTCTCTCAATCGCGCTATGCAAACGATGGCTAGAATGAAGGTCCCCGTCGTAATAGACCCCGATGACGTCCCACCATCTCGCCGGCGAAGCCATCGTCGAAACCCTCCTCCACCCGAACCAACTCCTGAACCATCGATCAAAAAAGGCGAAACCTCCCTAAATCTCGAACCGACTTCTCCACTCACCACCACCACTGAAACCCCTCCTGGAAACCCACCAACCGTTCGCCCTCTGCTTCACATCATTATTCCCGCTGCAACCCTAACAACAATCGAAGAATCCCCTGTCGCACCATCCTTTGCTAACCCTACGATCGAGTCTGTTCTCACCCACTCAGTGCACAGGAAGATGAAGTTCTCACTCTGATAAACTCTCCGATCAGTCCTCAGGTATACCACTTCTCTGACCATGACATTTTGGACGGCCAACTCACCTCTGTCAGTGATGAAGAGCTTGATGTTATGACAAACGTTGGGGGAATACCCCTATACCTCACACCTGAGCACATATTCGACTGGTCTGTCATTCCCTTTGTCTCAAACTCCGGTAATCACTCTTCACCGATGGAGTTTGATGACACTACTTCCATCCTCAGTGCTATGGGACTTTCTGATAATGTGAACCTAAATGAGAAATAGGAAGTAGACCCGGCCCAAAATAGGGACACAACTGAGCACAACAGGGATGAAATCCCTGACCTAAATATTGCTTTTGAGCAATCATGTGGAGAAGAGTCCATGGGAGTTGGGCAGGCTAGCAAGTCATCACGAACTGAGAAAAAGAGGAAGAGAGGCAGTGGGGAGAGTGTGGGTAGAAAGAAAAGGAAACCATCACTTAGGAGCATGCGACTGCGTGCTGCAGCATTCCTGCAGCATGGCAAAAAATCAAACAAACGCAAACAGACCAAAAAACGAGCCAAGCCAGACTTTGTGGACAGACTTGAAGAGGGGGAATTTGGAGGGTTGAGCGGTCAGCAAGCGTACGATTGGTTTGATAAACTGAAGTTAAAAATGGGGTTGGTAGACAAAGGTTTTCCTAGCCAAAGTAGGAATGAATATCCCTTCATTAAGACAGTTATCGAGACCCATAATATCGATAAACTCTGTGAGGTCCCTTCATGTTACAACCTGACTCTCCTACGAGAGTTTTATTCTGAGGTTGCAGCATCCAATGCTCAACTGTTATACATTCGAGGGAAGAAGTTTTTCTTAACTGCTAAAGCCATCAACAAGTTTCTTGGTCTTACCCCACCTTCCAACACAGAATATGAACTAATGCTAGCCTCTGCCACTCCTGAGTATTTGCTAGAAGTCTATGATGAGTTAAGACTGCCGGGCACACAATGGAACAACCACCGAAACTATATGCAGAGGCGTTTCAGGGCCAATCATCTCAAACCTGATGCCAATGCCTGGGTAAATTTTCTAAGGCATTCTATCTCACCCACGACCCATCAGACCTATGTCTCTGTAGACAGAATGCTGCTTCTACATTGTCTTTTGCAGGGATTTTCAATCAACTTTGGTGAATTGGTGCTAAAGAGCATCTGGTCCAGTGCCAGAGCAAAAAGGGGAGGGATGTTCTTCCTTGGCTTGCTCACTCAAATGATGGTAAAAAAGGGAATTCCTCAGTACAAGTCCGATGAGATCATGAAAGAAGCCGGGGGGGGGGGGGAAATCGAGGATAGACTTGAAGGCAGTATCCAGACTCAGGGAAAGACGACAGGGTGGAGCTCATGCCTATGCTCCCATAATGCTGCAGAATCTAATGGCCCAAAACAGCAAATTGCTGGAGCAGCTACGGGTTCAGAGAGATGAGTTCATGGAAAAAATTGACAGCTTAAGGACTGACTTGGCTGGGAAGGTGAGTTCTGAAGGAGAAATGAGTAGAGGAGAGATGGAACAGATGAAGCAATCACTTGAGGAAAAGTATGCCGTGAAGTTGAGAAGGATGAGGAAGAGAATAAGGACTGCTAAGAGGAAGATGGAGCAGCTGTCAAAGGAGAAAGCAGAAGTGGAAGCCGAGTTGAAAGCATGCAAAGAACAGATGACTGCTGCAGCATTGCCACCACCAAACACACAGCCTACTCTTGGAGAGTAGGTCAGGTTCATTCACTTCCCCTTTAGCTCCAATTTTCTTTGTTATTTTACAGTTTTTGAGTCTGGGATTGTTTTTTGCATTTTTAGGTTTAGTTTTCTAGCATTATGAACATTATTGATATACTCAAGCATGCATATATAGGCTAAGTAATTCCTCTAGTAAAGATCTTGTTTGAAGTTCTCAACTAGAACTAGCACACTATTGTTTGGGCACACATTTTGGACCACATTTCACTTAGATATGATCAAGGCCATTTTTCTTCATTCCAACCACTTGCACCCACTTACCATACATTCTCCACAATTGTACAATGAGGACATTGCACCTCACTAATTTGGGGGTGGGAAGTCCACCATGGCATAAGCAATCAATTGAAAAAGAGCATAGCTCTTCCAAATGCCATGTTTGGACTTAAGCACAAAAAAGTCCCATAGGGGCTAAGTGCTTGAAATGTATCAAGAAAAGAGCGCAAAAAGTGCCAAATTTTTTTTAATGATGCAAAGAGTGAAAATAAAAGGCAAAAAGGAGTGAGGAAAGCAAAATCCAAAGAGAGATCCATACTTAAAAGTCCTTGTGATCTCAGAAAAGAAATGTGGAGGCCATAACAAAGAGAATAGTGTGCTAGCCTATGGTCCATACTTTTGAATATCAATCTACTTGGGATTTATGAATGGCTATACATTGTATGCTTGGTTCTATCTTATGATGTGTGAACTCATTGCATTCATGTGCTAATTTCTCGTATTGAGTCATTTTATTTTGTGTCTTGGTTGCTTGGGGACAAGCAACAATTCTAATTTGGGGGTGTGATGTGCACTCATTAGTAGTGCCATTAAGGCCTTTTTAATAGTTTTTTTAGTCCTTTTTCTTCCATATCCTTACAATTGAGTCTTTTTATTACTTGTTTTATCATCTATCTGTTTCTTGGAGCTAGAGCTAGTGGATAATCTGTTTTATTTCTTCGAATGGCTAATTTTATCTGTTTTGGCAGTTTTTGAGTAGAACAGATCCAGTGCTGTAGCATTTCTGAAGCACCTGCGGCTGTTAACAATTTTTGTGGAAGGACGATTGGGAAGCTGGATGATGGACGACTTTTGACTGGACTTTTGACGACTTTAGAAGCCACCACTGCAGTATTTGAAGAGTGGACATCATCTTTTTGATAGCTTGTAACCCTTGTTAATTAAACATTGGGCATTGGACCCCCCCCCCTTTTTGTACTAATTGTACCTTAAGTACTTTGTGTAGGGTTTATTACTCTTTTGCCACTCCCTTTTTGTATATAAAGGGAGGTTGGGGTTTAGTTTACTATCTAGTTCATACCTAAGTACATCTCATCTAAGTGAAAAATCAAAGGTTGGCACCAATAACCTTTGATTTTAATGTACTTTTGAATTCCAAGTGAACCTTTGAAGTTACCATCCCTTGTCCTTTTACTTGTGTTTTATTACTTCTAGTGTTCTTAATTTAGTTCTTACTTTCCTTGCAAGTTATATTCAAGTCATTTATATTTATTGTAATTTATATTTCCGTCATTTACATTCATGTCTTTAATTTATGTAATTTATTGCTTTATGTATTTACATTTTAGTATGAGTAGCTAAATCCATTAGCTTGGGTGTAAGATAAAAGGGTGAGATTTCAAACCAAAAGAAGGTGGACATTGTTTCGCAATAACAATGTTCCATCATTTCATTCAAGTTTTATAAAGCCAATGACACTTCTTGACGAGTTGATCACTTTGAAAGTGTGAAAGTGTTATGGCCTAGAGATAAGCCATAATATGCACGTCAACTTGGATGATATGAGAAGCCGACTTGAGAGAGTGACTGATAAAGAGATTTATCGCCTCTATTTTTCATCTTGATTTATTCTTGACGGGTTGGTCGCTTGTTAAAAGTGTTAAAGTGTAGAGGATTCAGAGATGAACCCCTTCGAACACTCCAACTTGAATGATATGGGAATTAACTCGAGAGAGTAGTTTTATACAAAGAGATTTGTAAATCCGTATATTTTGAGGACTCTACCCCCTTGCTATCAATAGTTGAAACTGCATAGAGATATGTTCAGTTGGATCTAAACAGTAGCGGGAGTATTGAAGTCCGAGAGGAATACCCTCAAAATAGATGGTGGATCTGTTTATGTTGAACTCATGTTGCAGCATACCTGCAGCATAGTCTGCTGGAATTTGTGTTTGAGTCTCACCTAAAAGTCTTACACCCTTGCTACCTTTATTATTCTGTATCGTTATCAACTGTTAACCAACCAAACCAAATCAAAGTCTTCAAATTCGCCATCTGAAATCATCTCTTTTCTTACACTTTTATTTTACTTTTACGACAATCTCTGTGGGACGATATCCGGTACTTTACCGTTTTATTACTTGAAAGACGATATTAGATCTCATTGTATACTTGCTTTGAGGTTTAATTAGCACACGTCTATAGGTGTATTCCAAGCACTATCAATAGTCATTGTGATACTCAGTTCCTAGTTCCCTTGGTTCGATACTCGTACTTCCAAGTACATATTACTTGATTCGACCCGTACACTTGCGGTTAGATTAGGGGGGTGTAAACCCGCTTATCAATAATAATTTGAGGGTGTTTGTTCAATATGTTTTGGTTTCTTTCCATATTATACATTTAGGTAAAGTGTTATCGCTCATATTATATATTTTCCCCTAAAAAAAAAGTGGGTTTATGATTTGTAACCGGGTAAGAAAATTCATAAGTTGCCTAGTTTTTGTTTATCAACCAAGTATAACTCAACCCCCAAATTACCCCCTTATTAGCACTTGGTTTCTTATACTGAGGTTAGAATTTGATATTACAAGAATCCACGATAGTTTTAGTACCCATTGCTTTTTATAAGTCAGGTATCATTTATTAACCCAAAATCGCATTAGTTTTAATATATGGAATTCACATTTTTCAGATACATTTTGCAGGGTGTAACGAGTGTTTTTGTAGCTATGATTATTTGTATTTTGCAGGGTCTTATTACACTTGCTTAGCCATGTTATAAATGATGCTTAATTAATGTATTCTCTCACCAAGGGGTTATACCTATTCCCTTGCTTAATTAATGCTTAAAAATTGTTTCTTTGAGCCAATGTGCTTTTGCATTCTCACAAGGGGTTATACCTATTCCCTTGGTTTCCAATTGAAAACAATTGATCTTGTGTGTGAATATCGCCCAAGATGATATATATTGCATCAATTAAGTTTTATCTGTTGATTGAAGGGCCAATAGTCTCAGCAATAACTGTTTTTTTAATGTTGGTGATATTGAGAAATCCGTCGGTAAATATGTGTGTAA
This sequence comes from Arctium lappa, assembly GCA_023525745.1. Lineage (NCBI taxonomy): Eukaryota > Viridiplantae > Streptophyta > Magnoliopsida > Asterales > Asteraceae > Arctium > Arctium lappa. The sequence continues at coordinate 1,825,394 of CM042059.1, read as the reverse complement.
ATCTGTGTGTTTGTATAAATCTGTGTGTGTATAAATTGGGTTTTATATGATGGTCACTTGGATGTCGGTTGTAACTTGGTTTTGTCGGTAGTTGCATATTCAAGGTCATATATTAATTAGTTGGGTTGTCAATTATTGGACAAACATTAGGTTGATAAATTGAAACATTTGGTGTGATTTAGGATTTGATTATACTTGATTTTATTTATTTATTTTAGTTGGGTTGCCAATTGTTGGACAAACAGTAGGTTGATATATGAAAATATTCATTTTATAGTCGTTATGCCGCTGAAATTTAAAAAAACCTACGGTTTTGACTTTCCAATAGTCAAACCATTACACTTAGAGTTTTAGAGTCATTCAAAACTCCTCTACACCGACGATTTGACTGTCTAGAAGGCTAACCATTACATGTAGTGTTCAATAGACTTCTAACTTCGTTGACACCTACGGTTTGACTTTTAAATAGTCAAACCATTACACATAGGTTTTTAAACTTTCCAAAACACCTTTCTTTGATTGTAACCTACGGTTTTGACTTTCCAATAGTCAAACCATTACACTTAGAGTTTTAGAGTCATCCAAAACTCCTCTACACCTATGGTTTGACTTTCAAGAAGTCAAACCATTACATGTAGTGTTCAATAGACTTCTAACTTTGTTGACACCTACGGTTTGACTTTTCAATAGTCAAACCATTACACGTAGGGTTTTAAAGTCATCCAAAGCTTATCTAAACCTACGGTGTGACTTTTCAATAGTCAAACCATTACACCACTTCTATCTTGATTATGTCGATTAACTACTTCTTTCTTTGTTGTAGTGGTTGAATATGTCGACAGATAGAGGATAGATGAATAGAAAGAACGACAGTCGGGGGTTTCTTAGCGTCGACTATATTGTTGCAATGGACATTTTTTTGAACTATGCCTATATCGATGAAATGACTGTTAAAAGAAAACCTACACGTAAATTTATTTAGTAAAATAAAATTAATTAAATATAATTTTTGAGTGTATCTAACTTCATATACTAAAATTCTTAAAATATAACTTGATTAATTATATCAAACGTGAAAATTTTAAAATAAAATTTGATTAAAATTATATTAAATATATACCTAATTTTTGTCTCTTGATTATTTTTAATGGTTAAGTAAGTATCTTCTATACTATATTATAAAACATTTATAGAAACTCTTAAAAATAATTACTAAAACTTAATGTACTGTTATTTAATGTTAATTACTTAAATTTTTTTAAAAACAACCATTACAGCTTTATGTATTATATTTAATGTTATTTATTAACTTTCAATTCTTATCTCTAACCACTTTAACTTCTTAAAATCACTCCGCATTTCAACTCTCCTAAAATCACTCATCGCATAACTAAATTCAGAATAAAAATCAAATTTTAAATATAAAAAATCTAAAATATAATTAAAAAAATGTAAGATAATATTTAATGTTTATTTTATAAAAAAAACATTATATCATTAGAACTAAAATAAATTACATTATTATTAAACTATCGAATAAACTATTAAAAACAAGCTTTTATGCATTAAGTACTGTTTATTGACACATTATTTAAAATTCAAAATAAGTCATGATGTATGAGTACAAATTTGTAAAGTTATATGTTTGAATTCATAACTAATTGATAAAAATCTCAATTTAAATATAAATAATTTAAAATATATAAGATAATCATTAAATTATAACAAAATACTTAATTTTTTTTATATAAAAAACATTATATTATTAAGCCTAAATTAAACAAATTTATAAAATGACCATTATCACTCCATCAAAACAATCCAAAATCGTGCTGTAAATGGATAAAAAAACAAAAAATAAAAGAAAATTATTAAAATCGTGATGTATCTCGCTGTATTACGCAAGTACGATTCTAGTATTTTTATGATGCAAACATGAAAGATTCTTTTTATATTAACAAAATGAAATATTACTATATGTTTCGAAAAATATCGAACATAAGAATTAATTAAAGATATTTTGGATGTATCTAATTTTGTCTATTAAGGTTTACTGGCGCGGACCTATGGCCACGTGACCCACTTTTGTGGGCCCTACATATCATAGCCTCTTAGATATGCACCGGAAAAGACCCCTGTCCCCCCCCCCCCCCGGTTGACTTGAACTCTTGCGTTTCAAGCACACGTTGGGGCGTTTACGGAGTAAGACTGGCCACCAGGCCAAAGGTCTGATGGTTGTAAACTTAAATACTTTTTTCAATATCAGTCATGAAATATTTGTTTTTATTTATTCCCAAAAATAATTTTGTACTTATTTTCAAACATATTAAAAAATAAAAAAATTATCATTATTATCAGGGTTAACTAAAAAACACATGTTTTAAAGAACACATGTTTTAAAGAAGATGAAAATTGAAATATGGGTTTTATTTATATAAAAAAAGTACAAATTTAACCTTTATTTTCGTAAAAGTCCATTTATAAAATATTGACAACATTGAAAATTACAAAATCAAGCATTTTTCTTTAACTTTTTTTTAGAAGAATTTGCATTTTATTGTGAACAAAAATATTGCAACTGAAAGAATTTTTCATCGTGCACATAAACAGAAAATGAACATTGAAATTTTTAATGATTAATGAGTATATAAATATTCAAACAAAAAATCACAAAAACGAAAACAATATCTTCTATATCATATATAAGAAAAAAAATTATGTTAACTTTGATGATGAGTAAAGTTATATGGGTACATATGTCTTTTTCTCATTTTTCAGGTTTGAATTTAGGTGTTGTAAAAATCCTTGTAGTCTTGAAGGTTCACGACTCAAAGTTATTCAGGATAGCTTAAAGGATTAGTCAGTACACCTAAGTTAACCCGTATATTGTACCCATGGTTAAAAAAACCCAATATAATTTAAGTTTGTAATAGAACAAATGATTATTATTGTACTTAGCAGCAAAACCGTAATTATCCATCATTAAATTGAACAAAAATGAATAAATTTTTATATTATTAATTTGAACTTTGATTTGGTATTTATTCCTAACTTATTGATGAGTTATTTAAATATAAAAAAATCATGTTCATAGTGGATACCACATCGTTGTCAAGTGATCAGCAAACTTAACAAACTCTATCACATCATTTTATAATTTAAAACAAATTAATATTTTATCAATTTTAGAACACAAAAGTTAATCCCATTTTTGTTTTCTTCAACTAGAACATGAAAATAAAGAAATATTTCTTTAACCTATCTGGCCATCTCCATATAATAGGATTGGGTTCATGTGAGACCAATATGTTTTCGTGAGACCATGATTTTACATTTAAAACTTCACAGCAAAACACTGTGAAGATAAGAAAATCCGAACCTTCACAGTGTTTTGCTATGAATGTTTTTATTTTCATAGTGTTTTGTTGTGAAGTTTCAAGTATAAAAACTTGGTCTCACGGGTCTCACAAAAACATGTTGGTCTCACATGATCCCAAGAGAGAGAGAGAGAGAGAGAGGGGGTCAATTTGTAATGACCAGGTTCAAAGTTAAAGAATTTAAAGTTTGGGGTTAAAATTTTGAAAGTTTTAGTGAAGGGGTCTAGAATAAAAATGTGAGAGAAAGAGGTTTAAACCCTAGAGACCGTGGTATTTGGAGTGTGGCGGCTGATTTTTTTGGTAATGGTTCGTGAGGCGATTCTTGGAGGAGCGATAGGAGAAGAAGTCTATTCAAAGATTCAAGTGTGATTTTAAGTTCTCGTAGAGGTAATCATCTTGTAATCTAAATGTTGATCGTTAATTTCTTTTATCAGTGGTGGTGTTAATTTGGGGTCACTTATCGATCTGGTGTTGGGTGTCCTGGGTGAGAAAATCTGGATATTTAGATTTTGGGATTAAGACCGGAAAATGTTCTTATATTCATGTAATCCTTATGATAAATGTTATTGGGGAAGTTGGTTGTCGTTATCGATTAAGTGGAGGTCTGTGTTTTGTGTGTTATCGCTGTCGAATCGATCGATCGAAGTTGAGAACTCGAATGGCATCGGTCGAATAAGTGGTCATCGGTCGATTAAATGGACACTGGTCGTTGGAGAAAGGTGGCACCGGTCGGTGCCTTGGGGGATGACCCCGGTCGCTGGAAGAGACCCCGGTCTCTGTATCCGGTCACCGGTGTGAGATTGGACTCCGGTCATGACACCAGTCGGTCAACAGCTAGGTGGTGGGTCGAAGCCCACGTGCCCCATGAATTCCATTGTTTTGATTTAATAATTAAGTGATAGGCCCAATTGAATTTATTTCACATTTTCATATTATGGTTAGCAAATTGTGGATTATTAATTTAGAGATTTAAGCGGCGATGGGGTTCGATGTTAAGGTCAAGCTTTTCTTTCAATTAGAAAGTTAAGAGAGTTCACCAATCAATATTTCCTTTATAGGGTTCAGTTCGAATCCTAGGAGTAGAGCCGGATTTTAAGCTAAGGACGTCAGGTGAGTTTTCTGAACCAGATCCCTTTGTTAACAAAAGCATGTGAAAGTTTTATTTTAAACTTTGATTTATATATGATGGCATGAGAATTATGAAATTATATGCGAGCTTTGAAACGATGTTACTTTGTACTTGCGAGATATTATTAAAATGTCAAAGACGATTTTCTGTTTGTTATCAAAGTGGAAGTGTATGCATACATGGTCCTAAGTGAGAAGGCTCAAAGTCGGGGGGTGTGGCCCGCCTGTGCTCATGCCGGGGGGTGTGTTCCGTTTATGCCGTTGGAGGTGTGTCCCCAACAAAGGCAGTGTGAGTCACAGACACGCTGTCACCTTAGGGTGGCGGTAGTGTGAGCGAAGAAGTTGCTGAAAGTTAAAGGTTTTCCTTGAAGCTGAAAATGGTTATTTTTATGATAAATCCTTGATTGTTTGTTTGATGAGTTAAATATTGTTTCGAGGGGACTCACTAGACCTTTCGGTCTAACCCTCGTTCTTTTCAAATCTAAAACCCTTTTCAGGTAAAGAGTGGCATAAGAAGGAATGGTTGAGTCTTAAGAGTTTATGCGAGCTGGAGCTGATTTAGAGGACCTCCATTGTAGTCTTTTGTTGGTGTATTCTCAGGTGTGTACTATGTTGCTTTTCCGCAAACCTTATACTCTTTTTAGATATAGATTTGGGCCGTTTGGCTTCATTATTTAAGTTTAAGTTGCTATCTTGTTGTATCTAAGGTTGGGTTGTTACACAATTCAAGTACAAACCATGTAAATGTTGCACAACTTACAAACCAATCTCAACCGTCCATGCAAATTAACAAATCAATGTCAACGAGATGTAGATTATCTCGGTTCCAAAAAAATTCTTCGCAACCTTATTTGCAACTAATTTGATAACCCTCTAAAAATTTCAAAATACACAAAATCAAGGGCTAAAATTAGTTTGTAATGTATGTAACATTTGTTTTTTGGACAACAAAAAGCAAATTTATTGTAACACCCTAAAAATTGGGGTAATTTAAACTTAAAATTTTGGCAATATGACGACTTTAAATTGATGAAACCTGTTGTACAAAAACCCGCCAAGGTATCCCAAAATATCAACCCAAAAAGGGGATATAGCATAATGTGTACAAACTAAATAAATGAGGCATAAAGTTACGACAACCTAAATAATCTAGATTTCCCTATCAGATTACAATCGGGTGTCGCTATCCTCCATAAAATGGTGACTATTCATCAAGTATACCGATCTCTAGATCTCCCAAAATGACCGCTCTTGATCGCACGATCGACCACTCACTCCCGTAGATTCCCGTCACTAGAGTTTCCTGCCATACATGACAACCAAAGAAACAAGCGTTAGGCTAAAGCCTAGTAAGAACGCATAAATATAATTTAATTTATAAAATGTGGCCTTGGTACAATAACACCGTGTTTACATGACGGACTATCAACTTGCTTCCTGTCATAAAAGAGGAAACACAATATAATATTATCAACGCGTTCATGATTTCTCTCAGATCATTTAACTTGATCAGCATCAACCCAAACGAGGTCTTTAGCTATTTGAGCACTCAACCCAAACCGGGTCTTTAGCATACACACGACATCAATCCAAACCGGGTCTTTAGTCTATTCATGACCTCAACCCAAACCGGGTCTTTAGTCTATTCATGACCTCAACCCAAACCGGGTCTTTAGTCTACATCAAATCCCAAATGCAACTAAACATACAACTTATTACTCTTACATGCCTTTTTCTACACGTCTTGGCCAAATAGTATGTTTGACACTCTACCATTGCAACTTTACCCACAATTAGGGTTTCAGGTTAACTCCACATGAACTAATAAATAATTAACCAAAATGCACATAAATACTAGCACGTTATTAAACATGTATGAGAATGGAAGAGTCAAGAAACACTCACCTTGGTGATTTCTCACAAGGAATCAAACCCTAAAGTGGTAGATGAGAAGTTGGAGACTTGAGGAGTGGTTACAAGCTAGAATCCTCCCAAAATCACACCTAAGGAAGCATTTACTCCACCATTAATACCCCCATAAGATCATTAAATGTTATGGTTGAATTTGGGGTAGAAACCTTACCAAAATCGCTGGAGAGAAACCTTCTATCAACTCCCAAAATTAGCCCTAAATGATGAAATCCCGTAAACGAGGCATTTATACCCGGCTGACTGCCGGCGATTGTGCCCCGGCGATAGTGACATTGGTCACTATCGTGGCAAGGTCACGGGGATTCCCCCACCCACGGTACGAGCGGGGCGATTGTGCCCTCGCGATTGTGACCATGTCACTATCGCGGGCATAGTCGCCGAAAAGGCACCGAACGTCCCAATTTTACCAATTCTGATATTTTAACCCGCGATGACCAAAACTGATCGAAACATCAAATACACTTAAATTCCAGTACATGGTACTTCATAACATGATAACATCAAACACCAAGTTCTAAAATTTCGGGGTATTACATTTATTCGGTTTATATTTGATTTGTCATATAGGTCATGGTTATTTTGCAACCCAGTAAAAGGTTACAACCCGTGCAACTTTCATCTAAATCGTCTATTGCATTTGGATTCTCATTGATTTTCTAAATGAATTTACCTGATTTCATCGAATTTTGTTGGATTTATGCAAAATATGTCACTGCACATAACGGTTCGTGTGATACATCGGATGAAAGTGGTACATTCATGAACAATATGTATTCTATGGCATTTAATGAAATACTATGCATTGTAGGTAAGATTATTGCATGAAATCAGTAATCATTGATGTAATTCAGTAATTAATTCATTATCTACATAATAATGAGAGAGTTGCATGGGTTGTAACCTTTCACCGAGTTACAAAATAAACTACCCTTGTCACACACACACACACACATATATATATATATATGGGTCTTGGGATCACGGGAGACCAACATGTTTTTGTGAGACCCGTGAGACCAAGTTTTTACACTTGAAACTTCACAGCAACACACTGTGAAGGTTCAGATTTTCTTACCTTCACAGTGTTTTGCTGTGAAGTTTCAAGTGTAAAATCGTGATCTCATGAAAACAGGTTGGTCTCACGTGAACCCAACTATATATATATGGAGGTTAAAACAAGTACAATAACCAAATAAGAGAATACAAAAATGGTTAAATCAAGTGCAAAATTACATAAATTTTATACTAACGGTCAACGCAAGGGTATGTGGGCGACCTGACCCGTGACCTAAGGTCGCATGAATGACATTTGATTTTACATGTGATTGTAGTGTAAAATCATATATAATTCGACGGTTTTCTTATTCTCTTATTTTACTACCGTTCTCGTATAAACCTCACACACACACTTTATCTCTCTCTCTCTCTCTCTCTCTCTCTCTATATATATATATATATATATATATATATATATATATAGGTTTAAACGAGAATAATAATCAAATGGGAGAACATGAAAACAGTCGGATCATGTGCGAAATCACATGTGATTTTACACTAATAGTCAACGCAAGGGTGTGCAGAAAACGTGGCTCACGACCTCACAATCCTAGAGTTACGTGAATCACATGTGATTTTACACTACAAGTCACGTGTGATTTACATGTGATTGTAGTGTAAATCACATGTGATTCGACCGTATTCTTATTCTCTTATTTGGTTACTATTCTCGTATATATGAACCTCACTCATTCTTTCTCTCTCTTTCTCTCTCTCTCTCTCTCTATATATATATATATACACATACAGATCTCTTAATTTCGGTAATAAGTTCAGTATGTATTTTTGGATCAGTAGTGAAGTACACATAGATGGTTTGCAAAGCTTGGATATAAAAACACACACTCGGTGTTGTTGCGCACTAGGTTCGTTCAGTTAACAGCAATAAGTTAGGGGGAGGGGATGGCTAGCTATGCATAGTGTTGCGTTGTCCATGGCTTTGCAAAATGTAAAACAAACAGCGCTAGCACGTAGATATTTGGGGATTCATGCATGGGCATGAGTTATGTGTGTGTGTGTGTGTGTATATATATATATATATATATAGGAAGGTTTAGGGGAAAACCTAAAAAGAAAGAAAACTAAGGAACACTCTGGTAACCCTTCATCTGGACGATATGCACTTGTGCATACAAGTAAATTAAGTTGTTTTTTGGTTTTTATGCACGTGTGCATTATGCATTTGTGCATATGCACGTGTGCATATTACAAATTACTTGTATGCACAAGTGCATGTTGTCCAGATGAAGGGCTACCAAGGTGTTCCTTACTTGAGTATGTTGATTGGCCTTTGCAAATGACATTTACATATTAAATGTCAAATGTAGGGTGACAAATTTCTGTTTTAGGACACTGCTTGGTACATACATGCCTCAATCAGTGTTATTGTTCGACTAGAATATTCATATCAAGTAAGATTTTTATTGATTTGGTTGTTCTTATGTTAATACTCTAGATACTAGTGTGCGACCCATGCGTTGCGCGGTAGCGGAAAATATTTTAAAGAAATAGTTGTCTGATTTAAGATAAAATGTAATTATTCGGTTAATAAGTAATAAGATCCAAACTAAAATGAATAATGTATTTTCATAAGCGGTACATTTTCATGTATTGATAATCGTTTCTTGTTACGAAGAGTTTAAGATGTATCATTAATAATTTTGTTGTTATGTTTTAGAACTCAACGACATGTCAAACAGCCATATCACTACTGTTGTTATGAAAGGTGCGACTAAAATTAGCCAACCTTATGAGATGCAACAATTTGGCATCCTCTCCTCTTGTCAATATAAAATTACATGTTTCATAAAAAAAATCATCTTTTCACCTATATTGGATTACCAAACTCACCAAATTTCGTATTTATACAAAACATTTATTCCTTGTTTCTTATGGTCACCTAAAAATCTATAGTCGTCTAACATTCTCTCATCCATATGAGATGACTAAAACAACATATAATGCAAGATTTAGGAATACACGAATACTACAATACCAACTCAAATACCCTTGGTTGTTTCTTCTGTACATATAAAGAAATAAAGATAAAAATATAATATTTTTCTGTTTTATATATAAAGATTTATGTAATGTCTTATAAAATTTCTCTATTTTGAGATGTTAGTTAAAAGAATATTTTTAGCCAAGTAAACATTTTAATCATCAAAGTCATTCCTCCTATTTTCTTATAACAATCTTCATTCTCAAATCTAACATTTCTTAATCAATGTGGGATAACTAAAGCAATACTATAATTCAATATTTGAGAACATTCAATTATCACAATGCTACCTCAAATACTCTTGGTAGTTACTTTTATATGTATAAAGATTGCAATAAGTTTTTTTTACATGTAAACTAAAATGTATTATATTGACGCGATTAATCGTCATCTTCATTTTATTTATTTATGTTGATTATAATCAGTTTATTGTTATACAAATAAAAAATATACATATATTACATTCAAGTGTCATGTAAATCAAAATATAAATATTGATTGTAATTTCATTTGTATAATGAGTTTTTCCAAATATTGGTTATATTTCATTAATTGTTATGTAAACTAAAAATATAGAGTAATATAAAATAAAAGAAAATAAATAAATTTAGGTGTAACCAAAGAATATGAATAGTCTAACTAATTAAATGTTACTATTGACTACATCAATTAAAAAAAATCAAAAAATGAGATTTTTTTTGGATGTTTAGAAGATGACACCTCATTGTTAATGGTTCTTCTTTTAATATATATATATATATATATATATATATATATATATATATATATATATATATATATATATGTAAGCGTGTATTATCGACAATTTGCACCGGATGTATTGCTTCTTAAAAAAATATAATATTAGTTTGTTATGCATTTTTCTTACTTTATATTGCATTTTTGTATTTATTATTTCAATCAATATAATACTATTGTGTTTGCCATCTATGAAAATTAATATTTATTTATACTTTATTATCTATGCTCATTACTCCCTTCTTTTAAATCATGACTTTATTTTGTTGATACAATAATCCATCATAATAACACACAATTATGTGGTTTTATTGATAAATTATGTAATGTAAAAAATTATCAAACATCCTAAAATATAGTGATATTTAAAACATTATAAAGTGATTATATACTCGATTTAAATTGTATTAGCATATGTAAAAATAAAACAATACAACTCAATCATCAAAATAACAATAACATTAATAGTATGAAATAGTATTGTAATTGATATAAGTGAATAATTAGAATGATATGGCATAAAGTGTCATTTGCACCATCGAAATGAATTCCACAATTGAAACGTGCGATTTGGATTATAACTTAACTTCAAGGTTCTGCAACTATAAACAAACAATATTAGTTAATATTAATGATTAAAGATGTTAATTATTATCACAAAACGAAAATAGTATCTTATTATATTTGAGACATATTATGTGTTATGGATGATCACCAAAGATAACCAAATCGAAATAATAAATAATTTCAAGAATGTTATGAAGATGATGGTAAAAATGAAGATGATGGTAAAATTCAACATTGTTAACCGATATAAATAATAAATAATATCAAATGACAACATCTTAAAAGAGGAATGTTTGGAGTTATGTAAGAACAAATTTTGATGTGTACCTTTCATTAAAAAATTACCATAGCTACTACACAACCATCATCAACTTCTTGAGTGTTGTTATCATCACTCGATGTTTGTTGATGGTGCTATGGATGATCACTAAAGATAACCAAATCGAAAAAATAAACAGTTTCAAGAATGTTATGAAGATGATGGAAAAATTCAAGATTGCTAATGGTATAAATAATAAATTATAACAAATGTCAACATCTTAAAAGAGGAATGCTTGGATTTATGTAAGAACAAAGTTTTGATGCGTACCTCATTAAAAATTTACCATTGCTACTACACAACCATCATCAACTTCTTGAGTGTTGTTATCATCACCTGATGCTCGTTGATTCTGCTATGGATGATCACCAAAGATAACCAACTCGAGATAATAAACAATTTCAAGAATGCTAAGAAGATAATGGCAAAATTTAACACTGTGTGTGCCTCATTAAAAATTTACCATTGCAACTACACAACCATCATCAACTTCTTGAGTGTTGTTATCATCACCCGATGCTCGTTGATTGTGCTATGGATGATCACCAAAGATAACCAAATCGAGATAATAAGCAATTTCAAGAATGTTATGAAGATAATGGCAAAATTTATGGCAAAATTTAACATTGCTAACGATATAAATAATTACAAGTGTCAACATCTTAAAAAAGAATTGTTTGGAGTTATATAGCTTTAATATAAAAGGAGATTAATAGTTGGAGGAGATGGATGGGCTTGGAGTTATGTCACTTGAATGAATATAGAAGAAGATGAATAGTTTAGAGTTGAATACAAATTAAAAGAAATACATAAATAGATAATAAATATAATAGTTGATATTGAGAGAATGAATGAGAAAAAAGAAAAATAAGGTTGAACGCTTTTGGAGAGGCCACGTAAACACCTGTGGTTTCTCCTTTAATATATATATAGATTATACAAGAAGTTCTACTTTATGCAATTTCTTTTATTTATATATACACATATTTGATCCAATGATTGATTACTACTAACTATAAAGTGTTTATTGTAAAAGTTGTAATTCATGCATGAAAACTGTGGATTCACTTGGTGTTATGTTCACCTAAACTCTTTGAATATTTTGCAACCCAAACGAGTGTTAGACCAGAAAAAAGTTGGATAAAGAGAAGATCTCATAATCGACAGAGAAGATTAAGTGTAGGCCAAGGCATGGATAAATAGAGCAAAATTGTGTTGGTTGAATTTGTATATGGTTAGATTATGATGTAATTATTGAGGTAGAGGTTTAATTTTCATTACAATTAATGTAAGAGTTTGATCTTGGGATAATACTTATGATATATTGAAGAATTTGAAATTTTGGAATGTTACACTTTTTCTCGCTAAACTAGCTCTATTTAAGAGGTGTTTGTTTTTAACTTAATAAGCTTGGGCGGTTAGCTTAATTGGTTAAGGTATATTAAGGTGTTTGATTTTAACTTTAATACTAAGAGATTGACTTAACATGTTAAGTTAACCCCTTCCTAACTTAATGCATTAAGTTAGATATTTTTCAAAATTACCTTTCTCCTACAATTTGATCACACCTCTAATTAAAAAATAAATAGTTTAATTACCAACATGCATAAATTAAAAAAAAATTCTAATCAAACAATAATATATTATTGTTTTAAATATATTTGAGTTATTAAGTATTGTGTTATGAACTTGTTAATTTCATATTATTTGTGTTATTTTAAATAATTCATTATATTTTAAATTTTTTGTCATTTTAAATATTTATTTTCATTCAACACTTATTTAGATATAAGGTTAAAATGGTAATTTTTGTAGTTCAAAATATTTATTTAGAATAAAAATCAAACAACAACTTATCTTAATTTATCCAGATTGATTAATGCTTAAAAACAACTTAATATATTTAGAACTTGATGGATAAAAAATTAAACAACCCCATAGTCTCCCATTTTGATGTTTTGAAGTTAACCCACAACCGTTTAGTGTGATGGCTCGAGTTCTGATGGAAGAAGACGACGATGGTGGATGAAGATTATAGAAGAAGATGATGAGGGTTAGATCAAATGAAGTTAACAACATAATGAAAATTAATTATATATATATGGATGGAGACGAGTCAACCGTCTTGTGATTTAATCTAGACCGTTTAAAATCATCCAAAATTGAATCTCATCTGTTCAAATTCATTTGACCCCTAATAACTACCCGAACACCTCTTTTAACCCACTCCCTCAATGATCCCCTCACGCCCTAATTTCTCTCAAGTTCATGGAGTTCCAAACTCTCCCACGACTCTCTCCGGCCCACTTCGCCCACTCCTCTTCTTTTCTATCACTTCACAATTCCTTATCGAGATCTGAATTAGGAATAGATGAGGAAATCAATTGGGGAAGAACAAGGGAAATGGGGATCGCATCTAGGGTTTCAGGCGGTGGCTCACAGGAACCATGGATCTGGCTCTCCACCCAAATATCATTTTCCATCTGATTATGAGAGCAGACTCATTCGGAAATCGATATATTACCTTTCCCATCAGCAATTAGACATTCATCTCCTCCAATAGAAGTCGATTCATCAATTTCAAAAAGGTGTTCATCAACCTCCATTGACGATTTGGAGCTACGCATCTCCAGTTTCTTTCTATTTTTGTTGTTCTTCTTCTTCATTATAGGTTTCTCACAATTCACGCATTCATCCCTCATTCGCTTTTCCCCTCATCATGTCTCTGGTTCTCTCTCCCAACGCCTAAATTGCCTCCTTTCTTTCTATCGACCCTAATTATCTTCACCGGTACAATTTCTGATTGATTTCTCTACAATCCCACTACTTGCTCAACATCAGTATTTCGATTTTTTGTTTGCGTCTCCACCGAATCGGTGTTCATATATTTGTGTGGATTTTATGCTAATTAAAAATTTAGGTTTCCTTTTTGTAAGTGGTTTGATTCATTACCGATTTCAATGAAGCTTTTCTTACCCCAATTTGATCAAACAAAGTTTATTACCTACCGATAATTTGCTAAGGTCCTAAGAATCCCAATGAGATTACTTATATTTATGTATTCTTGATCTAAATTTTCTCTGATTCATTTTTCTACCTTGTATCATCAGTTTGTTAAGAATCTTGGGAACTACTCTTGGAAATCTTTGTTTCTTAAGAATATCGTTTTTGATATTTTACATGTTGGAAATCTTTGTTTCTTTATCTATGCAGGTCTGATGAGAAGTCATCATGTGTAGCAATTTGTGACAGATTTGGATTGAAGGGGTATCAGGTAAAGCTGAAAATCATCTGTTATTACTATTATTATGATACAGAAACTTTACTTTCCTAGGATACATGGTAAAAAAAAAATTAAGCATTCTAGCTAACTTATCAACATTTGAGATGGGAAAAGAATTTTGTTTTCATAATTAAAATGTATACAATACTATACATGAACAAGTTAATAATGTTTCTGGGAAATGTCTTATCAACTTCCATAATAATAGTTTGCTGTAAGCCATTTTTTTCTTTTATATTTTTTACATTTTTCTCTTGCCATGGCCGTTTGCAGTTTGGCGCTCTTCCTGTTATGCGGTTCAAGCAATGACTCATCATGACTCAGCAGGTTGGACAATATAATTATTCCACATTTTAATTCTCTCTGTCTTTGTTTTTGTTTCTTCTTTTGTTATTAGTATGAAATTCTTACAAATGTAGCAATCCAGGCCACTAGACATGCAAGGCGGGTTTATGTTGGTGGCGTTTCTCCAACTACCAACGAACATGTCTCTTGATACTATCCCCGTTTCTGTAAATGTCGTATGATTTTATTTATACATGTTATTGATTTGTAGATTGCCAGCTTAATTACTTTGTTTAGTTGATTTTCATGGTGAATAGAGCCTACTTTAACTTGCATTTATATTTGTGAGTCTTGAACTTGTGAATTTGGACTGTACATATATATGCTCTTTGGTAGCTAGAGAACTATAAATCTACTTCAGTTCTTAATTTGACTTCTTTGTAACTGATTTATTGATAATAAACTATAATGATTTGGGTGGAAATACGGCTGGTCCAGGACTCCAGGTTAGTAAGTTGCATGTTGTCTAAATGTTGCAGATTTTTAAGCTTTGCATTCTAAAAACTCTCGTATGGTCTGGTGTTTTTGTCAATGTGTACATTAATCATGAGTAGAAGTTTGCTTTTGTGGAGATGAGATCTGTTGAGGAGGCAAGTAATGCAATGGCTTTGGATGGCATTATATTCAAGGTACCTATAGTAACTGCCATTATTTCAATATCTGTGCTATTAAAAAAGTTAAAAATTTGACCCCGATTTTTAGTGATGTATGTTCGGCACAAGTTGGTAATCGAATTGTCGCCTACTCCCTCTGTTATCTATTTTAGTAGTTCGCAAACCTGTTTGCCACACAAATTGACTGCTTTTAGTAGCATAACGTTTTTCTTCTTCATAATAGGTGTTGAAACCCATGCTTTCTTTAACTTCTTCAAATGATGGCATGCTTCCAGGAGAAGGCACACGCCCTCCCTTAACGTCTACCAATGCATCCTGTAGATGTCCCTTAATGGCTAAACAAATTGAGCAACCCTTCCCTAATTATGATATTCACCACGTTAGTTGCTTTTTCACATACGTTTATTTATTTATTTATTTATTATTATTATTATTATTATTATTATTATTATTATTATTATTATTATTATTATTATTGTCTGTTTGATAACTATTCAAAAGCATTTTTTTATTACACAGTTGAGGTTGCTGCAACTTTAACCATGTATCTTTGTTGGAAATGGAAGTTGGGATGATTCCATTAGAGTTCTCGAAAGGTGACCTATAATCTTTTTTTAAGCTTTATTTGAACGATTTGTAGTTTGTGGGATTTGATTCTTTTCGCCTAAAATTCGTTTAGTCTTAAAAGTTTGATGATTTCTAATAGTCTTGATTAGCTTTTATTACATGAATTCAATCCAATTTGAAAGTGATGGGCGTCAGTCGACTCATGAATTCAGTCCAATTTGGAAGTGAGCATCACCATCATCTGCACTTATGAAAGCCAATCTTGATTATTGCACAACCTGTTGGATCTATGGCTGCTCAATTTTTGCTTTAGTTTCTTTTGAATATTGATGAGATGGTTGTTGGATGACAATTGGTTTAAATTATATTGAAGGAGACATGTAACACCCTCAACTTCGGAAATAGCAACTAATTTAAAATTTTCTAATTACATCGATAAATAATTCATCTACAACCACAATTTAGGATTTAACCTCAATACACACATTCATTCTACAAATACAATCTATAATAAAGACGGGTGTTACTAAACCCAATAATAGTCACTATCTCCAACTGCGGAAGACTTCATTAATCTACTTACTCTCGTGTAAGTCTAATGCTCAAATCCTCCAAGCACTGCTAGAACCAAACCCCAACTGGAACCTGATGCACATGCCGACAAATAAAAAGGTTAGGCTTAACGCCTAGTGAGCTCAAGAGTTTTCATTAGAGATAAATAAAGCCTTAACTTCAAGAATGTTATTTAAAAATCAAGATTTCCGAAATGCAATACATTTGATTTGAAAGCAACCAAAAATGGAATACATTAAATCACAAAACAATCTCCTTTCATTATTCACCCTTTTCGTGATTTAAAATCATGAAAACGAACGCTTCTTTAAATAAAGCCAAAACCCGAAGTTCACGTAAAACATAACTGACATTAAAACGATCAAACCCTGAAAACGTAGATAACTCCAACTTCCAAAACATCTCAATAACTCGAATGAGTTTCGATAACCAAAACCTTAAAACATAGATAAATACCCATACTCAAACGTCTCCGAAAACATGGATTATAAAACTCCATAACCAAACCACACCTATTGGTGACGGGGGAGACACGATTACATTGCACATAACGGAACATAAAGTAAATCTCATAGTTATGTAGTAATTCAAAACATGTGGGTTACACATAAAACACCCACCGAGCTCAACTACTCCAAGTCTATCGCCCGAAAACATCAAGTCAACCACTCCAGGTCTATTCTTGAGAGCCCCCAAAACCGGGCAACTCGGGCACAATGGAATTACACCTTACTGTCCATGGGACGCTGCCCGACCGTATAGGCCCACACCCTACTTACCATGGAGCCCGATGCCTATTCCGTGCCAAATGGTGAACCAACTTCCCAAACGGGGACAGAGGAACACCGTGCCTATGGATCCATTGCACTAACTAAACCATTACATGACTCAAAACGAATGAGCCAAATCATTCAAAACATGACATGCTCAACTAAGATGCAGTAAATGCAAATCATAACCAAACGCTCAACATCGAGCAATTAAAACGGACAAGTGTCCTCAAAACCCAACAAAATCCAAACCGAGCCAGAAGCTCAACAAATCCAAAGACCCAACGTCGAAATTCATAAAATGAAATCAAATATAAACAACCCATATTTATATAAACCCATGCTCCAAAGCATATAATTAATTCCAACGTAGTTTAGATTGGGACAATTCATTTCCCAAGTGAGTTTACAACATTTATTCTTTCAAAACGTCCCATAACACAAAACCATGCATTTCTCTAAAACACAAATCAAAACACATTTATACTCAAAATCTACTTCCATAAAATAAATCATAGAAATACCAAAATACATGATTTATTTATCATAATGCTCCAAAATCCCAAAGATATGTGCTAAATGAGTTTAATAAGTTAAACACCTTTGAAATACTCAACTTATCAACAGTTAACCAGACTTATCAGCATTTAACAAAACTTATCAGTAGTTAACAAAACTTATCAGCAGTTAACAATTTTATGTAAAACGCTTTAAAATAAACATTTTGGCATGTACACCGTTTTCACAAATCAACTTGAACTCACCTTGCTAGATTTGGGCTAAATCTAGATTTTACCCAACGAGCTCTTTTGAAGGCCAATTGAATCCTCAAGCCGAAGACTTCTAAAACCTAGATTCAACATTCCAACCCATAAATAACAATTTCCAACCACAAGGAAACATTCTCCAAACATAGAAGTACCAAAATCCCAAACAAGATCAAAACCCTAGTTTTCTCCAAAACTTACCAGATCCAAGATTTGAGAAACCAAACACTAAGAAACCATCAATGGAGCATTTATAACCTTAATACAAGAAAACTTACCCTTGAAGACGATGAGGCTTCCGAGAACACCCAATCCAACACTTCAACCCGAGCTCCCAACCGAAAGAACTTGATGAGGAAGATGAAGATGGAGGTCTTGTGGTTCAAGGTTCCAACTAGCTAGATGATTGAGAATCATGAGGTTTGGGGAGAGAAAACCCCCAAAATGGGTTAGGGTTCGATCTTTATGAAAGGGAGAGGTTGAGAGAGAATAACAATAGAAGAGAATGAGTTTTGAATGAGAAACGAGGCTAAAATCCGATTTTAATTCGGTAAGACCCCGCACGCGATAGTGCCTGGCGATAGTGACATTGTCACTATCGCGTGTCACAATCGCGCGGAGTGTACCGCGGCTAACACTCTCCCCGCGATAGTGCCCTGGCGATAGTGACCTTGTCACTATCGCGTGGCACAATCGCGCCAAAGGTACCGAGGCTCGAAAAGTCCAAAAACTCGCGATTCACCCATGGGTCGATTTAAGATTCGAAGGCACAATGTTTTCCACTCAAAAGATAGGCGAAAGGCGGAGAGATTACCAACGAAAGGCGGAAACTTACTTACGAAAAGTCGGGTATTACAAGACACGTTTATCACTTTTTGGGTCTATAATTAGGACCCAATTTCACTTGGTATCTTGCTTATCTATGCTTTATTTTCTGGGTCTTATGGTTAAAACTACCAGAGTTGTGCAGACATACGTAGGGTCATTTTCAGTAAACGGTTCGAAAAAAATATATTCTTCCACATGTATTTATGTGAATCAATACTACAATCTTATATCCGCTCTTTAATGAAACATGATGGTCTGACTTTCTTTTTTTTCCAGTTTTTGGTGATATGCATGCAGAAGTGAATACGAGCCATATTCAACGGTTGAATGATACAAGTAAAGGTAACATCTATACCTAGAATTGTTGTTGCTTTTCTTCTTCATATGCTGAATACAATTATCTGAAGATGCATGTATATTTTGGTATCTTGCAACTTCTAAATTACTTATTTTTTGGTGAAATTGAGTTTTTAGTTGACAACTCTTACCTCTAAAATTAATTTTCGGCCCAATCTAGCACATAGAGAACACATGATGCTTTTATACATTCTTCCATGAAATCTTGATTCGTAGTTTATGAGAAGTATTTGTTTGTTTGTCATATATCTAAAATGTCATTCCATAAAGATAAACTAAGAAATCTTTTAAACCCAAAATTAATAGTGTAAGTTTATTTATAAATGGTGATATGGGAAAACAAGTAATTTGTTCACTTTCCAAAAAAACGTTGCAATACAAATCGGACCTTCTGGAAAGGAATAGTTGCATTTTTTATGGAACAAAGGGAGGGTATAACTGCTTCCATTTACATTTGTCCCCACATAATATATTTTGTGATGGTGAATTTTGTATTATTATTTGGAGTTGTTAATAGAATATTGGTTTGCAACAAAAATTATCATGAATGAACTTACAGGAAGGTAGTTCTAATTTATAGCAAGGTAACTTCATGTTACTTTCTTGCTCTTCCATCAATCTTTTCATCATGCTTTGCTCTTTAGTTTTGTGTTTTTTGTTCACATAGAATCTCTTAAAGTTGTTTTGCTTGAATCGGGTACGAAGAACAACATAATGTTGATCGTGATACTATTTTAGGAGGGTTATGCCTGAGAAACCTCAAGTTGTTCATTATGCCACCAGGGTAGTTGTGGTATATAGCATGGTGAAGCAGGATTATGTGATGAAGATGATTGAGCTCCTTTCGTTTGGTATGGTCGTGACATACATTAGAAGGGGTATAATGAGAATTTTACATTGCAGGAAATGATCGTCGTTTAAAGCTGAGACTACTGGTTTGAAGGATCCTATATTAATAAAAGTCTACTGACCTTGGAATTGTGAGGCCTCAATCATAGCCATTATTTTATAAGTGTAATAGTTTGCTCTGCAAATGTTTACTTTTAGTCATGTAATTGTTTAGTACTAAATTCATGTTGCTACAAAGCATTCTGCTACTATTTGTATGTGGGGGAAAAAGAAAGGGGCACCATTATGAGTAATTGTACCCCAACGATTTGCATCATAAAATCTGAAGTCTTTGGGCAACTGATTTCATAATTGTACTGGAATAAGCAAACATGTTATTTTTTGGCGTATGCCTAATGAGACTTAACAAGTATAGATAATGCTCACCAAATTCCAACTCTCCCTTTACTGGGTTTACCTCCCTCCAACAGTTCTTTTTCTTGCTTAAGCTATAACATTGGTGGGTTTTGTGTTTGGACTTTTGTACCTTTTTTATATCATGTTAATAAACATCCCATAGAAATTGCTTAACTTGAAATTGTCACAGGTTATATCGAAATTGACAATGCACACCCATAAATTGTAATGCGAAGAAGGACCTCGCTTCTATACATGTCTATTTACACGTTTAGAAATTTATTAGCAAATGTTTATAATTCTATATTATTATACATATCTATTTAATAACAATATACACGTTTAGAAATTTGTTATAGCAAATGTTTATAATTCTATATTATTACTTATTTATTTGGTCAAAAAGTATTGTTATAACATTGATTTTGATTTTTTGATAAAAGACTATATTAGTTTTCTATTTAGTTTATAATTAAATTTATATCCAACATTTTTGGTTAAATATCAATAAAACTCTGCAACAAAAAATTCATAATTTAGGCATTTATCTACTAGAATCATTATTTCACATGACAAACTTTATGCGTTATTTGGACAAATTTCACATGCCTTTTTGCTTATATCTAGATGAATTTTACATCCCGACGCATTGCACGTGCACACAACTATATTGTCTTGAACCATCCGCACTTTGTGTTGGAACATGTCTAACTTTCATTATTTTATTCCAACTCCTCTCTTGCCTTCTGACAGCCTAACTTGGATGACAAGGAGGACGAAGCAATCAAGCATGAAATCGACCGGCTGAAGTAGGGGCGGAACACGACTGTTGTAGCATGGGGGCCGAAACTATAAAATTTTAGAGGTCCAAATGATAAGCACGTAACTTTTTTTGTTCTTTTTTTTCTATGATTTAATAGAAAAATTTATAGAAGAAATGTTAACAACACTCTTTATATCTTCACCTTTTTAATGACTTCCATGCTTTACGATTTCTTTTCTGGAAAGAGGGCAACACATCTGGGAAATATATGAAAAGCAGAAAAGAGACGTCGTAAGCTTGATTGCTTCCTTGGTTCTGTAAAAACATATCTAGCTGATACAGGGAGAATTCGGGAGTTAATAAGAATTCTCGAAAATAATTGGAAACGGAAAACCATTATCTTACGCGACTTCTCCCGCGGCATGGGTCGCGTGCCGGGTCGGGGGCGTGTCCTAACGGGTCCCGAACGAATTGCATTTATTTGTTTATTTGATTATTTTGTTTCTTAATTAGTTTAGGATAATTATTTAGTTTTAGTAATTATTTATCATCTTTATAGTTATTATTAGGATTATTATTTAGTTTCCTTTTATTAATTATTTAATTACTTTTATAGTTGGTTTAGAATTAGGATAGATTTATTTCCATAGTTATCTTTGAATTAGTTTAGATTATAAATAGGATAGCTAGGTTTCATTGTTAATCAATCAATCAAGTTATCAATCACTAAAAGTCTTTGTTTTTAAGAGCTTTCTCTTAATTTCTCGAGTTTTACAATTTGTAATCTCGTTATCAAAAGGGTTTAGACGCTTGTCGATCCTTCCGCAAACCTACGCTGCGTCAGTTGGTATCAGAGCAGGATTCGCCTGTCTTTTCACTAATCATGGCAGATCAACAACCCGCTACCAAAGCAGACTTGGTTGAGTCGGATGTGGCTTTATCCACAACACTCACTAATCTGACAGCGGTTGTTACTAGGCTTCAACCAAACATCGTCAACGACAACCGTCGGAGAAGAGACAGGTTTGAAGGACCGGATATGGCGCCATGCAATGGCAACCGTAACCGGGTCGATCTCTCGAGTTCCGAATCCGAAAAGGAGGAGGAAGAAGAAAAAATCCATATCGTACTTCAACGAATACTTCTTTCGTCAAAAGAAGAAAGCCAACACGAAGAACTTTTTCGATCGCATTGCTCCGTTCGCAAAAAGGTATGTAACCTCATCATTGATAACGGGAGTTGCGAAAATCTAGTATCCCAAAAATTGGTCGATTACTTTAATCTACCCACTCAACCCCATGAATGTCCTTATTCTCTTGGGTGGATCAAGAACGGGTTTCAAGTTAAAGTTACAAAAACTTGTCGAATACCCATCTCAATTGGCAAATACTATCGAGAAGAGGTACTATGTGATGTGCTTGATATGGATGCTTGCCATATTCTATTGGGCCGACCGTGGCAATTCGACAATCATGCCACTTACAAGCGCCGATACGACCTCGTTGTATTCCGTTGTGGTGACCGAAAAATCGCCATGACCGCGGTTAATAGCTTCGATAAAAGCACCGAAAAGAAGAGCAACAACTATAACCGTATTATACAATCAACTTCTTCCCTAGTCAATCAATCGCCTATTCCGGAAAAGCCGTCTGAAAAAGACGAAGTTTTGTCGGACAAGTTTGAAGAGGAAGTCATCCCCGTCGTGACCGAGTCACAACAAGAAGTTGTTATCGAGGCCAAAGTGTCGGAACTAGATCTCGGACCAGTCACCGAAGACACCGAAAGCAAGATAGTGGAAGACATTCTCGAGCCAACGAAAGCGTTGAACGGTGATTCCGAAGGTGTCACTTCAATTATTACCACACCCAAAGCTTCGGTTCAAACTGAAACAAATCCCGGTAAAGTTAATTTAATCCCTTACGCTTTTGAATTTGATAAAATATCGCTCGTATGGAGACGATCACGACAACTTCAGTTTGGATTTGAAGATCGGTCAAATTTGTTGAATTTTGGAGGCCAAGTTGTGAATCAATACGTTTTGAAGAAACGGTTGTTCTACGGGTCGGATGAATACCTTTTTCAAGTGAACTCGAGGACGAGTTCTTTTCAAGTGAGGGTGACTGATACAGGGAGAATTCGGGAGTTAATAAGAATTCTCGAAAATAATTGGAAACGAAAAACCATTATCTTACGCGACTTCTCCCGCGGCATGGGTCGCGTGCCGGGTCGGGGGCGTGTCCTAACGGGTCCCGAACGAATTGCATTTATTTGTTTATTTGATTATTTTGTTTCTTAATTAGTTTAGGATAATTATTTAGTTTTAGTAATTATTTATCATCTTTATAGTTATTATTAGGATTATTATTTAGTTTCCTTTTATTAATTATTTAATTACTTTTATAGTTGGTTTAGAATTAGGATAGATTTATTTCCATAGTTATCTTTGAATTAGTTTAGATTATAAATAGGATAGCTAGGTTTCATTGTTAATCAATCAATCAAGTTATCAATCACTAAAAGTCTTTGTTTTTAAGAGTTTTCTCTTAATTTCTCGAGTTTTACAATTTGTAATCTCGTTATCAAAAGGGTTTAGACGCTTGTCGATCCTTCCGCAAACCTACGCTGCGTCACTAGCAATGTCATGGATGTATATGCAAATAGCTAACATATTAGAAATATATTTCTTTCTAGCAGCTGAGGGTGCAAGTAAGATCCTGGAGGGAGAGATGTTGAGGGTTACACTTTCGAAACCAAAGAAGGGCAATGCACATCAGTAGAGAGTTGTATCAGTTGTTCCCTTGAAATCAGGGTTTCGACCTGTAATGGATACATTGAAGGAATTATATGGAGTAAGAACTGATTGTTAATCGCCCTGTGTTCTTCATACTTGTATCTTTCCAGTTTGAATGTTTATTGTTATTCCCTAATGCTGCCATGGACTACGTTTAATTCTTTGTATAGTTTTAAGGAAATTTATAATTTTCTTTCACAAATTTACATCGTAGAAGATCTATCTCCGTCCTGAATTCTTTTTGGTCTTACAATGTTGTTTATGGTGGAATAATAACAAGAGAGACGATATATTTATATGTATACCCGACCAAGGGACAGGTATAACACTAGTTATAATTAGTAGTTGATTAGTGTCAATTAAAAATTGCAACGAGCCTCATAACCATGTCATCATGATCACTGTCAACATATTTAATTTGTTTTGACCTTTGAAGGTCTAATATTTTAGTCGAATATCGATCTCAAAAGAAGGGTCGTGTCTCCTTCTTGTTTCTATTAATTCAAAAATCTTGATCACAAATACACAAGTTGTACATAAAAATCATCAATTGAATTAATTGTCCCAACTTCATTTAATTTTCCATGGTAAAATATATAGTCGAGTCAAATATAGGACAAGTTAAGAAACAGTCCATCCAAATAGCCTGATGTCAACATAAACTTCATTCAAAGTTTGAATATTTTGACCACTTCACTTTGTCTGAATGCTCCCTCTATATATAAATCTATCCAACAATTTCATATCAAAACAAACATAAAACCCTTCAAGAACCAACAAAACACACACAGAGAAGTCATAACATACTTCTTGTTTAGCTTGGAGTTGAAATCAATAGCCACCATCTTATATATAGGATCAAAGAAAAATAAGCATATATATATATATATATAGATGGCAGCCATTAATCAAGCTTCAAGTTTGATGCGTTCTACTACTACTTCTTCATTTCCTTCATCTTCCCATAAACATATTACAAGGGCTGGTTTGCATTTTCCGAAGATTCGGATAACTAATCCAAGTATCATCGCTCCAAAGATCATATCAAACATGGGTTTGGTTGAAGAAATGGAAAAAGTTTCAAGAATCATACCCAAGAACCCTAGCAAAAGCCCTAAAGTGTCTCCAGATCATCCTGAAGTGATGGAGAAGCTTTATGTGATATTGGAAGCTGCATCGGATCGAGTGGAGATGCATAAGAACATTGGAGAGCAAAGGAATGATTGGAACAGCCTGTTGTTAACATCTATCAACACCATTACTCTTTCTGCTGCAACCATGGCTGCCATTGCTGCTGCTATAACTACTACACCTGGTGCACCTATGGAAGTTCTGAAACTCTCTTCTAGTTTCATGTATTTGGCAGCCACAGGGTTGTTGGTTATCATGAACAAGATCCAACCTTCCCAACTTGTTGAAGAACAAAGAAATGCTGCAAGGTTGATGAAGCAA
This sequence comes from Arctium lappa, assembly GCA_023525745.1. Lineage (NCBI taxonomy): Eukaryota > Viridiplantae > Streptophyta > Magnoliopsida > Asterales > Asteraceae > Arctium > Arctium lappa. The sequence continues at coordinate 1,799,896 of CM042059.1, read as the reverse complement.
CTCGAAAGCGAAATCAAGACAAAAGTTGCAATAGGAAATCCTACACTCAGTGATGTGAATGAAGCTATGAAGAAAGTTTTGGCTATAGATAGAGCCTACCCACTTCCTTTACTTGGTGTCATGCTTGAAAAGTTCCCGGCTAAAGTGGAACCCGCTGTTTGGTGGCCAGAATTACGAAGGAGATCGACTAATAAAGGGCAAAACGATAGAAATGGTTGGAGTGTAGAATTGGAAAAGGAGATGAAAGATATCATTAGGGTTTTGGAGGTGAAAGATAAAGATGATTACTTGAGGTTGGGCAAAAAGGCCTTGAAGCTCAACAAAGCTTTAGCCATAGCCGGTCCTCTACTAACCGGGTTAGGAGCCATTGGTTCAGCCTTTCTTGGATCATCTCCTCATGATTCTTGGGCCGTGGTGCTCGGAATCATGGCTGGTGCGTTGGCGAGCGTTGTGAATACCGTAGAACATGGTGGGCAAGTAGGGATGGTGTTTGAGATGTATCGAAGCAATGCGGGTTTCTTTAAGATGATGGAGGAATCCATAGAATCAAACTTGAAGGAAAGAAATGAGGAGAGCAGAGAGAATGGGGAAGTGTTTGAGATGAAGGTGGCATTGCAGCTTGGAAGAAGCTTATCTGAACTTAGAGATGTTGCAGCTTCATCTTCAAAGAAGGGGAAAGACATTGAAGAGTTTGGAAGCAAGCTTTTCTAGCTAATTAATTGATTATTATTATTATTATAGCTTAATCAATCTCTTGATTAATTTATTCATTGTGTATATAAATTTAACAAGTCATTCTAAACTTGTAAATGAGTTGAGAAAATTATATGAAGATTTATTATTTTATGTTAATCCATTACGTACGTATAGTGAAAATGTATTGGGAAATAGGATCGTATAATAGTATGATTGATGACTATTTTAATTGACTTTTTCGATAATTTCTAAAATAGATCAATCCTTAATTATTTTGACCAATTTATCCGATCCGTATCTAATTGAATATTTCTACGACATGTAAATGTAGAATTCCAGTCGTTAACAACGATCATACTTTATATTTTATACTTCGTATATACCTAAAATAAATAAAACGATGCATGCATACCGCAAGACCAAATTTATGGGAAAAAAATTTAGAAGATATATATCTATACTATATTATAAAGACGGAATAAAAAAGTCTTAATTACTATTTATAAAACATAAGATACTACCATTTTATGCATACATTTCAAAAATCTCTTAATTCACAACTTAGTATGCATAAGGTACAACTCATTTGAAAAAAAAATCAAACTTTATTTTTTCACTATCTTTCATATTCAAGTTTTTTCCTTTCCATTTGGGGTTTCTCCAAAAGAAGAAAAGTTATTTACTTGCTCAAATTAACATATTTCTTTAATTATGATAGTACATGTATTTTCTTCATGTATACAAGTTTTTAAAGCCTTTTGAATTCTATAAAACTAACTAATAATGAATCTATATATACGTTTAGATACAAAATAATATTATCCAACATTATATTTGTTATTTTTATCTATTCTATATTTCAGTATTATATTTGTTTTTTTTTTGCTCACCCCGATGCATTGCACGGGTACACTGCTAGTATCAATTAAAACAAGACAAAATTTATGAAAATAAACAAGACTTTCATCCTCAAGCATATACACGAATTAATTGTTGCCAACGACTAAGTTAGAAATCTATATATAAAAAGGGTAACAATATAACTAGTTGACGCAGCAAAAAAGTGCGTGGAACGGATCGACAAACGTCAAATCCAAAAGGATAAACGAGTCGACAAGCGTAGAACCCGGAATATAAGAGAAATCTCTTAAAACTAGAGATAAACTCTAAAGATAACTTTATTGATCAATAAAATCTTAAATCTGCTTAACAAAGAAAACAATAAACCCTATTTATAGCTAAACTAATCAAACAGTAACTATGTAAATTAAATCTATTCTAATTCTAAACCAACTATAAAAGTAATTAAATAATTAATAAAAGGAAACTAAATAATAATCCTAATAATAATTAAAGCTAACAATAATTATCTTAAGTTTAAATAATTAAAATAAGGAAATATGTTTTCGAGAGTTGTCCCAAAAGTTAAGTCTCGTTGAAACCCTCGGTAGCTTCTGCCTTGATTACTGAGACTTGTCCCGAGAGTTAACTCTTGGTGAAACTCTCGGTAGGCTCTGTTGTTGGAGCTGCAAATTCCAGTAGCCACCGGTACTTGTATTGGGACTTAGGTCTCGGTGTAACTATTGGTAGGGGTTGTTTGCTCCTTTTTCGATGCCAAATTATGAGGCTTCTTTGAGCTCGTTTTCTTCTTTTCCAAAGATAGAAGAAACACCTTGATAGCTTTCGAATTCTCCCTACATCAGACACCCTCATTTGAAAAGAACTCGACCTCGAGTTCACGTGAAAAACTTCTTCATCCGGCTTGTAGAACATTCATTTCTTCAGAACATTTGGATTCACAACTTAACCTCCAAAATTCAAAAAATTTGACGAGTCTTCAAATCCGAATGGAGGTTGTCGTGATCGTCTCCATATGAGCGATATTTTATCAAACTCGAAAGGGTAAGAAATTAAAATAACTTTACTGGGAATTGTTTCGGTTTGAATCGGAGCCTTGGGTGCTGTAATGATGGAAGCCTCATCTTCGGGACCATCGTTCTGTGGCTTGGGAATGTCTTATATTGGCTCACTCTCGATTTCTTTGATGGTTGGTCTGAAATCTGGTTCGGACACTTGCGTCTCGATAAAGATTTATTCTTGTGGCTTTGTTAGAACGAGGAAGGCCTTACCTTCAACCTTATTGGGCAAGTCTTCGTCTTTTTCTAGCGGTTTCTCAGGAATGGGTGGTTGTTTGAGTTGAAAAGAAACTGAATTCATAATACGGTGGTCATGGTTACCATTGCGTGGAACCCTAACTTGATTATTTCTTCTGTCTCTTCGCCTATGGTTGTTGTTGAGGGCATTTGTGACATCCGGTATCATATTAGCAAGTGTTGTGGTAACAACCGCAATCATCTTCTCCAAATCTGCTTTGGTAGCGGGTCGGTCAACCATTGTTAATAAAAGAGACAAGAGAAGCATGCTCTAATACCAACTGACGCAGTGGGAAAGTGCGAGGAACGAATCGACAAGCGTCAAATCCAAAAGGATAAACTAGTCTACAAGCGTAGAACCCGAAAAAGAAGAGAAATCTTTTAAAACTAAAGATAAACTCTAAAGATAACTTTATTGATCAATAAAATCTTAAATCTGCTTAACAAAGAAAACAATAAACCATATTTATAGCGAAACTAATCAAACGATAACTATGGAAATTAAATTTATCCTAATTCTAAACCAACTATAAAAGTAATTAAATAATTAATAAAAGAAAATTAAATAATAATCATGATAATAATTTGTAACACCCTAAAAACGGGCTAACAAAATTTCCGAATAACTGGAAATGTGGTATAAAAAATTACTTTATTTTGTTTTTTGTTTTTTTGTTTTTGTTTGTGCCCATTTTTCTTTCTTTGAAACAATTTCATATATGACAATTAGTGGTTTTTTGGCAACTAGTTGTTTAATTCTAACATGGAAAATCGAGTAAAATTGTTGTTGAATTTTGAACCATTTTTTTCCCATTGAATCCATTATTTAATTATATGATGGAAAATTCAAGTGACGTTTTAATTAACAAAAAGTGATGTTGAAGCTTAAATAAACATGTGTGTAGGTTTAAATAAATAAATAAATATATATATATATATATATACACACACCAGTCTCTTAATTTCTGTAATAAGTTCGGTATGTATATATGTGTTCTTGGATTAGTAGTGAAGTGCACATAGATGGTTTGCCAAGCTTGGATATAAAAACACACACACACACTCGGCGCTGTCGCACACTAGGTTCGTTTAGTTAACAACAAGAAGCTAGGGGGAGGGGATGGCTAGCTATGCATAGTGTTGCGTTGTGCATGGCTTTGCGAAATGTAAAAAACAGCGGCTAGCAGTAGAGAAATATGGGGATTCATTCATGGGCATGAATTGTGTGTGTATATATATATATATATATATGTTCGATAACCGATTAAGTAAATAACGTCATGGAAACCTAATCAAACAACTGAACAACTCTAAGCTTTGTATAGTTTGGGTACCATATATATCTTAAAGTTGAAATATGATTGTAAATTATAGCAAGGAAGTGGCTCCTTCAAGAAACAGTTTGGGTTACTACTCGTAAGGTGAGTTGCACAAATGGATTGCATGCGTTATTTAAAGTGTTATGCAAGATTTATGTTGTTTTCTTCTTGATTTTTATATTATATTTTAAAGCTGAAAGTGCATAAACATGAGATGTTTTGAAATGTACATGATTATGCATTTTGAATACTTGTGTGGCAATATGGGTGTTCTACGGATTGTTGGTAAGAACAGGTAAGTGATTTGTTGTGTCAAGAAGCAACTAAGAGCAAGAATATGGGTTTGTCGGGTTGCAAGAATTAAGTTTTAAGAGTGAGCAAGTGGGTTTGCCAGGTAATATCATGTGGTCGTAGACACCCGACATGATATTGTGAAAAGTGCTAAATGCATGCTTAATTTATGAAGTTTTGTGATGAAAATGTTGTAACTTTGTTTGCACAAAAAACTTGTCCCAGACAAGAGCCAAGCTAAATTGGAACTCACTTAATAAAGCCCAAACCCAAGTTTGGGCTTTAATTGAATGAATGAGTTACATAGACTAGGGCTTGAGTGTGTTAATTGGGCTTTGCAAGTGACATTTACATATTAAATGTCAAAGATAGGGTGACGAATTTCTATCTTAGGACACTGCTCGGTACATGTCTCAATCTGTGTTATTAGTTGTGCGACTAGAATATGCATATCAAGTAAGATTTTTATTGATTTGGTTGTTCTTATGTTAATACTCTAGATATTATACAAGAAGTTCTACTTTATGCAATTTCCTTTATTTATATATACACATATTTGATCAAGTGATTGATTACTACTAACTATAAAGTGTTTATTGTAAAAGTTGTTATTCATGCATGAAAACCGTGGATTCACTTGGTCATATACTCTTTGAACTTTTTGCAACCCAAACGAGTGTTAGACCGGAAAAAAGTTGGATGAAGAGTAGATCTCATAATCAACACATGGAGAAGATTAAGTGTAGGTCAAGGCATGGATACATATATAGAGCAAAATTGAGTTGGTTGAATTTGTACAACGTTAGATTATGATGTAATTATTGAGGTAAAAGATTTAATTTTCGTTACAATTAATGTAAGAGTTTGATCTTGGGATAATATTTATGATATATTGAAGAATTTGAAATTTTGGAATGTTACACTTTTTTCTCGCTAAACTAGCTCTATCTAGTCTCACATTTTAATGTTTTGAAGTTAAACCACAACAGTTTAGTGTGATAGGTTGAGTTCTGATGGAAGAAGACGACGATGGTGGATGATCATGGAAGAAGACGATGCGACAATGATGAGGGTTAGGGTTTTGAGGGTCTTCGTCTTCTTCGATCAACAATAGTGGTGATTTTGAGTAGGGTTAGGTTTTCTTTAGATGAAAACCCTAATTTTATTTGGATGAACGAAAAAAATTACAAAAAAAGAGAATAGTAGTAGAAGAAACTATTATTAATTTTTTTTTATTATTGTTGGTTGACTTATAATATTAGAAGAAGTGATTTAATATGTTGTTTGATAAAAATATACACACCTCAAACCTAAGTTATTGTTCAAAGTTTCCCACTAGTGTAGTCCTAGAAACCTCACTATAGGGCATAATCTAGGCCTCTCAAATGAACATTAATAATACTAAAATTCTGTCCTAAAAATCTATTGTTTCAAATTATTTTTGTGACATTTTTTCTTATTTGCCACTTATAAACACTCTAAAGCATTTATAACGTTTTTTGGGATCCAATTTATATAAAACACGTTACATTTAAGAGCAACAATAAATTTAGCTCGAAAGTTAAATGTTTTAATATTATGATTTCAAAGCATATTTTCAATGTTTAAACCATGTTTGTAGCTTTGATTTACTTATCAAAGCTTTTATGAGAGCATCACTATTGTGATCATATTCACACTAAAAATGGATCTTTCTTGTAAAACCACAATCACAGTTTGACTTTTATGAAAAATCAAATGAATCCTTCAATTTAAAATCTTAAACGTACATGTTGAAACTCATCTTGGATGTTTATTGAAACACTCTTATATTAAAGCTTTTATTAAATTCGTTGATGTCATTAAAGACTATCTAGTTAGGACAGATGGATTTTTGATATCTTTTAAGCTCAGAGCGTTTCTAAGAAAATGACCCTCACGATAAGTATAAAAAATCTTAAACAAATGTTCTTTATTATTTTATTATAAAAAATTAAAATTGAGTACAAAAAATAATTCATACAAAACTATTTCTTCAAGTATTCTTGGATGCAAAATTATCAATATTAATTAATTTCTAAATTAGTATTATCTAGTATAGTCGATTTATTCCACTATCTAACACATCCTAAGAATACACCTAGATTCTATATATAGATTGACATCTTATATATTAGCGTCACACTATTGATCTCCGACCATGTTAATGTTTTTTTTTTACCAATATTAAATGTTTAGGCTTAAAAGTTTTTTCTCGGAACCACCCATATATAATTCTTGTATGAAGAGTAGTTACATTTGAGGTATCAATATATATTAGGAGTTAAAAATGTATGAAGGTATAAAATGTAGTTTTGAAATAAAGTAATATATGTAGTAGAGTATCAACTATATATAAGCAAAATCAAATAATAATAGCTAGCAGAAACAATTATGCATACAACAAAAGCAACCAATATTAATAGAAATAGCCAAACAAACAACAGAAGTATAAGCAGTCGAGCAAACAATATAAACAAATAGAAATAGCCAATAGATGTATAAGAAGATGGCAATAGCCAATATAAGTAAAGATCGGTAGTAAACTTAGGAGCTTAAATATTAAAACTTAAAAGTTGTTGTCGGTGTGGTTAAAACATGCACGTAGCAATCAACTAGACAAACTTTTGGAGATAGAGATAACAATAGCCAATCACTTAAACCTTGGTGTTAAATAAAAAACACAAGAAATAATAAGTAAAAACAGAAAATGAAGGATCATTTTGACTTTTAACAAATTTTCTTTTCTAATGCAGATAAATAATATACTTTTGGGGCATTATTAGTTATCTACTAAATTCCATTTAGGCTCTTATTATATACTTAATTTTTTTACATTATCTATGACTCCTTGCATCTCAAAACAAATGTCCACAATAAAAAATGTACATTATTTTAGAAATGTGTAATTATTACACTTTTTTAATAAATAAAAAGACAATTTTACCCTTAATTATAGAGCTATTTTTTCTCCATATTATAATTAAGAGTAGAATGGGAAAGTAAATAATTGGTGTAATATATATATAATCAAATATTTGGTTTATATATAATAAATTGTTTTGAAATTATATTAAATAAATAAATATTTTTTTACTATAATATTAATTACATTATATTATAGTAATAGTTATGTTTATAATAACAAAGAAATATTGTGTTTATATTATAATATGAAATGTGTGTTTTTTAGTGTTCCTTAATGTATGATTGGAGTTGAAAAGGTTTTTATATTAAATTAAAATACGAAAATAATGTTATTTTGTGTTGTGGTTGAAGTTAGTCTTAGGAGTGTTGTAGCATTTATGGAAATTACTCTACTACATTCGGGGTGCTTCATGCTTCGGTGTGTGTTTTTACATAACTATTGACTCGTAAAAAGTCAGACTTTGACTTTAATATAATACCATATATATATAAGAACACAATTTTTTTTTTGAACGACAGATAACACACACGTCTTAGTACATACCAAACACGAATAATTCTCTGCTCCATCGATGGTTTGTTCATTTTCACTTTCATTAGTACATACCAAAGTCCAAACACAACTAAGGGGTTGTTTGACAGTTGTTGAATGATTTAGTGCAGAATAATTAAGTGGTCTGAATGATTAAGAGATCTGAATGATATAGTGTAAAATAAAAAATGGTTGTTTGCTAATTATTCATAATGAAATCAGGGTACTCAATGGTTAAGGGAGGGTCAGGATACAAAATCATTCAGATGATTTTGGAACCATTAAGTGGCAGACCCTTTTTTTTTGCCAAACAAGATTTACCTATTAACGATTCGAAGAATGACTCTTAATGGAATCATTAAGAGGTAATAAAACAACCCCTAAATTTATTGTTGTGGAAAAAAGGTTTGTTCTACCTTTCCACCTATCATATCGGTCCCACAACCATCATGAAGAAAGCAAATTACAATATCATCATAAACTAAGATTGCAAGACCGAATTTGAAACAGAGACTTTGTTGTAAAAATTTGACTCCTTTTTTGTGGGGACAATTCAATTGGGGACAACTAAATTTACCATTCTTCACAAACTTTAGTTCTTCTTCTTTCAACAATGGTTACCCTTAATTAAATTGTTGCTCATAGCATATAGGGGTGTTCACGGGTTGGATTGATCGGGTTAAAGATACTTATATCATATATATATATATATATCATGTCCCCAAAAATATTTAAGCTTTTTATAAAAATACATTCTTCAATGAGATAAAAATATTTCTAGCATTATTAATTCACTTATTTATTACATGGATTGACTTATTAAATGTTGAAAATGTCATATATTATCAATAATTATAGTTTATTATTTTAAATTTACATTTTGGGTGATCTCACAAAATTTGACCCATAATTTTTTTATGTTTATCTTATTTTTGTTACATAAATTTTATATAATCAATACTTAATAGCATATCATGGTATAATTAACATCAAGTTTCATTAATTTAGATGGATCCTAACCAAGTTGAGTAATTAAAATACTAAAAGCATCTCAAAGATTCATATGAGAATCCCTTAAAAACTCGATGAATTTTTATGTTTTCAAGCATATATATTTACGTTCGGGGATACATTTCCATATACATTTCCATATACTGGCTTTTTAATTCATTGTCAAATGTCACTTTCGACGACTACACTAATTCTAAGTCTTATTTTCATTAAATATTTTATCCATCCTTTAAATAAACACTTATATGCAACCTACACAAGACACTTGTCGATCGATCATATACATAACGGGTTGATTCGTTTTATTAAAATGTAACACATAGACTATTCAAGATCATATGTTACCTAAACTAGCCCTAAACAATCTTTTTTCAGTGCATACAAATTCATAACACCTTCAAAATCCAGTCTTAAAAAAACTATTTAATTTCCGACTTTCTTGATGTAAAACATATATTTTCTTGATTTAGGTGGCCTTTGTTTTTTTAACAGGTTTGAAGTCTTATTTCACTTCTGATTAATAAGAGGTGGTGCTTTAAGAGGTTATGAGACGACATTAGGTTACCTCTTCTAATTAGACCTGACAAACGTGTCGTATCGGGTTCAAAGTTAAACGGGTTGAAAGTGTCTAACTTTAACCCGACCCGCTTAATAAATGGATCAGAAAATCACAACCCTAACCCGACACGACCTGCCCAACCTGTTTAACATTTATAAAACTAAAAATCAAAAATCGAAAATTCACAAAAAAAAAATACAAATCCAAAATTCAAATGAAAGCATTAGAAATCCAAATTTTATATATAGTTCAAACTTATAAGTTCTAACTAAATCTAAAACATTAAAAATTCAAAGCATTAAATTAATGAAATTGGTTCATAACGCTGTTTAATATGATCAAGTTGTTTCATATATATATATATATATATATATATATATATATATATATATATATATATATATATATATATATATTAGAAGCCATATTAGATTGAAAACTTTGAAAACCGTCAATTTCATTGGTTAAATTAATGAAATTGGTTCATAACGCTGTTTAATATGATCAAGTTGTTTCATGTAATTTTTTTATTAATGAAATTGTTTCATATATTTGTGTTTTTTATGTAGTTTCATCTATTTTTCTCATTCTGATGAAATTGTTTCATGTACTTTCGCAGTTTGATGAAACTTTTTCATTTTTACATAAAAAACACAAATATATGCAACAATTTCATCAATAAAAGAATTATATGAAACAAATTCATCAAATTAAACAATTTCATTAACTTAACCACTGAAATTGAGGGTTTCCACGGTTTTCAAAATTAGAGTGTTTTCCATTTGATCGCCCCTATATATATATATATATATATATATATATATATATATATATATATATATAGGGAGAGGTTCATTTGAGAAATGGTAAATATATGAGAAATAGAAAAGTAATCTTAGTCATCATCTGGTCAACATTTGCGGCTTTAACCGCGAAACACCGGATAATTCCTTGTGTGGTCTATAGAAGGTAAATGGGTAATTTCGTAAAATACACGAGATGAGTTCATATACGAATCTGTATGAATCACAAAGATTCATATATGAATCTGTTAATTAGTTCAACTGATTCATATATGAATCTTTGTGATTCATACAGATTCATATATGAATCACAAAGGTTCATATATGAATCAGTTAAAAGTGTTCAGTTGTGAATTGCACTGGTTCATATATGAACATATAGTTCATATGTAAATTATACATGTTCATATATGAACACAACCCGTGTGTTTTGTAAAATTTACGAAATTGTCCTTCTATTTTTGGGATAGCCACAACTTTTGACCAGTCAAAGCCGCAACTTTTGACTGGTCAAAGCCGCAATATTTGACTAGTCAAATCCGATCTTGACCATATGAATGACTATGATTACTTATCTATTTCTCATATATTTACCATTTCTCAAATGAACCAAACACTATATATATATATATATAAACGGGTTATTCGGGTCATTTTCGATTTGAAATTTTTGACTCTGACCTTACTCGTTTAATTTTCATGTCGTGTCAACCCGTTTACTAAAACGGGTTGAAATGTATTACCCAAATCCATTTAGTTCGTGTGGGGTTAGCGTGCCGTATCAGTTTTTGCCGGGTCTACTTCTAATTCAGATGTATTTCATATATAAGAGCATCTGAAATCTGATAAAAACAAACGATCTCAACATAAAAACGTCTAACCGATTCAAACTTCAAAGTTATTAATAGGTTTTTAAGAAAAAAACAAATAACCCCTTAATCATCAAGAAAATACAAAATAAATACCATGATGTACCTTTGCGTGTAGTCTTTGTCCAACTTACACGTTATGCAATAAAGTTTGGTCACCCTACCCCACCCCACGCCCTACCCCCACCCCCCATCCCCACCCTACCCCACACACTGACACACGTTCGATTTGTTTAATTGCTAAGATGGTAAGACCCTCACCCCATAAGCATGGTCGACATGATTTCAATTTATGTGGGGGTATATTTTGCAATTCTCATTTCTTGAAGGATTTGAAGTTGAAAAATAGTTAAAGTTTAGGGTGTTTATTTGTGCATATAGGTTATTGAAGGATTGGAAGTTGAAACATGGTGAGATTTTATTATTTTAGTCTTTTACGGGATTGGTTTGCAAATTTCATTTCTTGGAGGACTTTAAGTTGAAAGATGGTAAAGGTCAAGGGCTTGTTTGCAAAAAAGAAGATTATGAGTGATGAACCTACCATGTTCATAACTAACGACAACTACCAAGCAATCAACATTGTTCACCTAAAAGATGTATTTGATTTTTATTAGACTAAATACAATTTTTCTTTTTACAAAATTAACATTAAAATTGTATTTTTGGTGTTGTGTTTACAGTAAAATTATTGCACATCATCTATATAATATGTTTGTTTAAATTTTAGGTTTTTATTGTCTTAATATCTTTATGGTTTAGGTCTTTGTCACTAACACTGTCCATTTATGGTATGTCAAAGGAAATCACATGCCCCTGACACGAAGGCATCTATTCTCTCTCACGAACCCTCTCTGCTTTTCTCTATCTCTCTCACCCACCACATTCCCATTCTCCCACTGCTAGCAAGCTCAAGACCGAAAACAAAGTCGACTTGAATATCTTAGCAAAACTGAACAACATCAGAGAATGGGAGTTACTGATCAAAAGCGACATTTTCCACTGCGACGTCACATCTTTTGTGTCGATTTTGAAGAGCGAGTCAATAAAGAGATTAACTGAAGATTTTGATAACTCTATTGCAGATCGATTCCACTGTTTTCCAAAAAACTTTGCTCAGAGGAACAATTCTAGAGCTTGTATACCTACTAGATTAAAGTTCTTCGCCAAAAAAAACAGCAAAAAAAATCGTGACTTTTTATTTGTCAATTCAAACAAACACTATTAACGGCTGGATATCTACTATTGACTTGTTGGTCCATTATATAATAAATTCACCATAACACATGGACCAAAAATATAGTTTGGTCCATATTTTAAAATGCTGAGGAATAATTCTGCTAAATGTCAAAAATATGTGGGCTAAATTTGCTACATTTTGAAACTATAAGGGCTAAAATGCACTCCAAAAAATTTCTAAAAAAAGTTCTAAAAAGCTACACAAACCCTCAAACTCTTCTTCTTCTTCGTCTCATCGAAGGGGTACTTACAGTGATCCCCTACACCTCAACCCTACGCTACTACCCTGCAACTGCACAATCGCATCCGCACAAATCGAATCCACAGCCATGATCCGAATCCTCTTCACTCTCATATTCGCCGAGATGGCATTGATCGTGATCTTCGTTTTTAAAACCCCTCTAAGGAAGCTTGTGATCATGGGTTTGGATCGGGTCAAACGTGGTCAAGCTCCTCTCGTTGTTAAGGCCGTTGGATCAACTGTATTCGTCGTGATGATGACTAGTGTGTACAGTGTTATCCGGATCCATAACCGCCGGAACAGAGACGACGGCGATGGCGAACTTACTCCGACCGATCAGATTCTTGCCGCCAAATACCTCCTTGAAGCTTCTCTCATGGGTACGACGTCGATTTCGTTACTTTGTATGTGTTTTCTATAATTACTTTTGTGTTTGTATGAATTACGCTGTGCAATTGACTAATTGGGATCAGGATTTAGGGTTTGATGGATTCAATTTTGTTAATTTGGGCATCAGGATTTAGGGTTTTGATGGACTCGATTGTGTTAATTTGGGGGTATTCACATATGAATTTTACTGATTTTTGGACTCAGTTGTGTTAATTTGGGCATATTCACACATGAATTTTACTGATTTTTGGACTAAATTGTGTTAATTTGGGCATATTCACACATGAATGTTACTGATTTTGGGAATTTGGGGCAACGAAGTGAAAATTGAAATTAGTATTGGGTAGAAGAATCAAGGGTTTTACTAATTGAAGATATTTAACTGTGTTAATACTCAAAATTAGATTGGAGATTTTTGAAATCACACCAGAGGGGCAAAAAGGTCCTTTTGACCAATGTAGATGCCCCCGAATGACATGTATGTATACATCACACCCTGCAAACCCTGCTTTTGAGTTAGATATGAGTTAGATATACTGTGTCTGTTTGGTTTTAGCTTTTAGATACAAGAAAGACGCGAGCTTTACTCGACCATTATGTCGGAAATGTGCCCTTGTTGTTAATCGGCCTATCATGCATAGAGTCCGCATAGCTCGTTAGCTAGCCAAGGTGTCACTAGTTTCAGCTAACAGTGGCCCGGCTTATCATGCTTATTCTACGAACGGTTCGGGGCCAAAAGACTGACAATACAAAAACAACCGCTCTACTTTTTGGGGGTAGAAGAAAAGTTTGTGTACATCCGCTCCCATACCCCACTTCCAAGTGAGACTTAGGGGCCATTTACCAAATACTTTATGGGTAAACGCTTACTGTAAGAGTCACCACTCTCACTTATCTTATCACGTAATCCTGGTCATCAAAATGGATTGTTGATAAGCGTCGCTTACCCGGTAAGCGTTTACCAAATAAGACTCTCGATCCTTGCCTTCCCTTTTGTGTGGGGTAAGATTCTCGGTCCTCGTTTCACACTGTAAGGTAATTGACCCAATAAGTGTGTACCTAGCAAGCGTTTGGTAAAAGACTCCTTACTGGGCTTGTTTGGTTTGGCTTGATGTATGCGAATAGCATATGAAGCTTTTGTAAAACGACCTTAAAAATGGTCATCATGTGCGTTTAGTACGTGGGATAGAACGAGTCAGAACAATACAAAAACTTGTCGTCTCACGTTTGACACGATATTAGACTAAGACATGAGTGGAACAAAAGAGCATTTTTTTTTCTCTCCCACCAAAATAGGTGGAACAAAAATCAGAGAGATCAAATAGATGGAATGGTAAATTACTAAAATACCCATGTCAAGTTCCGCAATTCTTTCATCCATGTTAACAATAGATCATCCCCGTTTCTTGCAGGATTCTCGTTGTTTCTTGCACTAATGATCGACAGACTACACCATTACATCAGAGAACTCCGCATACGAAGAAAAAACATGGATGCTATCAAGAAACAAAACCGGATGATCGAAAATGGCAAAAACGGAAGCCAAGACGAAGTTAAAGCGTTAGAGGGCGAACTAACGACTCTAAAGGAAAACCTTAGCCGTCTCGAGTCAGAACTCGACGAGAAGACGAAAGAAGCGAGCAACGCAGAAGCTAATGCGATTGCATTAAAGAAACAATCCGAAGGGTTCCTTCTTGAATACGACCGTTTACTTGAAGACAACCAAAATCTACGAGCCCAGTTGCAATCGTTGGATCGAAGATTGTAACATTCTGGTGGCAAGAAAGTTACGTAAGATTCGACTACTGCTTTCGCCTAATCTAATAACCTGTTTGCTATTCGGTTTTTCGAGTTTTTTTTTTTTTTTTTGTTGTGATATTTGTTGGTTTTACATGTGATGAAAAAAATGGTATGAGATGTTGGTAGAAAACTAGTTAGATGTTAAAAGGGGAGAATCCCATTTGGTTTGTACAAGAATGATTTTGATATTTTCATATAGAAATGGAAAGTTACAATTGATCCCTTGTTGGTGATGTGTTATTTTATTGTATAAAAGATAAATTATATTTATATGGGTGTTTAGGACTATTTACTGCCTGTTTACCGCCTCTTGCAGCTTTATCATTTGTTGTTGTTTACCAAGTTCTTTTTATCGGTCCATGATGCTGACAAGTTTATTACCGAGTTTTTTTGGAAAGCTTATTGGCCACATGGGATCGTTAAAAACCACTTATAAAGAACCCGCTTGCTTGTGCAAGCCAAGTGTTTTATGTGAGTCGCATCGTTAAAAAAACAAGAAGATCTTCACCATCGTAGATATGTTGTAAGAGCTAGAGCATTTCAACAATTTTGCTATAATATTTCTAAAATAGAGTATAAAAAATTTCTAAAAAAATTAAATCCAACTCCAACAACTTTTGTTCAGGTATGGAATGAATATGAAAATGAAAATTATTGGGAATAAAAATAGGAAAGAATTTTTATTCCTCCTAATTTAATGGAATGAAAATTTAGGTTTATGGAGGAATGAACCCATTATATTATACTGGGCATATACCTACGTGATGCAGCGGAATGTGAGTAAAGAATGAACAATTAATGCTACTTCCTTATAGACATGTCATCAACAATAAATCATGACCTAAAAATCACAACTTATGAAACACTAAACTCTAAACCCATAAAGAATCACAACTTATGAAACAGTAAACTCTAAACCCATAAAGATATTCAATAATTAGTTTATATTACAATTATTGACGAAAAAAATTATAATAATATAATTTATAATAAGAATGAAAGGTATTTTACGATTATTTATTTTTAATGTGCTAACGGTGGAAAAAAAATAAAACGTATGGATAGAAAACAAATTAATTCGTAGATATTCATGATATTTAATAGTACGGTTAAATTAAAAAACATTCAATATTGTGCTCGTTTTGAAGGTATTGACGAGATGATTATTATGATATAATTTGTAGAAAAATGAACGTATTTTTTTTCATTGCATTTTTGTTCATATACGATTATTTGTGTTAATATCAAGGTTCTAAATGGCGTGAGGCGTGGCGTGGCGGCGAGGCCAAGCCTCAAGCCTTAGGAGCCACGGCGAAGCCATGACGTTTTCAAGGCGTGATTTATGGCGTCAAATTTCTATTTCATATATAATATTATATATAAAAACGTATGTTTTGTAGTGTTACTCAGTAAGTCAATAGTAATAGGGAAGTTAACTTAGGTTGTATATATAAAAAACTTGCAAATAAGATATTAAAAACGTAAAGAAAATCAAATATCTCATTACAATAACCGTGCATTAGGCCATGGCGTGCCATGGGCTTAACGTGGCGTGACACACAAGCCTTGGTGCCATGGCGCCTGTGCGGCGAGTTTTTTAGAACATTGGTTAATATGATAATGGTGTAAAATGAAAAATGAAAAAACAAGGGATATAAAGTAAATTAAATAAGTAAGTGTAAGGTGGTAAATGTAACATTGTAAGGGTGGTAAATGTTATTGTACAAAAGATTGTACAATAACCGTTTTAGAATTTTTATCTATACTATTATATAGACATATACTCGCACACGATGCGGCGTGAAAAATCGTGCAATCGAAGAAACAATTGGCAAATGTATGTATCCGCCCGCAAAACATCTCGAAATCAAAATGACAACAACGTTTTCATTTTAAGTTTGTATTCTTCGTTCTTATCGATACTTTAGTCTATGGATCATAGACTAAATACATTAGTTTTCATTTTGTTCTTCGTTTGGTGCACTTATATGTGAATCATAGACTAAAATATCGATAAGAACGAAGAAATACAAACTTAAAATGAAACGTTGTTGTCATTTTGATTTCGAGATGTTTTGCGAGGGGATACATACCTTTGTCAATTGTTCATTCGATTTCACGATTTTTCGCGTCACATCGTGCGCGGATATATGCCTATTTTATAATAATAATGAAATGTATTTTTAATATATTTTAGTTGATCTACGATTATGTATTTTTAATATGCTAAAGGTGGAAAAAAAATAAAACGTATGGATATAAAATAAATTAGTTCATAAATATTCATGATATTTAATAGTACAGTTACATTAAAAAAATATTCAATATTGGACTCGTTTTTAAGATATTGAGGAGACGATTATAATGGTATAATTTGTAAAAAAAGAAACATATTTTATCATTGCATTTTGTTCATATACCATTATTTGTGTTAATATAACAAAGATGTAAAATTAAAAATGAAAAAGTAAGGGATATAAAGTAAATTAAATAACTAATTGTAAAGATGTTAAAATTAACATTAATTTTGAAAATAACCGTTTACAATTTTAATATAATAGTATAGATATAGATAGTATATATATAATGTTACATATTTATAATACCAATAAAAGTATTCAATAATTAGTTTATATTAAAGTTATTGACCAAAAAATTATAATATTAGAATATATAATATTAATGAAACATACTATTAATATATTTTAGTTGATCTACAATTATGTATTTTTAATATGCTAACAGTGAAAAAAAAACGTATGGATAGAAAACAAATTAATTCACAGATATCCATAGTTTTTAATAGTATGATTAAATTAAAAAATATTCAATATTGGGCTCGTTTTGAAGGTATTGACGAGACGATTATAATGGTATAATTTGTAAAAAAGAAACATATTTTTTCATTGCATTTTTTTCCATATACGATTATTTGTGTTAACATGATAAAGGTGTAAAATAAAAAATGAAAAAATAAGGGATATAAAGTAAATCAAATAATTAATTATAAGGGTGATAAATGTAAGATTTAATTTTAATGGATTTCCATTTCCCTCTCACATCATATTTTATTTTATTTTTAATCCATAGTTACAGTTTTTGTCCCTGAACTATTTTGATAGACTTACTTTTTACCTTTTAGTTTTACATTTTACATTTTCATTATATTAACACATATAAGCATATATTAACTAAAATATGTTAAAAAAATAATTTTTAATTTTAACAAGTTAAACCATTATAATCGTTTCGTCGATACATTCTAAATGAGCCCAATATTTAATATTTTTTTATTTAATTATATTATTATATATCAAATATTATACATTGGTTAATCGATTTTTTTTAAAAGAGAAAATGCATTACATCGAACGTAAGTTTTAACATCAAGATAATAAAGATAATAAATATATTGCGTATTTTTTTATTCCAACATATTCCAACTTTGATAATTCATTTAAATCAACATATTCACGAGTACGAGTACACTTTATATATTATTCATTCACATCTAATCTACGTTTGTATGGGATAATCCACGACATTGCATCTAGAAGTGCATGACGTGTCCAATGGTGTATGAGTGTGGCCATTGGGTAATCTCCTTTTAATACCCAGTTAGTTCACCCATTAACTCTATACGGATAGTGTCTCGTGCATCTTCATGACCACCAAAACAAGTAGATATGACTCGAAATTTACAATTTTCATCGCCTAATACATTTTGTACTTGTGCGATGTATGGATGAAATAAAATCGTGAATTGATCAAGATATGGAGGGGGGTTGTCGTTGGAAGTAGAAGATATGTCTCGCTGATTCTTTATGACCAAAATCTTTGAAGTTGATAAATGTTGGCGCGTTAGAATAACTGCGTCTACGAGGGTCTTCAATAATATTTTTATTTATTTCAAATCAATTACTTTACTTTATTTCAAATAATATATTATATATGTCGAATGATTCTGTTTTCATTGATCGACATGTGATATCCCAAAATAATCGAAATTTGTGATATTCACAATTAATCACATATGATATCCACAAAATACAACGTAATTATATATATTAATGTGATATGTTAAAATGTATTTTTTAACATATTTTTAACATATAATGATATAAAAAAATATTCAATATTGGACTCATTTCGAAAGTATCGAAGAAAACGACTATAATGGTGTAACTTGTTAAAATTAAATATTATTTTTTTAACGTATTTTAGTTAATATATGTTTATATGTGTTAATATAATGAAAATGTAAAATGTAAAATATAAAACTAAAAGGTATAAAGTAAATTTATTAAAAGTGTTAAGAGACCAAAACTGTAACTATATATCAATAACTACTTTCAAGAACCGTCAACAACCGTTTAAGCCCTTTAATATAATCACATATGATATCCATAAAATACAAAGTAATTATATATGTTAATGTGATATGTTAAAATGTATTTTTCAACATATTTTTAACATATAATAATATAAAAAAATATTCAATATTGGACTCATTTCGAAGGTATCGAAGAAACGACTATAATGGTGTATCTTGTTAAAATTAAATATTATTTTTAACGTATTTTAGTTAATATATGCTTATATGTGTTAATATAATGAAAATGTAAAATGTAAAACTAAAAGGTATAAAGTAAATTTATTAAAAGAGTTAAGGGACCAAAACTGTAACTATATATCAATAACTACTTTCAAGAACCGTCAACAACCGTTTAAGCCCTTTAATATAATCACATATGATATCCACAAAATCCAACGTAATTATATATGTTAATGTGATATGTTAAAATGTATTTTTTAACATATTTTTAACATATAATAATATAATAAAATATTCAATATTGGACTCATTTCGAAGGTATCGAAGAAACGACTATAATGGTGTAACTTGTTAAAATTAAATATTATTTTTTAACGTATTTTAGTTAATATATGCTTATATGTGTTAATATAATGAAAATATAAAATGTAAAATGTAAAACTAAAAGGTATAAAGTAAATTTATTAAAAGAGTTAAGGGACCAAAACTGTAACTATATATCAATAACTACTTTCAATAACCGTCAACAACGGTTTAAGCCATTTAATATAATCACATATGATATCCACAAAATACAACGTAATTATATATGTTAATGTGATATGTTAAAATGTATTTTTCAACATATTTTTAACATATAATAATATAATAAAATAAAAAAATATTCAATATTGGACTCATTTCGAAGGTATCGAAGAAACGACTATAATGGTGTATCTTGTTAAAATTAAATATTATTTTTAACGTATTTTAGTTAATATATGCTTATATGTGTTAATATAATGAATATGTAAAATGTAAAACTAAAATGTATAAAGTAAATTTATTAAAAGAGTTAAGGGACCAAAACTGTAACTATATATCAATAACTACTTTCAAGAACCGTCAACAACCGTTTAAGCCCTTTAATATAATCACATATGATATCCACAAAATCCAACGTAATTATATATGTTAATGTGATATGTTAAAATGTATTTTTTAACATATAATAATATAATAAAATAAAAAAATATTCAATATTGGACTCATTTCGAAGGTATCAAAGAAACGACTATAATGGTATAACTTGTTAAAATTAAATATTATTTTTTAACGTATTTTAGTTAATATATGTTTATATGTGTTAATATAATGAAAATATAAAATGTAAAATGTAAAACTAAAAGGTATAAAGTAAATTTATTAAAAGAGTTAAGGGACCAAAACTGTAACTATGTATCAATAACTACTTTTAATATAATAACTGTCAACAACCGTTTAAGCCTTTTAATATAATAGTATAGATAAAACCAAACAGTTTTTATTTTAATTTTTTATTATCAATCCAATTAATCACCACTTAATAACTATTAAAATATTGTATAAATTAATTGTCCCAATACACTTAATTTTTTTAATAAAAAAATATATTTTCAAGCTCATTGATGTAAACAATTAAAATAATATATCTCTCTCTTCAATATTAAGTTTTAGATACTTATCCAAGTTTGGAGATTTATACTCTCTCTCTCTCTCTCTCTCTCTCTCTCTCTCTCTCTCTCTCTCTCTCTCTTTTGGTATACATTTTAGCATAAATATTGGAGTACAAAAAAATTCTAAAATCTCTACTTTAGCATAGCTGTCGGATATGCTCTAAAAAGACTCTTACTTGGTCAGTGATTAATGTTGACCCAAACTGCCCTTTTTTCTGTTTAACGCTTACCCAATTTGTGTCGGTAAATGACCTCAACATTTTATGTTCGATGATTTTGAATTTAAATCTTGAATTCACGCAAAAAGATCGATAACGAAATGCTTGAACAAAATCGGGAACTTAACGAAAGCTAACGATCATCAGCTAACATACGCAAAAGATACATTAAAACCGATTACAAAACATTCAACAAAGTTATTACACATTCGGGGACGTCCTCAACTTTCATCCGAGAAACTAAGAATCGGGTTTCGAAGAAGTGAGTCAATCTTCAACGTCGAGCAGACCAACAGAAAGACGAAAACGAGAACCGAAATCGTCGACAAAATAAGAGCCAATCCATTTGCTGTTACCCCTTTCACTTGTTGAGCATATGATGTGGAGGCCAGTGCAAGAAAGGAAAGAGGAAATGAGAAAGCCCACCATGCCACACTGAAGCTTTTTAAAGATTTCTTGAAAAGCACAGGTCTACTAGCCTGCAAGAAAAATTGAAAATTTAGAGATGGTTCAAGTGAATTCATTTATGTATAAAAATAAACTAAAACATGATCGGTTTTATAGAACGTCAAATATGTTTAATTGTCATATGTTATAGGACTTAAGTTTATATATAGGATCTAGAAGTGCATAAAAAAGGTTAAGCCCATATCCCGGCCCAAAAAACCGAAGCCCGTTTGGGCCAATCTTTTTTCAAGGCCCACTATAAGAAAATTGGTTTATAGGACAACTAAAATATTCTAATAAAATACTTTTTTATTGAACTAAACTAAAAAGTGTCATATATAAAAGTGTACAATATGTTTATGTGACGTTTTTAAGCGTTCTAACAAATTTTTTAAAATGCTATTTTATACGACACTAATTGAAAAAGTGTCTTGTAAGCATGGTATCACGTAAAAAGATAAATTTATTGGAGACTTCTTAAAAGTGTCATAAAATAGCTAATATAACATTTTATTTTAAAAGTTTCTTAAAAAACTTGTTAATATGCCTAAAAGTGTCCTATAAACCTATTATAAAACTTTTATACAGGACACTTTCTAGTTTGGTTGTAAAAACTTAAGTTCTATAAAGTATTCTGTTATGACGCTTAAACATTTTAGTTGTTTTATAAAACCAATTTTGTTGTAATACCCGCTTAAATATTTTATTAAAGGCCGGTCGAGAAAGAGCACGATCAGGCCTTCTTTTAACCTCAAAGTCGAGGCTAAAAAAGCCCAAGACTTTTATTTTCTTACTGAAAAAACGGGTTTGGAAGACCCGAACTCAATCATACCTTGTATATCTCTAATATCACAAAACAATTGTTTCTCATATGTAAAAATATTAAAATAAGATAATAAAACAATTTTAGGCTTCCTAACAAACTTTTTTAATATTGTTTTGAAATAAAATATTATATTATTCTATTTTATATTACAATAATTAATTATTTGAAAAGTATTTTATAATTAAAGTGAAATATCATATAAAAAGAAGATGTGTTTATATACACTTTTCAAAAAAGTAATTTAAAAAAAAATCTAATAGAATATAATTTTATTTCAAAAGTGTCACCAAAAACTTGCTAGGTGTTCAAATTCCTCTTAACATCCCATTGTTTTTCTAACACTACAAAGTACGTAAAATTGTTTAATCTTGTAAAAACTTAAGTCCTGTAAAACAGTCTATTAAAACACTTAAACGTGAATATTTCAAGTTCTATAAAACCGATTTTGTTGTAGTTTGATACCGTTAAAAACCTAATTAACCTACCAATGATGTGAAGAGAAACAAGGATAGAAAGAAGAGCATTTTGCAAAGCATATCAAAGTCTCCATTAATGGATTTCCAAGCTAACGCCGCCATGCTCGGGGTGGCGACGAACAGGAAGAACACCGGCCGGAGCCTTGACGGAAGATGATTGTTTCCTGATAAACGCTGATAAAGGGTGATGAAAACCACCAAATAATGTGCCATTCCTAATGTAAATAAGCAAATCCCACTTTCTATCCACCCCATTTTAACGGCGGCATGAGCTCCGACCAAGTTTCCGATCACCGACATCTGGCTCGTAGGGTTAGCCACCATCGAGAGAAACCGTTTCTCCGTCGTGAACCACTGCCCGTATATCTTGAGATCGAGGGCAATCACGGGGACGATCAGCGGCCACCACACGTATTCGTATGAATACTTATGCGGGAACAAGAAGGACGGGGCTGATCGGAGTAAGAGAAGCCACGAAACCCACGGTGCGAAGAGGTAATTCACTCCGACGTGATGGTGGAATTCGGATTTCACCATCTTGAAATGGAAAACGCAGCGGAGAATGTAGAGGACGGAGAGGGATACGAAGGTGCAAACGGCGAGGGACCAAATGAGGAGGAAGGCGATCGAGGGTATCTTGGCGAAAACGGTTCCGAAAGATGGTGGGATGTCGGTTTTTTCAGTTAGGGTTTTCCATAGCAAGGCTTGGCCGCCGAGGGACATGCAAATCCGGAAGTAGCCCGCGTTGATCGTGGCGATAATGCCTTTCGGGGGTCGTTTTGAGGGGGTTTTCTTGGCGGATCGTTGGCAGTCGACGGTGGTCGTGGGTTGTTCGTGGTGTTTGGTGAACGAAGAGTCGATAACGACCTCTAATCCGATTTCGGGGTGCACCATTGTTGGATCTCAAGAGAGTTTGTAAGGTTGGTGTAGATAGAAAGTGAAGAAGTGTTTGAAGGTTTATGGATTTTTTGGTGGTTAGGGTTTAGGGTTTATATAAGGGAAAAGTGATTTGGTGATATAATGAGACAAAATGGATCACATAAGAAAATTGGGTTTGCTATGTAATCACCCACTTGATACTACCAAAAGCAAATTTACTTTCATCCACTAAATCTAAAATTATATTTAATGATTTATTATTTTAAATTTTGATTCTATTAACTACAAAAATTAGGTTTATATAACCTCAAAGTGTTATAATATATCATTTTATAGAACGTAAGTTTATAGCATCAAACAATAAAACTCATATCGAAATGTTATAATATCATTTTATAGAATGTTTTTGGATATGTTAACAAAAATTTAAGAAAAATTTAAAAATAAAGTGTATTAGTAATTATTTTATAAGACGCTATTTGAAAAAATTATCTATATATAGCAAGATGTGTCTTATATATAAAGGCGTGTTTATAAACTAAAAAGTGTTTAAAAAATGTCCTATAAGATAGCTAATTTAACAATTCATTAAAAAAAAAAATACAAAACAAAAATTGTTAAAACGTCCTAAAGTATTCTATAAACTTGTTGTAACATTTTTATATAGAACAATTAAGAAAAAAGATAGTAGACAAGTCTTGCTGATAAAGCCATGCCTAGCTAGTTTCAAAGATATTGATATGGAAAAGATTTGAGTTTAATGCATAACTCGGGAAATTCCTTAGCAGCGAAACTACTATCAACCTGTCACGACAAAATATTATTTATCTGGTTGAGAGATCCATTCCCTCCATTTCTATATCGAATTGACGAATCCCACCTACCTTAATGAGGTCACATAAACGTAACTTGTATAAAACAGTTTATTAAAACAGTTAGGCATTTTTAACGTCATATAAATATGATTTTTAATTGTAGTGATTGTACAAGGTTTAGGCAATTTAGGTTAAACATTTTTATTAAAAAATATAAAATTAAATGTTATATTATTTAAGATAAATATACATTTTAGAATAAAGAGTAATTCTCATTATCAATTGATTTATAATCTAATGAATTACTGATAATATTCATTTTGATTGGGAAAATACATAATTTATTTCATGATTTAGGAGTCATCAATTATTTAACTGATAATTAATTAAAAAAAAACAAAAATATTGGATTAATATTATAATTTTTATGATAGAGATATGGTAATTTATTGATATACAAAAAGGTAGATATGTATGTTATGTTATGCATGTTGTGGAATCCTCACCACTGTACATGTTTCATGGATAATGGAACAATTAGGTTGGATACAGAAAAATAAAAATTAAATATAAAATAAAATAAATTAGGTAAAGGAAGATCTAACATAAAATAAATAACTCTTTATATTAGTGCAATTTATGGGAGGAATTAAAAAAGCTAGACCTTGGTCAAACCTGAAATCAAGTGCATATATAGTGAGTGGTTTTTATTATAAACCTAATAATTTATATAAATTTATAAAACAATTTTATGCTTTATTTCATATATGAAGCAATATGTGTGAAAATACAGTGTTTATATAACGTTGTTTCATATACGATACAATACTGTATAAACACTGCATTTTTTACATGTGTTGTTTCGTATCTGAACAACATATAAAAACCGGTTTATAAATTTATGAGATTTTTAGGTGTATAAATAATTATTCGTCTATCTAATATACATTAAAAAAGATGAAGTTTTTATTAATTGTTACTTTAGTTGGTAATTAAGCATGTATTTTGATAGAGTACATATGATCTCCTGTAAGTTTCAATATGTTAGAAAAAAAAAGTTGATTCTTGGCTTGAACACATTGTATTTAGAAATTGAAAATTTTTAAAATAAAATATTAGCTAAATTGAATTGAATAAAGAAGATTAGAAGCAACATGTTTAATGCAAACTATGAAACCATACCTTGAATAGAAATCAACAACTAAAGATGAAAACATATCCTTGTATATTTAGGTGACGGTTCGTCAAAAATGCAACGAAATATGAAGAAACGGGAATGTTCAGTTCTATTCATGATCAATATGGTTTATTCTTTGAGTTTTAGTACGCAATTCTAATTCCATATGTGATGGAATTTAAAATTCTTTGGGTTTTAGTAAGGCATGTCAATTCATTTTTGTCCCATCTTTTGAGAAAGTCTATTTTGTCCTTACATCTTTACTCTAAGTTATAATCCATTTTATCCCACCACAAAGGTCGTCACCACCACCATCCCTATGACCACCACTGTCGCCTCCGCCACCACCATCTTCGTCGCCACCATCACTGTTGCCACCACTACCACAACACTATCGTTATCGCCACCATCACCATCGTTGACTCCACCACGACCGTCATCGTAAAACATGAAAATGTCATAAGGGGTATTTTGGTCATTTATCTTTATTTTATTACAAATTCCGAAGTTATATTTAACAAACCAAGCAAACAGATTCCAGCACAATTCCTGCCAACCATGCATTGTCAAACCTAACCTATTTCATTCCAATGTCTTCAAATCCGACGAATTCGGTCCGGACGAGAAAACCGAAAGGGTACCCCCTTTGTTGAATCGGTAAAAAATAGGTGTCGCGCTTAAACATCCATAACTTTTGCTATGGGGCTCCGTTTTAAACTCATGACCCGTCAAAAATAACCTTAGAACGAGCATCACGCCATGGCTTGGTCACATTCTGGCAATACACCATGATTTGAGTGGCTTTCTATAAACTACACTACGTACATTTGTTCGGCTTGGCCAGTGCATGGCTTTGGCAATTCCGACACGAGAGCTCGTTTTTTTCAAGTTATTTCTTGTGGAAACCTTCTCATTTACATTGTAGATGGACCATGTACAGTTTCGTCGAAGTCTGACGAGGTCGGTCCGGACGAGAAAACCGAAAGGGTACCCCGTTTGCTGAATCGGCAAAAAATTGATGTCGCACTTAATCATCTATAACTTTTACTACGGGGTTCCGTTTTAAAGCCCATGACCCGTCAAAACGAACCTTAGAACGAGGAGAATGCCATGACTTGGTCTCTTTTTGTTAATACACCATGATTTGAGTGTGTTTCTATAAATTGCACGACGTACGTTTGTTCGGCTTGGCCAATGCATGGCTTTGGCCAATTCCTGCACGAGAGTGGGTTTTTTTCAAGTTATTTATTGTGAAAACCTTCTCATTTACATTGTAGATGGACCATGTATAGTTTCGTGGAAATCCAACGAGGTCGGTCTGGACGAGAAAATCGAAAGGGTACCCCCGTTGCTGAATCGACCAAAAATGGGTGTCTCGCTTAAACATCCATAACTTTTGCTACATGGCTCCGTTTTAAGCCCATGACTCGTCAAAACGAACCTTACTATGATGAGTATGCCATGACATGGTCTCTTTGCGACAATACACCATGATTTGAGTGGGTTTCAATAAACTTCACGACGTACGTTTGTTCGTCTTGGCCAGTGCATGGCTTCAGCAAATTCTTGCACGAGAGCAGGTTTTTTTCAAGTTATTTCTTTTGAAACCTTCTCATTTACATTGTAGATGGATCATGTACAGTTTCGTGGAAATCCGACAAGGTCGGTCCGGACGAGAAAACCGAAAGGGTACCCCCTTTTCTGAATCGACCAAAGATGGGTGTCACACTTAAACATCCATAACTATTGCTACGTGGCTCCGTTTTAATCCCATGACCTGTCAAAAAGAACCTTAGAACGAGTAGAACACCATGGATTGGTATATTTTTAGCAATACACCATGATTTGAGTGGCTTTCTTTAAACTACACAACGTACATTTGTTATGCTTGGCTAGTGCATAACTTCGGCAATTTCCGGCATGAGAGCGGTTTTTTTTTTCAAGTTATTTCTTGTAGAAATATTCTCATTTACATTGTAGATGGACCATGTATAGTTTCGTGGAAGTCCGACGAGGTCGGTCCGGACGAGAAAATCGAAAGGGTACCCCCTTTGCTGAATTGGCAAAAGATTGGCGCTTAATCATCCATAACTTTTGCTACAGAGCTCCGTTTTAAGCCCATGACCCTTCAAAATGAACCTTACTACGAGGAGAACGCCAGGACATGGTCTCTTTGTGGCAATACACCATGATTTGAGTGGGTTTCAATAAACTACACGATGTACGTTTGTTTGTCTAGACCAGTGCATGGCTTCGGCAAATTCCTACACGAGAGCAGGTTTTTTTCAAGTTATTTTTTTACGAAAACCTTCTTATTTACATTGTAGATGGACCATGTACAGTTTCATGGAAATCCGACGAGGTCGGTCCGGACGAGAAAACCGAAAGAGTACCCCCTTTGCTGAATCGGCCAAAAATGGATGTCGCGCTTAAACATCCATAACTTTTGCTACAGGGCTCCGTTTTAAGCCCATGAGCTGTCAAAAAGAATCTCAGAACGAGTAGTACGCCATGGCTTGGTCTTTTTTTGGCAATACACTATGATTTGAGTGAGTTTCTATAAACTACATGACGTACGTTTGTTCGCTTGACCAGTGCATGGCTTCGGCAATTTTCGGCATAAGAGCATGGTTTTTTTCAAGTTATTTCTTGTGGAAACCTTCTAATTTGCATTGTAGATGGATCATGTACAGTTTTGTAGAAGTCCGACGAGGTCGGTCCGGACGAGAAAACCGAAAGGGTACCCCTTTTGCTGAATCGGCAAAAAATTGGTGTCGCGCTTAATCATCCATAACTTTTGCTACGGGGTTCCGTTTTAAGCCAATGACCCATTAAAACAAACCTTAGAATGAGGAGCACGCCATGACTTGGTCTATTTTTGTCAATACACCATGATTTGAGTAGGTTTTTATAAACTACACGACGTACGTTTGTTCGGCTTGGCCAATGCATGGCTTCGGCAAATTCCTGCACGAGAGAGGGTTTTTTTCAAGTTATTTCTTGTGAAAACCTTCTC
Organism: Arctium lappa; assembly: GCA_023525745.1. Taxonomy (NCBI): domain Eukaryota; kingdom Viridiplantae; phylum Streptophyta; class Magnoliopsida; order Asterales; family Asteraceae; genus Arctium; species Arctium lappa. Next base: position 1,771,166 of record CM042059.1, on the reverse strand, counting down.
ATTTAAATTGTATATGAATCATGTACAGTTTCGTGGAAATCCGACAACGTCGGTCCGGACGAGAAAACCGAAAGGGTACCCCTTTGCTGAATCGACCAAAAATGGGTATCGCACTTATACATCCATGAATTTTGCTACGGAGCTCCGTTTTAAGCCCATGACCCGTCAAAACGAACTTTACTATGAGGAGCATGACATGACATGGTCTCTTTGTGGCAATACACCATGATTTGAGTGGGCTTCAATAAACTTCACGACGTACGTTTGTTCGTCTTGGCCAGTGCATGTCTTCGGCAAATTTTTGCATGAGAGTAGGTTTTTTTCAAGTTATTTCTTATAAAAAACTTCTAATTTACATTGTGTATATACCATGTACAATTTCGTGGAAATCCGACTAGGTCGGTCTGGACGGGAAAACCGAAAGGGTACCCCCTTTGCTGAATCGGCCAAAAATAGGTGTCGCACTTAAACATCCATAACTATTGCTATGGGGATCCATTTTAAACCCATGACCCGTCAAAACGAACCTTAAAACGAGGAGAACGCCATGACTTGGTTTCTTTTTGTCAATACACCATGATTTGAGTGGGTTTCTATAAACTTCATGACGTACGTTTGTTCGGTTTGGCCAATGCATGGCTTCGGCCAATTCCTGCACGAGTGCAGGTTTTTTTTCAAGTTATTTCTTGTGAAAACCTTCTCATTTATATTGTAGATAGACCATATACAGTTTCGTGGAAATCCGACAAGGTCGGTCCGGACGAGAAAACCGAAAGGGTACCCCCTTTGCTGAATCGACAAAAAATGGGTGTCGCGCGTATACTTTCCTAGACTTATGCTATAGGGCTCTGTTTTAAGCTCATGACCCGTCAAAAAGAACCTCACTACGAGGATCATGCCATGGCTTGGTCAAATTTTGGCAATACACCATGATTTTAGTGGCTTTCTATAAACTGCACGACGTACGTTTGTTCGGCTTGGCCATTGCATGGCTTCGGCAATTTCCGACATGAGAGCTGGTTTTTTTCAAGTTATTTCTTGTGGAAAACTTATCATTTTCATTGTAGATAGACCAGGTACAGTTTTGTGGAAGTTTGACAAGGTCGGTCCGGACGAGAAAACCGAAAGGGTACCCCCTTTGCTGAATCGCCAAAAAATTGGTGTCGAGCTTAATTATCTATAGCTTTTGCTACGGAGTTTTGTTTTAAGCCCATGACCCGTCAAAACGAACCTTAGAAAGAGGAGCACATCATGTCTTGGTCTCTTTTTGTCAATACACCATGATTTGAGTGGGTTTCTATAAACTTCATGACGTACGTTTGTTCGGTTTGGCCAATGCATGGCTTCGGCAAATTCCTGCACGAGAGAGGGTTTTTTTCAAGTTATTTCTTGTGAAAACCTTCTCATTTACATTGTAGATAGACCATGTACAGTTTCGTGGAAATCCGACAAGGTCGGTCTGGACGAGAAAACCGAAAGGGTACCCCTTTGCTGAATCGGCCAAAAATGGGTGTCGCGCTTATACATCCATGACTTATGCTATGGGGCTCCGTTTTAAGCCCATGATCCGTAAAAACGAACCTTAAATTGAGGAGCACGCCATGAATTGGTATCTTTTTGTCAATACACCATGATTTGAGTGGGTTTCTATAAACTGCACGACGTACGTTTGTTCGGTTTGGCCAATGCATGGCTTCGGCCAATTCCTGCACGAGAGCGGATTTTTTTCAAGTTATTTCTTGTGAAAACCTTCTCATTTACATTTTAGATAGACCATGTACAGTTTCGTGGAAATCCGACAAGGTTAGTCCGGATGAGAAAACCGAAAAGGTACCCCTTTTTCTGAATCGGCCAAAAATGGGTGTCGCGCTTATACATCCATGACTTTTGCTACGGGGCTCCGTTTTAAGCCCATGACCTGTCAAAACTAACCTTTCTACGAGGAGCATGCCATGACATGGTCTCTTTGTGAAAATACACCATGATTTGAGTGGGATTCAATAAACTTTAGGACGTACGTTTGTTCGTCTTGGCCAGTGCATGGCTTCAGCAAATTCCTACACGAGAGCAGGTTTTTTTCAAGTTATTTCTTATGAAAACCTTCTCATTTACATTGTAGATGGACCTTGTACAGTTTCGTGGAAATTCTACGAGGTCGGTCCGGACGAGAAAACCGAAAGGGTACCCCCTTTGCTGAATCGACCAAAAATGGGTGTCGCGCTTACACATTCATAACTATTGCTACGGGGCTCCGTTTTAAGCCCATGATCCGTCAAATAGAACCTTAGAACGAGTATCATGTCATGGATTGGTCTCTTTTTCGCAATACACCATGATTTGAGTGGCTTTCTATAAACTGCACGACGTACGTTTGTTCCGCTTGGCCAGTGCATGGCTTCGATAATTTCCGGCATGAGAGCAGGGGTTTTTCAAGTTATTTCTTGTGAAAACCTTCTCATTTATATTGTAGATGGACCATGTACAGTTTTGTGCAAGTCCGATGAGGTCGGTCCGGACGAGAAAACTGAAAGGGTACCCCCTTCGCTGAAGCGGCAAAAAATTGGTGTCGCGCTTAATTATCCATAACTTTTGCTACGGGGTTCCGTTTTAAGCCCATGACCCATCAAAACGAACCTTATAACGAGTATCACGCCTTGGCTTGGTCTTTTCTGGAAATACACAATGATTTGAGTGGCTTTCTATAAACTGCACGACATACGTTTGTTCCGCTTGGCCAGTGCATGGCTTCGGCAATTTCCGGTATGAGAGCTGGTTTTTTTCAAGTTATTTCTGTTGGGAACTGAAGAAAAGCTTAAGTATGGTTAATGCTGCTGGTTCAGAGTTACTACTGCTAGAAGACTTCAAGGTTAGTACTGCTGAGTATTACTACTGCTAGTAGAATTAATACTGCTAGTCAAGGTTAGTACTGCTTGAACAAAGTTAGTACTGCTTAGCTAGTTAGTACTGCTAGTGGTTAGTACTGCTTAGTGGTTAATACTGCTAAGACCAAGTTAATGCTGCTTGAAGATTTTAATGCTGCTGATGGCACTAATTATTTAGTGCCATTATGCTCTTTTTCTATTACTTTTACGATAGTTTTTATCTTCTAATCCCAACCTTTGAGTCATTTTAGTTCTTTATTTTCTCTTTTTCTGTTTCATGGAGCTAAAGTGTTGAATGACGTGTTTTGCGACTTGGAATGGCTGATTTATATCTATTTTTGGCAGACCTATGCTGCAGCACCTATGCTGCAGCATCTCTGCAGCATCGGACGATGAACAGCAGTTTGAAGGGAAGAAAAGGAGCTTATGGTGGACAACTTGCAACAATATTTTGGGCAGATTTGGGAGTTTCCTGGATCTGATTTGTGGCTGGAAAATATATTTTGAATCTCCTTTTCTTGAATTATTGTCCTTGTCACCTAACTTTAGTTTTATTATTATTATATTTTTGTAAAATGTCTTTTTTACCCTCCCTTTCCTAGTATATAAAGGAAGCTTGGGAGGTGTATTTGGGACACATGATTTCTTACTTACTTGCAATCTTAGCTAACTTGTAGAACATTTTAGAATCTCTTTTGTGATCTTTAAAAATCAAAGTAAGAGAATTGACACTCTCTTGGTTTGATTATTAAAGTCAAGTAATTTAGTAATATATTGAAGTTCTTATTTCTTGCATTTTTTATTTACCGCAATTTATTTATCGCAATTTACTTTATTGTTATTTACTTTATCGTCATTTACTTTATCGTCATTTACTTTTACGTCATTTACATTCTTGTCATTTACAGTATGTCTTTTATTTTATGTCATTTATTTTACGCATTTACTTTCCGTATGAGTAACTAATTTTATTAGTATGGGTGTTTGACGGAAAGGTGGGATTTTAAACCAAAGAAAGGTGGACATTGTTTCGCAATAACAATGATCCACCATTTCATTCAAGTTTTATAAATATCAATAATACTTCTTGACGAACCGATCACTTGCTAAAGTGTTAAAGTGCCGTGGACTTAGAGATAAGCCACGAAAAGCACGTCCGTTTGAATGATATAAGAAGTATACTTGAGAGAGTTACTGATAAGGACAGTTATCATTTATATTTTTCCAAACTGATTTATTCTCGACAAGTTGATCGCTAATCATTAGTGTTAAAGTGTAGAGGACTTAGAGATAAGCCTCTTCGAACACGTCAACTTGAATGATATGGGAATCGGCTCGAGAGAGCGGTTTTTGCAAAGAGATTTGTATCTCCATATATTTTGAGGACTCTATTCCACACTATGAATAGCTGGAGACTACACAGAGATGTGTTTAGTTGAATCTAAACAGTAGTGTGAATATTGAAGTCCGAGAGGAATACCCTCAAAATAGATGGTGTATCTTGATGTGGCAGAACTTCATGCTGCAGCATGCCTGCAGCATGGCCCACTGGAAATTGTGTTTAAATCCCACCTGAAAGTCTAACACCCGTACTTGTTTTATTCTCTGTTAACTAATTCAAAGTGATAACTCAACCAAACCAAAGTCTTCAAATTCGCCATCTAAAATCATTTCTTTCTTCTACTTTTTATTAAACTTTTACTCCAGTCTCTGTGGGACGATATCCGGTACTTTACCGTTTTATTACTTGAAAGACGATATTATATCTCATTGTATACTTGCTTTGAGGTTTAATTAGCACACGTCTATAGGTGTATTCCAAGCACTGTCAAGTTTTTGGCGCCGTTGCCGGGGATTGGCAAGCTAAAAGTTGTAAAAAGTTTTATAAAGATTTGATTTTTCTACCATCGTTCGAATTTCATTGTGAGAATACCACGTGGGGAATTGTTAGAATTTGGCCCGGACATTGAAGAATTGAAATTAGATCCTCCCATCATGGAATTACCCCCACCAGGTTTTGAAAATATGGGACCTAGACAACAACATCTTCTAGAAAACCCACAAAGACCACCACCAATATTCCACGATGCACCACCAATTTTTGGAAATCCACCCGATCACCCTTTTCAACAAAATGCACCAAATCAAGGGAATAATAATAATCATAACCATATTGATGAGGATGTAGAATCTCAAGGTACTAATGAACCGAGAAATGAAGTTCCGAACATAATTAATCTTGCAAATTCCAAAGAGGGAAAAATTATGGACTATGCTATCCCCGATTTTGAGCAATTAAATTCAGGGATAGTTAGACCCCATATTAACGCCCTCCATTTTGAGCTAAAACCCATAATGTTCCATATGTTGCAAACAAATGGACAATTTGCCGGAATGCCATCGGAGGATCCTCATTCTCATTTAAAATCTTTTATGGAGATCACCGATGCTTTCCTGATCCCGGGGGTATCTAACGATGCCCTGAGACTCACTTTGTTTCCTTTTTCTCTAAGGGATCGGGCAAAATCTTGGTTTAATTCTTTGGCACCTGGTTCTGTACCATCATGGATCAACATGGTTGAAAAGTTTTTGCGAAAATATTTTCCACCTACCCGTAATGCTAAGTCCAGAAATGAAATTTGCATGTTTAAACAATTGGACGATGAAGCAATTCCCGATGCATGGGAAAGGTTTAAGGAGTTGTTAAGGAAATGCCCTCACCATGGCATTCCCTACTGTATTCAACTCGAGACGTTTTACAATGGGTTAAACCCCATGGCTAAACAAATGCTCGATGCGACATCAGGAGGGGCCTTTACAGCTATTACCTATAATGACGGGTATGAGATTCTTGAAAAGATTTCAGCAAACCATGGACATTGGGCTGATCCACATGCCCAAACGCAAAAGAGGACTACTGGAATTCATGATGTAGACGCATATACTGCTTTAACAGCTCAACTCACTTCTATGGACCATGTACAGTTTTGTGCAAGTCCGATGAGGTCGGTCCGGACGAGAAAACTGAAAGGGTACCCCCTTCGCTGAAGCGGCAAAAAATTGGTGTCGCGCTTAATTATCCATAACTTTTGCTACGGGGTTCCGTTTTAAGCCCATGACCCATCAAAACGAACCTTATAACGAGTATCACGCCTTGGCTTGGTCTTTTCTGGAAATACACCATGATTTGAGTGGCTTTCTATAAACTGCACGACATACGTTTGTTCCGCTTGGCCAGTGCATGGCTTCGGCAATTTCCGGTATGAGAGCTGGTTTTTTTCAAGTTATTTCTGTTGGGAACTGAAGAAAAGCTTAAGTATGGTTAATGCTGCTGGTTCAGAGTTACTACTGCTAGAAGACTTCAAGGTTAGTACTGTTGAGTATTACTACTGCTAGTAGAATTAATACTGCTAGTCAAGGTTAGTACTGCTTGAACAAAGTTAGTACTGCTTAGCTAGTTAGTACTGCTAGTGGTTAGTACTGCTTAGTGGTTAATACTGCTAAGACCAAGTTAATGCTGCTTGAAGATTTTAATGCTGCTGAACATAGTTAGTGCTGCTTATGACTTGAAGATTCGAATGGAAAAGATGACAGCTGGAAAGAGTCAAGATATTCATGGAAGGCTTGAAGATAATGATGGAAGATATTCTGAAGATATGTTTATTTATTGTAATTATCTTTTTGATTAGTATATGTATAGAAGATATAGAATAGTTTTAGATATAATGATTATTTCTAAGTTATAGAGAGAAATCAACCTCAAGGCATAGATCCTAATTCTAGAGAAGTAGAATTCGTCTTGAAAGAGTCTGTTCTTCAAGATTGAGGTTGAGTGTGTAATCTTGTGATTTCAATTATTTAATACAAGTTTACAGTTTGTTCTTCATATTTACTGTTTTGATTTACTGTTTCATTGAATATCAAAGTGTTATTCCGCAAACTTCTTTGATATTGTTTCTGAGAATTAATTCTTGTTGAGAATTCGATCCTGACAAGTGGTATCAGAGCCTAATTCCCTCAGAAACATCTATTCATTCATCATGGAAAATCTTGCAGAATCAAACAGTACTATGGTCTCTAAAGTTCCAATGCTTAATCCCAGTGAGTTTGACATGTGGAAGATCAGAATCAGACAATACATTCTTCTCACTGACTACTCAATGTGGGATATCATTGAGAATAGTCCTTCTGAAGCTGGAAGGATAGGGCCAGATGGGAAAAGACCTCCACCAAAGACAGATGGTGAGAGGAAGATCAGACAGACAGAGATGAAGGCCTTGAGCACTCTACTCTTGGCCATCCCCAATGAATATCAGCATCAATTCTGCAACTGCACTGATGCCCAGATTCTCTGGAATGCTCTAGAGAAAAGATTTGCTGGCACTAAGAGCATCAAAAGAAATCAAAGAGATGTTCTAAAGCAGCAGTATGAGAACTTCACTTCCTCAAAGAATGAGTCTATGACTCAAACTTTTGATAGGTTCAACAAACTCATTGGTGAACTGGCTACTGTAGGAGTGAAGATGGAACAAGATGATATCAACAGAAAATTCCTCAGATCTCTTGGGGATGAATGGACTATTTACACTGTCTCATATAGACAGAGTGACAATCTGGAAGAGAAGGAACTTGATGATCTATATAATGATCTGAGAGTCTTTGAAGCTGAGGTAGAATCCAAGAAGAAGCCCTCTGGTTATATCCACAATGCTGCACTTCTTTCAGCATCCACTGATACTACTGCCAACCCTGAAGCAGTTAGTACTGCCAGTGGAGTAAATTCAGAAAAAGGCACTGAAACTATATTTGAAGCCTTTTTGTCCAGTCATAGCAACAATTCATTGATTAATCATGATCTGGATCAACTTCACCCTGATGACCTGGAGGAGATGGATATTAAATGGCAGATGGCCATGTTATCCATGAGGGTGAAGAAGTTTATTAAAAGAACAGGAAGGAATAACTTCTCTCAAAGAAGAGAAGATGGAGCTGGTTTTGACAAGACTAAGGTGGAATGCTATAAGTGTCACATGAAAGGACACTTTGCTAGAGAATGCAGAAGTGTTGTTCCAAACAACAACCACCAACAAGCTCAGAATGGAGGCTACAATCAGAACAAGAATCCTGCTCAAGCCCTTGTTTCTCAACAAGGAATGGGATTTGACTGGAGTGATCAAGCTGAGGAAGCCATTCAGAATCAAGCTCATATGGCAGATGTGTCTGATCTCCCCTCTGAGGTAATTTCTAATCTTTGCACTAAATCTTGCATAGACACTGTCAAAAGATACAGGGATCACAATCAAAGTATGTGTGATGACCTCAAAAGATTAGAAAAAGGACAGAAGAGATTATGTGTTGATAGTAGAGAGATTTGAAGAGCAAATCAAAGGCTTTCAAGCTAATGAACTTCAACACTCCTATGACACAAACTATTGGAAGTGGGAAAAGAATGAGTTAGAGACCAAACTGTCTAAATCCTTAGAAGAGAGTGATAGGCTGAAAGAGGAACTGTCTAAAGTTAAACTTGACATAGAAAAGTTTTCATATGCTTCAAAAGCAATGGATTCTCTTCTAAAGGCTCAGATTCATGATAAGATGAAGCCTGGTATTGGTTACAACAATACACCTCCTTCTTACAACAATAACTATATCTCTCCTACTTCAGACTTGTTAGAAACCAAGGAGAAAAAGGACTTATCTGAGGAAGCTTTTAAGATAGATCCTTTGGATGAGGTAGTAGTTAAGGATTTGACTGAGAAAGAAGCAGTGAGAATAGGGATAATGATGCGAGTAAAGAGATCCCATTAGAAAACAACATTTTCACCAATGAGGGATGTGGGAAAATCTGGGTCAAGTCCAAGGAGATAGAGAATACCAAAGGAAAAGATAACAAGGTCCATTACAAACAAACCACGGTTGTGAATCCTGGATCTTGTAAACAGTGTGCTTGCAGTAAAGCCAAGAGCCTAAATTCTGGTTTAAAAAAAGGAAATCAAAGAAACTGGAATAATCAATGGGCTCAGAAACAAGGAGTTGATCTGAATAAAATCAATAGACCAAAACCTTGTTTCATATGTGGCAAGTTAAATCATTTGGCTAAGTATTGCTTCTTTAATCCTATTAATCAACAGATGAACTTTCAAAGATTTGTGCAAAAACCTGTTGGTTATAGGAAGGCTGAAAAGAAACATGTGATAAAGAAACATGGTGAAAGTAAAGGCCCCATGAAGAAAAAGATTTTAAAAGAAAGTATTAAAATGTGGGTGCCTAGAAGCACTAAAACTGTTAGTACTGCTGACAGGGTTAGTGCTGCTGTAGGTATTACTGCTGCTACCAGTGTTAGTACCGCTGAAAATATTAATGCTGCTAATACTGTTAGTACCTCTTCAAAGGTTAATACTGCTAACACAGTTAGTACTGCTAACACAGTTACTACTTCTAACAAGGTTAGTACTGCTAAGCATGCAAGTGCTGCTAAGGCAGATAATACTTCTAAAACCAGTACTACTTCTAGCAAAAATGTTTCCAAGCCTATTATAGTGACAAAGTACTCCAAGAATGAGGAGTTAAAGTTCAAAAATCTTGTCAAGAAAGAATGCAAGTATTTTGATGAGAAAGGGGTACCCAAGACCACTTTGGCTTGGGTTCCTAATTCATACTAACTGATTTATTTTATGTGCAGGGCAACCAACAGCTCAGGGGAAAGAGCATATGGCATGTTGATAGTGGTTGCTCTAGGCACATGACAGGCAACATGTCATGCCTTCAGGATTTCAAGCATATCAATGGAGGACATGTTGCATTTGGAGATAATCTTACTGGTGGTAAGATAAGTGGAAAAGGTAATGTCACCAAAGGTAAGATGACATTTGAGGATGTCTACTATGTTGATCAGTTGAAGTACAACCTGTTAAGTGTATCACAGGTTTGTGACAAACAACATAGTATATTATTTACAAATACTGAGTGTATGATCCTTGCTCCAGGGTTCAAGGTAGTTGATGAAAGCATGATACTACTTAGAACTCCAAGAAAGGACAATGTTTATTGTCTAGATATGGACAATGTTGATAGTGATTCATCTCTAAATTGTCTTGTTTCAAAAGCTTCTGTAGATGAATCATCTCTATGGCACAAATGGATGTGTCACATGAATTTTAAGACTATGAACAAACTTGTTAAAAACAACCTAGTAAGAGGTTTACCATCTAAAGTCTTTTCATGTGATGATCATTGTGTTGCTTGTCTTAAAGGCAAACAGCATAAAACTTCTCATAAGACCAAAGAGATAAACTCTATTTCTTCTTGTCTCCAGTTATTACATATGGATCTGTTTGGTCCTACAAATGTTATGAGTATTGGCAAGAAATCTTACTGCCTGGTTATTGTTGATGATTACTCAAGATTTACTTGGGTATATTTTCTAAGGACTAAGGATGAGACAAGTGGACTGATCAAATCCTTTATCCTAAGAATTGAAAACCAAACTAATCAAAAAGTAAAAATCATTAGATCAGACAATGGAACTAAATTTAAAAATCTTGATCTAAACACCTTTTGTGAAGAAAAAGGCATTGAGAGACAATATAGTGCTCCTAGGACTCCTCAACGGAATGGTGTTGCTGAAAGGAAAAATAGGACACTAATAGAGGCTGCTAGATCTCTGTTGGCTGATTCAAAACTGCCAATTACCTTCTTGGCTTAAGCAGTTAATACTGCTTGTTATGTCCAAAACAGAGTTCTAGTGGTCAAGCAAAAGAACAAGACTCCCTATGAGCTGTTAAACAAAAGAAAACCTTTCATTGGTTTTTTCAAACCATTTGGGTGTCCTTGTACAATTCTCAATACCAAAACTCACTTAGGTAAGTTTGATAGCAAGGCAGATGATGGATTTCTTGTTGGGTATTCATCTCAGAGTAAGGCCTACAGAGTTTTTAACTCTTCTTCTAGAATAATTGAAGAAAGTGACAATGTCAAATGCAATGAGAACACACCAAATCCTATTGGGTCTGGTCCTCAGTGGCTATTTGACATTGATTCACTAACTAACTCTTTTGGTTTCAGTAGTGATGATTATGCAGGTTCAGAATGTGGAGGATCAGGGACTACAAAAGTTCAAGAAAGTATATCTAAATCTGTGATCTTTCCCATACCCACAGTGGATTATGTTGAAGACTGTGACAAGGAACCATCTGCTGGATCAAGTCAGAGTGAAGAAGAAAGTAGAGATGAGGAGACTCAAGAAAATAAAGAATCAGAAGTAGCTGCTGAAAACACTTCAGTTGAGTTGAATGACTCTAATCTAGAGGTAGGACTTAATGAAGAACCTAGTCATAACACCAGAGTTCAAAAGAATCATCCTCCACAGCTGGTAATAGGAGATATATCCTCTCCTATGATGACTAAACATCAAAGCAGACTTCAAGAAATGCAAGATCAACAACATACAGTGCTTTCTTGTTTTCTATCCTAGCTTGAGCCTAAAAAGGCACATGATGCTATGAAAGAATCCAGTTGGATAGAAGCAATGCAAGAAGAACTGTTGCAGTTCAAGCTACAAGATGTATGGGATCTAGTAGACCTTCCTAAAGGTCACAGAGCAATTGGCACAAAGTGGATTTTCAGGAACAAGAGAGATGAAAGAGGTATTGTCATAAGGAACAAAGCAAGGCTTGTGGCTCAAGGGTATACTCAAGAAGAGGGAATAGATTATGAAGAAGTTTTTGCACCTGTGGCTAGGATAGAAGCAATCAGATTATTCCTAGCTTATGCTTCTTACATGAAATTCAAAGTCTATCAAATGGATGTAAAAAGTGCATTTCTCTATGGCTCAATTGAATAGGAGGTATATGTCTATCAACCACCAGGGTTTGAAAACCCAAGCTATCCAGACAGGGTATACAAATTGAAGAAAGCGCTTTATGGACTGCATCAAGCTCCAAGAGCATGGTATGACACTCTGTCATCCTATCTCTTGGAAAATGGCTTTGAAAGAGGAGTCATTGATAAGACTCTATTTATCAAGAGAAAGAAGAAGGATATCTTGCTGGTCCAAATCTATGTTGATGATATTATCTTTGGATCCACAAGAGACAACATGTGCAAGGAGTTTGAGGAACTAATGCATCAAAGGTTCAAAATGAGTTCCATGGGGGAACTTACTTTCTTCCTTGGACTCCAAGTTCAACAGAAGTCAGATGGAATTTTCATCTGTCAGTCCAAGTATGTGCAGGACATCCTAACCAAGTTTGGTTTCTCAGATTCAAAACCTGCCAGCACACCTATGGAGACACATAAGCAGATAACAACAGATCTTGAGGGGGAGGATATGGATGTGCATCATTATAGATCCATGATTGGCTCTCTCATGTATCTCACAGCATCTAGGCCAGACATAATGTTTCCAGTCTGTGTATGTGCAAGATTCCAAGTTAGGCCAAAGCAATCTCACTTTCAAGCTGTTAAGAGGATATTCAGATATCTCAAAGGGCAACCCAGATTGGGACTTTGGTATCCTCATGACTCACCCTTTGACCTAATAGCATACTCAGACAGTGATCTAGGTGGGGCAAACTTGGACAGAAAATCTACTTCTGGAGGATGTCAGTTTTTGGGTGCTAGACTAGTTTCATGGCAGTGCAAGAAACAAACCACAATGTCCACATCTACAACAGAGGCAGATTACATAGCAACTGCAAGTTGCTGTTCTCAAGTCTTATGGATTCAGAATCAAATGTTGGACTATGGGGTAACCTTTCTACACACTCCCATTTTTATTGATAATAGCAGTGCTATCAGCATTGTGAATAATCCTGTCAAGCACTCTAAGACAAAGCACATTGAGATAAGGTATCACTTCATAAGAGACTGTAATGAAAAGAAACTTATTCAAGTTGAAAAGTTCATACTGACAACCAGTTTGCTGATCTATTCACCAAAGCTTTTGATGTGGGTAGATTCACTTTCTTGGTAACAAGTGTGGGAATGATCAACTCTGAATAAGCATCCTCTCAAAAAGTGGTTAAATACCTGAATATTATAGATTCTTGGTGTTACTAATCTTCCTTTGCAGGGCATACATAGCAGTACTATTCAGCGTAAGCTTCAAAGGGTAAGTATGGTTAATACTGCCAGTACAGTTTTAATACTGCTAGAGCGCAGTTAATACTGCTAGTTAGTTAATACTGCTAGTAGTTAATATTGCTCGCAGTTAATACTGCTCCCAGTTAATACTTCTAGTTAGTTAATACTGCTCGCAGTTAATACTGCTCGCAGTTAATACTGCTCGCAGTTAATACTGCTCCCAGTTAATACTGCTCGCAGTTAATACTGCTAGTTAGTTAATACTGCTAGTTAGTTAATACTGCTCGTAGTTAATACTTCTCGTAGTTAATACTGCTTGACCGTTAATACTGCTCTAGGTTAATACTGCTTATGTCCCGAATACTATAAATACCCTTTGCCCGCCTAAACGTTCATAACGACTCTTTGCATACTGTTCACTTGCGCTCTAAACCTTTTCTCTCTCAAGATTCAAAGTTTTCAGGCAAGTTTTTTTCGCAAAGATCAATGGCATCCATGGCATTCATCGATGAACACAATGAGATCGCGATGCTCCAAAAGCCAAAGCAAGCTGCAGGATTTCATCAGATTGTGGATTTCCTCAAGTCAAGCCATATTGCCCATGCTCTTACTGTATCACCTTCAATCTATATCGAGCATCAAAGGCAGTTCTGGGCTAATGCCACCATTGTTGCTGAGAATGGTGTGCAAAAGATCAAGACAAGGGTCTGTGAAAAACCATTAACAGTTACTGAAGAAGTTATTCGCATCAGTCTACGTCTTGACGATGCCTCTGGTATAACTTCTATCCCCAATGATGAACTGTTCTCTTCTCTTACAAGAATGGGGTATGGAGGCCCATTGGGTGTTTTTAAGTTCTCAAAAGCTAAATTCTCACCCCAATGGCGTTTTCTTGTTCATACCTTGATGCATTGCATCTCTAAAAAGACTACTGGATGGAGTGAGTTCAGCAGTCCCATTGCTTATGCTTTGGTCTGTTTGGCCACTGCCAGAAGGTACAATTTTTCACAAATGCTTTTCAATGATCTTGTTTCAAACATGGGAAACAAAAAGAGCTTCTATATGTATCCCAGGTTTGTTCAAGAAGTAATCAACCATGAATTGACGGATATTCCTCAGTCTGCTGGAATATATGTACCTAAACCCCCCAAAGGTAAGGTTTTCTCAAATATGAGAAGATCTGCTGGGGACTCGGAAGGAGTTGACACCCCATTGTTCTCTACAATGATGGTGGTGTCCCAAACCAATGAAGGTATGGCAGCAGGGTCAAGGCCCCCATTAGACCATCCCACTGCTAGCCAATCCCAACCTTCCCACTCTAAATCTATCCCCCAGTCCCTTCTTGAAAAACCAACCTCACCAATCACCCAAACATACAAGAGGAAAAAGGTAAAGAAGGCTCCTTCCCTTCTTGTACCATCAACCCCCAAGCCTTTAAGCCCTCTAAGGGAGAATTCTCCTTTAGGGAATATCAATAGGGAAACCAAAGGGGTGTCTCCCAACCCCAAGGAGGTGCTCTCTGAGGAGGAGGAAGAGCATATGGGTGATGAGGCTGCCACTACTCCTGCTAGCACAGAGGAGGAAAGTGGTAACATCAATAAGACCTCCCTCATGGCAACTTTGAATGAGCAATCATTCAAAGGTCCCTGGTGACAAGAAACCACGGGGGTGGACAGTGCTTCTGCTAGGCAGAAGACTTCCACTAATAAAAGATCCCATGATCCTTCAATAGGGGGTAACACTCTTGGAGAAGGTGAGGACAGATATGACTATGATGAATTGATGGAGACAATGGGTAACATCAACCAGGATGTCATCAAACAAGGCAAAGAGATAGAAGAAATGAAGTTGGTAATTCTGTCACAACAAGTACAGATTGCTAAGCTGAAGAAGATGGTGATCAGTCTGGTACAGAGGAAGAAGAGAAAGCAATTTCAACTAAGGAGAAGGAAATCTGAGAATGATGCTCCCAAAAAGGGGGAGATCAACATGGAAGAAGCCACAAAAGAGGGGGAGCTTGATGGAGAGAAATTTGATGTTGAGGGGAGCAGGAAGCAGAAACAGAAAGAGATTCAGTGCAAATAGAAACACAAGAAGCAGCAGAAACGGTTACTACTGCTGACATAAACAAAGCAGCAGAAACAGTGAAAGAAGTATTAACAGATCTTGAGATTGCAGAAACCTTACTTAAAGCCAAGAATGATACTCCCAAGGTCACTTCAAAGACTAAAGGAGTAATCATCAAAGAACAAGGTGAAGTGATCAAGAAAGATAACAGTAAGAAGGCAATGAACAAAGACAAAGGAAAAGCAAAGATGGTGGAATCTGATCAACCATTCAAGAAGCAAAGGTTGGTTGAATCAGATGAAGCCTTAGCCAGGAAGATGCAGGAGGACATTGAAAAAGAAGAAAGAGTTCAGGTTGAAAAGGACAGGGAGATGGCAAAGGCTCTAGCTGCTGAACTGAATGAAGCTTATCAACTGAGTCTGGCAACTGAAATTGCACAGAAGAAATCTGCAACTCTGAAGAAATCAGTGGTGAAAACAGCTGTAAAGAAGAGACAACCCTCACAGACTTTCCTAGGTACCCAAGAGAGAAACAATATGATCATATTTCTCAAAGGTGCTGTAGGAGTCAGAAAGGAGATGTTCTCAAAGATGTCCTTTGAGAAGATTAAAGAGTTATATGATTCAGAGATGAGAAAGCTTCAGGGAAATGAAACTGCTAGGGTGGAGATGGAGAAGAGGATGAAAGAAAGTAATGTGACAACTGTCAAATTTTGAGTAATGAGGTCAGCACCCTCAGAATAATTTTATAAGTCTTGTCACTTTTTAAATTTTATTAAAAGCCTTTAAGATAAAAAGTTTCCCCGAAAAATTTAGAAGTTGCGTTAAAGACCCGGAACAGTTCCGCATCTGACCGTCACTGTCCAGAAATGCCAAATAAGTGGATAAAAGTCCAAAATTCTTAAATTATAAAAATTAAAATATTAATTTCTCTTGCATTGCAAAATTTTCAAATTTGTCAATTATTTAGCAAAAATTGAGAATCGGGTATTTCGGTTCTCAAATATATCTGACATTGTATAGTTTAAAGCTAGTAATTCAATTAATGGTATTAAATTAAATTTTTTTTTTTTTGTTAATGAGTCACTAGGACACTTGTCCTAAACCTACTTACTTTAATCAGTATCTTTAATTAAAAACCCAATTTAAAAACTATCCACACTTCTCACTTTTCAAGATTAACTCCTCACCTCCTCTCCCTCTCCTCTCTCTCATTTTCGGCCGAAAAAGCCACCACCACCACCATTTTCATTTTTGTTTCTTCATTTTCTCCTTCCATTGCTAAGATTCAAGAATCCAACCAAGACTCTATCCCCATTTTGAAGTTGGAATCCAAGTCTCCATCTCTTTTGTTAAAGGTAATCATTTAACCCTCCATTTTCCTTCAAGTTATAATCAAAAAGCTTCTATTTTCATATCTTTTATGTAAATGATGTACAATCCAAGTTTTAGAAGTGAAATGGGATGCATTAGTACCTATACATTTGCTAATGAACCATTTAATGATCTTCCAATGAAACTAGGGTTTCCTTGTGTGTTATTTTGAGATTTTGTAAAAGAGATGATGATTTTATGAAATGTGGTTTTTGGTCCACAAAATTTTATTAAGGTTGGATTGAAATTTATGCATTTATATCAATTTTGTGTATAAATAAACTCTTAGGATGAGATTGTTCAATCTCATATGATTAAGAGTTCTATATAATGTTAAATCACTAATCTAGTGTTTATGTTGTCTTGCATGTGGGTGAAAACTTGTTAATAAGATGGTTTACCTTTGATATTTATATAATATGAGTTTTTGACTCTTGATACATTGAGTGTTAGCATAAAAATGTTCTTATGAAGGAATTTTCTAAGTTCTACATGATTAAGAACATTGTATCAATATTAATGTCTTATCTTCTTTATTTTGTGTTCATGCATGCATTTGGATGAGCATTTAGATTGCCATGAATCCATGATGCATGTGTTAGTTTTCATGTGTTGGAAGGTGAAGACATGGTTTTAACCAAAAACCATGTCTAATGATCATTATTTGTGAGTTAAATTAGCATTCACATCTTTCTAGAATCTGTCCAGAAAATGGACCTCACTTCTAGCTTGCACAACTCACAAACCACATGTCCAAATTTGGGGTTTTTGCTTCTAAACTTCAGTTTAGAGTGTTAGCTTTCTAAAAAGTCCAAAAACATAGAATTTGGAGATGATTTGAGCACTTAAATGGATTTTATAAGAAAATGGTGCAATCTGTCCAGTGAAGACAGATTCATACACCTATTTTGTAGAGGCCATAACTCCCTCACTACTCATCCAAATTAAGTGAATATTTTTCCAAATGTTAGGATTTTGAGTTAGGTTTTCATCCATATATGGATCACTAGCTAATTCCAAGATTTGATACCTCAAAAACCTGTTAAAAGTGAGGTATGTCACTGATCCGAAAATCAGTGACACTTTATTTTATAAAAATGATTTGATGTACCAAAAGTTATTCAAAAATTATGCAAAAGTGCAGATTTAATCTAAACATACCATAGTTCCATCCTAAAATTTGTGATTAAATAATTCTCTTGAGAAGTTAAGTTTCCGTGTTGAAATTACCGGATAACTTTCTGGACAGCATGTGCTGAATCCAGAAAAGTTGTGTTATCAAGTTTAAATAATGCCTTATTTTATTTTGGAACTTTGTTTAGACAAAATAATTAAGGACTAAGAAACTTATTTAATGGCATTTCATGGGACAATTGGGCATATTGGTTGGACATCGGAATAGGGTATTAATGTGTTTCTTATGGCAACTCTTATATAGGGAAAGTTAAGGCGTGACAAAACTCATTAAGTTTAAAGTAAAGCTTCACTCGTTGCTTGCATCAAGGTGAGTATTCACAGCCCCATTTTTATCGTTTTAATTGATTTTGGGGTGAAAAGCATGTTTAAATTGCGTACTTAAGGATTCATGAGAATTGTTTGAAAGAATTGCGAATTGGCAATTTATAAGGCTTTGTTAAAAGCGTTTGGAAAATTAAGCTTATGATGAGTATGCAATTGATGTGTTGAGTTTTTAATGTTAAGACCCCATGACACTACTATTAACTCGAAGAAAATCGGGCCTATAGTATTAGTGGATAGCGCTATTTGGTGTGACAAGCCCACCTTAATGCTGACGAGCAGGGGTGCACTATACTAGAGAAGATGGCTAAACATGTGGCATGAACCACCGCTGAGTTAGTCCATCGGGGGCGTTGTAATTGGTCAGGGACGGCTTAGTAGTGGCTCAACGTAATAATACGTCTTTGCTTACACTCATCATAAAGAAATTTAAGTTGTGGTACTCATGAATCAAAGAATTGAAGTTGGTTTTTACGTACGCTCTACGAATGTTAACTTGCATATAAAAATGATTTGTGCATATTCAAAACCTGTGAACTCACCAACTCTTTGTAGTTGACCTTGGTTTTTATTCATGCTTTTCAGGAATCTAGAAGGTAATCCCATGATGCTTTATCAGCGTACTCGTATTTTCAAGCACAAGACTATTTTCGCGTTAAGCGTATCTTATGTTTAAAAGACTTGGAATTTGTAAACGTTAACAATATTATGTTCTCTAAAATGTAATGTATTTTGGTTGTTAAATAAATGTTGGTATGTTTATAATCTTGTGCTGTGGCATCGGAGCTGTTACGCCTCGTGTTTCCGCTTTAGCGGGGTGTGACAGATTTGGTATCAGAGCTATAGGTTATAGGGAATACCGGTTTTATTTTAAAAACCACACACTATAACCTTTTTACAAATAAAGTTTTCAAAATTAAGGTACGCTGTAGTATAACTAAAATGTGTTTCACATTATCATATTTTAACTTAGACAAAGCTTGATCACCTTTGTTTAATTTAAGTGTGTATAAAGGGGACATGAATTGGCTATACTAGGAATTACTAAAAATAGAAACTTTTTGATACAAAAATGAGAAGCATGATTGTTATGTGAGTTTGCATGGTACTTTTGAGTATTAATAAAAATTATAGCATGGTTGACAATTAAACTTTATTAATTATCGCAGTCATCATGTCTCGATCACCCTCGCACCGAGATTAGTCACTTGACGATTATGACCCATCCGAGCACGAATACACTGATTCTGAGCGATCACCGGAGAGATCGATCACCCCCACCTTGGAGCCGACTTCACCCGTTCCACGTAGGGACGAGGCGGGGCCTTCTCGACTTCGAAGTCGGAGGGTATCGCCACCGCCATGCGCCGATATACCAATGTCCCAACCAACTGGCATGACGACACTAGAAAACTACTGGGTTTCAGGGATGGCTCGAGAAGTAGAGAGGGTTAGGTTGGAAGTAGACCATCATGGGCATTCCCTCGATGCACTCATGATAATAATGAATTCAAGTGACCAGATCCTAAATGGACTGATATCAATGGTGAGTGCGGACGATCAAGCTATGAGTGCAATTATGAGAGAATTAGTGGAAACTAGGGCGATGGTAGCCTGGTTGCACTCTTGCTTATCAGTGGTGATGGGACTCTTAGTGGTTGTGATAGCGTGGTTGATGGTGTCATTTTTCGGACATTAGTAGCGTGGTTTACTTATGGATATTTGGGCAACTAATTTTCTTTTGATGTGTAACTCGTCATATTAGTACATTATTAAATAGCTTGACTATTATTTTTGGATGAATGATTGGATGTATGGCGTAGTTTTGTAATGATCATGATTATGTTATGTTATATTGTTTATGTATGTTTAAGAATTGTGAATTTCAATTACATAAGGTTGATTTTTGTTATATTAGATGTATGATCAATCAAATACAATTTATATTGTATTAAGATTAAGGGATAGGAATAAGGGAAATAAGAATTTGGAATTAATTATTGACGTAGCGTTAAAATAATTGTGCAATAGAATTATGCCGCCAAGAAGGGAAGATCCTGAGATTGCACGACTCGTATCCGAGCAAATCTTAGCCTCACTGCCTAACATAGTCAGTCAGATAGCAACAAGTTTAAATGCTAACCGACCTAATCAACCAGGAGTCGGTGCAAATATAGAAAAAGAATGTACCTATAAGACTTTTAGGTCTTGTAATCCAAAGGAATTTCACGGTACTGAAGGAGCGGTTGGATTATTATCTTGGATTGAAGGGATGGAATCCGTCCTTCACATAAGCAAATGTTCGGAAGCAAATAAGGTAGAATTCGCAACTTGCTTACTACAAGGGAGAGCACTGACGTGGTGGAACACTCAAGTGCAGTCTAGAGGAAGAGAAGCAGCTAATAAACTCACTTGGGAGGAATTTAAGGAAATGCTTAGGGAAGAATATTGTTCTAGAAGTGAAATGCAGAAACTACACGCAGAATTATGGGAGCATGAAATGAAAGGGAATGACATTGAAGCGTACACGGCACGATTTCATGAGCTGGCAAAGATGGTGCCACATCTGGTTACGCCAGAAGAGAATCAGGTAGACCGATATGTCTGGGGTTTAGCTCCAGAAATCCGAGGTGATGTGACCTCGGGTAATCCAAAAACCATTCAGGAGGCGGTAAGTCTGGCAACCAAGCTCACCAATAATGCCAATCGATCGGGGATTTTCTCTCGCGATTCAATGAAAGGAAAAAGGAAGGTCGAGGAAACTTCAAGGAGACCGTATGACAGAAGAAGGGGGAAGGAACAGAGAACGATGGGTAATTATGGAGTTCAAACTCAAACAGCTGATAAAGGAAAGGAAGTATGCCCGAGATGCGACAAGTGCAACAATCGACATTTCGGAAATTGTGTTATTTGTGTCAAATGTAACAAGGGAGGTCATTATGCGAAAGATTGTAAGTATGGGGGAAAGCGAGCTTGTTTTGAATGTGGGAGTCAGGACCACTTTAGGAATGCCTGTCCTAAGTTTGTCAGAAGGATGAACGCAAACCGGACTCGACCGACAAACCAGAGGAACCAAAAAGGGCAAGCACGAGGCCGAGTATTTGAAATTGGAGCGGAAGAAGCGAGACAAGATCCGGATGTGATCACAGGTACGTTCCTCTTAAATAATCATCGTGCATCTGTATTATTTGATTCCGGAGCAGATAGAAGCTTTGTGTCATTAAGTTTTAGATCAAAAATTAATCAAATGCCCCAAAAGCTAAAAGAAACGTATGTCATTGAGTTCGCTAACGGACAAGAGGTTAGGGTTGATGATGTATTTTCGAGGTGTACCTTGAGGCTAGCTGAAAAGGAATTTAAGATAGATCTAATTCCAATAAAGTTAGGAAGCTTTGATGTAGTTGTGGGCATGGACTGGTTGTCTAATAACCAAGCGGAATTATGTTGCTCCGAAAAGACTCTTCGAATTCCGTTACCTCAAGGAGAAGTACTTATAGTACACGGAGAAAAATCCAAAAGGAAATTAAGAATAGTATCCTACATGAAGATGCAGAAGTATTTAAGGAAGGAATATGTTGCGTATTTAGCTCATGTAGTCAATAAAGAGATCAAGGAGAAGTGTTTACAAGATATTCCTGTGGTTCGAGACTTTCCTGAAGTATTTCCTGAAGATCTACCTGGGTTACCTCCACCGAGACAAGTCGAATTCCGTATTGATTTGATTCCGGGAGCTGCACCAGTGGCCAAGTCACCATACCGTCTGGCGCCATCCGAAATGCAAGAACTGTCTGAACAACTCCAAGAACTGCTTGACAAAGGATTCATCAGACCCAGTTCTTCGCCATGGGGAGCTCCAGTTCTTTTTGTCAAGAAGAAAGATGGAACATTCCGAATGTGTATCGATTACAGAGAGCTCAATAAGTTAACCCTCAAGAATCGATACCCACTTCCTCGAATTGATGATCTGTTTGATCAACTGCAAGGCGCAACGTACTTTTCAAAGATTGACTTACGATCTGGATATCATCAAATGAGAGTTCGCGAAGAGGATATTGATAAGACGGCATTTAGAACTCGTTATGGACATTATGAGTTTCTAGTTATGCCCTTTGGATTAACGAACGCACCGACAGTTTTCATGGACTTGATGAATAGAGTCTGTCGTCCGTATTTAGATAAGTTCGTGATTGTTTTCATAGACGACATTCTGATTTATTCGCGAAGTAAGGAAGATCATAAGAAACATTTGGAGTTAATCTTAGAACTTCTCAAAGATCAGAAGTTGTATGCTAAGTTATCCAAATGTGAATTTTGGCTTCGAGAGGTACACTTTCTGGGTCATGTGGTTAATGAAAAGGGAATTCATGTTGACCCGGCAAAAGTTGAAGCCATCAAGAAATGGGAAACCCCAAGGACACCAACAGAAATTCGTCAATTTCTTGGTCTGGCAGGCTACTACCGAAGGTTCATAGCGAATTTTTCAAAAATCGCTCAACCTCTGACAGCACTGACTCAGAAGGATAAGAAATTTTCTGGGAAGAAAAACAGGAGGAAGCATTTCAAACACTCAAGCACAAGTTATGTGACGCACCAATTCTTGCGTTACCGGAGGGTACGGATGACTTTGTGGTGTATTGTGACGCATCACATCAAGGCTTAGGATGTGTATTAATGCAGAGGAATAAGGTTATAGCCTATGCGTCAAGACAACTCAAGGTTCATGAAAAGAACTACACCACTCATGACTTGGAATTGGGAGCAGTAGTGTTCGCGTTAAAAATTTGGAGGCATTACCTTTTTGGCACCAAATGTACAATCTATACTGATCACAAAAGTCTCCAACATATTTTTGATCAGAAAATGTTGAACATGAGACAACGAAGATGGGTTGAGCTACTTAATGATTATGAATGCGAAATAAAGTATCATCCTGGTAAAGCTAATGTGGTAGCTGATGCATTAAGCAGGAAAGAAAGAGTAAAACCAATAAGGACACGTGCCTTGGGAATGTTGGTCCAATCAAGCATTAAGACGCAAGTTCGTGAAGCTCAAGAAAAAGCATTGAAAACAGAAAATCTTTCTTGTGAAGCTTTGCATAACCTGGAAAAAGCGTTTGAATCACGATCAGATGGAGTTCGTTGTTTCAAGAATAAAGTTTGGATACCAAAGGTTGATGATCTGCGAACAATTATTTTGGAAGAAGCTCACAAATCAAAGTACTCGGTCCACCCAGGAGCCGATAAAATGTACAAAGGATTGAAGGAATATTATTGGTGGCCGGGAATGAAGAAGGACATTGCTGAATTTGTGAGTAAATGTTTGACTTGTGCTAAAGTCAAAGCAGAGCATCAAAAGCCTTCTTGACTTCTTCAACAACCTGAGATACCCCAATGGAAATGGGATCAGGTATCTATGGATTTTATCACCAAACTACCCAGGACAGGAAAAGGGAACGACGCAATTTGGGTCATTGTGGATCGACTTACGAAATCTGCGCATTTTCTCCCGATCAGAGAGGACTTCAAAATAGAAAGGTTGGCGCAGTTGTACATAGACGAAATTGTCTCTCGGCATGGAGTACCTCTATCTATCATTTCTGATAGAGATAGTCGTTTCACATCCCGATTTTGGCAAGCATTTCAGAAAGCGCTGGGTACCAGGTTGGATCTGAGTACTGCATATCATCCACAGACAGACGGACAAACGGAAAGGACCATTCAAACTTTGGAAGATATGCTACGTGCATGTGCTATAGATTTTGGAGGAGGCTGGGATAAGCATCTGCCGTTAGTTGAATTTTCTTACAATAACAGCTATCACACCAGCATTCAATGTGCGCCATACGAAGCTCTCTATGGACGCAAGTGTAGATCTCCACTTAGTTGGATAGAAATTGGTGATAGCCAACTGTTTGGGCCTGACATTATTCAAGAAACAACCGATAATATATCAATCATCAAGGAAAGACTCAAAGCCGCAAGAGATCGTCAAAAGAGTTATGCGGATAACCGCAGAAAGCCATTAGAATTCCAAAAAGGTGACAAAGTTCTCTTGAAAGTATCACCATGGAAGGGATTAATCAGATTTGGGAAAAGAGGTAAGTTAGGTCCGAGATATATTGGCCCATTTGAGATTCTGGATAGAATTGGACCAGTAGCCTATAAGCTGAGTCTACCTCAAGAGTTAAGCGCCATTCATGACACTTTTCATGTGTCAAATTTAAAGAAATGTCTGGTAGACAAAGCAATGCTTGTGTCTCCAGATGAAGTAAAGGTTGATGGGCGCCTTTGTTTTAGAGAGGAACCTATCGAAATTCTTGATCGTGAAATTAAACGTCTTAGGCGCAGCAAAATCCCAATCATTAAGGTTCGTTGGAATTCACGTCATGGACCTGAATATACTTGGGAAAGAGAAGACTTAATGAAGCGCAAGTATCCTAAGTTGTTTGATGATAAGCTGTCCAGAAATATCAGTCATAAATTTCGGGACGAAATTCCTTGAAGGAGGGGAGACTGTGATAACTGTCAAATTTTGAGTAATGAGGTCAGCACCCTCAGAATAATTTTATAAGTCTTGTCACTTTTTAAATTTTATTAAAAGCCTTTAAGATAAAAAGTTTCCCCGAAAAATTTAGAAGTTGCGTTAAAGACCCGGAACAGTTCCGCATCTGACCGTCACTGTCCAGAAATGCCAAATAAGTGGATAAAAGTCCAAAATTCTTAAATTATAAAAATTAAAATATTAATTTCTCTTGCATTGCAAAATTTTCAAATTTGTCAATTATTTAGCAAAAATTGAGAATCGGGTATTTCGGTTCTCAAATATATCTGACATTGTATAGTTTAAAGCTAGTAATTCAATTAATGGTATTAAATTATTTTTTTTTTTGTGTTAATGAGTCACTAGGACACTTGTCCTAAACCTACTTACTTTAATCATTATCTTTAATTAAAAACCCAATTTAAAAACTATCCACACTTCTCACTTTTCAAGATTAACTCCTCACCTCCTCTCCCTCTCCTCTCTCTCATTTTCGGCCGAAAAAGCCACCACCACCACCATTTTCATTTTTGTTTCTTCATTTTCTCCTTCCATTGCTAAGATTCAAGAATCCAACCAAGACTCTATCCCCATTTTGAAGTTGGAATCCAAGTCTCCATCTCTTTTGTTAAAGGTAATCATTTAACCCTCCATTTTCCTTCAAGTTATAATCAAAAAGCTTCTATTTTCATATCTTTTATGTAAATGATGTACAATCCAAGTTTTAGAAGTGAAATGGGATGCATTAGTACCTATACATTTGCTAATGAACCATTTAATGATCTTCCAATGAAACTAGGGTTTCCTTGTGTGTTATTTTGAGATTTTGTAAAAGAGATGATGATTTTATGAAATGTGGTTTTTGGTCCACAAAATTTTATTAAGGTTGGATTGAAATTTATGCATTTATATCAATTTTGTGTATAAATAAACTCTTAGGATGAGATTGTTCAATCTCATATGATTAAGAGTTCTATATAATGTTAAATCACTACTCTAGTGTTTATGTTGTCTTGCATGTGGGTGAAAACTTGTTAATAAGATGGTTTACCTTTGATATTTATATAATATGAGTTTTTGACTCTTGATACATTGAGTGTTAGCATAAAAATGTTCTTATGAAGGAATTTTCTAAGTTCTACATGATTAAGAACATTGTATCAATATTAATGTCTTATCTTCTTTATTTTGTGTTCATGCATGCATTTGGATGAGCATTTAGATTGCCATGAATCCATGATGCATGTGTTAGTTTTCATGTGTTGGAAGGTGAAGACATGGTTTTAACCAAAAACCATGTCTAATGATCATTATTTGTGAGTTAAATTAGCATTCACATCTTTCTAGAATCTGTCCAGAAAATGGACCTCACTTCTAGCTTGCACAACTCACAAACCACATGTCCAAATTTGGGGTTTTTGCTTCTAAACTTCAGTTTAGAGTGTTAGCTTTCTAAAAAGTCCAAAAACATAGAATTTGGAGATGATTTGAGCACTTAAATGGATTTTATAAGAAAATGGTGCAATCTGTCCAGTGAAGACAGATTCATACACCTATTTTGTAGAGGCCATAACTCCCTCACTACTCATCCAAATTAAGTGAATCTTTTTCCAAATGTTAGGATTTTGAGTTAGGTTTTCATCCATATATGGATCACTAGCTAATTCCAAGATTTGATACCTCAAAAACCTGTTAAAAGTGAGGTATGTCACTGATCCGAAAATCAGTGACACTTTATTTTATAAAAATGATTTGATGTACCAAAAGTTATTCAAAAATTATGCAAAAGTGCAGATTTAATCTAAACATACCATAGTTCCATCCTAAAATTTGTGATTAAATAATTCTCTTGAGAAGTTAAGTTTCCGTGTTGAAATTACCGGATAACTTTCTGGACAGCATGTGCTGAATCCAGAAAAGTTGTGTTATCAAGTTTAAATAATGCCTTATTTTATTTTGGAACTTTGTTTAGACAAAATAATTAAGGACTAAGAAACTTATTTAATGGCATTTCATGGGACAATTGGGCATATTGGTTGGACATCGGAATAGGGTATTAATGTGTTTCTTATGGCAACTCTTATATAGGGAAAGTTAAGGCGTGACAAAACTCATTAAGTTTAAAGTAAAGCTTCACTCGTTGCTTGCATCAAGGTGAGTATTCACAGCCCCATTTTTATCGTTTTAATTGATTTTGGGGTGAAAAGCATGTTTAAATTGCATACTTAAGGATTCATGAGAATTGTTTGAAAGAATTGCGAATTGGCAATTTATAAGGCTTTGTTAAAAGCGTTTGGAAAATTAAGCTTATGATGAGTATGCAATTGATGTGTTGAGTTTTTAATGTTAAGACCCCGTGACACTACTATTAACTCGAAGAAAATCGGGCCTATAGTATTAGTGGATAGCGCTATTTGGTGTGACAAGCCCACCTTAATGCTGACGAGCAGGGGTGCACTATACTAGAGAAGATGGCTAAACATGTGGCATGAACCACCGCTGAGTTAGTCCATCGGGGGCGTTGTAATTGGTCAGGGACGGCTTAGTAGTGGCTCAACGTAATAATACGTCTTTGCTTACACTCATCATAAATAAATTTAAGTTGTGGTACTCATGAATCAAAGAATTGAAGTTGGTTTTTACGTACGCTCTACGAATGTTAACTTGCATATAAAAATGATTTGTGCATATTCAAAACCTGTGAACTCACCAACTCTTTGTAGTTGACCTTGGTTTTTATTCATGCTTTTCAGGAATCTAGAAGGTAATCCCATGATGCTTTATCAGCGTACTCGTATTTTCAAGCACAAGACTATTTTCGCGTTAAGCGTATCTTATGTTTAAAAGACTTGGAATTTGTAAACGTTAACAATATTATGTTCTCTAAAATGTAATGTATTTTGGTTGTTAAATAAATGTTGGTATGTTTATAATCTTGTGCTGTGGCATCGGAGCTGTTACGCCTCGTGTTTCCGCTTTAGCGGGGTGTGACAGTAATGACTCTGATTTTCAAAAGCCATTTCCAGATGAGCAAGAAACACCACCTAAGAAAGAAGCCACTCTGGGTGAAAGTCTAAGGACTTTAAAGAGAAAAGAGATGATGGCTAGGAGAAAATCAACTAAGAAGCCTAGAGTATCTGAAGGAGAGTCTGAGAAGGTTGCTGAAGAAGAAGGGGCACCTGAGTCATCTAAACAGAAAGAGCCATCAAACACAGATGATGTAAATTTGTATATGGTAGTGATGGACAAAGTTCCTGAACCAATTTCAGCAGAACCTGTTGGTATAAAGCCTCCTGAGGTCATTCACTGGGATACATTGACAGTGGAAGGAAAGGAATACATAAGGCTGAAAAGGAAGGATGAAAAGTATGAGGTGTTCAACACTTGGGCAAAAATTGTCAGAACATGCTCTAGGTCAGATCTTGAAGAGATGTTTGAGATAGGAATGAAGTTGTATGCAGATATACTGAAAGCTCCAGAGATTTCATTTACAAAACTGGTAATGGAGTATCTGTGTATGATGTTCAAACCTGAAGAAGTAGAGCATGTGATCAAGAATGTGTTCAAGTCAGTAAATAGTTGGACTCTATATGAAACTAGTTGAGTATATGCAGTGACTTTGGATCTGAATCATACTGAATACTTCCTAGTGGATAGAGTATATAACCATAGCAGATTGAAGCTTCATGCCATGCTGAAGAAGAAGCTAGGGTGTATTCCAGATTCAGAGATGGCTAAATATTTGATTCAAAGAACCATCAATCAGAGTTTGGGGTTGGATGCAAATACTGGAATATAGGCCATTATGAAGTTTTGGGAGCATCTTGAAGAGCATCTGAAGAACTTGACTTCTTTTCCTAAAAGTCAAGTTAGGGGGAGATTGTTGGGAACTGAAGAAAAGCTTAAGTATGGTTAATGCTGCTGGTTCAGAGTTACTACTGCTAGAAGACTTAAAGGTTAGTACTGCTGAGTATTACTACTGCTAGTAGAATTAATACTGCTAGTCAAGGTTAGTACTGCTTGAACAAAGTTAGTACTGCTTAGCTAGTTAGTACTGCTTAGTGGTTAATACTGCTAAGACCAAGTTAATGCTGCTTGAAGATTTTAATGCTGCTGAACATAGTTAGTGCTGCTTATGACTTGAAGATTCGAATGGAAAAGATGACAGCTGGAAAGAGTCAAGATATTCATGGAAGGCTTGAAGATAATGATGGAAGATATTCTGAAGATATGTTTATTTATTGTAATTATCTTTTTGATTAGTATATGTATAGAAGATATAGAATAGTTTTAGATATAATGATTATTTCTAAGTTATAGAGAGAAATCAACCTCAAGGCATAGATCCTAATTCTAGAGAAGTAGATTTCGTCTTGAAAGAGTCTGTTCTTCAAGATTGAGGTTGAGTGTGTAATCTTGTGATTTCAATTATTCAATACAAGTTTACAGTTTGTTCTTCATATTTACTGTTTTGATTTACTGTTTCATTGAATATCAAAGTGTTATTCCGCAAACTTCTTTGATATTGTTTTTGAGAATTAATTCTTGTTGAGAATTCGATCCTGACAATTTCTGGTGGAAACCTTCTCATTTTCATTGTAGATAGACCATGTACAGTTTTGTGGAAGTCCGACGAGGTCGGTCTGAACGAGAAAACCGAAAGGGTACCCCCTTTGCTGAATCGGCAAAAAATTGGTGTCACGCTTAATTATCAATAACTTTTGATACAGGGTTCCGTTTTAAGCCCATGACCCATCAAAACGAACCTTAGAAGGAGGATCATGCCATGACTTGGTCTTTTTTTGTCAATACACCATGATTTTAGTGGGTTTTTATAAACTTCACGGCGTACGTTTGTTCGGCTTAGCCAATGCATGGCTTCGGCCAATTCCTGCACGAGAGCGGGTTTTTTTCAAGTTATTTCTTGTGAAAACCTTCTCATTTACATTGTAGATAGACCATGTACAGTTTCGTGGAAATCCGACAAGGTCGGTTCGGACGAGAAAACCTAAAGGGTACCCCCTTTGCTGAATCGGCCAAAAATGGGTGTCGCGCTTATACATCCATGACTTCTGCTATGGGGCTCTGTTTTAAGCCCATGACCGGTAAAAAAGAACCTCACTACGAGGATCATGTCATGGCTTGGTCACATTCTGGTAATACATCATGATTTGAGTGGCTTTCTATAAACTACACTACGTACATTTGTTCGGCTTGGCCAGTGCATGGCTTTGGCAATTTCCGGCATGAGAGCTGGTTTTTTTCAAGTCATTTATTATGGAAACCTTCTCATTTTCATTGTAGATAGACCATATACAGTTTCATGGAAGTCCGACGAGGTCGGTCCGGACGAGAAAACCGAAAGGGTACCCTCTTTGTTGAATCGCCAAAAAATTGGTGTCGCGCTTAATCATCTATAACTTTTGCTACGGGGTTCCGTTTTAAGCCCATGACCCGTCAAAAAGAACCTTAGAACGAGGAGCACGCCATGACTTGGTCTATTTTTGTCAATACACCATGATTAATTGAGTCGGTTTCTATAAACTGCACGACGTACATTTGTTCGGCTTAGCCAATGAATGGCTTCGGCCAATTCCTGCACGAGAGCGGGTTTTTTTCAAGTTATTTCTTGTGAAAAACTTCTCATTTACATTGTAGATAGAACATGTACAGTTTCGTGGAAATCCGACAAGGTCGGTTCAGACGAGAAAACCTAAAGGGTACCCCCTTTGCTGAATCGGACAAAAATGGGTGTCGTGCTTATACATCCATGACTTCTGCTATGGGGTTCTGTTTTAAGCCCATGACATGTAAAAAAAAACCTCACTACGAGGATCATGTCATGGTTTGGTCACATTCTGGCAATACACCATGATTTGAGTGGCTTTCTATAAACTACACTACGTACATTTGTTCGGCTTGGCCAGTGCATGGCTTCGGCAATTTCCGGCATGAGAGATTGTTTTTTTCAAGTTATTTATTGTGGAAACCTTATCATTTTCATTGTAGATAAACCATATATAGTTTCATGGAAGTCCGACGAGGTCGGTCCGGACGAGAAAACCGAAAGGGTACCCTCTTTGCCGAATCGCCAAAAAATTGGTGTCGCGCTTAATCATCTATAACTTTTGCTACGGGGTTCCGTTTTAAGCCCATGACCCGTCAAAAAGAACCTTAGAACGAGGAGCACGCCATGACTTGGTCTCTTTTTGTCAATACACCATGATTAATTGAGTGGGTTTCTATAAACTGCACGACGTACATTTGTTCGGCTTAGCCAATGCATGGCTTCGGCCAATTCCTGCACGAGAGCGGGTTTTTTTCAAGTTATTTATTGTGAAAACCTTCTCATTTACATTGTAGATAGACCATGTACAGTTTCGTGGAAATCCAACAAGGTCGGTTCAGACGAGAAAACCTAAAGGGTACCCCCTTTGCTGAATCGGCCAAAAATGGGTGTCGCGCTTATACATCCATGACTTCTGCTATGGGGTTCTGTTTTAAGCCCATGACCTGTAAAAAAGAACCTCACTACGAGGATCATGTCGTGGTTTGGTCACATTCTGGCAATACACCATGATTTGAGTGGCTTTCTATAAACTACACTACGTACATTTGTTCGGCTTGGCCAGTGCATGGCTTCGGCAATTTCCGGCATGAGAGCTTGTTTTTTTCAAGTTATTTATTGTGGAAACCTTATCATTTTCATTGTAGATAAACCATATACAGTTTCATGGAAGTCCGACGAGGTCGGTCCGGACGAGAAAACCAAAAGGGTACCCTCTTTGCCGAATCGCCAAAAAATTGGTGTCGCGCTTAATCATCTATAACTTTTGCTACGGGGTTCCGTTTTAAGCTCATGACACGTCAAAAAGAACCTTAGAACGAGGAGCACGCCATGAATTGGTCTCTTTTTGTCAATACACCATGATTGATTGAGTGGGTTTCTATAAACTGCACGACGTACATTTGTTCGGCTTAGCCAATGCATGGCTTCGGCCAATTCCTGCACGAGAGCGGGTTTTTTCAAGTTATTTCTTGTGAAAACCTTCTCATTTACATTGTAGATAAACCATGTACAGTTTCGTGGAAATTCGACAAGGTCGGTCCGGACGAGAAAACCGAAAGGGTACCCCCTTTGCTGAATCGGACAAAAATGGGTGTCGCGCTTATACATCAATGGCTTATGTTATGGGGCTCTATTTTAAGCCCATGAACCATCAAAACGAACCTTACTACTAGGAGTATGCCATGACATGGTCTCTTTGTGGCAATACACCATGATTTGTGTAACACCTCAAAAATCAGAGTAATTTAAAACATTTGAAACCTGACAAATGACAAAGGTAAATCCATTAACTTCCCATAAATGGGATCAGTCCTTAAGACTATACAATTCTATACAAGGATTTCATCAAAAGAATGGGACTTAACAATGCCCAACCCAATACTAAAATATCTCCAAAAACCTCGAGACTCAAAACTCGTCTCTCCAAAAACCCCGACACCCACCGCTAATGGAAACCTGTTATACACATCATTTGAGAAAAAGTGTCAGACTATAAAGCCTGGTGAGAACATACAGTTTATAAAGTTCAAAAGATATAAACATCAGTATCATAAAGAAATCTTTTCATAACGGTTTAGTTCGTAAAGATAACATTTCGCCACAACCGGGCCTCTTCGGTCCAAAACTCTTAAACGGTGATAAAAGGACCATTTTACCAAGGAGAGTGGCGAAACACAAAGTTAGGCCAACAAACCGAGTTATGAGCTAAACACTTGGAGTCCTCAGCAATGAACCCAGAGTCCGTGCTACGAGGTGAGATCGCGCTCCCAAGGGAAACCAATGTATACTCCTTCACTAGGATCACCATGAACCATGGCTAGTATCCGGCCTCACATAACCGTACCAAGTTGCCCCCGAGGAAACATGTGATCCATAGCTACAACTTGGGGAATATAACATCCCAACTAAACAGTCTACTCCAAAACCTAGGGATCCACTAGTAATGGTACGGACTCGTCACAACAACATAGGTGACCTACCATAAATAAATATATGGTAACAAGTACATTTTATAAACAAAATGCTACTTCCAGTTCAACTTCTGGTAAGAACGAATACCATTAAAATGAGTTCATAAACATTCTTTTCAAACGACCACATAATGTGCAAGTAAAACATCATTTTACTTCAATAAGGCGGAACCCGTCATTTTGGTCAAATCTGACCGGGAACCCCGAGAATCACCAAAAACTTCATTTATATCAAAATGATTAGAACATAAAATCATACCGTAGAAATACTTCAGATTTCGCAAATAAGAGTTTTGACATGTATAAAGTTTGTAAAATGGTAGTAGGAACTCACCGGTAGGTTTTCGGAATAAAACCCGGAAAACCAGATAATGACCACGACGTGGAGGTGAAGCTTAAAACACCGACCCCTCGCTAGAAACACCGAAAACTAGCAACCAAACGAGCCTTGAAGATCGGATAAGAAAAAGAGAGAAAAGGAGAGAGAGAAAGAAAGATCCTGAGATTTCAGAGAAATCAACCCAAAAGAGATATTTCAGCAAGGTTTTGCACACCTCCCAACACAGCGCACGGCCCGTGCGTTTTCCAAAGGGAATGGCGCACGGCCCGTGCGTTCTCTACTGACTCGCGCACTGCTTCATGCACACGACCCGTGCGCATTTTCTGAAGGATGGCGCACGACCCGTGCGCCCTGTAGACAGAAACATCAACCTCCTTTCTTCTTTACAAATTCTCAAAACCAAACGAAAATTCGGGGTGTTACAATCCTCCCCAACTTGGGAATGATTTCGTCCCCGAAATCCCAACTACTCAAAAAGGTGAGGATATCTTCGCTTCATATCCTCCTCGGCTTCCCACGTCACATTCGCTCCCCGGTGATGCTTCCACTGCACCTTGACCAAAGTGACTTCTTTATGACGCAACTTCTTAGACTTTCTCTCTAAGATGGCGTCGGGTACTTCTACACAACGATTTCCTTCGTCAACCCTTAACTCTGAAAGGGGAATGACGCTGTCTTCCACCGCCAAACATTTCCGGAGGTAGCAAACATGAAACGTATTGTGTATTCTACTCAACTCCGGTGGCAGTTCCAACTGGTAGGCTTGCAAGCCCACCCGTTTAAGCACTTTGAAAGGTCCGAGGAAACGGGGACTCAGCTTCCCACGCTTTCCGAACCGTATAATACCTTTCCACGGCGACACCTTAAGCATAACGCGGTCGCCTACTTGGAATTCCATCGGTCGCCTCTTCTTATCGGCATAGCTTTTCTGACGATCTTGAGCTGCTTTTATTCTTTCACGAATGCACTTGACCTTATCGGCAGTCTCTTGCACGATTTCAGGTCCGGCAAACTGCTTTTCCCCCGCTTCAAGCCAGCATACGGGAGTCTGACACTTCCGTCCATACAAAGCCTCAAAGGGTGCCATACCGATACTCGAGTGGTAGCTATTGTTGTAGGCAAACTCCACCAAAGGCAGGTGAGTGTCCCAGCTACCCCCGAAATCGATGACACAAGACCTCAGCATGTCTTCCAAGGTTTGGATCGTTCGTTCGCTCTGCCCCTCGGTTTGCGGATGGTAAGCCGTACTCAACTTCACTCGAGTACCTAGTTCTTTCTGAAAGCCATCCCAAAAGTTCGAAGTGAACCGACTGTCGCGATCCGACACTATCGACAATGGTATGCCGTGTCTCGAGACCACCTCATCGATATAAAGCTTTGCTAACTTATCCATCGGTAGAGTCTCGCGCATATCCAAGAAGTGAGCGCTCTTTGTCAGTCTATCAACTATCACCCAAATGGTATCGTGACCTCGAAGAGTTTTAGGTAGCTTCGTCACGAAATCCATGGTGATATGCTCCCACTTCCACTCGGGAATCTCTAAAGACTGAAGGCTCCCATATGGTCGCTGATGCTCGGCTTTAACTTGCGAACACGTCACACAACGCTCAACATAACGTGCCACATCCAGTTTCATTACCGGCCACCAATAGTGCAACTTCAAGTCCCTGTACATCTTTGTGCTTCCCGGATGTATGGAATACTTGGACTTGTGTGCATCTTCTAGCAACAGCTCACGGTTACCCCCTATCTTGGGCACCCACACACGACCGCTGAAAAGTTTCACTCCACGGCTATCTTCCGTCAAGAGTAAACGCTGTTTTGTCATGACTTCTTCTTTGAGATTCTCTTCTAACAGTGCTTCCACCTGTGATGCCTTGATCTTCTCAACAAGGCTAGACACAAGTTCGATTCTTGAATGGGTAGCTCGAATGATCCCACTATAGTCCTTCCGACTTAGCGCATCGGCCACTACGTTTGCCTTACCGGGATGGTAAAGCAATTCACAGTCGTAATCTTTCAGCAACTCAAGCCACCTCCTTTGCCTCATATTCAGCTCTTTCTGATCAAAGACATACTTCAGGCTCTTGTGATCCGTGTACAGAGTACATTTCGTGCCGTATAGGTAATGTCGCCAAAGCTTCAAAGCAAACACCACCGCTGCTAACTCCAGATCATAGGTTGGATAATTCTGCTCGTGTATTTTGAGCTGTCTCGAGGCATAAGCGATTACCTTGCCTCGTTGCATCAACACACAACCCAATCCCATCTTTGAAGCGTCGTTGTAAACCACGAAATCTTCCGACCCTTCAGGTAACGTCAAGATCGGAGCTTCACACAACTTCTTTTGAAGGATCCGGAATGCCTTCTCTTGGGTTTCGGTCCATTCAAACTTTACATTCTTCCGAGTCAGAACTGTCAAGGAAGAAGCGATTTTGGAAAAGTCTTGAATGAATCTCCTGTAGTATCCCGCCAGACCCAAAAAACTTCTGATCTATGACGGACTCTTAGGAGGCTCCCAATTCATCATAGCTTCTATCTTGGAGGGATCCACTTTCACTCCGTCTCGAGTGACTACGTGCCCCAGAAATTGTACTTCTTTAAGCCAAAAGTCGCACTTGGAAAACTTGGCGTACAATCTTTCTCTTCTCAACACTTCCAGAACCTCACGTAGATGTTGTTCGTGTTCCGACTCACTCTTGGAGTACACTAGTATGTCATCAATGAATACAATGACCGACTTGTCGAGGAAAGGTCGGCACACTCTATTCATTAAGTCCATAAACACCGCTGGTGCGTTCGTCAGGCCAAAAGGCATTACAAGGAACTCGTAATGGCCGTAACGCGTTCTGAAAGCCGTCTTCGGAACATATTCTTCTCTTACCTTCACTTGGTGATAACCTGATCGTAAGTCGATTTTGGAAAAGCAACCCGCTCCTTGAAGTTGATCGAACAAGTCGTCTATTCTCGGAAGCGGATACCTGTTCTTCACTGTAGCTTTGTTCAACTCACGATAGTCAATGCACATCCTCATTGTGCCATCCTTCTTCTTGACAAATAAGACCGGAGCTCCCCAAGGTGACGAACTCGGTCTTATGAATCCCTTCTCCAATAGCTCTTTGAGTTGTGCTACCATCTCTTGTATCTCCGATGGCGCTAAGCGATAAGGTGCTTTAGCGATCGGTGCAGCGCCAGGCACAAGATCAATCCGAAACTCTACCTGACGATCGGGTGGTAACCCGGGCAAGTCGTCCGGAAAGATATCTGGAAACTCACGCACGATCTTCACATCTTCTAGCTTTGACTTCTCTAACTTAGCATCGATCACATAGACTAGGAAAGACGAACATCCTTTTATCAAACACTTGCGTGCTCTTGCCATTGTGATAATTGCCACTTCACCCTTCCTCTTTTCACCATAGATGACCACGACTTCTCCAGAGGGGTTGGGAAGTCGAATCAACTTCTTGGAACATACGATCTCGGCATGATTGTTTGACAACCAATCCATGCCAACCACAACATCGAAACCCCCGATTAACATCGGCAATAGATCGATTGAGAATTCTCTTCCCTCGATACTAAGAGTACACTGCATCAGAACTTCGCGGATCAGAACTTGACTACCATCAGCTATTTCTACCACTAATGCATCCTCAAGACTAGTAGTGGGCATAGCAATTTTCTGACGGAACAATTCAGATACGAAAGAGAAACTAGCACCCGTATCGAACAAAATACGAGCAGGTACAGAGTTTATAAGAAAAGTACCCGATACCACGTCAGCGGATGCTT
Source organism: Arctium lappa (assembly GCA_023525745.1). NCBI lineage: Eukaryota > Viridiplantae > Streptophyta > Magnoliopsida > Asterales > Asteraceae > Arctium > Arctium lappa. The sequence continues at coordinate 1,734,528 of CM042059.1, read as the reverse complement.
TAGCCTCTTCGGCCGTCATCTGAAATGCTCGACCCGGAACCTTCGGAGGGTTCTCCTTCCTTGCTGGTGCGCTACCCGACACAAGCTTCGGGCAATCTCTCCTCGCGTGCCCCGGTGCCTTGCACTCAAAACAGATGATCCCCCTGACCGGGCAATCTCTGACAGTATGACCAGGCTTCCCACACTTATAGCAAGTTGGAGAATTGCTGTAACAGTTACCGTGATGCGTGGTCCGACACTTCGGACACCACTTCGCTTCCTGATAACTGTTGTAGTTGCGGTTTCCGACAAAAGGTCGGGTCCGCTTAGGAGGTACTGAACTGCTCTCCCACTTTCTCTTATCAGACACTATCACCGAATTCTCAGATTTGCCCTTCGCGAACATCTCTTCCATGTACTGAGCTTCCTCGACCATCTCTCGGAGGTTGGAAGCTTTGGAATTGTGGACCATAGATTGCATGTCCGCAGGTAGGCCGTTGAGATAAGCTTTCATTTTATCTTTTTCTGTTGGGGCAGCGTGCCCCACCAGACCCAGCTTCTCCATAAACTGACGGGTGTACTCTCTCACCGTTAGACTTCCCTTTACCAAGGACCGGAATTCTTTCTCAATTCGGTCCATGGTCCTCTCGTTGCAGAACTCTTCTAGCAGCTTCTTCTTGAACTCGGCCCAAGACAACTGGGCCAACACTTCAGGAGATAGAGTGGATTGGATGATATTCCACCAGATGAGTGCAGTGTCCCTCAGCAATTGGGTACCGAACCGCACCCTCTGATCATCACCACATTCGGAAGAGCCAAAAGCTTGCTCAACCGCTCGGATCCACTTTACACATAAGACTGGGTCGTCAGAACCAGAGAACTCTGGCGGTCCGCAACCCAAAAAGGATTTGTAGGAACAACTTTTCCTATCTCTCGGAGCACCAACAATCCTGTTCTCCTCAGCCCTGACCCCTGTACCAATGCCTCCAGAACCTGCTATGATGTTTTCCACAACCGTCTCACTTCTACGATTGTTCACATCACGGTCCTCAATCACTTTTAGCAGAAACTCTTGCTGCTTTGCCATCTCTTCCCTCATTGCCAACATCATGCTGGCCATCATCTCAGACGGGGAACTAGCATCCCTGATTACTGGGTGGGACGAAGCCAGGTCCACACGCGGAATGACCTCTGGCCCCCCACCTAGTATTTGTTGAACTGGCGGACGCACAACAACCTCAGCTCCTTCCGGCCGATCAGCCGTGGAGGCTGTCGCTTCCAGTCCGTCAACACGAGTACGCGGTCTACCACGCGTATTCACCATACTGAACAACTTCACAGAACAAGGAAAGAGATAAGAGAGAGATTGAATAAACACAAAGGAAACGTACTACCACATTACCAATTGTCATATTAACAGTTATTCAAGCACTCTTACGTACAGTATCCTCATAATAACATTAGCTAAGTGAAATTATGAACATACAACACATAACGGTTCTTGTCACCACTACTACAACGCCTGATAAACGTACATTCCGTCAACTCTAAGGCTAACCCATCTTAAGAGTTCTACCCAATTCTCGCGGATCAATTATTAGCATACGCAATCTAAGTCTAGACATCTTACATTCATGCCTAGTTCGCTTAAACTAGAGCTTTGATACCAACTTGTAACACCTCAAAAATCAGAGTAATTTAAAACATTTGAAACCTGACAAATGACAAAGGTAAATCCATTAACTTCCCATAAATGGGATCAGTCCTTAAGACTATACAATTCTATACAAGGATTTCATCAAAAGAATGGGACTTAACAATGCCCAACCCAATACTAAAATATCTCCAAAAACCTCGAGACTCAAAACTCGTCTCTCCAAAAACCCCGGCACCCACCGCTAATGGAAACCTGTTATACACATCATTTGAGAAAAAGTGTCAGACTATAAAGCCTGGTGAGAACATACAGTTTATAAAGCTCAAAAGATATAAACATCAGTATCATAAAGAAATCTTTTCATAACGGTTTAGTTCGTAAAGATAACATTTCGCCACAACCGGGCCTCTTCGGTCCAAAACTCTTAAACGGTGATAAAAGAACCATTTTACCAAGGAGAGTGGCGAAACACAAAGTTAGGCCAACAAACCGAGTTATGAGCTAAACACTTGGAGTCCTCAGCAATGAACCCAGAGTCCGTGCTACGAGGTGAGATCCCGCTCCCAAGGGAAACCAATGTATACTCCTTCACTAGGATCACCATGAACCATGGCTAGTATCCGGCCTCACATAACCGTACCAAGTTGCCCCCGAGGAAACATGTGATCCATAGCTACAACTTGGGGAATATAACATCCCAACTAAACAGTCTACTCCAAAACCTAGGGATCCACTAGTAATGGTACGGACTCGTCACAACAACATAGGTGACCTACCATAAATAAATATATGGTAACAAGTACATTTTATAAACAAAATGCTACTTCCAGTTCAACTTCTGGTAAGAACGAATACCATTAAAATGAGTTCATAAACATTCTTTTCAAACGACCACATAATGTGCAAGTAAAACATCATTTTACTTCAATAAGGCGGAACCCGTCATTTTGGTCAAATCTGACCGGGAACCCCGAGAATCACTAAAAACTTCATTTATATCAAAATGATTAGAACATAAAATCATACCGTAGAAATACTTCAGATTTCGCAAATAAGAGTTTTGACATGTATAAAGTTTGTAAAATGGTAGTAGGAACTCACCGGTAGGTTTTCGGAATAAAACCCGGAAAACCAGATAATGACCACGACGTGGAGGTGAAGCTTAAAACACCGACCCCTCGCTAGAAATACCGAAAACTAGCAACCAAACGAGCCTTGAAGATCGGATAAGAAAAAGAGAGAAAAGGAGAGAGAGAAAGAAAGATCCTGAGATTTCAGAGAAATCAACCCAAAAGAGATATTTCAGCAAGGTTTTGCACATTTCCCAACACAGCGCACGGCCCGTGCGTTTTCCAAAGGGAATGGCGCACGACCCGTGCGTTCTCTACTGACTCGCGCACTGCTTCATGCGCACGACCCGTGCGCATTTCCTGAAGGATGGCGCACGACCCGTGCGCCCTGTAGACAGAAACATCAACCTCCTTTCTTCTTTACAAATTCTCAAAACCAAACGAAAATTCGGGGTGTTACAATTTGAGTGGGTTGCAATAAACTTCATAACGTACGTTTGTTCGTCTTGGCCAGTGCATGGCTTCGGCAAATTCCTGCACGAGAGCAGGTTTTTTTCAAGTTATTTCTTATGAAAACCTTCTCATTTACATTGTAGATGGACCATGTACAGCTTCCTGGAAGTCCGAGGAGGTCGGTTTGGACGAGAAAACCGAAACGGTACCCCCTTTGCTGAATCGGCCAAAAATGGGTGTCGCACTTAAACATCCATAACTATTGCTACGAAGCTCCATTTTAAGCCCATGACTCGTCAAAAAGAACCTTAGAACGAGTAGCACACAATGGATTGGTATATTTTTTGCAATACACCATGATTTGAGTGGATTTCTATAAATTGCACGACGTACGTTTTTTTCGCTTGGCCAGTGCATGGCTTCGGCAATATTCGGCATGAGAGCGAGTTATTTTCAAGTTATTTCTTGTAGAAACCATCTCATTTACATTGTAGATGGACCATCTACAGTTTCGTGGAAGTCCGACGAGGTCGGTTCGGACGAGAAAACCGAAAGGATACCCCATTTGCTGAATCGGGCAAAAATGGGTGTCGCGCTTAAACATCCATAACTTTTCCTACTGGGCTCCGTTTTAAGCTTATGACACATCAAAACGAACCTTAGAACGAGTGTCACTCCATGACTTGGTCTCTCTCTGGAAATACACCATGATTTAAGTGGGTTTCTAAAAACTTCACGACGTACATTTGTTCATCTTGGCTAGTGCATGGCTTGGGAAATTTCCTGCACAAGAGCGGGTTTTTTTCAAGTTATTTCTTGTGAAAACCTTCTCATTTACATTATAGATGGACCATGTACAGTTTCGTGGAAATCCGACGAGGTCGGTTCAAACAAGAAAACCGAAAGGGTACACCCTTTGCTGAATCGACCAAAAAGGGAAATCATGCTTAAACATCCATAACTTTTACTACGGGGCTCCGTTTTTAGCCCATGACCCGTCAAAACGAACCTTAGAACGAGTATCACGTTATGGATTGGTCTCTTTCTGGAAATACACCATGATTTGAGTGGGTTTCTATAAACGGCACGACGTACGTTTGTTCGGCTTGGCCTGTGCATGGCTTCGGCAAATTCCTACACTAGAGCGAGTTGTTTTCTAGTTATTTTCTTGTGGAAACCTTCTCATTTACATTGTAGATGGACCATGTACAGTTTCGTAGAACTCCGACGAGGTCGGTCCGGACGAGAAAACCGAAAGGTACCTGATATGTATTGAGAATTCAATACATATTGCATCTTTTTCTCGTCTTTTATGATTTCAACTTCTTTTTATCCCAATAATTGAGTCATTTTCTTATCTTATTTTCCAATTTTTCTTATTCATGGAGCTATGTTTATGATTTACCTATTTGTTATTATTTTGTAAAAACCAACTTAAAATCTTTTGTTTATTGTGATGCTAGATTGATGCTGCAGCATTGAGGGTTTTTTTGGATGAAGCTATGAAGATATTTTTCTTGAAGAAGATTGCAATCCCTGATTTTTGGCTCTCCAAATCTTTTGATAAATTAAAGTCAGATAAATGGCTGGAGTAGGAAGTGGGTACAATATTTTGGGCAAATCTTTGGTTAAAAACTTTAGTTGTTGTACTCTTTATATTATTTTAAGTTTTCTATTTACTATTTTGCCATCCATGTTTTGGTATAAATAGGTGTTGTGATCACTTGTTTTTGAGATAAGTTTTAGTATTCCATTGGAAGAACTGATTTTGTGGCCCTCTCTAGAAAATTTTAATATTAAGTCTTCAATCTTTTATAATTCTTGTTCTTCATTATTAGTTGCTGCAGCGTTGCTTCAGCATTACTTGTCTTTACATTTCATTCTAACTTATTGAATTTACTTTATGCACTATACATTTCCGTCATTTAACTTATGTCATTTACATTATGTCTTTAATTTATGTCATTTACTTTTCTTGCAATTTATATTACGTAATGAGTAGCTAATTTTATAGTTTGGGTGTGAGACGAAAAGGGAGGTTGTAAACCAAAAACTATTGGACTATGTTCTTCAATAACATTGTTCCACTATGTCACTTTAAGTTTTATAAATCCAAAAGCACTTCTTGACGAATTGATCACTTCTTAAAGTGTGAAAGTGCCATGGAGTTAGGAATAAGCCATGAAAAAGCACGTCAGTTTGAATGATAAGGGAAGTATACTTGGAAGAGTTACTAGCAAGGGAACTTGCTATCTTTGTTTTTCAAACCGATTGATTCTTGACGGGTTGATCACTAGTAAAAGTGTTAAAGTGTAGTGGACTCAGGAATGTGCCACTAAGTACACGTCAACTTGAATGATATGGGAATCGACTCGGAAGAGTGATTTTTAAACAAAGGCATTTGTTTTTCCATATACTTTAGAGAAACCATTTGACACTCACACTGGTCCGGACATTCTTATAGGCATATGTTGATTAAAGGCTAAACAAAAGTACAATGGTAGATATCCGGAAGGATACTCTTTAAAGTACATTGTGGAACTTGTTGTTGATGAACTAATGCTATAGCATCCCTATAGCATTAGCCTCCAGAATTTGTGTTTACTCCTCAATTTAAGTCTTGCACCCATTCTATCTTTATATATCCTGTTAATCATATCACTGTTAACCAACTCGAACAAAGTCTTCAAATTTGCCATCTGAAATCTCTTCTTTTACTACACTTTTATTACGCTTTTACACCAATCTCTGTGGGACGATATTCGGTATTTTACCATTTTATTACTTGAAAAGACAATATTGGATTCCGTTGTATACTTGCTTTGAGATTCAATTATCACATGTTTTAGAGGTGTGCAAACATCCGTATCAGTACCCCTTGACAAAAAATTGGTGTCGCACTTAAACATCCATAACTTTTGCTACGGGGCTCCATTTTAACCCCTTGACGATCACCCCATGGCTTGGTCTCTTTCTATCAATACACCATGATTTGAGTGGTTTTCTATAAACTGCATGACGTACGTTTGTTCGACTTGGCCAGTGCATGGCTTCGGCAAATTACTGCATGAGAGCGGGCTTTTTAAAGTTATTTGTTGTGAAAACCTTCTCATTTACATTATAGATAGACCATGTATAGTTTCTTGGAAATCCGACGAGGTTGGTCCGGATGAGAAAACCGAAAGGGTACCCCATTTGCAGAATCGACCAAAATTGGGTGTCGTACTTAAACATCCATAAATTTTCCTACGGGACTCCGTTTTAAGCCCATGACCCATCAAAACAAACCTTTGAAAGAGTAGCACGCCATTGCTTTGTCTCTTTCTCGCAATACACCATGATTTGAGTGGGTTTCTATAAACTGCACGACGTACGTTTGTTCGGTTTGGCCAGTGCATGGCTTGGGAAATTTCCTACACGAGAGCGGGTTTTTTCAAGTTATTTCTTGTGGATACTTTCTAATTTACATTGTAGATAGACCATGTACAGTTTCATTGAAATCCGACGAGGTCGGTCCGAACAAGAAAATCGAAAGGGTACCCTCATTGTTGAATCGGCCAAAAATGGGTGTCGCGCTTAAAGATTGTTAGTGTATGAATATGTTGGATCTAAGATCATGAAGAATGAGAATCAATGTCAAAGATCAAGTCAAAGCCTCTTAAAGCAAAAGTCAAAGTCAAGCATAATAAAGGAATGTCTAAGTCAACTTATCTAGTTTAGTTAGTTTAGTTTGTGTCTTTGTAATAGTAGGTATAAATACTTTGTTTTTGTTGGTAGACTCATATGACTAAGAGAGAGAATATTCTCAGAGACAGAGTTATTGTAATTGATAGAACATCGTGTACTGTGGATTCTTTGATCAATAGATAACATATTTGAATTGTAATTCTTGATTGATCATCCTGATTAGAACACATATGGGAACAATAATTGGTATCAGACCAAGCACAAGTCAGAGAATTAATCAATAATCTTGAATTGTTGATCGAAGTTTTCAAGAACTCGCATATCACTATTCAAGTTTCAATTTCTTGTATTTTTGCTATTTTGGAGTTGTAATCTCTTGCACTGTATTCGTTTAGTGTCATATAACACATTTGCTTTGTATTACATCATTTATTTCACATTTGTTTGTGTGAATTTTTGGATTTGTTTGAGTTTGTGTACGAGCACTGTCCATGTACTTAGTTCAGATCAATTTTGTGATTTTCATGTATTTGGTTGTAAGTGTTTAATTGTAACCTGTTCGAATTGTGTTCTGGATCAAATTGGCAAAGTTTTGTTGTTCAATTTGGTGTTTTGGATCGAATTTGAGTTGATTTTGAAGTTTCTGGAACGAGATCTGAAGAATTCGCATAAAAGGCTGAAGAACTCTCATGTTAAAGATGAACTCGAATGGAATTGGATTTTGAAGGTTGCTAGAACTTGCATCGTGCTATATAGTAGAAGAAAAAAAATTGCATACCTTTATATGCGGATATAAGGAATTCGCATCATTTGAGATACAAAAAGTTGATTTCTAAGTTGTGAAGGTCAGAATTCGCATTGCGTTATATGCGAGAAGTTGGAAATTCGCTTCCTGTTACTTGCGAATTCTGAAGAACTCGCATCTCAAGCTGAAAAAGTTTCTAAGGAAACAATTCGCATCGATACGAATTGTTTGGGTTCGAAAAATATTCTAAGTCCAGAATTCGTATCACAAGGGCATGCGAGAAGTTTCATGATTAGTGAAAAGTTCAAGTTCAAAATTTGCATATCATCATATGCGAGAAGTGTAAAACTCGCATAGAAATATATGCGAAAAGTGTAGAACTCGCATCCTTAAGAGCGTGAATTCTAACAATTAGCATCTTTCTTTGTGCGAATTTCTTTCTTGTGGTGTGCGAATTTCTTCTTAGCGTGCGAAAAGCTTCTTCTTTGGTGTACGAATTCCATACTTAGTTATTTTCTGACTAAGTTTTTCTGAGTTTTTGATACTTTCTGATTCTGTGTGTAAAGATATGTGTTTCTGATCAAGATGACTTCAAAGGATGCTCTTTCTATCGGTACTGATGTCAAACCACCCATTCTGTTCAAAGGTGAATATGAGCAATGGAAGGACAAATTTATGGATTTCATAAATAGACATGATAATGGAGAATGCATCAAACAGTCAATTGATGAGGGTCTGATGAAATTAGTAATTGTTGTAGTGACTGATGAGGATAATGAAAGCTCAGATAGTGAAAATGGTACTGAAAACAGAAGAATAAAGACTAAAGATATTGTGGTGGATTTTTCAAGCTATACACATGAGCAGAAGAAAAGATACAAGGCAAACAAGCAAGCTAGATCTCTACTTCTTCAGAGTATTCCAAATGAAATCTACATAAAGATTGACAGCTACAAAGCTACTGCTAAGAAGATGTGGGATTAGTTGGAGAAGATGATGATGGGATCAAAGGTTGGTAATTAGATGAAGGTGGCAAACTGCATAAACAACTATGAATAGTTCAAGGCTAAGTCTGGGTAAAGTCTAGAGGATACATATGAAAGATTCGTTTCTCTACTAAATGAACTGGCCAAGAATAAGGTTAAGAAGAAGCAAATTGAGAACAATGTTAAATTTCTCAGTGTCTTGCACCCAGAGTGGAAGAAACATACCAGAAGGATGAAACAAATGAAAGATCTGAGTGAGATCCCCTTACATGAAGTTTATGAAACCTTGAGGCAGAATGAGGAGGAAGTAGAGGAGGAGAGAGAAGAGAAAAAGAAGAGTGAAAAGAAAGTTGATGATCCAGTTGCCCTGGTAGTGGAAAAGTAGAAAGAAAAAGAGAAGAAATATAAGAAGAAGAAAAAGTAGATTGTAGTTTCTAGTTCTGGTGATTTTGACAGTAATAATTCAGATTCTGATGATGGAGAGAACCTTAAGCAAGCCATGATTTTGCTCACCCGAGCCTTCCAGAAGAAGTTTTATAAGAAGTCGGGTTCAAATAGTCAGAGGTACTCATTAGGATTGAGGAACTATGAATATAAGGAAAGAGTTGAAGGAAAAAGGTCTGAAAGTAAGAGTTATGTGGAAAGGAAGCCGGAAGAGAAGAGGTACGTGAACCAGTATGGAGAGAAGAAGATTGAGGATCCAGTCAAGTGCTACGATTGTGGTAAGATAGGCCACTTTGTCAAGAACTGCCGGAAGCCGATTGTTAGAAATTCTGAGTACTATAAGAATAAGATGCTTCTAGCTAAGCAAAAAGAGGCAAGCAAAGCATTGATGGTTGAGGATGATTATTGGCTTGATCATTCAGATTATGAGGAGGATAAAGAAGAGAATGCTCACATGTGCTTAATGGGCAAGGAAGTCAAGTACGATGAATCTGATGAAGAAACTTCCGAAGAGGTAAATAACTTTTCTGAATCTTATTTCTTAAAACAAATGGAAACCATGATGGTTGAGTTTCAAGACTTACAAGCTAAGCTCAAAAAGGAGAAAAGCAGAGTTGCGAAAAAGCGTCAAACAATTTTTGATCAACAAGGAAATTGCTGGGAACAAAAACTTGATTGACTCTTTGAACAAATCTGCTAATGTTTTTGAAAAACAAAAAGCTTGTTTTGAAAATCAAATTTCTGAAACAGTTTCTAAATTTAATAAGTCTGAACTTGAGAAGAAAGAGTTTGTTGTCAATTATAATAAATTGCAATCTGAAAACAAATCCTTGCTGAAAAAGATTAATGGTTTGGAAGCAAAACTTTATACTCGAGGTCAAATTGATCAAACCATTTATCTAAACAAACCAAAGGAAGTTATTGATTTCAAAGATAATTGGGGTATTGGTTACGATAACCCACATTATCTGAAGAAAGCTATCAGAAATCAACCAGCTTTATATAACTTTGATTTTTTTTACAAGTGGCTGCTAAATGTCCTCATTTAAAACCCAAATTTGTTACATAATCATCTGATGAGGTTGAGGCTAAGGAAGATGAGAACAGAAAGAACACAACCAAAATGCAACTACCATTTTGCTATAAAAAGCTGAATGATAGTTATCTTTCTGAACAACCAAAGTTTTTTTCTAACGATTATTTTGAAAGCTATTCTACTAAGGAGTTGGAGGCAAAACTTGTTAAAGCCAAAATTTATGTCCCTCTACTCATCTTGGAATGTAAAATTTCTGAGCTTGAGAACACTTTAGTAGATGAAAGAATCTTGGTTGATCTTGAGAAAGTTGTGTTTTCTACTGTTATGAAGAACACTAATTTCAAATCTGAAGCTACAAATGATAACTCTGAATCAGGAAGAGTTAGTGCAAACAACTCCACTGATTCAGATGTTTCATCTTGTAAGGTTTTCATGGGAAATGTTTTTACAAATCCTTAAACTTTAGATAATGCTAAAATGTCTTATCAAAAGCAGTATTCTAAAAAGTCAAATGATTTCAAGTTTTCAAATTCTTCCAAGGCACAACAGTTTGACGATGATGTTGATGACTTGTTTGCGGTTGAAAATAATTTTTTAAATTATGATGGTTGTTTGGATGAAAGTGTTGATAAATTTGATTTGAATGCTAAACTTCCAAATCATACTTCTTTTGTGATTAATAATGTTTCTTTACCCAGTGTTTTTGAAAAGGGTGAAACATCAACTAAGGTTGATGATTCAGTTCTTGTGAGTACCTATTATTCTAAAGGTAAGAAGCAGAGAAAAAGCCGCTCACAGAAACGGACCAACACAGGTAAGCACAAGAAAACACAAACCCTTAAATCTCAGGTTTCTTATAAATCTAAATCCTGTGTTTCAGAATTGAGAAAGAAAAAGTCAGAAGTGAGACTGGAATGGAGACCTAAGAAGAAGATTGAAGAGTTGACAAAATCATTTTCTGATACAAATTGTAGTAGGGATACTGGTAGTGTTTCTGATGTACTTAGTCAAGTTGCTTCCCATAAAACAAAACTTGTAACTTCTTACGAGACTTATTCAATAAAGCAATTGATCCAATTATCTCGTTCTACTAGTCAGTATTCTACATATCGTCGAAATGATTTTGTGACTCGCCAATATTATGATTGTTGGTTCGGATCATATCATGTTTATTCTTCAAATGTTTTTCAAAATTAAAGAGAACCCAAATTCAAATGGGTGCCAAAATCTTGTGCTGACACGGAAGGACCCATCTATGAATGGGTGCCTAAACCTATTGTTGTCTGATTTCTCTTGTGCAGACCCGTCAAATGTGGTACTTGGATTCAGGTTGTTCCAATCATATGACTGGCAAAACGATATTTTATCTAATTATACAGAGAAATTCTGCGGCAAAGTGAGATTTGGGAATGACCAATTTTCACCAGTTCTTGGTTTGGAGACGTAGTGCAAGAGAACATAACGATAAAGAAGGTGAGTTATGTTGAAGGATTAGGACACAATCTGTTCAGCATTGGTCAGTTCTGTGACAAGGACTTAGAGGTCAACTTCAAGGCTAAGAGATGTTGTGTTAGAACTGAAGATGACAAAGAACTCTTGGTTGGAACGCGAAAGTCAAACCTCTACACGATCAATCTGTCAAATGTCAAGACTGATAATGTAGTGTGTCTACTTTCTAAAGCCTCTATGCAACAAAGTTGGTTATGGCATAGAAGGCTATCTCATCCCAATTTCAGATACATTAACAAGCTGGTGACTAGAAATTTGGTAAAAGGACTTCCAGAGCTGAAGTATGTAAAAGAACATCTGTGTGACGTGCGTGAGAAAGATAAGATGAAAAGAGCCTCACACAAGCCTAAGCCTGAACCGAGCATAAGTACTCCTTTAGAACTGTTACATATGGATCTCTGTGGTCCAATAACATCAACGACAAGAAATACATCTTGGTGATTGTGGATGATTATTCTAGATACACTTGGGTCAAATTTTTAAGATCAAAAGATGAGACGCCCGATGTCATCATCTCATTCTTAAAGACCGTTCAAGTGAACTTGCAGAAGACAGGTAAGCTACTCAGAACTGATAATGGCACATAATTCAAGAACAAAATAGTTGACGATTATCTCGAATCGGTCGGGATAACTCATCAGTTTTCTGTTACCAGAACTCCAGAACAAAATAGGGTAGTTAAACAAAGAAATCGGACTCTTGTTGAGGCTGCACGAACGATGTTTAGCCAATCCGATCTACCTTTATTTTTGTGGGCCGAAGTTGTCTCAACTGCATGTTATACTCAAAATCGTTCAATCATTCATTGTCGGTTTGGTAAAACACCATATGATTTGATAAATAATAGAATACCTAGCATTAAACATTTTCACACCTTTGGATGCAGGTGTTTTATACTGAATGACAAAGAGAACTTGAATAAGTTCAGTCCCAAGGCTGATGAATGCATTTTAATTGGATATTCTCAAACATCTGCGGCATACAGAGTTTATCTTAAGAAGTCAAAGATTGTGGTTGAGAGCGTCAACGTCACATTTGATGAAGAAATGGCTTCTGATCATATCAGTTCAGAACCCATGATAACAAGAGTATTAGCTTCTGGACAAATCAGTCCAGAACCTGCGGTTAAAGTTTCTAATTCTGATAAAGCGTCAACGTCAACATCTCATTTAACAAAATTAGATTTATTGTTTGGACATTTTTATGATGAGTTTCTTGGTTCAAAAGTGACTAAACCTGTTGTGATTGACATATCTGAAGATTCAAGTAATCATCATCCAATCACATCCAAGGTTCTAAATGGCGTGAGACGTGGCGTGGCAGCGAGGCCAAGCCTCAAGCCTTAGGAGCCACGACGAAGCCATGACGTTTTTAAGGCGTGACTTATGGTGTCAAATTTCTAATTCATATATAATATTATATATATATATATAATATTATATATAAAAATGTATGTTTTGTAGTGTTACTCAATGAGTCAGTAGTAATAAACAAATTAAATTATGTTATATATTAAAAACTTGCAAATAAGACATTGAAAACGTAAAGAAAAATCAAATATCTCATTACAATGACTGCGCATTAGGCCATGACGTGCCATGGGCTTAATGTGGTGTCAGGATCGAAATTCGAAACAAGAATTAAATAAACACTCAGAAACTATGTTAAAGAAGTCGCAGAATAACACTTTAACAGTAAATCAATGGAACAGTATAAGAATGTAAATCACAAGTTATATTGAATTAACTTAATGATTACAACCAAAACCTCAATCTGTTGAACAAGCTCAATAGACGTTCTCTACTTCTCTAAAGAAAGGATTACTAACAATCTTGAGGTTAATTCTCTCTAAAACAAACGTATATGCGTATATACAAAACTGTAAAACTTTTAGACTATATATACAGAACATATGACAAGATAATTACTAAAGAAATATTGATCTTCAACATCCATTCCATAATTATCTTCATCATTATCTTCAGCTCCTAGTCTTTCGCTTTAAGCAATTAATCCATCTTTATCTTCATAAGCAGTATTAACTTCATCCTCAACAGTACTAACCATGCTTGCAGTAGTAGTTCTTCAAGCAATACTAACTACTAGCAGTATTAACTTTCAAGCAGTATTAATACCTCTAGTGTAACACCCTAAAATCAGAGTAAATTAAAACCTGGAAAACTTGGCAACATGACATCTGCATTGCTATAAACTTCTCAAAAAGGTGTATCAGTCCTTAAGTCTTTACAAAAACCTGTATGGATTTAAAATTTATCAACAGACTAATCTAAACATAACTATCTAGATTACATCAGTTGACAATTCAATATTCATCAAAAGAATGGGACTTAACAATGCCCAACTATCAATACTTTAGTCATCTCAAAAAGCCCCGAGACCCAACTCGTCTCTCAAAACCCAGTGCATCCCACCGCTAAGGGAAACCTGTTATACATATCATTTGAGAAATAGTGTCAGACTTAAAGCCTGGTGAGAACATACAGTTTATAAAGCTCAAAAGATATAAACATCAGTATCATAAGGAAATCTTTTTATAAAGGTTTAGTTTATAAAGATTACATTTCGCCACAACCGGGCCTTTTCGGTCCAAAACTCATTATACGATGACAAAAGGACCATTTTACCAAGGATTGTGGTGTAACACAAAGTAGACCACAAATCCGAGTTATGAGCTAAACAATTGGAATCCGAGGATACGAACACATAAGTCCGTGCTACAAAGTGAGATCTAGCCCCAAGCAAAACCAATGTATACTCCTTCACTAGGATCACTATGAACCATGGCTAGTATCCGACCTCACATAACCGTACCAAGTTGCCCTCGAGGAACATATGCATCCATAGCTACAAAATGGGGAATATGACATCCCAATAATACAGTCGACTCAAAACCTAGGGATCCACTAGTAATGGTACAGACTCGTCACAACAACATATGTGACCAACCATAAATAAACATATGGTATAAACACATTTTATAAACTAAATATCATTTCCAGTTCAACTTCTTGTAAGAATGAAAATCATTAAAATGAGTTCTTAAACATTCTTTTCACATATCCATATAATGTGCAAGTAAAACATCATTTTACTTCAATAAGGCGGAACCCGTCATTTTGGTCAAAACTGACCGGGAACTCTGAAAATCACCAAAAACTTCATTTATATTAAAATGTAGAGAACATGAAATCATACCGTAGAAATACTTCGGATTTCGCAAATAAGAGTTTTGACATGTATAAAGTTTGTAAAATGGTAGTAGGAACTCACCGGTAGGTTTTCAAAATAAAACCCGGAAAACCAGATAACGATCACGACGTAGAGGTGAAGCTTAAAACACCGACCCCTTGCTAGAAACACCGAAAACTAGCAACCAAACGAGACTTTGAAGATCGAAAGAGAAAAAGAGAGAAAAGGAAGAGAGAGAGAGAGAGAGAGAACTGAGATTGATTTGAGATATTATCAGAAAATCCATCAAAATGAGATATTTAACTAAATATCTCACTCTTCCCAACACAGCGCACGACCCGTGCGATTTCAAAGAGGGAGGGCGCACGGCCCGTGCGAAAGCCACTGCCGGCCCCTGACCCTTGTGCACGACCCGTGCGAATTTCCTGAAGGTCGTGCGCCTTGTAGACAGCCACAGGAACCTCTTTTTCTCTAATCAACTTCGCAAAACCAAACGAAATTCGGGGTGTTACATCTGCAGTAGTAATACCTTTGAATAGCAGTACTAAAGTCTTCAGCAGTATTAATTCTTTTAGCATTTAGCAGTACTAAATGGACTTAGCACATTTTAGACCCAACAATCTCCCCCTAACTTAACTTTTCAAATTGAGAAGTTAAGTTTTTCATAAAAGGGTCTTCATGATGCTGACAGAAATCACTGCTCAATTTCCAAGATTAGGATCCAGACCTAGACTTTGATTGATAGTTCTTCTGATCACTATTCTGGCCATTTCTGAACCTTTGGCACATACCAGCTTGGCTTTCAGCATCCCTTGCAGCTTTGCTTTGTTGTGGTCATATACCTTATCCACCAAGTAGTATTCATGATAGCTCTTATCAATGGTTATCACAAAGACTCCACAATTTTCAAACAACATTCCATGATCAATCTTTTTAAATCCATTTTCATGATGCAAGTCTTTGATAATATGCTTCACTCTATCTGGATCAAACATCATGCATGAGAATTCCATAGCTATCTTTGTTAGGCTCATTCTTGCTCCTTTCAGCACTTCACCATACAAATTCAACCCAACTTTGTACATTTCTTCCAAATCAGATCTGGAACAACTTCTGATAATCTTTCCCCAGGTTGAGTAGACCTCATACCTATCCCCCATTCTCTTAATCCTGAAGTATTCTTTGCCTTGATCCACGAGAATATCCCAATGAATGAATTCTGGGGCTTGTACTGAGATAGGATAAGCTTTCAAAGGTTCATCATCTGTTACTGTCATATATAAATCAAACTGCACCTTAGATTGTCTTGACTGTTCTGCAAATTGTTGACTTGGTTGTTCTTGATTGTGCTCAGTTTCAACATGCTCTGCAGGATGTGCAACAGTAGGTTCAACTTCCTTTCTTTCCTTTTCTTTCTCAATGTCTTCAGTTCTTGGCCTCTTTGCCTGTTTCTTTGAAGCAATAGACTTCATTCTCTTAACAGCTCTGATCTTCTGGGCTAGTGTTTCTTCTTTCTTGACTTCTGCCCTTTCTTTTGTAGGAGTACCTTCTTCACTGTCAGGGAAAGGTTGTTGAATATTCAGATCATGCATTTCTTTCATCTTTCTTTCAAACTTAACCCTCTGACTGAAGTCTCCTTGAAGCTTGGCCATCTCCTTCTTGTACAACTCTTCTATTCTACCAAAAGTCATTTTGGTAAACATCCCTTCAGGGACTCCAATAGACCCTTTCAGGAAGTTTATCATCTTTCTCCTTTCCTGTGCAGCCAGAAAGGTCTTAGAAGGTTGTCTTTGTCTTGTCTTTGATGGCTGCCTTTGCCTAGATGCTTTCATGGTAATTTTCTTAGCAACAAGCTTTAAACTCTTCTGATATTCTTCATTTAGATTTGTAGACAAATCTAAGGCAATCTGTCTGTCTTTAGCTGTTTGGATCTCTTCCTCCTTTTCAATCTCTTCTTGCAGCTTCTTAGCTAACTCTTCATCCAGTTCTATTTGTGGGGATTTCTTTGATGGTTTCACAGGTTCAATCACTTTTTCTTTCCCTTTCCTTTTGGCCTCTACCTCACTGACTTCTTTTCTTTTCTTCTCTGAGCCACCTTCTTTGATTACCACTCCCTTGGCCTTTTGAGTGGCCTTAGGAGTGTCATTCTTTGCCTTAACCAGAGTTTCAGCAATCTCTATTTCTTCTATAGTCAGTTCAGTTTCTGCTGCTTTTGCCGTTTCTACTGTTGGTTCTACAGTTTCTGCTGCTGACTCAATTACTGTTGCTTTACCAATTTCTGTTTCTTTCACAAAAGTTTATGCTGCTTGTTCAGTTTCTGCTTCTTTCTCAGTTTCTGCTGCATTCACTGTTTCTTCTAGAACCTTCTTTCCAGCTTCACCACTAACCTCCCCCTCAAACTGGAATTCCATACCAACTGGCTTCTCCTCCTCAACTTCAGTTGCTTGAGTCTCCCCCTTTTTAGAAGCATCATGAACACTCCCCCTTCTCTTTAAGACATATTGCCTTTTCTTCTTTTTATGCACCAAAGTGAGTACCATCTTTTTGAGTTTGGTAATCTGCACTTGTTGATAAGTGATCACCTTTTTCATCTCTTTTATCTCCAAATCTTGATTGTGAACTTCCAAACTTATTGTACCAAGAGTATCTGATACGAAATGTTTTCACACCTCTAGACATGTGATAATTGAACCTTAAAGCAAGTATACAATGAGATCCAATATCGTCTTTTCAAGTAATAAAATGGTAAGAACCAAGTATCGTATTCCACAGGGATAGGTATCTTAAGTTGCAAGATCTCGAGATGAAAAACTAACTTCAGATGGCGAGTTTGAAGACTTTGTTTGAGTTGGTTAACAGTGATATGATTAACAGGATATATAAAGATAGAATGGGTGCAAGACTTAAAGTGAGGAGTAAACACAAATTCTGGAGGACAATGCTATAGGGATGCTATAGCATTAGTTCATCAACAACAAGTTCCACCATGTACTTTAAAGAGTATCCTTCCGGATATTTACCATTGCACTTTTGTTTAGCCTTCAATCAACATATGCCTATGCAAATGTCCGGACCAGTGTGAGTGTCAAATGGTTTCTTTAAAGTATATGGAAAACAAATGCCTTTGTTTAAAAATCACTCTTCCGAGTCGATTCCCATATCATTCAAGTTGACGTGTTCTTAGTGGCTCATTCCTGAGTCTACTACACTTTAACACTTTGACTAGTGATCAACCCGTCAAGAATCAATCGGTTTGAAAAACAAAGATAGCAAGTTCCCTTGCTAGTAACTCTTCCAAGTATACTTCTCGTATCATTCAAACTGACGTGCTTTTTCATGGCTTATTCCTAAGTCCATGGCACTTTCACACTTTAAGAAGTGATCAATTCGTCAAGAAGTGTTTTTGGATTTATAAAACTTAAAATGACATAGTGGAACAATGTTATTGAAGAACAAAGTCCACTAGTTTTTGGTTTACAACCTCCCTTTTTGTCTCACACCCAAACTATAAAATTAGCTACTCATTACGTAATATAAATTGCAATAAAAGTAAATGACATAAATTAAAGACATAATGTAAATGACGGTATATAAATGACAGAAATTAAATGACGAAAATGTAAAACGTATAAAGTAAATATAATAAGTAAAGAAATATAAGGACAAGCAATTAATAATGAGGAACACAAATTATAAAACTATGAATACTTAATATTAAACTTTGTAGAGAGAATATAGCAATTCTTTCCTTGGATGAATTACAACCCCAAAAGATGATGATCAAGATCCCTCAAACAAGAGAACACAACCCCTTATTTATACCAAACCATGATGGCAAAATGGTAAAATTAGGAGACTTAAAAATAATATAAAAGGACTACCAACTAAAGTTATACCCACACTTTTGTCCAACCAATTGCTTCTACTCCAGCCAAAAACGATTTCATGATATAACACAAAGATTTTGAAGGAACAAAAGTCAAAGATTTCATTTGCTTCCAAAAAGTGCTCTTTAATCTTCATATTCCAATCAGTCCCCAATGCTCCAGCATTTAACCTGACATTACAATAAACAAAAGATTTTAGGTCGTTTTACGCAAAATAGCAACAATTAGTTAAATACTACTCTTAGCTCCATGCATGAGAAAAATATAAAATAAGATAAGAAAATGACTCAATTATTTGGGATAAAGAAAATTTAAATCCTAAAAGAAAAGAAAACTACGCAATATGTATTGAAAACTCAATACATATCAGTATCCATCAATTCTTCATAGTTATATCTGTCCTCACCTCCTTTAGGTGTTTTTACCACCCTTGAAGGATCCTTAAAGCTTTTAGTAGAGGCCTTCTGCCTAGAAGAAGCACCTTCTACCCCCGTGGTTTCTTGGCACCTGGGACCCTTAGATGATTTCTCATCTAAAGTTGTCGTGGGGAAGGTCTTAGAGATGTTCACACTGTCCTGATCCACACCTTGTGCAAAATCAGTAGTGTGAGCCTTACTGCCCACATGCTCTTCCTTCTCCTTAGAGAGCACCTTCTTGGGGTTGGAAGACACCCCTATGGTTTCACTTTGGATATTCTTTAATGAAGAATGCTCCATTAGAGGGCTTGCAGGCTATTGGGGTGAAGATACAGGAAGGGAAGGAACATTCTGTACCTTTTTCCTTATATATATTTGTGTGATGGGGGATTTTGGCTTGACAATAGGGATATGAGGAGTATTAATTGAACTGAATGGTGTGGGTAGGTCATCAGTTGGGTGGTCAGATGTGGGCTGTGACCCTGATGCCTCACCATGGGAATGAGACACACCCATCATTATAGAGAACAATGGAGTGTCTTGTCCAGAAAAGTCCTTCCTAGGCCTTTTCATGTTAGAGAACACCTTCCCTTTGGGAGGTTTAGGTACATACACCTCTTGAAAAGAGTGTAAATCCATCAATTCTTTGTTAAGTACTTCTTGTACAAACCTGGGATACATATAAAATCTTTTTGTTTTGGTTTTGGTATCCAGGTTTGACAGTAAATCATTTAAAAGCATTTGTGAAAAATTAAACTTTCTGGAAGTTGCTAAGCAGACCAGAGCATAAGCTATGGTACTGCTGAACTCACTCCATCCAGTTGTTTTGCGGGAAATACAATGCTGAAGGGTATGAACAAAAAATCACCATTGAGGTGAAAATTTTCTTTTAAAGAACTTACACACCTCAGTGGGACCTTCATACCCCATTCGACCAATTTCAAGAAATAAGTCTTCCTTTGGGAGAGAAGATATACCTGTGGCATCATCTAGACGTAGATGAGTGCGTATGCATCCCTCTGTGATTGTGATGGGTTTATCACAAACCCTTGAGTGAATGACCTGATTGCCTTCAATATTCTGGATGGACGCATTTGCCTAGAACTGTCGCATGTGTTCCACATAGATAGTGGGATTGACAGTTAACGCATAGGCAATGTGAGATGCTTTCAGGAAATCTACAATTTCTTCAAAACCCACTGCTTGTTTGGGTTTATGCAGCATTGCGAGTTCATTATGATCGTCCACAAATTCCAACCCTGCCATCGTTCTTGGGATCGAAGCAATACTAGGGTTTACGCACTGGAAAGCAAGAATTTGAGAGAGAGAGAGAGAGAGAGAGAGAGAAATAACACTCGTAGGAAATTCAAAGAGCCGTTTGGATTTTGGCGGTCAGAGAGGGTATTTATAGGTGGAAGGTTTCAGTTAGAAGCAGTACTAAGTACCCTAGCAGCATTAACAAGCCCGCAGTACTAACCCATATAAGCAGTAGTAACACATACACACAGCATTAACACAGACTAGCAGTAGTAACACACACCAGCAGCATTAACACAGACTAGCAGTATTAACACACACCAACAGTATTAACACTGTCTGGCAGTAGAAATAAGGTAAGCAGTAGTAACTTTGCACTGGCAGTATAAACCACCAAGCAGTATTAACCACACTGAACCATATTTGAACTGTCAGTAGGATTAATAGTGAGAGCAGTATTAACTTAACAAGAGGTACTAAGTTTCTAATCAGTAAGGTAATCTGAAACACTTGAACACACATAGTTAGTAGCACCATGCACAATACAATATGAGAAAGTAAGCAGGAAGGAATCTATACAGAAATGGTACATAAAGAAAATCAAAAAAGGCTTATTCAGTGTTTATCATGCCTACACTTGTGATCAAGAATGTGAATCTGCCTACATCAAAAGCTTTGGTGAATAGATTAGCAAATTGGTTACTTGTGTGTACTTTCAAAACCTGAATTAACTTCTTTTCGTTGCAATCTCTAATAAAATGGTACCTAATTTCTATATGCTTGGTTTTAGAGTGCTTGACTGGATTGTTTACAATGCTTATAACACTGTTGTTATCAATGAAGATTGGAGTGTGAAGAAAAGTAACACCATAGTCCAACATCTGATTCTGAATCCATAGCACCTGTGAGCAGCAGCTTGTAGCAGCTATATACTCTGCTTCTGTTGTAGAGGTGGACACTGTGGTTTGCTTTTTTACACTGCCATGAAACTAGTCTTGCACCCAAAAACTGACATCCTCCTGATGTAGACTTTCTCCAAGTTTGCACCACCCAAATCACTATCAGAATATGCAAGTAGATGAGGATACCAAAGACCCAACCTAGGTTGTCCGTTGAGATATCTGAAGATCCTCTTGACTGCTTGAAAATGAGATTTCTTAGGTCTTACTTAAAATCTGGCACACACACACACAACAAACATAATATATGGCCTTGAAGTTGTTAGATACATGAGGGAGCCTATCATAGATCTATAATGATGAACACTCCCCCTCAAGATCTGCAGTGATCTGTTTGTGTGTTTCCATAGGTGTGCTTGCAGGCTTTGTCTGAAAATCCAAACTTTGTAAGTATATTCTGCACATACTTGGATTGGCTGATGAAGATACCATCTTTCTTCTGTTTAACCTGTAGCCCAAGGAAGAATGTAATTTCACCCATGGAGCTCATCTTGAATCTTTTGTGCATCAGCTCCTCAAACTCCTTGCACATATAATCTTTTGTGGATCCAAAGATGATGTCATCCACATAGATTTGCACAAGCAGGATGTTCTTCTTCTTCCTTTTGATGAACAAATCCTTGTCAATTATTCCCTTTTCAAAACCATTTTCCAAGAGATAGGTAGACAGAGTGTCATACCATGCTCTTGGTGCTTGATGTAGCCCATAGAGTGCCTTCTTTAGTTTGTATACTTTATCAGGAAAGTTAGGATTCTCAAACCCTGGAGGCTGACAAACATACACTTCTTCATCAATTTTCCCATATACAAATGCACTCTTGACATCCATCTGAAATACTCTGAACTGCATGAAAGAAGCATAGGCTAGAAACAGCCTAATTGCCTCAATTCTGGCTACTGGTGAAAATACTTCTTCATAATCCATCCCCTCTTTTTGTGTATACCCTTGTGCCACAAGCCTGGCCTTATTCTTTATCACAATTTCTCTCTCATCTTTCTTATTCCTGAAACCCCATTTAGTACCAATTGCCCTTTGTCCTTGTGGAAGATCAACCAGATCCCACACATTTTGCAGCTCAAACTGCAACAACTCCTCTTGCATTGCTTCTATCCAACTTGGTTCTTTCATAGCATCATAGGCCTTCTTGGGTTCAATCTGAGATAGAAAACAAGATAACAACCCTGACTGCAAGTCTTTCAATCTTCCTATCTTACTTTGATGCCTTGTGATCCTAGGAGAATTGATGTCACCAATCACCAACTGAGGAGGATGATTTTTCTGAGTTCTTGTTTGATGTGCAGCCTCCTCATTGATATTTGCATCCAGATTAGAGTAATTCTTCTTTGGAGTGCTTCCACCAAATACTGAAGAATTTTCTTCATCCTCAGGACCTGTGTTTCCTGAAGGATGAGCATCCTCTTCATCACTCTTATTCTCTTCATCACCTTTATCCTCTTCATTCTGTTATGGTTCAGACTCTTCTGTTTCTGAATCATCATTCTTTTCTTGCTGGCAAAATTCAACAGGATCAACTGTAGGTATAGGAAACAACACAAACTATGGTTTCTGTGCTTGTTTCTCTTCTGAACTTGTTCTAACAATTTGTACATCACTAAAACCCAAAGAGTTAGTTAGTGAATCAATGTCAAACAACCAATCAGGACCTGCACCAATTGGATTTGGTGTGTTCTCATTGCATTTGACATTGTCACTTTTCTCTATAATCCTTGAAGAACTATTGAAAACTCTATATGCCTTACTCTGATAGGAGTATCCAACAAGGAATCCATCCTCAGCTTTGCTTTCAAACTTGCCTAAATGAGATTTGGTATTGAGGATTGTACAAGGACACCCAAAAGGTTTGAAAAATCCAATAAATGGTTTCTTCTTTTTGAAAAGTTCATAAGGTGTTTTTCCTGGGGATTTGACTACTAGAACTCTGTTTTGGATATAACAAGCAATATTAACTGCTTCTGCCCAAAAAGTAATTGGTAATTTTGAATCTTCCAACAGAGATCTAGCAGCCTCAATCAATGTCCTATTTCTCCTCTCAGCAACACCATTCTGTTGAGAAGTTCTAGGAGCACTGAATTGTCTCTCAATACCTTTAGTCTCACAGAAGCTGTTTAAGTCACTGTTTTTAAATTCTGTTCCATTATCAGATCTGATGACTTTAACCCTTAGATTAGTTTGGTTTTCAATCCTAAGAACAAAGGATTTGATTAGTCTACTTGTCTCATCCTTAGTCCTCAGAAAATATACCCAAGTGAATCTAGAGAAGTCATCAACAATGACTAAGCAGTAAGATTTCTTACCAATACTCATCAAATTTGTAGGACCAAAGAGATCCATATGCAATAATTGAAGAGGTGAAGAGTATAACACCCCGATTTCCGAAGGGTATCATTTCAAGTTAATACCGAAAGCGATATATTAAGGAAATATAAGATATTTTATTTTGGGTTTGAATCCTTGATTTTATAGTTTAGATGGATGAATGATTCAATTACGAGTCCAACAGTTCTTTCCGGAGCGAAAACGGAGTTATAACGAAGAAGTTACGGCCGAAACAGTGTTTAGGACTTTCGGTACATTTCGCGCGACCCTGTCTCGCGATTGTGACAGGGCACTGTCGCGAGTCACCGTCGCGAAAACCCTCTAGTGCGTAAAAACGGGTTTTTTCTTCATTTAGCCATAACTCTCTCATTTCAACTCCGATTTGGGCGATTCAAGTTGCTACGGTTTCATTTTTGAGAGATTTTCAAGGATCAAGCAAGAGATTAGAAGTTTATTGAAGTATACTAGAGTATTTTGTGGTGGTAAGCTTCTCATCCCTCACTATTCATCTTCTTCCCCAAAGTTTTCTAGGGTTTCATCCACCCTTTGTTCTCCCTTTCATAGATTGGAGTTTCGTAACCATTTTGGTGAACTAGAAGTGTTTTGGTTGGTGGATTCAAGCTTGGGTTAAGGTAATCTTCTATTTTTTTCGGTTATGGAAGTTAGGGTTTCGGTAGTAAAGAAGATATTCATGTAGATGGTTTGGGAAACGATTGCTCGTGGTTGATTATGTTTATTTTTGGTTAGAGAAGAAGCTCTTAGGGAATCGATCTAGACTAGATGAGATGCCGGTGCCATTAAACTAGCTGCTATGGATTTAGGTTTTTGAAGTTTGGTCTTGAGAATCCAAGTGTTCTTCAAAGGAGCTCTAATTGGGGGAAAATCTAGATTTAGCCTAAATCTAGCGAGGTGAGTTCAAGTTGATTTGTGAAAACGGTGTACATGCCAAAATGTTTATTTTAATGTGTTTTATGTCTTACATGAAATTGTTAACTGTTGATAAGTTTGGTTATTTTGAAAGTGTTTAACTTTATAAACTTATATAGCACACATCTTTGGGATTTTGGGCGTTTTGGATGAATAAATCATATATTTTGGTATCTTAATGATTTATTTTATGGAAGTAGATTTTGAGTATAAATGTATTTCATTTTGTGTTTTGGAGAAATGCATGGTTTTGTGTTATGGGACGTTTTGAAAGGATAATGTTATGAACTTACGTGGAAAACGATTTGTCCCAATCTACAATACGTTGGAGTCATTTATACAAATTGGAGTATTGGTTTATATACGTGCGGGTTGTTTACATTTGGTTTCACTTTATGATTTCAACGTTGGGTCTTTGGGTTTGTTGAGCTTATGGCTCGGTTTGGATTTTGTTGGGTTTTTAGGACACTTGTCCGTTTTAATAGCTCATGGTAGAGCGTTTGGTTATGATTTGCATTATTGCATCTTATTTGAGAATTACATGTTTTGAATGCATTAGTCCATTCATTTTGAGTCATGTAATGGTTTAGTTAGTGCAATGGATCCATAGGCATGATGTTCCTATGTCCCTGCTTTGGACATGAGGTTCGCCACTTGGCACGGAATAGGCATCGGGTCACCATGATAAGTAAGGTGTGGACCTATACGGTCGGGCAGCGTCTCATGGGCAGTAAGGTGTAATTCCCTTGTGCTAGAGTTCCCCGTTTTGGAACTCTCAAGAATAGACCTAGAGGGGTTGACTTGATGTTTTCGAGTGATAGACTCAGAGGAGTTGAGCTCGGTGGGTGTTTTATGTGTAACCCACATGTTTTGATTTCTTACATAATTATGTGACATACTTTGTGTCCGTCACGTACCATGTAACCGGGTTTTCCCCGTCACCATTAGGTGTGGTTTTGGATATGGAATTTTATAATCCATGTTTTCGGAGACGTTTGAGTATGGGTATTTATCTATGTTTTAAAGTTTCGGTTATTGAAACTCATTCGAGTTATTGGGGTGTCTTGGAAGTTTGAGTTATCTATGTTTTCAACGTTTGATCATTATAATATCATTTATGTTTTACGTGCGCTTTGGGTTTTGGCTTTATTTAAAGAGGCGTGTGTTTTATGATTTTAATCACGAAAGGGGGTGAATGATGAAAGGAGATTGTTTTAAGATTTAATGTATTTCATTTCTAGTTGTTTCCAAATTAGTTGTATTGCATTTTGGGAAATCATGATTTTAAATAACATTCCTAAAGTTATCGCTTTATTTATCTCTAACGAAAACTCTTAAGCTCACTAGGCGTTAAGCCTAACCTTTTATTTGTCGGCATGTGCATCAGGTTCCAGTTGGGGTTTAGTTCTAGCAGTGCTTTGAGGAGTTGAGCTATAGACTTACACGAGAGTAAGTAGATTGATGAAGACTTCCGCAGTTGGAGATAGTGACTATTATTGGGTTTTAGTAGCACTCGTCCTTATTATAGACTGTATGTAGAGAATAAATGTGTTTATTGAGGTTAAATCCTATATTGTGTTTGTAGATAAATTATTTATCGATGTATTTTAGAAAATTTTAAATTAGTTGCTATTTCCGAGTTTGAGGGTGTTACAAGTGGGTATCAGAGCTTAAGTTTGAGAGATTTAGGTATTGATTTTAGAATGCCTAGACTCAAACTAGCGTAATTTAAGCGTTTGAATATAAGATCACACCATTATGCACTTTAAGATTTGATGATTTGAGGTGAGTGGATTCACTAGGAACGGGAATCACGCCAAAAATGGCAAGGATGATCATGTACAATACGTTCATAATAGCACCTGACTAGTGTTATGGTGAACTTACGAGTTACATAAGTATCTTTGAACTGCCTTGGTACGATAACCGTTGGGGTAGTAAAGAAGTTTCTGATTGAGCAACCGTTAGAAAGAGTTGATGATTGAGTATTCGATGCTTGGAATGACAGTAAGCATGGTGAAAGCGTTAAGTGGACCGTTCGGGTCGGAATGAATGGATGGAATAGAACCGTAGACTTTTGAAATCGACATTATTCGAGGAGAAATTGTACGACGAACGGATGAAATTTTCGATGATTGCTTTAAGATGTTTGATCTCCCGGATGACAATAGCATGATGGAAAATTGAGGAATAAGATTTCGGAATGTTGAGTGCCGACCAAAGTCATGCACATAAAATTATTTCTAAAATAAGTTGGCATCAATTGTTTCCTATGTTTGCGAAGCGTAAAGTGAGTTGTACTATGAAGCCTTGGTAAAGCCTTTAGCACTCATCAGATTTTAAACCGTGAGTTTAAGCATGCATAAAATTGTTTTGTTGCACGTGGTTGCAATTTTTATTGAAAATCTCTTTATCCTTGTTTCGTGTCTGACACTATTTTTCCGGATATTGTAATATTCGTGTTTTAATGTTATTTGGGTTGTTGAGGAAATAACTATGGAATTTTTGACTTTGACATTAGATCTCCTCCACGTATGTTAAGGTTTTAAAGGAAGAGTTGTCCCTATGTTCTTGAGTCGAAATGTTCTTTGGAATTTTAGTCGATACGAGTCATGTTGAATTCATGAAACGTTATTTTATTACGTTTTGCTACTCACGAGTGTATTTTGAATTGCGTGAGTTTTAATTTTATTTGCGTGTAAGTTTATGAGTTTTATTGAAGCGTTGAGTCTCATGCGGGTTTGGTGAAAGTGCCGTTTATATTTATCAGGTGCGATAAAGGATAAAATTTTGGAATTTTGACATTTTAGTCATGACTTTGTTTCATGCTATTTGATTTTGGGAATGACGGTTTTGACACCATATGATGTTGAGCATCGTTGTGTTTCATTGGGTTTTATGGAAGGTTTTATTGGGTCTTATGGAATTCTATTTTACGACATTTTGCGTCGTGCTATTGAATTTGAGAGGTGTATACTTGTATTATTGTGTGTTATAAATTTTCGTTTAATATTTTGTCTCGTGCGAGTTTTGCATCGGTATTTTCGCAACCGTAAGAGACGTTTTGAGAGTTTTGTTAATAGATATTATCCCATATGTTATTTTGGGAATTTTCAATATTATGTGATTTCTCTTTTGAGTTTTATGCAAGTGTTACTCGTTGTATGCTGCATGGTTTTCGAATTGTTTTAAATTGTTGGTGTAAGTAAGCATATGACAAGTTATGTCGTTTCGTATTGGACTTTCGCTTTGAACGTATTTTAGTTGTCGATTTTAATGTTATAAATTCCGCAATGCATTAAGAGAGTTAGCGGTATACATGTCATTGTAGCCACTATTTTCGGACAAGATCATTTCAATTGTACGACCTAAAATGTGGAAATTGGTTTAAATTTATTGTATGTTGATCAATCGCATGCATGTTTTGTGTTGCTAAGTTTTGAGAAGAGAACTAGACATGCGGGTCTTGTTGGGAATTTTATTCCATACTTTTATATAGTCGAATGAAAAATTTTGGGAACTCGATTACGTAACTTGTCTCTTGGGAGTTTTGTTCAATCGCCTCGCTATAAACTGTTTTGGTACGCGAAAGTATTTCCCCATTCATGGTATGATTTGATGCATGTTAGGACCATGGTAGTCCATTTAAAATTTTGTTGCGCATCTTTTATTATTATCCATGTTAACGTAAGCACTGATCAAATGAGTTTTGGAAATGGTTTTATATGCGTAGTATTGGTGATCAATTTTGAAACCTATCAAACGAACGGTAGTGTATTTTTACAGCACGATTAATTGTTATAAAACTCATGTATTTGAAAGTTTTATAGATTTCAACTTGGCATACTTGTTGAAAAACCTTGAACTCATTAGGGCTATTGACTTAAAACCCCTTTCGTGAAGGGAGTTGCAATTAAGGGACTAGAGAAGTCCTTAGGATTTGAAGCGTCGGATGATCCGACTTGTAGTCAACCTTGAATTTGAGTTTCAGTTTTGAATCGGGTCATGCGTGAATCATGGGAGTAATAGATTATGTTCCCCAGTTAATTAAGAGATGATCTCTATGCTTTAGTAAACCTTCGGGATGAGGTTTTGTGTGACTACCTACGTCTGCTGGGTTCGTATTGATGAGTTGCTTGTCTGGTTGACATCAAGTTATGTGTTGGCGGTGTAACGTCTTAATGGACTTTCGTGATCAAGGAATTTTGTGGTCCGTCTGTTAGGGATGTAAGACTTGGGAACATTAGGTTAAGTATCCACCTTTATGCGATAATACTTCTGGAATGAAGTATTAGGCGGGATGTCCTCGTTTTGATGTCATCATTTTGGTTTTAGGCGTCGACTCTTTTCTTAAGGACAATAACCGTTAGTGTGCTCAGTGCATGTCCGTTGAATTTGGAGTGTTCGCAGGTGAAGTGGTAACATTAAGAGAAATAGATATTGATACTTAGAGATCGATCAGTGGTAATCCTGCAATCTACGAGGCTCCGCCGATCTATCAATCGACGCTTGAATGCATTATGGGAACTGTGTAACCGTGGGATTGAAGTAATCCGCTATCTGTGGGTATTCTGCTTATGGCAACTTGAGGGTCGGATCTACGATTGTGTTGGGTCAGACCAAGCTAGTGCTAGGAATTGTCGCCAAGGAAGGGACGATGACTCTTTTACAGTATGTATTAGTGAGGTATTATTGGTGGAAATGACGGATTAAGGTCGTAAGTTACTCTTGAGGTAATATGAGCAACATAAGGTTGGGAGACAACCGAGAATTAATGATTAAGAAAATGATTAAGCAATGACTCAACGTTCATCCTGACGTTGGTGAAATACATCGAACATTGAGATTGAGTTTGGTAACGATAGTTATGAGAAACTCAGCGACAACCTCAACAGGAATGTAATCAGGTCTGTATATGAGGCGAGGTTTCATGAAGGCATTCCTTTTGGATAGAAAAATCAATCGATCGTTCCAAGTGTAATGTTGGGTGTTGGGTAGTTCCAAATTTCGAGGACGGAATCTCTTTTAAGGTTGGGAGGATTGTAACACCCCGATTTCCGAAGGGTATCATTTCAAGTTAATACCGAAAGCGATATATCAAGGAAAAATAAGATATTTTATTTTGGGTTTGAATCCTTGATTTTATAGTTTAGATGGATGAAAGATTCAATTACGAGTCCAACGGTTCTTTACGGAGCGAAAACGGAGCTATAACGAAGAAGTTACGACCGAAACAGTGTTTAGGACTTTCGGTACATTTCGCGCGACCCTGCCTCGCGATTGTGACAGGGCATTGTCGCGAGTCACCGTCGCGAAAACCCTCCAGTGCGTAAAAACGGGTTTTTTCTTCATTTGGCCATAACTCTCTCATTTCAACTCCGATTTGGGCGATTCAAGTTGCTACGGTTTCGTTTTTGAGAGCTTTTCAAGGATCAAGCAAGAGATTGGAAGTTTATTGAAGTATACTAGAGTATTTTGTGGTGGTAAGCTTCTCATCCCTCACTATTCATCTTCTTCCCCAAAGTTTTCTAGGGTTTCATCCACCCTTTGTTCTCCCTTTCATAGATTGGAGTTTCGTAACCATTTTGGTGAACTAGAAGTGTTTTGGTTGGTGGATTCAAGCTTGGGTTAAGGTAATCTTCTATTCTTTTCGGTTATGAAAGTTAGGGTTTCGGTAGTAATGGAGATATTCATGTAGTTTGGGAAACGATTCCTTGTGGTTGATTATGTTTATTTGTGGTTGAATATGTATGAATTTAGGTTTTTGAAGTTTGGTCTTGAGAATCCAAGTGTTCTTCAAAGGAGCTCTAATTGGGGGAAAATCTAGATTTAGCCTAAATCTAACGAGGTGAGTTCAAGTTGATTTGTGAAAACGGTATACATGCCAAAATGTTTATTTTAATGTGTTTTATGTCTTACATGAAATTGTTAACTGCTGATAAGTTTGGTCATTTTGAAAGTGTTTAACTTTATAAACTTATATAGCACACATCTTTGGGATTTTGGGCGTTTTGGATGAATAAATCATATATTTTGGTATCTTAATGATTTATTTTATGGAAGTAGATTTTGAGTATAAATGTATTTCATTTTGTGTTTTGGAGAAATGCATGGTTTTGTGTTATAGGACGTTTTGAAAGGATAATGTTATGAACTTACGTGGAAAACGATTTGTCCCAATCTACACTACGTTGGAGTCATTTATACAAATTGGAGTATTGGTTTACATACATGTGGGTTGTTTACATTTGGTTTCACTTTATGGTTTCAACGTTGGGTCTTTGGGTTTGTTGAGCTTGCGGCTCGGTTTGGATTTTGTTGGGTTTTGAGGACACTTGTCCGTTTTAATAGCTCATGGTAGAGCGTTTGGTTATGATATGCATTATTGCATCTTATTTGAGAATTACATGTTTTGAATGCATTAGTCCATTCATTTTGAGTCATGTAATGGTTTAGTTAGTGCAATGGATCCATAGGCACGGTGTTCCTATGTCCTCGCTTTGGACATTAGGTTCGCCACTTGGCACGGAATAGGCATCGGGTCACCATGATAAGTAAGGTGTGGACCTATATGGTCGGGCAGCGTCTCATGGGCAGTAAGGTGTAATTCCCTTGTGCTAGAGTTCCCCGTTTTGGAAATCTCAAGAATAGACCTAGAGGGGTTGACTTGATGTTTTCGAGTGATAGACTCAGAGGAGTTGAGCTCGGTGGGTGTTTTATGTGTAACCCACATGTTTTGATTTCTTACATAATTATGTGACATACTTTGTGTCCGTCACGTACCATGTAACCGGGTTTTCCCCGTCACCATTAGGTGTGGTTTTGGATATGGAGTTTTATAATCCTTGTTTTCGGAGACGTTTGAGTATGGGTATTTATCTATGTTTTAAAGTTTCGGTTATTGAAACTCATTCGAGTTATTGGGGTGTCTTGGAAGTTTGAGTTATCTATGTTTTCAACGTTTGATCATTATAATATCATTTATGTTTTACGTGCGCTTTGGGTTTTGGCTTTATTTAAAGAGGCGTGTGTTTTATGATTTTAATCACGAAAGGGGGTGAATGATGAAAGGAGATTGTTTTAAGATTTAATGTATTTCATTTCTAGTTGTTTCCAAATTAGTTGTATTGCATTTTGGGAAATCATGATTTTAAATAACATTCCTAAAGTTATCGCTTTATTTATCCCTAACGAAAACTCTTGAGCTCACTAGGCATTAAGCCTAACCTTTTATTTGTCGGCATGTGCATCAGGTTCCAGTTGGGGTTTGGTTCTAGCAGTGCTTTGAGGAGTTGAGCTATAGACTTACACAAGAGTAAGTAGATTGATGAAGACTTCCGCAGTTGGAGATAGTGACTATTATTGGGTTTTAGTAGCACCCGTCCTTATTATAGACTGTATGTAGAGAATAAATGTGTTTATTGAGGTTAAATCCTATATTGTGTTTGTAGATAAATTATTTATCGATGTATTTTCGAAAATTTTAAATTAGTTGCTATTTCCGAGTTTGAGGGTGTTACAAAGAGATTGTATTTATTTCTTTGGACTTATGAGAAGTTTTGTGTTGCTTGCCTTTAAGACAAGCAACACAATGATCATCACATGAAAACACTTTTTGAGGTAAACCTCTTACAAGGTTGTTTTTCACAAGAATGTTCATTGTTTTAAAATTCATGTGACACATCCTTCTGTGCCAAAGAGATGATTCATCTAAGAAAGCTTTTGAAAACATGCAGTTTAGTGATGAATCAGATGAAACATTCTCTAAGTCCAAACAATAAACATTATCCTTTCTAAGAGTTCTAAGTAGTATCATATTTTCATCAACTACCTTGAATCCTGGAGCAAGGATAATACATTCAGTCTTAGTAAATAGTATACTATGTTTATTGTCACAGACCTGTGATACACTTAACAGGTTGTATCTCAATTGCTCAACATAGTAAACATCTTCAAAGGAAATTTTACCTTTTGAAACCATACCTTTTCCACTGATCTTACCTCCTGCTGGATTGCCACCAAAAGCAACATGTCCTCCATCAAACTTTTTGAAGTTTTGAAGACAGGCCATGTTACCTGTCATGTGCCTAGAGCAACCACTATCTACATGCCAAATGCTCTTCTTCTTGAGCTGTTGGTTGCCCTGAACATAAGATAAAACAGTTAGTTTTTAGAGGGAACCCAAGCCAAAGTGGTCTTGGGTTGCCCTTTCTCATCAACATATTCATAATCAGTAATCTTAGTTTGGATGAGATGATCAGAGTTAGGAATCTCATGGCTGGAATACTTTGTCAAAATTATAGGCTTGGCAGTATTAACACTGGTAGCAGTACTATCCTTGTTAGCAGTACTAACTTGGTTAGAAGTACTAACTTGGTTAGCAGTAGTATTGCTATCAGCAACACTATTTCTGTTAGCAGTACTATTTGAGATAGCAGTACTAACAGGTTTCTTGACTTTTGGAACCCAAATCTTGACAAAGTTGTTTGCTTTCTTATTCTGTGAGTTACTCCTTGATTTGCTTGGAGTATTTTCTTTTGATTTGGCAAACTTATTCTGATTATGAGATTTCATTGGTGATGTTTTTACATTCTCAGCCATGTGGTTCTTTTTTGATTTCTTCCTATAACCAAAAGAATTTTGTGTTTGTCTTTGAAAAGTAAATCTTTGGTTAATAGGATTGAAATAACAGTGTTTGGCTAAATGATTCAATTTTCCACAAATAAAACAAGGCTTTGTTCTTTTGACTTTGCTTAGATCAATTCCCTGTTTTTGAGCCCACTGGTTATTTCTGTTTCTCTAATTTCCCCTTATTTTATCATGTTGATGGGGTTTGTTCTGTTGACAAGTACATGGATTTACAATAGAGGTTTGCATGTAGTGAACTCCCTGTACCTTTTCCTTCCCTTTCCTGGAGGTCTCAACTTTTTCACTCTTAACAGTCTCTTTCTCTGTCTTGGACATCTCCACTTTATCACTCTTGATAAATGGTTTACCCCCCTCTCATTTGTAAGAATGTGGTTTTCTAAGGGAATATCTGTATGGTCTTCCTTATTCTTACCCTCAGAGTTCTCTTCTTCAGAATCTGCCTCAACCACTACTGTATATAGTGGATCTACTTCAGTGGCTCCTTCAGGTAATTCCTTCTTATCTTATCTTTCTAAGAGGTCTGAGGTGGGAGGAATATAATATTTATTGTAAGGTGGAGTAGTGTTGTTATAGCCTATTCCTCTTCTCAGTTTGTCATGAACTTGAGATTTGAGTAAAGTATCCATTGTTTTAGAGGCATTGGAAAACTTCTCAATGTCTAGTTTGGCCTTCTCAAATTCACTTCTGACTTTCTCACATTCCTCTCTAGACTTTTCTAGCTTAATCTCTAACTCTTTCTTCTCCCACTTCCAATAGTTGTGATCATATGAATGTTGAAGTTCATTGGCCTGGTATGACTTAATTTGTTCTTCAAAATTCTCAATGATCAAACTATACCCTATTCTATCTTCCTCCAACCTTTTAAGGTCATCACACATGCTCTGATTGTGATCCCTATACTTTTTAACAGTTTCAACACAGGCTTTAGAGCATAACTTAGATTTTACCTCTGTGGGGATTGCAGTGCTTGAAGACTCTGAAACCTCATCCATCAATGATTGGTTCTGAATTTCCTCCTCTGCTTGATCACTCTAATCAAAGCCCATTCCTTCTTGTGAGACAAGAGCTTGAGATGGATTCCTGTTATAGTTAGTAGACTTTGATTGCTGATTGTTGCTTTCATGCTGTTGAGCAATTCCTCCTCTGCACTCTCTTGCAAAGTGTCCCAGATTATGGCATTTGTAGCATTCCACCTTGGATTTATCAAATCCAACACCATCTTCTCTTCTCATGGCAAAGTTGTTTCTACCTGTTCTTTTAATGAATCTTTTGACTCTCATGGTGAGCATTGCCATTTGCCATTTGATGTCCATCTCTTCAAGGTCATCAACATTGATCTACTCCAGATCATCATTAATAAGAGAAGATTTTGCATGGCTAGCAAGAAAAGCTTCCAAAACAGAATCATTTGATCCACCTTGTTTTGAGCCATAAGCAGCACTAACTGATTCTGTATTAGCAGTAGAATCAGTAGTAGATGATAGGAGGGCAGCATTGTGAAAGTATCCAGATGGCCTTTTCTTAGATTCAACTTCTGCTTCAAACACCCTTAGATCATTGTAGAGATCATCAAGCTCCTTATCCTCCAGATTATCATTCTGTCTGAAGGATACAGTGTACATCACCCATTCTTCACCAAGAGATCTTAGAAATTTTCTATTGACATCATCCTGGTCCATCTTGACACCAACAGTGGCCAACTCTCCAATCAACTTGTTGAATCTATCAAAGGTTTGAGTCATAGACTCATTCTTTGTAGACATAAAATTCTCATATTGTTGCTTGAGAATTGCTTTTTTATTTCTCTTAGTGCTTTTAGTACCTGAAAATCTCTTCTCCAATGCATTCCACAGGATTTGAGCATCAGAACAGTTGCAAAACTGATGTTGGTATTCATTAGGAATTGCCAAGAGTAGAGTGCTCAAGGCTTTCATCTCAGTCTGCCTCGTCTTTCTTTCTCCATCAGTCTTTGGTGGAGGTCTCTTGCCATCTGCTGCCATCTTTCCTTCATTGGAGGGGCCATTCTCAATGATGTCCCACATTGAGTAGTCTGTAAGAAGAATGTACTGCCAGATTCTGATTTTCCACATGTCAAACTCATTGGGTTTGAGCATGGGGACCTTTGAAACAAGAACACTGTCATGTGATCCGTCCATGATGATTATAGCTTTCTGAGTTCCTTGGCTCTGATACCACTTGTCAGGATCGAAATTCGAAACAAGAATTAAATAAACACTTAGAAACTATGTTAAAGAAATCGCGGAATAACACTTTAACAGTAAATCAATGGAACAGTATAAAAATGTAAATCACAAGTTATATTGAATTAACTTAATGATTACAACCAAAACCTCAATCTGTTGAACATGCTCAACAGACGTTCTCTACTTCTCTAAATAATGGATTACTAACAATCTTGAGGTTAATTCTCTCTAAAACAAACGTATATGCGTATATACAAAACTGTAAAACTTCTAGACTATATATACAGAACATATGACAAGATAATTACTAAACAAATATTGATCTTCAACATCCATTCCATAATTATCTTCATCATTATCTTCAACTCCTAGTCTTTCGCTTTAAGCAATCAATCCATCTTTATCTTCATAAGCAGTATTAACTTCATCCTCAGCAGTACTAACCATGCTTGCAGTAGTAATTCTTCAAGCAGTACTAACTACTAGCAGTATTAACTTTCAAGCAGTATTAATACCTCTAGCAGTAGTAATCCTACAAGCAGTAGTAATACCTTTGAATAGCAGTACTAAAGTCTTCAGCAGTATTAATTCTTTCAGCATTTAGCAGTACTAACTGTACTTAGCACATTTTAGACCCAACACGTGGCGTGACACATAAGCCTTGGTGCCATGGCACGCCATGGCGGCTGTGCGGCGAGATTTTTAGAACAATGATCACATCAGATGTATCGACTGAATCAAATTCTCCGATTCAAGAAGAAACTCAAGTTCAAACACCTACTCAATCAGTTGAAGTTGCGCATGAAACTGCAGAGTCAGAAGTTGCACATTCAGTTGGATGTACTGTCATGCCTACTCAACATACATCAAATATCCAATCAACTGAAACTTCTGCACCAGTTACTTCAACTGAACCCCTACATGAAGAACATATTGGACACTTAGATGATCAACATGATCAGTCAACATCTAATCCACTCCCTCATGTATACAAGTGGACCAAAGAGCACCCGGTATATCAAATTATTGGAGATCCTTCAAAACCGGTGCAAACTTGGTTTGTGTTGGGAACTGAAGAACTTACCAAGTATGGTTAATACTGCTGAGTATTACTACTGCTAGTAGAATTAATACTGCTAGTCAAAGTTAGTGCTGCTTGAACAAAGTTAGTACTTCTTAGCTAGTTAGTACTGCTAGAGGTTAGTGCTGCTTAGTAGTTAATACTGCCAAGCTGATTAGTGCTGCTTATTAGATGAAGATTCGAATTAGAATAATGACAGCTGGATATTCTGAAGATATTGATGGAAGATATACTGAAGATATTCTATTTATTGTAATTATCTTTTTGTTCAGTATATGTATAGATTTAACAGAATAGTTTTGATATAGATTTAATTCTAAGTTTTTGTTTAAGAGATAATCAACCTCAAGGCATAGTTCCTAATTCTAGAGAAGTAGAATTCGTATTGGTGAGCCTGTTCATCAATATTGAGGTTGTGTGTTTAATCTTGTAACTTTAAGCATTCAATACAAGTTTACAAGTTGTTAATCATATACTGTTTGATTACTGTTACATTGAATATCAAAGTTTTATTCCGCAACTTCTTTGATATTGTTTCTGAGACTTTATTCTTGTTAAGAAATTCGATCCTGACAAGTGGTATCAGATCCTGTTCTCTCAGAAACATCTAGTCATTCATCATGGAAAACTTTGCAGAATCAAACAGCACTCTGGCCTCTAAGGTTCCAATGCTCAAACCCAGTGAGTTTGACATGTGGAAGATCAGAATTAGGCAATACATTCTTCTCACTGAATACTCAATGTGGGATATCATTGAGAATGGTCCTTCTGAAGCAGGAAAGATTGGACCAGATGGGAAAAGACCTCCACCAAAGACAGATGGTGAGAGGAAGATCAGACAGACAGAGATGAAGGCCTTGAGCACTCTGCTCTTGGCCATCCCCAATGAATATCAGCATCAATTTTGCAACTGCACTGATGCTCAGATTCTCTGGAATGCTCTAGAGAAAAGATTTGCTGGAACTAAAAGCATCAAAAGAAATCAAAGAGATGTTCTAAAGCAGCAATATGAGAACTTCACTTCTTCAAAGAATGAGTCTATGACTCAAACTTTTGATAGGTTCAACAAGCTCATTGGTGAACTGGCTACTGTAGGAGTGAAGATGGAGCAAGATGATATCAACAGAAAGTTTCTCAGATCTCTTGGGGATGAATGGACTATGTACACTGTCTCATATAGACAGAGTGACAATCTGGAAGAGAAGGAACTTGATGATTTATATAATGATCTAAGAGTTTTTGAAACTGAGGTAGAAACCAAGAAGAAGCCCACTGGATATATTCACAATGTTGCACTTCTTTCAGCATTTACTGATACTACTGCCAACCCTGAAGCAGTTAGTGTTGCCAGTGGAGTAAATTCAGAAAAAGGCACTGAAACTATCTTTGAAGCCTTTTTGTCCAGTCACAGCAACAACTCTTTGATTAATGATGATCTGGAACAACTTCACCCTGATGACCTGGAGGAGATGGACATTAAATGGCAGATGGCCATGTTATCTATGAGGGTGAAGAAGTTTATCAAAAGAACAGGGAGGAACAACTTCTCTCAAAGAAGAGAAGATAGAGCTGGGTTTGACAAGACAAAGGTGGAATGTTATAAGTGCCACATGAAGGGACACTTTGCTAGAGAATGCAGAAGTGGTGTTCCAAACAACAACCACCAACAAGCTCAGAGTGGAGGCTACAATCAAAACAAGAACCCTGCTCAAGCTCTTGTTTCTCAACAAGGAATGGGGTTTGACTGGAGTGACCAAGCTGAGGAAGCCATTCAGAATCAAGCTCTTATGGCAGAAGTGTCTGATCTCCCCTCTGAGGTAATTTCTAATCTTTGCACTCAATCTTGCATAGACACTGTCAAAAGGTACATGGATCACAACCAAAGCATGTGTGATGACCTCAAAAGATTAGAAAAGGACAGAAGAGACTATGTGTTGATAGTAGAGAGATTTGAAGAACAAATCAAAGGCTTTCAAGCTAATGAACTTCAACACTCTTATGACACAAACTATTGGAAGTGGGAAAAAAATGAGTTAGAGACCAAACTGTCTAAGTCCTTAGAAGAGAATGATAGGCTGAAAGAGGAACTAGCTAAGGTTAAGTTTGACATAGAAAAGTTTTCATATGCTTCAAAAGCAATGGATTCTCTTCTAAAGGCTCAGATTCATGATAAGATGAAGCCTGGTATTGGATACAACAATACACCCCCTCCTTACAACAACAACAACAACTATATCTCTCCTACTTCAGACTTGTTAGAGACCAAGGAGAAAAAGGACTTGTCTGAGGAAGCTTTTAAGATAGATCCTTTGGATGAGGTAGTAGTTAAGGATTTGACTGAGAAAGAAGCCAGTAAGAATAGGAATAATGCTGTGAGTAAAGAGATACCATTAGAAAACAACATTATCACCAATAAGGGATGTGGAAAATCTGGGTCAAGTCTAAGGAGATAGAGAAGACCAAAGGAAAGGATAACAAGGTCCATTACAAACAAACCACTGTTGTGAATCCTGGACCTTGTAAATAGTGTTCTTGCAATAAATCTAAGAGCCTAAATTCTGGTATAAAAAGAGGCAACCAAAGAAACTGGAATAATCAATGGGCTCAGAAACAAGGAGTTGATCTGAATAAAATAATCAGACCAAAACCCTGTTTCATATGTGGCAAGCTGAATCATTTGGCTAAGTATTGTTTCTTCAATCCTATTAACCAACAGATGAACTTTCAAAGATTTGTGCAAAAACCTGTTGGTTATAGGAAGGCTGGAAAGAAACAAGTGGGGAAGAAATCTGTTGAAACCAAAGGCCCCATGAAGAAAATGGTTTTAAAAGAAAGTATCAAAATATGGGTGCCTAGAAGCACTAAAACTGTTAGTACTGCTGACAAAGATAGTGCTTCTAGAAGCATTACTGCTGCTACCAGTGTTAGTACTGCTGAAAATATTAATGCTACTAATACTGTTAGTACCTCTTCAAAGGTTAATACTGCTAACACAGTTACTGTTGCTAACACAGTTACTACTTCTAACAAGGTTAGTACTTCTAAGCATGCAAGTACTGCTAATGCAGTTAGTACTTCTAAAACCAGTACCGCTTCTAGCAAATGTGTTTCCAAACCCATCATTGTAACAAAGTACTCAAAAAATGAGGAGACAAAGTTTAAAAATCTTGTCAAGAAAGAATGTAAGTATTTTGATGAGAAAGGGGTACCCAAGACCACTTTGGCTTGGGTTCCTAATTCATACTAACTGATTTATTATATGTGCAGGGCAACCAACAGCTCAAGGGAAAGAGCATATGGCATGTTGATAGTGGTTGCTCTAGGCACATGACAGGCAACATGTCATGCCTTCAGAATTTCAAGCATATTAATGGAGGACATGTTGCATTTGGAGATAATCTTACTGGTGGTAAAATAAGTGGAAAAGGTAATAGATTTATGTTCATTCGTTAAGATGCTAAACGAACATAAACGAACGAACATA
Organism: Arctium lappa; assembly: GCA_023525745.1. NCBI lineage: Eukaryota > Viridiplantae > Streptophyta > Magnoliopsida > Asterales > Asteraceae > Arctium > Arctium lappa. The sequence goes on along the minus strand of CM042059.1, from coordinate 1,694,550 downwards.
AATAGATTTAAACAGATATAAACAAACGAACACAAATATACTTAAACAAACATAAACGAACGAACATAAATAAATTTAAATGAACATAAATGAACAAAAAACAACCACCATTACTCATCATTCCGTTCCTAAAAACTAACATAACAAAATGAAAAACTGTGTATACTTATGAGCGATAAAAAAAGAATTCTAAAAATTCAATTTACTTAATGATCTTACATATTAATGTCACAATATATAAATATATTTATATAATAAACAAACGTAAACGAACATAAACGAATGCAAACGAACGAACATTAACGAACATAAATGAGCGAACGTTCACGAACATAAATGAACGAACGAGACCATTGTTCATGTTCGTTCATTTAACGAAACGAACAAAAAAATGTGTTCATGTTCGTTCATTTATTAAATAAACGAACTTCCCGCCAAAGACGGTTCACTGAACGTTCGGTTCGTTTACAACTCTAATTACAATCATCCAATTATAAATTATAATCCATAAGTCTTAAAGTTAATTTGGGTTGTGAATAAACTGCATATATATATATATATATATATATATATATATATATATATATATATATATATTATTTTATAAAAAAAATAGCGGCGGGTTGGCGGTTTGGGTTGGGTTGGGTTGAGTTTTCCTAACCCAATTTCAACCCTTCTATTTAGCGGTTTGCGGTTTGGCGGTTTTGCGGTTTCGCGGGTTGGGTTTAATTGGGTTGGGACCGGGTTGGGTTGGTCGGGTTTCGCGGGTTGACAGTTTTATGTACACCCCTAGTACCCCCTTTGCTGAATCGACAAAAAATGGGTGACACACTTAAACATCCATAACTTTTGCTACGGGGCTCCGTTTTAAGCCCATGATCTGTCAAAACGAATCTTAGAATGAAGAGTATGCCATGGCTTGGTTTCTTCTTGTTAATACACCATGATTTGAGTGGTTTTCAATTAACTGCAATACGTACGTTTGTTCGGCTTGGCCAGCGCATGGCTTCGGCAAATTCCTGCATGAGAGCGGGGGTTTTCAAGTTATTTCTTGTGAAAACCTTCTCATTTATATTGTAGATGGACCATGTATAGTTTCATGAAAATCTGACGAGTTCAGTCCGGACGAGAAAACCGAAAGGGTACCCCCTTTGCTGAATCAGTCAAAAAGGGGAGTCGTGCTTAAACATCTATAACTTTTTCTACGGAACTCCGTTTTAATCCCATGACCCATCAAAACTAACCTTAGAACGAGTAGCACGACATTTTTTGGTCTCTTTTTGGCAATACACCATGATTTGAGTGGGTTTCTATAAACTGCATGATGTATGTTTGTTCGACTTGGCCAGTGCATGGCTTGGGCAATTTCCTGCACGAGAGTGGGTTTTTTCAAGTTATTTCTTGTGGAAACGTTCTCATTTACATTGTATATAGACCATGTACAGTTTCGTGGAAATCCGACGAGGTCGGTCCGGACGAGAAAACCGAATGGGTACCCCCTTGCTGAATCGACCAAAAATGGGTGTCGCGCTTAAACATCCATAACTTTTCCTCCGGGGCTCCGTTTTAAGCCCATGACCCGTCAAAACGAATCTTAGAACGTGTATCACGCCATGGCTTGGTCTCTTTCTGGAAATACACGATGATTTGAGTGGGTTTCTATAAACTTCACGACGTATGTTTGTTCATCTTGGCCAGTGCATGGCTTCGGCAGTTTCCTGCATGAAAACGAGTTTTTTACAAATTATTTATTTTGAAAACCTTCTCATTAACATTTTAGATGGAGTATGTATAGTTTCGTGGAAATCCGACAAGGTCGGTCCAGACGAGAAAACCGAAAGGGTAGCCCCCTTTGCTGAATCGGCCAAAAATGGGTGTCGCGCTTAAACATCCATAACTTTTGCTACGGGCCACCGTTTTAAGCCCATGGCCCATCAAAACGAACCTTAGAACGAGTAGCACGCCATGGCTTGGTCTCTTTCCGACAATACACCAAGATTTGAGTGGGTTTCAATAAACTGCAGGACGTACGTTTGTTCGACTTGGCTAGTGCATGGCTTCGGCAAATTCCCGCACGAGAGCGGATTTTTTTTCAAGTTATTTCTTGTGGAAACTTGCTCATTTACATTGTAGATGGATGATCTACAATTTCGTGGAAATCCGACGAGGTAGGTCCGGACGAGAAAACCGAAATGGTACCCCCTTCGCTGAATCGGCCAAAAATGGGTGTCGCACTTAAACATCCATAACTTTTCCTATGAGACTCCATTTTAAAGCCCATGACCCGTCAAAACGAACCTTAGAACGAGTATCATGCCATTGCTTGGTCTTTTTCTGGAAATACACCATGATTTGAGTGGGTTTCTATAAACTGTACAACGTACGTTTGTTCGGCTTCGGCAATTTCCTGCATGAGTGCTAGTTTTTTTCAAGTTATTTCTTGTGGAAACCTTCTCATTTACATTGTAGATAGACCATGTACAGTTTCGTGGAAATCCGACGAGGTTGGTCCGGACGAGAAAACCGAAAGGGTACCCCATTTACTGAATCAACCAAAAATGTTTGTCGCGCTTAAACATGCATACTTTTCCTACGGGGCTACGCTTTATGCATATGACCCATCAAAATGAACCTTAGAACGAGGAGCATGCCAAGGCTTGGTCGATTACTGTCAATACACCATCACTACAAAATTTTCGATTTTTTCAGACGGCCAAATCCGCCGGAAATAAGGTATTTTCGGCGGATTTGGTCCACTGGAAATAGGGGCGCCGCAAATCATTTTTTTCGGCGGCATTTTCGCCGGATTAAAATTTTTGGCGGATAAATCCGCCGAAAACCGACCAGAATTTTTTTAAAATTTAAATGATTTGATTAATTAAGAAAATTAATTTTAACTGTTTTCGGCGGATTTTTCCTCAGAAAATATTTATTTATTTATTTTTATTTTTACTTAATTTATTTATTTATTTTTATTAAAAAAATCTTTCGGCGAAATGTGTCGGCGGATTTTCGGCGGAATATTACGCCGAAAATATTTATTTATTTTCGGAGGAATACCAACAGAACATTATTTACCAACGGTCAGTATACCGACGGATTATCGACTGTCAGTATTACCGACGGATTAACGACGACTAATTGACGGCGACGTTTACCGACGGATTACCGACAGAACGTTAAAAAAATTAATTAAAAATACATAAAATCTGTATGAAAACCTATTCAAAAACATTGGTAATTCATATGCAAAAACCATTACAAAACACTATTGTCTTTAATACAATATCATCTCAAATCTGTAAACTAAATTCAATGTAGTCTGGCGGTACAGACTAAGCAACCAATTCAATAGAGTTCAACCAACAAGCAAAACCGATAACCTGGTCAAGGAGGCAGGTTAATTCAAGTGACCATGACTTTGTAAGAAGCGATGGTCTTCTTGATTTGGTCGGGGTTTTCGGGCCAAATCTCGGGGTTGTTAGAATTGGGAGGGTAGACGATGATAACGGTATCAACATCGCAAAGAATGGTGAATTCGTTAGCTTTCTTTATGATCCCAAGTTTACGTTTCTGGTAAGTGGTGCTTCGGGTCTTCTCTTTCGTTATGAGCTCCATTCTTAGCTTTGCACGCCCCATCGATCTGCAACCACAAAAATAGGATATCTATGTTAATCAAATAAGATCTTGAATTATTCCAATTAACACAAAATAATAACCATTCATCAATATATACGTTTCAGTTCGAAAATGGTTAAAAGAAAAACTCACCTCGATGACGACAAACGAGGAATTTAAACTTTAACCGAGACGACGATCGAAACCGAACACTTGAAAATCTGAATCAGGTAAGCATGGATCACAATTTAAATAAATAAACTCTACCATAACTTAAACAACCTTTAAAAAACATAATAGATACTACGGAAGACCCCAAAACGACGTGAAGGAATAACAAGAAAACGACTCCACAGAGTCTTACGCGACTTGCCACACGACTTTGTCGCGGCAAAGTCATGCACGTCTCTGTATTTGCTTATTTCCCCTGTTCTTGACTCAACAATCACTACTGGGTCTCTCCCCAATTTCAACACCATACTAACAAATACTTGCACAAACTTTGAATATAATATTTTTGGAATTAATAACAACATCAAGGGGTGCTCACGGGTTGGGTTGATCGGGTTGAAGGCATTTCGAGAACTCAACCCAATGTAGGTGGTTTGAAAATTTTACAACCCAACCCTGTGAAGTGTAAAACAAATTTTAATAATCAATAGTCTAAGTGTCTAACATAAGTTACATAACAGATTAGAAGAAATCGAAACATGTGGGGTGAATGGCGAAGCAAATGGAACCTGTGAAATTGAACAAGAAATTGATAGTGAAAAGGGTGAAATCGAAAAAGAAATCGAACTGTCAATTATGAAGGTGAAATCGAACAAAACATCAACTTGGAAACCTTACCTATTGTGACGTGCTCGCTGCTGTGAAGGTGAAATCGAACAGCCGTTTTTAAACTTTGAAATCGATGAATGTTCCATACCTGTGGGTTGTGGGTGAAGCAATGGAAACCTAAAAATCGAACAAGAAATGGAATCGTGAAAGGTGAAATCGAAAAAGAAATGAAATCGTGAAGGTGAAATCATACAAGATTGAGAACTGGAAAGTGGAATACCTGCTAGTGTTGTCCTCGAATGGGTTGTGTATTTGTTTTCACAATCTGAAATTGACCAAGAACATGAACAAGAAATGCAAAATCTGATTGCAATCGATTAGGATTCAGGCGATTGAAATCGATTGCAAGATTAGGTCGAGTTTCTAAGAAACCACTCAAGGATTTCAAGAATAAAATAAAATACAACAACCAACTTAAGAAAATTGTTGGGAAATTCAATCACTGCAACACATCAGATATAAGATGGATACCTGTCATTGCACCTCAACACTGTTGCAATTAACAATTTCGCAAGCAGCAATGACATCCTGTTTTTGGAGTTCAAGAGTTAGTGTTCATTTTCTCAACCAACGCTCATTTATGCCTCAGATGTATATTATCATAGTTTCGAAACTGACCGTGAATACAACACCCATTTTTGTGCATTTGTCAACAGTTATGTTATTAACTTTCCCTGCACAAAGTAATTATGTATATCTTAATGAGTTTTGGTTAAGAAAACCATAGACGGACGAGTAGCAGACTCTAGACTCTTCTATCTGCAACATTTCACTTTTCAGACAATAAAAATATAACTCCATAACCATGAATAGGGAAAGGAACTTGGTACCTTTAATCTGTAGAACTAAATCTTTGCATCAAAAAATGTACACTGTCTGCTTTGAATCACATTTATCAATCGATAAATCCTTCTTCCCAATTTTATTCTCAACAACCCATCTTTATAAATCCCAGTCGTATACCTCTATAATCGATGGTGGTGGTGGCGATGTCGACCGGTGGTGGTGGCTGATGGTGGTGGTTTCTGGTAGTCGACAATGGTAGGGGTGGTGGGGAGGGCTCTCGATGGTGGTGGGGGGGGGCGACGAGAGCTGCCAATCTTGGTAGTCGACAATGGCAGTGGTGATTTATTAGGGCAGCGGCAGTGGTGGCCTGGTGGGGGCGACGAGGGCTCTCGATGGAGTGTTGCCGTCGATGGGATGAAGGGGACGAGACACGAGAGGATGAAGTCTTTGAGAGGGAAACAATTGGGGTGTGTGTCGATTGGGGGGAAAATTGGGAGGGAGTCCTGAAATAATTTTGGGGTTGGGAGGGAAACAAGGTAGAATAAAATTTTAGGGGGAAAAGAAATTAGAAGGATCTTAACTTAAAAGTTGTGTGTGTCGATTGAAGCTTCCTTAAAATCACTCCTCACTTCAACTACCCTAAAATCACTCCCTGTATCCACTAAAGCTCGACCGTATCCATTAAAGCCAAACTGGATCCATTGAAGCCCAACTGGGAACGTTATAGTCTAACCGGATCCGTTAAAGCCCAACTAGATCCATTAAAGCCCAGTTGGGTACGTTAAAGCCCAACTGGGTACGTTAAAGCTAACTGGATCTGTTAAAGGTCGACCGTATCCATTAAAGACCAACTGGATCCGTTAAAACTCAATTCTGTATGTTAAAGCCCAACTGGATCCATTAAAGTTCAATTGGGTATGTTAAAGCCCAACTGGATTCGTTAAAGCCCAACTATGTACGTTAAAGCCCAACTGGGTACGTTAAAGCCAACTGGATCTGTTAAAGCTCGACGTATCCATTAAAGACCAACTGGATCCGTTAAAACTCAATTGGGTATGTTAAAGCCCAACTGTGTACGTTAAAGCACAACTGGGTACGTTAAAGCCTAACTGGGTACGTTAAACCCCAACTGGGTACGTTAAAGCCCAACTAGATCCATTAAAGTTCAATTGGGTACGTTAAACCCTAACTGGATCCGTTAAAGCCGAAATGGGTACGTTAAAGCCCAACCGTATCCACTAAAGCTCGATCGTATCCATTAAAGCCAAACTGGATCCATTGAAGCCCAACTGGGAACATTATAGCCCAACCAGATCCGTTAAAGCCCAGCTAGATCCATTAAATCCTAATTGGGTACGTTAAAGCCCAACTGGATCCGTTAAAGCTAACTGGATCTGTTAAAGGTCGACCGTATCCATTAAAGACCAACTGGATCCGTTAAAACTCAATTCTGTATGTTAAAGCCCAACTGTGTACATTAAAGCCCAACTGGATCCATTAAAGTTCAACTGGGTACGTTAAAGTCCAACTATGTACGTTAAAGCCCAACTGGGTATGTTAAAGCCAACTGGATTTGTTAAAGCTCGACCGTATCCATTAAAGACCAACTGGATCCGTTAAAACTCAATTATGTATGTTAAAGCCCAACTAGGTACGTTAAAGCCCAACTGGATACGTTAAACCCCAACTGGGTACGTTAAAGCCCAAATAGATCCATTAAAGTTCAATTGGGTACGTTAAAGCCCAACTGGATCCGTTAAAGCCCAACTGGGTACGTTAAAGCACAACCGTATCCACTAAAGCTCGACCGTATCCATTAAAGCCAAACTGGATCCATTGAAGCCCAATTGGGAACGTTATAGCCCAACCGGATCCGTTAAAGCCCAACTAGATCCATTAAAGCCCAATTAGGTACGTTAAAGCCCAACTGGATCCGTTAAAGCTAACTGGATCTGTTAAAGGTCGACCGTATCCATTAATGACCAACTGGATCCGTTAAAACTCAATTCTGTATGTTAAAGCCCAACTTGGTACGTTAAAGCCCAACTGGATCCATTAAAGGTCAACTGGGTACGTTAAAGCCCAACTGGATCCGTTAAAGCCCAACTATGTAGGTTAAAGCCCAACTGGGTACGTTAAAGCCAACTAGATCTGTTAAAGCTCGACCATATCCATTAAAGACCAACTGGATCCATTAAAACTCAATTGTGTATGTTAAAACCCAACTGTGTACGTTAAACCCCAACTGGGTACGTTAAAGCTAACTGGATCTGTTAAAGGTCGACCGTATCCATTAAAGACCAACTGGATCCGTTAAAACTCAATTTTGTATGTTAAAGCCCAACTGGGTACGTTAAAGCCCAACTGGATCCATTAAAGTTCAACTGGGTACGTTAAAGCCCAACTGGATCCGTTAAAGCCCAACTATGTACGTTAAAGCCCAACTGGGTACGTTAAAGCCAACTGGATCTGTTAAAGCTCGACCATATCCATTAAAGACCAACTGGATCCGTTAAAACTCAATTGTGTATAATAAAGCCCAACTGTGTACGTTAAACCCCAACTGTGTACGTTAAACCCCAACTGGGTACGTTGTTAGAGCACAGTTTTATTGGATTCAAGATCATCAATATCTAAAGATGGAAATCTGAAGTCAAAGCTGATAAAATTGACTCTCAACAAATAGTCTAGGGTCCTTTGTAATAAATAGTCAAAGTTTGTTTATGTATTTTCCTTTTTAGTCCTTTTTCCTTAAAATAGGTATATGGTATTTATATTAGTTTTTAGGTTTTTGTTTTGGGTTGGGATGTGCGCCGGTTTACAGAGACAGATCTAGAGCGAGAGCTGCGACAGGGAGATTTAGAGAGAAAGCTTGATTGTTCAAACCTTGTAATCTTTCGAATCGTTTGTTAAATCAATATCAGGTTTGCATAATCTTATTGCTTAATTGTTTGCTTGATTGAATCGTTAATCACAGGGACACACAATTGGTATCAGAGCCTAACAGATTGAATCGAAAGTATTTTTTTTGGTACTGTTCATCTCTCAAGATTCAAAATTTTTATTGTGTGATTGTTCCTTCAAGCATTTATTAATTGGGTTGTAATCTATTTGCATATTCTATTGAATTGGCATTGATTTATGTGAGTTTATGATTGCTTTCGATTGTCGATTTGATGATTTTGGTTCTGTTCGGTCTTTCACGAGCACAACACTGTCTAGTTGATTGATTTTTAATAAAAGTGCTTGTTTTCGAAATTACTTGGTTCCAATCAGTTCTAGTTGGTTAGGAGATCGAATTGGCAAAGTTTTGTAGTGTAATTCGAGTTCTTGATTGGTTTCTGGGTTGAAACTTCAAGAACATGCCGGTTGATATTCAAGTCGAAGGTAATACCGGTCGATCCTATTCGCGCAAAACTTTATCTTGTGCCACTGTCCTCATCAGCACCATACTGGTTGACCGCTTAATACCTGTCGACATACCGGTTGTGTAATCTCCAGTCATATCAATACCCCAGTCAACACATTATCGATACCGGTCGCCCAGATAACTCTTAGTTCATACCGGTCACGGATTTCGGTTGAAATATCGGTCGACATAATACCAGTCCAAGCAGGATACCGGTCGTAGCAAGATACCGGTCGTAGAAAGATACCGGTCGTGATATCACTTTTGTGCCAACAGTTATTCGCGAAAACTTGAACTTTGCGCCATTGCCTGGTCACACAAACCCTCCTTTGCGCCACCCACGTGTCATGCAAACCTCATCTTGCGCGACCTGCTTCTCGCGCAAACTGACTTTGCGCCAGTCACTATAAGCGCAAAATCCCTTTTGCGCCACTGCCTTTTGGCGCATTTCTGCCTTTTTTGCTCCAGATTCTAATTTTTCTAAGTTTTTCAGTATTGTTTGATTTTATCTGGACTAACGATCAATTTCAAGTTTCTTATTGCATATCTTATCAAATAAGAATGACTTCCAGCGAAGCTCCTTCAATCAGTATGGATGAGAATCCACCAGTACTTTTCAAAGGAGAGTATGATGCATGGAAAAATCAGTTCATAGATTTCATTGATAAACATGCATTAAGGGATCTTATTAGAATATCTCTGAGGGAAGGGAGTATGACAGCTCCAAGGAAAGTTTTTAATCTTATAAAGGATAATGGAGAAAGAGAAGAAAAAGAGCTTCCATTACCACTTGATATGTACTCAGACGAGCAAAGAAAAAGATATGAAACTGACAGATTAGCTCGATCTTTCCTAATGAAAGGAATGTCAGAAGAGATTTCAAAAGAGATATTTTTTACATTAGACAGTAAAAAGGCTACAGGAAAGTTGTTATTGGAACATATTGAGAAGATGATGATAGGATCAAAGATGTCATCAAGAGTTAAGCTTCTGGAAATTGAGAACGTTGAGCTAAAAGGAAAGATTTTTGATTTGGAAGCTAAAACTCAGCTTGCAGCTTCTGTTGAAAAAGAGAAAGAAGAGAAGGAAGAGACGACACACTTGTGCTTGATGGGTCAGATGAAGATAAAAACCGAAGCTGATTCTGATGAAGGGGTATGTGATATGACTGAATCGGATTTCTTGAATCAAATGCATGCCATGATAACTAAACTCCAAGAGTTAGAGTCAAAGCTTAAGCGTGAGAGAGGTATCAACAAAGACAAAAACCAATCAATACAGAAACTTAGCGAGAATATTGCTGAGAATAAAGTATTGATTGAGACTTTACATAAACATATTGATACCACCGCTAAAGAAAATACTCTAATTCTTAAAGAGTTAGCTGAAACAACTTCAAAATATAGAATGTGTGAGTTTGAGTCAAAAGAGATTTCTAAAATAAATTCTTCGCTTTCAAAAGAAAATAAATCTTTAACTGAAAAGGTGAATGCTTTGGAAGGGAAAATATATACTTTGGGTCAAACTGAGCAAACCATTCATTTGAACAAACCTAAAGAGAATCCTGGTTGTTGGGGACTTGGTTACAAGAACCCACATCACTTAAAAAGGGGTATATCTGAAGTGCCTGCGCTTTATGACTTTGGATTTATGATATTGGCTCCTCAATATCCGGAACTCAAACCTTTTTGGACTAGTCTGTCTGAAAAGGATGAAGCCAAGGAAACCGAGAAAAGAAAGAACACATCTAAAATTCAACTTCCATTTCGTTATGAGAGGTTGAATAATAGTTATAGTTCTGATAAATCAAAATCTCTTTCAAATGACTATTTTGAGAGTTATTCTGTAAAAGAAATTGAGGCTAAGCCCATCGAAGGTAAGCTTTACGTTCCTCCTCTCGTGTTGGAAAATAAAATTTCTGATTTCGAGAATACTCTCACAGAAGAAAGGATTTTGATGGACTTAGAACAAACTATTTTTTCTACTGTGTTTAAATATTCTGATTTTTCTAAATCATTCAAGGCTTCACACTTTGCTGATATGTCTGGTTTACTTGATAAAGGGTTTGATTTTCTAAACTCTGATGGTTGTTTGAATGATAGTATTGCTCAATTTGACTTTAATACCAAACTTGCTGATCATTCATCTCATGTTGTTAATTCTTTTGGATTACCAAGTGTGAAAGAAAAAGGTCAAACATCAACGAAAGTTGATAAATCAGTTTCTGTGAAAGCCAAAGTTGCCAAAGGTAAGAAGAAGAAATCTGGGCATTCACAGAAACAGATCAACACTGGTAAGTCAAAGAAGAAATATTTGTTTGATTCTGACCATTCTAACTTGAAAGTTTCAAATGTTTCAGATTTGAGAAAGAAAAAGCATGGAGTTAAGTCGGAATGGCTACCGAAACAGAAGTTTGATGAGAAAGCTAAATCATTTTCTAGTTCTGATTGTAATAAGAAGACTAATAGCAAAGATGATATGATTGCGAATATTGCTATTTCTAAACCAAAACTTGTCGATTCTCGCAAGAAATATTCCATACAACAATTATTCCAGTTATCTCCGTCTACTAGAAAGTTTTCGAATTATGGTAGAAATGATTATGCTTCTCGAAAATATTCTGATTTTTGGTTCGACACATATCATGTTTATTCTCATCGTTTTTACTCTTCATATGGTTTTAAAAGGACAAGCGGACCCAAATACCAATGGGTACCAAAATCATGTGCTAACACAGTTGGACCTAAATACCGGTGGGTACCAAAGAAAAAGGACGAATCTGTGTTGCAGGCACCTACTGTTAAAGGGGAATAAGAGAGCGGAGGCTTCTAAGTAAATCAACTTAGGACCCGTACTTCAATGAAGAATGACTTCTAAACACAACAGTTTAGGACTCACACTTCAATGCTCAAAAGACTTTACTCATGAGGTACATGATATTGTACTCCTTGATACATATCTAAGAAGATCAACTTTCAAAGGGGAGTACATATCTGCCTGCAATTTTATGCATCCAACAGATAAGTTGATCTACATTTGAGGGGGAGTTAATGCATATCTTTTACACTGATAATTTTTCTGATGCATAATTTCAGGGGGAGTAAAGGTGATGACTTCTGATTATTGCAGATCAGAACTCGTAATTTAAATTGTTTTACTGCTTTATGTTATTTCAATTTCAGTGAATAAAGTTTCTTTGACTAGACCTTTAGATTTTTGCAGTTTGAGAGATGCTTACAAGATCATATCTTTATGACTTTAAGCTTGACTTCATGAGATGAAAGACTACACGCAAAAGGTATAATTCTTTATCTTCATCTCATCTTTGGTTGAAATAAAGACAACTTTCAATCATAAGAAAACATGTTCTTAAATGTTCAAACTACTTTCCAAATATTCTCAAACAGATTTCTTGAATTGGAAGTGTGATTTTAAATGTTTTCTGCTTCATCTTTGAGCTTTACCTGATCAAGTTAAATCATCTGAGCAACATATGCTTCATAGGAAAACATGGGATTAGTGTGCTAGGACTTAAAAGAAACTTCTATGGATTCACGTTAACCAGTGTCTCCTACCCAAGTAGTTAATTCTTTAGTGATTGAATGTGAGAAGTCCAAAAAGAAATGAGTGTGGGATGAGTGATAAGGGAAAATGCAAAGAGAGTTTGGTTAGTCGTGAGCTAAATGATTAAAAGAAAGAGGGTGTGAGAACAGAGTTAAAAGAATATCAGAACTCTGCACCAACTACTTTCTGAGCCGGGCAGCCACATTTCTAATGCTTCACAATTCTTGGTGAACATTATTGAAACAGGCAACTAGCCCATGCCAACTCTTGAAATTAACCCCACCAGCCACTCATTTTCTTCTTAACAAGAAAATGTTTCATTTTCAAAGGGGACGCAACACATATGCTATCTGATTTTCATTTGGAAAATCTGGATATTGAAAAGAAGGAAGTCTGCCCCACCTTCACACTTCACTAATGCACATTGAGTCTGTGTTTAACTAACTATTGTCTCAGTGGTTTACACATTTTGAGCCTTATAAAAAAAAGGTTTATTGGCAGGGACCCAAGGCCCCGTGGTCCCCTTTTTGGAGACCCTACAGCCGTAGCACCATAAGGCTGCACCGGAAAAGACAACCTGTCTCCCCCTGGATTCGAACCCACATTCGGGACGCCAGGAAGGAGCTTTTACGGAAGGGCGCTGGCCACTAGGCCAAAGACCTAGTGGTTATTTTGAGCCTTATAAGCAATCATCATATGCTTAACTCTTTCTATCACTTGCACGAACACACAAAGAATTTGTTTCTTTGTCATAACGTTCATAGAAATTGCCTTTGTGGTTTTTCGATGATTGAATGGAAGCCCTGGGGGAGTGAACATCATAAAAGCTCCTTTATAATGTGTATTCGTTACACACAATGACTTCGTGTTACTGATAGGAAATTTTAATTGGTTCATTTGTTGATTCAGGTGTTACACTTCATTTTCTAATTTGTCTAGATTTGCAAAGATCTGGATGGACATCTTTTTGAATTGACGGATAATCGAAGGTTCTGTATGCAAGCTCAGTGGTCAGACATTTCTTGAATATAAGTTTTGATGACCTTGTTGCTCTTTTCATCAAAAAGGGGGAGAAGCGTCAACCAAGAAATGGGGAGATCGCAAGTTTTTGAAAGAATTTCTGAAGATATGCTGAATTGAAAATTTTTTCTTTAAAGATGATTTGCTAAAGCATTCCGAGCTGAAACTGGAGATAATTTCTAGAGATTGTTATACTTTCTGAAGACAAAGAGGGAGAAGATTGATTTGCTAAATCCTTCTAGTACTGATCTTGATCCAAAGGGAGAGATTGTTAGAGCACAATTTTATTGGATTCAAGATCATCAATATCTGAAGATGGAAATCTGAAGTCAAAACTGATAAAGTTGACTCTCAACAAATAGTCTAGGGTCCTTTGTAATAAATAGTCAAAGTTTGTTTATGTATTTTCCTTTTTAGTCCTTTTTCCTTAAAATAGGCATATGGTATTTAAATTAGTTTTTAGGTTTTTGTTTTGGGTTGGGTTGTGCGCCGGTTTACAGAGACAGATCTAGAGAGAGTGTTGCGGCAGAGAGATTTAGAGAGAAAGCTTGATCGTTCAAACCTTGTAATCTTTCGAATCGTTTGTTAAATCAATATCAGGTTTGCATAATCTTATTGCTTAATTGTACGTTTGCTTGATTGAATCGTTAATCACAGGGACACACAATTGGTATCAAAGCCTAACAGATTGAATCGATTTTTTTTTTTTTTGGTATTGTTCATCTGTCAAGATTCAAAAATTTTATTGTGTGATTGCTCTTTATTCGGTGGAATTAAAGTTTTTTTAAGAAAAAATAAATATTTTATTTTTTTTTATTATTTTCGGCGGAGTTTTGGCGGAATTAATTTTTTTTTATTTTTTTTCTTAAAATTTTTCTAAGAAAAAAATAATTATTTAATTTTTTTGTGTTTTTGACGGATTTTCGGCGGATCCTTTTTTTTATTTTTTAAAAAAAATACACAATATCCGCCGAAAATCCGCCGGAATTTTTATAATTTTTTCGGCGGATTTCCGGCGGATTTTTATTTTTATTTTTTTTATTTTTTAACTCTTTTAATAAAATAAATAATTAATTATTTTCGGCAAATACTTTTTTTTTAAATTACAAAATATCCGCCGGAAGTTTTATAATTTTTTCGACGGATTTCCGACGGATTTTTATTTTTTATTTTTTTAAATTCATTTAAAAAAATAAATAATTAATTATTTTTGTGGATTTTAATTAATTAATTTAATTAATTAAAATCCGCCGAAAATAAATAATTAATTATAATTAATAAGAAAAAAATTAAAAAAAATTATATTCCGTCGAAAATCCGCCGAAAATAATTGATTTTTAAAAAAAATAAAATAAAAATGATTTCCCACGGATTTCCGGCGAAAGTCAAAGTGGGTTGACCCGTTCGACTTCTGTCGGAAATCCGCTGAAAATTTTCGGCGGAAAAATCCTTCTGAAAAATCCGCCGGAAAAAGTCTTTTATTTAGTAGTGCATGATTTGAGTGAGTTTCTATAAACTGCACGACGTACGTTTGTTCGGCTTGGCCAGTGCATGGTTTCGACAAATTTCTGCACGAAAGCGGTTTTTTTCAAATTTTTTTCTTGTGAAATCCTTTTCATTTACATTGTAGATGAACCATGTACAGTTTCGTGGAAATTCGACGAGGTCAATGCCAATTCCTTCGATGAACTCTAATCCCGTTAGATTTCATTATGTGAACCAAACATCACCTTAAGATTTTAGTGACAATAGTAAAGATACTTCAATCTTTGATCAGCCGCTTACCCAAGTATTTTAAGCCATGGATCGTATTTTGTCGACAATCATGTACCGAAGAAGACAATACATTAACAAATAATATCAGTAAAATGTAGAATGAACAAATTCAAGGTAGAACTAAGAATTACAAAAGAAATATGCACCTTTGGAATAAAAAATGTGTAGTGGGTTCAGGTACGAAAATCAACTAATTCAAGGTAAGAATTCGTCCTAAATCCTTTTTTACTATATGATTAGTAAGAGCATCTACAATCATGGACCTTATCAAAAGTCCATAACTTTGCCACATCAGTTTTCTCTCTCCGCCACCTCAATTTCTCTTTCCTACACATTTCATAAACCTTTTTACTCTCAATCATAAACCGGTCCATTGTTTATATAATAAAAACCTATAACAATAAAAATTGTAATGCTTAACATTTACTTATTATATTTAAATAACAATAATTAAAAACTAATTGTAATTAAATTTACAATATTGAAAGTCACAATAATTAAAAACTCAAATTGATTATATAGTAAAAATAATTAAAAGTTGATGATAAATTAATTAATTAATTTAATTAACTTCTTTTTGAAGATTGTATATTAAAAATAAAATAATAAAAAACTGTTTTAGTGTAAATATCATCGATTAAATAGGTTTTTTAAATAAAGTTTGATTATTAAATTAGGTGGGACCCCACTATTAGAGTCAAGGAGCGGTTCCTCTGTGAGGACCGCTTCATTGACCTGCCAATTACACATAAGCTTCTCAATAGTATTTTAAATTCATGAGACATGGCAAAACAAACTAACCACTACAAATGCCCTAAGACCATCCGCATCCCTGCAATTCATTTTCACTTTCAATTGTGCCACATCAGCTTTTGTAATTACCCTCTACACACATGCAATACACCTATACTTTCAAAAGTGATCACACATTAATATTTATTAATTATTTTATAAATTATTATATAAATTTATATTGTTTTAGTTAATAACATGATATATAAAATTCTTTATTTTAATTTAATGATAATTAAAATATTAATTTTAAAAACAAATAAACGATTAATATATAACTTTAGATAATTATAAAATTCAATATTTAAATTAACTTAACTATATCTTATTTATATTTTATTAAAAAATTAACATATATACATACAGAGAATTTTCTAAACAAAAATAATTAATTTAATTAAAAAATAAATTGATTTTATTAATTAAAAATGTATTGTTTTATATAAAAATTTAGTTTATTTTAGTAATTAAAAAGAAGAAAAATGAAAAGTTGGATGAGGTGGTTTGCAATGCCAATTGAATTTGTTGCTAGTGATGGAGATGTTTTTGATGAGGTGGCATCCTAATGAGCATTTGCAATTGCATTTGCAATTCCCTTGTGGATGCCCTAACATAGCAAGTTCCTAAGTGATTCGTCACTAGTAGAAAATTGTGAAATACCGACGGCAATTATCGACGGCAAAAAACAGTCGGTATTTACCGACGGCAAACCGACGTCCCACCAACGGTATATTTTTAATTTTATTTTTTATTTATTTTTAATAAGTCGTCGGAAAACCGTCGGAAAAATTGGTGATATACCGACGGTTGGTTTTTTTATTTCATTTTATATTTATTTTTAATAGGTAAATATCGGAAAACCGTCGGTAACTGGAACCGTCGGTAAGTTGTCGGTAGTTGTCGTCGGAAAACCATCGCTAAATATTACCGACCAGCTTTTTACCAACGATCATTTCCGTCGAAAAACCGTCGCTAAAGCCTTTTTCCGATGGTTTACCGACTATTTCAGCCGTCGGTAATACGATTATTTTTAGTAGTGAGTGCCAAAACGACATGAAGTGATTAGGGTCCTAACCCCCCCCCCTCTCTCTCTCTCTATATATATATATATATATATATATATATATATATATTTCTGTTGAGCTTCTTGCCATAACATATTGTTTCTTAGAAGCATTGTCATAACATATTGTTTCTTAGAAGCATATACATGCAACACAAGACTCACCAAAGATCATATCAGTAACCAAAATATGTATTTGTTGCAGCTGAATTATCTTATTTGGTAGCACATTACATTTATATTTCAGTGGTGGGGGAGGATTTACATGAAATGAGGTGTACGTTAAATCAAGAACCAATAAAGAGACAATTAGTTAGCAAATTTTTTATGCCTTAAAATGTTGATTATGACTGGATTATGCACTCCACCCTTCCCTTTTTGCTTTCTAATCTTAGCTCAATGGTTGCTTCCAATTAATTAAAAAAAATAAATGTACAATTTGGTACCTTTAAATGCCTAGATGAAAAGGCTTGTTATCTTTCTCCTTTTCCTAACTTGGGGATTTTGTCTTAGAACCCCACCTTTTCACTTATTCGATCTTGCGCGTCGACATCTTCAAATGTCAAATATACGATTTCTTTATATTGAAAGACGTTATTGGTTAACTTTAAGGAAAACTCGAGTAACATATGAAAAGTTTGTTAAAGAAAATGCATTGTTTCATTTCTGGTGCATGCTATATATTTGTGATAATATGTGGAACCCCATTAGATTACTCTTTAAAAGAACTAACGAGAAGAGAATGAAGGTTCCGATATGTTATTAAGGAGAAATGCATTGTCAAAATTTGGTTGATATGGTACTCTAACATCCCCCCATCTAACATAGGCTAGATGGGCACCGATTGTCCAAGAGTACTGTCAAGTCCTTTTAGTAGTAGATATCGACTCTAATAGCATTGTTAATTATAATATGTAGAACCTCATTAGATTCATTCAAAAGAGTTTACGATAAGAGAATATAGCTTCCAAAAAATATATTGATAAGAAATGGTCCAAGTGTATTTAATATTGGACTCTAACACATCCCCTCCAACAAAAGCCAAACATGCATAAAATGTCCCAAACATGCATAAAGTATAAAGTCCGTAAAGTAGTTGACTTCAATTTGGTTTTGATATAATCTAAGAATGTATGGAAGTCCACTAGATTACTTTCGAAAAGAGCTAATATTTTCAATGCTTTGGGCCTCTTAAATTGCTTAGAGATTTCTTAGCATTATAATTATATATATATATATATATATATATATATATATATATATATATATATATATATATAAAATTATGATAACAACAAAATTGAAAATATTAAGTCTTTAGGTAACAAAGTTGAAAGTAATCGAGGCTGTTGGGGGTCCCACACCGATCAGATACAAACCATGCATCAAACTTGTATATATATATGTAAGAACTCATCATGATACAGAGAGGTTTCGAGAGTTAACGAGGGTTTTCAGAGATCATTGGAAAGGAATAAAACGAGCTCGAAAGAAGCTCGTAATTCTGCATCGAAAACGAGAAAACAATCCCTTACGCGACTTATCCCGTGACTTGGGTCACGTGCCAAGACGCGTGCGCATATTGACTAGTCCAGAACGGATTGCGTTTATTCGTTTATTTGGTTATTTTATTTCTTAATTAGTTTAGGATAATTATTTAGTTTTTGTTATTATTTATCATCTTTATAATTAGATTAAGATTAAGATTATTATTAGTTTACTTTTATTTATCTAATTAAGTTTTATAGTTGGTTTAGGATTAAGTTTAGTTTGAATTTAAGTTTCATAATTATCTCTTAGTTAGCTTAGAGTACTATAAATAGGATAGATTGTTTTCATTAATATTCAACTTTTTATTGATCAACAAAATTGTTCTTAGAATTTTCTTCTAATTTTCTTAGTGCTACGCTTGTAGGCTCGTTATCTTAAAGGGTTTAGACGTTTGTCGATTATTCGCAAACCTACGTTGCATCACATCATCTCTCTATAACGTGGTATCAGAGTTGGGGTCTAGCACTATCTAGAGACTCGAAACACTCTTTCACCCCAGTTCTTGAGGACACGATCTAGCCTCCATTTAAAAGGCCGGATGTGATAGAGTTTTTGCATGAACTCTTCGGGAAATTGGAATTGTTGGATCTGCATCTGTCGATACACTTCAAGACTCATAGACGCTGACCATCAAATATAGAAACTTCCAGTACTCTATTATTAAAGCTTCTTCTAGAAAATGATTTAAATAGGCAAAAAGTGAAGATGGCTTTCTTTCACCAAAATATAATTACTGAATAGAATCTATTGATAAGATCCATGACAGCACTTCATTGTCTACGTAATTTAACTTTGGTTCATATATACTTTTTTAAACCCAAAACTCTTTTTCTAAATAAAACATTAATTAATTCTTTTTCATTCATGGATTCCATGCAATGTTTTGTACTTTTCCAATAACAAAAAGAAAAAAACAATTAAAAATTAAAGAAATGCTAAAAAAACCTAATTAAGTCAAGAGTGAATTACAATTCTGGTCTATGTAGTTTGTCATGTTATTATTATGGTCCCTCAAATTTGTTATAACACTTTTAGAATTTGTGGTATGTAAAAAATACACTTTGTTAGTCATTCTCTCTAGCGGAATAAAAAAGATCCAGGCAATATTTCTGTCTTTTAACCTGTTTTTTGGCTTTTACCACAAGGACCGATAATGTAATTCTCTCTTATAAATATCACATAGTCGACAATGGGTTCAATTGGGGGTGGGTATCAGAGTCGACAATGGGTTCAATTGGGGGTGAAATCACAGAGTGCCAAGGTTGGAGACTTTGTCCCTGTGATTGTGATTGTGTTTGTGTGTGTATAAATATATATATATATATATATATATATGTGTGTGTGTGTGTAATGGGGTGTGTGTGTGTGTGTGAGAGAGAGAGAGAGAGAGAGAGAATTGGTCAGTTGCAGAAACTCAATAAGTAAAGGAAGGAGGGGAGGGAGAGGAAGAAGAGGATATAGGTTCATCGGAGAAGGTCGGTTGGGGTGGAGGAGTGTGGTGGGTTGCAAAAGGCCAATGGGTTTTAGGGTGTATGGGGGATGGGGAAGAGGTGGGATGAGTTGGGGTTCCCAAAAAACAAAAAAAAAAGTATATGATATAACAATAATAATAAAGTAATTGTATATTTATTTTTTTATTAGGAAAAAGACAGAAAGAGTAAAAAGACAAAAATATCCTCACACTTAACTAGGTTAACAAAAGTTGTTAACGTGAGGGATGCATAGCATGCGTTTTTTTTTATACCATGGCTTGCATGCCCTCTTCTTTACCGTCGGCTACTGATGGCAAAAATGCACCCGTGTAAAATGTTGCACAATAATGGCGTTAATATACACCATGTATTGCGTTTGTTTCTCAAATAATATAATGGTAAGGACCAAATATCGTATCCATAGGGATTGGACTTAACTAAGAATCAGAAATTTCCACGAACTTCCGGTGCAAAATCAGATTTATAAAATTGATGGGTTGATTTTTAGCGAAATATTAAATATTAAATGAACGAGATAATGAAAAGCGGGTACGGGTGTAAGTTTCCCCGATAGTATTTTAATAACTTAAATGGTTAACGAAACCGGTCGCAATAGACCCCACAAGATTTCCTCCTCTCGAAACGATGTCGTATCGGTTGCGATAACGGTTTTATTATAAAATTATCACACTTGCTAACTTTTGGTTTACCAATATCACTAAGTAGATTTCGAAGATCTTAGCCCCGCCAGTATGGAGAGATGCGCATATCTCTATGACAAACCAACTCGACTAACATCTGAACCTTAGTTTGATTATGCAAAAATCCATATCTCTATGCGATTATTGAAGATTTTCTCAAGCCTCCTTGCATCACCCAAGCCGTATTTGGATCCGCCCCTCTCGAGGTCTAAGATCTAATATTAACACACACAAGTGATCGGCTTGTCCGCGTTGAGATGAAACTTCAACTTGGATGACCAAACCAAGAAGTTCGCCGAATGCGGTAACACCCAAGTGTTACATTTTAACCTCTCGGGTTGGCTTACACCCACACCCAAAGGGGGGTTTAGCTACTCATAATGTTAAAAGACATGATAAAGAAGAAGAAGAAGTGCATAAACTGAAATTTCATAAAACGTAAACGTACCACTGTGGCCACAAGCTCACCACAGTGGTGGACAAAAAGTCAGAAAGTAAATAATGCTAAAGAAAATTACTACAAGAACTAGAAATACAAAGTAATGCTTCTACTACTACTGCTTCCAAGTGTTGTGTTGTATGAGATTATCTTCCAAAGCCAAACACCCTTGATATTTATAGGGAAGAAAAGAGAGGGGTGAATAGTAACATAAGAGTGACCTCTCATGTTTCTCTGTTCCAATGTTTTTGTCTTCATCTTGCCTCTTCTTTTACACAAGGTCAGGTTTTGACTCCAACAAGCATGCCTTAAACGTACTTTCACCAAAATGGCCTTCCAAAATTTGTAGAAAATCGCGTGAACAGTACTTGCCACAGTGGTGACACAGTGGCCACATCGGCGTATGAAAATTTCACGAAAATTCAACTTTTTGATCTCATTAGCTATTTAGAAAATCTTGGAACATTTTAGACCAAAGAAATGAGAAAAGCTCAAATGGGTACGGAAAAAGGTTATAAATGGGATAAAAAGAGTGACAAATAACTCTAAAAATTGAGGGATATCACCTCCCCAAACTTGAGATATTACTTGTCCTCAAGTAAAAAAAAGAATGGAAAAAAAAAAGATAGACCAAAATTTTGGCTAAAAAGATGAAACAAAATATTTGCGATGGTGATGCGGTACCTTTGGAAATTGTCGGTGCACTCCTTTTTCGTCTTCGTATTGCTTCGTTGATCAATAAGGCTTTTTGAGGGTGTATGCTCGCTCGATTCTTAGGTTTTTCCTTTTATTCCCCAAACTTATTTTTTTGTGGGGTTAATCGAAAGGAATAATTCGGCTTTTTGAGTGGGCTTGACTTTTTCTCCTTTTTCTTCCTTTGATTAATTTTAACCTCCATGTCGAAAGCGAACCCAAAAATATAGTTTACAATTGCCTAATGTAACTTTTTTTTTTGGCTTTTTAAAATTGTAAACTATATAAATCCATTTTTTTTGGGATTTATTTGGGTTGTTTAAAAACCCCTCCCCAAACTTTAGAGATAGGCAATGTCCCCATTGCTGGGAATGTGTCATCTAGGAATGAATGGCTAGGTTACGAAAGGGACGTGTAAGGGCCAAAAATGAGAAATGGAGGCCTACATCATTTCAAACATCGCAATACGAAGAAAAAAATTGAAATGCACCTGCAAACATTGTTAGCACAAAGAAACGAGAAAACGCACATAATAACCATGCAGATAATATCAGATAAGGTTCACAACCAGAGAATAACAAAATGTACCCCCAAAAGAAGATAACACAAAAGATAGGAGATAAATGTTCCAAGAGTTTAAAAAGAACCAAGAGATCACGCATGTGGGGGCTGGCCACTGTGGCCAACATCATCAGTAGGCGGTGGAGGGACTGATGCAGCAGCGTCGGTCGATGTTCCTGTCGGAGGGTCCAAAATATCAGGGAATGGCGGGAGTCTGGAAGCAATGACCGGATCCAAGGTGTGGTGGATGAGCAAGCTACCATGGGCACGCGCATACGTCCAATAAGCAGCTAAACGTGACTCATTGCGCCTGGAGAGCGCGTCAACAGCAGATAGGCAAGACATAACATCGGAAAGAGTCTCCTGGAGATGTAGGGCATCGATCAGCGGCAACGACGATGGTTGGGGTGGCAGTGGGTGGCGAGGAAGGTAGAGGTCGATCGCTAGAGGTGGCGACGACTGGGCTAGCTACGGCGGGGGGTGCAGCGGTCGGCGTGGGGGAACAGAAGGGTCGCCACCGCCGATGGGCGAGCGGCGATGGTAGGTCGCCGGAAGTTGCGTCGCGGAGGGTGAGGGTCGGAGGTGAGGAGCTTCTGTCGAGCCATGGGTTGTCGCTGGCGAGGGGTTGATGGAGAGTGGTTTGATGGTGAGTGGTTTTGATGGTTGAAAGAGAGAAAAAGAAAAAAACGTGGGTGGTTTTTTTTTGTTAGGAGATGAAGGGTTAAGGGTTTTTAGGTTTAGTGGTTTTAGGAAGTTTAATGGGTGAGTGGTATTTGATTTTGGGTGGTTTGTAGGAGAGAGGAAGATGAGAGCCGGTTGGGAGATGAGAGGGAGAGGGTTGAACAACTTTTTTTTAAAGGCCTTTTGCTTTCTTTTAAAAAAAGTAAGAAAAAGGTGACAAGGTGTAAGAAAAATGTGACGGCTTAGGGTGATAGACTGACTTTGGTAAGGGTGTGTGGAGGTTGCTTTTTGACTAGATAAAGAGGACAAAAATATGTTTTAGTGAAAACTCTCTTTTATCTAACAAAAAGTTGGGTAAGAGGTGTCATGAAAGAGGAATACCATATAGGGAACCAAAATTTTGGCTTGAGACTGTTTTTTCATAAAGGTCTCAGTCTTTTAATGGATAATCTATTATCCAACATGCATTTTAATATCCGGAGCTGCCATGGGACCCTTGGATCAAGCTCGCCACAGTGGTGACACTGTGGCCACAACCTTGAAAATCCCTGAATTTGACCGCTTGAACCTAGTGACCACAGTAGCGAACCACCACAAAGACTCATGAGATCCAAAATGACACATACACAAATCAAAACACAAACTTTTATCACACATAAGGGGAAAAACACACACTAAAAGAAAAAAAATCACACGAACGAATGTAAACAACACTCAAAATGAGAGTTATCACACATTTTTTTTTCAAAAACTTTGATACTAGACGGGGAAAAAATAAAAATAAAAGACTCAAATCTAACATTAAAAAAAAGTAAAATAAAAGACACAAATTTGGAGTTGAGAGTAAGGAAAAAAATTGTATCAAGTTTATGTAGGATGTGATTCACCACCCCACTTATGCATCTTCAAAAAGTGGGATGGTTTCAAGATAATCGACACCTCCACCTTACAACACGATCTAGTCAAATCTTCCAATCATTTGATGACAATATTTATTCTCACGGTTTGATGTGTGACTACCCTGGGAGTACTATGGTCAAAAGAAGGTTCCACAACATGAGCAAAAATCATTATATTAGAAATTTTAGCATCTTGAGGCACATCTTCACTATTGGGGAGTAAAGAAGGCTTCCTCATGTGCTCGAGTTTTGTCTCAAAAATATCCGGCTCTTTCTCAACATCACTCTCATCCTTACCAACACATATTAAATTTTCATTATCACTTGGTAAGGGGCCTTGACTTTGAGTTTTCAACTCGTCAACTAGTTGTCCCATCTTAGTGCTCAAGGCATCCATAGAGGATGAAAAATTTCCCAAAAAAATTGTAAGACTTTCAATTAAGCTTGGGGAAATAATTTCACAAGAGTGAGATTTCTCGGTTTGTTCAAAAATATTGTCCAAAGGGTAGTTGGGAACAAAGGATGAGAACCCATAGCAAGGATCCATCCCTTGAAAATCACATGAATAATCAACTTGCTTCTCCCATGATTGGTCAAATGTATTCAAATACGTGTCATTCCAATTTTTAAAGGGAGGTGCAACTGAAGTGTAGGTGTCATCATCTTGAAAGTTTGTGAAAAAATTAGAATGTTGTTCCCCACAATAATCGAAAGTATTATAATAAGGGACATCCCAACTATAACCTTCAATTCGGGTGAAAGAGTGGTGTAGCCGTGGCATACAACATGGAAAAGTGCTAAGAAAAACTCGCGACTCGGGCTCAACTAGAAATCAAAATCTTAGGATGTAAAATCTTGCCAATCCCCGACAACGGCGCCAAAAACTTGATGGCAAAAATGCACACGTGTAAAATGTGGCACAATAATGGCGCAAGTATACATCACGTATTGCGTTCGCTTCTCAAGTAATATAATGGTAAGGACCAAATATCGTATCCACATGGATTGGACTTAACTAAGAATCATATATTTCCACGAACTTCCGGTGCAAAATCAGATTTATAAAATTGATGGGTTGATATTTAGCGAAATATTAAATATTAAATGAACGAGATAATGAAAAGCGGGTACGGGTGTAAGTTTCCCCCGAGAGTATTTTAATAACTTAAATGGTTAACAAAACCGGTCGCAATGGACTCCACATGATTTCCTCCTCTCGAAGCGACATCGTATCGGTTGCGATAACGGTTTTATTATAAAATTACCACACTTGCTAACTTTCGGTTTACCAGTATCACTAAGTAGATCTCGAAGATCTTAGCCCCGCCAGTATGGAGAGATGCGCATATCTCTATGACACACCAACTCGACCAACATCTGGACCTTAGTTTGTGTAACACCCGTAAATTCCTGTCTGTGAAAGCCAATCCTTTGAGAAATCCTTGATTCTGATCATGGAATTTCATCCCTTACGCCTTGCCTTTTAAGCCTTATCGCATCGTGGGTGCTCCGGATGAAAATAGAAGAAATCGGGGCTCGGGACACTCGGGGCGATAGTTCCCTGGGCACAATCGCCGGGCACAATCGCCAACAGAGTGGTGCCCGCGGTACAGTTTGGGCGATAGTGCCCTGGCGAGAGTGCCTTGGGCACAATCGCCGGGCACAATCGCCTGCGGCCTCTGGTTGTTTTAAAATCGATTTTTGAGCAGCCCACCTCATTATTTCTCAACCCATTTCACCCTTTTCTCTCTAGAAACCGAACCCAAGCCCTAAAAATCGGTTTTATACCTTCAAGTCACCAAATCTATGATGTTCCAAGTGTTCTCCTCCACCTAACAAAGATTAGAAGCTCCACCTTCATCTTCCTCATCAAGTTCTTCGGTTGGGAGCTCGGGTTGAAATGTTGGATTGGGTGTTCTCGGAAGTCTCTTTGTCTTCAAGGGTAAGTTTTCTTGTAATAAGTTATAAAATGCTCCATTGATGGTTTCTTAGTGATTTGGTTTCTCAAATCTCGGATTTGGTAAGTTTTGGAGAAAACTATGGTTTTGATCTCGTTTGGGGTTGTGGTATATTGTTTGGGGGAAATGCTTCTAAATGATTAAGTATGGATATTTATGGTTTGAAATGTTTGGATCTAGGTTTTGGAAGTTTCCGGCTTGAGGATTCAAGCGGCCTTCAAAAGAGCTCGTTGGGTAAAATCTAGATTTAGCCTAAATTTAGCAAGGTGAGTTCAAGTTGATTTGTGAAAACGTTGTACATGCCAAAATGTTTATTTTAAAGCATCTATGTGTTTTACATGAAATTATCAATTGTTGAGTTGTTTGGTAACTTTTGATTATTTGAAGTGTTTAGCTTATTAAACCTTGTAAAACACCACATTTGAGATATTTTGATAAATGTGTTACAAAGGAATGTGACTTGGTGATTTATTGCATAAATGGGTATTTGGTCAAAAATGCACTTTTAAGTGTTTGTCGGGTTTTATGCATCATTCATGAAATGAGATACTTTGAAAAGTACGAAGGTGTGAGTCCTTTGGTTTTGGGCCGATCCCAACCTTGGGAACGCTTTAAAAATGATAATCCTTTTTGGGTTTTGGGCCGAAGGCCAAATGTGACTTGAGAAACAAAGTTTTGGGAAAGATGTATTTTGGTTTATGTAACCACTTTGGCTCTCGTATTTTAGTCGACCGTACATTATGCCTTTTTGGGGCTTGGTTTGCACTCAAATGAGTCTTCGGAACAATTGTTCAGTTTTGGTAGCCTGTTAAGGAGCCTTGTCGTATGGTGTACCTAGTTGCATTTCATTTGTGAGTTACGTGTATTGGAGGCGTTAGCTCATCCATTGGAGTTATGTAACGTGTTAGGTTGTAACGCAATGGATCCATAGGCATAGAGGTTGGTTTTTATCGTGTAAATGGGATAAGATTCCTGTGTTTTAATCTGGAAATAGGCGTTGATAATACGATGTAAGTCCTACATAATCAAGTGTGTCAAGGATGGAGAGATCCCAAGGTAAAGATCTGGATAGGATTGAACTTGGTGATTATTATGACTAAAGACCTGGAGAGGGTTGATGTCTATCCTGACTAAAGACCTGGATAGGGTTGATGTCTATTATGACTAAAGACCTGGAGAGGGTTGAGGTCTATTATGACTAAAGACCAGGAGAGGGTTGACGTCTATCCTGACTAAAGACCTGGATTGGGTTGATGTCTATTATGACTATAGACCTGGAGAGGGTTGAGGTCTATTATGACTAAAGACCTGGAGAGGGTTGATGTCTATCCTGACTAAAGACCTGGATAGGGTTGATGTCTATTATGACTAAAGACCTGGAGAGGGTTGAGGTCTATTATGACTAAAGACCTGGAAAGGGTTGATGTCTATCCTGACTAAAGACCTGGATAGGGTTGATGTCTACCGTGACTAAAGACCTGGATAGGGTCGATGTCTACCGTGACTAAAGACCTAGATAGGGTTGATGTCAATGGTTGTTTATCCTTGAAGATACACTTATAACATACATCTTTGGTTTAACTTGTGTACCTGCCACATTCAATGGAATCGGGTCTTCCCCGTCACCGAAAGGTGTTGTTTTGGGTACTGAGTCTTGTGTCCATGTTTTCGGTGACATATTGCATATGAGATTTATTAACCATGATTTATGGGTTGAGTGTTATGCCCCACTCGTGATGTGGGTGTTTTGGGATGTGAAGTGTTATTCACGGTATCGTAATTGGGAGTCGATTTATATTCACGTTTTGAGTGAGTTTTGGATCACATCGTTTTATAAAGAATGGTTGTTTTGGAACGTTGTCTTTAATGGTGTAAACTGTGGAAAACGGGTCGTCTCTATTTCTAAAGTAAATTAGTTTGAAAGATCTTGATTTGAACTGTTTTCCTTTCTTTTAAAGATATACCCATTCATGTTAAAACTCTTGAACTCACTAGGCGTTAGCCTAACCTTTTATTTGTCGGCATGTGCATCAGGTTCCAGGTGGGGGTTGGTCCTAGCAGTTCTATGAAGAGATGTGCTTAGTCTTTCGCGAATGTAAGTTTTGGTGAAATCTTCCGCAGTTTAGAGATAGTGACTTCTTTTGGGTTTTAGTAGCACCCGTCCGTATTGTAGACTTTATGTATAGAATGCATGTGTGTAATGAGGTTAAATCTTAGATTGTGATTGCAGATGAATCAATTATTGATGTATTTAGAATATTTTTTTTTTATTAGTTGCTATTTCTAATTTTGAGGGTGTTACATTTTGATTATGCAAAAATCCATATCTCTATGCGATTATTGAAGATTTTCTCAAACCTCCTTGCATCACCCAAGCCGTATTCGGATCGGCCCCTCTCGAGGTCTAAGATCTAATATTAACACACACAAGTGATCGGCTTGTCCGCGTTGAGATGAAACTTCAACTTGGATGACCAAACCGAGAAGTTCGCCGAATGCGGTAACACCCAAGTGTTACATTTTAACCTCTCGGGTTGGCTTACACCCACACCCAAAGGGGGGTTTAGCTACTCATAATGTTAAAATACATGATAAAGAAGTAGAAGAAGTGTATAAACTGAAATTTCATAAAACGTAAACGTACCACTGTGGCCACAAGCTCACCACAGTGGTGGACAGAAAGTCAGAAAGTAAATAATGCTAAAGAAAATTACTACAAGAACTAGAAATACAAAGTAATGCTTCTACTACTACTGCTTCCAAGTGTTGTGTTGTATGAGATTATCTTCCAATGCCAAACACCCTTGATATTTATAGGGAAGAAAAGAGAGGGGTGAATAGTAACATGAGAGTGACCTCTCATGTTGCTTTGTTCCAATGTTTTTGTCTTCATCTTGCCTCTTCTTTTGCACAAGGTTAGGTTTTGACTCCAACAAGCATGCCTTAAACTTTCACCAAAATGGCCTTCCAAAATCTGCAGAAAATCGCGTGAACAGTACTTGCCACAGTGGCGACACAGTGGCCACAACAACGTATGAAAATTTCACGAAAATTCGTCTTTTTGATCTCATTAGTTATTTAGAAAATCTTGGAACATTTTAGACCAAAGAAATGAGAAAAACTCAAATGGGTACGGAAAAAGGTTATAAATGGGTTAAAAAGAGTGACAAAT
Organism: Arctium lappa; assembly: GCA_023525745.1. Lineage (NCBI taxonomy): Eukaryota > Viridiplantae > Streptophyta > Magnoliopsida > Asterales > Asteraceae > Arctium > Arctium lappa. Next base: position 1,665,555 of record CM042059.1, on the reverse strand, counting down.
AACTCTAAAAATTGAGGGATATCAGCCACACTACACCACACCGCCAACACCTATTCCCACCGTCCTTCTCCTTCCCTCCCCTCGTCCTATCCCTACAATCGTTGCCTTCGCCCCCACATACCCTTTTTGGAAAAAAAAACCCTCTCATCTCCACCTACAACCTTCCATCTTCTCTACCTCCAATCGCAATGTGCAACTTTCACCCCCTCCACCCACTGTTCCCCCCACGTCCAACCATATTTTACGACACTGACCACCTGCAATACCTCCCCTCCGCCCTATTTTCTGTCATCTTCAATGACTGTTGGTTTCTCCCACCAAAATGTTCAGACGGGTTGATGATGAGGTTGCTGGTGGACTAATGCTTTCTCCCACTAAAATGTTCCAGAGTTATGGTTTTGTTGATTCAGATTTAGATTTAGATTTAGATTAGCCCTTTTTTATTTTTATTTTATTTTGATTTGTGGTTTTTTTGTTTAATAAGAACACTTTTGTTCTTGGTTTTGCCAAATTTATTGAATGAAATGAAATTGATGGGTATTTTCGATATTGTATTGTTGTTTGATTTTACATGATTTGTTGGATAGAACTTAGGCCTTGATTTTGATAATTTGTTTGTGGTTCCTATTTTTGTTAGTTTTTCTGTTGAATGAAACTTCTAGTCATTGTAATTGGTCATATCATTGCTGAAGAGGCTGGGGGACAATGTTGGTCCAGAGAAGGTGGGAATGAAGTTTAGAGAAGGAGAGGAAAGAGGACAAATGACAACGTTTAACTAGGTGTTTATATGATTATTTACATATTATACTATAAAAATGAACATACCTCTAGCTTAACGGGAGAAAAACAAACGCCATCATCAAATGCAAACCATGGGGACCATAATCGTACAAAAATGATAACTACTGGGACACAATCAATAATTAGAACTTGCATTCAAACTGATCAATGCTTTGCTTTGGTCGAGTTGAGGACAAGTCCAATAAGCAAGAAGGCTCACAAGCTAGCTCCCAATACATGAGTATATGGACGTTAGACGTAACCAAGAGGACCAAACCCGTAAATAAACTCAAAATCGATTCATCGAAAAGCGAAAAAATTCACCTTCACGAAAATGAGTTGTTCTCATATGATCCCAACTATATGTGTGTGTGTGTGTGTGTGTATGGAGTTTCAAATACAAACTTTCTAATTAGTACAAATCATATAAACCAATCAAATGAGATATTTATGGAAATGATAAGAGTTTACTTATTATGATCTGAATATTTAAAGATTATCAAGTTCATTAATTATGATCATCAGTTTAGATCATGATAAAATCGAGATATTTTTGAAACAAAATATTCATTATAATAGATGGACTGTTGGGATTGGTTTGTATGACTTGTATTTGAGAAATGGTAAAAATATGATAAATAAAGAAATGATTTTAGCCCTTTATTTGGTCAACATTTGCGGCTTCGACCATGAAGCACCAAATAATTTCTTGTGTGGTCCGTAGAAGATAAAGGGGTAGTTTCGTAAAATATGCGGGACGAGTTCATATATGAACCTGTATGATTCACATATAAATTATATGTTCATATATGAACCAGTGTAATTCACATATGAACTATTTTAAATGATCATATATGAACCTTTGTGATTCATATATGAACTATACGTTCATATATGAATCAGTTAATTAGTTCATATGTGAATCATAAATGTTCATATATGAATTTGTTAATTAGTTCAACTGATTCATATATGAACCTACAGTTAATTAGTTCATATGTGAATAAGTTAATTGGTTCATATATAAATCACAAAAATTCATATATGAATCAGTTAAAAGAGTTCATATGTGAATTACACTAGTTCACATATGAACATATCGGTTCATATATGAACTCGTCCCGTGTATTTGTAAAAATTACGAAACTGTCTTTCTATTTTTGGAATAGCCGCAACTTTTGACCAGTAACTATTGGTTGGTATTAAACATTTTCCTAGTAGTGATTCCTCAACTTATATATTAAAAATAACTTCACACCTTACAAATAATGCGTCATAACACGTCGTAACGCGCCATAACACGTTACAATGTAAGTTAAGCCTTAGAACGGAACCACATGGGTTAACATGGCGGCGAACCCAAGTCTTGACACCATAACGTGCCATCACTCCCCCCCCCCCCTTTCTACTTTTTAAATTGAAAATAGACAAAATATAATAACGATCATTTTATCAATCCAATTTGACATTCATATTGATTTTACTTTTTCATCTATTTTATCGTGGTTCTTTGGTTCTCCTTCTTTTGGAGTTCTTTTAAACCAACCGCTATATACACATAAATACACGCATATACACCAGAGCCAAGATTTGTATTTATGATGGTCTTCTTAAATGTAATGATGTAATACATAAATCTATACTATATTATAAAGCACGGATAAAAAAATCTTAAAAACAACTGTTAAAGCTTAATGTACCGGTATTTAATGCTAATTACTTAAAACTTAAATAAAGAATGAAAACTTAATTTTTTTTTCTATTTAATCATTATCTCTAACAAATTTAACTTCCCTAAAATCACTCATTACTTCAATTACCCAAAAATCACTACCTGCATAATTAAATACAGGATAAAAATCAAGTTTTAAATATAAAAAATCTGAAATATAATAAAAAAAATCTAACAGAATATTTAATGTTTATTTTATATAAAGAAACATTATATTATTAAGCCTAAATTAAACAAATTTATAAAAGAAAAACATTATCACTTTATCAAAACCATCCAATTTCGTACTGTAAAATCAACAAAAAATAAAAGGAAATATTAAAATCGTGATGTATCTCGCTGCATTGCGCGAACACGTTTCTAGTAAATAAATAAAACAAATATATTCTAATTTTTTCTTCAATTAATACATTCAATTGATTGTAACGTTGCCTAGCTCATTACTTCAACCAAATATCAAAACGAATTTAAACCCTTCAAAACCAAATTTGTCACCTTTCTTAGCCCAGAAGGTCGAAGCAACAAATCAGAATAGGCATAAACAATAAGCAAATCAAGCAATAAGCATAAGCGAATCAACAAAGAAAAACAATAATAGAAGCAAAGCAAGCAGTAAACAAGATACTGGTTCGCATGTTCATCAACGGTCGAGAGTAAGCGAGCAGCAACGTGATGCCTAGATCATCAACAAGTACACAAGCATCTCCAAAATGGAGAATCAAAATTCAAGATCTCAAAAAAAAAAACATTTTGTTCAAACATCCATCCGGAGATTAGACATTAATTAAATTATTAAAATATTATATACATTTATTAAAATATTATTTCTCTCGAAAAGATTTTATTTCAAGTTTTCTTGTCGGTGGAAAATAATAAAAAAAATTGTTTTTCTCATGGTAATCAATTTTAGGGAGTTATGAGAATTTGATATATTTCACTATATAGCTTCCTAGTTTCTCCATTTTCTAGAATATGTTCGAGCAAATTTTTTGCCAAAAATTCTAAGAACATTTTTTTATTTATTTTGGAAAATCTGTTGGAGATGCTATAATATTTATATCCGAGTATATTAATTATATATTGCACCATATATAGTGCGGTTTTTAAATCTGAAGGGTAAGCCCAAGCGCACCCTAACCCCTATGTGGCTCCGCCCTTATCTATCAAAAATGAGTGCAACAATTAGAAAACGGTTTGATCAAAGGCGTATGTGACCTCTACCAATTAATGACCCTTTTCATTGAACCTTATTCTTGAAAACGGCAGTCATTTAAGAGGAACAAACAAGATATTTTTATAAAATCCACTCTTATTATTCCCACCTAGGGATACTTTAGCACTTAAGGTAGCGTTTGGTACGCAGACATGATTGGACGGGACTGGACAGGACAGAACAGGACAGGACAGAACAAGAGGCTAGGACAGGACTGGACAGGACAAGACAAATGTTTGTCTTGTGTTTGCTATGACTAGGACTGGATAGGACAGGACTGGACAAATTTCCCTAAAAGTTTTTTGATGATTTTATATATCATATAATAATTATAAATAACACAAATAAAGTATATCTTTAAATAATTTATTAAAAAACATTTTTATTTTTTAAACGGTTTTCATACATATAAATACATAGAAAAACAAGGGTAGAAATTTTGAATGAAGAATCTGAAATAATTGATGGTAGTTCGAAAAAATCTGATTCATATAAAGAAAATATAATATTTGATTCAATTTGGAAGATTTTAATGAATTGGCGGATGCCTATTGCAGCGACAGGTAAAGAAAAATGCGATAGGTGGCCCGTGAAGGACGGTAGTTGTGAAGAACGTGAAAGATAGTGGATGGTGGTGGTGCAGGTGGTTGCTATGGTTGATGTAGTGGAGGTATAGGTGGCCGACGATGGTAGTGGTGGCAGCGGTGAACAGGGGTAATAGAGGTTATTGTAGTGGAGGAAGAGGCGGAGGTCACCGACGGTAGTTGGCGGTAAGCGTCGGTGGCGGCGGCGGCAATGGGTGGTGGTGATCGGTGGCAATAGGCGGTGGTTGTGGATGTGGTGGAGGAGGTTGTAGTAGTGGAGGAAGAGGTGGAAGTGGTCGACGATGGTTGGTGGTGGCTACCGGGCGGCCAAAGGTGGTGGCGGCAAAAGGTGGTGGTGATCGGTGTTAGTGGAGGTGGTCGACGATGGTAGTGGTGGTGGCGATGGCCGATGGTTGTGGAGGAGGTGGATGAGGTTGTTATGGTGGAGAAATAGGTAGAGGTGGCCAATGGTGGTTGGCGGTGGCTACTGGTGGCCGCCGATGGTGGTAATGGCGGCGATAGGTAGTGGTGACCCTTAAGACTAATACCATATTAAGATTATACATCAAATAGCGGTAAATCAATGATTTTTAGTTTCTGTCTCACTTTTGTCCCATGTTGTTCCACCTATTTTGGTGGAACAAGAAAATACCATTTTTTGTCCTATCTTGTCCCACCTTGTCCAGTCTTTGTCCCTGTCCCATGTCGCGTCAAACGTGGGACAGTGAATTTCTGTCCTGTCCCATGTCACGCCAAACGTGGGACAGTGAGTTTTTGTCATGTCCCGTCCCATCCAGTCTGCAAACCAAACGCACCCTAAAGGATAGCCACTATATGCTATAACAAGTGTTGTAGACCTTTGTTTTGATATATAGATATACTTGCATGAAAATGCAACATATTTTGATTCTGATTCTTATTTTGCTTAAGATACTTTATAAACCTTCACTTTAATACATGAGATGTGACATTGGTTTGCTAAAAAGCGAGTCAATCTTCAATGTGGAGTAGACCAACAAAAAGATAAAAACAAGAACAGAAATTGCTGACAAAACTATCGCCAATCCGCTTGCAATGACACACTTCACCTGATTAGCGTACGCAGTTGCGGCTAGAGCAAGGAAGGTGAGCGGGAAGGAGAAAGCCCACCATGCCACGTTGAACTCTTTCATGGATTTCTTAAAAAGCATCGGCCTGCTAGCCTGTTCCATAAAAGACCAAATCAATGTATCACAACCACCACTACAACAAAATGGGCTTTATATATAGGACGTTAAATATGTTTAAATGTCTAAATAAAATGTCTTATAGGACTTAAATTTATACGATTAAACAATTTTACATCATATATTGTGTTATAATAAGTTGAATGACACTTTTGGATGTCCTAACAAGTTTTTTAGAACAATTTTGAAACTAATCATCTTATTAGTCTATTTATACGAGTAAAAACAAATCCCCTATAAAAAGATGTATTCATAGAACATTTCCCCAAAAAATATCATATAATAAAAAGTGATAAAACATTTTACTTCAAAATTTGCTAGGATGTCCAAATACATCCGAGCATTCTCTTATAACAATTTTTTATAAGACATAACTAAGTATATATGTTACTATTTTAGGACATTCATATATTCTATTCGTCCTATAAGTTTGATTTTGTTATAGTGAACCTAAATGCATTAATTTGATATACATATATATATATATATTGGGCCGGGTTCAGGAGAAAAACTCAAAAAAAGAGAAAACTGAGAAACACCCTTGTAGGCCTTCATCTAGATGGTATGCATGTGTGCATACAAATAATTTGTAATATGCACACGTACATATACATAAATACATAATGCACATGTGCATAAAAAATAAAAAAATAACTTAATTTACTTGTATGCATAAGTGCATACCGTCCAAATGAAGGGCTACCAAGGTGTTCTTTAGTTTTCCATTTTTTGAGGTTTTTCCCTGAACCTCCCTATATATATGCATGAGTTCTCCATCATGCATACAATATATATATATATATATATATATATATATATATATATATTGTATGCATGATGGAGAAGGGAACCAACTTACCAAAGATGCAAACAGAAATAAGGATAGAAAAAAGAGCATTTTGCATTGGATATCAAAGCTTCCATTAATGGATTTCCAAGCTAAGGCCGCCATGCTTGGGGTGGCTACAAAGAGGAAGAAAACTGGTCTGAGCCTTGAAGGAAGATGATTACTGCCAGATAACCTCTGATAAAGAGTGATAAAAACCACCATGTAATGAGTTAGTCCCAATGTAAACAAGCAAGTACCACTTTCTCTCCACCCCATTTTAATGGCAGCATGAGCTCCAACAAAGTTCCCAATCACTGAAAGTTGACTAGTAGGATTAGCCACCATCGACAAAAACCGCTTTTCGGTTGTGAACCACTGTCCATATACCTTAACATCAAGACCTACCACAGGGATGATAAGTAGCCACCATACGTATTCATACGAGTATTTATTTCGAAAAATGAATGTTGGAGCGGATTGAAGTAATAGGAGCCATGAAATCCATGGTGCAAATAGGTAATTTACTCCTACATGGTGATAAAATTCAGCTTTCACCATGTTAAAGTGGAAAATGCACCTCATAGCATAGAGGATAGAGAGAGAGACCAACACGCATAGCGTAACGCACCAAAGGAGGACAAAAGCGGTCGATGGTAACTTGGTGAACAAGTTATGGAAGTTTGGCGGGATGTCGGTTTTTTCACTTAGGGTTTTCCACAATAACGCTTGACCACCGAGAGACATGCAAATCCTGAAGTAGCTTGCGTTGATGTTAACTATGATCGATTGCTTCGAAGGGTTTTTTTTATTCTTACTAATCGATAGCTTGACGGGTTGTTCTTGGTGTTTGACGGTAGAGTGATCTATGACCACATCTAGTTTTGATTCGGGTTGTACCATTGTTGGACTTAAGAAAGATTTGTAGCTTTTTTTATGTGTCTATACAAGTCATTGGTGTGTTTTATTTTGCAACTATGAGGTGCTTTATATATAGTAAAAATGGATAGAATTTAAGGTGGTGACACAGTGACACTAAGGAAACAAATATATCCGTAAAATTGAAATCTAAAAAGATGTGTTTTCTTGTAGTGTGAGACAGAAATGGACGCAGGAAATTGGGACAATTTGCCATGTAACCCCACTTGGATTTGCCCAAAAGCAAAATCACTTTGCTCCACTGGATCTCTCTCCTTGATCTTTTCAACAAATATATAGTTTATTGGTAAAAAAGGGGAGTTGTGTGTGTTTGTGCATGCATGCTCAGGAATCCTCTTTGTTATGCTATGGATAACACAAGATAAATTAATTAGGTTTTATTTGGGTAAAAGGAAAAGAAGAAAATAAAGAGATTAACCTCAAGTTGGTTGGGTAAAGAAATCACCAAGAGATCAATAAATAATTGACTCTGAAATTTGTAAATTACAGGAAGAAAGAGTCCTTCAAAATCCTAATATAATGGATATATAAATATATAGATAAGATAAAGATCAAGGGAAAACCTTGAAAAAACCCGAAGAATCACGGGAAAAAAAAACAGTTGAAAAAATACATATCAAAATGGATATCAAATCAAAGATAATAAAATGATCAATGTTTTGGAGTAGTTTGTTTCGGTTCAATTTTTATTATATTTTGCCAATTTTAATTTAAAAAAAGAGTGAGATATATATATATATATATATATATATATAATTTTTTTGTTATAACCATCTTTTGAATCATAACCATTGGATTATCTTAATAAAATAATATTTCATATGCATGTATATATGTATATAGAGATTTAATATTTCATATGCATGCATATATATATATATATATGTATATATAGACATTTATCTTTCTAGTTAATGAAAAACATTATTTTAATTAAATCGGTGTTACAAATCGAGTTCGGTAACTTGGGTGGAAAAGATTAAATGAAAAGAAGATGATGACACAATAAATCATGTAACCATGAGGTATAAGCAAATGCAATTCTTTTATCTTCATGACATAATTTAATTAGTTAGATTAATTAATTAGGTCAACCCATATTAAATATGAGGATATCTATCTATACGCTCGATCAATCCTTTTAAGAAAAAAAAAATATGGGTTGAAATATTTTCTTAAAATACACATAAAGTAATGAACCGAAGCGATATCTTCTAGTTATCATTGATCATTATACTACAATGATCGATCCTCAGGTAGATCGATCATACTAAAGTCGAGCCTATCCAAAGAAAGACATCCATCTAATAAAAAGTTAAAGTCTTGATGATTTATTGTGTTAAATAATCAAAGTAATTGGGGCTATAATTAGTTAGTTCTTACATATCTTCTGCCTTCTTTGTCCCTTCCATTTTGCTCTTCTTATTTTAGGGGCCGATTCAAAGAAAAATGTTAAATGTCGTGAGAATATAAGAAAGACGAGTTCGTGTGTGAAACAATGAAAAAAATCCGAAAAACATCTATTTTAAGATGCATTCGTGAACAACGTTACATATTAATTATTCATATGAGTTTACATATGCAAATTCAAATAGATTTTGTTAATGATTCAAATTATCACATATGAACTTTATTTTAACCTTCATTTCTATTTTTTCATGATATTTAACCTTTTTAATTGAATCTTCACTCTTCCCTTAAGTTAAGTTATTTAACCATATAAAGTGATGTATCTAGATTATATATCCTACTGTATGTAAGATTATATTATAGTAGACATCTTTCAAACATTTTCTTTTCAAGAGAATAAATAAATTTGTACCAAGACTCAGTATGAACCCATAAAGATCGATTATTCGAGTGGTAGGAAGGATTCGATCACTTGAAAATGGTGTCAAATTGAAACCAGAAAAGAAGAAAAAACCTGCAAAACACTCTGCCCCCACAGTCCAATTTGTAGTGCACAGTTGATGATGAGTGGATTTTGCATTTAATCTCTGCCCTCCTTTCGTTAATTAATTCCTCTTTTCATCAATATATATTTAAAGAAAGATGATAGTTCCAATAACTTAAATGAATACATAGATGTACCAATAAAGACGACAACATGTGTAATACAAATCTATGAAAAGATGGTTAGGTTTAATATATGTTGGTAAAGGAAATTAGATGCTTTAATGATATTTATAAGAAAGTGTATATTTTGATTTGATGTGGTTTTAAGATCAACGTTATGCTAGATTAACAATTCACTACGATTTAAGCAACTAGTTTGAATAGTTAGAAATGATCATTGTGTGACCTTTTTTAGTTTTCGAAAACAAAAATTCCTTTAAAAATATAAAAATCATATACATTTAACTAAAAATACCTTATAACTGTGTGCATTTTAAACAAAACCGCACATTCAAACGTCTTAAATCTTAAATAATAACTAATAAAACACATGAATGTTTCATAATTTAATAATTATTCTTGACTAATGATATGGACCCAATCCCAAGCTCAGTCGATCACAACGATGACGAGCCCCATAACAAATATCCAGCCCATCGAGAAATGCACCCGACCCACGAGAACTCGGGTCGTACCAGCCCGGTTATTGGATTGATTGACCTGACCCATCCTAACTGCATGTTGAACAAGTCTTCCCAATATATTAATGTTTCCTTGTTTTTATGTTCATGTTGATGCACGTGGTTGCAGTTGCACCCACGATTTTAGTTTCAATAACTTGCATTTTCATTTCTATACATATTGTAGTATTTTCTTTAATGGAAAGGTACTAAGAAAATTGCCCCAGTTCTCTCTCTCGTCTAATATTTCTTGTGGAGACTTACCATCTCAAATCGGTATTCCATCATTGGTGCTTTCATTGAGAGTTTACCATGCCTCCCAAACGCGACCCACCATCAATAGAAGAATCCATGGCAGCGATGGTCGACGGTCTTTCAAAGCTTCTTGCGGCTTCCGCCTCCAACACCTCCCAACTCGAAAACCTGACCCATCAAATGGCCGCCAACACTGAAACCACTGCCAACCTCGTCACCGCCATAGCCAAGTCTGAACCCGACCCAAATCGTGATAATCCACCACCACCACCCCCTCCATCATCAAACCACCTCACGACCCTTAAACCTCCCAAGATTTCCCTTCCATTTTTCGATGGCAACGATCCACTGGATTGGCTTTTTCAAACCAACCAATACTTCACGTTTTACGCCATTCCCGCCTACCAACGTATCGCTCTTGACGTCTTCTATCTTAAAGGGACGCGTTGAGTTGGTATTGTTAGAATATGATGATGATTGAAAGAGACGATGAATATTCTGAAGGCTTGAGACTTCGATATATTGATTGAGAGAATAAAAGTACAATACGAAAATAATAATAATAATAAGAAGAAGAAGAAAAGTTAACCTAGACTAGAGGATACAAGGTATTTATACAGAGACTATATGGGCCTGGGTCTTATACACACATGGGCCTGGGCCTTATACATATATATACACCAACATCCCCCCTCAAACTCAATCGGGAGAAGAATGAGCCAGATGGAGTTTGGAAACTAGATCACGAAACCGTCCTGGTAGATGAGCTTTAGTGAAAATGTCAGCCGGTTGATCAATAGTTGAAATAGGAAGAAGTTGGATAGTCTGACGAGTCACGTGTTGACGAACAAAGTGACAGTCAATTTCAATATGCTTCGTTCGCTCGTGAAAGACATAATTGTGAGCGATCTGAATCGCACTGTTGTTGTCGCACCACAATGGAGTTGGAGAATGTTGAGGAACCCCCATGTCAAAGAGTAGCTAGCGTAACCACACAAGTTCTTGAGCCGTGTCAGCTAGTGCTCGATACTCAGCTTCAGTACTAGATCGAGCTGTGAGAGATTGTTTCTTGCTCCGCCAAGATATGAGTGAGTCTCCAAGAAAGAAACAGTAGTCGGTAGTGGAGCGACGATCAATCATGTCACTGTCCCAATCAGCATCAGAAAAGTCGCGCAAAGTCAATGATGATGTGGATGTTAAATGAAGACCGTGAAACATGGTCCCTTTTAAATATCGAAGGATGCACAGGACAACAACATAGCGATCGAAACAGGGTGCAGACATGAACTGACTGACGGTATGAACAACATAAGCATTGTCAGGACGAGTCACTGTCAGGTAAACAAGTGACCCCACTAACAGTCGATACAAAATACGATCACACAGAGGAGGTCCAGCATTCAGAGCTAAATGAAGGTTGTGCTCAAGAGGAGTGGATGCAGTTTTGTTGTCAGTAAGCCCAACTTTTGACAAGAGATCTGAGGTGTATTTGGCTTGACAAAGATAAATTCTCGATAGATCTGAGAGCACCTCAAGACCAAGAAAATAGTGTAAAAAGCCAAGGTCCTTCATCTCAAAACAGGAGCGGAGAGATGTCTTGAGATGAGCTATGCCTTTAGAGTCACTCCCAGTAATAATAATATCATCCACATACAAAAGAAGTAAGATTGTGCCAGCCTCAGTGGTCCGAGTAAACAGTCCGGAATCGTAGTGGTTGGGTGAGAAACCCAGAGAGGTGACTAAGGAACTGAACTTCTCAAACCAAGCTCGTGGAGCTTGCTTGAGTCCATAAAGAGCCTTCCGAAGACGACAAACATGACCTTGTGGAAGTCGAACGCCTGGAGGAGGTGTCATGTAGACTTCCTCAGATAAGCCACCGTTGAAGAAGGCATTCTTAACATCCATCTGAAAGAGAGGCCATTGTTTGGTAGCTGCGATGGCTAGGAGACTGCGAACAGAAGTGACTCGAGCAACAGGTGCAAATGTCTCCTCATAATCGATGACGTAATCTTGATTGAAGCCCTTGTCTACAAGGCGAGCTTTGTACCGATCAATAGAGCCATCAGATTTTGTCTTGATTTTGAACACCCATTTGGAACCAATGGGTGACTTGCCCGGTGGAAGAGCGACATATTCCCATGTCTGAGATTTGTCAAGAGCCTGAAGTTCCTCGGCCATAGCTTTTTGCCAATCAGGGTTAGATGAGGCTTCCTTGTAGGAAGTAGGTTCGTGATTAGACAGCAGAGTAGCATAAACATGATAATCACGAAGATGAGAGGGAACTTGTCTTACCCTATCTGATCGTCGAACATTATGAGATTGAGACGTTCCAGGAGCCAAAGACTCAGCAGGCAGCTCGGATGTTGGCTGTGCGGATGGAGCAAATGATTGATGTTGATCAGGAAAACTAGGAGAGGTAGGCTGTGTAGAGGCAGGAGACTCTGAAGAAGAGGTGAATTCGGAAGGCGTTTGAACAATAGGCGGAGATGAGGTGATGTCAGATTGGAGTGAGTCCAATGAGACGGAAGCATCAGTAAAGAACGGAGCGGTGAAGGTAGGGGACTCACGAAACTTGGATATAGAAGAAAAAGGAACATGTTCCCAGAAGGTAACGTGACGAGATATACGAAGACGCTGGGAGATAGGATCCCAGCAGCGATAACCCTTGTGCTCAATACCATATCCAAGGAAGCAGCAAAGTCTGGAGCGAGGTTCAAGTTTGGTATGTTCATGAGGTTGTAACTGAACAAAACAAGCACTACCCCAAACTTTTAGAAGTTCATAGGCAGGGGTGATCTCATGAAGAGCCTCATAAGGAGACTTATTATTAAGGATGGGAGTAGGATGACGATTGATAGCATAAACTGCAGTGAAAGCAGCTTCACCCCAAAAACGTTCTGGGCATTTTGTAGAAATGAGAAGAGTGCAAAGCGTATCAAGAATATGACCGTGTTTACGTTCAGCACGACCATTTTGAGGAGATATGCTGGGACAGGAGTACTGAGAGAGTCCCCTGAGATTGAAGAAAGGAGAGAAGAGGAGACTCTTTGTATTCCATAGCATTGTCAGCCCGAAGAATCTTTATAGATTTTGGGAATTGGGTGTTAATCATCCGAGCAAACATAATATATATAAATTTTAGGTAGCTCTAAACGATGTTTCATGAGATATATCCATGTGAAACGTGTATGATCACCAATAAAGATAACAAAATATCGAGCACCCCCCATGGATGGATGTGGTGTTGGTCCCCATACATCAGAATGAATAAGATCAAAAGGAGATGTAGAATTAAACTCATTTGTTTCAAAAGATAAAGCATGATGTTTGCCAAGTTTGCATGATAAACAAGAAATATTGTAAGTTGACATACAATTTCCTAACACCCCTAAATTAGCTAATGATTTTATTCTGGCTAGAGATAAGTGACCTAGCCGGGCATGCCACAAGTCAAAGGAAGAAGTGCTGGAAACTGGGGAACAAGACTTGAAGAGGGTAATGGAAGACGAAGGTAGACCACTTCAATCATCCATCCAACTTTACGGCCGAGTCCAAGGATCTGCTTGGTCTTTGGATCCTGTACAACACAACCAGAAGAATGAAATAAAATGATCAGATTAGATTCTAGAAGCTGCGCAATCGAAACTAAGCTCAGAGATAGTTTCGAAACATTTAGAACATCCGGTAATTGTATATGAGGAGTGGAGACATTTCCACTAAAGGATACCGGAAGGCCAGTGTTGTCAGCAGTTCGTATTGACGTAAATTACTAAGGTGGTTTCTTAGAAACAAAACCATCAGTGCAGGGAGTCATATGATTGCAACACCCAGAGTCAAAAAGCCATGAGTTACCTGATGCAGTTGAGTGTTGAGAATTCATACCCATAGCACCAGACATGATCTACTCCATGAGCTCCTGATTGCGACGCATCAGTTCCATGAGGTCAGGTGAGGAGGTTGGAGAAACCTCGTTATCAGTGAGAGTAGACCCAACAACAGCGTGAGTCCGGTTCTGAGGGCCAGTGTTCTTTGAGTTCTTAGGGCAGTCAGACTCATAATGGCGCGGATGAGTGATGCCACACCGACGACACTTGCGAATAGGACAATCAAGGAGAAGATGAGCAATAGAATAGAAAAATGCACACTCAAATGTGTTCGACTTTCCCACAGATTTGGAATGGTTGCTGTTGGTCCATTTACCTTTGCACTTGGGATGAGACGTGTAGAGAACGCCATCAGTAGTGGGCATCGGTGAGCGCATGTGAAGACGGGTTTCTTCACTTAACAATTATGATATGGCTTCTTCAAGAGTAGGTAGTGGCTGCCTATGAAGAAGAGAAGCATGAACATTCTCAAATTTATCAGTAAGGCCCATCAGAATGGTGATCAAATGTAGTTGGTTGAAGTAGGCTGTGAATTGTTGAGCTGTTTCATCAAAAATTTGTGGTGCTCCAAGACTTATATGATCTCTGAGAGGCTGCATTTCAGAGATATAAGAGTTTACGGATTGATCAGAAAGCTGACGTTTGTTCTGAAAGGTGGTCCACAGTTGATACTGATGAGATAGACCCGATGTCGTGTACCGCTTGGCGAGAAAATCCCAGAGACTTTTGGCGGTGACATGGCGAAGAAACTGTTTGTTGATCTCAGGAGTAGTGGAGGCATTAATGAAACTCATAATACGAGCATTATTGATGTCTCACTCATTCATGCGTTTTGCAAAAATCAACAGCATTCTTAGTTGCTGCCTGATCTGGAAGTTTGGATGCACTAGTAACATAGGTGTAAATCCTATGGGATTTTAGCAGAATTGTCATATGGTGATGCCACAGGATGTAGTTGCTACCATTTAAAACAACCGAAATGGGATTTGAGTGACTGAGATTGGCAGCCATGCTCGACCGGTATTCTCGACCGGTGTATGCGACCGAACCTGACCGGTGTGGTGACCGGTATCGACCGATGTATCGTGTATGCGACCGGTATAGATTGGGTGCAACCGGTGTTTCGACCGGGACCGGACGCTTGAATAACGACCGGTGTTCTTCACAGACGAACCCGACGAACCCGATTGATTTGAAGATGAGAGACAGAAAAGACGTACCGTGCGATGTTTCTGTGCGATGAAAGACAGAGAGGGCGGCGACGGCGACGACGATGAGAGAGAGGGCGGGCGGCGACGACTACGCAGATTTTTTTGCGGCTAGGGTTTCGCTATGGGTTTCGGTTGTCGTATCTGCGGCGAGACGACGATGGTTGAAAGAAACGATGATGACGGTGATAGTGAAAACAAACCTACAGCTCTGATACCATGTTAGAATATGATGATGATTGAAAGAGACGATGAATATGCTGAAGGCTTGAGACTTCGATATATTGATTGAGAGAATAAAAGTACAATACGATAATAATAATAAGAAGAAAAGTTAACCTAAACTAGAGGATACAATGTATTTATACAGAGACTATATGGGCCTGGGCCTTATACACACATGGGTCTGGGCCTTATACATATATATATACACTAACAGGTATAAACACCTCCACAACAACAATCTCCTCGGAACATGGACCGATTTCACTCATGCGCTCGAACTCCGATTCGGACCGTCTACCTTTGACAACCACCGCGCTGCCCTATTCAAGTTACGCCAAACAGGTCCTGTTTCGCCATACCAGACTGATTTTGAGCGCCTTAGCAATTTCGTGCTTGGCCTACAACCAGATGCTCTTCTCGATTGTTTCCTCTCTGGATTCCGTTCTGACATCCAAACGGAACTCGTGTTACACAACCCTCGTTCCCTCCACCAAGCTTATGGTCTAGCAAAATTAGTCGAGGACAAGCTCTCGGCTCACCGCCCTCGATTCCCGTCTTCCCCACGCACCACCAAGACCCCATACACTAACCCTCGCCCTCCGTCCACCACCCCACAACCCGGCCTACTACCTGCACCCACGAAACCTCCGAACGTCCTTCCCTTACGCCGCCTTACACCCGAGGAGGTCCAACAACGCTGTGCTCAAGGGTTATGTTTTCGTTGTCTAGATAAATTCCACCTGGGGCATCGATCGTTGTAACCCGCCCCAATTCCTTCTACTCGAAACCACCAAACCAATCCCAAACACTATTCCCTTCTACCTAGAAACCCACCACCCATACACCTATAACCTTGTCCCTAGCGACACTTCCCCCCAAGCTGAAACTTTTCCATCCACCACTTTCCAAATCGATAACCCATCACCCAACGATCCCCCTATTCGACAACTACCTTGGACGCCCAATTCCTTGCCCTATCTTCCGCTGCCATCCACGGTATGGCCTCCCTGAAATGTCTTCGGATCACCGGTCAGATAGCCGGCCATCCAGTCACCATATTGGTCGATTCCGGGAGCACCCACAATATTATTCAGCCCCGTGTCGCATCCTTCCTGCACTTACAAATCGACCCTAAACCATTCGTTCCTGTGATGATCGATAATGGTTCCTTTCTCCATTGTTCGGGTCATTGTACCGATATACCCATACCCCTTTCCGATGTTACCTTCTTCGTCTCTATGCACTTGCTGCCCATCGAGGGCGCTGACGTTGTCCTCGGTATGACGTGGTTCAGTTCCCTAGGCCCCATATTGGCTGATTTCGCGATTCCTCAACTCACTTTTACCCATTTCGGTCGCACCGTTACACTAAAGGGTGAACCGACCTCGAGCTCTGCCTCTTCCAGTGCCATTTCCCATCTCCTCCAAAAACAAAGTTTATCCTCCTTATACACAGTCCACTTCGATAATATGCTTCCATCCACTCCCCTATCCCCAAACGACGATTCCACCCTGACCCCGACGTCGCATCCCTCCTCGACCGCTTCCATGCCATCTTCGAACCACCATATGGCCTTCCGTCCCCACGACCCTATGACCACTGCATCCCGCTATTACCCAACTCACCCCCGGTTAACGTACGACCTTATCGATACCCACATTTCCAAAAAAAAGTTATGACTGAGCTCATTACGGATATGTTACGCGATGGCATAATCACCTCAAGCACAAGCCCTTATTCCTCTCCGATCCTTCTCGTCTGGAAGAAATATGGCACATGGCGTTTTTGCGTGGATTATCGCGCGCTCTACGCCATTACGGTCCGTGACTGTTTCCCCATCCCTACCGTCGATGAGCTTCTCGTTGAACTCCATGGTTCTCGTTTTTTCTCCAAGATCGGCCTACGCGCCGAATATCACCAAATCCGTGTCGCGACTCCTGATGTCCACAAAACCATGTTCCGTACCATCGACGGACAAATATGATTTCTTTGTCATGCCCTTTGGCTTGACTAACGCCCCCTCCACGTTTAAAGCAGCAATGAACGACCTCTTTCGTGACCGACTACGCCGCTTTGTACACGTTTTCTTTGACGATATCCTCGTCTACAGCCCGACACGTACCACCCATCTTGAGCATCTTGAATCAGTGTTCACCACCCTTGTTACCAATCATTACTTTGCAAAACCTTCTAAGTGTGTTTTCGCCGTGGAACAAATCGATTATCTTGGTCACGTTATTTCCGGTTCCGGGGTCTCGGTCGATAGGGAAAAAATCAAAGCCATTCTTGATTGGCCTACACCGACGACTATCACTGCTCTACGTGGCTTCCTCGGTCTTACGGGGTATTACCGAAGATTTGTTCTTAATTACGCAAAAATTGCAGCTCCACTCACGGATTTACTCCAAGGAAAAAAATTCACTTGGTCCACTCCTGCTGCATCTGCCTTCGTTGACCTGAAGAATGCCATGACCAGTTTACCCATATTGGCCCTACCTGATTTCACCAAGCCCTTTGATGTTACCACAGATGCCTCCGGTACCAGTACAGGTATCGGTACCAGTTTACGCCATTACGGAAGTCGTGCGTAAGTGGCGTCAGTACTTTTTAGGGCGTCGGTTTCGCATCTTCACCGACCAACATAGCCTTCGTCACTTGCTCACTCAAGTGATCCAAACGCCGGACCAACACAAATGGGCAGCTAAACTTCTCGGGTACGATTTCGATATCCTTTACAAATTGGGCCGCGAAAATCGCTTCGCCGATGCTTTGAGACACATCGAAGAACCCCATTGCCTTGCACTATACACACCGACCTTCCCATGGTTGTCTGACATCCGTTCCTACTACACCTCCGATCCGACCGACATCCAATTTATGGCAGATTTGGCAGCAACACCTCATGAACGACCCACATATCGCGTCCATGATAGTCGTGTCTATCATTTAGGTCACCTAATTATTACAGATGTTGGAAACCTCCACGACTGTCTCTTGAGGGAGTTCCATTCCAACTCGTTAGGTGATCATTCGGGCGTAAACACCACCCTCCGCCGGCTCCGAGCCTCCTTCTATTGGCCGAAAATGAAGCCAATGGTGACCGCTTTCGTTCGTGCTTGTCCCGTTTGTCAACAAGTAAAAGCTCCTAATCACAAGCCATATGGGTTACTACAACCACTGTCGATTCCGAATCAAGTCTGGGAGGATATCTCCATGGATTTTATCACGTATTTGCCACCATCATCAGGTAAAACGGTCGTTTGGGTCATTGTGGACCGCCTCACTATGTTTGCTCATTTTGTAGCTCTTGCTCCTCACTACACTGTCGCATCCCTCGCCAACATTTTCCTTACTTCGATCTACCGGTTACATGGGCTCCCTAAATCCATTGTTTCCGATCGCATTCCAGTGTTCATGAGCCGTTTTTGAAAAGAGTTGTTCAAGCAACTTGGCACAACCCTCCTACATTCGAGTGCCTACCACCCTCAAATCGATGGACAAACCGAAGTCGTTAATCGATGCCTCGAGTCTTACTTACGTTGCTTTGCTAGCGACGAGCCTAAAACGTGGTGTCGTTTTCTCAACTTGGCAGAATTTTGGTACAATTCCTCATACCATATGGCTATCGACATGTCTCCGTTCCAAGCTCTATATAGTCGGCCCCCACCCTCGGTTCCTGCCTATACTCTGGGGTCATCTTATGTTGCTTCCATTGAAGACACCCTTCGTACTCACGGTTTACTCTTGGAACAACTCAAATCAACGCTCACTCGCACCCGTCAACGAATGGCAGCTCACGTTGATGATCACCGTACCGAGAAGAATTTTTCTATCGGGGATTGGGTTTACCTCCGTTTGAAAATCTATAGGCAGTCATCGGTTCAAAGTCCGGACTATCCGAAACTTGCCAAACGTTTTTTCGTTCCTTTCCGTGTTTTGGAGCGCATTGGCCACGTTACTTACCGCCTTGAACTTCCACCCGAGAGTCGCATACACCCGGTATTCCACGTATCGCTCTTGCGCCAGTGTCACAGCGACCCATCATTGCAACACGCACCACTCCCATAAACCACCTTAGATGATATCCCGGTCCTCCAACCTGCTAGCGTACTCGACCACCGCTCCATCAACCACAACGGTCGCTCTATTCCTCGGGTTCTAGTTCATTGGCAGGGAACTGATCTTGCCGAAGCCACTTGGGAAAATCATGCTGAATTTGTGACCTCCTTTCCAGATTTCCCTCTCGGCAACGACTCATCGTCCGGCCTTAAGGACAAGGCCGTAGTTCCACCGGCGGGTATTGATATGGACCCAATCCCAAGCTCAGTCGATCACGACGATGATGAGCCCATAACAAATATCCAACCCATCGAGAAACGCACCCGACCCGCGAGAACTCGGGTCGTACCAGCCCGGTTACTGGATTGATCTACCTGACCCATCCTAACTGCATGTTGAACAAGTCTTCCCAATATATTAATGCTTCCTTGTTTTTATGTTCATGTTGATGCATGTGGTTGCAGTTGCACCCACGATTTTAGTTTCACTAACTTGCATTTTCATTTCTATACATATTGTAGTATTTTCTTTAATGGAAAGGTACTAAGAAAATTGCTCCAGTTCTCTCTCTCCTCTAATATTTCTTGTGGAGACTTACCATCTCGAATCGGTATTCCATCAACTAACTTCTAATTAATATAGCATACTTTTTCAATTCAATGTGTTTTGCTTATCACATGCTACAAAACACTGGGCTACTACTGACGGACAAATCCATCAGTAAAATCCATCAACGGGAATTACCGGCAGAATCATATTGTCGTAAAAAAAACCTCATTGGTTGATATGTCGGTAATTTTAAAGATTTAAAAAAATTTAGTTTTACCGGCTGCTTCAAACAGATTATCTACAGAAGTCAACAAATCCGGAAAAAAAAAATCAACTTGTCTGGATCCGTCGATAATCCGCCTCTGAATCAGTAACGGAATATTTCATTGGTGAAAGTCCATTTTCTAATAATGGTAACAATATGTATCTTTAAGCATGTAATTGAGTGAATATAATATAGATTTTCATGTTCCAATAAGCACAAATTCACATAGTTCCGTATCAAATGGCGACACCAAAAAAAAGGTGTAAAACTTCATCTTTTCAGTTGGTTATAATTAGTTACTTAATTACACACAATCATGATTCATAAAATTCATTAAAAAATGATCTTTATAATTATAATTACAAAATATTGAAAAAAAAAACAAGAATTAAACTCATAAACAATATTGATGTTATGCGTTTGATTAAAATATTACCAAGATATCGTTTAAAAGAGCAAGTAGTTAGAAACGTCCCTTGAAATTGATTATCTATAAAAGAAGTAATTTGTTAGTTATTAATTATAAATAAATGTCCAAAAAATCGTATTTTCTCATGCATGGGTCAATGGTCATATAATATTAGGTCAAAAACACATTATTTCTATCCAAAATTGAAAAATCTAGTCAAAAAATGGAAGTGAATGGACGAAAAAGAAAATGCAATTTATACAACTGTATTAATTAAAGGAAAATTATATATATATATATATATATATATATATATATATCACAGAGTATCAGAACATTATTTATCATATATATATAATGTTTGCAAGTTTGTATTAAAACATTTATCTAACTAAATTTATTAAAGGTTAAAGTTAGTGGATTTCCTAATGCCAATTAATGTCCAATAGGTGGGTTGCCAAAAGACACTTCATTACGTGAAGAGACGCATACTTATGACCACAAATCGTTTGCTAATTAACTGGAGAAACAAAAAACAAATGTTGGGTAGCAGATTTAGTGATCTAATACCAAGGAATTAATTAATTAATTATGTAACTTGTGTTGTAAGTATAGGGTTCAAAATATGCATTTATAATCGATGGGTTTTTAGTATTAATTCCTAAAAGTGACATACGATATGAAACATAATTTTATAGTTTATAAGAATTGGATTTATGATATTTCAGAAAAAAAATGGATTTATGAATGTTATTTAATGATCAATCAATGTGTATGACTAATAAGAATAAAGTTTAAGGAAAATGAATTTAACATTTATAGCATATTGAGTAATGACATATGGTTCAATTAAATAAGAAAATAAAGAGGAACAATCGTTCGAACCGGAGGCCGCATACGATCTACCGGTACTCAACGTGCCTGCCAAACCCGTTATCATGACGTACTGAAGCCAAACATTCTCCTGTTACTCCTCCTTCGACAAAACGCTCCCATACATTTGTTTCTACATCTCGATGGGTGTTGGTGTCCGACCCATACTTCTCGATCATCTCCAAAAATACGTAAGTATAATTGTAAAGCTAATAAACATATGGAGATATTGATTTCTTATACAAGAAAATCTATTTAAACTATATAGTACAATGACCTGTTCAGGAATTCACTCAACCAAGACCATTTAATTCAGTGGTAGAGTAATGTCATTGTAAGGTATAAACCCTAATATTATTGAAAATATATATAATCTTAACTAAATAAAAATATACAGAGTACATTTTCTATTTTGGTGTAGAGAATGATGTAAGGTGTTGGAGACGAATTGGTGTTTACGCCATTTTTTACATCAAAACAGTATAAGAAATAGTGTAATAAGTTGAAGATGGTAATAGTCCTACAAATTTGATGTTTCATACCATTTCCATTGAGGATATCAAATCTTACACCAAATACCAAATTTGACACTAAATTAATCCAATGGAGACATCAAATGAAAGATGGGAAATTTTACCCTTAGGGATGGGTACCCAACCCTAATGGTGGATATTCCTCGCTTTGGAAGGTAACAGGGCAGGGACAGGGGTTTATTTGCGCAAACGAATCGAGGTCGGTGTCGAGGATGACATTATATGGCCCTAATCTGAACCCGATTGATAAACTTACTTAAACTTACTTAAACTTACATAAGTATAAATTCATATATATCTATATCATGTTTTATTGTGTTTTTACGAAAATGGTCCTTATATAAACTTAGATTATTTGGTGGTTTATATTTTTCACGGTTTTGGTCCCTCGTCCCAACGTCCGTTTATTCTTTCCATTAATTTTGAGGATAAGGTTTCATTTTGCTATTTATTTTATTGTAAGATTATATTTGTTATGTTTTTTATTAGTACTTTTTCTTTTGGTCATTTTTAATCACCAGTAAAAAAGTTATGCCACATGGCGTAACAATTAAAAAAAAACTTTTGTCTCTCCCACATGTTCACGACATCACAAAAAAAAGAGGGTGGGACGTGTTTTCGGCATCATGAACCCAATTGTCAGCATGACCTTTTCCACGTACCACATTCCACCACCAGGCACTTTCACCCAACATTTTTCTCTCCCCTCTGTTTCTCACCTTCACTTATGTCTCTTTGTCCCCCTGCAACCTCCACCTATGTCTCTCACTCCATTGTAACCACGCACAATCACTCACCCACCCCTCCTTCTCTCTGCCCTCTATTTTTACCGTGCGTGTGTGGGTGTGGCCAATGTTAAACAAACAAGGGGATACATGGCCTTAGTTGGCTGCGATGGTAGGGATATAGGGAATGGAAAAATGGGAGGGTGACGAAACCTCTATTGTGTACATGTAATGTGTGTATACATAATCATAGGGACCACCTACATTCCTACCAACATGGAAACCATCCTCAAGTAGTTGTGAAGCACATATTCACTTTACAGTTAGGAAGGTATGACATAGCAAACGTATTGATCACCATGTCCCTACCAATCTACTTGTGTGTGTGTGTATGTATTTGCAGAGTGTGTGTGTGTGTGTGTGTGTTGGAGGGATTGTTGCAGACAGTTGTTGTTTAGGGGAGAGTTGGACTCATCAAAGTCAACTTGGGGTTGGTGTTGGGTCATCTAAGATTTGAAGATGACCTCTCCTTCAGTTTGTGTTTGTTCTTCTGTAATTGATTGTACATTCTTATACTTAGAAAATATCATGGTTCTTTGTAATAGCTTAGTTATGCTCTAACAGATCGGTGAATCGAAGATCAACCGAACACAACATGAAGCAAGTCTATTGATGCGGATCAAGATAAACTTCAGTGAAATACTAAGCCTCTCCTGTCGAAGATTAGCAAAACCTTCGGCAGACTCTTCCTCTGCCGAAGATCCTTTAAATTCGGCAGACCATGCTCCTTGCCGAATCCTCAATAGACAATCTTCTTGTCGACCTCTCGGCAACACCCTCTTTTGTCGATCCTTCTTAGTCGGTAAAAACCCTTATTCCGATTCTTCTCATTTCGGCACTCATATATGTCAACTCCTCACGATTTAACATATTTCCTCATTCCCAACGATCCTCTGACATAAGGGAATGGAAACTTCTATTGCATAAGGGATATTCACTTATGTTCTGATCTGATTGAGATTTTCTCTTTTCTAGATGTCAAAAAGATTCAAACTAGGTATATTATATTCAGATATTGTACTTCATAGTACAAAAGTTACCTTTTGCTTTTCGAAAGGTCTTTTCACATATCTTGTATTTTATTGAAAATATCCATGCATCCATTCATCAGATGACAAGTGTCATTTGCAATCAATGCTTTGGATAGTATATACAGGGTGAGGATGGCCACATGCAAAGACACGCTTTCAGCTCAAGATTTTTGAAGTGCAAAATTCAGCAAGTTTGTTAGCAAGTATTTCTCTCTCTAAGATTTTTGTCTTTGTGTTAAAAGTCTTCTTAGTGTTAGATTGCTAGAATAGTCTTTAGCTGTTCTTTTCCGCAACAATCTTTGTTTTTCTAAGTGTAATTCTTTGATACTCTTATCTATAAAGAATTAAAATTAAGTAATGTTGGGTCATCTAAGATTTAAAGATAACCTCTCCTTAGTCTTTATTGATGATTGAACCCTGTATTTTGTTTTATGGTTCTTTGTAATAGCTTAGTTAGTTTAACAGATCGGTGAATCGAAGATAAACCGAATCCAACATGAAGGAAGTCTACAATGCGGATTGAGATGGACTTCAAGAGTGAACTAAGCATAATCTGTCGATTCCAATTCGGCAGATCATATCCCTGCCGATTCTAATTCGGCAAGTTTCCCCTTTGCCGAATCCTCTTATGTTCGGCAGAACTTTCTTCTGCCGAACCTTCACCTGTTCGGCATTCATTCCTTCTGTGCCGAGTTCCTCTTTCGGCACATACCTAAGTTACCGAATTCCTTTTTCGGTAACTTTCCTCGTACAGATTGCTTATTTATCAAGTACGAGCATTTATGTTAAATCCTCATGATTTGACATACTTCCTCTTTCCCAATGATCTTCTGACATTGGAAATGGAAGCTTCTCTCTTCCTTTAGAAGATTTACATTTAGTCTTAATTTGATTAGATGTTTATTTTCTAATAGATCTCAAAAAGATTTTTCCAAGAATATTTTATTTAGATATTGTACTTTCATAGTACAAAAGTTACCTTTTGTATTGTGACAAGTCACATCATATATCTTATAATTTATTGTCAACCTCTCTACCACCAAAGCCTTTACTCCTACTTGTCCTTTGCACTCATTACATTGGATAGTATATAAAGGATGGAAGTAGCACCTTGCTACTCACGCTTTCAGCTCAAGCTTTGGTATTCACAAGATTTCAAGCAGGTTGATAGTAGTCTTTTATTTTCCTTAAGGTTTAAGTCTTTGTGTTCTTAATATCTTCTAAGTGTTAGATTGTTTAGAGTAGTTCTTAACTATTCTTATTCCGCAACAATCTTTATTTTCTCTTTGTGTAATTCTTGATATTCGTTATCAATAAAAGAATTAAAATTAAGTAGTTTTGTATTATTGTATTCAACCCCCCCCCCCCCTTCTACAATATTTGTTTACTTCTTTGGGACTAACAAGTGGTATCAGAGCGGTTGGTTTAATCTAATAAACCAGATCCGTAATGACTTCTCTTTCTACAAAACCTGAGTCTTCTTCTCAAAATTCTTTTTACTCTGACAATGGATCTACTGTTAAACCTCCTAAGTTCAACTCGAACAACTTTTCCTTATGGAAAAGTAGGATGATGCTCTTCCTTGATGGAGCTGACAGTCGGTATCTTACCATCCTTAGTGACGGTCCTCTTATCCCAAAAGTCTGGGATAGATTTGTCAAAACTTCTAAGGATAAAGAAAAGAAAAAGGACAATCTCTTCCAAGTTTCCGATGACTCATCTGAGGAGGAAAGAACTTCTGCAACTGGTCGATATGTCTTAAAAACGACCAAAGAATACAATGATGAGGATAGACGCATTGTTGGACTTGACTCCAAAGTGCGAACCATCATTGCTCAATCCCTTCCTGATGAAGTTTACCAATCTCTTGTCAATCTTAAAACGGCAAAAGATATGTGGTCAACTCTATGTGTTTTGTACGAAGGTACAAGTGAAGTAAAGAAATCTAAAAAGATCTCTCTCGTACGTAGATACGAATTTTTCTCACATGAAAAAGGAGAATCTCTTCCCTCCTATTACAACCGTTTTAACAGTCTTTTAAATGAGTTAAAACTTGTTGAAAAACTTTATGACAATGAGGAAATCATTTGCAAATTCATGGATGGTCTTCCAGATTTCTGGAATACCCTTTCCACTTGCATTAAGACTTCCAGGGACTTGGAAAGTCTTCCTCTCACTTCTCTCTATGGTATGTTTCTTAATCACGAACAAACCAAACTTCAAAGGTAAACCATCTATAAAGAAATAAGAGCCCGCTCTATGGCTCTTATCAGTGATGGCTCCAAGAATTCTGCGTGTATTCCTCGTATAACCTACCCTTCTGATGATTCAGATAGAGAGAGTAATGAAAATCTGAATCACTCCTCGGAAGCTTATCTAAGTGAAGCTGATGATGAAGGAGAAAATCCCTCTGTCAATCTATTAAGAGAGGAAATGGGTATGCTTGCAAATTTCTCTAAATTTCGAAAGAATTCTTCTAATATATTTCAAAGAAACATAATTTTTTCTTCTTCTAGAAACTCCTTGAGCAAATCAAAGGAGGATTGCTATGCATGTGGTAAGAAAGGCCATTTTGCATCTGAATGCAGAAGCAACCCTTCTAGGATTTCCAAATCTAATTCTTCTTACTCTTCTAAAAGAAGACATCTTCGATCTAATTCTACAGGTAGATCGCATCCCAGAAAACCTTCTCCATCTTCTTCCTTCAAAGAGCTTTCCGACAAAGCCGACAAATACAAAGCCAAGTACAAAAGAGAGAAAGAAAAAAATTTCAACTCTCAACGAAAAGGCAAAGGCTTGATGGCAGAAACTCTAGACTGGGTAGACGAACCCACTTCCGATAGTGAGAAAGAAGTGTCGAGTAAATGTCTTATGGCCAAACTCGATGAAGAACCCAAAGACTCCTGCTCTAGGATGGACTTCACTGCTGAGTGCTCTTCTTCTTCTTCTCAGGTACATCCCTTTCTCTCTCTCACTAATGAAGAAAAGATTGAGGTTTTTGACTCTTTAACTGTACTCTTTCACAATGAAAAGGATACAAAGAAAAGAGCAAATGCTCAAGTCAAGTCTCTCTCCTCTCAACTTCATGAGTCTCTATCCCAGCTGGAACAGTTTGACAAACTAAAAGCTGAGTTAGATGACTTAAAGACTATAAACTATGTGCTTGCCAAGGAAAAGAACAAGCTTCTAAAGAAGCTTCAGAAGGAACAAGAAACCCTAAATAAATGGAACACCTCTTCCAAAAATCTTGAGAAAATTTTTCAAGATCAAGTTGTTGGTGAAACTTTTGGTCTAGGGTACTGGAAAGAAATACTGTGTGCCTCCATTCTGAAAACATATCCTCTCCTACTCATGATATTCCTCTATCCTCTAAACTACCTTCTTATTCTACTGACTGGAATGATTCTATGTCAGAAGACTCTAATTCTGTATATTCAATGGATCTTCGCGATTCAAGAAAATTTGGCCACTTTGTGTCTGCTAAATCTTCCAAACCTATTCTAACAGAAGATCAAGACTCAAATGAGTTGGTCAAACCAGTAAATGATCTACTTTTTTCATTAAATTTAAACAACGACTCTTCTTTTTCTTCTTCTTCTTCCCATTCTTTGAATAAGGCCCATTTCCTCTCTAAAGGAAAATCCGTTGTCGTTAATACTCCTAAAAGAAAGATTACACCTTCTTCAAAAGGTAAATCTCCCATGAACACAACGGACTTCATCCCAAGAGCCCTAAAAATAAAGAAGTCCAAAGGAATTTCAAACATTTCTTCATCTTCCATTTACAAAGGAATCCTTGGACCGGCTCCCCATAACCCTCACGTTCCGTACAGTCATCCCATTCCCTCTCACCTTTCCAAACCTCCTAAATCTAAACCTCAAGGAAAGGTAAAAGCTGCTTCTCTTGATCCAACGAAGAAATTTATTTACCGAAAGTGTTACAACTGCGGTGATACATTTCACTTGGCCAAAGACTGTCCAAAGGATCGTATCGAAAGATATCGTCCGGCCAAAGACAATCCTTCTTCTTCCTCTTCTAACCCTAAAGGACCCACCTCAAAACAGGTTCCAAAAGACTAATTTGTTCTTATCTGCAGGTCTATGAGCATCATCAAACATGGTATCTTGATAGTGGATGCTCACGACATATGACTGGGAACAAATCTCTTCTTCTAAACTTTGTGAAAGAAAAAGGACCAACTGTAACTTTTGGTGATAACTCTCGCGGTTCCACTAAAGGTTATGGAACTCTTTCTAACGGTTCCATTACTTTTAACAAAGTTGCCTATGTGGAGGGACTGATGCATAACCTTTTAAGCATTAGTCAGCTATGTGATTTAGGTTTCTATGTAATTTTCAGAGAAATTGATTGTCTCATCACTGATAAACAGTTTGACACAGTTCTATCTGGTTTTAGAAAGGATAATGTGTACGTCATCAATATGGATGACAAATCATCTGAAAAGGAAAGCATCTGCTTCATTTCTGAAGACTCTGAAAAGAAAAACTGGCTCTGGCATAAACGTCTTTCTCATCTCAACTTCAAGACGTTAAATGCTCTCTCCAACAAAGAGCTTGTTGTTGGCTTGCCGAAAATTTCTTTCTCAAAAGAAAAGCTTTGTGCAGCTTGTGAGAAAGGCAAACTGACAAAATCTTCTTTCAAAACAAAACAGTGTTTCTCTATTTCTACTCCTCTACAGATGCTGCATATGGATCTTTGTGGACCTGTCAGCACACCTAGTCTAGGTGGAAAAAGGTACATTCTTGTAATTATTGATGAATACACACGTTACACTTGGGTATTCTTTCTCAGGTACAAAAGTGATACACCTGAAGAAATCATCAACTTTATCAAGAAATCTGAAGTTCTCAACGGTCAATTAGTCAGATCTATCAGAAGTGACAATGGAACCGAATTCAGAAATGCTACTTTAGATGCCTTTCTTTGTAACAAAGGTATTTCTCAAAACTTTGCAGCAGTAAGATCTCCACAACAAAATGGTGTTGTGGAAAGAAAGAATCGTACGCTATGTGAAGCTGCAAGATCCATGCTAAGTGAATCAAATCTTCCAACCTATTTTTGGGCTGAAGCTGTCAATACAGGATGTTTCACTCAAAATCGATCTATCATTGTGAAAAGGCACAACAAGACTTCCTATGAAGTCTTCTATGGCCGAAAACCAAACATTGGTTTTCTTCATGTTTTCGGCTGCCTTTGCTTTATCTTGAATGATCGAGAGCAACTTGGGAAATTTGATCCCAAAGCTGATGAAGGTATATTTGTGGGTTATTCTCTCTCCTCTAAAGCCTACAGAGTATATAATCTAAGAAGAAAATGTATTGATGAGTCAATACATGTGAAGTTTGATGATCACAAGACATCCTCTCTGTCTTGTGATGACACTGAACTTCATAAATGGATTATTTCGTGTGTTGGAGAAGCGTCTCCAAATATTCTATCTTCAGGACCTCCATATGTCCCATTTTCAGTACCCTCTACTTCTCTCCATCATGATTCAACAGAACCTTTACCAACTGCCGAACCCACAGCTCCTACCGAACTCACAGCTACTACCGAATCCATAGCTCCTACCGAAACCACCTTACATACTTCTTCTCTTCATCATATTCATCCTATACCTACCGATCCTTCACCTTCATTCTTTCCAAACACAGTTCCTGCACCTCTTCCCCCAGCTTTAAAATGGACCAAAGATCATCCGATAAATCAAATTATAGGAGATCAGCTAGCAGGTGTCCAAACTAGAAGAGGTATTGGAAACATCTGTCTCTATGTGAATTTTCTATCCGTCATCGAACCCAAGAAAATTGAAGAAGCTCTAGCAGATTCTTGTTGGGTCACTGCCATGCAAGAAGAGTTGTCTCAATTTGAGAGAAACAAAGTCTGGAGACTTGTGCCAAGACCTTTCGGTAAAACCATTATAGGTACTAAGTGGGTTTTCCGAAACAAAATGGACGAAGTCGGTACTGTAATCCGGAATAAAGCCAGGCTTGTTGCTCAAGGATATAGGCAGGAGGAAGGTATCGATTATTATGAAACCTTTGCTCCTGTTGCTAGACTTGAGGCAATAAGAATCTTTCTTGCTCATGCTGCTCACAAAAACTTCCGGGTCTTTCAAATGGATGTTAAGAGTGCATTTCTCAATGGAGAACTTGCTGAAGAAGTCTATGTGAAACAACCACCTGGCTTTGAAGATTCAGCTCATCCGTACCATGTGTTCAGACTTGACAAAGCTCTCTATGGTCTGAAACAAGCTCCTCGTGCTTGGTATGACACCTTGTCTGATTTTCTTCTATCCAACCGATATACCAGAGGTAAAATTAATAATACTCTTTTTCTCAAGAAAACAAACGGTAATATCATTCTTGTTCAAATCTATGTGGATGATATCATTTTCGGTGCCACTGATGAAAATCTTTGTCAAGAGTTTGCCTCTCTCATGAAAAGTAAATATGAGATGAGTATGATGGGTGAACTTACTTTCTTTCTTGGTCTTCAAATTAAACAATCCTCTGAAGGTATTTTCATTTGTCAGAATAAATATATTCGTGATCTTTTGAACAAGTTTGATTTTGAAAATTGTTCTCCCATGAAAACTCCAATGGCACCACCTCTAAAAATTCATGCAGATTCCACCGGCAAGTCGGTAGATATCACGAATTATAGAGGAATGATAGGGTCTCTTCTTTATCTTACTGCTAGTAGACCTGACATCATGTATGCTACGTGTCTGTGTGCACGTTATCAAGCCAATCCCAAGGAATCTCACTTGGCGGCTGTGAAACGTATTTTTCGGTACCTTAAAGGTACCATGAATCTGGGTCTTTGGTATCCCAAGGACTCAGGTTTTGATCTAATTGGCTATTCAGATTCTGACTTTGCAGGGTCTAAGGTTGACAGAAAAAGTACAACTGGCAGCTGTCAATTACTAGGTGGAAACTTAGTCAGTTGGTCCAGCAAGAAGCAAAATTCGGTATCCACCTCCACTGCCGAAGCCGAATATGTTGCAACTGGAAGTTGTTATGCCCAAATCTTGTGGATGAAGAACCAACTACAAGATTATGCCAAAGTTTATTCTCATGTACCGATTCTATGTGACAATTCTAGTGCCATAGCCATTGCCAACAATCCAGTGCTGCATTCTAGATCTAAACACATTGATATTCGGTATCACTTTATAAGAGATCATATCTCTAAAGGTGATATTGAACTTCACTTCATTCCTACAGATCTTCAACTTGCAGACCTTTTTACAAAACCACTGGATGAGGCACGTTTCAACTTCCTTGTGGGATCCTTAGGTATGTTAAATTTATCGTAAAAAAAAAAATTGCCCAATAATTGACGGTACCTCCTTATCGAAGATTACCTTTCGGCAACTTGTACATTATCTCTCCATACTGAAGTATCTATTACCTTCGGTAACTCTTTCGTACCGAAGATTCCTTTCGCATTTCGGTAACTCTTTCTACCGAAGTATCTCTCATACTTCGGTACTTCTCTACTTCTTGCCGAAATTTCTCTAAAACTTCGGTACCATTGAGCTTACCGAACGATCGCATCCTTCTCTATTCGGTATCTCTATATACCGAATACTTCGTACCGAAATATCTCTTTCTCTATTCGGTATCTCTATATACCGAATACTTCGTACCGAAATATCTCTTTCTCTATTCGGTATCTCTATATACCGAATACTTCTTACCGAAATATCTCTCATTTTTCGGCATCTCTCTCTTTTCGGTATAGTGTATGATGTGTCATTCTTATCCACTTCTCTCACACCAAATATCTTCGGCACCTTCTTTTTACTCTATGGGTTTATGCCACGTGGCACTACAGGGTTCGTGCGTCAGTTGATGGGACGTCCATGACCTGACACTTAGACGTTTTTCGGCCCTTCCACTTCTCAATAACACACGTTTGCGTCGTACCATCATTACAATTATTATTTTTTTGTCTTTTGAATTCTCATCTTTCCCTCTTCTTTCTCATACCTATAAATACTTGTTCTCTTTTCCTTTTTATTCTTTATCTGTTCTATCATCTTCTTCAACAAGACACACTCAACCTGCAACTCTTCTTCTTCATCAATGGCATCCTCCAAATCGACTAAGGCTTCCAAGGTTACTCCTCTCACTCGTGAATCTCTCACTTTCCATGCTTGCAACCAAGTTGCTCGTCTCTCTGCGGATGCTGATCACCCAGAGTTCAACCAAGTCTCCATCTTTCTCCAAAGATCTCCAATATGCCATGCTCTCACTTCCTCCACCAAGATGAGCAAAATGCTCCTTGGTAACTTTTGGTTGACCTGTAAGGATGACTCTACTACTCACCAGGTGTCTGCTTCCGTTCTATCCTCTGAAGAGCACCCCGATCTCTCTTTTGGGGTGGATGATATTCGCTCGGTTCTCCAAATACCAGAGTTTAATGTATATGCTCCATTCCCTACTCATTAAGAGCATGATGAAGTTGTTGCCGCTCTCCAGTATGTGCACGAAGGCAAAACCAAGGGGTCCGACACTCTCCTTCGAAAGAATATGGGTGCACTATGGAACTACTTCTTTTCTCACCTCCTTTACTGTGTTTCCCACAAAACTTCGGGATGGGATCAATCTCCGACGGCTATCACTCGTCTTGCTCATGCCCTTATTTTTATGAGGAGGATCGACTTTGCTCAGGTATTCTTCGACTCTTTGATCACCGCAATCTCTCCTCCCAGGACTCACAATGTGGCTCTTCCTCGCTTCATCTCTCTCATCATCAACCACAAGTTTTCTGCACAACTAAGTGCCGATGCTGCTCTCCCCGAGCCAAGGATCAAGTTTGACTTGCCCATTTCCCAAATCAGCAAGCAAACGATCTTTAAGTCTATCAAACCTACTGACTCTCCGCTCACCTCAGGTATGCTTTCTTTTATCTCTTCTCCCAATCCGATTTGGGGAACGCATACCGAAGGTGAATCCGAAAGGCCTTCATCTTCTCCCAGGCCATCCAAATCGGTGGTCCCTTCTCCCCCAAAACCTTCCCGAGCTAAGACGGTGGCTATTAAAAAGAAAAAGGCCACCGGAAACGTCGCACTTGATCTCATGACTATGCCACCGACGAATCCTTCGGTGGCTACCCCAGTCATAACCCCTTCTATTTCTGTTAAGCGACGGAGCTCCAAATCCCCTCCTAAGTCTCGTTCTAAGAAACTTAGGAAACCTTCGGTCGAGCCTCACTCTCCATCTACCGATTCTCAACAATCGGTAGATGTTGAAATTTCCCCTCCAGGGCCACGGGGATCTGTTAAACCCTCTCCCACCTCCTCCAAACCTTCTCAACAAGATTTGGATGTACAAAAGGAGTCCCCACATATTCCTTCTCCTCCTTTTCATGTGGAGGTTGAAGATGAGTTGGTCTTCTCTCCGAACCGACATTCTGCTTCCTCAACGCACAGCCTATCACCCGGGGTCAATCCCGATGATATTGCACAAACTGGGGTTTCATCCCAGGATATGTACCGACGGCTCTTCTCTCCCACTTCCTCGCCGATGAAGTCCCCTTCTCCACAACCATCGCCGAAGAAATCACCACCAAAGAGATCTCCCTCACCACAGAAATTACCCTCCCCAAAACCCTCCTCTACCGAAAAGGGTGGGGCTTCTGCATCAGTACCGCTCACCGTGCCTTCCGAGTTTGTTGCCGAAATTGTTGACTCCAATCGGCAAGTACGGATGCTAGGTGCTCAGTTTGAGCAACTCCGCAAGTCCTTGCGTGAACCAGTGCTCCTTCATTCTTTGGATATCAACAACATTTCTCTTGCCGAACTTCTGCAGCTCGTCAAAGAGCAAAATTCTGAAGTTATCGGTCTCAATCGTGATATCTTTCGGTGTTTGGATGTTGTGCATAATCAAATTGATGATCTTAGTTCCCCTCTCTCTGCTGCTATGGAATCTATTCTCAAGAAGGTAGTCAGGCTCACTGATCACAATACCTCCTTGACTTTGTCAGTGGCCGCTCTAAAGGCAGCCTCTGATGCACGGGATCAGGATCTCATAAATCTTCGGAAGCAGGCCCTGGCACAAGAATCTGTCAACTCTCAAATTCTCACTGCTCTTCAACATATAAATCGGCGTCTTGATTCTATGCCTGCCGATGTTTCTCAATACTGTGCTCAATCTCTGGACATCGACATCACCGAGTCCGCCTTCACTCCTGATGATCGCACAGTATTGGAGCGTCTTGATCGCCGTCTTGGCCGTGTGTCGGCTAAAGCTGGTGTTTCTTCCCCGGCTCGTTCTGAGGGGGAGAAATCAACTGAGGGGGAGCAACTCCCTCGGGTTCATATAGTCAGTACGAGTCAGGGAAAACACTATGCCTCTGCCGAAGTTTCTGCTGCTACCGAACCCACTGCCACTGCTGCTGCCGCCGAACCTTCTGCTACCGAAGAGAAGGGTACCGATCACCCCTTGGTAGTCGAAGAATCTGAGGGGGAGAAAAAGCCCAAAAAGGATAAGGGCAAAGCTGTTATGTCACCAGATGAAGTAGTTGCTGAAGAAAAGCGTCGTAAAGATGCTCTTTCAAAGAAAGTTGCGGATGGTGCTGGTCTTCATCTTCCTCCTCCAAAGGTTACCTCTCCTGATCTAGGCTTATCTGAAGAAGAACTGAAAGATGCAAAGCTTGCCCAGATTGCTCGTGACAGAGTTGTTGAGCTAGCGTTGGAGATTGCTGCCGAAGAAGATCCTACCAATACAATCAAAACTCAGATGAGTGCTCTAGAGGACTCGGCGAAGAGAAATGAGGAAATAAAGACTATGTGTATCGATTGGTACCACAAAACCCTCAACCGACGTCGGTGCTCTGCCAAAATCACAGATGTCAAAATAATCAAACCGTCTACAAGCTGCAAGGTTATTCGGCTAAAGATTATCAGGGATGATGCTTCATTATCTATGGACCGACTAGACTCTCTTGTTCGGTTCGGAGTATCAGAATAGGTAGAAATTGGTATCTGCTTGTTAAAAAGGCAAAGCTCTGCAAAAGCTGAGGTTGATAAATACATTGCAGATCTTCAAACCAAGTTCAGAACCTACCGAAAAAGATACAACATTGTCCATACTCCTGCCGAAGAAGAGATTATCAACAATCTTATGTCTGGTCGTCCTCCTCTCAAATCAGAGTCGAAATCCAAAAAGGAAGACGTGTTTGCCCAAATGGCTAGAGATGGAAAGGTCCCGGATACTTCAAATCTTGATCTCTCTTTACCTATTCCGGTTCCTCATCCGTCAACAACTGTGATTTCTGAGTCGACTCATGGTATCTTCTTCAACAACGCGCTTGGGCAGATCTCCTTCTTCAGATCAAGCCAAATCCCTATTGCCGACACAACCTTTCTCCACGGGATTATTCAAATAATTCCAATATCGGCTAAGGATTTCTATGTGGCTACTACCGACGAACTAAAGAAGAGGGATGCTGAACCGCATTTTTCTTTTGAATAAACTCGGTGTAGTTTTATGTTTATTTTGTTTTCCTCTATATTGTAATCTTCTTAAAAAGATTAATACATTGAGCTTTTATATTTTATCGTAAATTTTGTACAAATATTTATTTCATTCTTCTATACTTGTAAATGTCGGATACTCTAGAAAATCCAAATAT
Organism: Arctium lappa; assembly: GCA_023525745.1. Taxonomy (NCBI): domain Eukaryota; kingdom Viridiplantae; phylum Streptophyta; class Magnoliopsida; order Asterales; family Asteraceae; genus Arctium; species Arctium lappa. The sequence goes on along the minus strand of CM042059.1, from coordinate 1,629,936 downwards.
AAACAAAAAGAATGGTCTATGTGAAAAAGAACCCAAAAGAATATGAATAAGGGTCAAAATGCATTATTCATTAACTTCTATGTTGTATGAGATGTTATCATCAAATAGGGGGAGATTGTTGGGTCATCTAAGATTTAAAGATAACCTCTCCTTAGTCTTTATTGATGATTGAACCCTCTATTTTGTTTTATGGTTCTTTGTAATAGCTTAGTTAGTTTAACAGATCGGTGAATCGAAGATAAACCGAATCCAACATGAAGGAAGTCTACAATGCGGATTGAGATGGACTTCAAGAGTGAACTAAGCATAATCTGCCGATTCCAATTCGGCAGATCATATCCCTGCCGATTCTAATTCGGCAAGTTTCCCCTTTGCCGAATCCTCTTATGTTCGGCAGAACTTTCTTCTGTCGAACCTTCACCTGTTCGGCATTCATTCCTTCTGTGCCGAGTTCCTCTTTCGGCACATACCTAAGTTACCGAATTCCTTTTTCGGTAACTTTCCTCGTATAGATTGCTTCTTTATCTAGTACGAGCATTTATGTTAAATCCTCATGATTTGACATACTTCCTCTTTCCCAATGATCTTCTGACATTGGAAATGGAAGCTTCTCTCTTCCTTTAGAAGATTTACATTTAGTCTTAATTTGATTAGATGTTTATTTTCTAATAGATCTCAAAAAGATTTTTCCAAGAATATTTTATTTAGATATTGTACTTTCATAGTACAAAAGTTACCTTTTGTATTGTGACAAGTCACATCATAAATCTTATAATTTATTGTCAACCTCTCAACCACCAAAGCCTTTACTCCTACTTGTCCTTTGCACTCATTACATTGGATAGTATATAAAGGATGGAAGTAGCACCTTGCTACTCACGCTTTCAGCTCAAGCTTTGGTATTCACAAGATTTCAAGCAGGTTGATAGTAGTCTTTTATTTTCCTTAAGGTTTAAGTCTTTGTGTTCTTAATATCTTCTAAGTGTTAGATTGTTTAGAGTAGTTCTTAACTATTCTTATTCCGCAACAATCTTTATTTTCTCTTTGTGTAATTCTTGATATTCGTTATCAATAAAAGAATTAAAATTAAGTAATTTTGTATTATTGTATTCAACCCCCCCCCTTCTACAATACTTGTTTACTTCTTTGGGACTAACAAGTAATTTTTATGTTTTGTATTCAACCCCCTTCTACAAAACCTTGTTTAACTTATTTGGGACTAACAGTAGGTGGAAGGGTGGTGGATAGTGGGTGCTGGTGGGTGAGGGCCAGGACCCCTATGAGTGAGCAGAAAAGGAGGAGGAGAAAGAGGCCCTGGCAAACCATCATAATTAGTGAACAGGTGTAAGCTTCGTTGCCCGACAGTATGGAGTATTGACCATGCCGAGGGACAGGCCTGAAGGGAAGGACATGAATGAGCAGAATCAATATGTTCCAATTATGGCCTTGCATCGACCATCCAATGGACCATAGACTAAAACGACCACTGCCTAAAAGGACTATGTCCACCGGTTAGAAGGGGAAATTTATTAGTAGTGCAACCGTCGACGGTGTGGTGGGGGGGTGGGAATGGAGGAGGTACGGGAAGAAGATGAAACTTTTTTCGTTTTTTTGCTACCAAATTTGTAATCTATACATTTTCATCCATGAATTTAAGAAGGTTAATAAAAATATGTTTGAATGCAGAAAAACATAAAAATAGTATTTTTCCCTCGAGTTTAACGGACGTATTGGATGGTCGTTTGGTTTAGGTACCAAATTCGTGAAAAAAAATGAGTACCACCAGATTATCTACGTAATAAATAAAGTCTAGGGACCATTTTCATAAATAAAAAAATTGGCATACCACAGGGATCAAATTCATAATTTACTTTTAAAATATCTGGATCTTGTAAGAATATATTGTAAAGTTTATTAGACCTATTATTTTATTACAATGATGATAATATAACAAAACAAATAGAAAAAGGAATTTTTGTAACAAGTCTACTCTGATTGTGAATGCTCTTAATCAAATCAAAAAGATGACAATACGAATAGCTTTGCTAAAGTACTTTTCTCCTTTCAATATTTTTTGCAAAAGACAATATTATATGTGAATGGATTATTGTGTAAAGTGAAGGCAACTTTACTCCACTAAAACTTATCAACATCTACCACAACTCTTCTGACAGGTGCATATGCTTTTTAATACGGCCAAAACATTGATTTAAGGATTTAAATATATTTATTTTTTGATTTTATAAATAGCATACAAAGAGTGATGTTCTTGGGTTAGGCGATTCTTAATAAATCCACAAGCTTATAGGATTATATATATTATATAAGTTATGCAACTCACAAATTTTTGACTAAACTATAGTAGGTTTGAATAACAACATTCTTAAAATGAAAGTTAAATCTAAGTTTCTATAAACAAGGTAAATTAACCAAAAACCTCTCTTTGTCATTGTTTTTATCTATTTAACTTCATATGTAATAATAATAAGAAAACAAAAAGCCACAAAATTAAATATAAACAGAAAAAATGTAAATCCACCTTACCTATGTATGTTATTATATTGTGTTTAGAGAAAACAAAGTTTGAAGGGTAAAAAATTCATGACGATTTGAGTCATGAAACCCGATTTTCAATTTCAGAAAATGAAGAATGCTATTGTGAGGAGAAATGCTAGGCGGAGTTCAATTTCATATTTGATTTTAATTTCGATTTTGGAATGTCCAATTTTTGTTTCACAATTTTGGAACCGATATTTTTAATCTATATTTCAATTATTTGATTTGAGATGAGTAGGTTGATTACTTCATTATGTAATTGGTTGCAATTTTCTTGAATATGGATTTTATATCCTACTTCAAGTAGTTATACTAAGTTTATTTGGTTTGATTTGATTTGATTTTCATGAAGATATATAAATAAGAGGGGGGGGGGTACTTTTCACTGTGGTGATATTTTTCACTTGGCCAAGGATTGTCCAAAAGAACGTATCGACAGATACGGTCAAAATGATCCATCTTATTCTTCTACTTCTTACCCTAAAGGATCCACCTCAAAATGGGTTCCAAAGGACTATTTTGTTTGTGATTGCAGGTCATTGGGCATCATCATACATGGTATCTTGATAATGGGTGCTCACGACACATGACAGGGAACAAAACTCTTCTTTTAAACTATGTGAACGAAAAAGGACCGACCGTAACTTTTGGTGACAACTCTCGTGGTTCCACTAAAGGTTATGGGACTCTTTCTAATGGGTCCATCACTTTCAATAAAGTCGCCTATGTAGAAGGACTAATGCACAATCTTCTAAGTATTAGTCAGCTATGTGATTTGGGATATTATGTAATTTTCAGAATTGATGATTGTCTCATTACTGACAGAAATTTTCACATTATCCTATCTGGGTTCAGAAAGGACAATGTTTATGTCATTAACATGAGTCATAAATCAGAAGATGAAAAGAGCATATGTTTTATCTCTGAAGACTCTGAAAAGAAAAATTGGCTCTAGCATAAACGTCTCTCTCATCTCAACTTTAAGACATTAAATGCTCTGTCCAATAAAGTCCTAGTCATAGGACTGCAGAAAATCTCTTTTTCCAAGGAGAGAAACTATGTGCCGCCTATGAAAAAGGCAAGCTGACCAATTCATCCTTCAAATCTAAGCAATGCTTCTCTATCACTACCCCTCTCCAGATGTTGCGCATGGATCTTTGTGGGCCTATCAGCAAACCAAGTCTTGGTGGAAAAAGGTACATTCTTGTTATTATTGATGAATATACACGTTACACTTGGGTATCTTTTCTCAGGTACAAAAGTGATACATCTGAAGAGATCATCAATTTTATCAAGAAGTCTAAGGTGCTGAATGGTCAACTTGTTCGATCTATCAGAAGTGACAATGGCACCGAATTCAAAAATGCTACCTTAGATGCTTTCTTCAACGATAAAGGCATTTCACAAAACTTTGCAGCAGTTAGAACTCCACAACAAAATGGTGTGGTGGAAAGAAAGAACCGAACCCTATGTGAAGTTGCAAGGTCCATGCTAAGTGAATCAAACCTTCCTACATACTTCTGGGCTGAGGCTGTCAACACAGCTTGCTTTACTCAAAACCGATCCATTATTGTGAAAAGACACAACAAGACTTCCTATGAAGTCTTCTATGGCCGAAAAACAAATATCAGCTTTCTTCATGTTTTCGGCTGTGTGCGTTTTATCCTGAATGATCGGGGACATCTTGGAAAGTTTGATCCAAAAGCTGATGAAGGGATCTTTATGGGTTATTCTTCTTCCTCTAAAACCTATAGAGTCTACAATCTTCGAAGAAAATGTATTGATGAATCAATACATGTAAAATTTGATGATCACAAGTCTTCTTCTTTATCCTGTGATGATAATGAACTTAATGAGTGGATCACCTCTTGTTAGATCACATATTTATTGGATTCAAGATCATCCAATCTGAAGGAAAGTCGACTCTCAACAATAGTCTAATGTCGTTTGTAATAAATGTCAAAGTTAATTATTGTTAAATGTAATTTTAGTATTTAGTGTTAGTTAGTTAAATATCTAAGTTATTAGATATTAGTTAGTTTAGATATTATATTATTAGATAATATCTAAATATTAGTTTTATTTGTTTAATATTGCAAATTGTTGTTGCAAGTGGTTTGTTGGGTTAGTGTGTCAAGCAAGATCAGACCAGATCTAAAAACACACATAGAACACACATTCAAGGTGAAAAACACAGAGAGAAAATACGAGAGCTTCAAACCGAAAACCTTGTAATCATCGATTGTTATTAATCAAAAAGGTTGGTAATCATATTGTGTTGTTTTATAAGAACTTGATATAGTATTGTGGACCGACAATTTTATAAGAACTTGATATAGTATCGTGGACGACTACTCGCGATACACATGGGTCAAGTTTCTACGTTCAAAGGATGAGACACCTGATGTTCTCATCACATTCCTAAAGACGACCCAGGTAAATCTGCAGAAACTAGTCAAGCTTCTAAGAACAGACAACGGCACAGAGTTCAAGAACAAGAAGGTTGAAGAATATCTCGAATCTGTCGGGATTTCACATCAATACTCTGCTGCTCGAACGCCTCAACAAAATGGAGTGGTCGAAAGAAGAAATCGTACGCTAGTCGAGGCTGCTCGTACTATGCTAAGTCAACCAGACTTACCTCTATTTTTGTGGGCAGAAGTTGTATCGACTGCGTGTTATACACATAATCGTTCCATGATACACCGAAGATTCAAGAAGACTCTTTATGCGTTGATCAACAACCAAACACCGACAATCAAATATTTCCATATATTTGGGTGTAAGTGTTTCATTCTAAACGATAGAGAGAGTCTCAACAAGTTCAGTGCCAAGGCGGATGAAGGCATCTTCATTGGTTATTCCTCGACATCAACTACATTCCGTGTTTATCTGAAGAAGTCAAAGACGGTGATTGAAAGCATCAACGTCACGTTTGTTGAAGAGATGGCTTCCGAACAACACAGTTCAGAACCCGTTATAACCGGCGTACTAGCTTCTGGGCAAATCAGTCCAGAACCTGCGTCTCAACAGAATAAATCAGATGAAACATCAACGTCAACTAATCATTTATCTGATTTAGACTTATTATTTGAATTGTTTTATGATGAATTTCCTGGATCTAATGTTAAGAAATCTGTTGTGGTTGACAGGATGGAAGACTTAACGACTACTCATCCAACCAGTTCAGATGTTCCTATTGAATCCAACGCCCCGATTCAACAAGAAATTACAATTCAAATGCTGACTCCAATAGTTGAAGAAGTGCCATGTGATGAAGAGACATAAGTAGCTGAAACAGTAGGATGTTCTATTCAGATCAATCTACAGCTAGAACAAATTGTACCTGCTGAGCCTTCTGAACCTACCACTTCAACTGCAATCATCATTCCTCCTGAACAAGCTGAAGAAGGTACAAGTGGATTTATAGATGATACAATTGACATACATTCACATAATCCACTACCTCATGAACACAAATGGACCAAAGAGCACCCGACAAGCCAGATCATTGGCGATCCATCAAAACCGGTGCAAACTAGGTCAACATCAATAAACATGTGCATGCATGACTCCTTTCTGAGCAAGTTCGAGCCAACACGCGTATCAGAGGCACTTGCTGATCCAGAATGGGTGATCTCAATGCAAGAAGAGCTGAATCAGTTCGATGCACTTCAAGTCTGGAGACTCGTACCAAAACCTCAAGGTAAAACAATTATAGGTACGAAGTGGGTTTTCAAGATAAAGAAAGACGAAGATGGTACCGTTATCCGAAACAATGCAAGACTACTATTCAAAGGATACAAACAAGAGGAAGGAATCGACTAAGACGAGACTTATGCTCCTGTGGCGCGATTAGAGGCAATTAGAATGCTTCTAGCCTACGCAGCCCACAAGAACTTCACGGTCTTTCAAATGGACGTGAAGACTGCCTTTCTGAATGGCATTCTGAAGGAGGAAGTCTACGTCTCTCAGCCAGAGGGTTTTGTCAATAAAGAGAAGCTGAATCACGTCTACATTCTCGACAAAGCACTCTACGGTCTGAAACAAGCTCCTCGAGCCTGGGTGATGTCCTTTCCAAATTTCTAGTCAAGTCTGGTTTTTCAAAAGGTACGGTGGATACCACTTTGTTTATCAAAAAGGAAAAAGCCGATATCATTTTAATTCAAATCTATGTAGGTGATATTATTTTTGGCTCTACAAATCCTAAGTACTGTAAGAATTTTTCAAACCTTATGGTGTCTAGATTTCATATGAATATGATGGGAGAGATGAATTTCTTTCTCGGATTACAAGTCAAACAATTTTCATCGGGTATTTTTATCAATCAATCAAAATACATTATGGATATTCTTCGGAAGTTCAAAATGGAAAATTCAAAACCGATTGGTACCCCAATGGCACCAGGTACTAAGATTGGCACCGATCCTTCGGGAAAGGTTGTTGATGTTAGAACTTATCGAGGGATGATAGGTTCTTTAAAATATATCTTACTTCTAGTAGGCTAGATATAATGTTTTCAACATGCTTATGTGCACGATATCAGGCCAATCCTAAAGAAATCCATATGTCTGCTATAAATCGCATATTTAGGAATCTGAAGGGCACTGCAGATCTTGGTCTGTGGTATCCTAAAGATACAAGTTTTGAACTAACAGCGTATACAGATGCAGATCATGCAGGTTGTATGTTAGACAGGAAGAGCACGTCAGGACATGTACAGTTCCTCGGTGATAAGCTCGTCAGTTGGGCATCGAAGAAGCAACTTTGTGTTTCAACTTCCACGACCGAAGCAGAATATGTAGCTGCTGCTAGCTGCTGTTCTCAGGTCTTATAGATGAGAACTCAATTGCACGACTACGGTTTCCACTTCAACAAAATCCCGATATACTGTGACTCCAAGAGCGCCATCGCAATAACAGCGAATCCTGTTCAGCACACCAAGACCAAACACATAGACGTCAGGTATCATTTTATTAAAGATCATGTTGAAAAAGAAACAATTGAACTTTTCTTTGTAAAAACTGATTATCAGCTTGCCGATTTGTTTACCAAACCCTTAGACGAAAAGAGGTTTAACTTTCTTGTCTCTAAGCTTGGTATGCTAAATCTAAAGATTTAATTAGTAGTTACCTATCAAAGTTTTTGTAATTGTATACTTTTTCATCATTTCTTCATTCTTAATTTTGATTGATATCTGCACTTCAAATGTTCTGTTCATGATCCAAGGGGGAGTATGAGAAGAAATTGACAAGTGGTCAATCTTATTTTGAGGGGGAGCTCATAAGTTTCTGCATTTACCTTTTATGTCAAATTTTTGTAATGCAAGATTTTAGGGGGAGCTCTTCAAGTCAAAGGAGTTTGGATATGACTTCTGATTATTTCTGATCAGAACTCGTACTTTAATAGTTTTACTGCTTTTTGTCTTTTCAATTTAAGTGAATAAATTTGCTTTGACTTGACATAAGACTTTTGCAGAATTTTTGAGAGATGCTTACAAGTTCATATGTTTATGACTTTAAGCTAAGCTTCATGAGATATAAGATCGCACGTTAAGGTATAATCCTTTATCTTAATCTCATAAATGGTTGAAAGAAGGATAACTTTCAATCATTTGAAATCATGTTCTTAAATGTTCAAATCACTTCCCGATTTTTCATCAGATTTTATATTTTGGGAGTGTACTTTAAATGTTTTACATGAGCTTACATGATAAGTTAAACCATTCTGAGCATCATATGCATCATAGGAAAACATGATTTCTTTGTGCTAGGAATTAACACAACTTCTATGAAATCACCTTAACCAATGATTTCTACCCAAAAAGTTAACCCATAGTGATTGAGTGTGAGAAGTCGAAAAGAAATCAGTGTGATTAGAGTGAGCAAAATGTTTAAAAGAAAGAGCGTGTGAGAACAGAGTTAAAAGAATATCACAACTCTGCACCAACTTTTTCTGAGTCGGGCAACCACAATTCTAATGTTTCACAATTCTTTGGTGATCATTATTGAAACAGGCAACTAGCCCATGCCAACACTTGATCAAACCTCACCAACTACTCATTTTCTACTCAAATAGAAAGTGTTTCACATTTTCTAAGGGGAAGCAGCACATTTACTATCTGATTTTCATTTGGAAAATCTGGATATTGAAAAAGAAGGAAGTCTGCCCCACCTTCGCACTTTAATCATGCACATTGAGTTTGTGTTTAACTTACTGTTGTCTCAGTGGTTTACACAAATATTGAGCCTTATAAGCAATCATCCATGCTTAATTCTTTCTATCACAAGCACGAACACACAAGGAATTTGTTTCTTTGTCATAACGTTTATAGAAATTACCTTTGTGGTGTTTCGATGATTAAATGGAAGCCCTGGGGGAGTCAACATCAAACAGCTCCTTTACAATGTGTATTCGTTACACACAGTGACTTAGTGTTACTGACAGGCATGTTAACTGATTCATTAGTTGATTCAAGTGTTACACGACTATTTTGTCTAGATTTGAAAAGATCTGGATGAATATCTTTTGAATTGACGGATCAGAGGCTCCAAGTGACAGACATTTCTTACTCTAAGTTTTGATGAAGTCGTTGCACTTTTCATCAAAAAGAGGGAGAATCTAAAGCTTGAAGAAATGTCCAGTCCATTACATTACAAGACATTGGAGAAGAGAAAAGCTAACAAAGAAATGCGAGATCAAAGTATTCTGAAGACATGCTGATTTCAGATAAATTTTCTTTCAAAGGGGGAGATTGTTAGATCTTTTTAGTAATGATCTTGATCCAAAGGGGGAGATTGTTAGATCACATATCTATTGGATTCAAGATCATCCAATCTGAAGATCCAATCTGAAGCTAAAGCAGGAAAGTCGACTCTCAACAATAGTCTAATGTCGTTTGTAATAAATGTCAAAGTTAATTATTGTTAAATGTAATTTTAGTATTTAGTGTTAGTTAGTTAAATATCTAAGTTATTAGATATTAGTTAGTTTAGATATTATATTATTAGATAATATCTAGATATTAGTTTTATTTGTTTAATATTGCAACTTGTTGTTGCAAGTGGTTTGTTGGGTTAGTGTGTCAAGCAAGATCAGATCAGATCTAAAAACACACATAGAACACACATTCAAGGTGAAAAACACAGAGAGAAAACACGAGAGCTTCAAACCGAAAACCTTGTAATCATCGATTGTTATTAATCAAACAGGTTGGTAATCATATTGTGTTGTTTTATAAGAACTTGATATAGTATTGTGGACCGACACCTCTTGTGTAGGGGAAGATTCCTCTAATCACATTTCGGCAGGAGCTCCCTATGTCCCCTTTTCAGCAGATTCATCCTCTACCAACCATATTTCGGCAGGGCTTCTACCCTCTGACGAACCTGCTGTATCTGTCGAGCCGACTTCTCAACCTACCACTATAATCCATACCGAACCTACTTTCCACTCTACCCCTCTTCATCATACTCACCCCATTCCTACTGATCCATCATCCTCATTTTCTCCTAGCCCATTTCCTACACCTCTCCCACCAACTCTAAAATGGACCAAGGATCATCCAATTGAACAGATTATCAGTTATCAGCAAGCAGGTGTCCAAACCAGAAGAAGTGTTGGAAACATTTGCCTCTATGTGAATTTTCTCTCTATCATGGAGCCTAAGAAAATTGAAGAAGCTGTAGCAGATCCTTGTTGGATCACTGCCATGCAAGAGGAGTTGTCTCAATTTGAAAGAAACAAAGTGTAGAGACTTGTGCCTCGTCCTTCTGGCAAGACCATTATCAGCACTAAGTCGGTCTTCCGAAATAAGATGGATGAAGAAGGCATTGTCATCAGGAACAAAGTCAGGCTTGTTGCTCAAGGATACAGACAGGAGGAAGGAATTAATTATGATGAAACATTTGCTCATGTTGCTAGACTTGAAGCAATAAGAATTTTTCTTGCTTATGCTACTCACAAAAACTTCTGGGTCTTTCAAATAGATGTTAAAAGTGCATTTCTCAATGGAGAACTCGCTGAAGAAGTCTATGTGAAACAACCTCCAGGTTTTGAATATCTAGCTCATCCTGACTATGTGTTCAGACTAGACAAAACTCTTTATGGTCTAAAACAAGCTCCTCGTGCCAGGTATGACACTCTATCAGACTTTCTTCTCTCCAACCGATATACCAGATGTAAAATTGACAACACTCTTTTTCTCAAGAAAACCAGAGGTAATTTCATTCTTGTCCAAATCTATGTGGATGACATCATTTTTGGTGCTACTGATGAATCTCTTTGTCAGGAGTTTGCCTCTCTCATGAAAAGCAAATATGAGATGAGCATGATAGGTGAGCTCACATTATTTATTGGTCTTCAAATCAAACAAACTTCTGAAGGAATTTCCTTAAACCAAAGCAAGTATATTCGTGACCTCCTAAAGAAGTTTAATTTTGAAAATTGCTCTCCTATGAAAACTCCCATGGTACCACCTCTCAAAATTCATGTTGATCCAGCTGGTAAGCCAGTTGATATCACGAATTATAGAGGAACGATTGGGTATCTTCTTTATCTTACTGCTAGTAGACCTGATATTATGTATTCTACGTGTCTCTGTGCGCATTATCAAGCCAATCCTAAGGAATCTCACTTGGTTGTCGTAAAACGCATCTTTCGGTACCTAAAAGGTTTATGAATCTGCGTCTATGGTATCCCAAAGACTCAAATTTTGATCTAATTGATTATTCAGATTCTGACTTTGCAAGATCTAAGGTTGATAGGAAAAGTACAACTGGGAGCTGTCAATTACTAGGTGGAAATTTTGTCAGCTGGTCCAGCAAGAAACAAAATTCAGTCTCTACCTCTACTGTTGAAGCTGAATATGTTGCAGCCGGCAGTTGTTGTGCTCAGATCTTGTGGATGAATAATCAACTTCAAGATTATGACAAATTCTACTCTCAAATACCCATACTATGTGACAACTCCAGTGCCATAGCAATTGCTAACAATACTGTGTTGCACTTAAGATCAAAGCACATTGATATTCGATATCACTTTATAAGATATCATGTCTCTAAAGGTGATATTGAACTTCATTTCATTCCTACAGATCTTCAGCTTGCAGATCTCTTCACTAAACCTCTGGACGAGACTAGATTCAACTTCTTTGTTGGATCTTTAGGTATGTTAAATTTCGAGTTAAAAAAATATATCATTATCTTTTCTCTACCGAAGTTTATTTCGACAACAAGACCTTGTAAAATATAGTTCTTCACTCTTTCGGTAAGCCTCTCGCATACTGAAACTACGTATGTTTTCGGCAGAACTCCCCTCTACCGAAACTTCTTTGGTTTGTTCGGTAGCCCTCACGACTACCGAACCTTTCATACCGAAACTTGGATCACATATACCGACATCCTACTTACCGAACTCCCTTGCCTACGTGTCATACTTATCCACATCTTCATTGCCGAACATTTTTCGGCACCTATCCTTTTCACCTCTCAGCTCTTGACACGTGGCATATTAGGACTCGTGGATTAGAGACGGGACGTTTGACACCTCCCACGATCCTGACATGAGCCGTTTTCGGCCATTCCACTTCCCCATATTTCTAAAACCATCATTACTTTTAATTTTATTAAATATAATTTGAAATTCGGCTTCCCCCCAATTTTCATACCATATATATATATATATATATATATATATATATATATATATATATATATATATATATATATATATATATATATATATATATATATATATATATTACCACCGTATCTTTCTCTCGACGTCTTTCTCTCAAACAACCTGCAACTTTCCTTCTTTTTTCTTAATCTTCAATGGCTTCAAAGAGGTGCCGAACCAACAAGAATGCTCCTCTTACTCGAGAAACCCTTGCATTTCTGGCATGCAAGAAACTAACTCGTTTGTCTGCAGATGTTGAACACCCCGAGTTCAACCAAATCTCGATTTTCCTCCAACGATCTCCTCTTCTCCATGCTCTTATCACCACTACCAAGATGAGCAAGATGCTTCTTGGTAACTTCTGGCTGACTTGCTCATACGATGACAACACCCATCAGGTTTCTGCTTCTATTTTATCTGATGTCGAGCATCCCGACCTTACTTTTGGGGTCGAAGAAGTTCGTTCCATTCTCAAGCTTCCAATCTACGAACCCTATGCTCCGTTTCCCACTGGCCAAGAACACGATGAGGTTCTTGAAGCCATGAACTACACACACGATGGGAAGGGCAAGGGCACGGGGACTTTGCTTTGAAAGAAAATGGGTGGGATCTGGCATTTCCTCTTCACTCACCTATTGTATTGCATTTCTCACAAGACGTTGGGGTGGGATCAATCGTCGGCTTCTGTCACACGTTTAGCTCATGCGCTTATTTTCATGAGGCGCATTGACTTTGCTCAGGTAATCTTTGATTACCTTGTTACTGCCATCTCGCCACCCCGAACCCATAATGTGGCTCTTCCCTGATTTCTCTCTCTTATTATCAACGAGAAATTGGCTGCTCCCTTGGTTGCCGACGCAAATCTTCCTGAGCCCACTATTGTGTTTGATCTGACTCATGCACAACTCAGTAGGCAAGTTCTCCAAAAACCACTGAAGGTGACCGACAATCCGCTGACCCCAGGTATGATTTCCTTCATCACTTCTCCCAATCCGGTTTGGGGTACTCCATTGGAAACTGGTGCTGAAAAGCCTCCAGTCTCCAAAGGACCATCCAAATCGGTGGCCCCTTCTGTCCCCACCTCTACTCGAGCCAAGTCTGTGGCTACTAAAAAAAATAGGCCACAGGCAACGTCGCACTTGCCTTTATGACTCTGCCACCGAAACAACCTTCGGTGGCTACCCCAGTCATTTCTTCCCCTTCTTCCCAAAAGCGACGGGGCTCAATATCCCCACCTAAGTCTCATTCTAAGAGACTTAGGAAACCTTTGTCCAACCAACACTCTCTTTCTACCGATTCTCAAAAATCGAGTGAAGTTGAAATTCCCCCTATTGGGTTGCGGGGATCTGATAAACCCAAACCTACCTCCTCCAAATCCTCCCAAAAGGGTTTGGTTGTAAAACCGGAGTCCCATGTTATTCCTTCCCCTCAATATCAGTTGAGGGACGAAGATGAGTTGGTCTCCTCTCCGGACCAACGATCCTCTTCCACACCACACAACCTGACACCCGGGGTCACACCCGAAGATATTGCACAGGTCGGTAGCAAAACCGATGATATTTTTAATCTCTTATTTTCTAATGTAAGGGAAAGTTTTTCATCACCTCCTCCTCAGGATCGTTTGGCAAGCCCTATATCTACTGATAAATCACCACCCAAATCTTCCCTACCGACACCCTCGCCAAAGAATTCCCCACCAAAACTCCACCACCACCGAAAAACTCCCCTTCACCAAAACCATCACCATCCCCCAAACACTCACCCTTCCACTCAAGTTCCTCTTCTGATGCTTTTCCACCTGGTTTCCCACCAAAGAGGCAACCACAACCTGCTCACCGAACCCTACCTCACCATCCTCCATCCCCAGCTGCCGATCGGGCTGGCCATTCGGCACCTACTCCTACAATGTCGAATCTTGATCAGTCGCCCATTTCTCTCCCCGCCGACGTTCTTGCCGAAATTATTGATACAAATCGGCAAGTTTGCTTTCTCGGCACTCAATTCGAATCATTAAGGAACTACATCTGTGATCCTGGAATTTTGGCGTCTCTAGACATGAACAATACTTCTCTTGCTGAACTTCTTCGGCTCATTAAAGAGCAGAATACCGAACTTCTAAGTGTTCATTCGGATTTCTGTCGGTGCATGGATGCAATGGAACATGACATTCTGGGTCTTCGGAACCCACTCAGTGATGCTCTTGATGTTGTCCTGAGGGACGTGATCAAGCTGATTGATAGCAACACCTCTCTCACTCTTTCTATGGCTTCTCTCAAGGCAGCATCCGATGCCCGCAACCAAGAACTTGCAAAGCTTCGGCAATGGGCTACAGATCAGGATCATGTCAACTCTCAGCTTCTTGTTGCTATCTCCATGCTTAATGCCAAGCTTGATTCTCTCCCAACCCAAGTTGCTCGGTACTGTGCCGAGTCTCTTGACATTGATATTACGGATTCTACATTCACTCCCGATGATCTCCGAACTCTAGACCGTGTGTCGGCTAAAGCATGTCTTTCTTCCCCGCCACTTACTGAGGGGGAGAAACCATCTGAGGGGGAGCATATTACTCCTCAGATAAACCTTACCAGTACGCGTCGGGAAGAAACTACAACTGGTGCTGCTACTAAGGGGGAGGATTCTGAAGCAAAAATTCCTGATGATCCCACTTTCTCCTCTTCTACCGACATTGTCATGGAGGTCAGGGAGGATGCCGAAAAGGAAGAGAAACAAAAAGAGGAGGGTACCGATGATGTCATGGTCATCGAAGGTGAAGGCACCGACCACGCTTCTAAAGTGGTCAAAGAATCTAAGGGGGAGCCGGAGCCGAAGAAAGACAAAGGCAAAAAGAAACTTACTCCAGAGGAAATGGCTGCCGAAGAAAAGCGTCTTAAAGATGCCAAAATCAAGAAATTTGCTGATGGCGGTGGAATCCATCTTCCTCCTCCCCCGAAGATTACCTCTCTAGACCTGGGCATATCTAAAGAGGAACTTAGAGTTGCCAAAATAGCTTAAATGGCCCGTGATAAAGATTCTGAGCTAGCTCTGAAGCTAGCTGAGGAAGAGGCCGAAATGACAAAAGCCACTACCGATCCCATAAATTCCCAGTTGAGTGCTCTGGAGGAATCATCCAAAAAGAATGAAGAAATAAAAGCTAAGTGCGTTGATTGGTATCGCAAAGCTCTCAACAACCGAAATCGCCCTGGACAAATTATCGATGTCAAAATCATCAAGCCTACTAAAACGTCAAGTCCATAAAGCTTGTAATTACTAGGGATGATCTAAACTTGGCGCATGAAAAACTTGAGGCTTTGGATCGGTTTGGGGTAGCTGAGTGGGTAGAAATCATGATAAGTCTCAACAAGACCCAAAATTCTCTTAGACCTACTGTTGAGAAATATATCACTGATATTCAAACAAAATTCAGTTCCTACCGAAGAACTTACAAGATCATTCACATCCCTGCCGAAGAGAAGCTGATCAACGACATGAAGGCTCTTCATTCTTGTCCCAAAACCAATTTGAAGTTCTCTAAGAAGGAAGATGTCTTTGCTCAGATGGCCAAGGGAGGAAAAGTTCCAAATGTTTCCAACCTTGACCTATCCATACCGACTTTGGTTCCTCATCCCTCTACAACGGTACTTCGTGAGCCGATTGAAGGAATCTTCTTCAACGATGCCTTCAGTCAAATTCTCTTCTTCAAATCAAGAGACACACCCATTGCTGATCTCACCTTTCTTGAAGGAATTGCTCAAATAATTCCTATCTCAGCAATGGATATCTATGTGGTCGTAATTGATGAAATGAAGAGAATGAGTGCTGCCTCTTAGTTGTTCATTTAATCTTTTGTAATTTTTTTGTTCTTTTCTCTATTATTGAACTTGTATTGTAATCTTTTTCAAAGATTAATACAACGTGCAATTTTAGTTTGAAGTAAATACCTTGTAAATAATCTTTCTTTCATTTGTTTATACTTGTAAATGTCGGATACTCTAAAAAATCCAAAAAGAAACAAAAAGAATGGTCTATGTGAAATAGAACCCAAATAGGGGGAGATTGTTAAGTCATCTAAGATTTGAAGATGGCCTCTCCTTCAGTTTGTGTTTGTTCTTCTGTAATTGATTGTACATTCTGATACTTAGAAAATATCATGGTTCTTTGTAATAGCTTAGTTATGCTCTAACAGATCGATGAATCGAAGATCAACCAAACACAACATGAAGCAAGTCTATTGATGCGGATCAAGATAAACTTCAGTGAAATACTAAGCCTCTTGATAATGCAAGATCGTTCTAAATCCTAGAGAGAGAAAGTAGAGAGAGAGTTTAAAGCACATAACTTGTATTCTATGAGATATGCGTGAGAGTCTTACAAACAACAAAGCCACAAGGGACTTAAATACCCCTGGCTAATACAGAAAATAAAAGCACTCTAAACACAATATTAGACCAAGCCTATAAATACAATGATTACTATAAAATCTAACTTAACAATCTCCCCCTTAGTAATCATTGGCGCTCCGGTCTTCAATGAAAACTAATATAACCATCTTCGAACTCTAATCAGACCTGCTATGCGTCTTAGTGTAGCTTCTTGACTAAAAAAAAATTTCTTCTCAGCATCTTTCAAATTATATTGTCTTTGCTGCCTTGACAAGACTGGACCTGTTTGTAATAATCTTGAAAGAACAATCGGTTCATCAGCTTGTGCTCTAAACGACACACCTCTTTCAAATGTACTCGAATAATCTATGGTGGTCGGAGCTGGAACAGCAAAATGACTAGTATAGCTGAGAAAATAGAATCTTGAGCAGCAGATAAACATTTGAACTCTTTGTCTTTTTAACTTCTCCTTAACTTCTCCCCCTCATGACCTTTGTGATCTGGATCAACTTGGTCAAGAATACGTTGGAGACGAGACAGCTTCAGATCTGCAAAATTCAGAGTAAATGAGAAAAAGGAAGTTTTGCGCTACATATTGGTGGCGCAAACTTAGTTTTGCGCTAGCTGAAGGTGGTGCAAAGTTGAGTTTTGCGCTACCAACTGTTGGCGCAAATCTGACTTAAACTCAGAAAAATTTCACCTATTAAGCTCTTTGACTCCCCCTACACAAATGCACTAAATATGACAATTCAAGTTAGCATTCATATAGAAAATCAGATACTCCCCCTCGAAATGAGATATGATCTTTCAAAATATTCTCCTTATTCACTCCCCCTTGAATAATGTACAGACCCATTAACACAGATATATGAATGAGAACACAAGAATCGAAACATCAATGTAGAAATAAAAATATACTGAATATGTATTTTGAAACAACTAAATATATAAAATTTTAAACACTAAACAAATTAAATTCTACTCAGTAAAATATCACAGATTAATCTATCATTGAAAATCAAGTGTATGTTGTTGGATACAGATACAAGTTTCATTGTATATCAAGTTAAAACATGTTCAGTTTCAAAAACTTTCATCAATCTATTCAGTGTGCTAGCATGCGAAGTTCGATTTGCTTCAAGAAAATGCAATTCTAAAAATATAATAGAAAACTTTGCATGTACTCACACTAAGCCATCAAAAATTAAGATTTTCACAAATTTATAGGTTTATCGCAACTCAAACATATCACCAAGTATCATGAGATGTGTGCTCATTGGCATCTTTTGGCATTGTGCACATTGGCATCTTCACATGAGTGTGCTCTTTGGCATCTTTTAAGCTTGTGCACATTGGCATATTTTAATCAAGAAGTTTGGTAAGTAAAGAACATGCCGTAAACGTAACTTTCTATCTCATCCTATTGCAGGATTTGGATCAGCCGCTCCCAGACCAGTTGGCCTTAGGGGACTAGATGTCAAGCACCCCTTGAAACTTACTCTCCCAGATCAGGAAGGCTACATCGACACATCCTAAACCCATTCGTACCAGTAGAACATGACTTTCGATCTGATTCTATAGAAGGATTTGGATTCGATCACTCCCAGACCAATTGACCTTAGGGGACCAGATGACAAGCATCCCACGGAACTTACTTTCCCAAACCAGAAAGGTCACAGGTACAAACTTTTAAACTTAGAGATTTCTGTATTTTATATATATAATTAATCTCAATCACCCAGTTTTACATCTAAGTGCTTAGCCCATATTTTCATTACGATCCATAATTCTGACTTTCTAGGATTTCTAAGCATTGTAAACTATAAATATTCCGAATCACATAACTTTAAAGCAGTATCAAAAGTATCAAACATGTTGCTGACCTTTCGACTTTTGTAAGACTTGAAAGTTGAACATATAAAACTTCGATATAAACAAAGCAACTTGAAAATTTATCCTAGACACACATTTTATTCAAAAGAAAGAAAAATTGTAAAACTTTTACCTTATAGAATAAAATTTATAAAGATTTAAACTTTTAAATTCAAATGCCGAGTTTGAAAAAAAAAACATTTTTCATTTAAGACAATTGTAAAGAATTCGGCAAATTGATATTTAGTCGGAACAAAATAAAATTCAATAATACCTTCTTCCACATAATGTATAATGAATTTGTATCTCATATCAAAGTTTTGGGTTGAACTTGCTCAGATTCTTGAAAAACATGAGAAAACTGGAACAACATCACAGTTAGAGATAAATGCAGCGGAATAAAGTAGATGCACTCACAGTTTCTCATTTGTCCAGAAGCTAAATGCATTGAAGAACGAGTCCTAAACTGATATGTTTAGAAGTCGAAGTCCATTGAAGTACGGGTCCTAAGCTGATGTACTTAGAAGCCTTCGTTCTCTTACCTCCCCTTTACATTAGGTGCCTGCAACTCAGAATTAATCTTTGGTTTTGGTACCCACTTGTATTTGGGTCCATGTTTGTTAGTTGCAGTTCTTATGGGAGTATATTTGTTAGATTTGACAAATAAAGCATGAGAAATATTATCAGAGAAATGAACATATTCATTAGTAGAAGACAAAGCATAATCATCTGAACTAGAATCAGAAGAAGAATATGAGACATCTTTTGAAATTCGAATCATTTGCTTTATTGAGTATTTTGAAATTTTATTACAAACAGCAAATGAATCACTTTTATAGATTTTGTCTACATATCTATCCTCATCAGTCATAGATTCATCAGATGTCCGCTTGACCCTCCATATCTGCCTTGTAGGAGTCTCAAAGTCCTATCTGAAATATTTGAATCACAAGAATTAGAACTATCAGAAATGACTTTAGCTTGCTTCTTTGACTTCTTTGACCTTCTTCTTTTACGCTTTGGTTTATAATAATCATCATTTAGCGTAAAAGATTCATCAAGAATTTTCGATTTAAAATTTGAGTCTGAAGAAACAATTTTACCTATGAAACCCAACTGATCAGACAATAATCCTGAACTTGCCCCAGAGTCAGAAAAATTTTGAGAAAAGTTTTCAGATTTTAGAACTTTCGTTTTGTTTTCTTTAAAATCAGAAGAAGAAACAGAATTTGTAAGTAAATCATGTTTTTGAAAAATTAATTTTTCAAAAAGACTTGTCGTCATGAAAGAAAGAATAACATCTGATTCAATTTTTCTTTGAATATTTTGTTCTTCCATTTTATCTTCAAGATCAATGATTTTGCTTTCTAACACTAATGGAGGAATATATCTCTTAGAATCATAAGAAACTGGAGATATATTTTATTTATTAGTGTTAGTAGCACAAATATCAAAATAATCATCAGATAATGAAGATTTAATAGGAGAAATGTCATTTAAACTGTTTCTGTTCTTCTTTGATTTATCGGGAAAATATTTGGCATTTTCGCGCGTGTAAACAAAAGAAATTTCCTTTTTCTTGTTGTTCATTCTTTTTCTCATTTTCGATATCTAAAACTTGCTTTTCATTCATCCAATCAATTTTAAATTGAGGAACATATTTAGCAAGATTTAGATAATCGAATTTATATAAAGTCGGGGATTTTTCTATAGCATTGTGTAAACAATGTGGATTTTCAAAACCAAGTCCCCATTTTTCTTTGATAGACTCATAACTATGTGGTTTGTTCAAATAAATAGTTTGTTCAGTTTGATTCCTTCGATATAATTTTTCTTCCAACTCATTTATTTTATCCGAAAAACTTTCTTTTTGATTGGTCATTTCTATCAAAGAATCAAGATAAGTCATATTTGATTTTTCTAAATCATCTAATTTCTTTTGAAAGATTTCTTTTTTATGAGCTAAAATAGATTTTTCATCTTTCAAAGAAATTTGTAATTTATCAATCAAATTTGACTTTTCTGAATTTAATTGTTTTTCAGATAATAACTTTGAGCGAAGATCATATAAAGCAGTTATAATTATATTCATCTGTGAGGATATAAATTTGAAATCGAATTCAGAAGGTACCTCATCTTCATCAGTGGAAGAATCATCATCATTATCATCATTCTGATCATCTCCGATGAAGCACATATGGGCAGTCTCCACATTATCAGCTTCGTTGTCGGAGTGATCTAACCAGAATTATTCTTCAGCTAGCAGAGACGTTCCATTCTCTCTCTTTTCGGCTAGTTCCATTTTCTTTCGATAATACGCAGAATCCCTAATTACCTTCACTCGACACTCCTTGTCAATGTGACCCGGCTTTCCACAGTTGAAGCACGCAGTAGCTTTCGTAGTCTTGGGAACTTTGACATTCTCGTTCTTCTTAGACCCCGAAGTGAAGCGAAGGTTGTTGGAACCCGAACGAGGCTGGAACTTTTTGTTGTAGTGTTGAGAGAGAAGAATCATTGCCTTTTGTATCGCTTCACCATCGTCATCAGTTGCACCATCATAAGCATTCTCAGACAATGCTTGTTCAGCTAGTTTGCTTGTTAGAAGTGCAACCGGGTCCACTGTCCTTTTGTTTTCCTTGTCAAGTTTGGCCTTCTTATCCTTGACAATGCTCTCATCTGTCATCAAAATCTCATACATCTCTTGGATTTGCATGGTAGAGATCCGAACATCATTCCTCAATCTATGACAAGATTTGTTCCATTCCGATTGAAGAGAATTGAGGAACTTCAGATTGGTCTCTAGCTCAGTCTTTTCCACTTTTATCTTTCGCAGATCATTTATCACAGCACAGAACCTGTCAAAAACATTTTTCAGTGACTCCCCATCTTTGGCTTTGAATTCTTCAAAGTTGTTCATGTAGCGTGTATGCCGAAGTTGTGTTGCAACTGTAGACCCAAGCATAATCTTCTCTAGTTGTGCCCACATTAGCATAGGATTGTTTTTATAACAATCAATCCGGTTGTAGATAGAATATGGCAAGGCTAGCATTAGATTAGCCTTTATATCACGATCGGCTTTATATTGCAACGACTCATCGAGTGTGTATTCAGCGATAGGCTTTGTCATCCCAGAAGCCAGTATGGGCTTTTCAAAAGATCCTTCAGTTAGAATCTTCATCATGTCATTTTCGTTCTTTTGACGCTCGATGAAATTAAGAAACCGATCTTGCCATTGAGTGAACTCATTCTCATCAACCAGAACCGGAGGACGAGTTTTTGTGCCCAATGACATCATCATGTCATTCTTGTAAAACTGCAGAATCCATAGAGAAAAACTTCAGAAAAAGCTAAGTCTGAAATAGAGAGGCTGGCGCAAAATGAGATTTGCGCTAATAGTGACTGGCACAAACTAGGTTTTGCGTGAACAAAAGATGGCGTAAACTTGTTTTGTGTGAAGCGTTGCTGGCACGAACTTAACTTTGCGCTAGACAAAGGTGGCACAAACAGTACTTTGCATGATATGTAGATGGCGCAAAGACAACTTTGCGTGATATTCTGACTTGTGGACTACTTTGCACGAGACGAAGAGGCGCAAATAAAGATTTGCGTTAGACGATGATGGCGCAAACTGATCTTTGCGCGAAATAAAGGTGGCGAGAACCTGTCTTTGCTTGAGCAGAAGGTGGCGTAAAATTAATTTGCGCGATGAACTGATAGCGCAAAATAAACTTTACGCGATGCACTGATGACGAAAACTTGAACTTTTCGCGAAGAACTTGTGAACTGAACTTGGTGGAAACTTGATGAAACTCGCATAAAACATGATGAAACTCGAAGAACTGGTGCAAAGTTTATATGAACTCGCGCAAAGTTCAGATGAACTCACGCAAAAACTGAATCTGGCGCAAAACGATGACAAATCACGAGAACCTTCTAAATTCGATTACAGAACCGAATCTGATGAAATTTTCTCACACAGATAAGATCGAAAACAACTTTCTAACACTTCTGAATCAAACAATTCGATCAATTTTCGCAAAAACGAGAAATCAAGAAACTAACAGAACTTTCATCGAACTATTCCAGAAACCACAATATCTCAAAATTGAAGATCAAAACCAGAATTTCTTGCAATTTGATGTGAATCAAAAGTATTCTAACTATGATTTCAAATCCAACAAACCAGATTACAAAGAAATTCGTTCAGAAAATAGCAAGAAATTGACGAAAATACAGAAAACGAGATTTTCTTGATCGAAATCAAGAAAATCAATCAAATTTTCAGAATTGGATATGAAAACAGATTGAAAAACGATTCTCTCAAATCTCTCTGATTCAGATTAGGATCTGATACCAATTGATAATGCAAGATCGTTCTAAATCCTAGAGAGAGAAAGTAGAGAGTGAGTTTAAAGCGCATAACTTGTATTCTAGGAGATATGCGTGAGAGTCTTACAAACAACAAAGCCACAAGGGACTTAAATACCCCTGGCTAATACAGAAAATAAAAGCACTCTAAATACAATATTAGACCAAGCCTATAAATACAATGATTACTATAAAATCTGACTTAACACCTCTCCTGCCGAAGATTAGCAAAACCTTCGGCAGACTCTTCCTCTGCTGAAGATCCTTTAAATTCGGCAGACCATGCTCCTTGTCGAATCCTCAATAGGCAATCCTCTTGCCGACCTCTCGACAACACCCTCTTTTATCGATCCTTCTTAGTCAGTAAAAACCCTTGTGTCGATTCTTCTCATTTCGACACTCATATATGTCAAATCCTCACGATTTAACATATTTCCTCATTCCCAATGATCCTATGACATAAAGGAATGGAAACTTCTATTGTATAAGGGATATTCACTTATGTTCTGATCTAATTGAGACTTTCTTTTTTCTAGATCTCAAAACGATTTGAACTAGGTATATTATATTCAGATATAGTACTTCATAGTACAAAAATTACCTTTTGCTTTTCGAAAGGTCTTTTCAAATATCTTGTATTTTATTGAAAATATCCATGCATCCATTCATCAGATGACAAGTGTCATTTGCAATTAATGCTTTTGATAGTAAATAAAGGGTGAGGATGGCCACATGCAAAGACACGCTTTCAGCTCAAGATTTTTGAAGTGCAAAATTCAGCAAGTTTGTTAGCAAGTATTTCTCTCTCTAAGATTTTTGTCTTTGTGTTAACAGTCTTCTTAGTGTTAGATTGCTAGAATAGTATTTAGTTGTTCTTTTCCGCAACAATCTTTGTTTTTCTAAGTGTAATTCTTTGATACTCTTATCTATAAAGAATTAAAATTAAGTAATTTTTGTGTTTTGTATTCAACCCTCTTCTACAAAACCTTGTTTAACTTATTTGGGACTAACAGTAGGTGGAAGGGTGGTGGATGGTGGGTGAGGGCCAGGACCCCTATGAGTGAGCAAAAAAGGAGGAGAAAGAGGCCCTGGCAAACCATCATAATTAGTGAACATGTGTAAGCTTCGTTGCCCGACAGTATGGAGTATTATTGACTATGCCGAGGGACAGGCCTGAAGGGAAGGACATGAATGAGCAGAATCAATATGTTCCAATTATGGCCTTGCATCGACCATCCAATGGACCATAGACTAAAACGACCACTGCCTAAAAGGACTATGTCCACCGGTTAGAAGGGGAAATTTATTGGTGGTGCAACCGTCGACGGTGTGGTGGGGGAGGGGGGGGGGAATGGAGGTACGGGAAGAAGATGAAACTTTTTTCGTTTTTTTGCCACCAAATTTGTAATCTATACATTTTCATCCATGAATTTAAGAAGGTTAATAAAAATATGTTTGAATGCAGAAAAACATAAAAATAGTATTTTTCCCTCGAGTTT
The DNA here is from genome assembly GCA_023525745.1 of Arctium lappa. Lineage (NCBI taxonomy): Eukaryota > Viridiplantae > Streptophyta > Magnoliopsida > Asterales > Asteraceae > Arctium > Arctium lappa. Next base: position 1,605,584 of record CM042059.1, on the reverse strand, counting down.
AACGGACGTATTGGATGGTCGTTTGGTTTAGGTACCAAATTCGTTAAAAAAATGAGTACCACCAGATTATCTACGTAATAAATAAAGTCTAGGAACCATTTTCATAAATAAAAAAAATTGGCATACCACATGGACCAAATTCATAATTTACTTTTAAAAAATCTGGATCTTGTAAGAATATATTGTAAAGTTTATTAGACCTATTATTTTATTACAATGATGATAATATAACAAAACAAATAGAAAAAGGAATTTTTGTAACAAGTCTACTCTGATTGTGAATGCTCTTAATCAAATCAAAAAGATGACAATGCTAATAGCTTTGCTAAAGTACTTTTCTCCTTTCAATATTTTTGCAAAAGACAATATTATATGTGAATGGATTATTGTGTAAAGTGAAGGCAACTTTACTCCACTAAAACCTATCAACATCTACCACAAATCTTCTAACAGGTGCATATGCTTTTTAATACGGCCAAAACATTGATTTAAGAATTTAAATATATTTATTTTTTATTTTATAAATAGCATACAAAGAGTTTTTTTTTTTGGAAATATATCCCAGACCACATTGGAGTCAGACTAATCTCCGGAAAACAGGCCTTTGGCCCGCGGACATTCATCCCGTGGCCACAAGGATGACACCCTTAGCATACAAAGAGTGATGTTCTTGGGTTAAGCGATTCTTAATAAATCCACAAGCTTATAGGATTTTATATATATATATATATATATATATATATATATATATATATATATATATATATATATATATATATATATATTATATATAAGTTATGCAACTCACAAATTTTTGACTAAACTATAGTAGGTTTGAATAACAACATTCTTAAAATGAAAGTTAAATCTAAGTTTCTATAAACAAGGTAAATCAACCAAAAACCTCTCTGTTTCATCGTTTTTATCTATTTAACTTCATATGTAATAATAAGAAGAAGAAGAAGAAAACAAAAGGCCACAAAATTAAATATGAACAGAAAAATGTCAATCTTTATCTTTATAAGATAAAAATAGAAATAGAAGCCACCTTACCTATGTATGTTATTATATTGTGTTTAGAGAAAACAAAGTTTGAAGGGTAAAAAATTCATGACGATTTGAGTCATGAAACCCGATTTTCAATTTCAGAAAATGAAGAATGCTATTGTGAGGAGAAATGCTAGGCGGAGTTCAATTTCATATTTGATTTTAATTTCGCTTTTGGAATGTCCAATTTTTGTTTTACAATTTTGGAACCAATATTTTTTGTTTATATTTCAATGATTTGATTTGAGATGAGTAGGTTGATTACTTCATTATGTAATTGGTTGCAATTTTCTTGAATATGGATTCTATATCCTACTTCAAGTAGGTTATACTGAGTTTATTTTATTTGATTTGGTTTTCTTAAAGATGGATTTTTCCCCTATACATTAATTGTGTAACTTGTTGTATTAAAATGATCTCATGTGGTTATCTATAAAAAATCACAAGACCTAATAACCTGCATTATCGCTAAATAAAATATTATACATTAATAACCGTCTTAAAGTGAAAGCAATCCCACCAAAACCACCACCTAATAGTGGTCACAATTCACAACCGGCGGCCCCAAATAGAATTGCAAATCAAAACCTAATTAAATCGATATGTAACACCAAAACCGAAATGAAATTGATTTTTTAAACCCTAATCAAATAACCTAAACACCACCATTCTTGATTTGTTTTCTCAAACCTTAATCGTCACTTTTTTAAGGATCATTCATTTTCTATGTTATGATAAATGTACAAGAATTCCATATTCTTGATAATAAAAAAGACTTACAACCCCTAATTATTATTATTATTTTTTAATTCACTTTTTATTCATATTAGCCCGGTTCTTACAACCCTTGTATTACACCACTTAAACGAGCTCAAAAACTCATAAATTTCATTTGCAATCAATGTGGTCCCATTATTCATCAGCGATATGCGTGGGATTCACCTATAATGTCACAACCACTCTCCTCATGGACTCATCGTGCTTAAAGAAGACTAGCCCACCATTGCTAAATGCGCTCAATTGGGGGAAATTTTTGATTGGATGGTACACAGATCGACACTGATACTATATATAACACCTCAAGCCTATGCAATTTATATATGTTGACTTAATAACCTCTAAATCACTTAAAACTTAGTTAGAAGTTACATATGGCCCACAACATTATTAAAGCTTATAAGGAACTCACAATTCTCGGTTTCCATCCACATAGGATAGGTTTGACAACCCCACCCCCACATAAATGAACACATAAGCCGACAAATTAATTAAATATATGTTTCTTATTAATATCATTAATTAAAATTAAATAATTCGTATTTTTATTTAAAAAAATATTTTCAAAATTATTAATAATTAGATTCACTAATTAGTAAATATTTAAATAATTATATTAGTTATTAAATTATTTTTTATTTATTATTAATTAAGTTATCTAATTATTAAAAATTATATAATAAATATTTTTATTTATTAAATCGTTACGTAATTTTGTATGCATGTATCGAGTCGAGCTGTCTAATTGAAGAGAACCACTAGATCAACACTAATAAGATACGTTAGATCAATTTTCTTATAAAGCAAAGGATGGGGTTTGTAGGTTTCCTATATATGCTTCCAATATAACATTTTTAAGTCTGATATATCCATTAAAGCCCAATGAAACTCATTAAAGGCCAATAGAACCGATGAAATCCTTTTAAGCCCTATAGGTCCATTAAGGCCCAATGAAACCCTTTAAAGCCTGATTGAACCCTTTAAAGTCCGATAGCTCCAATGAAACCCTTTAAAGCCTGATTAAACCATTTAAAGCCCGATAGTTCCATTAAGGCCCAATTAAACCCTTTAAAGTCCGATAGATCCATTAAGGCCTAATGAAACCATTTAAAGCACAATATAACCCTTTAAAGCCTTATAGATCGGTTAAGGCTTAATGAAAACCTTTAAAGCTCAATAGAACCGATTAAAGTCCAATATAATTAATTAAAGGCCAATATATCCATTAACACCCAATGAAACCTTTTAGAGCCCAATATAACCCTTTAAACCTAGATAGATCCATTAAGATTCAATGAAACCCTTTAAAGCCCAGTAGAACCCTTTAAAACCTGATAGATCCATTAAGGCCCAATGAAACCCTTTAAAGCCCAATGTATCAACTAAGACCCAACGAAACCTTTTAAAATATAATTAACCCTTTAAGCCCGATAGATCCGTTAGGGCCCAATGAAACCCTTTAAAGTCTAGTAGAACCTTTTAAAGCCCAATAGATCTATTAAGGCCCAATGAAACCATTTAAAGCACAATATAATTAACCCTTTAAGCCCGATAGATCCGTTAAGGCCCAATGAAACCATTTAAAGCACAATATAATTAACCCTTTAAGCCCGATAGATCCGTTAAAGCCCAATGAAAACCTTTAAAGCCCAATAAAACCGGTTAAAGTCTAATAAAATTCATTAAAGCCCAATATATCAATTAAGACCCAATGAAACCTTTTAAAGCCCAATATAACCCTTTAAATCTCGATAGATTCATTGAGACCCAATGAAACCCTTTAAAGCCTAATAGATCCATTAAGACCCAATGAAACCATTTAAAGCCCGAATGAACCCTTTAAAGCCTGATAGATTCATTAAGGCACAATAAAACTATTTAAAGCACAATAGAACACTTTATGACTTATTAAGGTACAATAACAAAACACACACACGCACACGCACATACTATCGATACGTTCACATTTACACATGCATACAATACATATATACATCATATGCGATTACCAAACAACACACACATTATCTATACATTCATATCAACATATATACACATATACAACAATGTATACATTAATCCATCATCATATCGCGGGTTAGCAAACAACATATATATATATATACACACACACACACATATAACACAGACCCGTGTATATATATAACACAAACACATGCATACATATAACACAATCATGAGAAAATAAGAAAATTTAAAAATTCCGTCGCTAATCTGTCGCTAATTAGCGATGGATTAGCGACGGACACGTGGAATTTCTTTTTTATTTATTTTTTAAATAGATTCCGTCGCTAATCCGTCTCTAATTAGCGACGGAATTAGTTTGGTCGCTAATCCGTCACTAATTAGCGACGGATTAGTGACGGAACTTTTTCCGTCGCTGATCCGTCACTAATCCGTCGCTAATTAGTGACGAAAATTTCGGTCACTGATACCCCTTTTTCTAGTAGTGATCATTTTCCATCAATGCAAAACATGTTGTCACACTTGGTCGACAAACTTATAATAATTTTAGCAGTTGTTGCGAGTAAATATAGAAATGACATACGTCCACTAAAAGCCTTGATACTTGTGTAATCAATTACGCTAACAGTCTCAATGGTTCACTATTTTGAGAAGAAGATGGATGATGGAAAAGCAATTAGATAAGGAAGCTATGCGAAGGTGCTTCTTTCTCACCGATCCCAAGTCCTGTTTTCAAGTAGGATAAGTAATGTTGATAACAATTTAATCGGCTGTATCATTTTTTAAAATATCTATTACTTAGTTATTATGTTTAGTTTTGCCTACTATTTATATGAATAGATTATGGTATAAAGTGAAGGCAACTTTACTCCACCAAAACCATCATACCACACTTCTCACCAATGAACTTGTCCTAAGTAGATATGATAAAACATGGCCTAAATATGAATTTAGAATTGAAAGCATTAGATGGGTTCGTATGCCTTAGTTGGATTTATTCTTTTAAATAAATAAAATATTATATCTTAAAAACGTCTTTACGGTGAAGACAACGTTTCTCGAGGGATGTTGAGTGGAAAACAGAGAAATCGAAAACCAAAAACCTGATAATTGAAACAACCGAGTAGTCATGGATCAGTTTTGGTTTTAAATTATGGGTACCTACGGGCCGGGCAGCGGGTACCCGACTCCAACCGAGTCATATATATATATATATATAGAGAGAGAGAGAGAGAGAGAGATGGTTTATTATATAAACCAACACATTCTTACAAATCGTATAAATTAATCGATCTCAACCGGACAGCATTTCCATAAATATATCAATTGATTGATTTGTATAGTTGTAACAATACGACTTGGTTTGTATTTGAAACCTCCTATATATATATATATATATAATATAATATAATAATATATAAATATAATATATTTATTTATTTTTACTTAAGTTTATGTAACGTTTACTTTATATACATTTACTTTTACTTACTGGCGGAAGTCAGCAACAAAAACAAGTTAAATAAGTCAAAATTTCAAGATCCATTACTCATCCAATCCGAGATCCGCGGATGAATTAGTGACGAAAATGATCTTCCATTTATGTCTATCACCAAAGTCTTTTTTCTAATAATGAGTTATCAACATGCATAAGTAAATATTGAAATTACACTATGTCATATTCAGTAACATGTTAATTAATTTTAAAAAGTCATTAACAATATATTTGTCATGATATACTTTAGGTAAACAATGTTTTATCTTTACTTTTACTATTTAAAAAATTATATGAATCAATTAAAATATAGTTTATATACGGAATACAATTTCAATAAACAAAATAGCTATAAAAAAAACTTAAATATTTATTTAGATGAAGAGTATGTCATCAAATTTGAAGTAACTAATACTAGAATAAATAATGGATTTGGTCTACCACGAATGTGGTTTACTTTGGAATTGGTCTTTCAATTTCATTTATTACCAAAAAAACCTTGAGTTTGCATTTTGTTTTGGAATTTGTTCTTCGACCCAACATATGTTATGTTTTCATTAAGTACAAGAGTAATATGGTCATTTTAGAAAACTAAAATAACAAAACTCTAAAACCCATTCTCTTTCTTTATCCTCTCTCTCCCCTCACTTTTTCTCAATTGTGAGAGCCCCTGCTCTCTCGCCGGTTTCTACTCCTACTTTGGTTTCTGCATTGTCGTTCAAAGATGGGTCCAAGACTCGTCGTTCAAGACGCCTTTCTGCATTGTCGTTCAAGTCTTGTCTCCCAAAGGCCATGTCCGTTCAAGACTTGTGTCCCAAAGTTCTTGGTTGTTCAAGACTCGTCACCCAAAGTTTGTCGACATTCAAGACGCGTTCACAAAGTCCATATCCATTTAAGACCCGTGTCCTAGTGTAATGACAACCACAAATGTTTATGCTTCTTCTTTTATTCTACATCAACTCCCTATACACCAAAGATGATTTACGTTTATTATTTAAAGTTTGATTAATTATAGTTTTTTATTAAATTTTTTTATTGTAGGGTTTGATTTAGGTTTTTGCTATTAGGGTTTTGTGTCACAAATTTTTTGAAGAATTTGTATCAAATTGTTGTTTATGTTCAAATTTTGGAATTGTATATGCATGTTGGGATTTTACTGTATTGTCTCTGAATTGACAAGTGGCGGATGGTGGTGTTTAATTAATAATTACTCAAACAATAATCATCCATAATCAAATAACCAACACCATTCTTGATTTGTTTTCTCCAACCTTAATCACCACTTTTTAAGGATCAATCATTTTCCTTGTTATGACGATAAATGTACACGAATTCCATATTATTGATAATAAAAAAGACTTACAACCCCTAATCATCATTATTTTTTAATTCACTTTTTATTCATATCAGACGGGTTGCTACAATCCTTATTTTACATCACTTAAACAAACTCAAAAACTCACAAATCACATTTTCAATCAATAAGGGCCATTATTCATTGGCTATATGGGATTCGTTCTATAATATCACAAACACCCCCCTCAATGACTCATCGTGCTTGATGAGGATTGGCTCCACATTTCTCGAGGGGTGTTGAGCGAAAAACAGAGAAATCGAGCCGAACCATTTGATCCAAATCAAAAACCTGATTACTGAAACAATCGAGTATTCATGGATTGATTTTGGTTTTAAATTATGAGTACCCGTGGGTACCCAACTCCAATCGGATCACATATATATACATAGGGTCGGGTTCATTTGTTAACCTGTGTCAGGACCTAATTCTCAACAAAATAATGAACTTAGAAACAATATTAAAGAAGTTGCGGAATAACACTTTAATATTCAACAATCAATGAAACAGTGAATCAGAAATCACAAACTTGTAAACTTTATTGAAAGATTAAAGCTACAAGTTTTCAAACAAAACCTCAATATTGATGAACAAGTTCACCAATACGAATTCTACTTCTCTAGAACTAGGGTTCTAAACATTGAGGTTAATTCTCTCTATGAAAACAAAAACTCAGAATATTGTCTATGAAACTATTCAGACTAATTCTATACATATACTAAAGATAAAAGATAATTACAAAATATAAAAGATCTTCAGTATATTCTTCCATAGTTATCTCCAAGCTTTCCATGAATATCTCCAATCAATACAGTTGTCTTCATTGCCATACGAAGTCTTCATCTCATAAGCAGCACTGTCTTCATGAGCAGTATTAATACACAGCAGCATTAACACTCTGAGCAGTATTAAGTTCAGCAGTACTAACTACTAGTAGTACTAACTTTGCTTAGCAGTAGTAACTTCATCAAGCAGTATTAACCTTGGTTAGCAGTATTAATCTGTCTCAGCAGTAGTAACTTTTCTCAGCAGTAGTAACCATGTTGTACTAGCAGCATTAACCATACTTGAACAATTCTTCAATGCCCAACAATCTCCCCCTAACTTAACTTTTAGAAAGAGAAGTCAAGTTCTTTAATTATGATCTTCAAGATGCTTTCAACACTACAGCTTAGTTGCCTAAATTTGGATTCAGACCCAGACTTTGATTGATTGTCCTTCTTACCACAATTCTGGCCATTTCTGATTCCTTTGCACACACTAGCTTAGCTTTCAGCATCCCATTCAGCTTTTCCTTGCTATGATCATATACTTTGTCCACCAGGTAGTATTCATGATAACAGTTATCTATTGTGATCATGTATACACCACAGTTTTCAAAGAGTATCCACTTATCAATCTTCTTAAATCCATACTCATGATGTAGATCATTTATCCTGTAAACCACCTTTTCTGGTTCAAACATCATACAAAGATATTCCATTGCAATCTTGAGTAGACTTTCTTCAGTTCCTTTCAAAACATGCTCATAAAGCTTTATTCCCACCTTGTGCATTTCTTCTAGGTCAGCCCTGGAACAACTTCTGATCACTTTGCCCCAAGTTGAGTAGACTTCAAACACATCACCAACTCTTTTGAGTCTGAAGTACTCCTTTCTGTTGTCCCTCAGAATATCCCAAAAGATGACTTCTGGTGCTTTCACAGAAATGGGAACAGCCTGTACTGATTCTATTAAAGTCATATAAAGTCCCACATGCTCATCAGATTGCTTATTGGACTGCTCTGGGTTCTGCACAGATTCTGCTGAAGGTATAACTGAAGGTTCTGCCCTTTTTTCAGCTTCTTCAACCCTTGGCTTCTTGGACTATTTCTTGGAAGCTATGGTCTTTACTCTCTTTGCAGATTTCATTTCCATACCAACATTCTCTTCTTTAGTGTCTTCAGCCTTTTCTTTAGTAGGAGTGACTTCCTCAGGGAATGGTTGTTGAATGTTGAGATCATGTCTCTCCTTCATCCTTCTTTCAGCCTCTTCCCTTTGAGAGGAGTCCCCTTGAAGCTTAGCCATTTCCTTTTTATAAAGCTCCTCAACTTGACTGTATGCCATATTAGTAAACATCTCTCTTTTGACACCAATTGAACCTTTCAGGAAATTGATCATTTTTCTCATTTCCTGATTGGCCAAAAAGGTCTTAGAAGGTTGTCTTTTCTGCTTCTTGAATGGAATTCTTTGCTTTGATGCTTTGACTGCTATTTTCTTGGCCTCAGCTGCTGCTTTCATGTTCTTTTGATACTCTTCATTGAGTGTTCTGTCCATATTCAGTGCAAGCTCCCTGTCTTTTTCAGATTGTAATTGTTCCTCCTTTTCTATTTTTGCTTGAAGCTGCTTTGCCACTTCTTCATCTAACTCAATCTGACTCTTCTTCTTTGAAGGTTGTTCAGGTTCAACCATCTTTCCCTTTCCCTTTACATCCTTCAAACTTGTCTCACTGCTTTCTTTTCTTTTCTTTGAAAGGCCTCCTTCTTTAATGACCACTCCATTGGCCTTTTGAGTAGCCTTAGGAGTGTCATTCTTGGCTTTTACCAATGTTTCTTCTATTTCCAACTCTTCAACAGATAGCCCTGTTACTGTTGCTACCTGTTATGTTACTGCTGCTGCTTGAACCTCATCTGTTTCTGCTGCTTGTGCTTCTGTTTCTACAGGTTTCTCCCCCTCAAAATCAAATCCCATCCCCGATGTACTTTCCTTCTCTGCTTCAGCCTCTTGATTCTCCCCCTTGTTGAAAGCATCATTAGCATTTTTCCTCTTCTTCAAAACAAACTTCCTTCTCCTCTTCTTTTGTACCAATCTTGTCACCATTTTCTTCAATTTGGTAATCTGTACTTGTTGAGACAGAATTACCATTTTCATTTCTTCTATGTCTTTGCCTTGATTGATGACATCCAGATTAATGTTGCCCATTGTTTCCATCAATTCATTGTAGTCATATCTGTCCTCACCTTCTCCAGGAGTGCTACCCCCTTTTGAAGGATCATGGGATCTTTTAGTAGTGGAAGTCTTCTGCCTAGCAGAAGCACCCTCCACCCCCTTGGTTTCTTGGCACCTGGGACCTTTGGATGATTGCTCACCCAAAGTTGCCATGGGGGAGGTCTTATTGATGTTACCATTGTCCTCCTCTGTGCTAGCAGGAGTAGTGGCAGCCTTCTCACCCATATGCCCATACATCTCCTCAGTGAGCACCTCCTTGGGGTTGGGAGACACCCCTATGGTTTCCCTATAGATATTCTCTAATGGAGAATTCTCCATTAGAGGGCTTAAAGGCTTTGTGGGTGAAAGTACAAGAAGGGAAGGAGCCTTCTTTACCTTTTTCCTGATGTAAGTATTGGTGATTGGAGAAGTTGGTTTTTGAAGAATCGACTGAGGGATTGATATACTGATTGAAGGTTGGGATTGACTTTCAGTGGGATGGTCTAATGAGGGCCTTGACCCTGAAGCCAAACCTTCTTGATTGTGGGACACCACCATCATTGTAGAGAACAATTGGGTGTCAACTCCTTCCGAGTCCAAGGCAGATCTCTTCATATTTGAAAAGACCTTACCCTTGGGGATTTTAGGTACATATACCTCATCAAATTGAGGCATATCCGTCAATTCATTGGTTATAACTGCCTGGACAAATCTTGGGTACATATAAAAACTCTTTTTGTTTCCCAAGTTTGACACAAGGTCATTGAAAATCATTTTTGAAAAATTGTACTTTTTGGCAGTGGCCAAGCAAACCAAAGCATAAGCAATGGTACTATTGAACTCACTCCATCCAGTAGTCTTTCTGAAAATACAGTGCATCAGGGTATGGACAAAGAAACGCCATTAGGGAGAAAATTTGGCTTTTGAGAACTTGAAAACACCCAATGGGCCTCCATACCCCATTCTAGTTAGAGTGGAAAACAGTTCATCATTAGAGATAGGTGAGATACCTGAAGCATCGTCTAGACGTAGACTGATGCGAATAACCTCTTCAGAAACTGTCAAGGGTTTGTCACACACCCTTGTCTTGATAACTTGCACACCATTTTCAGTAACAATGGTGGCATTGGACCAAAATTGTTTCTGGTGCTCAATGTAGATGGATGGTGACACTGTAAAAGCATACTCGATATGGCTTGTCTTGAGAAAATCGACTATCTGGTGAAATCCATCAGGCTACTTTGGCTTTTGAAGCATTGCGATTTCGTTGTGCTCATCAATGAACTCCATGGATGCCATCGAGCTTGATTGTTCTTGCCTGAAACTTACTAGGTGCTTGAGAGAAAAAGGGTTAGAGAGAAGATGAACAGTATTCAAAGAGTCGTTATGAGCTTTTAGGCGGGCAAATAGGGTATTTATACGATTCGGGAAAGAAGCAGTATTAACCACTAGCAATATTAACTAACTAGCAGTATTAACTGAGAGCAGTATTAACCACTAGCAGTATTAACTAACTAGCAGTATTAACTGAGAGCAATATTAACCACTAGCAGTATTAACTAACTAGCAATATTAACTGAGAGCAGTATTAACCACTAGCAGTATTAAACCTGCACTGGCAGTATTAAACCTGCACTGGCAGCATTAACTGCACTTACACTATTGAAGCTTGAGCAAGGTAATAACTTCCTGAGAAAGATGATTAGTAACACTAAAAACAACCAAATAACAGGTATACAATCACTTTTAAATATGAGCTCATTCAGAGTTGATCATGCCCACACTTGTAACCAAGAAAGTGAATCTGCCTACATCAAAAGCTTTAGTGAATAGATCAGCAAACTGGTTGTCAGTATGAACTTTAGCAACTTGAATAAGCTTCTTTTCATTACAGTCTCTAATAAAGTGATACCTGATCTCAATGTGCTTTGTTTTGGAGTGCTTGACTGGATTGTTAACAATGCTTATAGCACTGCTATTGTCAATGAAGATTGGAGTGTGAAGAAAGGTTACCCCATAGTCCAGCATTTGATTCTGAATCCATAGAACCTGAGAGCAACAACTTGCAGCAACAATGTACTCAGCTTCTGTTGTTGATAAGGACATTGTGGTTTGCTTCTTACACTGCCAAGATACTAGTCTTGCACCCAAAAGCTGACATCCACCTGAAGTAGACTTTCTATCCATATTAGCACCACCCAAGTTACTGTCTGAATATTCAATCAAGTCAAAAGAAGATTCATACGGATACCAAAGACCTAATCTAGGTTGCCCTCTTAAGTATCTGAAAATCCTCTTAACATCTTGAAGATGTGATTGCTTTGGCTTGACTTGGAATCTGGCACAAACACACACTGGAAACATAATATCTGGTCTTGAGGCTGTGAGATACATGAGAGATCCAATCATTGATATATAAAGATGGACATCAACGTCCTCCCCCTCAAGATCAGCAGTGATCTGTTTGTGTGTTTCCATAGGTGTGCTTGTTGGCTTTGAGTCTGATAAACCATATTTGTCCAGGATGTCTTTCACATACTTTGATTGACTTATGAAGATCCCATCTTTCTGTTGTTTCACTTGAAGCCCAAGGAAGAAAGTAAGTTCACCCATTGAACTCATTTTGAAGCTTTTGTGCATCAACTCTTCAAAGTCTCTACATATCTGATCTTTTGTGGATCCAAAGATGATGTCATCCACATAGATCTGAACTAGTAGAATGTCCTTCTTTCTTCTTTTGATAAACAGGGTCTTGTCAATTATTCCCCTTTCAAACCCATTTTTTAAGAGATAGGTAGACAATGTATCATACCATGCTCTTGGGGCTTGATGTAGACCATAAAGTGCTTTCTTCAGTTTGTATACTCTGTCAGGATATGATGGATTTTCAAAACCAGGGGGCTGACAGACATATACTTCTTCATCAATTGTGCCATATAGAAAGGCACTCTTCACATCCATTTGATATACCTTGAACTGCATAAATGAAGCATAGGCTAGAAACAGCCTAATTGCCTCTACCCTTGCAACTGGAGCAAAAACTTCTTCATAATCTATGCCTTCTTCCTGAGTGTACCCTTGTGCCACTAGCCTTGCTTTGTTTCTGATGACTATTCCTCTCTCATCCTTTTTATTCCTAAAAATCCACTTGGTGCCAATAGCTCTATGACCTTTTGGAAGGTCCACCAAGTCCCAAACTTTTTGCAATTTGAACTGTAGTAACTCTTCTTGCATGGTTTCTATCCAACTGGAATCTTTCATTGCATCATAGGCCTTCTTAGGCTCAATCTGAGATAGAAAGCAAGAGAGTACTGTATGTTGCTGATCCTACAACTCTTGAAGTCTGCTTTGATTTCTAGTTATCATAGGAGAAGATATGTCTCCTATTACCAGCTCTGTAGGATGGTTCTTTTGTGTTCTATTCTGATGACTAGGTTCTTCATTGATTCCCACTTCTAGATTGGAATCATTTAAGTCAGTTGAGGGGGTCTTATCAGATACTTCTGGTTCTTCATGCTCTGAAGTCTCCTCATCTCTTCTTTCTTCTTCACTCTGCATTGGTTCAGAAACTGTTTCTTTTTCACATATTTCAACAGGTTCCATTGAAGGTATGGGAAAGATCACAGACTGAGGAATAATGTCTTGTACTTGTACATCCCCTGATCCTCCACTTCCTGAACCTGCATGATCATCACTACTGAAACCCAAAGAGTTAGTTAGTGAATCAATGTCAAACAACCACTGAGGACCAGAACCAATAGGATTTGGTGTGTTCTAATTGCATTTGACATTGTCACTTTCCTCAATTATTCTAGAAGAAGAATTAAATACTCTGTAGGCCTTACTCTGAGATGAGTAACCAACAAGAAAACCATCATCTGCATTGCTATCAAACTTTCCTAAGTGAGTTTTGGTATTGAGAATGGTACAAGGACACCCAAAAGGTTTGAAAAATCCAATAAATGGTTTTCTTTTATTTAAAAGCTCATATGGTGTCTTGTTCTTAGGCTTGACTACTAGAACTCTGTTTTGGACATAGCAAGCAGTATTAACTGCTTCATCCCAGAAAGTAATTGGAAGTTTTGAATCAGCTAATAGAGATCTAGCAACTTCAATCAGTTTCCTATTCCTTCTCTCAGCAACACCATTTTGTTGTGGAGTCCTAGGAGCACTATATTGCCTCTCAATTCCTTTTTTCTCACAAAAGGTGTTTAGGTCATGATTTTTAAACTCAGTACCATTGTCTGACCTAATGACTTTTACCTTTTGATTTGTTTGGTTTTCAATTCTTAGAATAAAGGATTTGATCAGTCCACTTGTCTCATCCCTAGTCCTTAGAAAATATACCCAAGTAAATCTAGAGTAATCATCAACAATAACTAAGCAGTATGATTTCTTGCCTATACTCATTACATTTGTAGGACCAAACAGATCCATATGCAACAACTGAAGAGAATTAGAAATAGTGTTCAACTCTTTGGACTTATGAGAAGTTTTGTGTTGTTTGCCTTTGAGACAGGTAACACAATGATCATCACATGAAAAGACTTTTGAAGGCAAACCTCTTACAAGGTTGTTTTTGACAAGTTTATTCATTGTTTTAAAATTCATGTGACACATCCTTCTGTGCCAAAGTGATGATTCATTCAAAGATGCTTTTGAAACAAGACAGTTTAGGGATGAATCAGTTGAAACATTTTCCATGTCCAAACAATAGACATTATCCTTTCTAGGAGTTCTTAGTAGTATCATCTTTTCATCAACTACTTTGAATCCAGGAGCAAGGATAATGCATTCTGAATCTGTGAACAATATACTATGCTTTTTGTCACAATCCTGTGATACACTTAACAAGTTGTACCTTAACTGCTCAACATAGAACACATCCTCAAAGGTCATCTTACCTTTTGTTACATCTCCGTTACCACTGATCTTACCTCCATCTGGAGTATTACCAAAGGCAACATGCCCTCCATCAATTTTCTTGAAATTCTTGAGGCAAGCCATGTTCCCTGTCATGTGTCTAGAGCAACCACTATCAACATGTCAGATGCTCTTCCCCTTGAGCTGTTGGTTGCCCTGCACATAAGATAAAATAATTAGTATTGATTGGGAACCCAAGCCAAAGTGGTCTTAGGTCTCCCTTTCGCATCAAAGTATTTACATTCCTTTTTGATGAGATTTTTAAAATCAGAGCACTCTTTACTAGAGTACTTTGTCAAGATAATAGGTCTAGCAGCACAAACACTAGAAGCAGTACTAATTTTAGAAGTACTAATAGAGTTAGAAGCACTAACAGGTTTAGCAGTACTAACCTTGTTAGAGGCACTAACAGAGTTAGCAGTATTAACATTTGAAGAAGTACTAACAATGTCAACAGCACTAACATAAATAGCAGTAGTATTGCTTCTAGCAGCACTATCATTGTCAGCAGCACTATTTGTGGTAGCAGTACTAACAGTTTTAGTGCTTTTGGGAATCCACATCTTGACACTTTCTTTCACAGTCTTTTTCTTCATGTGGCTTTTAGATTTAACATGTTTCTTAGCCACATGTTTCCTTTCATTTTTCCTATAACCAAAGGGTTTTTGCATAGATCTTTAAAAATTCATCCTTTGGTTAATAGGATTAAAGTAGCAGTACTTGGAAAGATGATTCAATTTGCCACATATGAAACAAGGTTTTGGTCTGATGATTCTACTCAGATCAACTCCTTTTTTCTGAACCCACTGATTATTCCAATTCCTTTGATTTCCCCTCTTTTTATCATGTTTTAGGGGCTCATCCTTATTACATGCACATTGTTTGCAAGGAACAGGATTCACAACTGTGGTCTGCTTGTAATGGACCTTTCTAGACTTTCCCTCAGTCTTCTCTATGTCATTGGATTTGATCCAAGCCCTTCCATAGTCCTCATTGGTGATGATGTTATTTTCTAAGAGAATCTCACCACCCACATTGTTCTCCTTTCTCTTACCAGCTTCTTTTTCAGTTTTGTCCTCAACAACTACTTCATCTAAGGGATCTATCTCAGTGGCTCCCTCAGGCAGGTCCTTCCTATCCTTAGTCTCTAGCAAGTCTGATATATGAGGGATGTAGTTGTTGTTGTATGGTGGTGGTGTGGTATTGTACCTAATTCCTCTTCTCAGTTTGTCATGAAACTGAGTTTGTAGTAAAGAGTCCATTGCTTTAGAAGCATTGGAAAACTTTTCCACATCTAGCTTAACTTTGGCTAGCTCTCCTCTCAACTTTTCATTTTCCTCCTTGGACTTTGTCAGTTGGATTTCTAGATCATTCTTCTCCCAGTTCCAGTAATTGGTATCATATGTGTGTTGAAGTTCATTGGCTTGGAAACCTTTAATCTGTTCCTCAAACCTCTCAACAATTCTCACATAGTCTTTTATATCTTTTTCTAATCTCTTAAGGTCATCACTCATATTCTGGTTGTGATCCCTGTACCTTTTAACAGTATCTATGCAAGTTTGAGAACAGATATTATAAAGTACCTCAGTTGGGAGATCAGATACCTCTTCCATGAGAGCTTGATTTTGAATAGCCTCTTCTACTTGATCACTCCAGTCAAACCCCATTCCTTGTTGAGAAACAAGGGCTTAAGCAGAGTTTCTGTTCTGGTTGAAGCTTCCAGTCTGAGCTTGTTGGTGGTTGTTGTGAAACACTCCACTTCTGCATTCCCTGGCAAAGTGTCCCTTCAGATGACATTTATAGCACTCCACCTTTGACTTATCAAAGCCTGCACCATCTTCTCTTCTTTGGGAGAAGTTGTTCCTCCCAGTCCTCTTGATGAAATTTTTCACCCTCATAGAAAGCATGGCCATCTGCCATTTAATATCCATCTCTTCAAGATCATCAGGATGAAGTTGTTCCAAGTCATCATTGACTAAAGAAGAGTTTCCATGGCTGGAAAGAAAGGCTTCAAAAACAGATTCAGTGCCTTTTTCTTGATTTACTCCATTAGCAGCATTAACTGATTCAGGGTTAGCAGTAGAATCAATTGATGATGATAGGAGTGCAGCATTATGAACATACCTAGTAGGCTTCTTCTTTGCTTCCACCTCAGATTCAAACACTCTCAGATCATTGTACAGATCATCCAGTTCCTTTTCTTCCAATTGTTCATTCTGTCTGAATGAAACAGTATACATGGTCCATTCATCTCCAAGGGACCTTAAGAACTTTCTGTTTACATCATCTTGATCAATCTGTACTCCCATAGTAGCTAGTTCACCAATCAGCTTGTTAAACCTATCAAAAGTTTGAGTTATGAACTCATTCTTAGTTGACATAAAGTTTTCATACAGTTGCTTCAATATTGCCTTCTGATTTCTCTTGGTACTTTTGGTACCAGAGAATCTCTTCTCTAGAGCATTCCAAAGCATCTGTGTATCAGTGCAATTGCAGAATTGGTGTTGATACTCATTGGGAATAGCCAAGAGCAGTGTGCTCAAGGCTTTCATCTCTGTCTGCCGTGTCTTCCTTTCTGCATCCGTCTTTGGTGGGATTCTTTTTCCATCTGCACCAATCTTTCCTTCATCAGATGGGTCATTCTCAATGATGTCCCACATAGAGTAATCTGTGAGGAGAATGTATTACTTGATTCTAATCTTCCACATGTCAAACTCATTAGATCTGAGAATTGGAACCTTTGAGACAAGAGTACTGTTTGATTCAACTGTGTTTTCCATGATGAATGAAGGTTTCTGAGAATACTGGCTCTGATACCACTTGTCAGGATCTAATTCTCAACAAGAATAATGAACTCAGAAACAATATTAAAGAAGTTGCGGAATAACACTTTAATATTCAACAATCAATGAAACAGTGAATCAGAAATCACAAACTTGTAAACTTTATTGAAAGATTAAAGCTACAAGTTTTCAAACAAAACCTCAATATTGATGAACAAGCTCACCAATACGAATTCTACTTCTCTAGAACTAGGGTTCTAAACCTTGAGGTTAATTTTCTCTATGAAAACAAAAACTCAGAATATTGTCTATGAAACTATTCAGACTAATTCTATACATATACTAAAGATAAAAGATAATTACAAAATATAAAAGATCTTCAGTATATTCTT
Source organism: Arctium lappa (assembly GCA_023525745.1). Lineage (NCBI taxonomy): Eukaryota > Viridiplantae > Streptophyta > Magnoliopsida > Asterales > Asteraceae > Arctium > Arctium lappa. Next base: position 1,587,862 of record CM042059.1, on the reverse strand, counting down.
CCATAGTTATCTCCAAGCTTTCCATGAATATCTCCAATCAATACAGCTGTCTTCATTGCCATACGAAGTCTTCATCTCATAAGCAGCACTATCTTCATGAGCAGTATTAATACACAACAACATTAACACTCTGAGCAGTATTAAGTTTAGCAGTACTAACTACTAGCAGTACTAACTTTGCTTAGCAGTAGTAACTTCATCAAGCAGTATTAACCTTGGTTGGCAGTATTAATCTGTCTCAGCAGTAGTAACTTTTCTCAGAAGTAGTAACCATGTTGTGCTAGCAGCGTTAACCATACTTGAACAATTCTTCAATGCCTAACGACCTGGTTTTTTTTGTAACACCCTAAAAACCAGAGTGAATTTGAAACGCGGAAAACTGGACAAATAAACATCACACTTGGTATAAACCTCCCAAAAAGGGGAAATGTACTTAACCTTTACAATCTGAATACTGATATTGAACTCAACAACAAACTAATCTAAACATAACCTATCTAGATTACATAGGTTGTTAATCCAATATCATCAAAAGAATGGGACTTAAACAATTGCCCAACATCAATACTAGTCATCTCAAAAATCCCCGTGACCAAGCTCGTCACTCAAGCCCTTAGCAACCCACCACTAACGGGAACCTGTTATACACATCATTTGAGAAAAAGTGTTAGGCTTAAAGCCTAGTGAGAACATACAGTTTATAAATTTCAAGAGATATAAACAGTTGTATCATAAGGGAATCTTTTCAATAAGGTTTAATTTTCAAACGAAACCTTTGCCACAACCGGGCCTTATAAATGTAAACTCGTCATACGATGACAAAGATAACCAGTTTTTTTACCAAGGATTGTAACATAACACAAAGTAGGTCACAATCCGAGTTATGAGTCGAAACACTTGGAATCCATGGCTACGAACTACAAAGGTCCGTACTACGATGTGAGGAAGGGCCCCCGAGGAAACCAAATCAAAACTCGTTCACTAGGACTACACTATGACCCATGGCTAGTAACCGGTCTCACATAACCGTACTAAATGGCCCCCGAGGATCACATGCATCCATAGCTACAATTTAGGGAAAATATGATCCATAGCTAGTAACCGATCTCACATAACCGTACCAAATGGCCCCCGGGGATCATATACATCCATTTACAAAGAGAGGAAAAGACATCACAAATATAAGTCGACTCAATACCTAGGGATCCACTAGTAATGGTACAGACTCGTCACAACAACATATGTGACCAACCATAGATAGTCATATGGTATAAAATAACATTTATAAACAAAATGTATTTTCAAGTTTAACTTCTGGTAAGAATGAAAATCATCAAAAATGAACTTTAAACATTCTTTCAAGTAACCCACATAAATGTGCAAGTAAAACATCATTTTACTTCAAATAAGATGAAACCCATCATTTTAATCGAAAATGATCCGGAACCCTAAAATATCCCAAAACTCAAGTTATATCAAAATGTAGTAAACTTAGATCTGAAACCATGGAGATATATAGAAGTTCAAAATGTAAGTTTTGACATGTATAAAGTTTAGAAAAAGGTAGTAGGAACTCACCAAATAGGTTTCAGAAATAAAACCCGAAAACCAGATATCAACCACCGAGGGAAGACGAAGCTTTCTATACCGAACCCGTGCTAGATGCACTTAATACTAGAAACAAACGGCAACCGAAGAACCAAACTCGAAACCAAGAAAGAGAGAGAGAGAAAAGAGATTTGAGATAAAATCTAAATGAGATATTTTGAAGAAAAACCCACCTAAGTCGGCTAGGCAACTACGCGGGTTATGCCGCGACTTCAACTCGCGGCATAACTCGCCCGTGTCCATAAAACCCATGACATCCAGTGGGTTTCGCGGGTTGTGCCGCGACCTCAAGTCGCGGTGCAACTCGCGTAGTCCACTGTTGTTTGCCCAAAAGCCACCAAAACCAAACTCGAATTCAAAACCAAACGCGGTGCTAACGACAAAAGCTTAACACTAGAATACAACGATACATAACTGAAATCCGGGGTGTTACATTTTGTTCTAACTTTGTGAACCGAATCTTAACCATTGATATTGAGATGAAGGGTTGATATTAAAACCAATCAACATTAATTCTTATTTATTATCCTTGTAATAATTAATTATATTGAACATATATGATAGGGGTTTTTGAGGAAATTCACAACCCTTTTTCACATTTAGTATCTTACCCAAATAAGGGTTGCTTAATTAAAAGATAACTCATCGTCAAACAAATTGAAACCGACAAGTGAACCCGATTTCATCAACCAAAGCCTCAATCATCGAAATCAACTACTGAACATATATACAACGACTGAACATATATGATCATTCAAAAATCTTATGATTTGTATAGCTACTACTTGTTCATATATACGCTATAATGTTCATTTTGACATGTGTGAACGTATATGAACATATATATAGTTACTACTTGATAATGTGAACGTGTATTAGAATATGAACATATATCCGTTAGTGTTCATTTGACGATGTGAACGTGTATTAGAATGTGAACCTAAGCAGTTAACACGGTCTATTGCGGAAATTGCGGTCAGGACCTAGAATTGCGATTGTGGTTATTGCGGTGAAATAGCGGTAAAAAAAATAGGTTCATAAATTAATAGGAATATATTTATATATATATATATATATATATATATATATGTATATATATATAACTTAATAATTAATATATTGTATTCCTAACACGTATCAAGTTAAATTGTTCCTTGTTTCTGTTAAGTCAGATTTTATAGTAATCATTGTATTTATAGGTTTGGTCTAATACTGTGTTTAGAGGCTTATTCTGTGGTGTATTTGCCAAGGGTATTTAAGTCCCTTGGGTCTTTGTGTTGTGTAAGGAACTCACGCATTTCTCAAATCAGACTCTACTTTGCGCTTTCAATCTCTCTCTCTCTCTACTTTTTCTCTCTATGATTTAGTGATTTTAGAATTATCAATTGGTATCAGAGCTGTTCTAAATCTAAGAGAATTGAGAGAAACTTGTTTTGAATCTGAATTTGTGTTTGAATCAGAATATTTGATCGATTTTCTTGATTTTTTCAAGAAAATCTCATATTTTGATTTTTCATCAAATTTGGACTAATTTTTGATCGAATTTCTTTGTATTTTGGTTTGTTGGATCCGATTTTACTAGTAGAACACTTTTGTTTCACATCAAATTGCAAGAAATTCTGGTTTTGATCTTCAATTTTGAGATTTTTTGGTTTTATGGAAAAAGTTGTACTCGTACTGTTCTTTTCAAGATTTATCGAAATTGTGTTTTTCGATCGATTTTAGTGTTTAAAAGTTGTTAGAAACGTGTTTTAGAAAGATTATGTGCATAAAAATTTTATCAAATTCTGTTTTGTAATCAATTTTTAGAAGAAATCTGAGCTTCTCATTGTTTTGCGCCAGATCCATATTTTGCGGGAGTTCATCCACACTTTGCGCGAATTCATCAAGTTTTTCAGGGATTCAGTTGCTGAAGATAAAGTCCAATTTTCGCCAGTAACGAGTCACGCAAATCAGTTTTCTGTCACCTTATTATTACGCAAAGAGTGGTTCTCGTTAACAATACTTCGCGCAAATAATAGTTTGCGCCACCAAAGCTTCACGCAAACCAAGTTTGCATCATCGTCGTCTAGCGCAAATCTCTTTTGCACCATCTTCTATTCACACAAGTCAGTTTTGCGCCATTACTTGTCAAGCAAAGAAAGTTCACGTCAACATCATCTCACGCAAAGTCTATTTTGAGTCATCAGTACATCACGCAAATCTAAGTTTGCGCCATCCTTATCTCACGAGAAGTTCATTCTAGAGTGTGCAAGTGATCTTTTGCGCCATCAACGCTTCGCGCAAATTTAAGTTTGCGCCAGCTTCTTCTCACGCAAAAGAAAGTTTGCGCCATCCACTGTTAGCGCGAATCATAGTTTGCGCCAGATTCTCTGTTCTTCCAGACTTAGCATTTTCTGAAATTTATCATCTATGGATTCTGAAAATTTTGCATTTCAAGCTCAGTTCTACAAAAGCGATCTCATGATGTATTTGGGCACAGAAACTCGTCCTCCGGTTCTGGTTGATGAAAATGAGTTTACTCAGTGGCAAGATAGGTTTTTGAATTTCATCGAGCGTCAAAAGAACGGAGATGACATGATGAAGATTTTATCTGAAGGATCTTTTGTACAACCCACTCTGGCTAATGGATTATCAAAGCCTACCAAAGAGTATACACCCGATGAGTTGGTGCAATATCAAGTTGATCGTGATGTAAAGGCTAATCTGATGCTAGCTTTGCCAAATTCTATCTAAAACAGGATTGATTGCTTCAAAAACAATCCTAAGCTAATGTGGGCACAACTAGAAAAGATTATGCTTGGGTCTTCAGTTGCAACTCAACTTCGCATACACGTTACATGAACAACTTTGAAGAATTCAAAGCCAAGGATGGGGAGTCACTGAAAATTGTTTATGACAGATTTTGTGCGGTAATAAATGATCTGAGGAAAATTAAAGTGGAAAAGACTGAGCTGGAGACAAATCTGAAGTTCCTCAATGCTTTGCAACCAGAATGGAATAAATCTTGCCACAGATTGAGGAATGATGTCAGAATATCTACCATGCAAATCCAAGAGATGTACGAGATTCTACTAACAGATAAGTGCATAGTCACAGAGAAGAAAGCCAAACTAGACAAGAAAAACAAGAAAACAGTGGACACAGTTGCACTTCTCACAAGCAAATTTTCTGAACAAGCATTATCCGAAAATGCTTATGTTGGTGCAACTGATGACGATGGTGAAGCTCTTCAGAAAGCTATGATCCTTCTCTCTCAACACTATCAGAAGAAGTTTCAACCTCGTTCGAATTCCAACACTATTCGCTTCACTTCTGGGTCCAAGAATGTTCAAGTGCCCGAGGCTAATAAACATGATGCATGCTTCAACTGTGGAAAGTCGGGTCACATTGCTAAAGAGTGTCGAGTGAAGAAGGTTCGAGATTCGGCATATTATTGAAAGAAATTGGAACTGGCTGAAAAGAGAGAGAATGGGACAGTTCTACTTTCTCTCTCTATGATTTAGTGATTTTGGGATTATCGGTTTCTTTTGGTTCTTGAAAGAGTTATAAACTAACATTAACATAACATAATCAAACCATTCAATTGCTCACTATTTCTTTTGGTTCTTAACTGTATCTGCACTCCTCATTATCAAAAATTTCACTCATACAGTCATATATGTACTTTTGTTTGTCTATTGACTTCTTATATCATAACATAAAAATGCAATCATGTTTTACCCTACGTCAGTAGCTAAAAAATCTAAAGCAAAACAGCAATTTCTTTAAAGCAATCGTTAACTTGGATTGTAATCGAGTGGACTGATGTCTGATGGTCAATGGAATCGAGAGTAGAAGCCGATTAAGAGAAGTCTTGAGCCGATTAGGAGAAGTCTTGAAGGGAATCGAGTGGACTGATCATGAAAAAAGTCGACTGCAGTGCTCGACTGATAAGTTAAGTCGTTGAAATTGTGCGACCTTTTTTAGATTAAGGGTTTGAAGATGAGATTGAGATGAGAGAAGTGGGCCTTTTTTAGACTAGGTTAGTCAAATGTCCAAGTCTAGAAATAAAAAAGCCCACAAATAAAATAGCCCAAACACATAGTCTAGGAAAATTGCGTTATTTGATACTACAATTTTTTACCAAATTTTGGTGAAATTTCGGTGAATAGCACCGCAATTTGCGGTACCACTATAATCGACCGCTATTTGGTACCGCAATTTTTCTACAGACCGAAAACCGAAATTGCGGCGCAATTAACTACTTAGATATGAATGTGAATGTTCATGAATGAAATTAAAATTAAAATACACATTAATTTTGTTAAATGAATATTTGTAACCTCCTTTTAATTAATTATTATTTTGTAACTCCTAATCAATCACTCTAGCAAGAAAAACATTTTATGAAATTTCATTTTTAACCTTGGACATTTAATAATGATGTTGAAATCAACCAAGGTTGAAAATGAATTTCTATTAGTCAAGAATGGTTCATAAAGTTAGTAGGTTAACAAAGTAAGCTCTCTCTCTCTCTCTCTCTCTCTCTCTATATATATATATATATATACACACACTTGGGATCACGTGACGCTAGTATGTTTTCGTGAGACCTATGAGACCACATTTTTACACTTGAAACTCCACAGCAAAACACTCATTATGAAGGTAACCTTCACAGTGTTTTTTTGCTGTGAAAGTTTTGGATTTTTTTTACCTTCACAGTGTTTTGCTATGAAGTTTCAAATGTAAAAATTGTAGTCTCACAGATCTCACGAAAACAGGTTGGTCTCACGTGAACCCAACTATATATATATATATATATATATATATATATATATATATATATAGAGAGAGAGAGAGAGAGAGGGGGTGATTTATTACACAAACCAACACATTGTTACAAACCATACAAATTAACCGATCTCAACCGTCCATCATTTCAATAGATATATCAATTGATGGAGATTTGTATTGTTTGTAACAATGACATGGTTTGTATAGCTATTTGCTTCCCTTTTTTTTGCTCCTAATGGCCCAAGCCCTTTGGTTTGAGCCTGGTGGTTTGATTATAGGCGAAGAGTTATTGGAGCACCCCATTGAACCGAGAGCTCCTTTAGTTTGTTTTAAGTACTTTTTTTATGTTCATTTAATGTTTTTAACGAACGAACATAAGGGGGCGTTTGGTACACTGGACAGGACAGAACAAGTTTGTACCACGTTTGGTGTGTTCATATGTGGGACTAACTAGAACTAAGTTGAACAAACTTGGGACACGCATGTCCACCCCTCCCCCCCTAGAACAAGATGGAACAAGACTTTTTGTACCAAAATACCCTTAATCTAATTCACGCCTCCTCCAAGATTTCACGCCTCCTCACACACAAGTCTGCTTCTTCTTCTCGATTTCTTCTTCTTCTACGAGTTTTCTTCTTCTTCTCGGTTTCTTTTTTCTTTCTTCTTCTACGATTTCTCTTCTTCTTCTTTTGATTTCTTCTTCTGAGAAAATGAATCCTTATGGATACCTCTGTTTATATAATAAAAAATGTAATCCTAGTACTGTAGAGCAGAAATTCTCAATAATAAGAAGAAAAAAAAGTTGAAAAGTGTTTGATACCACAAGATCGGATCCGATAGAAGAGTAGGCGGCTTCCTCGATTGAAAATGCTACGATAATTTCGAGCGGCTTCATTTATGAGTTTGAGTTATGGATGTGCATTTTTTTTATTAATATTTATATTAGATGGTTTTGTATTTTTAAATAGTATTTGTTAATATTCGCTTAGATTGATTATTTAATAAAAAAACACTAAACAACTCATCATGGGTAAATTGGTCATTTTAACTAGTTTTGTCATGTCCTGTCCAGTCATATCCTGTCTTATCAAACGCTAGACACCTGTCCTATTCTGTCATGTCCTGTTTTGTCATGTCTTGTCCTTTCTGCATACCAAACACACCTTAAATGAACATGAACACACCGATTTTTTAAACAATTGAACATGAACATGAATAAGAACACCAAATTTTTTGTTTGTTTACTATTTGTGTTTGTTTGTTTGAGTTAAACGAACGAAATGAACAAGCCTTTATTTGTTATGCACTAAACAAGTTTGAGCTCGAGCTTGAAACAAGTTTGAGTTCGAGCTTGGGTATTGGTTATCGAGTTCGAGTCGAGTTTGGATTTTCACTACTCGCGAGTTTTCGAGTCGAGTTCGAGTTTGAAAATTGGGTTTCGAGTTCGAGTCGAGTATAATGATACTCGAGCTTGACTCGCATCATTTAAATCCCTACATCTAACACCTATTTTATACACCAAACACAATATCCTAAAGAGTAAGATACTTATTTGTCCCTACGGTTTTTGGGTTTGGTCTCTACATCATTTCTTACTATATAGCTAAAGACCTCTTCATATGGATTTTTACTTTGTTTTAATTTGGCCCCTCCTATGCACTAACTCTGTCAAATCTTTTCCGTTAACTACAATCATGTGTCCCTCATATATATGAAGCGCATTTTGGCCATTTTGCAAGTAAATTTCATAAAAAATGTGAAATAATTACTAGAAGAACATTATCAAGAAGATGAACAACAACTTGCATAAGAACATTAATAAAAAAAAAGTCAAGATAGTGGACCGAAGTAGCATGGTCGTTTTTATATTTAATTTGGTCTCATAGAAATAAGATCGTGTTCAAAGGGGAAAGAGCAATTTAATGGATCATTTCTTCGAGTTCCAAAGGAAAGTGTTTGAATGGCTCTAGAGTCGGGAAAAACATATTATTAAAACTAACAAATGAATGATTACAACATTTTCTTACAACTATTATCTAACACAAACGAATCATCTTCAAAAGATTTGAAGATGATGAACTAATACAAACCCTAGACTAGAGAGAATTAGAAAGTCTGGAAGATATTTGTGTAAAAGAAAATAATCTGAATGAAATTGTTAACCCGAGCAAGAGGCTCGTTTAAAGCATTTTAATATTGCAAAATAGTCCTTGCCAGCCCTTGCAACTTAATCCCCTGATTAATCACAAATTGCTCCGCTACCCTTGAGACTTCTACAAAAGTAATGTTCAGTCCCTGAACTCCTAATAAAACACAAAACAAACAAAATAAGTTAGAAAATATATCAAGATTGGTCATATTAAAACTTATCTTTCAACACCCGCCCTCAATCTTGACATCGGAAAAGATCCATCATATTTAATTTAGAAATGAGATAGTTGTGTTGATTTAAACCAAGCGATTTTGTGAAAATATCAGCTGGATTTTCTAAAGATAAAACTTTTACAGTTTTCAGCATTCCAGATGCAATCTTATCTCTTACTTGATGTATATCTATCTCAATATGTTTAGTCCTTTCATGAAATACAGGGTTATTAGCTATTTGGATGGCAGATTTATTGTCACAGTTTAAATTTACTCGAAGCAAATTTTCTAATTTTAAATCTGCTAAGATGTTAAGAACCCATATTATTTCACATAGAGCAGAAGTCATCGCCCTATATTCAGACTCAGCAGAGGAGCGTGAAACAGTAGGTTGTTTCTTGCTTCTCCACGAGACTATACAATTTCCCAGAAAAAGACAGTACCCAGTGACAGACCTCCTTGTTGACAAACACTTTCCCCAGTCAGCATCAACAAAGACAGAAAGTTTAAAATCAGAATTAGAACAAGCAAAAAAAATTAACACCCTTACCTGGAGAGGCCTGTAAGTACCTTAGAACACGAAGAGCCAGTTTCAAATGAGACTGACGAGAAGAATGCATGAATTGACTCAGACAATGAACAGCAAATGTTATATCAGGCCTAGTAGCTAACAAATAGATAAGTTTGCCAATCAATTTCTGATATTCAGTAAAATCTTTCAAAGGAGGATCCTTTGATTCAGACCCAACAAAATCAGTAACGATTAAGTTCATATCCATAGGCGTGTTAATAGGTTTACACCCCAAATATCCAAAATCACTTAATAGTTCAAGACAATACTTTCTTTGTGACCTGCATACTCCTTTTTCAGTTTCTAAAATTTCAATTCCTAAAAAGAACTTTAACAAACCAAGATCTTTTATTTTAAAGTTTGATTGCAAATGACTTTTAACCTTTTGAATTTCAGAATTAGAATTACCTGTAAGCACGATGTCATCCACATATACAAGAAGAACAAGAAATACTTCACCAGTGCATTTAGTAAACAGTGAATAATCACTAGTACTTTGAACAAAACCATGATCAAGAAGACAGTTAGAAAGTTTCTCATACCATTGTCGCGGTGCTTGTTTAAGTCCATACAAGGACTTCACAAGCTTACACACACGTTTATCATTAACAGAAAAATATCCAGGAGGTAAAGTCATATATACATCTTCTACTAAATCACCATAAAGAAAAGTGTTATTCACATCAAGTTGGCATAATGGCCATCTATTTTGAACAGATAAAGCAATAACACACCTCACAGTGACCATTTTTACAACAGGTGAAAAAGTTTCTTCATAATCTATATGTTCCCGTTGACTATACCCTTTGGCCATAAGACGAGCCTTATACCTTCCTATTTCCCTAGTCGATTTATATTTAATTTTATAAATCCAATGACAGCCTATTGGCTTTCGACCAGGGGGTAAGTCAGTTAAGACCCAAGTACGATTTCTATAAAGGGCCTCCATTTCCTCATTCATGGCATTAACCCAATTCTGATCTCTACTAGCTTCAAAAAAACTTTCAGGTTCAAAAGACTTGTTTAACGTAGAGACAAAACAAAAATTGTTTGAATTAAGACGAGAATAATTGACAACCTTTTCTAATCCATATTTGACTTTCCCTTCTACAATATAATCATCAAACCTACGTGGAAGATTAAAAGTACGACTGGATTTTCGAACAGAAGAAACACCCTCAGAAGGCGACCTCAGATGATCATCATTTTCAGGTTGAACATTTAAATGTCGAAAATCTGCAGCTCGTGAACCACTGGCAACCTCGGTACTACCAGGATCACTTGATCCGGCTGCTCCGTTGAACTTACCATGAACAGTAGTACTACCAGGGTCCACAGACCCGACAGCTCTACTTTGGATACCAAGATGGTCACGAAGAAACACCCTCAGAAGAGGACCTCAAATGATCATCATTTTCAGGTTGAACATTTAAATGTCAAAAATCTGCAGCTCGTGAACCATTGGCAACCTCGGTACTACCAGGATCACTTGATCCGGCAGCTCCGTTGAACTTACCATGAACAGTAGTACTACCAGGGTCCACAGACCCAGCAACTCTACTTTGGCTACCAAGATGGTCACAATTGCAAGTGTTATCAGAAATTTCACCAGATGAGTCGAGTTCATTTTCATTTTGAGGATTCACCCTAATTTCATCATTAGGTAATTCAGAGGACAAATCATTAGTTTGAAAAATAATAGAATCAAAGAAATTTAAAGAATTTATTTCACTAGAGTTATAACTTGGTTGATTTGCACTCATTTTGAAAGGAAATATAGTTTCGTAAAACTTCACATCTCTAGATATAATAATTTGCTTTGAATCCAAACTATAAAGTCTGTAGCCCTTCTTGGAATTAGAGTAACCAAGGTGAACACATTTTTCAGATCGAGAAGAAAATTTATCAGACACATTAGGTTTCATAGCAAAACATAAACACCCAAAATTTCTAAGATGAGATAAGATAGGTGCAAAACCAAACACAAGCTCATAAGGACTCTTTCCATTTAACACAGAAGAAGGAGTTCGATTAATAAGATAAGTAGCTGTTAAAACACACTCATTATACATGTTTAATGGAACATTTCCTTGAAACATTAAAGCTCTAGCCACATTCAACAGATGTCTATGCTTGCGTTCAACCACCCCATTTTGTTGAGGTGTATAAACGCAAGTAGTTTGATGAACTATACCATTGGATTTTAAAAAACTCACCTAACTTGTTATTAATGAACTCGGTACCGTTATCACTCCTGAACATTTTAACACGTTTCCCAAATTGAGTTAACAGTAAATTGTGAAAAGCAACAATGTTATCAAAAACTTCATCCTTGCTTTTCATCAAGTACACCCAAACAGATCTAGTGTAATCATCAACAACAGTTAAGAAAAACCTATAGCCCTCTCTATTTTGAACACGATAGGGTCCCCATAAATCTAAATAAACTAATTCTCCAAGAACTTTAGAGGTATGGTTGCTTAAGTTGAACTTGTCTCTGGTTTGTTTTGCCTTATGGCAAATATCACACGGTGGAGATGCATGCTCACTGCCAAGATCAAGGGTGTCCTTCAGGACCACAAGAACTTGATCAGCCGGATGACCCAGTCTGTTATGCCACAACTGGCGTGAGACACAACACATAATGGACATATTAGACTTATTAGGAAAAACCTTAGAAATATGTGAGTCAGAAGACTCACCCTTAGACATTTGATCAAAAAAATATAAACCTCCTTGTTCGCTACCAGCCCCCACAATTCTCTTGTGAAGAGAACCCTGAAGAAGGTAACATTTGTACTCATCAAACCCCACAAAAATTTTGCTATCTCTAGCAATTTTATGAACAGATAAAAGATTAACATGAAAGTCGGGAATGACAAGAACATCAAATAAAATGACTCCATTATTAAGTCTATAATTTCCAATGTGATTAATATTAGCTTCATCTCCATTAGGTTGGGTAACTTTAAGATTTAGGTCAGAAATATCAACAATATTTTCAAGTTGAGAAGTAGAGGAAGTCATATGTTGATTTGCTCCAGAGTCAATTATCCAACCAGGTTGAGAAAAACTAGAGGAATTAGTGTGAGTCCATGATCGTTACCAGATAAATCAAATAACAAACATATAACGATTACCAACCTGTTTAGATTATAAACGCGGATTACAAAGGGTTGATAATGGTTTACAGTGTTGAGCTCTCTCTGATGTTCTACACCTTGAATATGTGTTGTGTGTGTTCTTGTTTCTGATATTATTCTAAGAGAGAGAGAGAGAGATATAACTAAACTAATATTAAACATAATATCTAGATATCTATAATATCTAGATATTATAATTAAACTAATATAATAACAAATAATATCTAAAACATAATATCTAAATAATAAAACAACTTTGACTTTATTACAGAATAGACCCTAGACTTTGGTTGAGAGTAACTTTCAGCTTTAACTTCAGATTGCGATCTTCGTATTTGGATGATCTTGAATCCAATGAGACTGTGTCCTAACAATCTCCCCCTTTGGATCAAGATCATTACGAAAATGATTTGGCAATACGATCTTCTCTTTCAGCACAGAAGAAGATGCAATCTCTCTCTTAGTCTTCAAGATTTAGTAAACTCCCCAAAAGATGTAGATTATCTTTCTTGGATGTTGGGAAGAAATTATCTTCAGTTTCAACTCGAAATTCTTCAACAAAGTATCTTCAAAAGAAAATTTCTCTCGAATCAGCATATCTTCAGAATACTTACTCTTTGAAGAATTCAATCTTGGACGTGATTCTTGAAACATGTGATTTCTTGGTTAACTCTTCTCCATTTCTTGGGTAGATCTTCTACCCCTTTTTGATGAGAAGTGTAACGATTTCATCAAAACTTGATGACAAGAAATGTTGTTCATTAGGATCATCTGATTCGTCAATGCAATAGATATTTCTCCAGATCTTTGCAAATCTAGACAAAATAGTCATGTAACACCTGTAGCAATAAACAAATCAGTTAGAAACGCCTGTCAGTAACACTAAGTCACTGTGTGTAACGAATACACAATGGAAAGGAGCTGTTTGATGTTGACTCCCCCAGGGCTTCCATTTAATCATCGAAACACCACAAAGGTTATTTCTATAAACGTTATGACAAAGAAACAAATTCCTTGTGTGTTCGTGCTTGTGTTAAAAGAATTAAGCACTTGATGATTGCTTATAAGGCTCGAAATTGTGTAAACCACTGAGACAACAGTAAGTTAAACACAGACTCAATGTGCATGAGTGAAGTGCGAAGGTGGGGCAGACTTCCTTCTTTTCAATATCCAGATTTTCCAAATGAAAATCAGATAGCAAATGTGCTGCATCCCCTTAGAAAATGTGAAACACTTTCTTGTTGAGAAGAAAATGAGTAGCTGGTGGGGTAATTTCAAGAGTTGGCATGGGCTAGTTGCCTGTTTCAATAATGATCACAAAAGAGTTGTGAATCACTAGAAATGTGGCTGCCCGACTCAGAAAAAGTTGGGGCAGAGTTTTGATATTCTTTTAACTCTGTTCTCACACCCTCTTTCTTTTAAACATTTAGCTTACTGTTAACCGAACTCTCTTTTTCATGATAGCTCATCATCCAATCCACACTCATTTCTTTTGATTTCTCACACTCAATCACTATGGATTAACTTCATGGGTAGAAATCACTGGTTAACGTGATTCCATAGAAGTTGTGTTAATTCTTAGCACACTGATCCCGTATATCCTATAAAGAATATGTTGCTCAAAATGATTTATAATCATGTAAGCTCATGTAGACCATTTAAAGTACACTCCCGAAATATAAAATCGTATGAAAAATCAGGAAGTGGTTTGAACGTTTAAGAATATGTTTTCAATGATTGAAAGTTGTCCTTCTTTCAATCACATATGAGATTAAGATAAAGGAATATACCTTTAAGTGCGATCTTACATCTCATGAAGCTTAGCTTAAAGTCATAAACATATGATCGTGTAATCTCTTCTCAAAAAATCTGCAAAAGTCTTAAGTCTATGTCAAAGCAAATTTATTCACTTAAATTAAAAAGACAAAAAGCAGTAAAATTATGAACTTCTCTTACTCCCCCTGAAATTATGCATTTGAAAAAATTATCATTGAAAAGATATGCATTTAAAATTTCAGAAATAAATATGTACTCCCCCTTGAAGATTGATTTCCTCGTTGGAGTATCGGAGTACAATCTCTCATATCAGCATTGGAGTAAGTTCTTTTGATCTTTGAAGAACGAGTCCTGATCTGTACATAATCAGAAGTCATTGTTGACATTGATGTCCGGGTCTTGAGTTGATTTACTCAAGAACCATTCTTCTTTGAAGTGCGGGTCTTGAACTATGTTATTCAAGAACCTTTGTTCTGACATTGAAGTCTGGGTTCTGAACTGAAGTATTCAGAAGCCTTCGTTCTCCTACTCCCCCTTGACAGTAGGTGCCTGCAACACAGGTTTAGTTTTCTTTGGTACCCACTGGTATTTGGGTCCATATGTGTTAGTTGCAGTTCGTATGGGGGTTATGGAATAAGAACCATACCAGTAATGATCACTCGTCTTGTGAACAGGATCATGTGTACGACAGTAAGAACAATAAAATTTCTTACCTAACAAACTGATTAATTTATCTCTCGAGTAAACAAAATCAGGTTTACCTTTAGGCGCAATGTTCTTCTTGACATTTGGCGTATGTACACATGACTTTTTACTTTTCAGCTCTTCTTTCACTGGTTTCCTGTTCCAGACTTGTTCAGCTTCTTCTCTGTAGCTGTTCCTTCTCCTTTGATGTGTACCTGAGCAATCTGTATTTCTATCAAAGAAAAAGTTAGAATTATGAATTTGATCAGAAGATTTAACTGACATTTTTGAAGAAACATGTCTTGATATTGAGCTTGCAGCTGACTTGAATGAACATTCTGAATCAGCTGAATCATATCGAGGTGAGTGGACAAATGACTCTGGAGACTTGCGCTCAGTCACCACCACCGTTGAAATAATCTTCTCAAGCTCGTTGACCTTTGAAGAATAACCGTTTCTTTCTTTGACGAGAAGGTCAATCTTCGTCTCAAGCTCGGACCTCTTCTTCTTCTCTTTCTGTGCATTCTTAGAAAGTTCAGATAACTTTGCGTTAAGCTTCCTGATTGTAGCTTCAAGAATGCTTCTCTCTTCTTCAAATCCCTTCTGAGCACCCTTCTGATCATTTGCCTTCCTATCCTTGGCAAACTGATCTCTTTCCAAAATTATTACTTTCTCAAATTTACTAACTTGTTGAGAAAGCTTTAGACATTTAAGCTCGAGAGTCTTCTTCTCTTCACCATTTTTCTTGGAAAATACTGAGAACTTCAGTGCAAACTTTGAACTTTCCTGTTCAAACTCAGATTTGTCCTTGACAAACTCTTGATTTAAGTCTGATAGTTTTTGTTGAAGATTAGTGTTTGCACTCTTCAAGCTCATGAACTTCTCCCCGTTCATCTCTACAGACTCTTGCTTTTGTATTTGAGCTTCTAATCTAGAAAAATTCCTTTTAAGATCAAAGTTCTCAGCTTCCAAAAGCATTATCTTATCTTCACAAACCCCAGAACTCTGTTTCAGAAGTTCTTCGTTGACTTCCTTTAATGTACTTACTTCTTCTCTCAGTAGCTTCCTTTCATCATTGTATCTCTTTGATCTCTTTGAGTAGTACTCAACTGAGGAAGCAAGATTTTTGTTCTCTAAGTTGAGCTTTTTAACCTTCTTCTCATCATCATCAGAAAAATATCCCATCTTGAATTATATGATGTGATCCTTAGAAAAACTAAGTCTGTTTAGAATCGTTAGTGCAAATACAATCAAGTAAATTTCAGAAAATAAATTTTCCAAAATTAAAAAAAAAAGTATCGAACTTGAGATTAGGTGATGGTACCGAACTTAGTGGCCACGTGAGGATTGGAATTAATTGCCACGTGAGGAGTTCTTCATTTGAGAGTTTTGAATGGAATGGACACGTGAATTCAATATGTGAGTGTGATAATTCTATGAATATGAATGGACCGAAATGAAAGAAAGAAATGAAATAGTATATCACGTGGGAGTGTAATGTGAGTGGACCGAAGGTGTGAAAAATCACGTGAGTATGTGAGAGTAAGTATGAGATTTCAAAGAGTGTGAGTGGAGTGTTTGAAATGTGATTCGACCGGAAGAGAGGGTTTGACCGGGAAATGATGAAGACCGGAAGTAGTTTTCAAGTTCGACCGGAACCAATTGTGTGTTTGACCGGAGTTTGGTTTTGTGTGATTCGACCGGAAGGTTTTCAAGTTCGACCGGTGTTTGTGGTGTTTGACCGGATCAAGATGTTTGACCGGAAGAGAGAGAGGTAAGATCGGGGAAATGAGGAAGACCGGGGAAATGTAGTGGAAAAGTGGGGTTCGACCGGAATTGAGGTTTACTTTGACCGGATAAAAAAATACTCGACCGGATAAAAAAAAATATTCGACCGGTACAAAGTGGGATTTGACCGGAGAGTGTTTGACCGATACCAAAAGTTTGTGAGATTCGACCGATAAAAAATGATCTTCGACCGGTATTTGCAAGAGTCCGGTCGAATGCTTAAGACCGATAGAATGTAAAAACTAAGGTTCGACCGGTACGCTTAAGACCGATACGTCATCTTCTCCGATTAAATCAACCTGTAACTCTAAAATTAACCCAGCTAGAGGTCGATTTACCACACCAAATTTTGACAGTTTATTCTCCTTACCAACAACAACAATACACAACACTTTGATTTCGAAAATAACCGCAAAATCAAGTTTTTGACGTTTCATCAGTGTTCTTCAAAAAATGAAGAACACAGAGAGTTGAAAATTTTGATTTTGATCTGGATCTGCTCTGATACCAATTGTGAGTCCATGATCGTTACCAGATAAATCAAATAACAAACATATAACGATTACCAACCTGTTTAGATTATAAACGCGGATTACAAAGGGTTGATAATGGTTTACAGTGTTGAGCTCTCTCTGATGTTCTACACCTTGAATATGTGTTGTGTGTGTTCTTGTTTCTGATATTATTCTAAGAGAGAGAGAGAGAGATATAACTAAACTAATATTAAACATAATATCTAGATATCTATAATATCTAGATATTATAATTAAACTAATATAATAACAAATAATATCTAAAACATAATATCTAAATAATAAAACAACTTTGACTTTATTACAGAATAGACCCTAGACTTTGGTTGAGAGTAACTTTCAGCTTTAACTTCAGATTGCGATCTTCGTATTTGGATGATCTTGAATCCAATGAGACTGTGTCCTAACAATTAGCTATATTTATCATATTGATAGAGAACATACCTGCCATATTAACAGAAATGTTCTCAGACTGTTTTTGATCAAGAAGAGAGAGTAACTTGTTGATTTGATCCTCTGTGAGAGATGTTGAAGTGTTCTGACCACAGTCAGAAGTATCCGGAGAACTGACATTACTTGATAAAGGCTTAAAAGATTGACTGTTTTTAGATTTTGTGAACTGAAAATCTTTTGGAAAACCAATTAATTTGTAGCATCTCTCTATAGTGTGCCCAGTCACTCCACAATGTTTGCAAAGGAGAGGAGGCTTCCCTCCCTTTTTCTTATTATCATTAGTTTTTCCAAAGAAAGCAGTGTGTTGACCTTTAGTATCAGAAGATCGAGTCACCCCACGATGTGATTCTTCTCTAGATACTAAGGAAAAAGCGGTTTTAACACTAGGAAGAGGACCAGTGGTTAAAATGTTACTACGTATATGAGTGTAAGTATCATTCAATCCCATCAAAAACTGCATAAGTTTTATTAACTGATTATGTTTTGAAAAATCATGAGCAGCATTGCAAGTGCATGAAGGCAACTTAACCAAGGCATCAAACTGCTTCCACAGTGCATTAAGCTTGTGGTAGTAGTCAGAAACAGATGCACCACTTTGAGTGAGAGAGTTAATTTTTTGATGCAAGTTGAAGTAACAGATCCGTCTATTTTATCATAAGTTTCTTTTAATTCAACCCACACTTCAGAAGCAACACGAGAAAAAACTTGACTAACAAACAGATCATCAGAGATAGAGTTAAGAATCCAGGATAAAACAACAAAATTACACCTATCCCATTGTTTTCCTAAGACATCATTATCATTAGAACGAACAACAGAACCATCTATGAAACCAAGTTTGTTTTTAGTCTCTAAAGCAAGAATCATAGCACATGACCAAACCTTATAGTTTTCAGTACCACTAAGTGTAACACCTTAAAATTCAGAGTAATTTAAAATTCGGAAATTGGCAATATGACTTATGTATTTGATATAAACCTCCCATAAAGGGGAAAAGTACTAAGCCTTTACAAAAACCTACGTACGGATATAGAATTCAACAACAAACTAATCTAAACATAAACTATCTAGATTACATCGGTTGTCAATCCAAAATCACCAAAAGATGGGACTTAAACAAATGCCCAACGTCAAATACTAGTCATCTCAAAATTTCCTCGAAACCAAGCTCATCACTCAAGCCCTTGGCAACCCACCGCTAAAGGAACCTGTTATACACATCATTTGAGAAAAATTGTTAGGATTAAAGCCTAGTGAGAACATACAGTTTATAATATCAAGAGAGATAAACAATTGTATCAAAAGGAAATCTTTTCGAGAAGGTTTAGTTTACATTTAAAACCTTTGCCACAACAGGGCCTTTTCGATCCAAAACTCATCATACGATGACAAAAGATAACCATTCTACCAAGGATTGTAAAGGAACAAAAAGTAGGCCACAATCCGAGTTATGAGTCAGACCCTTAGAATCCATGGCCACGAACACACAGGTCCGTACTACAATGTGAGGGAGGGCCCCCGAGGAAACCAAGTCTTACTCGTTCACTAGAACTACACTATGATCCATGGCTAATAACCGGTCTCACATAACCGTACCAAATGGCCCCCGAGGATCATATGCATCCATAGTTACAAAGAAGGGAAAATATGATCCATGGCTAGTAACCGGTCTCACAAGACCGTACCAAATGGCCCCCGAGGATCATATACATCCATTTTTACAAAAAGGGGAAAATACATCCCAAAATATAAGTCGACACAATACCTAGGAATCCACTAGTAATAGTCTAGACTTGTCACAATTTCATTTGTGACCAACCAAAGCTAAACACATAGCTTCTAATAACATTTATATCCAAAAATGCATTTTTCCAAGTTTAACTGCTGATAAAATGAAAATCATAAAAATGAAATTATACACATTCTTTCAAATACTTCACCATAAATGTGCAAGTAATACTCTATTTAACACATATCAAATGGAACCCTTCATTTTAACAAAATCTAGCAAGAACCCTAGAATCTCACAAAACTCAAGTTAGGTCAAAACATGATAACCATAGATCCAAAACCAAGGAGATATATAGGGGTTCAAAATATGAGTTTTGACATGTATAAAGTTTAGAAATGATAGTAGGAACTCACCAAGTAGGTTTTCAAAGAAAACCCAAAACCCTAGATTTTGACCCCTTTGAAGAATATGACAATGGAGGTTGAGACCTCAATGTCCAAACTTGCAACCTTGATTGTTATACCCAACTTCAACAATAAATGATGTAGACTTGGGTTGGTGAAACTTAAATTTCGGATTTAGGGTTCTTGATGGTGGAGAGAGAAAGCAAAAGAGGTAGATGAGAAATTAATGAAACGAAATGGGGAGAAAGTCGCATAAGAATGACCAGGAGACTCCCACGGGTTACGCCGCGACCTCAAGTCGTGGCATAAGCCACCCGCTTACCTGAAATGAAAATCCAACAGTGGGTTACGCGGGTTGTGCCGCAACTTGCAAGCCGCGGTATAACTCGCGTACGTAAGTCACTCTGATGTTTCAAAACCACCAAATACCCAAACTTGAAACCAAACGGGGTGCTAACGACAAAAGTTAAACACATAAGAACACTAAGATTAACGATATACAAGGCTAGAAGTCTTAACACTAGAATTACATAACGAAAATTTGGGGTGTTACACTAAGTTTCATGGTTAAAATAGATGCTCCTGAAGTATCACTAGGATGAAGATAAAAAGGATCCCCAAAGTCCAGTTTAGCAATCAAAGATCGTTGTTCTGGTTCTTTGGAAGATTCTGCTCCAGTCATAGTGATAAAACAACATAAGACAAACAACACACACAAGGACAAAATCTGAATAGCTTAGAGACAGGATTCCTTGCCATTCAATAGGTGGTAGGTCAAGCTAACTATACAGATGTCCAAAAAAATGCACACCGAGAGAAGGGAAGAGAGAACTTACAGTGGAGAGAGAAGGAGAAAAAGCCTGAGACAACTTACAGAACAGACCTCAATCGAGAGCACAGCGGAAAAATGAGACCAGATTTGGAACCTTAGGAAGGATCCAAATAAGCAAGAGCAAAACCACAGGTAGATCACACAAACCTGAACAAACACTGAGACTAAAGGAAACTTCCACAGAACTCAAATCCTCATGAAAAAAAATGAACAAAAACAGTAACCTCAAACTAACTTATCTAGCGATTGAAAATAATAATAAAAAAAACGAAGGACCACATATTTCCCTTCAGTGAACTCGTACACACGCACGTTTACAGACGAGATCTAAGGATCAAGTCACAGTTCATGTCACAGGGAACAAGTCGCAAACAGAAAAGAAAACAGGAACACTTAAAGGAAGCGAATGATTTTTTAGTGAATCTAAAAAGAAATAGATGAGGTCTAAAGACCAAATCAAAGATTCACGTCACTAGAATCACTTCACAGTAAATGTAGACCAAAAAAACGAGAAAGGAAACACAGATACTTTGAAGATAACAGATACAAAAGGACAAGAAAAACAAGCCTTCAACAACAAACACTAAAAGACCAAACGAACGAAGGTCTTTAATCCTTACCTTGAACCGAGATCTATGGAAGATCTGATTCACAAAGAGCAAGAAAAAAACTTCAACAACAAACACTAAGAGACCAAACGAACGAAGGTCTTTAAGCCTTACCTTGAACCGAGATCTATGGAAGATCTGATTCATAAAGAGCAAGAAAAAAGGATGAACTGAAGAGAGAAAAAAAAAGATAGATTTGACCTACAGAAAAGGATCAGATCTAACTCAATGCGGACCACAACAGATATTTGACATAAACACAACCTTCTGGACAAGATCTAACAAGATCATATCCAAACAAGGAGCGTCAGATTTAAAAGAAAAAAGAAGAGAGAACAGAGATTGGTTTAAAAGTACACAAAACAGCACAATCTCTGAATCAGATCTAGAAAGACCAGATCCAGAGATCTTATGAAACACAAAAGGGCTGAAAAACAACACAGTCCTTTGAGACAAACCACACAAGCTCTTTATCAAATCTAGACGGATCAGATCTAGAGTTTGAAGGTAAACAATCCTTTTAAAAAAACGAAAAGGAGAGAGCAGATCTCAGAAGAGAAAAAAAGAATACCTATACAGCACAAACGGTCATATATAGATTATGAAAGAAAACGAAAAAAAACAACGAAGGAGAAGGAAGAACTTACCCGTCGTCGTCGATGATGATGATCTCAGAAACAATCAAAGCCAACTCTAGCTCTGATACCATATTAAAACTAACAAATGAATGATTACAACATTTTCTTACAACTATTATCTAACACAAACGAATCATCTTCAAAAGATTTGAAGATGATGAACTAATACAAACCCTAGACTAGAGAGAGAATTAGAAAGTCTGGAAGATATTTGTGAAAAAGAAAATAATCTGAATGAAATTGTTAACCCGAGAAAGAGGCTTGTTTAAAGCATTTTAATATTGCAAAATAGTCCTTGCCAGCCCTTGCAACTTAATCCCCTGATTAATCACAAATTGCTCCGCTACCCTTGAGACTTCTACAAAAGTAATGTTCAGTCCCTGAACTCCTAATAAAACACAAAACAAACAAAATAAATTAGAAAAGATATCAAGATTGGTCATATTAAAACTTATCTTTCAACACATATGTCGATAGAATGGGTGAATGGTTGTCGAACCCTTCGGAAGGCTGATTGGAAGGTCGAGCAGAAAGTTGGGAGTGACTCGATGGACTTCGGGTTTGTTGAGAAGGAAAGATGGGTTGGAAGAGATCGGTGCAAGAGGACTGTTGCAAAGGAAAGATCGAACTGCTGCGAAGGAGAGTTTGGGACTGCTGCGTAGGAAAGATTGAACTGCTGTGAAGAAAAATCCGGGATGTTCGATTGGGTTGTCCTCAATTTCTGTGGAGTTGAATTAAAGAGATCGGGGCTGCGTTTTAAGGCGCAAATTAATGATTTCTTTGGTGTTGTAGTTGTCTCGTGGGTTGATGTAGGTTGCTTGCTTCTCGCAAAGTTCTTTTTCTCTTGTTTTTTCAGCTGCTTTAATTGGACTTTGTTTGTTCTGTCTCATTAGTTTCGATTGGTGTTTTGTTCTGTAACTTTGGTTTTTATTAGTGGTTATGAATTTAGTTGTTGTTCAAAAAAAAAGAATATTAATAACTATAGAAATAAATGTAATTATGAAGCATTAATTAGAAGAAAAAACAACCAAGAACATGAATAACATTATTCTAAAATTCATTCAATATCAAAGGCCTAAAATCGCAACTAAACAATGACGTGACGTATTCATTCATTTGAACACAGTGAAAACCCAAACCCTACCTAAAAAAACCTTCGTGTTTTCCAGTTTGTGAATGTGGAAACGAATCTTTTTTTTTTTTTGAGGTATAGTGTTTAATAAACTGATTCATTTGTAGGTTACCTAACTTAATTTGTTATCAAAGGGTTTTTGTTATTTCATTTAATGTTGTTTTCCCTTGCAAGAAATAGTGTCTCCATGGATAGTAGTAAGGTCAAAATTTCGTTATGATTTTAAATAAGACACAACTAGAAGCATATATGACTTTTTAGACATAAAATTTAACTCAATTTTCTTTAAATAACTTGTAAGAGTACACAGAAATTAACAGCACCGTGGAAAAACTCAGAAAGTAAATTCCATTTATTTGTGAAGCTTGCTGAGTACAGAGATACACAGTACACTTTTAGGGAATGAAAAGTACAGGACAGGAAGCAAAAACGCAGAAAATAAGGAGAAAGTAATTCTAGAGGAAGAAGAAGAAGACTGAGAGAGAAGGGAGATAATTCTCAACAATTTGCCTGCCCCCTGACGTAGACCAGCCCCCTCTAAATAGCCCATCCATCAGCATAAATTCTGTTAGGGATTCTCTTTCTACTGCTTTTCCTTATGCCATGTATGAGGGATTTATTTGCCACCTGGCCCACTATCTTATTTGGGTTAGTTATGCCAGGTGTCTCATCTTGAAATTCCTGATTTGGCATAACATAACTTTATTTTGATTTTGATATAAATTAAGCATCCTTTGTAAAACACCATGTCGCTGAAAAATCTTTAAAAAAAACCCCATTAGAATATATGTTCGTTTGTCAAAATCACTTTCATTGATTAAAAGTTGTTTAACTAAATAATCCAAAAGTACAAAGTCAATTAAGGTATTGTTCGGTTCATTTTCTATTAAGACTTGTATGGATATAACTGTCTGGGTAGATATGGTTGTCTAACAGATAAGTTGGTGTTCGGTTGTTTTGCTGAATAAACCGTCTGAATGTCATAAATGACCATTTTATCCTGGTCTTTATTTTGGTCTGAATAAAACAACCGTTTGATAAAAACAAAATTTAGCATAAATTCTCAATCAAACTAACAAACCAAAAATTCAAACCAATCACACGATCAAAATTCAGCAAAAACCCATCAACAATTCAGCCTAAAACTTAAATTCAAACCAATCACACGATCAAAATTCAGAAATCGAAGAGGGAAAAAGTGCAGTTCCATAACCCAAAAATCAACAAAAACGAGTTTAATATCTGATTTGGTACAATAGATGAAAGAATCACAAAATGGTGTAGACTAGTATGGAGAAGTAGAGGTCGTTGAAACCATGTTTTACCATAAAAAACCATATTTTTTGTGTAAATCAAATTTCACAAAACTTAATAAATGAAACCCAAATTAAAAAAAGAAAAAAAAAACCTAACAAATGAAACTCAAACTTCAAATAGCAGATTAGCAGTAGGTGGGTGGGTGGTGGTTGCGTCAAATGAAACTCATTTCAAATAATAGTAGGTGGTGGCGGCATAAAAGATTTGGGTGGTGGTGGCTGTGTTAGTGTTGGTGGTTGTGAGGAAGAGAGAGGGATGGAGGCGTTGTAACCTGTGAGGAGGAGAGGGTGTATGGTTTGTAAATGAAGGGTATATAGGGAATAATGGTGGTTGAGCCCAAAGGACTCCTATATTTTAGCTGACCGAATCAGCCCTTATCTATGAGCCGTTAAGCCGCTACGGAACAGATAGATATAGTTGTATATAGTTGTGCGAATCAGCCATATATATCACATAACCCCTTAAGCCATAAACAAAAAAATAATCATTTTCCAAATTGATATTTAAAAAGTCAGCTTCGTATATATAGAGTTAAACCACCATTCAAGAATCAACACGTTGCGTATAAGGAAAGTATCTCCAATTTCAAACAAAAAAACTAAAATTCAAACTCAAAATGTCGACTTTAATTAATATTAAATAACAATAATAAATTCATATCAAATCAAACAACCACCAAATTCGTGACCACTTCAATTGAAAATCTTATGTAAACAAAGGAATAAATGTATATGATCACATTACAAATTTGTACCTCCTCCTAAGAATATAAACGAAAAGAAAAGATAATTCACATTAATTATTCATAAATATGAAAAAATGGTGATTAAAAGAAGAAAAGAATTCTCAAAATAACTCCCACTTTCAGTTCCTGTTGAAGCTACTGGTCATGTTTGGAGCCATAAGTGTTGTTGGTTTCATTGTTGTTGGAAGGAATGATGTTACTA
This sequence comes from Arctium lappa, assembly GCA_023525745.1. Classification (NCBI taxonomy): domain Eukaryota; kingdom Viridiplantae; phylum Streptophyta; class Magnoliopsida; order Asterales; family Asteraceae; genus Arctium; species Arctium lappa. The sequence goes on along the minus strand of CM042059.1, from coordinate 1,562,553 downwards.
CCGTTGCCGCCGCCCATAATCGATGTGATCGCGGCGGCTAAGGCCGCAGTGAAGTTTGGATCGGCGGCGATGGCAGCAGTCGCGGCACTAAGGGAATTCGATAACGAAACTTGAGGCTGAGATTGGTGGAATTGTGGTGGTTGATTGTAGACTTTGTTGTTTGATAATTGGAGACCGGAGAATCTTGATTGGTTGTATTGGGTGTCGCCGCCACCTCCGTGGTGATGAAATGCTTGTAACGGCATTGCAAATGGCGGTGGCGAAAATTGTGACGCTGGTTGATGACCATGATCAAATGGGATTGAGCCATTAGGTCCTTGAAATGTATTTGGAGGGTGGGTAAGGTCTAGGGTAATTGTTGGAAATGGGGCTGAAGCCGATATGGTTGCAATACTTGAGGAGTTGGGTCGAATCGTGTGAGCCAATAGGTTAGGGTTCATGAAACCATCGGCACTCGATATTGAACCCGAGAGGAGCATGGTGGCTGCAGCCGATGTGGTCGATGCCATTGCTACCGCGGCTGGTGGGAGAGGATGGTTGTGAGTCCCTTCATATGTGGTTATTAAGATTGTTTGATCATCTGCCCACCTTTGGACTTGTTTCCGAACTGGGCACCCCGCTGCCATCGTGCAACGGTAATATGCACGTGGGCACGGGTTGCCTTTCGCCATTTTTTGCCCATACTTTCGCCATTGACATCCGTCGGTAATCTGAATATCATAAGATAATATAATTAGATCTCTAGAAGTAAAAAAGTCTTGTATGCCAGCTAACTTAAGTTTCAAATGAGCAAGGTTCTAAATAGCATGAGGTGTGGCGTGGCGGCAAATATATCATATATAATATTATTAAACATATATATATAACATATGTTTGTATTGTTACTCAATGAAGCAATGATAATAAATATGTTAAATTAGGTTATATATTAAAAACTAGCAAATAAAACATTAACAGATTATGATAAATCAAATATCACGTTACAAAAGACCACAGATTAGGCCATGGCATGCCATAGGTTTAACGTGACGGGAGACACAAGTTGTTTGGAACAGTGCAATGAGTAGAATCAAACAAAAGTGAACTAATTACCATTGGTGCTTCTGATCGTGCCCGAACCGAAACACGGACTTTACGCATTGTTGCTTCATTTGTCTGCTCAACGTTTTCCGGGATGGCCAATTTGGGAGCTTTGTTAGACATCCATACATCTGAATCCGGTGTATCTTCTCGACCTATAGTCTTACTATCTCTATCAACGTTCTTCGACAACTCAAGTGCATTCAAGGCCGAACCCGATCGTGTCTTTTCTTCCGAGGAAGAATCACGAGACGTCATCTCGTTAGTACTTTGACCGAGTTCCATAAACTGTCTAGGAACCGTTACCGAATCTTGATGATCAACCTTTTGATCTTGATTGTGAATGCTTTCATTTCTCAACTCTTGTTCTTGTTGTTGCATTAGAGTCACTAGATGCATTTGTAACGCATTGTAATTGTTGCTAACTTGTAAATACATCTCTTTTAGCCTTTGGTTCTCGATGTTCATTTTTTGCAACTCATTTTGTAAATTTGCCAACTGAAAATTAACATAAAAACATAATTAATTAATGAAGAACATTAGTTGGAATCACTGAGTAATAATTAAATTAAAAAAATTCCATGTAGAATATATAATTTGGAAAACTAAAATGAATTTGAACGAAATGATAGGAGATTATTTAAGACTCATATCCTTGTTAGTTTAAAATAAACAAAATCATTATCTAATCTTTAGGAGCATTTTGATTGGCCGAAAATGGATTAGTATGGTTAGCACTAATAGATTGGTTAGCAAAAGAATGACCCTCTCTCTTATATAACCAATCATTAATTTACAATTATAATATAGAAAAAATAATATTAGAACGAAACAAGAATGTGCAATATTCATATTCAACAATTAATAATACTAAGATTTCAATGATCTTGTTGTTAGAAATTAACAGAGGGTTAATTTTCTGATTAATCTGACTGAATAAATCACTTTGAATACATATATATATATATATATATATATATATATATATTCACTTTTCAAATACCTTAATTCGACCCATATTTGTCTTGGTCCTTGGGTATCACGATTTGAGTATTGGGATAATCTAAATGATAACTCGAAATTTTTAAAAGCCATAAAATTAAATCAAGTTCTCTATCTAGCCCAAATTCAATGTATCATATATTTGTATGAAAAATCGACAGTTATGGATTAGTTAAGCTGTTTGGCTTCTGAATAGAAGTCAATAACTTCTAGGAAAACTCAAAAACTTCTGAATTTGTCTCCAAAGACTTTTCAAACTATATAAAATCCGTAAATTTGCTTTGTCACCAAACAATTGGTAGACAAATAGACTACAAACATATACATCGACTCAAACCCTGATTTTTGCTCATTTTGAACAAGAATTGTGGCCTAAAAGAGTCACACGTACTTTGTAGTTTGGATTCATCTAACATATTTGTTTGCACATATTTTTTTTTTCATAAAAACCAAAGTACATCCAAATAATATCATAATTCTAGATCAAAACCCATGAATCTGATTAATCAAATTCAATTTTCCACACAAGTCAATCATTTGGATCATGTAATATAAGTACCTTATTCGTGGTTCGATTTTCATCCCCATTCGATGAAATCCCATCGCCAACTAACGATCGATCACTTCGCGTAGTAAGAAGATTCAAACCCATCTATCAAATGAGAAAATTAAACATAATAAGCAATCATATACTAAACCAAAGCAATATCTAAATCTAAATCTAAATAATAATAATAATAAAAACTTCAAACTTACATTTACATCAAGATCATTAGCATGAAAATTTTCATTCTTCACAACCACCTTATTACTAATCTGGTTTCTTGTTGAGAAGAGATCCATTTCGGCCAAAACTTTCCGATGAGAATCTTCACCCTCGGCCGCCGCCACATACGGCGGAGATGCCGCCGTGCCGCCGCCCATAGCAAACGGGTTCCACCGGGTATTATTATTCTGGTTCAATAACAACAATGGCTCAGAAGTATCCAAGGTTGGTCTTAAACTATATTTGCCCATAAATTCAAGAAAATCAGAGAAAGAAAGATTGGGTTTTCAAGAGTCTTTTAATGGTGGAAGTAAGAAGGGTATATATAAAGTAGAAGAAAGTGAGACGTAAGGACCAAAACTTTGACTTTTATATATATTTTTTCTTTTCTAATATACGTGTGTGAATGTAGTGTGTGTGATTTAGGGTTTTGCAAAAAGTGCGTAAGGTAGTGCGTCATGATTTGTCCACGTGGCAATGTGGGTCCCAGATAGAAGTTTCGTCTGCAACTTCTTTTCTAAGACTGAGTTTGACTCTATCCAAATTTTGAGTGTAAAACTGATTTTTTTATAGGAGTTTGAGATTTAAAAGTGGTTTGAATAACTAATTATTTTATCAATAATTTAATCTCAAAATTATCACTTAAAATACCCAGAATACCCTTCAAAATAATCATTTCCATCACATATTTGAAATAACTACTAATATTATATTTTAAGTTAATTAATTTCATTAGAAGTATATTCGAAAAAGACATCAGTATATTTATATAAAACTAATAAATTTCATGGAATTAAAAGATAACTTTAATTGGTTCCATAATTAAGTACTTTTATTCAAAAATTTAAAAATTAGGTATAAAATTAATGTATTTTGAATTATTTAAAAATATAAAACTTGTAACGTGTAGCATTTCCCGATATTGAATGGTATTTATAATTTTTTTTAAAACATTGACCGGTGTTTATGATGATTTTTGTGAATTAATAAATATTTTTACAACTCAATAATCAATTTAAGAAAAAGTAAAAGTATTGTTATATTCTAGAATTTTGAAATTAACATAAACAATTTGATTTCACAATATATTCTCATTAATTGAACGTGTATATAATAAAAGAAAATTGAGTTTTAAATAGAAAAACAATTTATTTTTAATAATAAAATTAAGATATGTATCTTTCTAGGGATTGCTTCCCCGTGCGGTGCGGCGTGTCGCACGTGACCACAAAATTGAGAGTGGCGATAAAGTCAATGTCTTTGACGGCTGATAGTTTGTTGAAAATGTGGGTCGGATCGGCCCCATCTTTTGACCCTTTTACCTTTGTATTATTTTTTTTGAACGGCAATTTAACATTACATGTTCCTGTCCGGACTCCCACTTAAGGGTGTCACCTGATTAATCCTCGTCAACCATAGCTCAGCCCAATTAAGTGTACCACTAAGTGGCAGACCCATGATCTGGATATCACAACATGATCATCACGGGGTTCGAACCCAGGTAGTCAGGGGATACCATCCACTGACCCCCCAGGATATTACCAAACATTATTATTAAATACGAAATTTTATAGGGAAATTGGTAAAATTTGCTAAATTACATTAAGGATTGTATCTTCTAGCCAAAAATCCCTGGTTTTGCAAATTTAGCTATAGGTTTACAATTGGGGACCTATAGGTTCGCAACCCGACAGCTAAAAGACAAAGAAAGTCACGGATTGCGGTAGGTCCGCAATTCGGGTCACCCAGGTCCGCAATCCGCAATACTCGACACGTGGCACGATCCTAAGAGTATCTCCAACCTTACGCTAAAACCTCCAATTTGCCAGCTTCCTAGGTCCAACCGGTCGGCATATTACATTTTTTTAGCGACCACGAAATCCCTCCAGCATATATGCCGGCCAAAGTTTTGACCGCCAAATCCTTGGGCCCACTCACTTTACTCTTTTTTTTCAATTATTTTAATGTAATATTGTTTTGATAATATATATTTAATTAGAGTAAATTCCCTTATTATTTATATTTATATCTATATATATATATATATATATATATATATATATATATATATATTAATAACAACTTATTTAATTATTTGTTATTTATAAATAAATATATATATATATATATATATATATATATTATATGTTAAATTAAATTTTAAATACTTTGTGTTCTTTAAATTAATGTAATTTTATTTAAATGTAATATTAATTAAAAAATTATTGTTTTTATTTTAATAAGTCTTGATTTAAAATAAATTAATTACTGATTATTTATTATTTATAATATATATTTATAAATTATAATTATGGTAAATATGTTATTTTATTGTGGTGTCCACAAATTTGGTGTTTTTTTAGAGGATTGTTGGAATTGAGTTTTTTTTTTGTGTTGATGAGCCCACCATATTTGGTGTTTTTGATGGGGTTTTTTTTGTGATAAGGTTGGAGATGCTCTAACAACCCCTAACCTAGGTACGCAATACATGCGACAGGTCTGCAATTGCGGACCTAGGAAATTTAATTTTTTTAATTGTTATTTATTGTATACACGGTTCCCCAATATGCAAGTCCATAGCTCTTCAATTGTGGACCTATGGCTAAATTTGCAAAAAGCGGAGAGACTTGGCTAGGAGGTGTAATCCTTAATGTTATTTGGCCATTTGTGCCAATTTCCCAATTTTATACAGAGGATTGGATTTACATGAGATCAGTCTGTTTTGGTGACAATCGTAAATGAGACCACATTTTTATATTTAATTTGAAACTTTACAGTAAAACCCTGTAAAAATAAATATTCAAACTTCCACAACAAAAACACTGTGAAGATTGCCTTCACATATTCAAAATGTTTTATTATGAAGTTTCAAGTGTAAAAATATGGTCTCGTGAAAACAGATTGGTCTCGTGTGAATCCAACTTTATATATACCCATATAGATCTACTTACAATTTGAGTGATTTATTTTGTATTTATATTTTTACTTTAATTGAATTAAAATTGTAGCTTGAAAACAAATGAACAAGTCGAAATTCATATAACATATATTCAAATCTTATATCATCTCAAGTCGATTAATTTATTTAAAAAATATATATATTAATTATTCTAGTTATATTTGTAATAATATTTAATCTATATTAGTTATTTAGAAAATTAAAAAATGGGCAATATCTTGTTGGTGTATGATCCCATTATAAGTTTTGACCCATATATTATTATAAACAATTTAATATGAATATTTTAAAATATAATATGGATAATTAACATGGGTAGAGAAAAAAAACTAACATATTCAATAGTTATCTAATGAAAGCAAGGGAATATAGAAAATTTAAATACCTAACATCATTTATAAAAGTCATATCGGTTTAAATAAAAATGACAGAAGTTTTTTTGAAAATATATGATGTTGAGTGAGAACAGTGAGAGCATGTGATCTTTATTTGCCTTCATCCACCTTCATATTCACACACTTTTATCTACCTTCAATTCATTACCGCATTCCAACTTGAAGGTGGTGCATGTAGATGAAGATGATGAAAGTAAATAAAAGTTATACGGTTTTCAGAGCCATCGAACAAATGTTAGTTTTTTTCTTTGATTCATCTGATGAATATCTATATTTTTTATGAGTTTTTAAATAAAAAAACTAACATATTCAATAGTTATCTAATGAAAGCAAGGGAATATAGAAAATTTAAATACCTAACATCATTTATAAAAGTCATATCGGTTTAAATAAAAATGACAGAAGTTTTTTTGAAAATATATGATGTTGAGTGAGAACAGTGAGAGCATGTGATCTTTATTTGCCTTCATCCACCTTCATATTCACACACTTTTATCTACCTTCAATTCATTACCGCATTCCAACTTGAAGGTGGTGCATGTAGATGAAGATGATGAAAGTAAATAAAAGTTATACGGTTTTCAGAGCCATCGAACAAATGTTAGTTTTTTTCTTTGATTCATCTGATGAATATCTATATTTTTTATGAGTTTGTATATCAAAACAAACCGATTTAAAAACTCAGAAGTGTTCTTATGTTCTCATAAAATTCATTTATTCTTGCATAATTCTAAAAATGATCACATATGTATGGTATGAAATAGCATGTGAGAAAACGATTGATTAGGTTTGATATTGATGTATAGTAGACGTAGGTGGTGGATTACCAAATATTTGAAAAAAAGTGGTATGCATGAAGAAAACACGTACTTCAAAAGAGCCGACATCCTATATATATATATATATATGTATATATATATATGTATATATATATATGTATATATATATATGTATATATATATATGTATATATATATATGTATGTATGCTACTTACTTTTCATATAGTTATTGGATCATAAATCAATTTTGAATTTGATAATACATAATAAATGTATATTTGGAATACATATTCTTCAAATATACTTTTATACGATGATTTCATTAAGTATTTGGTTGATTACATTTCAAAATACAATACATTTATAATATCTTATATTATACATATACATACACTACTAATTGGAAGATTTTTACCTAAGGAATTTTCTCTAGAAATCCGTTGATAAAGAGGTGATTCGTCACAAAAGTTGGTGGATAAATTATTGGTGGAAAACTCTAATTAGTGACATATTTTCAAGACCTTGATTTATTTATTTATTTGAATAAAATCGGATTCTACCGAAACCATTGGTATTTTATGGGTGATCCGTCGTTAATCACCGACAGAAAATTTCTCTGGGCGATTTTTGTGGGTAAAAATCATTTAATTAAACTGATATATATACTAGAAGGGTACTCGCGTAATACAGCGAGATACATCACGATTTTAATGTTTCATTTTATTTTTTTGTCCAGTACGATTTTGGATAGTTTTGAGAAAGTGATAATTTTTTTTTTATAAACTTGTTTAATTTAGACTTAATAATATAATGTTTTTTATATAAAAAAATTAAATATTTTGTTAGAATTCAATGATTATCTTATATATTTTAATAACATCTAGAAAAATAACCAATTACATATTTAATAATATAATTAAAATAAATTTATAATAATATAATATATTAATTAATAGTAATAGATGAAAATATCTGCATAAAAGGAAGGTCCTGCACATACCAAATTGGTGGGTGTTAGAAGCTTGCTGTAATAATATGTATCTTGTGCTTTGATACTTGTAAATTAAGCTATTTTTAAAATCTTGTATAAAATGATGATACCTTGTGTCAAATAATTTGTATTTAAGAGTTTTTTATCCGTGTTTTATAATATATATATATATATATATATATATATGTGTGTGTGTGTGTGTGTATGAGCTGAAATTTCCTCAAATTTCCTTCTTGTTGAGTCCCATTAAACGAGATTTGAATAATCCTTATTTTTTTTTGAACTTTATGAGACGATAAAACTCAAACCCGTGATCGTGAAAGATGATATACTTTTTTGCAAGGAAAATTAATGAAGTCAATATACGTATTGACCATTTATTGCTTTTGTATATTTACTGCTTTGTTTTATTTATTTTCCATTTTAGTTTTAGTGATACTTTTTTAATGGTTAAAAATAATTTCTAAAGAAGTCAACAAAAAAAGGTTCATGCTTTGAATCCAAGATGCCAATACCCACAGACAATTTCAAAGATTGCAGGTACGTAGGAGAAAGAGTTGACTCAGATTTTCGTTGACCAAAACCTACGCATCACATGGGCAATTTCTTGAATGTGATTGAAAATTATGTGATGTTTTGTTTAATTTAATTGTTGGTATTTGAACACACATTCAATTCAATCCTAGAACAATTAATTAATTTTATAATAAAATACTTTTATAATTTTTTTTTAAAGAAAGAATAATGTTTAAATAAAAAAGAACAATACAAGGAAGAAAATCCCGAGAAATACTCTGAGTTGCAGTAAACAGAATTAAAGAAAAATTACCAACAACAAAATGATCGAGTTAGAAGGCAAAACACTGATTAGGTTCGAGAAAAAATGACCCGATGCTGTAATTAATAGAATGTGAAGATATATAATTAATAGATAGGAGAGTTTAAATCTATTTATCTTAAAACTTGTTGATTTAGACTATCCAAGTTTTATCTTGAGCAAAACTACAACTTTTGGGTAAGTTTGAGGGCATTTGGGAAAAAATTCCTATTTTTCTTGTATTGTTTTATGAAATAAGTTATCTTTTTTTTTCCATTAATGCACCACAACTCACCCAACCCTTATAACTACCTTCTCTTCTTCTTCCCCTTCGTCACTGATAAATCAGAAACAAACCTAGGTCACCGAGCTCCCCCCCCCCCCCCCCCTTCAAAAACAACAAATGGAGGAGGTTACAGCCAAAGCCCTCAGCACCATCGAGCTATTGTGAAATCGAAGCTCAATTGATCATTTCAGGGTAGCAGTGTCTGATGCTTCTGCATTCATTAATTTAAAGCTCAATCAAACTAACCAAAAATAAATTAGAGATGGGGATGGGGCACCTTCAAACAAGACATTTGATTCAAATCAAAAATAAATCATAGTACTTTATGGTGCTAGTGTTGAATGAACCACAGGGACAATGGGTGGCGATGATTTTTGGGTGAAGATGATTGACGGGTCGCTAGGGCTTTTAGAGGGGTTTAGAGGGAGGGAGGTCGCTGGAGGGATGGTTCATCAAAGATGTAGGGGTAGTTGCACTGAAGGGGCCTGGACCATAGTATACTGGGCCGTGAGAGAGGACAAAAGAGGGGAGAGAGAGAGAGTATACATATATACTTTTTAATGTTTTAACAAAAAATTAAAATGGGTAAAAAGATCAAAATACCGGTAAAAACCGAAAGGAATTGCAAGCTATAGTGGCTATATCAATTTAATAAATAAAGCTCATGAATGAAATTACAATTTTAATTACTCTTTTATCTTTATTGTGTCACATAGATGTAATTATAATAAATTAGCTGAAAGGAAAATAGATTAAACATCTGAAAGTCGTCAAAAACCATATCAATTCATATCATTGTAACATCTTGAATTGTTTTATTAAAAAAATTAGATTAGTATTATTCAAATTAAAAAGTTTTTATAACCATATTACTATATTGTTTATTTATTAATGAATAAATAAATAAAATATATCAATTAATATCAACCTCACATGACCAATTCATTACTTATTTTGATATGTCTACCTTGTTCCATCATTTAGGGTGCGGTTTGCAGACTTGATGGGACGGGACAGGACAAAAACTCACTGTCCCACGTTTGGCGTGACATGGGACAGGACAAAAATTTATTGTCCCACGTTTAGCGCGACATAGGACAGGGACAGAGACTGGACAAGGTGGGACAAGATGGGACAAAAAATGGTATTTTCTTGTTCCACCAAAATAGGTGGAACAACATGGGACAAAAGTGAGACAGAAACAAAAAATCATTGATTTACTGTTATTTGATGTATAATCCTAATATGGTATTAGTCTTAAGGGTCACCACTACCCATCGCCGCCATTACCACCATCGGCGACCACCAGTAGCCACCGCCAACCACCATCGGCCACCTCTACCTATTTCTGTAACACCTCTACCTATTTCTTCTTGCGACCAGAGATAGTCACGGCTGATATTGGAAGAAGATCAGAACGATAATCCATCTTCTGTTTACACCATTTGATAGACCTATCGTTGATCTCTTGTTCTTTGGAGCGTTCCTCTTCAATTTCTTTCAGCAGTGCAGCTTGAACTTCCACAGGTTTGCTTTTCAGCTTTTTGTCCTTGACTTGAGAAGATTGAATCTTTAAAGGGAGTTGGGCGTCTCGTCTGCATTCAGCGATCAGTTTCTCAGATTTGGCAGATTCTTCTCGTTCAGCTTCAGTGAGGAAGTCGAGCTCTGAGAAGGATGTTTGAAGAGGGATTTTCAGCCGTTGACTTTCTAGTTGAGCGATCATTTCAACTCTTTTCTTCACCACTTCCTCTGACCAATGAGATGGTCGAGAGGGCCTTCCTGGATGGACCAGGGAATCTTCTTCTTCTTCTTCATCAATCTCAGCGATAGAGATTGGGATTATTTCTTCAGCGATAGTAGCTGGAATTATTTGTAGTTCAGAACCCTTAAGCAGGGGTGAGAACTGTCTGGATAGAAAATGAAGGAAAGAAGGGATAAGTGTGTATTTTTAGAAAAAGAGAGATAAAGGCTAGAAGGAAATAGGGGTTTGGAAAGAGTAGGAGAGTGGTACAATTGAAAGACATACCTGAGAAGGATGTTCCCCCTCAGATTGTGATCCAGTCCTCAAGCATTCTTCAGCGATTGGTTGCTTGTCTTTGCTTTGCGAAGGAGCGCTTGAAGATGTATCACCTCTCACCCCTGCTTTGACAACCTCTTGCGAAGTTGTCCCTGATGCGACGTTCGGCTTGGAGAACCACATAGATTGGTCTTCTTCGTCGTCGTCGTCATCATTGGAGGGTTGATCCTTTTCTTGATCATCAAGATCTAGATCATCTTCCTTTTCATCGTCTTCTTCCTTATCATCTTCAAAGAGAAGAGAATGAATAGATGAGGGTTCTTTTGCCTTCTCCCCCTCTTTGTCATTATCATCGGCAGGGGGTTGCTCAGCTTCTGAAGTAGTTGTTGAAGCTTTTAGCACTTGAACGTCAGCCTCCAGACGCTTGACCCGTTCTTCAACTGCAGGGATGTCGCATGTGGCATCATGGATGAATTCCACAGCGATGTTGAGATTGGTCCGATCATCTTCAGTGAAGGAGGGGGGCAGCGCTGGAGCTGGTGCAGTCACCTTTTGTAGAATTTGCTGAAGAAGGGACGTGCAGAGATCAACCTTTGAAGAGAGATCTCGAACTTCAGTGGTAAGAGACTCAAATAGCCCCTGAAAGAGTTGAGAGGACTCTTTGAGTTGGACGACTTGTTCTTCAACAGCTGAAAGTTGGGAGTTCTCAACTTTGGATGAGCAGGTCGCTGTCAACCTCTTCAGCTCCTCACCAGCCTGATTGACGGCGCTGGTGGTGTCGTTAATGGTGTTGGTGAGAGCGTCCACCTTTTCTCCCAGACTGTTGACATGTGTGTCAACAGACGCCAAACTAGGACCTGAAAATAATGTTAGTTCAGATACGGGCTTATTTGGAGAGGTGGGGAAAGAAGTGTTTAGGATTATAGGTGTACCTGACGTATCAAACATTTTGTAGAACTGCATAGACTCCTCAAACGTTTGATGTTCAGGTCCTATAGGTAAAGAAGAGGTAGCGGGTTCAGAGACCAAATGAGAAGAGGGAAGAGTTATGGGGATAGAAGTAGGGTTGGGGTTAATCTCAGCGAATGAGATAGTAGGTGGGGTCACTGATGATGTGACAGCGATTGAAATCGCTGACACGGCAGGTTGAGTGACTTCTGGAGTTGTGGAGGAAAGACCCACAAATGCATCTAAGGTAGCTTGTTGAGAAGCTCCCTCAGGTATAGTACTAGAGGGTGTACTTTCCTTAGTCTTTTTGGCCTTTTTGGAAGGACCAATCGGACTAGCTGAAGGTCGTTTGGAAGTAGTGGTAGCGACAGGGATAGCAGACGAAGGAACCGTCTGCGTGGTCGCTGAAAATGAAGAAGAATGGAGAGAGAGACGAGAGCGAAGGAGAGAGATACTTACCTCGTTGGCGAGTGGCTTTACCTCCAGTGATCGTTGACCTATCCTGGCAAAAGTGACATCATCTTTGGTGGGATAGGTGTTGGGATAGAGGAACTTGATGTACGTACATATGAAACGTACGTACGAGATCTTGGGATCTCGTTCAGGCTTCTCTAATCTCGACCTCAGGTCTTCAAAGATTGCAGTGGCGTAATCAAAGTTTTGACCAGCGATAACGGAGTAGGCCATCTGCAGTTGTGTTTTGCTGGCTTGATCCAGCGAACCACTCTTCCCGCTCATGCACTGAATTATGTGCGAGAAGATGAAGTTCAGTTGTGAAGGCATCTGAGCTTTGAGAATCTTGGTGAGCTTCTTGTTGGGAATAGAAGATCTCGGTTTGTTTTCCCAACAATAGCCCATGGCATCCAGAAATGATATCAGCTCAGCATCAGTGGGGAGTGCATCGAACCCACTCTTTGGTTTGTCAGGGAATCTTAGAGATTTCCTGAGGCTAAGAGCGGTCATGCTCCCTGGCCCCAAATTCGTGATGAAGGGGATAGCAGGGACTCGTCCACCTTTCTTGTTGGTGAGTTCAGTTGCATCAGCAGTGAACCAGAACTGCTGGAGTAGAGTCTTTGAAGGCTTAGGATCCACAGTGATCGCGTAAGCTATGCATGATTGTTTGAGAAATTCAGCAGCTTCCACCAGATGTGGGTATTTGTCAGCTTTAAATTCGAGTCTTCCCAAGTGATTACATTTAGTAATCTCAACTTCAGTAATAGCGAATCGGACATGCTTGGAAGCAACGATTGAAGATTGTGCCATTTCTGTTATGGAAAGAAGCATAATAGAAGAAATGATTTAGACTAAAAAATAAGAAGATGTTTACCAGATTCCATATTTAGGAAAGAAACTGGAAAAAATATCGAGTTATTTTTTAAGAATAGAAAAAAAAATGGTGTTCTGGGTAGAAAGAATGAAGAACACGTTAAAAACCAAGAGGTTTTTATATAAAAAACATAAAATCAGAAAGAGTGATCTTTAGTTTTTAGAAAAAACGTTTTATAAAATCCATAGAAAATGAGTAGGATTTTTAAAAAAAAATAAGAAGAACAATGCAAAACCTGTTTATCTTGAAGAAAAGGAGTTGCAGATTCAATGTTCTGGGTTTACTTGCTTGAGTGTTCTTGAGAGAGAGTGTTTCTTGCTATAAAAGTTTTGAAAGCGTAAACCGTATAAAAGAGAGAAGAATTCCTTTTATACGAAGAGAGAGAGGAGAGAGAAGGAATGAAGCGGGAAGAAAAATCATCATGACATTGACACGTTCCACAAAGTTGATTGGATAGAAGAGCAACGGACGAACGTGTCAGAAAAGGCGTGTCGTGGATTATCCGCTCAAATGACGTCATAGGAGAGAGAGACGTTTCATTTTTCCGTTTTGAAATTATCACTGAATAAAAGTCAGCAATAGATTTTCCTTTTTGAAAGTATCCCTGATGGTAAAGATAGGGATAGATTTTCCTTTTAAAGGATCACTGACTAGAAATATCAGTGATTAATGTATTTTTCAAAAGCTTTTAATCATTTGAAGAAAGTTCAGTGATTAAAGTTTATATTTTGAAGAAAAACATCTTAACTGAGTTAAGATTCAGTTTAGAGAACATACCTGAGAGTCAGAATGTTTATCAAAGAGAACAATGAGAGGAGAACTTTTGATTACTGACATAATACTTGAACGCTGAAGATTTACTCTTCGAGGTTCAGCATTCCAAGCCCACTGATGAGAAAGTTGAACCTTGTCTCATCAAGTGGTTTGGTGAATAAATCAGCAAGCTGAAAGTCAGTAGGGACAAAGTGAAGTTCAATATCACCGTTCATCACATGATCTCTGATAAAGTGATATCTGATCTCTATGTGTTTCGTCTTTGAATGTAGCACTGGATTATTTGCTATGGCTATAGCACTAGTGTTGTCGCAATAGATGGGAATTTTTGACAGCTGAAGATCATAATCTAATAGTTGATTTCTCATCCACAAGATTTGAGAACAACAGCTTCCAGCGGCTACGTATTCAGCTTCAGCTGTGGAAGTGGACACATAATTTTGCTTCTTGCTTGTCCAGCTTACCAGCTTTCCTCCCAGGAGTTGACATCCACCAGTGGTACTCTTTCTGTCAAGTTTACAGCCTGCAAAATCACTATCAGAATAACCAGTTAGATCGAACCCTGAGTCTTTGGGATACCAAAGACCGAGGTTAGGAGTTCCTTTCAGATATCTGAAAATTCGCTTTACAGCGATCAGATGGGATTCCTTGGGTTCAGATTGATAGTGTGCACATAAACAAGTAGAGTACATAATGTCAGGTCGGCTCGTTGTTAGATACAGCAGGGAGCCTATCATTCCTCTATAGGCAGTGACATTAACAGGTTTACCAGAAGGATCTTTGTTAAGTGTCAGGGGTGGTGCCATAGGAGTTTTCATCGCTGAAGTTTGTGTGAGATCAAACTTCTTCAGCATATCTTTAACATACTTACCTTGGCAGATAAAAGTACCTTTGTCAGATTGTTTAATCTGAAGACCAAGAAAATATGTCAGCTCACCCATCATACTCATTTTATATTCTTTCTTCATTCTTTCAGCGAAGCGAGTACACAGAGATGGGTTAGTAGAACCAAATATTATGTCATCAACATATATTTGTACAAGAATTATATGACCTTTTATCTTTCTGAAAAATAACGTATTATCAATTTTGCCACGATCAAAATTTTCAGAGATAAGAAAAGATGAGAGAGTGTCATACCAAGCTCGAGGGGCTTGTTTTAGACCATAGAGAGCCTTATTCAATTTATAAACATAATTTGGATACTTAGGATCATAAAATCCTGGTGGTTGTTCTACATAGACTTCTTCATTCAGCTTTCCATTTAGGAACGCTGATTTTACGTCCATTTGATACACAATGAAGTCTTTATAGACTGCATAAGATAAGAATAGTCGAATTGCTTCGAGCCTAGCCACAGGGGCAAAGGTTTCATCATAGTCTATACCTTCCTCTTGTCTGTATCCCTGAGCAACAAGTCGAGCCTTGTTGCGGGTTACAGTTCCATGTTCATCTAACTTGTTTCTAAACACCCATTTGGTGCCTATTACAGTTTTATCAGATGGTCTAGAAACGAGATTCCAAACTTTGTTACGAGTAAACTCAGTCAGCTCTTCTTGCATAGCGCTGACCCAGTTTGGATCTCTGAGGGCATCATCAGTCTTCTTTGGTTCTATTAAAGAGAGAAAATTTACAAAGAGACAGATATTACCTGAGCTTCGTCGTGTCTGAATACCTGCTTCGAGATCACCAAAAATTTGATCTATTGGGTGATCTTTAGTCCATCGCTGAGCAGGAGCATGATTGCTTAACTCAGGGGTTGGATCAACAATTGGAATGTTTACTGATGATGACGTTTGAGGTTCATCGGCAATTAACTGTTGAGAAGGTTCATCAGAGAGGTTTTCAGACGAAGGTAGATTTGATGGTAGTAGTGTGTTTAAAGGTTCTACTGAAACCCATGAGGTGGTTTCAGCGGTAGGATGTATAATGTTTGGATCATCATCAGTGGCTGGAGGATCAGAATGCTGATGGTTTGAGAAGAAAGGTTTTGTTTCTCTGTAGTGAGAAAGCATCCAAGCATTTAACTCTTCATTGTCAGCGATTGGTTTGGAGTTCGCTGAGCGAGTTTCATCAAAAGTGACGTGAATTGTTTCTTCTACGGTTTGTCTTCTCTTGTTGAAAACTCTGTAGGCTTTGGAGATGGAGGAATATCCTAGAAATATTCCATCATCAGCTTTTGGGTCGAACTTTTCAAGTTGATCTCTGTTATTTAAGATAAAGCACTGACAACCAAAGATATGAAGAAAACTGATAGAAGGCTTCCTTCCAAGAAAAAGTTCATAAGTTGTCTTACCAAATCGCTTTATTATCAGCGATCTGTTTTGAGTAAAACATGCAGTGTTTACAGCTTCTGCCCAAAATTGAGTAGGGAGATGAGAATCGCTGAGCATTGATCTAGCAGCTTCTATGATTGTTCTGTTTCTTCTTTCAGCGACTCCGTTTTGCTGAGGTGTTCTTACTGAAGAGAAGTTGTGAGAGATTCCCTTGTTCTCAAAGAAATTGTTCAGGGAACTGTTTTTGAATTCAGTTCCATGATCACTTCTTATTGAGCGAACAGTAAGATTGTTCAGCACTTCCATCTTTTTCACAAAAGATATCAGTTCTTCTAGAGTATCACTCTTACAGCGAAGAAAGATAACCCAGGTGTAGCGAGAATATTCATCTACAATGACAAGTGTATATTTCTTTCCAGCTATTGATTGGATGTTGACAGGGCCAAACAGATCCATATGTAAGAGCTGAAGAGGACTTGTTACTGAGGAAACTTGTTTCGACTTGAAACTAGCTTTTGTTTGTTTTCCTTTTTCACATGCTGAGCAGAGAGATTCTTTAGCATATGAGTGCTGAGGAAGACCAGAAACCAGTTTCTTAGATGAAAGAGAATTCAGGGTTTTGAAATTTAGATGAGAGAGCCTTTTATGCCATAGCCAGTTGACATCAGAAGAGGCCTTAGAGAGAAAACATAAGTTATTAGTGATAGTAGAGTCCATATCTATTACATAGACATTTTCTCTGCGATGACCACTGAGAGCAAGTTTTCCTTTTTCATCTACCACTGAACATGCTTTCTTAGAAAAAGCGAACTTCGTAATCTTTGTCACATAGCTGACTGATGCTTAGAAGGTTGTGCTTCAGTCCATCTACATAAGCGACTCTTCGAAAGATAGTTGTCCCATTGCTAAGGACACCAAACCCTCGGGTAAATCCTTTTCCATTTCCACCAAAGGTCACAGAGGGACCTTTCTCTTCCTTGTATTCAGTGAGCAGGTCTCTTTGTCCAGTCATATGACGAGAACATCCACTATCGAGATACCAGATGCCCTTTGATCCCTGTACACATAAGGAAGATTAAGCGTTGTTTGGTACCCACTTTTCAATGGGTCCTTCAGAGTTAGTGAATAAAGAAAGTTCAGCTGTCTTCTTAGCAGATGAAGATTCAGCTTCAGTGGTAATCTTCACTTTGGTTAATTTCTTAACCTTAGTGGTAGTTTTCACCTTGGTTGATTTTTCAACCTTGGTGACCTTCTCAGCTTTAGAGGCATTTTTCTTCACTTTAGCTATTTTATCAGATTTAGTGGCAGTTGGACATTTGCTTGCAATATGATCAATAAAACCACAGTGATAACATTTTCTGTATCTGAAAATGGTTTTAGGACCAGAAGTAGAAGGTTTTGCAAGTTTAAGATGAGCAGGGCCAGGTCCAAGAAGACTTTTCTCTTGAGATCTGGGAGGAATTTTCATTTCTTCAGATCTCGGTGGTTTAAGGTCAATCTTTAGCTTTGGAGGACAGAGATCAAATATTTCTATCACAGAGCTAGAGGATTGCTTAGCTGAAGGTTTAGAAGGAACTTTCAGCTTTGCTTTCCTGGTTGCCTTCTGAGGAAGGAGAATGGACTTTCCTTTATCCGTAGACTTAGTGTCTTTGGATTTTTCTTCAGGAATGGGATTTGAAGAAGAACAGAGATAGAATTGATTATAAGAAGTGTCAAAGAAGGAGGTGACAAAAGTTCCAAACTTAAGCGAGGACCTTTCTTCCTTAGGATCGTCCTGAGGTGTCCAAAAACCAAGACCAGTTTTATCACTTTCAGGAGTTTGAGCATTTATTATCTCAGAGATCTTTGTTGATGATTTGCACCATTTTTCAACATGAGCCTTTTCTGCTTTTAGAGCAGCAATGGCTTGTTCGCATTCAATGATGATGATTTCATTTATAATGACTTGATCTTTCAACTTTTCTTCTAAAAGATTTAGTTCACTGATCTTTTCATGACATTTCTCTAGCTCTTGAGTTAAATATACATTTTTATTCTCAGCTTGAGTTTTGTCGTTTAGAGCATTATAAAGGTCAACTGTCAGCACATCAACAGCACGACTTCTCTCAGCTTCAGGCAGAGAGGGATTTGTAGAGATAGATACCTGAGATGATATGTAGCTCATAGAAGGTTCAGGTGGTTCTTCTACTTCTTCTTTAATCTCAGCCATGAGGCAAAGATTAGCGACTTCTTCATCATCAGAAGATGATTCTTCTGATTCAGCCCAGTCATGTTCTTCAGCGATGAGACCTTTACCTTTTCGCTGATAGCTTTTCAGCTTTTGATATTTGTTCTTCAGCTTATGGTATTTGTCATCACTGGATCTTCTTGAGGTAGAAGGTTTGAAGACCTTTTTCGACCTGCACTCACTAGCAAAATGTCCAATTTTTTCGCAGTTATAGCAAGTGGCAGTAGCCTTATCAACCGGAGTTGATTTTGGCTTTTCAGTAAGAGAGAGGTTTACTTCTTCGGAAGTTACTCTTTCTTGCAAATCTCTTAAAAGAGTTTGTCAAGAGTTCTAAGAACTCATCAAACTCTGAAAGATCAGGGTCTGATAGATCCTCAGATTCAGAATCTAACTCAGTGATGGTGAGAGTAGATCGCTGAGATGGAATTATCTCTGAAGAGACTAAAGCAACAGGAGTGCTTTTGGAGTCTTTAGAATCTTTTACAAGATTCTTCTTCAGAAGATTAGATTGCTCATAGTTGAGCAATATTCCATACAGAGTGCTTAAAGAGAGAGTATGTAAGTCTTTTGTCAGCTTAAGACATATTGAATAACTGTCCCAACTTTCAAGAAGACTTTCCAAGAATTTTGTTAGGACCTCAGAATTAGAATAGGTCCTTCCAACAGTTCTTAGGTCAATGATTAGGCAGTTAAACCGCTGATGAATGTCAGAAAGAGATTCATTCTTACCAGCGATAAAACTTTCATACTGTCTTACCAAGTTAATCTTTCGAGTCTCTTGGATTTCAGTGGTGCCCTCGTATTGAACACATATGGTTTCCCACATTTCTTTAGAAGTTTTCAGATGCATGATGGAATGGAAAACTTCATCAGGCAGAGCCATTGAGATAATGGTCTTTGCTCTTGCATCTATGCCTACCTTCTTTTTATCTTCATCACTCCACTGTCTTATTTCCTTAACGACATATCGTTCAGGGACAGCTTCAGTGGTGGCAGTAGCGGGAACCGCAGCTATAATTCTAACAGGTTCATAGGGTCCGTTTTCTATATATTCAGGTATAGTAGGATCCGCACCTTCAAGAAATAGCATCATTCGATTTTTCCATAGAGAAAAGTTATCTCTGCTAAATCGAGGAGGTTTAGAAAGTGAACCATTATCATAGTAGTTTGTGTTTGTGTTTAGTGCCATTTTAGAATAGCAAGGAAGAGTATACAGCAAGATCTTGTTTATTAGTTTAAACAAACTGCTCTGATACCACTTGTTGGTCCCGAAGGTGCTTAACAAGTTTGTAGAAGGGGGGGGGTTGAATACAAACACAGAAATTAAAGTTTAATAAATTGTTTATTGATAAATCAAAATACAATTTACAAGTTTGTTGCGAAATAAGATTAAGACAGACTTAATCTAAACAAACTTAAGAAACACTAAGATGATTGCACAAGAAATTTAGAGAATGGGGAATTAAGAGATATAGAAAACAATGGTTTCTATATGGAGTTCAAGGATTGAGCACACCCACAGATGGAGGGGTGAACTTCCTATTTATACCCTATGCATTAAATGCATGGCAGGGCACTTTACACGTGGCGTTCACAGATTGGCTTTGGGAGTCTTACTTTTGGAAGACATGCTTTCGGCCGGGTCATGAACAGTGTAGTTGACAGAGTTGTTGTACATATGGTGGCAGAGACATGTCCGTTCTGACACATAGTACAGGTTGTGCAAGGATAGACAAAAGGAAACTTGAGGCATAAGCTTTGTGATCGATTGATCGCTGAGTATCTCTTCTTGCAGAGATAAAGAGGTTCAGCTATCGCTGAAGCTTTTCCTCATGTTCCTTCGCGTATTTGTAGAGTTGTCTTTGCTTTACTGATATCCGCATCAGGTCACTAGAAGACTTCTCTTTGTTCAGCAGCTTCGTCTTCGATTCAGCTATGAACATATGTTGACGCGAGACTTGTCTTCAGGGATTACGTTGGCTGTTTACTTCAGAAACTATCAGTGATAACTGAACAGACTCAGTCTAATCACTGATAGTGAAACACTAATACATAGAAATGTTTATAAGAAAGACTATCAGCGATAACTGAACAGACTCAGTCTGATCGTTGATGGTGAAACACTAATACATATTAAAACGTAATTTTCACTAAGTATAGAAGAGGGTCTTTATCAAATCACTGAGAGAGTTTGGATCAACAGCATTCATTAATTTAAAGCTCAATCAAACTAACCAAAAATAAATTAGAGATGGGGATGGGGCACCTTCAAACAAGACATTTGATTCAAATCAAAAAAAAATCATAGTACTTTATGGTGCTAGTGTTGAATGAACCACAGGGATAATGGGTGGCGATGATTTTTGGGTGAAGATGGTTGACGGGTCGCTAGGGCTTTTAGAGGGGTTTAGAGGGAGGGAGGTCGTTGGAGGGATGGTTCATCGAAGATGTAGGGGTAGTTGCACTGAAGGGGCCTGGACCATAGTATATTGGGCCATGAGAGAGGACAAAAGAGGGGAGAGAGAGAGTATACATATATACTTTTTAATGTTTTAACAAAAATTTAAAATGGGTAAAAAGATCAAAATACCGGTAAAAACCGAAAGGAATTGCAAGCTATAGTGGTTATATCAATTTAATAAATAAAGCTCATGAATGAAATTACAATTTTAATTACTCTTTTATCTTTATTATGTCACATAGATGTAATTATAATAAATTAGCTGAAAGGAAAATAGATTAAACAAGTCTGAAAGTCGTCAAAAACCATATCAATTCATATCATTGTAACATCTTGAATTGTTTTATTAAAAAAATTAGATTAGTATTATTCAAATTAAAAAGTTTTTATAATCATATTACTATATTGTTTATTTATTAATGAATAAATAAATAAAATATATCAATTAATATCAACCTCACATGACCAATTCATTACTTATTTTGATATGTCTACCTTGTTCCATCATTTAGGGTGCGTTTGGTTTGCAGACTTGATGGGACGGGACAGGACAAAAACTCACTGTCCCACGTTTGGCGTGGCATGGGACAGGACAAAAATTCATTGTCCCACGTTTGGCGCGACATAGGACCGGGACAGATACTGGACAAGGTGGGACAAGATGGGACAAAAAATGGTATTTTCTTGTTCCACCAAAATAGGTGGAACAACATGGGACAAAAGTGAGACAGAAACAAAAAATCATTGATTTACTGTTATTTGATGTATAATCCTAATATGGTATTAGTCTTAAGGGTCACCACTACCCATCGCCGCCATTACCACCATCGGCGGCCTCCAGTAGCCACCGCCAACCACCATCGGCCACCTCTACCTATTTCTCCACCATAACAACCTCATCCACAACCATTAACGGCCACCGGTAGCCACCACCAACCATCGTCGACCACTTCCACCTCTTCCTCCACTACTACAACTTCCTCCACCACATCCACAACCATCGCCTATCGCCACCTCCACCGATCACCGCCACCCATTGTCGCCGCCACCACCGACGCTTACCGCCAACTACCGTCGGTGACCTCCGTCTCTTCCTCCACTACAATAACCTCTATTACCCCTGTCCACCGCTACCACCACTATCATCGTCGACCACCTATACCTCCACCACATCAACCATAACAACCACCTACACCACCACTATCCACTATCTTTCACGTTCTTCACAACTACTTTCCTTCACGGGCCACCCATCGCATTTATCTTTACCTGTCGTTGCAACTATGCATCCGTCAATTCATTAAGATATTCCAAATTGAATCAAATATTATATTTTATTTATATGAATCAGATTTTTTTCGAACTACCATCAATTATTTCAGATTCTTCATTCAAATTTCCTACCTTTGTTTTTCTATGTATTTATATGTATGAAAATCGTTTATAAAATAAAATTGTTTTTTTAATTAAATTATTTATAGATATACTTTATTTGTGTTATTTATAACTATTATATGATATATAAAATCATCAAAAAAACTTTTAGGAAAATTTGTCCAGTCCTGTTCTAGTCTCTTGTTCTGTCCTGTCCAATCCTGTCCTGTCATGTCTGCGTACCAAACGTGTAACACCCTCAATCTGGAAATAGCAACTTATTAAAATTTTCTACATACATCAATAAATACCTCGAACTACAAACATAACTTGAGCAGCAACCTCAATGCTCTCATTCAATCTTATACATACATTCTATGAAAAGGACGGATGCTACTAAACCCAATCATGATGCTATCTCCAACCTGCGGAAGGCTTCTCTCACTACATACATTTGTACAAGGCTAAGGCTCGACTTCTTGAAGCACTGCTAGAACCAAACCCCCAACAGGAACCTGATGCACATGCCGACAAATAAAAAGGTTAGGCTTAACGCCTAGTGAGCTCAAAGGTTTTAACATGAATGAATAAATCATTAAAAGCAAGGAAACCAGTTTAAAGCGAAATCCTTCGAAATAATATACTTTAAAATGGAAATGACACATTTTCCCCCAATATACACTTTTAAAGACAATGCTCCCGAACACACACTTCATGCAAAAAGGTGCAATCCGGAACTCACCCAAAATGGGATCATAGTCCGATATTTCAATCATGAAATTGTAAATAATACCTTATATCCCCAAAACACCCAAGACACGGGCGGGACATAATACTCAGCCCTTAAATAAAGGAAAACGATTCTTAATAATATGGTACGTCATTGAAAACATGCAACTCGAACTATTACTCACGCGACCATTAAAGTAGAATGAAATCTCAATATTAAAGCATGGACAATTAAATATCTTAATTACGACGGGCCGACGACGGGGGCTTCCCGTATCCGTTGAGAGTGGAGGAACACAAAAGTAGGCCACTCATACAACGTTGATCGTATGACACTTCACGACTCACAAGCCCAAGTTGTCCCTACGACTCCCTTTAAGCTACACCAAAGAGTCAACTGACCTTAGCGATATATTAACAAGAATACCGCTCCAAGGCCCGGCCCAAGGGGAAATACCACCAAGGCATTGTCCCACCTGGCGGAGGTCCAAAACGTGTAACACCCTGAATTTTGGGATTGGGTGAGAAGTTGACCTTTACCCAAAGTTCAAGGGGGTATTCTGTAACTTGGGCTATATAAATACAAATCAAATTAGATATTTTGATTTATATCACAAATATCAGTTCTTGGTTTTGAGAAGTCAGAGAGAAAGGAAGAGTGCAGGAGAAGCTTTGTTTTTGGGTCGATCGTTTCGGGAAAATCGAGGTACGAATCTAGCTTAATGCTTTGATCTGAATGCTTTTAGCTGTGTAGAATCTCGTTGTGAAGATTTTGAACCGTTCCATTTTGAGATCTGAGTATTTCTCATTTGGATCTGGGTTGAATCTGGGTTCTGCATCGTACTGTTCTTGATGAACAAGACGATCGGATGGGCAAAGGACCGATGGTCGTTCGACCGGTAGTCCTTTGACCCGATGAGCGTTCGACCGAATGAGTGAAGGACCGGACGAATGCTTTCGACCGGTGCCCTTCGACCGGAGATGGTTCGACCGGGGGGTTGCGCCCGACCAGAGGTCGTTCGACCGGAGGTTGTTCGACCGGTGTTGTTGTAGACCGGAGTTGTCCTTTGACCGGTTTAGGTTCTGTTAAGTTGTTAGCTTTTGTGTCTTTGAGTCCTATTCAAGTAACGAGAGGTTTATCTGTATTTCGACTTACCGATTCTTTCGGTGTTATCATAGGTAGCGCTTGTTAAGAAGAAGGAAACAGAGGTGAGTTCATACTATCATTTTAAACTGTATACATATCAAAAGTTACCTTTTGATCTTATCTTATTTTAAAAGTAAAATGATGTTTTACCTGTGCGTTTATGCGAAAGAAATATTCAAATGAACTTCTTTTAAATGATTTTCATTCTTACCAGAAGTTGAACTGGGAATAGCATTTTGTTTATAAAAATGTGTTTGTAACCATATGTTTATTTATGGTTGGTCACATAAGTTGTTGTGACGAGTCCTTACCATTACTAGTGGATCCCTAGGTTTTGGAGTAGACTGTTTTGTTGGGATGTTATATTCCCCAAATTTGTAGCTATGGATCACATGTTCCTCGGGGGCAACTTGGTACGGTTATGTGAGGCCGGATACTAGCCATGGTTCATGGTGATCCTAGCGAAGGAGTATACCTTGGTTTTGCGCTTGGGGCTTGATCTCACGTTGAAGCACGGACTTTGTGATTCGTATCCGCGGATTCCAATTGGTTTAGCTCGTAACTCGGATTTGTGGTCTACTTTGTGTTACACCACTATCCTTGGTAAAATGGTCCTTTTATCACCGTTTAAGAGTTTTGGACCGAAGAGGCCCGGTTGTGGCGAAATGTTATCTTTACGAATTAAACCTTTATGAAAAGATTTCGTATGATACTGATGTTTATATCTTTCGAGTTTTATAAACTGTATGTTCTCACCAGGCTTTATAGTCTGACACTTTTTCTCAAATGATGTGTATAACAGGTTTCCATTAGCGGTGGGTGCCGGGGTTTTTGGAGAGACGAGTTCTGAGTCTCGGGGTGTTTGGAGATGTTTTAAGTATTGTTGTTGGGCATTGTTAAGTCCCATTCTTTTGATGAAATCCTTGTATAGGATTGTATAGTCTTAAAGACTAATCCCATTTATGGGAAGTTAATGGAATTGCTTACGTCATATTGTCAGATTTCCAGGTTTTAATTTACTCTGATTTTGAGGTGTTACAAGTTGGTATCAGAGCTCTAGTTTAAGCGAACTAGGCATGAATGTAAGATGTCTAGACTTAGACTGCGTATGCTAAGAATTGATCCGCGAGATTTGGGTAGAGCTCCTAAGATGGGTTAGTCTTAGAGTCAACGGAAAGTACGTTTATCAGGTGTTGTAATGGTGGTGACAAGAACCGTTATGTGTTGTATGTTCATAATTTCACTTAGCTAATGTTATTATGAGGATACTGTACGTAAGAGTGCTTGAATTACTGTTAATATGACAATTGGTAATGTGGTAGTACGTTTCCTTTGTGTTTATTCAATCTCTCTCTTATCTCTGTCTCTGTTCTGTGAAACAGTTCAGTATGGTGAATACGCGTGGTAGACCGCGTACTCGTCTTGACGGACTGGAAGCGACAGCCTCCACAGCTGATCGGCCGGAAGGAGTTGAGGTTGTCGTGCGTCCGCCAGTTCAGCAGGTACTAGGTGAGGGGCCAGAGGTCATTCCGCGAGTAGACCTGGTTTCGTCTCACCCAGTTATCGGGGATGCTAATCCCCAGTCAGAGTTGTTGGCCAGCGTGATGTTGGCAATGAGAGAAGAGATGGCTAAGCAGCAAGAGTTTCTGCTAAAAGCGATGGAGGACCGCGACGTGAACCATCGGAGAAGTGAGACGGTGGTGGAGAACGTCGTAGTAGGTTCTGGTGATGATGGTATAAGGGTCACGGCAGTAGAGCGCAGAAGTTCTGAAGCTCCGGGGAACAGGAAGAGTTGTTCCTATAAGTCCTTTCTGAGCTGCGGACCGCCAGAATTCTTCGGTTCTGACGATCCGGTGGTGTGCGTTAAGTGGATCCGAGCGGTTGAGCAAGCTTTTGGCTCTTCCGAATGTGGTGATGATCAGAGGGTGCGGTTTGGTACCCAATTGCTGAGGGACACTGCACTCATCTGGTGGAATATCATCCAATCCACTCTATCTCCGGAAGTACTGGCTCAGTTGTCGTGGGACGAGTTCAAGAAGAAGCTGCTAGAGGAGTTTTGCAACGAGAGGACCATGGACCGAATTGAGAAAGAATTCCGGTCCTTGGTAAAGGGAAGCCTGACGGTGAGAGAGTACACCCGTCAGTTTATGGAGAAGCTGGGTCTGGTGGGGCACACTGCCCCAACAGAGAAAGACAAGATGAAAGCTTATCTCAACGGCTTGCCTGCGGACATGCAATCCATGGTCCATAATTTCAAGGCTTCTAACCTCCGAGAGATGTTGGAGGAAGCTCAATTTATGGAAGAGATGTTCGCGAAGGACAAATCTGAGAAGGCAGTGGTGGTGCCTGAAAAGAGAAAGTGGGAGAGCAGTTCAGTACCTCCCAAGCGGACCCGACCTTTTGTTGGGAACCGCAACTTCAGCAATTATCAGGAAGCTAAGTGGTGCCCGAGGTGTCGAACCAAGCATCACGGTAACTGTTACAACAATTCTCAAGTTTGCTATAAGTGTGGGAAGCCCGGTCATACTGTCAGAGATTGCCCGGTCAGTGGAATCGTATGTTACGAGTGTAAGGCACCGGGGCATGTAAAGAGAGATTGCCCAAAGCTTGTGTCGGGTAGCGCGCCAGCAAGGAAGGAGAACCCTCCTAAGGTTCAGAGTCGAGCTTTTCAGATGACGGCTGAAGAGGCTAGAGCATCAGCAGATGTGGTATCGGGTACTTTTCTTATAAACTTTGTACCTGCTCGTATTTTGTTCGATACGGGTGCTAGTTTCTCTTTCGTATCTGAATTGTTCCGTCAGAAAATTGCTATGCCCACTACTAGTCTTGAGGATGCGTTAGTAGTAGAAATAGCTGATGGTAGACAAGTTCTGATCCACGAAGTTCTGAAGCAGTGTGCTCTTAGCATCGAGGGAAGAGAATTCCCGATCGATCTGCTACCAATGTCAATCGGGGGTTTTGATGTGGTAATCGGTATGGATTGGTTGTCAAACAATCAGGCCGAGTTTGTGTGTCCCAAGAATATGATTCGACTTCCCAACCCCTCTGAAGAGGTCGTTGTCATCTATGGTGAAAAGAGAAAGGGTGAAGTAGCATTAATCACAATGGCAAGAGCACGCAAGTGTCTGGTAAAAGGATGTTCGTCTTTCCTAGCCTATGTGATCGATGCCAAGTTAGAGAAGTCAAAACTGGAAGATGTGAAGATCGTGCGTGAGTTTCCAGACATCTTTCCGGACGACTTGCCCGGGTTACCACCCGATCGTCAGGTAGAGTTTCGGATTGATCTTGTGTCAGGCGTTGCACCGATCGCTAAAGCACCTTATCGTTTAGCGCCATCGGAGATGCAAGAGATGGTAGCACAACTCCAAGAGCTTTTTGAGAAGAGATTCATAAGACCGAGTTCGTCACCTTGGGGAGCTCCGGTCTTACTTGTTAAGAAGAAGGATGGCACAATGAGAATGTGCATCGAATATCGTGAGTTGAACAAAGCTACAGTGAAGAACAGGTATCCGCTTTCGAGAATAGACGACTTGTTCGATCAACTTCAAGGAGCGGGTTGTTTCTCCAAAGTCGACTTACGATCAGGCTATCACCAAGTGAAGGTGAGAGAAGAAGATGTTCCGAAGACGGATTTCAGAACACGTTACAGCCATTACGAGTTCCTTGTAATGCCTTTTGGCCTGACGAACGCACCAGTGGTGTTTATGGACTTGATGAATAGAGTGTGCCGACCATTCCTCGACAAGTCGGTCATTGTATTCATTGATGACATACTCGTGTACTCCAGGAGTGAGACAGAGCACGAGCAGCATCTTCGTGAAGTTCTG
Source organism: Arctium lappa (assembly GCA_023525745.1). Taxonomy (NCBI): domain Eukaryota; kingdom Viridiplantae; phylum Streptophyta; class Magnoliopsida; order Asterales; family Asteraceae; genus Arctium; species Arctium lappa. The sequence continues at coordinate 1,534,370 of CM042059.1, read as the reverse complement.
GAAGTGTTGAGAAAAGAGAGATTGTACGCCAAGTTTTCCAAGTGCGACTTTTGGCTTAAAGAAGTACAATTCTGGGGCACGTAGTCACTCGAGACGGAGTGAAAGTAGATCCCTCCAAGATTGAAGCTATGATGAAATGGGAGCCTCCTAAGAGTCCGTCAGAGATCCGAAGTTTCTTGGGTCTGGCGGGATACTACAGGAGATTCATTCAAGACTTTTCGAAGATCGCTTCTTCCTTGACAGTTCTGACTCGGAAGAATGTGAAGTTCGAATGGACTGAAACCCAAGAGAAAGCGTTCTGGATCCTTCAAAAGAAGTTGTGTGAAGCTCCGATCTTGACGTTACCTGAAGGGTCGGAAGATTTCGTGGTTTACAGCGACGCTTCAAAGATGGGATTGGGTTGTGTGTTGATGCAACGAAGCAAGGTAATCGCTTATGCCTCGAGGCAGCTCAAAATACACGAGCAGAATTATCCAACTCATGATCTGGATATTAGCAGCGGTGGTGTTCGCTTTGAAGCTTTGGCGACACTACCTCTACGGCACGAAGTGTACTCTTTACACGGATCACAAGAGCCTGAAGTATGTCTTTGGTCAGAAAGAGTTGAATATGAGGCAAAGGCGGTGGCTCGAGTTGTTGAAAGATTACGACTGTGAATTGCTTTACCATCCCGGTAAGGCGAACGTGGTGGCCGATGCGCTAAGTCGGAAGGACTATAGCGGGAGTATTCGGGCAACCCATTCAAGAATCGAGCTAGTGTCTAGTCTTGTTGAGAAGATCAAGACATCTCAGATGGAAGCATTGTTAGAAGAGAATCTCAAAGAGGAAGTCATGACAAAACAGCGTTTACTCTTAACGGAAGATAACCGTGGGGTGAAACTGTTCAGCGGTCGTGTGTGGGTGCCCAAGGTTGGGGGAAACCGTGAGCTGTTGCTAGAAGACGCACACAAGTCCAAGTATTCCATTCACCCGAGAAGTACGAAGATGTACAGGGACTTGAAGTTGCACTATTGGTGGCCGGTGATGAAGCTTGATGTGGCGCGTTACGTTGAGCGTTGTGTGACGTGTTCGCAAGTCAAAGCCGAACATCAGCGACCGTATGGGAGTCTTCAGTCCTTAGAGATTCCCGAGTGGAAGTGGGAGCATATCACCATGGACTTCGTGACGAAGTTGCCTAAAACTCTTCGGGGACACGATACCATCTGGGTGATAGTGGATAGATTGACGAAGAGCGCTCACTTTCTGCCTATGCGCGAGACTTTACCGATGGATAAGTTGGCGAAGCTTTATATCGATGAGGTGGTCTCGAGGCATGGAATACCTTTATCGATCGTGTCGGATCGCGACAGCCGGTTCACTTCGAACTTCTGGGATGGGTTTCAGAAAGAGCTTGGTACGCGAGTTAAGTTGAGTACGGCTTACCATCCGCAGACCGACGGGCAGAGCGAACGAACAATCCAAACCTTGGAAGACATGTTGAGGTCTTGTGTCATCGATTTCGGGGGTAGTTGGGACTCTCACCTGCCTTTGGTGGAGTTCGCTTACAACAATAGCTACCACTCGAGTATTGGGATGGCACCTTTTGAAGCACTGTATGGGCGAAAGTGTCGGACTCCCGTGTGTTGGCTAGAAGCGGGAGAGAAGCAGTTTGCCAGACCTGAAATCATGCAAGAGCCTGCCGATAAGGTCAAGTGTATTAGAGAGAGGATGAAAGCGGCTCAAGATCGTCAGAAGAGCTATGTCGATAAGAAGAGGCGACCGATGGAATTTCAAGTAGGCGACCGAGTTATGCTTAAGGTATCGCCATGGAAGGGCATCATACGGTTCGGAAAACGTGGGAAGCTGAGTCCTCGTTTCCTCGGACCTTTCAAAGTACTTAAGCGTGTAGGGTTGCAGGCCTACCAGTTAGAACTGCCACCGGAGTTGAGTAGAATACACAACACGTTTCATGTCTGCTACCTCCGGAAGTGTTTGGCGGTAGAAGACAGCGTCATTCCCCTTTCAGAGCTGAGGGTAGACGAAGGTAACCGTTGTGTGGAAGAACCCGACGCCATCTTGGAGAGAAAGTCTAAGAAGTTGCGTCATAAAGAAGTCACTTTGGTCAAGGTGCAGTGGAAGCATCACCGAGGAGCAAATGTGACTTGGGAATCTGAAGAGGATATGAAGCGTAGATATCCTCATCCCTTTGTATAGTTGGATTTCGGGGACAAAATCATTCCCAAGTTGGGGAGGATTGTAACACCCTGAATTTTGGGATTGGGTGAGAAGTTGACCTTTACCCAAAGTTCAAGGGGGTATTCTGTAACTTGGGCTATATAAATACAAATCAAATTAGATATTTTGATTTATATCACAAATATCAGTTCTTGGTTTTGAGAAGTCAGAGAGAAAGGAAGAGTGCAGGAGAAGCTTTGTTTTTGGGTCGATCGTTTCGGGCAAATCGAGGTACGAATCTAGCTTAATGCTTTGATCTGAATGCTTTTAGCCGTGTAGAATCTCGTTGTGAAGATTTTGAACCGTTCCATTTTGAGATCTGAGTATTTCTCATTTAGATCTGGGTTGAATCTGGGTTCTGCATCGTACTGTTCTTGATGAACAAGACGATCGGATGGGCAAAGGACCGATGGTCGTTCGACCGGTAGTCCTTTGACCCGATGAGCGTTCGACCGAATGAGTGAAGGACCGGACGAATGCTTTCGACCGGTGCCCTTCGACCGGAGATGGTTCGACCGGGGGGTTGCGCCCGACCGGAGGTCGTTCGACCGGTGTTGTTGTAGACCGGAGTTGTCCTTTGACCGGTTTAGGTTCTGTTAAGTTATTAGCTTCTGTGTCTTTGAGTCCTATTCAAGTAACGAGAGGTTTATCTGTATTTCGACTTACCGATTCTTTCGGTGTTATCATAGGTAGCGCTTGTTAAGAAGAAGGAAACAGAGGTGAGTTCCTACTATCATTTTAAACTGTATACATATCAAAAGTTACCTTTTGATCTTATCTTATTTTAAAAGTAAAATGATGTTTTACCTGTGCGTTTATGCGAAAGAAATATTCAAAGGAACTTCTTTTAAATGATTTTCATTCTTACCAGAAGTTGAACTGGGAATAGCATTTTGTTTATAAAAATGTGTTTGTAACCATATGTTTATTTATGGTTGGTCACATAAGTTGTTGTGACGAGTCCTTGCCATTACTAGTGGATCCCTAGGTTTTGGAGTAGACTGTTTTGTTGGGATGTTACATTCCCCAAATTTGTAGCTATGGATCACATGTTCCTCGGGGGCAACTTGGTACGGTTATGTGAGGCCGGATACTATCCATGGTTCATGGTGATCCTAGCGAAGGAGTATACCTTGGTTTTGCGCTTGGGGCTTGATCTCACGTTGAAGCACGGACTTTGTGATTCGTATCCGCGGATTCCAATTGGTTTAGCTCGTAACTCGGATTTGTGGTCTACTTTGTGTTACACCACTATCCTTGGTAAAATGGTCCTTTTATCACCGTTTAAGAGTTTTGGACCGAAGAGGCCCGGTTGTGGCGAAATGTTATCTTTACGAATTAAACCTTTATGAAAAGATTTCGTATGATACTGATGTTTATATCTTTCGAGTTTTATAAACTGTATGTTCTCACCAGGCTTTATAGTCTGACACTTTTTCTCAAATGATGTGTATAACAGGTTTCCATTAGCGGTGGGTGCCGGGGTTTTTGGAGAGACGAGTTCTGAGTCTCGGGGTTTTTGGAGATGTTTTAAGTATTGTTGCTGGGCATTGTTAAGTCCCATTCTTTTGATGAAATCCTTGTATAGGATTGTATAGTCTTAAGGACTAATCCCATTTATGGGAAGTTAATGGAATTGCTTACGTCATATTGTCAGATTTCCAGGTTTTAATTTACTCTGATTTTGAGGTGTTACAAAACGCCCATCCAATGGCTACTCCACGCCATGATAGCACCACCCGGACTCAGTCCTCTTAGTGTACTCCTTGAACGGACAAGGTCATAAAACATGTGTCCCGGGGTCCAACCCCGTACCACCCAAATGACCAACAACAAGACTGACTCATGTGCCTATGGATCCAATGCAACACAGTCTAAAAATTACCATATATACCTGAATGACAACAGCACTCGAGCCTGTAATTATAATTATACAATAAAATGCATTAAGATGTAAACCATGAAATGGGACTCTACATCGAGCCATTAAACCCGGACAATTGTCCACAAGACTCTTTTAAGCCAACACCGAGCTAAAATGCTCAAAATCTATTTGACCAATAATCAATGGTTCTCCAAATGATGAAATGTCTTTAACAACGTTTATGAAGACACATATCTCCAAGACGAGATTAACCCAAACTCCACATGAAATGGGACTAACGATTTTCCAAAGGGTTTATAAATGCAAATGTACCAAAATGCGTATAACACGAAATAGACTTCATTTGTACGATCAATGATGCATGGCTCATAAGAATAACTTTTACTCGTACAAAATCACCATGAATGTGAAAAGCATGCTATTTACTCGTTAGAACATTCATAACCCAAATATAAGCATTTTATGAGGTTAACACAACCCAAGTTCACCAAATGTGAAAACTTATCAAAATACTCACTCTTTGACAAATAACCAAGTAAAACATATTTTACTTCAAAATACTCCAAACTTATCAGCAGTTAACCATTTCGTATAAAACACTTTAAAATGACCATTTTGGCATGTACACCGTTTTCACAAATCAACTTGAACTCACCTTGCTAGGTTAAGTTAAACCTAGGTTTCAATCCACAACCATTGGCCTCCAAAAGCATAGATCACACCCAAAGCTTTCCGAAGACACCCATTCCAACTCTTCAACTCAAGCTTCCAAAACCTAGATCCACACATTCCATCCCATAAATAACCATTTTCAACCATAAGGAAACATTCTCCAAACATAAAAATATCAAGATCTCAAACAAGATCAAATCCCTAATTTCTCCAAAACCATCAAATCCGAGATTTGAGATATTAAACCTTAAGAAACCACCAATGGATCATTTATAACCTTATTACAAGAAAACTTACCCTTGAAGACGAAGAGACTTCCGAGAATACCCCATCCAACACTTCAATCCGAGCTCCCAACCGATGAACTTGATGAGGAAGATGAAGGTGGAGGTTTTGTGGTTCAAGGTTCCAACTAGTTAGATGATGAAGGATCATATGGTTCAAGGGGGGAAAACCATCAAAATGGGTTAGAGTTCGGTTTTAGGGTTTGGGAGAGAAAAGGGAAGAAGGTAGAAATGAAAAATGAGAAGAAATAGTGAAAATCGCAACATTTAACCAACTGGCACTCGTAGGCTATTGTGCCAGGCGATTATGCCATGGCACAATCGCCAGGATGGTACCGTGGGTGCCCCAGCTTTGGCGATTGTGCCAGGCTATTGTGCCTTCTGGCACAATCGCCGGCATAGTCGCCCGGGTGCCCCCGAACTCCAAAAATCCGACTTTTTCAACGCCAATACTCCCGATACTCCGAGGGACTTTAAACAAAGCATTCCCCAACAAAACTCCACTGTTTACAAGTCACAGAAATGTTCAGGTGACATTTATTTACCGGAATTTACGGATGTTACAAAACGCTACCTTAATACTTCATAGTTCATAGTGCGGACTCTACTATATATTTCCATTATGTCCAAGTTTTTTTTGGACTTTTAATAAAATTATTTTAATTGTAAATTAATAAGAAAATAAAATTAAAGCAATTTAAAACCCTAATAACCTTTATGAGTATGAAACTTATTTTTAAGAAATTGTTTTTCTATTCTTTTTAAACTCTTTTAAATCATAAAACTTATAATAGCTTTTACTTATATTGCAATATGTAAATAATAAACCTTTTTAGTCTGTAAGATAATATTATTGTGTCATTGTTGGAGATGATTTAAGACATTTTTATTTAGTAATAGTTGAACATTATCAGAAACTTATGTATATTCAATTAGTACATTTTTTTTGTATGACATATCAAATACTAATCTATATATTTACTCGAACACATTTCTATATATATCAAAGCGATATGATTATGGATCCATATTAACTTACAACAATATTTTACAAAATAAATGTTATTAAAGAAAGATATATACATATATAGTGTAACTATTTTAAATATCCATCACAATTTTATTTGTAAGTATTGCTGTAAATTGTACTTATTCGTGCCGATAACCTGTAAAATCTCTAAAATCTTTGTTTGTTTCTTTTACAACACTAACAAACTACATGTTATTATAATTATTTTTACGTACAGAACTTATAAACAATCCTACTATCTAAATTAATTTATAAATACACAACATTAATACATGAATTAAAAATAAGTGCTAAATCAAAAATTCAAATTAATTGCAATCATCTCCATTAATAAAAATAATTAAATGATGCTAGCTACATGAATACATCAGTAATGATCCAATGCCGAGCTATATCAATGTAAAATACTTAACTAGCTTGCCCTTTTGTTTTTTTAACATATCAAATTTGTAATAAATAAAATAAAATATACTGATAATTAGAATATGACGTTTAACAAATTAATCTTTTTGTTTTACGCGTAATTGCACATCCCATATGTGCAAGAATTCCCTCTTTTGCACTTGTTGTTGCACCCCCCACAATGGTTCTTGTCCATCATAGTGTTCACGCATTTTCCATTGCAACAGATTTCTTGGCGCTTACATTTCTTCCCACATAACCCACAATTTTGTTTATCAGTCTTAACATTGACGCACGTCTTCTTGCAACAATCAGGACCTGGGCTGGTTTTTGCCCGACAAAGTCTTGGGTTCTTGTTGCATTTCACCAAGCCCGTTGAGTGTTGGGCAAGGAACCGGCTAACCCCTCTTAGCGAACCATAAGTAGGAATGGCATCTTCATGATTGTCTTCGGTTGGCGTTGCAGAAAGATTGATGGTTAAAGTCATGAAAATAATGGTTAGGGTTATCAAGATTTTCTTTAGACTACTCATGGTGTCTTAGAGAGAGAAAGAGAATGTATATAGTGGATGAATGTTTGGATGGAGTTATGGATGAGATTGATGGAGGAATGTATTTATAGGGGGAGATTGTGAATGAGTTTGGGTTTGAAAATTGGGTGGTGTCAAGGAGTCTAGGGTTGAAAATAAAGTTAGGTTTTTGAGTGGTATTTTTGTATAGCGAAGACTCCACTAACAAGAGTTAATTTGAATTTTGGATGGTATTTGATTTTCTTGTTCAAAATTAATATAAAGATACATTTTAAAGATTGTATTTTGTTACCGACAATCGTAATACTTTATATAATTATAATTCATATAAACTTTATGGTTTTTTTAGAAGATAGGTTCAGAATTTTGTTTAAAAGTTAGAACCATAATTAAAATATTGTATGTTATGATGTATCATATATATATCTATATCTATACTATATCATAAAACACGGATAAAAAACTCTTAAATACAAATTATTAGGCACAAGGTACCATCATTTTATGCAAGATTTTAAAAATCTCTTAAATTACAAGTATCAAAGTACAAAATACATATTACTACTGCAGACTTCTAACACCCACCAATTTGGTATGTGCATGGTCTTCCTTTTATGCAGACATTTCCATGTATCACTAGTAATATATTATATTACTATAATTTTGTTTTAATTATATTATTAAATATGTAATTGGTTATTTTTTCTAGATGTCATTAAAATATATAATAATCATTGAATTCTAACAAAATACTTAATTTTTTATATTAAAAAAATTATATTATTAAGCCTAAATTAAACAAATTTATAAAAAAAAACATTATCACTTTCTCAAAACAATCCAAAATCGTATTGTAAATCGACAAAAAAATAAAATGAAACATTAAAATCGTGATGTATTTCGTTGCATTGCGCGAGTACGCTTCTAGTTATCTTGTATTGAGATAAATAAATCCTCATTTTATATTTTTATGGTTCATAGTTTTATGTCATTATATAAGTAAATCTTTATTGAAATTAAACCCTTCGTCTTTAGTTAACGTACGTCACTATGTTGATTTAATATATACTTCAACATTGATATCGACCTACTCAAAATCTTTGTTAACACTTTATTTCAAGTGATGATTAACGATTTTTTCACAATTCTATCTCGAATAAAAGCTTCTATGCATCGTTATAAAGCCATTAATTTCTTATATTAAGTCGTCTAGCTTTATTAAAACATATTACCTTGCGCATTTTTAATCAACTTTTTGAACGCTCATGATCTGTCCCCAACAATACAAAATTATAACGCACCGCATTTTGGTACGGAACTCGTGTCAGAATTGATAATATGTTTTTAAAATCATATTTCATTTCACGTCGTCGTTATCACTACAAGATCAAAGATTTTTAGCGACGGGTAGAACCCATTAGTGGAGTCATCCTAAGGTATTCACAGGCACATCCTCACCCTCACCCATGTAATTATTTTTCCTATCTATATTGAATAAGGTGATGTCTCTTGTTTTCATATGATTGGTATTCACTAAGGTGGTATTTGTTTTTATAAGAGGTCTGAAGTGTAAAGTTTTATTTCACTTCTGATTAATAAGAGGTGGTGCTGAAGTTTGAAATCTGAATCAATAAGACTGTTTGTTTTTGTAACGTCTGGAAGCGTCTTGAGAGAAAGGAGAACATATGAAATAAGGCGGCGATAAGAGGTTTTAAGAAGTTAGGTCATCACTTCTTATTTCAAATGTATTTAAGAGTTAAGAGGTTCTGAAAACTGGAAAAAAAAAGTTTGAATATAAAAAGGTCTGGCCGATTCAGACTTAAAAGTCATTAAGAGATTTTTTTTTCAAAAAACAAACACCCCGTAAATGTTAAATGTAAACTTTTACACACTCTTTTTAACAATTATATGTGTATATTGTGGTTGGAAGTTTGGTCGGTAATCTTCCAAGTCTCGCCCTCCACAACAATAAGTTGACTTTACCCGGCACCAAGTGATTCCATCTTGTGCTCCAGGATGGTCAGAGATGAGTCATCGACTGTTTTCCAAAGCGAGGAAACGGAGAATCTGCCGTCCTTTTCCAACTTCCAGCTCCAAGGCATGTTATGCAAGTTAAAATAGAATAGATCATGTAACATAATATCGTATTGAGAAGTCTCTTTATCTATCTTCCTAATAGCACCCCAAGAACAACCCGAATAGCCCCTTCCCCCTCTCGAGACAAGAACCCCATTAGGACCGAATAGGGAAGCAACGACCTCCTGCCATAACCCCTTGGTGTCGGATCTAAATTGCCACCACCACTTCCCGAGAAGAGTTGAGTTGAGAGCCCTAAGACTCCCAATGCCAAGCCCACCGTGTTTTTTGCTATTGACAGTTGCATTCCAAGCCACCCATGAGATTTTAGATTTGTCCGTGACCCCCTCCCCAAAAGAATCTCGCTGAATCAGAAGCTCTTCTTTTTTTGCACTACTCAACCAGCAAGGAAATCGGAGCTCTGATCTCTTCTTGGTGTAACAAGTTCCCCTTCTCGGCGGCCTCTATTCTAGATCTCCTCGACATAGCCGGAGAAGGAAACTCAACTAACGGTATGGTCCTTATTTTGGGGGTTATCGTTGTTGCCTATTTCTGGCCCATATGGCAACTTCGTAACTCTCTTATCTTCAACAATAAAGGGACCCTGCCATGCATCATTATGTCTGAGGCGATGTCGAACTCTTTCATGTAGATCAAAATTAGAACTAGAAAGGGGGATGATAATCAAAGGGGTTAACTCAGTTGGATAGTAACATCCTGGGGGGGTGGGGTGAAAGCTACACTACCCGGGTTTGATTCCCACGAGCGACACTTTCCTGAGATATCCAGACTCTGGGTCTGGTCCTTCGGGGCCGGGGCCGGGACCGGTTCGGGTGGGTCCAGTCTATGGGACCCTCTACCCTGTCGGTCGGGTTCAGCCAAAGGCTGGGCCGGGTTGCAGCGGATTAGTGGGATTGCCCGTAATGGAGGCCCGATACCGCTGGAACGTGTGTGTGCGTTAACTTGTCGTTCAAAAAAAGGGGGGATGATATTAACCGGGAGAAATGGAGATGTAATCCTTTAGACTCGATTTGATGTTTCCTTGTACTCGTAGCTTCTCGCTAGCCTTTTAGGTTAAATGAATTTATTCTTGTTGTTAAAAAAAATTGTGGTTGGGAGTTATGAAGTTTATGTTCTAGTTTATAAAAATGCAATTCACTTACATCGATATCATATGGAATTGAAAAATCATTTTACTGAAATTAACATTGAGATGCTTATTTCGATTGATTACATGTTTCAATTCAACTAGTTATTTTTAAACTTTTGATAAGAGCAAATTGATTCATCTTGCTCATTCTATTTAAATTGTACAGTCTCAGATCAGGACATGGACCATCACACATACTCACACACATAATAATTCTTTAATTTGGAGAGGATTTAAAGTTTCACATATCCTCATATTATATCAAAGCAGATATCTACCACTACATCTAGGGACTTAGACGTACTCTATATGTGTTGGTGATTTCGTAAAAAAAAAATAAAACGGTTGAAACAAAAGGACCACCCTCATCAAAAATCCTTATTGTGTTCCTAACCATTGCCTACCACCGATATTATATGTTAGAAAGGGTATACATGCAATTGGATATTAATTTGATATTCAATTAAGGAATTGAAGAAGAGATTGCTTGAAGGCACCGTGGGCCTGTGTGTTCGAAGATAACATGTACAAGTCTCGGGTTCGATCTTGGATTCCTTCCCCCGGCCTGCTAACATCAACCATTAAGTGAGTCAAAAAATATTCCTCATATTGGTTTGCTTGAAGGCCGATTCCATGTGAAACCGGTTGGGATTGTCAGTGATCTCTTGCTCAAATACAAAAGATAACAATAAAAATAATGTATGGTATTTAATGAGCCTATCTCAGGAACAAACTTTCGTTTGCTTCATTTGTTGTATATTTTTATTATGATTAAAATTTTAGACAAATTATTAACATATCATCCTTGACATTCTTTGGGTCAACTGTAATTCTATTTTTGAGTTTTATGAATTATAGTTAATATGTATTGTTTTCATAGTAATTTTAAATTTATTTACAATATATATTATCACAAGCTTCATTTGACAAAAAATAAGATTTACCATTAAAATGAGAAAGTATCAAATTTATTGGCTTCAACTATAATCATAGATGATTAAATGATGTACATATATATAGATATACAATCAAAAGACATATATATATATATATATATATATATATATGAAGGTAAACATGGTTACGCATCAATTAACATACTAAATGATTAAAATGAATTTGTATTTGCAACATTTGCATTTAACCCGACCAATCTTTGTTTTATGCATAACTGCACATTCCGTAGGTGCAAGAATTGCCTCTTTTGCATCTATTGTTGCACCCTCCACAGTGACGTTTGTCCATCATCGGATTCACACATTTCCCCTTACAACAAATCTCTTGGCGCTTGCATTTCTTCCCACACATCCCACAATTTTGTTTATCGGTCATAACATTGACGCATGTCTTCTTGCAACAGTCTGGACCTGGGCTACCTTTCGCACGACAAAGTCTCGGGTTCTTGTTGCATTTCATCAAGCCTGTTGTTGAGTGTTGGGCGAGAAACCGGCTAGCCCCTCTCAGTGAACCGGAAGTAGGGATAACGACATATTGGTCATCATCTTCAATTGGTGTTGCATAAAGATTGATGGCTAGAGCCATGAGAATGATTAGGGTTATCAAGATTTTCTTTAGGCTATTCATGGTGTTTTTAGAGAGAGAGAGAGAGAGAGAGAGAGAGAGAGAGAGAGAGAGAGAGAGAGAGAGAGAGAGAGAGAGAGAGAGAGAGAGAGAGGGGGGGTATGGATGTATATATGGCAAATGATGATTTGGGTGGAGTGATTGAAGAGATTAATAGGGGAATGTATTTATACGGGGTAGATTGGACCATGTTTGAAAATTGGGGGTGTCATGGTAGTCTAGGATTGAAAAATAAGTTAGGTTTTTGGATGGTATTTTTGTAGCAAAGGTTCCACTAATTAAAAAGAGACAATTTTGACTTCTAAATGGTTTTTTCTTACAAATAAGTTGTTTCAAAATACAAATAAAAAATTCTATTAATTTACCAAATGATTAAAATGGTTAAAAAGATTTAGATTATATCGAATCAAGTGTTCAATTTTCTAGTTCTATAAATCTAGTTTTGAAAGACCTATTTACGATTAATGATTCGATGATTTGGGTAATTATATGATGTTCGTTAATAAATGGGTCGAGGTTATCATAAATTAATTAGTTGATGACATGAAAAACAGAATCCGCCCTCACGTGTTATATTTTCATTTCACATCATCAAGTGGTAAATTTGATTATCTGTGTAATAAATATTTTGCATTTACCCTTTTTATATTTCTTTAACGTACATCATATATAATGGCGTTACAATAATTTGTTATGACGAAATTAAGTGATCTGAAAAAAATTATCGACAAAATTGGACAATCTAATTATAGAATTCAAAAAGTAAATCATCATATTTGCATTTTTATCTGGCACTTTTGAACAGTGTTTTATTATCTCTTTTAAGAATATGTTATATACGACATTTTTCAAAAGTGTTGTATAAAAAGAGCAATTGGACGATTTATTTCTTATGTCCTATTAGGTTTCTCAATTTCGTCGATGGAACTTATTAGGTCGCCTAAGTTCATCATAACAAGTTATTGTTGGTCTTATAAATTTAAAGTCCCAATAAGTAATTTATTGGCTTGGGACACCCAAAAAAAGTTGGCCATCCTAAAACGTCATTTTAATTTGTTGAGTTTAATTATTGTTATATATCTTCTTAGGGAACTTTATCAATCCTAAGGTCAATCGAACCATGTCTATGATATCGATAAACCAATTTTTCTGCCAATTAAAGCCAAGTATTGCACTAAACATATATATGATCTTTGAAAATTTCATGGCATACCCGATGCAACTTAACTATACAACACACGTCTAGAGAAGGACTCTACGAAAACACAAACCCAAGAGCCTAGCTAGTTGATGCAAAAGATGATTGGGAGTGTGGACACAATGTTTAGTAAGCTTGCACAAGCATTCTTGATGAGCAAAAGTTGACACGGTCGTGTGAGATCACAAATATATGCTTACATAATTGTGTGGGTTTTCGGGGATGTGAATACAAGACCTGAAGATGTCACTTTCAGACGCATTTGATAAATATTCTAGTGAGGGGTTCAATTATGATGGATAAAAGAAACAATAGTAAAAAAAAGCCGAATTAGAAAACAATTCCTAGGTATAGTTCAGATTTCGATTTTGATTTCAATACCAACAAGTTTAGTTTGCTTTGATTGAATATCAATCAAAAGATGAATAACTTTTACAAACACGTATTTAGAGCTCTGATACCATGCTAGAAACGATATTTGGTTGGAGATTGATTATTCAACCAAGGTAGAAGAGATCTATAAGGGTCTTTGTGTTCGATTAAAAGAAGAAAACGATTACAATGAGAAATGGAATAACGAAGAATATATACTTCTAACTAATTTACTTTACTGACAAAACTTGTTTTTAGACTATACATGTATACAGAAGATAGCATTGCAAATAAAACATGCATGTAGCCTTTGGTTTGTTTATATTGTTGAAGGGTTCAGTATGATTGAATATTTAAATAAAATATCATATCATTTTTCACTTTCTTCTTGTCGATCAGAAATAGTTTTATTTTTTATCCTCCAAAATTCTAGCAATATGTATTCTTTTCCGGATTATAAATTGATTTATGTTATATGTATTTACAAATTTCACTCAACATAAAAAATGCCATTAGAATAAAAAATATATCAAATTTATTGGCTTAAGCTTATAATGAAAATTGATTAAATGATTAACATATAGATACAATCAGAAGACAAAAGAATGTAAACTTAGTTACATATCAACTTTGTAAATAAATGAATTGGTGTTTACAACATTTGCTTTAGCCCGACTAATCTTCTTTGTTTTATGCATAATTGCACATTCCATAAGTGCAAGAATTTCCTCTTTTGCATCTATTATTGCACCCTCCACAATGACGTTTGTCCATCATCGGATTCACACATTTCCCCTTACAACAAATCTCTTGGCGCCTACATTTCTTCCCGCACATCCCACAATTTTGTTTATCGGTCATAACATTGACACATGTCTTCTTGCAACAGTCTGGACCTGGGCTACCTTTCGCACGACAAAGTCTCGGGTTCTTGTTGCATTTCACCAATCCTATTGAGTGTTGGGCGAGGAACCGGCTAGCCCCTCTCAGTGAACTAGAAGTAGGAATAACATCTTGGTCATGTTCTTCAATTGGTGTTGCATAAAGATTGATGGTTAGAGCCATGAGAATAATTAAGGCTATCAAGATTTTCTTTAGACTATTCATGGTGTTTTTAGAGAGAAAAAGAGAGGGTATATGGATGTATGGCAAATGAAGGTTTGGGAATTGGGTGGAGTGATTGGAGAGATTGATGGGGGTATGTATTTATAGGGGGTTGGATTTGACCAAGAATGAAAATTGGGGGTGTCATGGTAGTCTAGGGTTGAAAAGTTAGGTTTTTTGGATGGTATTTTGTAGCAAATGTTCCACTAAAAAGAGTCATTTTGACTTTGGATGGTATTTATTTTTCTTCAATAAGTTTTTCAAAATGCAATAGAAGTATAAATTATATTTATCAAACAATTAAATATTAAATTATACTGAATCAAGTGTTAAAAGTTTCCAATTCTATGATTCTAGTTTTGAAAAAATAATGTAATAAAAGTATAAAAATGCAAAATATAAAATATAAAAATGCAACATCTACTATCATGTCATTTTTATTTGACATTAGGTAGTAGTAAGTTTGATTATTTGTCTAATGAATGTCTTGTATTTACCCTTTTTTTCATTTTCTTGGCGATACAAATGGGACGCACGACCCGTACACTATAAAACAAATGACTTTTACCCACAAAAATAATTCAGAGAAATTTTCTTCGGTGACTGACGATTACCCACAAGACTAATGGTTCCGGTTATCACCCACAAAATCTTTAGATAATATGTCACTGATTTGAACTTCCCACCAACTTTAATTTGTGACTGTTTTTTGACAAATTCCTTTAGTGACGAATTTTCCAAGCAAAGTTCCGTAGGTAAGAGTCTTCCATTTAGTAGTGGTAGCTTGTATTTACCTTTTCTAGCACATCTTTTGGTGCTTACATTTCTTTCCCCACAACCCGTATCTTGTTTACTGGTCTTAACACTAGCACATTTCTTCTTACAAAAGCTTGGACCTCTTCTGACCATGTCTCGAGTTCTTATTGCATTTTTTTTCTTAATTGTTGATAACTATAGGTTTTCGGGTTAACTTACAAGCACCCTAACTGAATTCATAGACCCTAAAGTCTATAAAGAAGCAGATTCAAGATTTTACCAGTTAAGCTATCTTTTATTGCGTTTTACAATGCAAAAGCCATGAGGATGATTAGGGTTATCAAGATTTCTTTAGATTGTTCATGGTGTTTTAGAGAGAGAAAGAGGATATGAATGAGATTGGTTGGGGAAATATGACCACTTGTGAAAATTGGGGGTTTCTTGGAAGTTAATAGGATTGAAATTAAGTTAGGTTTTTTGATTGTATTTTCTATAGCAAATGCTCCACTAGAAAAGTCAACTTTTAATTTGGATAATATTCTTTTCTTAATGAATTTTTTTTTTGTATATTTTAAATATGTCCAAAAACAAAGAAAATACATGCACTCGATCATATTAAGGGGTTGTTTGTTTACCTCTTAATGATTCAATTAAGAGTCGACCTCTGAATCGTTAAGAGGTGAATCTTGTTTGGCAAAGAAAATGTTTGCCTCAATGGTTCCAAAATCATCTTAATGATTTTGTATTCTGGCCCTCCCTTAACCATTAAGAGCCTTGATTTCATTTTGAACAATTAAAAAACAATGGTATTTCATTTTGCACTATATCATAAGAGCCTTTTAATCATTCTGACCACTTAATCATTCTGCACTTAACCATTCAGCAACTGCCAAACAGCCCCTAAGCTTTAAACTTGTAACTATTAGGATTTAAAAGAACTCGGTTAAATAGCGATTAAACGAAAAGACACCAAACATTTCATCCTATCAGTGTACACATAACTGCAACCATTAATTTATACAGTGGCAGAACCACGATGTAACGAAGGACAATTGCATACACCTCTCATCTTTAATGGGGTTTGAACTCTTGACCTCCATAGAGATTAGACTCTACCTATTAACCTAAATACCACAAATTTTTATAAAAGGAAAAAAGAGTGAATTACGCTTTTAATGGATCTCGTCCATATTTTGAAAAACTAACGTAACATATCCTTATGGTATTTTTTTAACGAGTTGGGTTCTTGCATTTGTTAACAAGATAGGTCCATGTGGTTGCAGTTATTTAACGAGTTAGGACTCTGAATGAATTAACGTGTTGAGTCTCTGTAATTGCATTAGAGACCCGACTTCTTAAAAATATGCAACCACAAAATTCGTTAATAACACCAAACAATAGCGACGAAAAATGTAATTCAGTCAAGAAAAGGTTATCCACGTTGTTTGACCACTTTAATTTCTTTTTCTAATGAGTAAATTACGATTTTCGTTCGTTGTGGTTTTTATTAATAATATTGATGGGAGGGGTTCATTTGAGAAATGCTAAATATATGAGAAATAGAGAAATAATCATAGCATTTCATTCGGTCAAGATCGGTTTTGACTGGTCAAATATTGCGTCTTTGACTGGTCAAAAGTTGCGGCTATTCCAAAAATAGAATGACAGTTTCGTAATTTTTACAAATACACGGGACGAGTTCATATATGAACTTGTATGATTCATATATGAACTATATGTTAATATGTGAACCAGTGTGATTCACATATGAACTAATTAATTGTAGGTTTATATGTGAATCAGTTAAACTAATTAACAGAATCATATATGAACCTTCACAAAGGTTCATATATGAATCAGTTAAAAAAATTCATATGTGAATTACACTGGTTCATATATGAACATATAATTCATATGTGAATCATACAGGTTCATATATGAACACGTCCCGCGTATTTTACGAAACTACCCCTCTATCTTCTACATACCACAAAATGAATTATTCGGTGTTTCACAGTCAAATCCGCAAATGTTGACCAGATAAAAGACTAAGATCATTTCTTTATTTATCATATTTTTAGCATTTCTTAAATGAACCTAATCCTAATATTGATTTTTGTTCTTGTAGTTTAAAATTTGTGATTTTCATCCCTATAGTCTGCAATTTATTGTTATTTTCATGCCCGGACTAATTCCTACCCTTAAGTGTAAGGAACTAAAACAGTAAAGAATTATAAACCATAAGGACCGAAACAACAATAAATTATAAATGATGAGGACGAAAATAGCAATGAATTACAAACCATTGTAACATCCACCCTCCTAAATATGTTTCACTAGTGAGCTATAAGTAGAGCCCATATTTGGAATGAGATATAGGAGGTAATATTGGTGATAACACCTCACAAAAGATATAATTAGATGATGTGAGGGTTCAAAATACAAAGTGCATTACTCAAATGGAAATCGGGTAGGTCACTAGAGTGCTAAAATGGGAAAAATCAACCCAAAACTTGAACGGAGGATTTAAATGGTGATGTAAAGGTTGAAACACCTTTGAATAAGTAAATATGAAGTGCTATAAGTGACGGAAGTCGAAAAGGTCGCGTACATTGTATTTTATGCAAGTTTTACAAAATACGTTGCTATTTTGGGAAACTACGTGCACAAAACTCAAACGAGATGTATTTGATGAGATGTTAAGCTTTAGAACTAAGTTTTGGACCTATTAGGAGTTGTTGGAAGTGTCGGGAAACTTTTACGAGATTCCGAGCTAAAAATCAAAAATAACAAAATTTCAAAGGAAAGAATAACGTTCACAAATATGTAAAACTGCTTTTATTGGTAGATATTTTGATACAGGGAGAATTCAGGAGTTAATAAGAATTCTCGAAAATAATTGGAAACGGAAAACCATTCTCTTACGCAACTTCTCCCGCGGCATGGGTCGCGTGCCGGGTCGGGGGCGTGTCCTAACGGGTCCCGAACGAATTGCATTTATTTGTTTATTTGATTATTTTGTTTCTTAATTAGTTTAGGATAATTATTTAGTTTTAGTAATTATTTATCATCTTTATAGTTATTATTAGGATTATTATTTAGTTTCCTTTTATTAATTATTTAATTACTTTTATAGTTGGTTTAGAATTAGGATAGATTTATTTCCATAGTTATCTTTGAATTAGTTTAGATTATAAATAGGATAGCTAGGTTTCATTGTTAATCAATCAATCAAGTTATTATCACTAAAAGTCTTCGTTTTTAAGAGTTTTCTCTTAATTTCTCGAGTTTTACAATTTGTAATCTCGTTATCAAAAGGGTTTAGATGTTTGTCGATCCTTCCGCAAACCTACGCTGCGTCATATTTTCTGAAATATTTTTGGTGGAAGTTGTTCATTATCTTGTTATGAACGCGTAGGCGAAAACCTCATCGAAAACGGAGTTCCGAGCGAAAAGTTATGTCATTTTTAGTGTTGAGTGGTCAAAATGGGTACCCATGCGGGTCAAACCCGACCCAACCCGGATTTAACTTAGAAAAAACGAATTTTAGGCCCATTTTATATCATTTTCAGTTCAAGAGCATCCACACACAGTTATGGCGCGATCCTCACACATTTAAGCTCAAATACAACCAATCTTTGAAGAATCAAGGTCAAAGTGATGAAATCTTGAAGTATATGTGAAGATTAGTGAAGGTATACTCCTAATACTAAGTTTAATCATTATAAGTAGTGTTAATTAAGGAGATTAGGGTTTGCATGTTTCTGATTAGTGGATATGATAGGAACACCAATCCAAACGATAAGGTTCAAATCGATGGTTGCCTGTATTCGAGAACAGGAGGTCTCCTAATTAGCCAATGACTAAATTGATATTAATTGTGTATCTTTAAAGGAACAAGGGTGCACTATATTTATAGTGACCGATAAAACCAAGTCCTAAAAAAAGGAAAATATCTTTGCCTAATAAAATTAAATACGTTTCCTAAATTAAGATAATCCTAAATAAAATTAAGATGAAAATCGTTGCCACCGAAACAGCCGTATACGGATGTTTTAAAGGCACAAAATGGGCGTATTTACTCAACCTGTCCACAATCACAAAAATAACCGTGTACCCTTCAGATTTTGGTAGCCCGTCAATGAAATCCATAGTGATTTCAGACCATACCCGTGTTGGAAGCTCAAGGGGCTGTAACAGACCACCCGGAGCCAATGTTGAATACTTTTGACGTTGACAAACATCACATTCGGCCACCATTCTTGCAATATCACCCTTCATGCCTGACCAAAAAACTTCGCGAGCCATGCGTTGATACGTTTTTTGAACCCCCGAGTGGCCTCCGATGACCCCGTCATGGAACTCGCGGAATAATTTTGGAATCCAACATGATTCCCGATTAAGAACTAGCCGCCCGTGATACAACACCCTTCCCGATTCTAATTTATAACCCTGCGGCATTGCTTCCCCGTGCATAAGTTTCTGTTTCATGTTAGCAATTTCTGTCGCTGATTCCAAATCCTTCCATAGCTCTTCCCAGTTGATTTTGCAAGTTGTTGTCAATTCTTGAAGTTGCACATCTGGTTTCTTTCGGGACAGAGCATCAGCGGCCCCGTTTGCTTTGTCGGGTTTGTAAACAATGTTGAAAGTATATCCGAGCAATTTTGACAACCATTTTTGGTGGTCCTCCGATACCGTGCGCTGTTCTAGTAGGTACTTTAAACTTCGTTGGTCAGTACGGATTATAAATTTTCGACCCAGAAGATAGGGCCGCCACTTTTGTACTGCTAAAACTATCGCCATGAGCTCGCGTTCGTAAACTGACTTAAGTCGAGCTCGGGTTCCCAGTACATGACTATAGAAAGCTACCGGCCTCCCTTCTTGCATTAATACCGCCCCAACACCGTACCCGGAGGCATCAGTCTCAATCACAAACTCTTTAGTAAAATCGGGTAGCGCCAAAACCGGCACCTGGGTCATCACCATTTGTAGTTGTCGGAAGGCCTTAGTCGCTTCGTCGGACCACTTGAAATTGTCTTTCTTTAATTGTTCGGTTAGAGGGATTGCGATTTTTCCGTACCCTTGGACGAATTTGCGATAATACCCGGTTAGTCCTAAAAACCCGCGGAGTTCTCGCAACGTCTTAGGGATTGGCCATTCCACCATGGCGCTGATTTTGGCTGGATCAGCCGACACGCCTTTTTCCGAAATTATATGACCCAAATACTCCACCTGTTTTTGCGCAAGGCAACATTTCTTTCGGTTAACATAAAGTTGGTGGTTACGTAGTACCTGAAAAACCGTCGCTAAATGCTTCAAGTGTTCCGCCGTTGTTTTGCTATAAACGAGTATGTCGTCGAAAAATACCAGCACGAAACGCCTTAACAGGGGCTGAAAAATTTTATTCATCAACGATTGGAATGTAGCTGGAGCATTGGTTAATCCGAACGGCATCACTAAAAATTCATAGTGGCCGTCGTGCGTTCGAAATGCGGTTTTTGGCACGTCTTCTGGTTTCATGCGAATCTGATGGTAGCCTGATTTAAGATCTAGTTTAGAAAATATCGTGGCACCGTGAAGTTCATCTAGCAGTTCATCGATGACGGGTATTGGGAATTTATCTAAAACCGTCGCTTTGTTCAAGGCCCGATAGTCTACACAGAATCGCCAGCTACCGTCTTTCTTTTTGACCAATAGTACTGGACTAGAAAAAGGGCTAGTACTAGGCTGAATGACGCCTGCTTGTAGCATCTCCCTGACCAATTTTTCGATTTCGTCTTTTTGTGTAAAGGGGTAACGGTATGGTCTCACGCTAATGGGAGGGGTACCCTCGTGTAGGGTGATAGCATGCTCGTGGCTGCGAGATGGGGGAAGACCGGAAGGCATCTCGAAAATGTCCCGATGCTCGTCGATCACGGCCTCGACTTCAGCCGAAATTACTGGTGGGGGTGGGGTGGCTGCCTCAGCTGAATTTATATGCACCAAAAAACCGTTAGCTTCATACTTAAGCATTCGGAACAGGGACTTACATGACACCAACGTTTTGGAGAGGCTCGGGTCGCCCGTGATTGTGACCTGTCGATCACCATCCCAAAAGACCATGCGTAAGTCGTGCCAATTTACGGTCATATCTCCTAATGTGCGCAACCATTTAATGTCGAGAATAACATCTGATCCTCCTAACTCTAGCGGGTAGAAATCCTCCACCACCTGTAGTTCTGGTAACGCCAATACGATCCCTTTACAAGTCCCTGTACTTTGTTCCAACATGCCATTGCCCAGACGAACTTTTACCGATCCGGTGTGGGAAATTGTTAACCCCAACCGTGCCACCACCTGTTTAGATACAAAATTATGTGTTGCTCCGCTGTCGATTAGGACCAGTACCTGCGTCCCCCCGATCTCACCCGTGACCTTCATGGTTTGCGGTGGTGTAAGTCCGCTAACTGAATTCAGGGATACTTCTACCATGTCGAAGTGGGCATGGCCCGTGTCTTCTTCCTCCTCTCTGTCGCTTTCGCCCTCGTCAACTATCAAAACTTGCAAGGTCTTGCTAGGACATCGGTGCCCTGGAGCGAACTTCCCGTCACAACGGAAGCAAATACCTTTGGCTCGTTTTTCGGAGAGTTCAGCCTCAGTCAATCGTTTAAAATGCCCTCCTGTACCTCCTGAATAGGCTTTCTTGTCGCCCATGGTTGCTGCCGCTGGTGTGGTCGTCGTGTGGTTCGGTTTGGCCGAATCGCTGCCCCCGTTACGAGGTGGGTATGAGCCGCCTTGACTAGTTTTGACGCCGCCCGCACTCTTGTTTTCATCCATCTTTACCGCCATCCGCATGGCACGAGCTAGGGTTTCTGGTTCCATGACCCGTATTGCAGAACGGAGTTCCGGTTTCAAACCCTTGATAAAGGTGCTCTCCAAAACCTTCTCGGGTAAATCGAGAAGTTGACCGGCCAAGCTCTCAAATCTGTCCACAAACTCACGGACTGTACCTTCTTGCTGGATGTTTAGAAACTGTTCATAAATGTTTCCTTCATGTGAAGCTTCGAAGCGATCCAGCAGTTGCCTTTTAAGCCCTTCCCACGAACGACATGGGGCCCTCGCTTCATTCCAGCGATACCAGGATAACGCCACCCCCTCCATACAAATTGAGGCAGCTCGTAAACGATCCTTTCCCTTGATTCCCTGAATTTCGAAATATCGTTCAACACGGTAAATCCAACCATGTGCGTCATCACCAGCGAAAACTGGCATCTTCAGTTTGCGGCAGTCACGCAACGGGTCCTTATTAGAACCATCTTTCCTCGAACCTACCGACTCATCCTCATCCTCTTCAGATGACGACTCGATCTTGTGGTCGTTTTTCTTCTCCCCCGTACCTGACTTCATCTTTCCGACCGCCAGAGACAAGTCGGAAATTGCTTTCAGCATCTCCTGGAACTGCATTGCGTTTTCAATGCGGTTAGCCTCTGCTGCTTCCCGCATCCTAGCCACGTCGGTTTCCAGGTTGGTGATTCTGTCAGTGTTGCTGACCATCTTGTCACCGGAAACGAAAGGCTCTGATACCAATTGATAGGAACACCAATCCAAACGATAAGGTTCAAATCGATGGTTGCCTGTATTCGAGAACAGGAGGTCTCCTAATTAGCCAATGACTAAATTGATATTAATTGTGTATCTTTAAAGGAACAAGGGTGCACTATATTTATAGTGACCGATAAAACCAAGTCCTAAAAAAAGGAAAATATCTTTGCCTAATAAAATTAAATACGTTTCCTAAATTAAGATAATCCTAAATAAAGATAAATACTTTCCTAAATTAAGATAATCCTAAATAAAGATAAATACTTTGCTTTAATTAAATACTAATGATATCCTTTCCTTGTAGAACGTCTCTGGTAAACCTGGCCGTATCGTCCCGGCTTATCAGGATAATTTTGTAAGATTAAGGTTTTATGTTGGTTGATTTGCAAGAAGATGGAAAGGAAAGTGATTTTTCACAAAGAACAAGTTAACTCTATGTCATACAAAGTTGGATTTTGATGAAATTGGTAGAAATGGATGAATGAACCTTGGTTTCTTGTTGGTTTTACTTTGATAATGATAAGTTTAAGTTAACATCTGAATTGGGTTAGTATTGGAATGGAATTGGATACTTAATTGCACAAAAGTGTGATTTTTTTTAGTTTGAAATCATGTTACAGCACTGATTTAGAAAAATCGTATAAAATCATAGAAAAATCAGAAAATTATGAGGTCAGAGGCATTAGAAAGCTAGGATTGTCTTTGTTGTTTTGTATTCAGACATCGAAATCTAATTACAACTTTAAGGTGGGTAAAAAGTGCCATGTATTCTGTGTTGCAAAGCTGATTATTGACAGCTTTGAGCTGCTGTGTTATAAAATTCATAGAAAATTGTAGAAAAATCCTAAAAATCTGTATAAACAGGCTCTGAAAAGGTATGATAAAGAGGTACAATCCATCTTTAGAAGTAATTTGATGATTTTGAGTTTAAGATGGGAAAAACAGGTCTGCAAGTAGGTGTTGTATAGTAAAAACAAAGTAGAATGCTTGAATTAAAAAGGGTTAAGCTTGTGTTATTATTGTGCATTGCTAATGGGACTCTATATATGAACTCCAGGTGTAATTTAAGCATAATTGAAGGTCTTGGAAGTGTTTTTCCAACCATTGAACAGAAGTTGGGATTCGACCTTTCGGTTTGGTTAACCGAATTCAATGAACAACACCGTGAGTTTATGTGGACATATGCGTTACTTTGTGGTTATACATGCTT
Organism: Arctium lappa; assembly: GCA_023525745.1. Lineage (NCBI taxonomy): Eukaryota > Viridiplantae > Streptophyta > Magnoliopsida > Asterales > Asteraceae > Arctium > Arctium lappa. The sequence goes on along the minus strand of CM042059.1, from coordinate 1,510,326 downwards.
ATGTGCCTTATTGTTCATCTATGAATCATGCTAGATTCTGGATATCCTCTTGAATTGTCATATTGCTCGTATTGATCTTGTGATGTTTTTTGGCGCCGATTGTCGATATTCCATGGAGTCCGGTGAGACAATCGGAAGGGCTGCCGTACTCACTGCCCAGTGGGAGTCAGGGGGTGAGTATAGGACTTTGGCACAATCCGGGAGATGAAGGACGGATTTGGTGTCAAGTCTTATGTTTGTGTAAAAGTTAATTGGCATTGAACTTACATAATCTCTAAAAATAATGTTGAATTCATTGATGTTTTCTTTGTGATTCCCTCGTTGAAAGTGCGTTTTATGTATATGATTTCATATGGTATAAGTAAGTTGTTTCATTGTTGTTATATAAACTTGTTTTTTAGCCTTCTTCGTTTCCTAATATGTACGCTTGTATACTACATTGTAACCACATATTTCCACATGAATTCACTAAGCTTTATAGCTTATCTTTTAGTGGTTATTAACTTTTCAGGGCAAGTCGACAAGGGTAAGAACAAGGTCGGTTGATCGGTAGGGACTGAAGCGTGAAGCTTACTTTTGGTTTAGGTATTTATACATCAAACTTGTGGGATTGTATATAGTTAGAACATTTCCGGGTAGATATGTCCCCGATGGTTATGTTATGGTTTGTTATGTAATTATTAAGCCTTAATGTATGTATTTTGGGTTGTATATTGTTATCCCGTAATATGAGTTTTTTTTAAACTAAATTAATTTATCGGTGATTCGGTAAGTGTTTGTTACGTAACCGTGGTGTTACACCATAGAGACAAAACCCGTAATTCCTAAACCATAAAGACGAAAATTGCAATTTTTAAATAACAGCAGGGACAAAAACGTAATTTACTCTTTTCTAGTTAAAGAAGTACATGAAGGCTAGAGGTAAAATTTATGGGAATTATATAACATCATTCGTTTCGATTCTTATTTTAAAACCGAAATCGAGGACCAAATCAAGCTTTCCCCTATGAACGGTCATTGGGTTGGGCCTTCTTTAACCCGCCTTTTTTTTTCGATCATCAACCCTTTTCGATCCAAAATCAGTTAACTGGTCCTTTGTGTATCTCTACTACAGGGCAAACCCAAAGCAATCATAATACAAACGGTGAGAACATTGCAGGCTCGAAACAAGGACTCTACGAAAACACAAACTCTAGAGCCTAGGCAACAAAAAATCATAACAAACCTAGACAGATCTACTACAATACCAAACCAAACGAAACCAGTAAATCCCACGCAGATACAAATATGCCAGAATGCCAAACCGAACGAAACTCACACACGTATACAAATCTACCACAATACAAAACCAAACAAACTCAATATATATATATATATATATATATATATATATATATGGCACAATCCAACTGGTTAACCAAGATGCATACAAGTTTATATTCATTTACATCATTCCCATTTCCTTCTTTCACCAATTTGATACCCCATATTCACATCTCCCCTTTTCTCTTCACACCATAAATGAAACCCATAAAAGAAATCATCAAAAGATCACATTAACAGAATCCAAAACACTAGTTATGGATCTAAACAAATTCAAGAAACATGCTCCAAGAACATTCATATGCTTGTATTCATCTATACACATCCCTCTCTCTTCACACCATAAATGAAACCATTTGGATTGTGGCGCACTGGTTAAGCCTTAGGGGATGTAGTGGAAAATCTCATCTACCCCATGTTCAAATCCAAACGCTGCCAAAAACCTTTTTTGGCCATGAAGGTTCACCAGCGATGACTCCAGACCATTCGTGGTCGCCCGAAGGATTAGTCGGTGTGCGTAAGCTGGCCCGAAAACCCACGATTACACAAAAAATAATGAAACCCATAAAAAAAAATCATCAAAAGATCACATAAATAGAACCTAAACCACTAATTATGCATCTAAACAAATTCAAGAAACATCCTCCAAGAACATTCATATGGTTGTATTCATCTATACATAACCTATCTTCACACCATAAATGGAACCCATAAAAAGAAATCATCAAAAGATCACATAAGAACCTAAACCACTAATTATGTATCCAAACAAATTCAAGAAACATCCTCCAAGAACATGCAAATACTTATATTGATCTATACATGTGTAGAACCTAAATATAATCAAATTCTTGAAAGATCACATGAATAGAAGTATAGAACCTAAAACAACTAGTTATGTATCCAAACAAATTCAATAAACACCCTCCAAGAACATCCATATACTTATATTGACCTATACATGTATAGAACCTAAATGTAATCAAATTCTTGAAAGATGCATACAATGCATTGAATACATATAGAAACAAAGGACTAATCATAATCTACCTCAAACTTTCAAAAGCTGCATCTTGTTCGAGAATGCGATAGCGATCCAATCAGGCTGCACAGCAGCCCATTGTAGCTGGTTGATCTCCGAACCAGCTGAATACATCGAAATCGGATCGATCCCCATCGGACCAGCCACCGGTGGCAACTCCCAAATGAGAGCCTGTGAATCATCCCCTGCGGAACAAATATGATGCGAGCTCATCGGAGCCCAAGCAATCGCATTCACACTACCTTTATGTCTCTCCAATTCCGCCACTGGCATCGTCGGTGATCGGATATCGAGAATCACAATCTTGTTGCTGTCCATCAAGATTGTAGCCATGTACCTCAAATCCCGCTTGTTCCAAGCTAATCTCAACAACGGCGTATCCGGCTGCGGACTCTCGTAGATTATCGTTGAATGCTCTTTATCCCGAAGATCGAAAACCCTAACCGATCCATCCGCCGAAACCGACGCGAACACACCGGCTTCGCCCCAAGCGATATCATGAACCTCCTTATCATGAGCGATCAATTGAGTTTCAACCACGCCTCTTTCGACGTCCCAAATCGTACATGTTGTATCGATCGAAGAAGTACCGATTCGCTTCGGTTCGATCTCGTTCCAATCGAATGAGGTCAACGGCGCACAGAATTCGCTGGTTTTGCTGTTGTTGAGGACCGAGATTGGTTCGATTGAGTTCTCGCGGAGTCGCCAGAGGCGGAGGAAGTCGCCGGAGGAGGCGAGGAGGTCGGTGGAGGAGTTAGGGTTAGGGTTAAACATTAATTTTGTTGGAGGATAAGGATGATCGAATGAGAGGTTAGGGTTTGGTTTGACGGAAAGGTTTTCTTCGTCGAAAGTGACGATATCGACTCGATTTGTGTATTCTTCGATGAAGCTGCCGAGAGCGATGTGGCGGTGGGATGATCGGGTTACGGCGGCGGCGGCGGAGATGGCGATTGCGTAGAGAGTGTGAGGGGATTCGTAGGTTACTGAAGTTTCGGATCTGAGAGGGGATTCTTGTGTAGAATTGTCCATTTTTTTTAGATTGAGATGATCGGAGGGAGGAGGGAGGAGTATGGCAGTGATGGTGGTGGTGGTGGCGGTGGCGGTGAGGTTTCCGGCGAGATATGTACGGAGACGGTGGAGGTCTGAAATGTGGAAAAAGTAAAAGTTTTGGGGAGAAAAATAGAAAGAATTAAAGTTGCTGAGTTTGACCGGCGTCTAAAATGATTTTTTAGTTTTCTATTTCAAAAAAAGATAATAAAAACTAAAATATATATATATATATATAGATAATTAAATTGGGGGAATTTTTCTTTTGAATTCGTAAAATTGTGATAATCTTAAAAATCAGTGTATTATGTGTTATTTTATATGATTTTTTTATATACAATTTGGATTTAGTGTATTTACTAATGTATATTTGTTTCATAATGTGAAACTCTTTAGCCTGTTTGTGAAACAAAAATTACGGATAAAAAAGTTCCATATTGTGAATCAAATACATATGAAGTAACATACCATGAAACAAATATATATATTCATTAATACATTTAATGTTAATCTTATATGGAAAAAAAAACATGTAAAACAATACCTTAAGATAAAAGTTCTTACAAATCTCACTAATTTTGGAGTTCTATGTGATTGAGTCTCTTTATGACCATATATCATCACAAATACTTGCACTAATTGCTCTACAGATTCTAGGGTTTTTTATCACATGTCATTTAGGTGGCTCGAAAAGGACTAGAGCCTAGAAGAAAAACTTGTTGCACGAAATCTGAAGATGTAATTTGAGTATTTTTTTCAGTATTTAAATTTTACACTGTTATTATTAACGATCAATGAGTCTTCTTCTCTTTTGCTCATATAACAAACGCCAACGCAATAACCATGGCCATCCTTATTGACTTTGCAGACATCATGATGTCTTCACAGAATTAGAGGTCAGCGTTTGATAATAGAATATATAATATTTATATAATATATATAAATGTTATATATAATTTGTAACATTATTCAACCCCTTTTCCGTATACTTTTCTTTCATATTATGCATTTTGTTATTTAATCTGATATCCAACTTGCATCCAATGACCATAACGTTATGCCATTTATAAATTATGCTATAACAACTTCATTTTTATAAATTGTATATGCATAACTTATAAGCTGTTATACAACCTTAATTTTTTCGTACAAGAAATAGAAATTAAAATTAAATTAAAATGGGACTTTATTTGCATAATATGTGGAAATTGAAGAAGCCATTCATGCATAATTGCACATCCCATAGGCACAAGTTTCTCCATCTTTGCACTTGTTTTGACACACCCCACAATTCTTCTTGTCAACATATGTGTTCTTGCACTTCCCTTTGCAACAACTCTCATTATACCTGCATTTCATCCCACAGAACCCACAATTCAATCGATCCGTTGACACATTGGCACACTTCTGTTTGCAACACCCCTCGTTAGACGTGCACTTCTTCCCACAATACCCGCAGTTCAGGCGATCTGTATCCACATTCACACATTTCTTCTTGCAGCAATCAGGGGCTACTCCATTCTTTGCTCGACACACCCTAGGGTATATGTCACATTGATAGAATGGGTTCAGAGCAAGAAGTTGAGTTCGAGAGTTCATATGAGGGTTAGTATCAGATAATTCTAGGTCATGAATAATTCCATGATCGGAAACAGATACGAAAAGAGGGATAATTGAGAGCGAAAGAGCAAAGAGGACCAGTAGCAACTCCATGGGAATAGATGGAGGGTGCTTTGGGTAATTGGTTTGGTATGAGGAAATGGGGTTTTATAGAGGTATATGATGGATCATGGATGTGATAGTACCACATAGCCCTTTATCTTTGGCCTCGTTGACACTTTGACCCCTAAAATTTTGAATTAATGTAATATCCCAATATGAAATAAAGTTTGTCTTACTTTCTATTTAGTGTAACAACGATTTTTTTTTCTCAATTAGTGTAATAAACGTTCAATTTTCCTGCTTCATTCACATTTTAGCCAGTAACCACTAAATTCGTCAAGTTATATATATTATAGTTCTTGATTAAGTGACAAAATATCACATAACAACAACTAATATATGTAGGTTGAATACCCATTTGCCAGGTAAAATGAATATGAAACAAAAATGATCGTTACACCAAACAAAAACTAAAATAAACTTCGTTACATTTTGATGCACTTTGCTTAACGTAATATACTTGAAACACGAAAAGGGTCGAAGTGTCAGCAAGGCCAAACTTTAAGGGTAGAATAGCAATTGTAGGACAAGCCAGGGTTGACAAAAAAAAAAGGAAAGCTTGAATTGCAAATCTTGCTTTTTTAGGGTTCATGCATTCAATTTCATAAGAGGAAATCTTGATCAATTGGGAAATAATTATTTAAAAAAAGGTGTGGATATTTGCATATGTGGTGTTGATCATCCCCAACATAAAAAGGAACCTTGGAAGCTTTGAGTTCCAAATCAAGAACTAAGATTTTGGTATAAGTTTAAGTAAAGGGTTGTGTTATATTTTTATTATGAAATAAAGATTATCATGATTTTATGATATTGTTGTTGTCTTAATTTGACTTTTGATTAAATATTAGAGTTAAGTCACTAATTAATTTTTTGAACCAAGTCCCTTACACTTAAAAATGAAAGAGAGATATATATACCATACATTTAGGGTATGTTTGTTAGCAGTTTAATGATCTTAATGGAACTAACAGCTTATTCAGTCAGTTATACATGATTGTTTGATAGCGGCTTAATAATATAGAAAGTGACTTATTTATTAAGCTTCTAAAGGAGAGCTTTATGGAGAAAGTCAATTTTTTTTTCATACATGTCCTTCACAATTATAAAACACGTTTCTTTCATCTATGAAAAAACTCCCACAAACAAAAAATTTCTCAATCTATACAAATCCACATGGACAACTTTATCTAGACAAGACTTAGGGTCGGTTTGTTAGCAGCTTAATGAGCTTAATGGAACTCACAGCTTATGCAGTGAGCTATACGTGACTGTTTGATAGTGACTTAATAATATAGAAAGCGGCTTATTCAGTAAGCTTCTATGGGAGAACTTTATGCGGAAAGCCAAGTTTTTTTCCAAACTTGCCTCTAAATTAAAAAACACGCTCCTTCTATCTATGAAAAAACCCTCCCAAACAAAAATTTTCTCAATCTATACAGGCAAATTAATCTACACAGACAACTTTATCCATACAGGACTTAATGGAAAACCAACCAAATAACCTCTTAGTTTTTGAACAATAGTATACTTCTCTTGTCCTATTCGTTCAAAAAATGTTTAGAAACTTACTCGTTCAAAATATAAAAGTTTATTGAATTTTTTCTGTTTTAAGAAGTTCAAAGATGTATTTGTTTGATTTCAAAAGGTTATAAGTTTATTATTCACAAAAAAGTTAAGAACTTAATCGTTCAAAATATAATAGTCTTTGGGTTTCCTTTCACTTTTCCCTATAATTACTTGATTTCATTGTGAGAAAAATATATATCACATGAAAAGGTGAAATGTATACATACATGATATTTACTTACAAAACAGTTATTTCCATAAAGACCTCATAAACAAAATAGACTCAGAAAAGTAAATTTCATAATTAATAAATGAATTCTTTAACCATATAATCACCATCTTCTACAACAGTTCTTTCACATACTATACCATTTTACCATAATACCCCTATCTAACACGGCCTCAAGAAACCTTTCCTAAAACTTCTGCTTCTAAACATACTTTTCTCAACTCTGTATACTCTGTATTTTTCTATCATACAAATGCATCAAATAATGTTATATATAAGAGTACGAAACCATAAAAAAGAGTTCACGGGGTCGCACGTAGCAACGAGGATGTGTCAAAGTTTCCCGACACTCCTTGGCTCAAAAGCCGCATGGCCCCGTCTCTAGAGAACTTTCGAGCAAAAAGAAAACAAGGGACTAGCACCGCATTGCTGCGACACCACTCTGTTCGGTGTTCAGTTTCGTATAACACATGGTTGATATCCTGCAAAATTTTACAAAGATCAAAGGCGAAAAACGATAAACCACCAAAGGGACCCCATTTTTCTAGAAACAAAGATTGGGATCTGTGAACCACAAGGGTTGTGGCGTACTGGTTAAGGCCTTGGGGGATGTGTTGGAATATCCTATCTGTCCAGGGTTCGAATCCAGACGTACATAACAATTGTAGCCACTGAGGTTTAATCAGGGTTGATGTCTTACGGTCATAATTTGCCAAGGGATTAGTCTAGACATAGCCTAGGACACCCTTCCCCAAAAAAAAAATAGGATCTGTGAGAATATGTGGAACCCTGTTAGATTATTTTTCCAAAAAAGCCCTTAAGAAGAGGATGAGTGTTCCAACATATACGAGAAGAAGAGGAAAATTCAATTGCAAACCTGTTTTCCGTTGTGAACAATGGGGGACAAAGGAAAGAGAGACATGTGTCCCCGTATTTCCTATTCGTCACGAATAACGGATGAATGATACAGCATTCATGATGAATGGTTATGAACGAGACACAATTCATTATAAACATCCTGTGAATATCTGAGACACGTGGTACACTCTCTTTGTCCCCCAGTTTACAATGGAACTTGAGTTTGCAAATGAACCTCCCCATGAGGATAAATAGTCCAAGTCTAGCCGATGCAAGACTCCAATGGAGATCAGGTTGTCCTAGAGTGTCGAGAGAGGGGGCTAGTGGGTACAGAGCGCCCCATAGTTTCAAGTCCCTAAAGTGGTAGACTTTGACTCTGATACTACGTGAGAATACGTGGAACCCCATTAGATTAGTCTTCAAAAGAGCCATTAAGGTGCGTTCGGTATGCAGACATGAACCGATGCGAGCGAGGTAGGCAGATGAAAGAATTATGCAAGGTTTAGGGTATTAATCTGACACGGGTAGTTTAGTAATTTACCAATTTTGTCCCAACTCCCTGATTTTTGTTCCACCTATTTGGTGGCACAAAAAATGCATTTTTGTCCCACTTAATACTGACATGTCCCATTCTAAATGTCGCACCAAACGTGAGACAACAAGTTTTTATTCAGTTCCTGTCCTATCCCACGTACCAAACGCATCCTTAACAAAAGAAGGGGTGTTTTAACTTATAGTACGGAGAAATGGTCCAAGTCTAGCCGATGTTAGACTCAAACAGCTCCACAAAAAGGACAATGTAGAACTATAAAAGCAAATGGAACCATATTCTCACAAATCTCGAGCTTATTAGTTAACAATCTACAACTACAAAGATCTAAATCATTCACCTTGATCCTTTTGATTTGTTCGGGGTTAGAACTTGCATAATTATACGTTACAGGATGCCAGCTTCTCGTTTCCATGTTCGTGGCGGATTGAATCCACGAAGTGTACGTCACTGTTCGTCGTTCAAGCTCACCCTCGAGATCACTCATCTTAGCAAACAAAATTCGACATAAAAGGAAAGATAAGAATCGACTCGAAAGGAATACAATATTTCATCGGAAGCTAAATATGTTTCTAACCGCAAGTAATGTCTGCACGTAATGCTCATCGGGGATGCAATTATGCTGCTTCTGAAGTTTCTGCGCATGCAACAAAATATTACCCCATAAAGTATGTATTTAGATAAAACCGCTAATATAGGCAAGTGTGTGTGTTTGTGTGTGTGTGTGTGTTTCGACATTCAATCTTCATATCAACAATGCAGGTCGACGTGCGATAAAGGATGACCTACAAGATTCTGCTTTCCTTTACTGGCATCTACGGGTGGACGTCTCTGCAAAGCATCAAATTAAAAAAAGTTAGAAATTGAAACCCGATATACATCTAAGGCAACAAATTTGTATGGCAAATATATAACTATATATACATATATCTATTCTATTTATTATTTAACGAGACATATTAAAGGAAATACATTCATATTAGAAGAATAAAAATCATATATACTAATATTATATAAAATGTTTGTGATCAAATATTTAAAATAGAACGCTTTTGTAACTTCGTTTTAACTGAATCCATGAAACTCTGAGTGATGTGATTAGCATTAATTATTGCTATATACGGAATATAAACATGTACTATACCTTACATAACCTCTTGAAAACTGGAAATACGACATCATCATATGCAACAGCTTTCGCATGGCTTCGAACTAACGCAAACCACTGAAAATTTCAAGTAAAAAAAACAAAGTAAATTAAAATACCTCTAACATTGTAAATACTTCCATATCATCAAAACAATTATGCAAGCCACATTTTTCAAAAACAGATCAATATCACCGGAACTTTGCAGTTTCTAGTTCAACAGGATCAAAGTGCGAAAAGAATTTGCATAATTCACATGTGAATAGGGTTTCAAAATGCTTAACCTGTGAGCCTTTTCGCCATTTCCTCATTGGTATAACAGGAGACATCTTGGGATTGTAACGACCTTCTCTCATATCGAGAAAGCTAAAACACAAGAAACATAAACCCCAGATCACGACACATACCGTCACCAAGTTTTATGACTAAAAGCATAAAAATTGCAGCTTAAAAGAGACTAATAAAGGTAGTAACTACATGGGTAAGTTACCTGTCTACAAAACTTTTAGAAGAGCCCATCAGATAATGGTAACTATAGGTGAAGTTGTAGAGAGGCACACAACTGCACAAAAGCGGGAAAACCGATATGATCAAAAACATTTAAATTTCTACAATAACAGATAAACATAGTGGTTGAGGTACGGTCTGCATCCATCCTACCCCTCTCAGACCCTACTTTCGAGTGTGATATACTTCATATGTGTCACCGAATGATGATAATATCAAATGGAACTAGGAGTGTCTATAACATCACAGGCCAACCGTACCAGATATTGTCCGCTTTGTCCACACCCGGACTCACAGTTTTAAAACGCGTCTGGTAGAGGAGGTATCCAGTTCCTTATAAGGCAGCTTTCGCTCCCCTCCCCAACCAATGTGGGATCTTACGATCCACCCCCTTGGGAGCAAGAGCGTCCTTGCTGGCACACTAGTCCGGCTCCCGGCTCTGATACCATCTGTAACATCCCAGGCCAACCATGCCAGATATTGTCCGCTTTGTCCACAGACCCGGACTCACGGTTTTAAAACGCGTTTGGTAGATGAGGTATCCAGTCCCTTATAAGGCAACTTTCGTTCCCCTCCCCAACCAATGTGGGATATTAAGTGTCGGCTTCTCCTATATATGTGGCCGTAAGGATGCGTTTGGTACACAAACAATACCGGAAGGACGAGAGTGAGGTAGGTGGACGGAAAGAATTTAAAAGGTTTTAGGGTTTTAATTTGACATTGTTGGTTCAGTAATTTACGAACCTTGTCCCATCCCCCTGGTTTTTTTTTTTGGTAAAGGAGTATCCCAGACCACTTTAGGCCCGGACTAATCTCCTGGAAAACAGACCTATGGCCCGCGGGCATTCATCCCGTGGCCTCAATGCTGCGAGTGAGGCTCGAACCCGGGCAACCGCTATGAAGTCCCCAGGCTCTTACCACCACGCCACAACCTTGTGGTTATCCCCCTGGTTTTTGTTCCACTTATTTTGGTTTGGACAAAAAAAATGCAACCTTGTCCCACTCAGGTCATGTTCTTCCAAGTCTAATGTCACACCAAACGTGGGACAACAGGTTTTTGTACTGTCCTGCGTACCAAACGCACCCTAACTGAATTATTTCCAGTGTGGTACATTCTATATTACATTCGGTTTTCTTCTTGAACACCCGAAATTAATTTACACCTATTACATATGAACAATTTCTAGGATACCCATGAACCGAACACGAAGATATACCTGTCCGATAAGAGAAGAAACCTCCGGTTTCCCGGATCTTCAAGAGCAGCTCGAAGCAACAATCTTTCCGCTTCTATCATGCTCGATTCACCCCAACCTACCTGCAACATCACCACTAAAATCATTCCCAAAAGATAAGAAACAACTCGATACGCTAGTAAAATTCAACGATTACAAAAATAAAAAGAATCTATAACATCATCACCTTAATGCTATCCCTTAATTGCCGATTATAAAAAAAACTTGATCTTGTGGACATTTCATCGAACACATAACCGGGCTCAGAATGAACATAAATCGAGTAATTCGCTGCATCAGCATTCTGCACAAATCTTATCACTCTAATACATTTCATCTAATCATACCATCAATAAAGTTCGTAAATCATTCAATAATTCGTTTCTTGTTTCTCGTAATTTTAACGATCAAGATCAATAAAATTCGCAAATCATTCAAAAAATCGAATTTTAATCCAATCAAATAATACATAAAGGAATCATAGGATTAATTTAAATGAATTCAATTAATTCTAACCTCGAAGAAGCTTTGCCAGATGAAATCAAGAGGCAGATCTCGACGAACTAGAAAGAGGAACGCAATTCTAGGGTTTCCTTCGAAACCTTCGTCGTCTTTCCAAATCGGAAGCTGAGATCTTCGATAAACTCGAGATGAAGAAGATGATGAGAACTGTGGGGAAGTTAAAGTATCGTAGTAGAATTGGATACGAACAAGTGTTGTAATTAAGAAAGTGATGCTGAGAAGAATCACAAGCTTCCAAATTAGCCATAAATTTTGGGGTTTTGATAACGAAGAAGATGAAACATGTGGTGGTGACCTTTTCATCGTTATGGTATCTCACTTCTTATGACGAATTCATTATATGAAACTGTATGGTATGTGGATGAAATGGGGAAAAGCTTAAAATGGGTGCTTCAATGGCGGTGGGGGAAAAGTGTGCAGTGTGTGAATTTCAGAAAATGTAGAGCAGGTGGAGAGATTTTTGGGAGTTTTTTATGACAAGAATTTGTCTTTATGGTGAAGTACAAATCTCCCCAATAAAACTCAAGAATCAGTCGATGGATGATGACGTTTGGAATCAGAATTTGGGTTTTTGCAAAAATCTTGATTTCAATGATTTAGAGCATTTATTTCTTACAAATTCTCTAATCACTTTTTGTTTACTGTTGAGATAGTTCTATTAAGAGGCAATCTCTGAATCGTTAAAAGCAAAAAAAATGTTTGTTTCTTGATGGTTTCAAAACCCTCTTAATGGTTTAGTGTTTTGACTCTATCTTAACCATTCAGAACCCTGATTTCATTCTTAACAATTAGCAAACAACCATATTTTATTTTGTATTATATCATAAGAGCATCTTAATCATTCAGACCACTTAATCATTCCGCACCTAACCATTCAGCAACTGTCAAACAGCCCCTTACATCAAGATTTTGGCTATGTTTGGCAAACTAGCTGATAAGTTAGTTTTTCAAAAAGCTACTATGAGTAGTTTTTAAATAAACTAGCTTATAAGCTAGTTTATGATCATCCAAACATGTATATAAGCTAGCTTTTTTTTACCAAACAATACCATTGTGGATTTTTTTCAAAATGATTTTTTACAGTATTCTTTAAAATAGAAAAAATAAAAAGAAGATGTTACTTGCTCAACTGATAAAAAAAATAGATTGAGTTAATTAGCTCAACTAACAATAATGTTTGTGCTTTGGGATTCTTTTTAGAAGTCACAAGTTCATGATATTTTTGTGGTTGTTCTCTCAGGGCTCTAAGATTAGTCGAGGTACACACAAGTTGGTTCGGATACCCACTGTGAACAAAAATATAGAAAAGATATGATGTGATTCTCTAAATTTAAAGAACTACTAAAAAATAAGTGCTTAGTAAGAGTAATGATTCTTTATTTTTACTCCCAATGAGAATAAAGACTTGATCCATAAATGGAAATGAAACCACAAAATATCTAGTCATAGTTTTTTAGAGTTCGAAAATCAAACGAAAAACTTAAAAATCTTTTGGAATCACACAAAAAATCTTTCGAAATTAAGAATTTGACTACAATACATTGAACGACTTTACGGACCTTTGATTTATTTTAAAGGTGTACCCGCTCGACAAGAATCCTATACGCCCCACTGATTCAACCATTTGATTTCCTAACAAAGAGAACGGGGTATTTTTTTTTTCAAATGGTAAAAAAGGTAAATTTTCAAATCCCAATCAATACCCACAACTAGGGGTGTTCATTTAAACCGCCAAACCGTACAAACCGTCCACATCGCATCGCACCGTAAAATGCGGTTTAGAACTTCCGCGGTGCAGTTTGCGGTTTGCATTTTTACTAAATCGCACTATGCGGTGTGGTTTGCGGTTTTGAGTTATCAAACAATGATTCAAACCGCACTGCACCACTCATTATATATATATATATTAAATTTTATATATTACACACACATATATTCCTTTCTTACAAATGGTTTTTCTTTTTCTTTTTTGAATTTTAATTTTCTTTGATTTAAGTTCTTGGCGTTGTATGTGCACAGTTTGGATCTTTGTTATCAATATATGGATGCTACCATGAAGTTGGTATTGACAAAAGTGAGGAGTTAGATGAAGAACAAGCTACAGATCGAAGGCGTCCTCACAAAATTGTTGGCTTGTGGGTTATGTTTTTCAAGTCATATATCAGATAAAATCCCAAGAACACAATGTGTAACACCCTCAAATTTTGGAAAGAGCGATTAATTAAAAACTTTCAAAAATATCTTAAAGGGGTAATAAAATCTCTTACTAATAGTCCATAATTGAAATACAAATTCTAGATTTAATCAGCAACAAAATTAAAGTCTTACATAAAGACTAACTAAAGTCGAGAGTTACTATAATCCAATAACAATCGCTATCTCCAAATATAAATGCAGAAGACTTCATCAAGCTAATCACCTCATCGAACACACAACTATCACTCATCGCTCCACGGTGTCACTAGCACTATTTCCAACCTTGAACATGTTGCACATGTCGACAAATAAAAAAAGATTAGGTTAACGCCTAGTGAGTTCAAGAGTTTTCATCAAGATTATAAAAACCATTAAACGGAAATAATGCAACTTAAATCATGATCCTTTAAAAATGAATTACTTTAAATATGAGAACGACCCATTTCCAATACTATGCAATTTATAAATGGACGTCTCAACGACAAACGTTATTTCATGAAATAATGCAATCCAACACTTACTCAAAACGTGAATAGAAATCGAACTCTCCATTTATGAAAATGCAGTTAAAACTGTTAGTCCCAAAGAAGTAAACAAGTATTGTAGAAGGGGGGGTTGAATACAATAACACAAAATTACTTAATTTTAATTCTTTTATTGATAAGGAATATCAAGAATTACACAAAGAGAAAATAAAGATTGTTGCGGAAAAAGAATAGTTAAAGACTACTCTAAACAATCTAACACATAGAAGATATTAAGAACACAAAGACTTAAATCTTAAGAAAGTAAAAGACAACTATCAACCTGCTTGAAATCTTTTGAATGCCAAAGCTGGAGATGAAAAGCGTGAGTAGCAAGGTGCTACTTCTATCCTTTATATACTATCCAATGTTATGAGTGCAAAGGACAAGTAGGAGTAAAGGCTTTGGTGGTTGAGAGGTTGACAATAAATTATAAGACATTTGATGTGACTTGTCACAATACAAAAGGTAACTTTTGTACTATGAAAGTACAATATCTAAATAAAATATTCTTGGAAAAATCTTTTTGAGATCTATTAGAAAATAAACATCTAATCAAATTAAGACTAAATGTAAATCTTCTAAAGGAAGAGAGAAGCTTCCATTTCCAATGTCAGAAGATCATTGGGAAAGAGGAAGTATGTCAAATCATGGGGATTTAACATAAATACTCGTACTTGATAAAGAAGCAATCTGTACGAGGAAAGTTACCGAAAAAGGAATTCGGTAACTTAGGTATGTGCCGAAAAAGGGTCTCGGTACAAAAGGAATGAGTACCGAACTAGTGAAGGTTCGGCAAGAGAAACTTCTGCCGAACAAGAGATGATTCGGCACAGGGGTCAGATGCCGAATTGAGATCGGCAGGGATAAGATCTGCAGAAAAGGAATCGGCAGATTGTGCTTAGTTCACTTTTGAAGTCCATCTCAATCCGCATTGTAGACTTCCTTCATGTTGGATTCGGTTTATCTTCGACTCACCGATCTGTTAAACTAACTAAGCTATTACAAAGAACCATAGAACAAAAATACAAGATTCAATCATCAATAAAGACTAAGGAGATGTTATCTTTAAATCTTAGATGACCCAACAAAAACTTTGTATCCCGAAACACCCAAACACGGGTGGGGCATAATACTCAACCCATAAATCATGGATAAAACCCATTTATGCAAAACGTCACCGAAAACTTGGATAATAAAATTCAATACCCAAAAACAACATCTTTCGATGACGGGGGAGATTTGATTCCATAAAATGTGACGGTACACAAAGTAAGCCCATTTTATGTTATTAAGACTAGTTATATAAACAGAAGTACACGCAAGGGATGTCAGACTCTGTGGCTTTAAACATACACCCGCAGGATTTCAACTTCAACCATAAATGGCCCTTACGTTGAGTCCCTCATCCAATATCGTAATACTTAGCACGTAGGACTTATAGCCCAATCTGACGCCTAAATGTGCCTCAATGTGGAAAACTATCGTTTCATCATTGGACGTAATGATTCCAAGCGCAAGGGATGTCAGACTCTGTGGCTTTAAACATACACCCACGGGATTTCAACTTCAACCATAAATGGCCCTTACGTTGAGTCCCTCATCCAATATCACAACCAAAGCTCGAAGTCGAGCTATCAAAACTGGACAAATGTCCCCAAAACCCAAATCATGAGTAAATACCGAGCCACAAGTTCAAGCTACCAAAAAGGACTCATCTTCAAAAGGCAATAAAAATGTACTAAAACGCACACGACCGACGTTTATGAAAACACGTGCTCCAAAATACACGACCAACTCTAACACAACTTGGAACAAGATATATCATTTCTCCAAACAATATTATACCAAAGACACGTGCTCAATTGCTCGGAATTTACTCTTTGAAATACTTAAAATGCATCTTTTCCCCAAAACAAAGGTTTGAGTTTCCAAAATGATTCACAAGGTCGAAAATGACCAAAACCCAAGGACTCATCCATTGTTGTTTTCAAACCTCTCATAATCTAAATTACACCTATTTTCGACCAACAAAGAAATGCATTTTACCAAATAATCTTCATGCATGAAATGAAATAATAACACACTTTAGTTTATGACTTATTTATCAAAATGCCCAAAAGTCCCAAATCTGGTGTTTTACAAAAATTAGTAAGCTAAACACTTTAAGGGATCAAAAGTTACCAAATAACTCAATAGTTGATAATTTCATGTAAAACACATATATGCTTTAAAATAGACATTTTTGGCATGTACAACGTTTCCACAAATCAACTTGAACTCACCTTGCTAGATTTGGGCTAAATCTAGATTTTACCTCCAAAACTTGAATCACCATTGATGAAGGCTTGAATCACCAAGAAACTTTTCAAGTTCTTAGATCTCACACATCTACAAGGTTTCCTTCAACATACAAGTCACCAAAATCACACCCAAGTTGAAGGATGAAAGGAAAAAGGGTGAAACCATCAAACCCTAGCTTAACATTGAGAGAGAGAGAGGAGCTTACCACCACAAAATACTTTTGAATACTCCAATAGACTTCCAATCTCTTGATAAATTCTTGAAGAGCTCTCAAAAACAAAACCATGGCAACTTGAATCACTGAAATCGGAGTTGGGATGAAGAAGATATGAAGGAATGAAGTTCTAGGGCTGAAAATCAGGTTTTGCTCGACGGGGTGTTTCGCGACTTACTACGCGACTGCAAGTTGCGGGGTAAGTCGCCCGCTTCCCTAAGTCGCGGCATAATCCCTAAGTTGCGGCGTAAGTCGCGAGATGCACTGTCCATCCGGTTTTCTTCTCGTTCACTGTTTTGGCCATAACTTCTTCGTTATAGCTCCGATTTTGCTCCGGAAATAACCGTTTGACTCGTAATTGAATCATTCATCCACCAAGACCATAAAATATAGGATTCAAGTCCAAAGTCCTATATCTTATTTTTCCATTAAAATTACCGATTTCTGAATTAACTTGAAACGATACTTTTCAAAATCGGAGTGTTACACAATGCAGGGGTATAATGGGTATAATTATAAACATATATCATAACCAATTGTTTCTACCAACTTTGCAATTGAAGTTTTGTGGTGTTTTTCTTTTTAATTGGGAACTTACTTTGTTCAAATCCTTATCTGTCTAAGGTGTCGTTTGTTTTTTAAGAGGTTTAAAGTCTGAAATCTTATTTTACTTATGATTAACAAGAGGTGGTGCTAAAGTCTGAAATCCGAATCAACAAGACTGTAACATGTACTTCAACTAAATATGTGAGCCATCTTAAAGGGGTTTATTATGTACTTTTCACCTATAAAATAAAACTGACCAAACACAACATGTAGAAGCCTAACCCAATGTTTTTAAACCCAGTTTTTTGGTTGACCCGGTGTGGTGACTGGGTCAGGTTCAACCACCGGATCAACCAAATACATTTAAAAAATATACAAATAAGCACAAGTTGTTCATAAATACATTAAAAAAACCAGTTCAACCACCGGGTCAACCACCGTTTCAACCCGGTCGGTTCACCCCGGACCATAAATTGCCATAAAGCTGGTTGCAATTGATCCACCCTCTTCCCCGGATCCTGGTTCAACCTGGTTTTTAAAACATTGGCCTAACCTCCTTTGTTTCTTGTCTTCTACCAATTCCCTATTCATAACGAACTTTCTAAAAATGTGGTCAAAAAAAATCTCACATACCTTTTTCCAAAATTCAAGAGTCTTCACGGAAACAACCGCTCTATTCTTTGGAGTAAAGGTCTGGTTTGCATACATCTCACCCTCCCCAAGCTCCATCTCCGAGCAGTAGCATGAGACTATCATGCCATTTAGAACCACTTAAACAAAGTTGACAAGCCACATAAGTTTTTCTTTTATCAAAATGCTAGAAATTGCACAAAAGGTTTTTTTGCAACTTCACAAATGGCAGAAAAACTACATAAGACCATAAGGCTAAACAAGCAGAGCTTTTGATAGCCTTCTTATGTGGTTTTCAAGATGGAACTTTGATGTGAATAGAGTTACCAATACCAACTCTAAAGTAACAATAATGTAACAAATCAAAACTTGGGTCGTCAAACTTACAATCATCTCATAATCGTAAACATCAAAAGTAAAAGAAAACTAGAGCGAAAAATTACGTCTGCAGAAGCATTAAACCGAACCACATTTCACTCAAAAATCAGCAAAGTGTTTTTGCAGAATCTAACAAGATAAAGAAGGTAATAAACTTCTTATATGCCGGTAAACGCCTTCTTCCCACCACCAGAAGATCCAGCAGGGATCACCTTCAACACATTGAACCTCACCGTCTTTGACAACGGTCTGTACACATAAATACCAACACAAAATCAAATTAAAGATCAGAAACAACAAAAATGCAGACTTGGAAATTGTAGATTAAAGAACACATTTAAGTAGATGAATAGACCTGCACTGTCCAACAGTGACGTGATCGCCTTCTCTCACACGGAAGCAGGGAGAAATGTGAGCTGGAATGTTGGAATGCCTCTTTTCGTATCTGTAACAGGAGAAGCACAAATGATTAAAATTAAAATTATGGATTTAAGTTGGTTTTGAAGAAGGAATTTAATGAAAAGTAGTAATGGTTTGTGTCTTGCCTTTGGTATTTCTTGACAAAATGGAGGTAGTTCCTACGAACGATGATGGTCCTCACCATCTTGGCACTGTGGCATGTACCAGCAAGAATACGGCCTCTGATGGAGACATCACCAGTGAAAGGGCATTTCTTGTCGATGTAAGTTCCTAGAATTATCAAGTACCAAATTAAGATAAGTAATGTTTACCACAGAAAACCTTAATGAATCTGAAGTTATATCACCAATGAAATTCATTTTATTTTAGAAAATGAAGAAAAACTAAAGGCACGAACTAGAAACCATTTTTCGACTTGACTATAAGAAAAACTAATTGCATACTTACAAAATCAGAGGCGGACCTAGGAATTTTGACTATAAGAAAAGAAATATGGATATTTTTCAGAAAATAGTCATTGGTCTATTGTTTTTTTATTGGTCTATTGTTAGTTCCTTGCTTTATGTGAGGTCCTGTGTTCTAGTCTTTTATTGCAAACAAAAACTAAGAAAACAACATAATAAATCAGAAATTAAAAGCTAAAAACTAAGAAAACAACATAATGGGATCAACCTGAACCTGGAATGGGAAAAAATCCATGCAAACCGACTCTACCAAAGGAAACATGTGTTAAATTTGTAGTTTCAAAATATATATAAAGTTGCACAAAACAAAATGATATGGTGGCATCTTTCACGACCCTAAAATTTTGTACGAAGAAACAAAGAGATATCCCGTGCCACCTAATGCATGCACAATAACAGATCCACTCAAATAAAAACTGAATCAAGGTGTCAAGATCACTCCTCCCCCCAACAAAGCACAATAATTCGAACTTATACTAAACAAAATTATTTGGAATAAAGAAAAGAAAACCCACATCACTATTCACCATGGGTGCATCCCAAAATATCATCCAAAGACAACACTAACTATCACCAAAACAATGACTTGAAAACAGAAATGAAGTCCCTCAAATAGAATACTAAATTTTGCTCTCAAAACAGCAAAGACACACATAGGTCTCTAAAAAGTTTGTAACTTTTGAATATTTAAGTTCAATGAAGTGAACAATCATCTAACATCAAGCAAACTACTCCTGTCTTGCAAAGGTTAGGAGCAGTTTAACATACATTTACCAGGTACTTACCACGTGAGCATGACCAAGAATCTTAACAGATAAGAAGGATAAGAAGGACAACAAGGGAATAATCGGTGGCATTTGGTAAATAGTCCCTTAATCAGGCATATGGTTTAACTTTACTAAGTTAGTACTAGATACATTTCTCATCGAAACTCATAGTCAAATCCAGTTTACCCAATTAGGAACAAGAGCATGAAATAATTTATTATGATGATGGGTCTATCTACAATCATCCCCAATGGAGCAATCTCACTTATGAATCAAAAACCTTCCAGAGGTGGTCATGATCACTACTTGCCAAACAAACAAATGCATACAAAACAATAATCACGTATGATTCAAAAGACATTTTATTATTTGTAGTAATTATAATCAACATTATAGCTAGCTGGGAGTACTACTTTAAAATGATAGTAGTATTTGGCAAAACAACATTACCTTCAATAGCTTCTCTTGGTGTCTTGAATCCAAGACCAACACTCTTCCAGAATCTGTTTCCACCCTTCCCAGGCCTCTTCCCTTTTCCACTTTTCTTCGAGCTAAAACACCACCCAACCCAAGTTAATTAATTAAAGAAAGAAAGAAAAACCTCGAACAAATTGAACTAAAAAAATCGATTGTTGTTTTCTCACCATAAAAACACCTTGGGTTGCTTCAAAAACGCCTTCTCCGTCTATCAAATTGACATACAGATAAGAAAAACAAAATGTCAATAGATGCAGCAAGTAAAGAGATGTATATGAAAGTTAAGAAAATTAAAACACCTGTTCTGCCATTGTTGAAGAAGGGATTCGAGCTTTTCAGTGGCGGAGGCACACAAAGAGAAAAAACAGAGAATAAGAGAAGGCAGAAGAAGTAAACCCTAGGTTTCGTGTCTTTATATTTCACGAGGCCTTTTTCTTTCTGGATCTAATGGGCCTGGGCTACTGTTTCATATTTTAACCTTATATTTAAAATTAATACTCCCTCCGTCCCAAGGTTCTAAATGGCGCGCGGTACGGTGTGGCGGCGAGGTCAAGCCTCAAGCCTTACGAGTTACGGCGAGGTCATGGTGTTTTTCATGGCGGCGCCAAGGCGGCAAATATATATATATATATATATATATATATATATATGTGTATAATTATATAACTAGAAGTGTACTCGCGCAATGCCGCTAGATTCATCACGATTTTAATGTTTCGTTTTATATTCTATTTTTTGTCGATTTAAATTACGATTTTGGTTGGTTGTGAGAGATTGATAATGATTTTTTTATATAAATTTGTTTAATTTAGACTTAATAATATAATGTAATTTATTTTGGTTTAAAAATATAATTTTTTTATAAAATATTCTGTTAGATTTTTTTAATTATATTTTATATTTTTATATTTAAAACTTGATTTTTATTTTATATTTAATTATGCTGAGATTTATTTTAGGGGAGTTAAAGTGGTAAATGATTTTAGAAGAGTTAAAATGGTTAGAGATAATGATTGAAAATTAATAAATAGCATTAAGTGTAGTACATACAGCTTTAATGGTTGTTTTTTAATTATTAGCATTAAATAGTTGTACATTAAGCTTTAAGACTTGTTTTTAAGAGTTTTTTATGTCATCTTTATAATATAGTATAGATATAGATAATGGGAGTTTTATATCATATAAAAAAACAAAAGAAGAACCATGAATTGATTTGATATCAAATATACAAAGTTTACAAAAATGATATCAAGAAATCATAAGTCCCCAAAAAACCACAACTCCCTAAAAATCATAACTCCCCCACGTGATCGTGACTGAGAATTGAGAAACAGAGAGAAAAAGGGAGAAGGGAAAGTGAAATTCTAGGGTTTAAAATATTTAATTTTGACTTTTTAGATTTTGACTTTTTTACCATGTAAATTTACAAGTTTTAGAAAAAGTACAATTTTCCCCCATAACTCCATAACGCGTCATGGCGCGCCATGGCGTGCTTTATGAAGCTTAACGCCATACATCGACGCCAAGGGTAAAAACGTGGTGGCAAGGTGGCGCATCGGCGCCATAGCCGTTTTTTAGAACCTTGATAAAACCCATTATATTTTTATTACAAATCATAAATGATTCACGCATCTCACGTTAACCTCAACTTCTTACACGAATGATTTTTTTCGCCCATCAAACTAATCTTTTATAAATAATAATTTTTATCCAATTAAAATACCCTTTGTGTTTTCTCGTCCAGACCTGGCTCATTGGATTTCCACGAACATGTACATGGTACATCTACAATGTAAATAATAAGGTTTCCATAGGAAATCACTTGAAAAAACCCACACTCGTGATGAAGTCATACATTGGCTTAACCAAACGAACGTACATCATACAATTTATCGAAACCCACTCAAATCATGTGTATTGTCATAAAGAGACCAAGTCATACACATTGGAATAAATGTTAGGCTTGCATACATCTCACTCTTTCGACCTTAATAAATATTCACATGGTTATTCTCTAAGGGCGCGCGTTTGGTTTGCAGGATTGGAATGGATTTGGAAGGATTTGGATTTCAAATCCATTCCAATCATGTGTTTGCAGGAATGGAATTTGTTGACCGGATTTGGAATTCTTTGAACTCTTTAAAATCATTTACTTGATGGATTTAGAATTCCTTTGCAATGGACCAGGATTTCAAATCCCCCCAAATCCAAATCCAAATCTTTACTCGAAATCCATTTCATTCCATTTCAATCCCGCAAATCAAACGCGCCCTAAGTGAGATATACACATTGGAACAAATGTTAGGCTTGCATACATCTAACTCTTTCCAGATCCCACCTCTGAGTGAGATATACATGATTTGTGTGAACCTTAGACGTTAAATGTGCCTTTTGGTATCCGTAGGCTAATTATGTAGTTTCTAAAAAGAAGGTTCATCAACTTGATCCTCTTTCCTTGGGGAGGACGAAGAAGATGGATCCATACGGGATACAATCGATGGCTTATAGAGGATGGGAATTCAAGCTTATTTTTTCCTCGTTTTATATCATGCAAGTTATAGCAGTTATAGCGATAAAAATGTTATACAATGAAGTAAGCTAATGCAATTAGAGCATCCACAGTAGAGCTTTCTGGCCCACCTACGTTATGCTAGACTAATCTATTGGCAAATTATGACTGTAAGACATCAGACATGATTAAACCTCAGTGGCCACAATTGTTGTGTATGCATGGATTCGAGCATATCCCCCAGGGGCTTAACCAGTACACCACAACCCTTGTGGTTGGCCCACCTAAGTTTGTGAAAACGTTTATGTCAAGAAAAAACGTCTTCTTGTCTCTGTAGTTACAAACTTTCAATTAGTCTTTTTTTTTTCTTTTGTAATGTCAATTTGTTCTTGAACCAGGTAGCCAATCTTTTCGGACCTTAAATTTTTTGAGTCGTAAGATAAAGACCAGTTTACATTCTTAATTTTTTTTTTTTGCCTTTTTTTTATTTTATAAATCGATTAGACTGCACTTTTTTTCAATCTCGACCAATCCAATACTCTTTTGTCAGATCGGACGGGTTCAGACCAAGCCAAACAATCGGTCCGAGTTCAGTCTTTACCTTGCCAAATCCAACTTAGTGAGGCTTTTTCAGACCATGTTGACTAGGCTTTGACTAGACCGACTTTTTTCGGATTGGTCTGAATGCAACTCTACACCAAAGTGTAACGGTAACAAGACGGTAAATATCATGCACAAAAAATACACATCATTCATCTAAAACAACTCAAAAACGTCACAAAATAGCTTCATAAACGTCAGAGTCGTTAGTTAGTATTTTCATGTATGTCAGAAAGCGTGAACACGAGTGTAGCTGATATCAATCACATGGAACATAAAGTTGCAAATAGGCTTTTTTTTTGGGGGGGGGATGAAAATCTGATGGCCCAAAATTCATCAGGACGATGAATTTTGGACATCAATTTTTTCTTCATTCTGGGGCTTGATCAAAACCGCACCACATCATCCTAACTTGATCGGCGTCCGTGCATCAACTCCTCAAAATCGTCAAGTGCTTTATGCATAGCGTTCAAGACCATTTTCTTTATCTGCACCATGAAAACGCATTTTTTTTTCATTTTTTTTACTAGAAAAAGAAGATGAAAGTTAAGCTATGAATCATTTTTCTTACCTCAAGTTTGTCTTCTTTGGCTTTGTGACCGCTTGGAAGCTTGCGGAACTCGTGTGTTAGTCGAATGCATTCGTGTACGTTTTCTGGAGAAACAAAGTCCACTGCAACTTTTGTACATGACTGCAAGAAAATAACCGATGAATTAAAGCAGAGAATGTATATCATCAATAAAACTACATATAAATGTATAGGCCAAATGGTCATTGACCCAACAATATCCAGGTTACTTTAGAACGTTTATAAGGAAGGCCCAAGCCCAAGTTGGCCCAAAGGACCGACTAGACCTAATTTCTAAGGTTAAGACCGGTCCTTAAGAGAACTGAAACAAAAGGACTGATTTGGAACAATCAGACGATTACAAACGACCTTTTTTGTAATCAAACGACTATTTTTAATGTGTAAAAAGACTTCTCCCTCCAAACTTTCTAGAAATTAAGACGTCATCTTCGACCCCATCAACCCATTCAAGAAATTATGAAGTTATTGTGAACCACAAACGTAAAGTGGTAGTTAGGAAAAAAAGTTATCTAGTTGTAGTTAACGGGAAACAAAAAGTCCAATGCAAAAGATATGGGCATTTACTAACGGCATAAGAAAATTCCGCATTAAAACGACACGTGAAAAGAAAATCTTGCACCAACACAGCGAGGCACCGTATGAAAATGGGTAACAATTGGGTTTACAATGAAAATATTTGTCAAAGTTGGACGAAGATGATATTTTAAAGATTTTTACATTAAATACCTTGTAATTTTGTTATTCCAATACAATTTTTTTTAAAAATTATATAAATAATAATAATCCAATCTCTTAGTGAGAAAGAATTAAAAAAAAAGCTTCTCTTATTTTAAATTTTAGAGAATTATCTAAACTTGAAGTTTTGTTTTTCTTGTCTTCTCTATACAAGAGAACAATACAGAGGATCTATTGGAACAAAATAAAAAACAAAATCTCTCTCTCTTCTATAGTAGAAAACCAATTGGAGATTCTCTTATATTATCAAACGTTTTAGTAACATAATTAATGTTGAAATCTTCAAATGGAAAATAAGTTGAATTTTGGAGAAAATGGACATCAACTCTTGGACACAGGGGTGTTCACCTAAACCGCACAAACCACCGATGTCGCACTGCAACACACACTCTAGAACTTTCGCTTTACAGTTTGTAGTTTGCATTTTCATCAAACCTCACTTTGCGGTGTGTTTTGCAATTTTTGAATCATCAAACCGCACAACATATTTTTATATATTTTTTAAATATATATTATACATACATAATCATTTATCAAATGAAAATTAGTTAATATGTTATTGATTATTTATTAGTTTTCCAGATGGTCGAACTTATTTGAAGTTGACTTTTCAGAAATATTTGAATTAATTACCCGAACATTACACTATTTTTAACCACACATCTCACACACATTATAAATTTTTATTGTATGGATATGGAAACATCGTCAAATTTATTTTAAAGTTTTTTTTTGGAGAGGGTATCCCAGACTACATTGGGCCCAGACTAATCCCTGGCAATATGGACCGAAGCCCGACTGCTAAAGCATGCAGCCCGGGGTCGAAGCCCCCGTACCTCTAGGATGCGTCCCCCAGGGTTCGAACGTGAACCGCTACTAGCTAGTCCACATGCCTTACCACTAGACTAACACCCCTTTGGTAATTTGTTTTAAAGTTGTGACTTTATAATTATCGAATTGAATTGCGTTTGGTATAAATTATATAAACCACACCGCATTTTAAGACAATTACGACTTAAGGCATATGCGATTCTGTTTACAGTTTAGCACTAATACACATAGCAAACAACCAAACACCCATACTTGGAGATGCTTTTATGACTTATCTCTCCTCCAAAATAGTAAAAATATAACAGCATCTCCAACAGTTATGCTATATTTTTTCTAAAATAGAGTATAAAAAGTTGAAATCTCTAAAAAAAATTACAACAAACTCCAACATCTACTCTATTTTAGCAATTTTATCATCAATTATATTAATAAAATATTATTTTGTTCTCCTAAACATACAACTTCAATGTCTTCTATTGGTGGAAAATAATTAAATATTATTTCTCTCTCTTCAATATGAGGTTTTAGGAATTTCTCCAAATTTGGAGATTTTTACATTCTCTCTTCTTTTTTCTCTATTTTAGCATATGATATAGAATATATGTTGGAGCAAAAAAATTGCTAAAATCTCACTTTTTTCTATTTTAACATAATTGTTGGAGATGCTTTAATTAATGTATCTTTCTTCCAAGAATTTTTTTCTCTTCCTAAATAAGGAGAGATTTTTTCTTCATTTGCATATTTTTTTTGGGTTTTGAAGAATGTATTAAAGATTTTGTTGGTGTTAGAAAAACTCAAAAGTCTACATTGTTTTTACTTTAAATATTTTGTTGAAGATGCTATTAATATATAAATAGATATATTTACTGAAAGAGTTAGCTGACAATTCTGTATTATTTAGCTGTCTATTCAGAACACTTAGGTGTCATTTATTTTTTAAGGGTCTGAAGTCTTATTTTACTTTTGGTTAATAAGAGATGGTACTGAAGTCTGAAGTCTGAAATCTGAATCAATAAGACTCTTTGTTTTTGTAACATCTAGAGGCGTCTTGAAATGAGATGAGACGGCGATAAGAGGCTTTAAGAAGTTAGATCACCACTTCTTATTTCAGATGTATTTAAAAGTTAAAAGGTTATGAAAATTGAAAAGATAAAAAACAGTCTGAATGTAAAAAGGTCTGACCGATTCAGATTTAAGAATCATTAAGAGGTTTATTTAAAAAACAAACAGCCCCTTAGAGTCCGTTTGTTTTGTAGGAATGAGAAGGTTGGATTTGGAATTCAAATCAATTCCAATATCGTGTTTGGTTTGCAGGATTGCTTGGATTAGAAATCCCTCAAAAATAGGATTTTGAAATCCGATGGGGGTGACTAGGATTTCACGAGATTTCGTATGATTTGAATATATAATGTTTAAAAATATGTTGAAGATATTTGTTTTCTAATAATCAATTAACAAAAAGTTAATTTAATTATTTTTGTAATTTAAAAAAAAAGTATAAATATTGGAATTCAATTTCATTCCAAATCCTACAAAGCAAACACACCAAAGACTCCAACTCCTTCCAAATTCAAATCTCTCAAAACCATTTCATCTGACCAAACGCCCCCTTAGGTCCTATTTGGTTTGTAAGATTGAATAAGATTTAGAGGGATTTGGAATTCAATTCCATTTCAATCCCATGTTTGGTTTGAAGGATTGCTGGAATCTAAACCACAAGCATGAGATTTATAAATCTCATGGAGGCCGTTGGTATTTCGTAGGATTTCGTACGATTTGTGTATAATAATATTTTAAAATATGAGGATGACAAAACTGTTGAGAATGTAATAATTACGAAGAAAAAAAATAGATGAAAAATATAACTATATAGATGTCAAATTAAATAGAATAAAATATTTATTTTTATAATTTATTTTATTCCAATTTTATTTATATTTCACCTATTTTTTTACTAAAAAAATAAGGGAGATTTTATGTTTAACAAAAATTGTTGCAACCATACTTTTAATCGCATCCCTTGGATCATCTTATCTGACAATTGAGATATATTCTCATCTGCTCCACCTTTTGTCATTCTCATTTGAACCTCCATGAAGAGATCGACAAAAGTGGGTCCCAACAAGTTGGTCTTCGGAGATGTTGCAAATAGCCCGAACGACATCCCTTCTTGAATGATGGCACATTGTGTTATTATTTTCCGGTTCAACCCACATTGTATGTCCAAAATCCACCTTGTTTATCAAGGATAAGTTGACTTGAATCTCTCTCTGCCGACTTTAACGCCACACATGTTTTTTTTTGGCTTCGTATCGTTAAAATTTCCTTCCACCCTAAAGGGAATGTCACACAATTTGCATCATGCCTTCATTTTCGAGCTTGCAAGAATCATCATGTTGTATGAGCTCCGGACTTTTGACCATGTTCAGCGAGAACTTGGACAACGGGATCCTTGGATGAATCATCTCCATTGTGGGTGTGGGATGCATAACCGGGATTGTTGGATGTCATTTTCAAGTAAGTAATAACACAAAAACGAGAGAAAGAGAAGTAAAGTAGGAGAAATATGCAAACTAAAAAAAAAAATGAGCCAAAATCACGAATTATAACGAATATTATGAGCGTTTTTTAGGGTTTGTGAGTTTGATATCTTTTTTTTGAAGTATATAATATTTATATATGACAAATGTAACAAATAAACTCACACACTCAACTCACCTTTGGTGGGGTTTGAACCCTGGCCTCCTAGGAGGGTAAAAGCTCATATACCACTAGGCCAAAGGCCCTTTGGTGTGAGTTTGATATCTTTCCCCTTATGTAGCATAGAGGGGTAAAAAAAAGCCAAAAAAACTCAAAATCATCCCCAACGGCTGTAAAAATTCAAAAATCGGGTTGCTCTCATAACCGATCTAAGTCCCGATCCCGTAACTAGTCTTGGGTTGGGTTGGGTTGGGTTGGGTTGGGTCGCGCCATGATTTTTCCAAAAAATTGTAATCAACCCATGACCGACGGGTCGTAACCGGTTCCTGCCGGTCCTAGTCTTAATCGGTCCCGTCTCGGGTTGAATCGAGCATGTTTGGCCATCTCTACCTCCATGTAGCCCCTTATTTCATAATATTAAAACTAAGGAGCTATTCATTTTCGGCTTTTTGGTCCATGAACTATAAACCATCTGTTCATGGGTTGGGTTGATCGGGTTGAAGGCATTTGAACAACCCAAACCTAATATTTGCGGTTTGAAAAATCTCAACTCAACCCAATGTTTGTAGTTTGAAACTTTTCGGCCAACCCAACCAAACCAAAATGCAACCCAGATTGTACGATTGGTCGTGTTGATACTTTGGTACATCAAAATATTCTCTTAAGTTTTCTCTACTCATAATTCATTTTTCATCATCAATCATTTGGTACAACTTATCCTCCTAAAATCTTAAGTATATCACATTCAACTACTTTTCTCAATTTGCATATGTATGTTCACAGTTACTGAACATATATACGAATGAGTTATATAGAGATGGCGAATAGATTTAAAGTATAGATATATCAAGAGAGTATGTGATGGTATAATTGTCCAATGTATATATTAATAAAGACTTAACAATCATATTAGATCGAAGAAATAAAAGGATATCGGGTTCATCGGGTTGGGTTGGGTTCAAATGACCGTAACCCAATTCCAACCTAATACCTATGTTTGAAGATTTTACAAATCGATTAGGCAACGGGTTATCTTGTGTTAGGTTGGGTTGACCAGGTTGGTCGGGATTTTGAGCACCCCTACTCCCACCCTACTCCCAAGTGCCAACCCAGTTTGCACTATTGGTTCAAAATCTAAACCAAATCCAAAGAAAATGATCTGCGATTTACTTTCCGCAAAATGACTGAGGGACCGAAACAGTAGAAGTGTCACAGAGGGTGATGTCACGCCCTTTTGCATAACGTTGGTATTCTTTCCAAGGGATCGAATACTAAACTCTACAAAGCGTGATTCGTAAGGTGGACTTAGGATTTAAAGACCATTCTTGATTTCTTAGGCTGATCCCACATCGTCATTAACAACGAGGATGTTGAGTATATATAGTGAGTACCCCCCCCCCCCCCCCCCAAAAAAAAAAAAACAAAAAAAAAAACAACAACTAATGTGATACATTTTAAAACTATGATCCTGAGTTGCGACTTACAAGCAAAGCCTACAATATCCCTTTGTTGATGCAAGTCACAACCTGGGATCACAGTTGCAAAACGTAATGCTATGAATGACCCAGTAGCGAATACTAATATATACCCTGTATCCTCACTGTTCAGTGGTGACGAGTGATTCACCTAAGATATTACAAACATCCTCCTTTAGAGACTTTTACCCACCATCCTGATGCCACACGGATTGACTCTCCCCAACCAACGTAGTGTTATTGTCAATATTGCTTGCAAGTCGCAAACCGGGTTCACGGTTTTAAAACGCGTCATATTAGTTGGAGAGGTTACTCACTATATATACCTCAACATCCTATTTGTTCGTAGATGGTAATGGAATCGCATGATTTACCATTTTTTTTCCTTGATAAGCTTTTGTCCATACCTTGAATACTTCAACCGGATAAAATCCAATCATAACGAAGAATAAAAAAACCGATTGGGTGTTCATGCCTAACGACATCATGCTCCATTAACCCTTTGGGATCCCGCAACTAATAAGGCCATTGTTCCTAGTTGTCTGGTTGTTAACTTCAGGGACCCATGGGATTAGCAGAACCGATAGACTTTATGGTGGGTCCTGATCAGTTAAACCTTACGGCTACTCCATGGATGAAATCAAACTGCATCAAAGACAGCAGAATCTATGGATGGTTTCCGGGATTTTTTCACATAGATGTTACGGCCCATGGTGGAAGTCACAGCAGTCGTGGAAACTGGTTGTCGAGGTTGCAGAACGACCATTTCACTTGCCGGTAGAGGTTGCGTTATTGAAGTTGGTTGTGGACCTTCTCTTACTCGCAGGTTCGATTCCCATTGGGTGCAAAAACCCTGGTGGCCACGTCAACCTCCCATACGGAGGGCTTTGTTAGTTCCAGGACTGTTACGCTGACTATAAACTTTTATATTTTGTTTTATTTAATTACTCATCCAATCGATCTTACAGTCTAGGTACAAGTGTACCAGGGCCTCCAAAAGCATGCACACAAGAAAGAGAGGGAAATCACAGAACACAGAAACTGAGAGCCTGAGAAGGAAAGTGGTCGAAGTTCCCAAACGAATGAGAGAGAGATTGACCCGAAGAAAGAGGGCACTTTATGGGAGAGATAGAGATAGCAATCTAGGAATACATACAAGAAGGAAAGCTAGTCAACATGTTGACCCGAAAGAGAGACAGTAGTGAGTAGCCACAAGGCTTGAGGGAGGTCGCAACATAAGGTCCGGGTATTTCGATAATTTATTCGTTTTAAGCCTAATTGTTGGTGTATTGATACAATCGTATTTCTTGTTCTACATTTCCACGATCGCAAAGGAGATTAAGGGGGCGTTTGATTCGCAATATGTTTTTGGAATGAATGAAACGAGTCAAAGGGATTGGAATGCGAATTTGAATTTGAATGGAACTGAATCAGATTTGACCTCACGTTTCGTTGGCAGTAAATGGAATGATCTGTCAAAGGAATTGGAATATGTCTCTTTGATTCGCAGAATATAACTTCAGAATCATAAAGAAATAACGATAAATAACCAAAATAATAATGAAATCTTTGGCAGATGGTATGGGTAGTGAATTGGTTAATTGGATTCAAATGTTACTTTTGTCATTTTAAAATCAATTTACGAAATCTTTGACATGGGCCGAGGAATGGAATTCAATTCCTTATGCAAAGGAACGATTAAATCCCTCGACCGCGGAATTCGGCTGAATCCAATCCATGAACCAAACATGGCCAAGGAATTTGACTTTCAAATTCCATCGAATTCCTTCAAATTCCGTGAACCAAACAACCCCTAATGTGTTTGGCACGTACTACTTTTCATAATTGAACCGTATCCCTTAAGTCAAACTATGTTTGACCTATACATGAGCTACATAATTGTACAAACTATATCCGTGTGAGTGTTATAACGAGTGACAAGTGAAACATAGAAATAATTAGAAAGGAGAAAAGGAACTTACTTTGAGATTTCGCACTTGGTGTGGACATCCGGCCGGAATAAAAACCGCCTCTCCCACCCGTTGTTCAAATGTCCATGGTTCTACACCTAAGCCATTCATAAGCATCTCATTAGTTGCTACATCCTATGAACACTAAAATTTTGGAATGTAAGGGGTAAGTTGGTAAATACTAACCATATTCCTCTTTTAGCTTCCTTTTATGCTCCAAAGTCAAGTAAAATGCTTGATCATGAATAGGGTGATAAACCTACATAAATCATTCAAGCCTCGAGGGTTGGCCACAAAATATATATAATTCAAGAAATGCCAGATTGCATGAAAATGCAATGTACTTTGGTCTGACTTACTATTAAATTCAACGTATCAAAACCTTCATTTTAATATCTCCAATGTGAGATTTCAAACATTTAAGCCGAAGTATGTTGCATAAAATAGGAATTAGACCAAAGTACAACTTCAGATGTAAACAAAGTACCCAAGGGTGTTGCTATATGCCCCCTATTTATGTCAGAATCGGGTCAAATCATACATTGAAAATGTAAAAAGTAAGTCTTGATGTTGATGTGTGTGAGGAGGAAATTAGTAGGTAGGGGTGCATTTAGCGTACGCTGGTACCTAAATGTTTTTTTTTTGAAAGGGTGTCCTAGGCTATGCCTAGACTAATCCCTTGGCAAATTTTTTGACTGTAAGACATCATCCCTGATTAAACCTAAGTGGCCACAATTGTTGCGTATGTCACAGTAGCAAAATGAAGGTTTTGGAACTACGTTAGACAAAATAGGAATCAGATCCAAGCACGTTACCGTTTCGTGCAATTTACCCATCAAGAAATATAAACTATAAGATATATACCGAAAAACTAAAAATTGTAAACTATAGGTAAACGTACCCGATTAACGGGACAACCATAGGTGTGTCGAAATTCTTTGGAGTGCTTAGATAGATACTCCTCTAGCATCGGCACATCTTCCCTTCGGAATATGTCCCAAAGAGCACCACCTGTTTCCTCCATATCTTCTCGTGGAGGAAGATCGTAAGATGAAACTCCCCTTTCACTTCTAATACGCTCCATTGAAGAGATAGATTCCTCTTTCCTTCCATTAAAGACATTACCACCACGAACAAGATTTCCGTTCTCTCTTTCATCCTGAATCCGGTGTCTTCTCTTTAACTTTTCAATTGCTAACTGTTGCTCGTTGCTAATTGATATTTTTGTGGTGTGTGTCAAAATATTCACCTGAACCATTAGACACATCACAAAATTTATGGGTTATTTAGCTAAACGACCATTTGACAAGTGTTTTTTAAATCCATGACCTTCTGACAGGTTTCTAGGCATTCTTGTGCATAAAAGTGGCATTCTCAAACATGTCAAGAGGTCATTTAACCAAAGGACCCCAGAATTTTATTCATGACTATAGTAAACCAAGCCAAACGAATCCGGTAAATTTTACACGGAGTAGGTCTGGGGAGGGTAAGATGTACGGTACATCTTACCTCTACCCCAAGGAGTATAGAGGTTGTTTCTGTGAAGACCCCGGACTTCTAAAAAAGTTTTAGAGAAAAAATATTTTGTGAAAAGAAATTTAAGTTTTACACAAGTTTGAAAGAAAGGAAGGAGAAACAAAAGGTAACAAGAACAAAAAGAAATTATTAAATGCATACCGGAAGGCATTGAAGGAAGAAATCTCTTGATTCTCTTCCGTGTCCCACCAATCACGTGAAAATATAAATATATATAATTTATATTCTCAATCTCTCTTTGATGATGTGTTTTCACGTGATTGGTGGACATTTAGGGGACATGGGGTTTTGGGAAAGGAGATTTTTATTCGCATTGAACAGCTAAACTAAAGGAAGATGGTATACAAGTGTTAGAATTGGAATAATACCGCATCCGACATATCACAATGAAGCTTGGTTACGGAATCGCCTCTTCCAAGTTCTTGGGCCATTCCGTATGCAATATATGTCTTTGGGCCCAGATCGGGTTTCAGAACATCGGGTGGTAACTTCACAGCAAGATTAAGAAATCCCATCCTTGGATCAGTATATTCTCGGAAAGGCAATGCACTAATAAACTCATCACAATGGCGTGGAAGAAGGTCCTCGAATTTATCAGATGGGGGCCAATCTTTCAGCTTCAGCATCTCCGGCCATGAATTTAAATATTGTCTTCCTTCTGTGTAACCTTTGAAAAACTTACGAGTACTAATTTCAACCTGTATATTAGAACAAATTCAGAGGTTCAAAAGGAAACATTACAGGCACTCAGGCAGCCGTCATGATGAGTACTTCTTCCGTCCCAAAATAAATTCCCACAATGAAAAAATGTACACGGTTTTCAAATTGTGTAATTATTAGTAAATGACAATTTTATCCGTAATAATAGAGTGAGTAATGAATTTCTCCATCTGATAATAGGGTAGAATTGGAAAGTATGCATGTACTTTTGAAAGTGGACAATTTTTTAGGACAAACTAAATAGAAATGTGGACACTTATTTTGGGATGGAGTATATAATATGTCAACTTTTCCTGCCATAAACTAATTATTAGTAAATGACAATTTTACCCTTAATAATAGAGGGAGTAACGAATTTCTCCATCTAATAATCAAGGGTAGAATTGGAAAGTAGCCACTTTTGAAAGTGGACGCTACTTTTTTGACAAACTAAAATAGAAACATGGACACTTAATTTGGGAAAGAGCAGAATTACCTCGCAACCAGCCAAGCAATCAATGGTCTTCACTTCCGACATGTTTGAACTGACGTTAGGATCCACATGTTCACACAACGCACGCCACATAACCATAGGCTCCCAGCTTAAACCAGTTGTCTGCTCCAAGACCTGCCTGACAATTACCGGTTCTCCCTTAGCCCAGTGGTGACGAAACCGGATAAACTCCTCCTTCCTCGAGACATCTTTGGATTCAGGGCAATATAGGTAGTTATCATCCGATCCTTCCCTGTTAGCTGCTCTGAAATACATATCACCACTAGTTTCCACCGAAAACGACATAAGATTTGGTTGATCAATTCTCAAGTTATTCAACACACATTCTGCTCGTGCTTCCAAATTTGAGATCCAGCCTTCTTGTAAGATACGCTTGAGCTCCAATAAAGAATTATCACATCCGCCGATTTCTTTTGGAGCACAACATAGTCTTCCGTCATTTTCAGCTACCCAAATTGTAGTAGAACCAGATTGGCTTGTTGAAACATTCTCATGAACAGTGGCTGGTAAAGGATCTCCGCCATGAACATAGTCAGAACCTCTGTAGTGGTAGTACCCAAAATCTACTTTTCTTTGATCAAGAGAGCCATTCATCCGTATTTCACGACAGCAACTAAGACAGAGCTCGTATGAGCATTTTGAACAACTTCGATGAAGATCAATGATTGATGTTGAGCAGTAGTTGCTGCTCCATGGAAAAGCATATGTACAGTATCAGGTATTGAGGAGGATGTAGTTATGCATATATATATATATATAGGGGCAGGCTCGTTAGGACCCTAAAATTGATTAGGAACTCAAACCGCCCACATCGTGACATGTGACATTCATCAGGAATATTGACGTGTTATTATCACGAATGTTGTAACATATTCATCACGAATGTGTGACTCATGGTAAACAACATGTCTATAACACGTCCGTATAAATCATGAATCAGATCATAAATGTGTGATTCTTGATGAATAACACTTCCATATTAATCATGAAGAGGGACATGTGGCACGTTGTGG
This sequence comes from Arctium lappa, assembly GCA_023525745.1. NCBI lineage: Eukaryota > Viridiplantae > Streptophyta > Magnoliopsida > Asterales > Asteraceae > Arctium > Arctium lappa. The sequence continues at coordinate 1,474,487 of CM042059.1, read as the reverse complement.
CGGTTCCCGGTTCCTAATGCAACTTCCCTCTCTCTCTCTCTCTCTCTCTCTCTCATTCTCTCTCTCTCTATATATATATATAGAGAGAGAGAGGGGGGGGAGGGAGAGATATATATACACACACAGCTATTTATAAGAAAATTACCAATAGACACGCTCATCATTGCTACAGTTAGTCTGATCTACTTTGATTGAAGACTGTGGAACCCCTACACATAGAACACATTTTTGTTAACTTAAGGTTTTAAATAAAATGGGAAAGACGATGTTATGTGGCGAGCCATGTAGCAACCTTTCAGGAAACACCATGGCCAGGTTCCAATCATAGAAAGGGCTCTTCGAAAATAATCACGGGAATAAAAAAGGCCATGTTTAGCAAACTAGCTGATAAGCTAGTAATGTTTGGTATGAACTAGCTGAAGCTAGATAACAGTGCAAATGACCAGAAAAGACATATTGAAAGATTAATTGGAAAACTATAAGGGGCATAATTAGAAAAAATGAGGGAAATAACCCCCAGAGCTTATTGAAACGCTACTTGAAGTAGTGTTTCAAAAAGCTAGCTCGTGGCCAACCAAACGTGGCTTTTTCACTAAGCTCAAAAAATAAGTTAGCTTATGGTTCCAAACATTGTCTAAACAAGGACTTCCCTCTCCAACCCACGAGTTTGAGAGGGAAAGAGAAAATATTATCAAGATTTTCTTTCAAATGATTACCTTGAGTAAGCGCTTCCACGGCTATCTCCTCCATTTGTTCTTCTCGAATTTGTTTTAAAAACGGAAGGAGTGAGTTGATTAGATAGTGAAGATGCTGCAACTTCACATCATCATCAAAGTCCATTTTTGGCATCTGTTTTTAGTAGCATCAACGTTAGTTAGTTAGTTAGCACATGAATTTCTTCCGCATTTTCACCTCTCTAGAACACATCACAAACCTTAATGTTCGAGTATAAGCACACGTTGCAATTGCAGTTTCCACGACAATATGGGCATAGCTTCGCAATTTCTTCTTCTGACAATTGAGGGTACCTTAATATTCAAGAAATATATTTGGTTAATAATGAAAAAAAAGATCATGTAAAGTAATACTCCCTCCGTCTCAAAATAAGTGTCCACATTTCTATTTATATTTGTCCCAAAATGAGTGTCCACTTTCAGAGGCAGATAACTAAATTTCCAAATCTATCCTTAATTAATGCATGAACATTTAAGAGTTGATAGGATTTATACAATAATTAAGGTAAAGTTGTCATTTGGCTAACTAAAAGTCTAATAATTATTCATGTCTAAAATTGTGTGTCATTTGGACACTTATTTTGGGACGTAGGAAGTAATATGACAAAAAAATTGGAACAAAAATGCTCCACGCTCAAGGTATTCTGGTTGAGATTTACCATTGCTTGATGCACCGGGTACAATATAACTTATCTTTACACTGGATGCACGGAACAACAATTTTTCTATCGGTTCTCTTACATTGGTGACATTTATAAGGCTCCTTTCCAACTTTATGATCCTGCCAGAAATCACCCCGGTGAATATAAGAAAAAAATTGTCAATTAGCCATATGGATTGAATTAAAGAGCAAATGGGTACCTTCATGTTGTTAGAAATATAACAAGTGTCGCCTGAAGTAGCACTCTCAATATCATTCAACTCATCCACTGACCTCAAAAATGCATCTTCATTGTTTACTTCAAATTCACTTTCATCATGATCTTCGACTTCAGAATTTAGTTTCTCATTTGGAATGCTGTGATCTTGATACTTTCTTCTGTTGTATTTTGATGCATTAGATCTTCTTGATGGGTATGGAGTGAGCTCAAAATCATCATCATCATCATCATCATCATCTTCTTCCTCACTATAATCCCCATCAAAGTCGCCGAAATTATTTTCATAATTCAAAGATGTTTTCTTGCTTATTGAGCGTTTTGATCTCCCACACAGGTCTTTGATTCTATGAGCCCTGCATTTCTTGATCAAGATTCTCTCTTTTCGAGTTGACCCAACATCTATTTCTGTATTTACATCTCTTTCTTTCATCAAGTCATCAGAAAAACAATTCTTGGAGACAATGGCACAAGTTTGCACGATGTTCCTACCATGAAAATCTTTACTTTGCCCACACTGAGTGTCTTTCTTCATAGGAGTTTTTGTCCTTTTCATTGATGACTCCTGGTCATCCCTTTTCCGAGAATCAATAAGCTCTTGGACCTTTCTCTTTCTTCCAAAACCAAGAACACAAGTTGAGACTTTTTGTCTTTTATTTATTTCATTAGTAGCATATTTTCTCACCCGATTTTCGTTAGGAATTAGCACCTCCATCTTCACTGCCAACACATATAATAGAGAGTAACATTCAGAGACAGAATTAGCCTAAACCGTTTGGATTAGAAAATTCGTAATTTTTCTAGAAGGTGCAATTCCATTATTTGGTCATCTACAGCTTTCATTGTGTTGAAAATGTATCGGACAAATGGGCCGTTTACCAAACGTTTATCGGGTAAGCGCTTACCAGACGAGCCACCACTCTCACTCTAGTAACATGTCCGTCCATCAAAATAGCATATTAGGCAACAATCTTATCCTGTAAGCGCTAACCGGGTAAGAGTCACCACCCTCATCACTTACCGAGTAAAATTGTCAGACTTTGTCATGCCTCTTACCAGGTCAGATTCTCGGTCCTTGCCATGCTCACGTGGTAAGGTAAGTGACACGACAAGGTAAACGGCCCCAAAGACTCAAACATCAGCAAACCAAAATAGCCAAAAGGACATTTCGCAAACCGCCACCACTAAAATCATATTAATTGCAGAAAAAGTACATTTCGCAAGTTACTAGATGGATGCTTGCGAAATCTTGGCTGTTTTGGTCAAGTTTAAGAAAAAAAGCATAAAAAGTGAACAATATTGTCCAAAATGGCTGGTTCGGTCAATTTCCCAAGTAATCGAGTAACTATGATCTTATTGATTGAATCTCTAGTTTTACATTTATCATAGAACACAAAACTTTGCTATCCACAAACATTATTCTTCACACCACATGATAACTAATAGTTTATAAGTTTTTTTTTTTTTTTGAAAAATAATAGTTTATAAGTTAGACTGTTAGAATATTAGTCAACTAACATGCTCTTCGATGATCACACACCAAAGGAATCTCGTGGAATTCATCAATATTATGCAATAACTAAGATCAAATACATTATACATATAATGTAAACACGAATTTTAAGTAAAATTTCATAAGTCGGATCTTCACGATTTGCGTAGAATCTCTATTCCAACTAAGTTTACAACCACTTTCTCCAACCGAATCACTCCCAAATTCTCAATCACATACGCGTCCAATCATATGAATGTACGTATAATCCACATAAACTAAAAAAACACAATCCTAATTACGAGAAATTTAACGATAACAACGAAGAAAACTCACAGAATTCGTTGATTTTTAGCTCCGTAAATCACGAAAAAGGAAAACCATCAATGGTGAATGATTCTGCTATCGCTCAAATCGAAAACGATCTGATGCGTTTCATGCGAACATTAAATCAAGAGATTAACACAACAAAACTGAAATCGAAATCTTTGATTACGGAGAGAGAATTTGGGGGTATATTGAAAACAGAGGATGAAAAACAGTGGGCTACCAATATTTCTATGTTCTTGCCTTTTATCGCACGTCTTAACATTCGTAATTTTAGAAGTAATTACATTTTTGGTCCCTGTGGTTTGTAAACGCTTAACACTTTTCGTCATTTTAGTTTTGAAATTACAAGAGTAAAGTAAACTACAAATTTGGTCCTTGTGGTTTGTAAAAAATAACATTTTTGGTCCCTAATTTTGAAATAACAAGATGGCCCGTTTGAAAAAGTGTTTGGATTTGGTACCTTCTTTTAACGGTTGTTAAGAAAATTTGTTAAATAAGGGGCATTTTTGTCTTCTACTTGATCAAAAACCACAGGGACCAAAGCTATACAAATTGATTTTGATTGGATAAAAGACAAAAAAAAATCGATAAAATACCAAAAATGTCCTTCATTTAACGAAAATTTGTAATGATCGGTTAGAGGAAGGGATCAAATTCAGACGTTTTTTCAAACAATGATGGTTATCAAGGGGCGGATACACTTGGTTATTAATGGGGGGTAGGCCCTATTAGAAAATTAGAAAATGAAATTTTTTTAAAAATTCAAAAAAAACCAACGGACCTTAAGGTTTGGAGTGATTAAGTTCCTGGACAATTTTTTCGAACAAATAAGTTCTTATACATTTCAAAACCTGTTAAATACATCATTGGACTTTTGGTAATCTGTTGAATACATCTTTATTACTTAAAAAATGTAATTTGCAACCTACATAACAGGTAAAACTACAAATTAAAAAAGAAATATTACATACTTTATCCACCTACAAACTAAAAATGGAGAAATTAACGGAAATAAGTCAATCTCATCAACCAAGTTTATTTTTTAACCACTTTTCAAAGTTTTTTTTTTCTAAAATAGTTAAAGTTTGCACATAATGTTTTTTTTTCTGCGTAAAAATTGTTTTTTTCCAAAAAATAAAATAAAAAACATTCTTATATAGAAAATTTTATGTATAAATATTCACTTTCCTTATAGTTTTAGGGGAAAAAATACAGATTGCATTCTTATAAAGCTATAATTAATTATTTAATTTATTTTATATGCATTACTTTTTTATTTTATATTATTATTATGTTAACACATATAATCGTATATTAACAAAAATATATTGGTTTCTTATTTTACAAATTACGCCATTATAATCGTTTGGTCAATACGTTCAAAATGAACTCAATATTGTTTTTGAATTTAATCTTATATTTTTAATATCATAAATATGTACGAACTATTTTAATACTTATAGTTACAGATTAATCTTATATTATTAAATAAATAACCCTGAGAGGATAGAAAGTGTAAATATTAAATATAATTCGTACGTATTTATGATATTTAATAATTTGAGATTAAATCCAAAAAATTCAATATTATGCTCATTTTAAACGCATTGACGACACAATTATAGTGGTGTAATATGAAGAAAAAAAAACATATTTTTTATGTATTTTAGTTAATATACGATTATGTATGTTAATATAATAAAGAGTTAATTGAAATTAAAAAACACAGAAGATATAAAGTAAATTAAATACATATTATAAAATTGCTTTTTAATTTTTTTTTCTTTTCTTTTTTTTGCCAAAAACAATTCTTAAGGCAAAGAAAAATTATGCATAAACTTAAACTATTTTAAAAAGAGATTTTGAAAAGTGTTTAAAAAATGAATTTGGTTGATGAGATCGACTATTTTAGTTATTTTCCCATTTTTTTATCTGTAAGGGGATAAAGTAGGTGACATCTTTTTTTCTTAATTTGTAGTTCTATCTGTTAAGTAGGTTGCAAGTTACATTTTTAAGTAATAAGAATGCATTTAACATGTTTTGAAAAGTCTAAGAATTTATTTAGTGTGTTTTGAAATGTCTAACAGTCTAAGGACTTATTTGTTCTAAAAAATTGTCCAAGGACTTAATCACTCCAAACGCGAAAGTCCATTGGGTTATTTTGAACTTTTCCCTTAGGTTAAAATCAAAGTTTTTTAATTTCTACCATTAATTCCTCCCAATGATTTTTCGTTTGGGACCTCATCAACCAAAAAAAACATCTTAAAATCAACAAAAAAAAAACGAAAACGTCCCTTGAAATCGACAAAAAAAAACTTACAAATCCTTTGAAATCAACCAAGAAAACTTTAAAAATCTTTCGAAACGGTGAAATTAGGTTAAAAAAACATATCGGACGACTTTGTCGGCCTTTAATCTACCTTAAAAGTGTCCCACTATGAAAAAATATTGGATCTGCCACCGTGGTCATCTTGTAGTTTCAAAACTGCAGTGGAGAAAATGTTATTTGAAAATAATGTTGACAATGAAGTTGAACACGATATAATATTTTTGGAAGCAGTTAGATATAAGGAAGTATTTGTTGCATTCAGGATTTCTTTTTTTATAGTTTTTTTAGTACATTTCAAGAATATAACATTAAAACTTTTGTAGGCACTGAGAAAAGTAACTATTGAGCTCTAGCTAAATATGAATTAATAAAAATAATTTGAAGTTTTATTGTTATAATAAGAAAAACGGAAATTGTATTGTTATAACTAAAAGCGTATTCGCGCAATGCAGCGAGATACATCACGATTTTAATGTTTCATTTTATTTTTTTATCGATTTACAATACGATTTTGGATGGTTTTGAGAAAATGATAATGTTTTTTTTTTATAAACTTGTTTAATTTAGGCTTAATAATATAATGTTTTTTATATAAAAAATTAAGTATTTTGTTAGAATTCAATTATTATTTTATATATTTTAATGACATCTAAAAAAAATAACCAATTACATATTTATTAATATAATTAAAACAAAATTATAGTAATATAATATATTAATTAATAGTGATACATGGAAAGGTCTGCATAAAAGAAAGACCCTGCACATACCAAATTTGTGGGTGTTAGAAGCTTGCAGTAGTAATATGTATCATGTGGTTTGATACTTGTAAATTAAGATATTTTTAAAATCTTGCATAAAATGATGGTACCTTGTACGTAATAATTTGTATTTAAGAGTTTTTTATCCGTACTTTATAATATAGTATAGATAAGATATTAAAAAAAATAAAAAGTACATTGTTATTTCATGCATTTTATCCTTAAAAATTATTATTTTTATGATATTAAATAAATCATAGATTTATGTTGAGACATTCCTAAAATATATTACATTTTTATCTTATCAAAATAAGGGTTTGCTTGTTAACAGCTTAATAAGTTTTAATGAGATTCACAGTTTATACGATCAGCTATACAAGATTGTTTGATAACGTCATAATGGTTTAGAAACGGGCTTATTCATTAAGTCTATTCATCCATTAAAGGATATATATCGCTAATTTTAAGTAAATGGATCGAAATTATTATATATACTAGTTTTTATAGAGTGGAGTAGTTGCAAAGCATGCAACCAACTTGCCACTAAATCAGTTATGTGTTGAGCAACTGTATACCTGATTTGTCTTTCACATGACGCTTTTCTGACGAGACAACATTAGTCGGTTCAGTTCAGGGTTACTGCAAATACTACCGATTTTAGTAGTTTTCAACTCTATTCACAAAGAATGATGCTATTAATCTTCGACTTCTTTTTCTTTACCAATACTATCCTTTTTTATTTATATAAAGTTCCATGTTAAAATTACATATTTGCCCATTCGCATCGTTTCTTTCTATCTTCCGCTAATATAATTTCCAATACTACCCTCCGCACAACCTATTCATAGAAGCTCATTCATGGCTTATGCTTTTCTTCAACAATCTCCGGGAGCGATGGCGCCGAACCGTTGCTTGTTCTGCTACGCGTCGGCGTGTTTTGACGAGACTGTCTTTTGGTGGGTACCACCGGGGCCCCGTGGTCCAAATGGAGCGCATCTTCATCATCAAAATCGTCATCCTTGAAAACAGGATGGATATAAGCGTTCTCAAGGTAGCCTTTTAGGTTCATATTTAGGTTCGGTTCCCTTACTCGGTCGAGAGTATCTTTATTCATGGCTTCCTGAAACCCGGCAAAAACGGTTTTTTACTGCAAATTAGTTGTTGATACTTGAAACCATATGAACCGAGTCAAGACTCAACTATCCCCAAATAGAGAATGATCTTTTGTGGGTTTGGGTCAGACATGAGCCAGGTCTAACCTATTTTCTTTTTTAACGGGCCTAACATAACAAGACCCGTTTTTTCGAGCTTGCCTACGGGCTAATGGGCCTAAAAATTATTTTACATGCTATAAAAACAAAACTTATATAAAATCACAAGTAATGTAAAAATCATTCAAAATATGTAATTTTTTCCAAACTTTGAATAAAACGTAAAAACATAACAATGTACATAACTTAAAGATTTTCGGATTTAAGATTTTGACTTATAGAGAGTTAATAGCGAGATTCGAGGCACTATATGACATCATATATATATATATATAGAGAGAGAGAGTCGGGTCAAACGAGAACGATACCTATTTAAGGGAATAAGAAAACGGTCGAGTCACATGTGATTTTACATCAACATCACGCACAAAATCACGTGCTTCAGGTGATTATGCCTAGGGGTGTTCATCTAAACCGCCAAACCGCACAAACCGCCCACACCGCACTGCAAAGTGCGGTTTAGAACGTCCACGGTGCGGTTTGCGGTTTGCATTTCTACCAAACCGCACTATGTGGTGCGGTTTGCAGTTTTGAGTTATCAAACCGCGCCGCACATTATATATATATATATATATATATATATATATATATATATATATATATATATATATATATATATATATATATATATATATATATGTGTGTGTGTGTATATATTTTTAATTTTATATATTAAACACACATACATTTATATAATATGTATTTTAGAATCGGATGTATTGAATATTTTTATTTTAGGGACTACGACCATGTTATCGTTGATTTTAAAATGAAATTTTAATCTTATAATTATTAAATTGTAGGTGTAATTTTTTTTTGAACGGCAAGTTAACACACACACGTTCCCGAGGTATCCGGGCTCCCACTTAAGGGTGTCACCCGACTAATCCCCGTCGATCACGACCCAACCCAATTAAGGGTACCACTATGTGGCAGACCCATGATCATGGATGTCACAAGATGCTCACCACGGGGTTCGAACCTAGGTAGTCAGGGATATCATCCACTGACCCCCCCAGGATGTTACCTTACCACTGAGCTACAACATGAAGGACTTGTAGGTGTAAAATACGTAAGGTACAAACCGCATCGCACCGCATTTTGCGGTGCGGTTTGCGGTTTGGAAAAATGCTCAAACCGCATATGCGGTGCGGTTTACGGTTTTACCCCAAACCGCACTGCGAACACCCATTTTTGCCCCACGGCCTTAAGACGCGGCCAAAGTCGCCCGCACTGCCGCACACCTTTTTGACGGTTAATGTAAAATCATATGTGATTTTGCCGTTTTCGTATTCTCTTAAATAGTTATCATTCTCGTTTGATCCTCTCTCTCTCTCTCTCTCTCTATATATATATATATATATATATATATATATATATAGGTCAGGTTCAGGAGAAAACCTCAAAAAACGGAAAATTGAGGAACACTCTGGTAGCATTTCATCTCGACGATATGCAGTTGTGCATACAAGTAATTTGTAAGATGCACATGTGCATAAAAACCCAAAAACAACTTAATTTACTTGTAGGCACAAGTGCATATTGTCCACATCAAGGACTACCAGAGTGTTTCTCAGTTTTCCATTTTTTTTGAGGTTTTCCTTGAACCTCCCTCTATATACACATACAAATATATATATATATATATATATATATATATATATATATAGGGGTTGTTTAATTTGCAACCCTTGCAACCCTCATCTTAACCGTCGGATTCATGATCAACGGTTATAAATAGATATGGGGCCCAATATTTTTAATTAAAAAAATAAAAAAATAAAAATAAAATAATCGTCGATCATGAATCCAACGGTTAAGATGTGGGTTGCAAGGGTTGCAACCTTTTTAAGGATTGCAAAATATCCTTCCAATATATATATATATATATATATATATATATATATGGAAGGCGGTTGGTACGGGAGTCTAGCCCAAAGTCAGCTAAGTGGGCTTCTAATACTTTTTTAATAAAAAATAATAAAGTATATTTGAATTAATTATAAATATATAAACGGGCCGGACGGACATGTCCGGAAATTTTTTCATCGCCGTGATATTAATTTTAACTGCCAACATGGTCGGCCCGTCCAGGCGCCCACTTTTTTGAAAATGGTTGTACAAGCCCGCTTTTCTAATGGGCCATGCAGGCCGGTTCTAGTGTTTATATAAGCCCATAAAAACCGATTCTTTGAGCCAAGCTCAAACTCAAGTATTCCAAGCCTAGCAAGCTCGAGCCCACCAAACTTCTCATGAATCAAGGCTCGAGCCGTTTCCCCCTCATAGATCTCGGGTCTAATCGTAATACATTCTAACCGCTTGACTTTTTGATGAATTTCCTCGATATAAGAAAGAACACGCACGATAAAACGTTAAGATTTCCTACGAACCTGTAACGGATATCGGGTAAACGCGGGTTCAAACCGGCCTTTACAATAGATGTGGAACCCGATGGTGAGAACCGGAAGTGCAAGGAGAACCGGAGTTGTAGCTGCCGCGTGTTTCGTGCTCAACAAACCCATCAAAAGAACTTGTGATACAATCAACGCGGTGATCACACGTCCATGGACATCCGGCCAAAACGCTGCTCGGCTTTCGTATTTCGGGTTGTATACATTTATTATCTGCATTTCAACACAAACATCTTAAAACCCAAAAAAGAAACCCAAACGAGCCCGGTATATCCCAACTGTGGGTCCGGGGGCGGGACGTACGTAGCCGTGACCTCTACCCAAAAAGTATGGCGGTTCTTTATTTATCATGCCCTAAAATTCGGGGTTTCCAATTATTTTTACGTTAAAAAACATCAAAATGCAACAAAGTTTGGTTTAGTTCTTGTTTAATGTAACCAAGGATCGTTTTTCACAATTGATGTAATAAAGTTCCAAAATTTAACCACAAGGGTTGTGGCGTACTGGTTAAGGTCCTGGGGGATGTGGTGGAATATCCCATTCGCCCAAGGTTCGAATCCAGACGTACGCAACAATTGTGGCCACTGAGGTTTAATCAGGGCTGATGTCTTACCGTCATAATTTTGTCAAGGGATTAGTCTAGGCATAGCCTAGGACACCCTTTCCAAAAAAAAATTACAAAATTTCCTATTTTGTATTCATTTTGACCGGTAATCTGCTAATCTTGTAACATTTTATGACGCGGATACTTGTTTACGAATGGTTTATGAAAGGATTACAGCGAAGTGCCGAAGTGGTCGATAAACTTGACATCAACGTCATCAAATGTTACAAAATCAGCATGTTAGCGGTCAAAATGAGAACAAAATTTATCAAATTTTGAAACTTTGTTACATCGATTGAGAACCAAGTCAAAATTTGTTGCATTTTAATGCATTTTACCCTTATCTATATAAGATAAAAACGACGCTTTACGGGTAAAGCATACGATTCGTAAACAAACCCGAAGAAAATGTCGGCAAATTCATTTACCTGATGACGAAAGACAACGAACGCAAGGCCAAAGAAAATCAAGATAAACGGGATTAAAAGCGGAGTCACCACCGCATAAACAAGACCGATGAGGAAATAGAATTGAATTTGAGGTTCTCCGGTGTTGAAACCGATGGTTCCGGGATTCATAGCCTTCTCTCGATCCCTTTCGGTTTTAACTAGAAAAATGTTCTTCAAATGATAGATTATCAACTGCTTCAACCGCAAAATCTCTCCGGCCGTACCACTCCACCCGTCAACCATTATATACGTAATAAAAAAGGTTGCTTTCATCGGGATCGCGATGCCAATAATCTCCGGAATCCTGACATTACCCGTAAAAGATTTGTAAAAAAAGAATTAAAAGAAGTCATTCGACTGCAAAACGTGATCAAACGAACGAAAATGGTCCGTTTTTACCAAAATAACATTTACCGATTCGCGGACTGATTTAGAAATGTATTTAGTTGTTCGAACGCGGCCCCGGCAATAATGCTACCGAGAAACACGTTCACAAAGTTGAAAAGATAGTATCTCGAAGCGGATCTCCTCTCGAGTCGCGATTTACTCATAAATCCTTCGAATTTAGACATCGCCATCAAGAGTTTAGGTAGCAGGATGAGGAAGATCTTCAACGCGATCCCGGGTAGAAAACCTTGGATGAACGACTTGATTGGCTTTCTGCATAACGTTTCGTGATAACTCTCGTTAAAAAATCCGAGCAACAAACACGAGCCGAACAGAACTCGATAAAATCGTGCATGTGACGTCCCGTCCCACACACCATATAGGGGTTATTTAAAAAGAATAACTTTCTGACAGGGTTTTTTTTAAATGCATGACCTTCTGACAGATTTAAGAACGTTTCTGCCTAACAGAAGAATACTTGTTCTTAACAGATATATTTAGGTATATGAACTTAAATGAGATATTAATTGAATCAAGAGTAAATGAAGATTTCCGTCCCTGTGGTTTGTTAATAATTTCGGTTTTCATCCCTGTGGTTTAAAAATTGCGATTTTTCGTCCTTATTGTTTGCAATTTATTGCTATTTTCGTCCCTGGACAAATTCCTATCTTTTAAGTATAAGGGACTAAAACAGTAAAGAATTATAAACCACAGAGACTGAAACAACAATAAATTGTAAATCATAAGAACGAAAATAGCAATGAATTACAACCCATAGCAACGAAAAACCGTAAATTCTAAACCACAGGGACGAAAGTCATAACTTTTAACAAACCACAGGGACTAAAATGTAATTTACTCTTAAATCAATGAACTTCTCATGTTAACTAACAAAAGAATGCCTCAAAATCTGTCAAAAAATTATAAAAATCTGTTAGAAAGTTATGCATATAAAAAAAATCTATCAAAAAGTACTGCGTTTAAAGAAAACATTAAAATTAAATGCATGAGCTTCGTACAGATTGTGAGGCATTCTTCTGTTAGGAAGATGTGCGTTCTTAAATCTGTCTGAAGGTCATGCATTTAAAAAGAATCTATGAGAAGGTTATTCTCGTAAATAACCGTGCAAGCGAGGGGAACTTACATATGGATTATAGGCTTAAGGAAGGGTGCGGCCTTCTCGATACCTTCAATGTTTGCAAGCGATTGCACAAACGTAATCGGGATCATGAAAAAGAACGTGAGGAAAAAGAACGCGACGCCCATCGTAACCTTCCGAATGGTCAGTGAGACGTGGGGTATAGCGAGGTTTTTCCAATACACGTCTCGTGGCTCGGGGGCCCACTCGGTCAACCACAACGTCGGGTTTCTGACTTGTTGTGTTTGAGCACAAACAGCGGCTCCCAAACGAGTTTTGAAGGAGACGAATGCCGCGGGCACGATGGCTTTCGGGTTATTCATGACGTTTGTTCGCTCTTCGGCTATCTGAATGTAAAAATAACCCGTATTGATGAAATCGTATCACAAAAACAAACAAACATATCCTAATTCATCTCGAAAATTGCAACGTTTGACCGAAAGTATAGTTTCACATAAGTGTTTGACTATCTGTCAAATGTCTAAAATACCCTTTTATGAATGACGATAATCTTGTCAATCCAAATCAATATCGTCACTTCAAATATGGAAACTTCCCAAAACGGAAGTACTTATCCCAAAATAAGTGTCCACTTTCAGAAGTAGGTGTCTATTTTCCAATTCTACCCTTAATTATAAGATGCAGAAATTCATTACTCCCTCTATTATAAAGGGTAAAATTGTCATTTTAATTAAAAAAGTGTAATAACTACACATTTCTAAAACCGTGTGCCTTTTTCATTGTGGACATTTATTTCGGGACAGAGGGAGTAATTACGAGTAAGATTTTGTTTTTTACGAAGGCTTCACGAATAAAACATCATGGAACCATATGATCCCATAAGCGACAAACGATAGATGATTACTTGGTTTGTAAGTTTCTCGATTTCAGCTTCGTGATGCTCGATAGCATCAACTTTCGCTCCCCAAAGCCCGTGAAAACCGGTCTGTCGATCAAGAAGCTCGTGTTAAGCGTTTTAATATAAGAAAACCGAATCCAAGAGACGTGTATCTCAAAGATCGTACCTTCATCATAGGTCGTTTTGATGGGTTTTTTGAATACTTAATATGGTAGTAGTCGAGCCAGTTTTGCTTCTTTCGTTTCGTCTTAACGAGTTTTGCGAGCTTGTTAGCGTTACAAACGACCTGTGAATCATTTCGAGCTTGAAACATGGACTATGATACATAATTAAAATAGCAAAATAGTAAACATTTTAAAGATCGAAGTTGTAAGCAAACCAAACCAAACAAGCCCGGTATATCCCACCTAGGGGTGTAAACGAGTCGAGCTTTTAACGAGCTATCTCGAGCACAAAATAAAGCTCGTTTAACTTAACGAGTCGAGCTCCATTACACCAATGTTCGACTTGACTCGTTCGAAAGCTCGATTAAACTTTACGAGCTGAGTCGAGCCAAGCCGAGTCGGCAATTCGAGCATATACTTTTTCGAGCCAAACATATTTATATATTTACAAATTATATAATCATAATATAAGAATCATCGAGCTAGAGTAAATAAACGAGTTAATCGGTCTCAAGTTCGGGCTCATAAATGAGCATTGAGCTTGAGCTCAAACATTGAAAAAATATCCTAGCTCGAGCTCGAGTCCGACTTCGAAAAAGTTAATCGATCTCGAGTCAATCTCGAGCTTGATATTAGTTTTTCGAGCCGAGCTCAAATAACCTGCTACTCGACTTGGCTTTCATTATTTATGTCACTTTTTTTTTTCGTTCTCTACACTCGAACCATCTTGTGGGCCCCATCTTCATTTCGTCTCGCACAAATGAGACTAAGCGGGACACACATAAAAAAACGAAAACTAACGGGAACTTGATAGTTACACGGTGCTAAAAAAAGGAATTTTAGTTGATGTCGTGTGTACGCGTGAGAGCGAAGAAGGGAGCTAAACCTGATGAGTGAGATAGTTATCGTGATGGTTCACTAAGAAGAAGAGTTGAACCATCTCGCTAACCGACTCGTGAGCATCTGGCGGGACGTTCTTCACGAGAACCTGCGAAAGATCGTTTTTGCATCAAAACGTTAGAGAAAATAATGCCTGCAAATGCATATATCTTCAAGGATACGAACGCCTAGAAATCAAACTTATTTGCCATGACGAGGCTTACGTATCTAAACCCTATATTTGTAAACCAAACGAGCCCCGTATATCCCACCCGGAGGTGGGGCCCAGGACGGTTCCAATCTTTTTGGAGGCCCTGTTACACCTTAAATAAAACAAAATATAAAAGTTTGTACCATATATTATATTAAAAGTCTTAAAAATTAAAACAACAAAAATGTCTTAAAATGACAAAAGTAACATATGAAATTCACTTAAACAAAATCATTCTTTTAACATTCTCCGAAACCCGTGTCCAGGAATTGCCAAATCAGCTAGAGTAAAAGCTTAAAACATTATAATCGGGCTAAAACGCGTATAATTAGGCTAAACATTAAAATGTATAACGGGGACCCAAAAATGTGGGGCCCCTAAACACCTCAGCCACGACTCGGTGGGATCTGGGGATAAGATGTACACAGACCTGACCTCTACCTCTACCTAAAAGAGTAGAACAACTATTTTCGTGAAGACCCCCTACTAGTGAAAAGTGTGTGAAACGGAGAAATACAAATATGCCGAACATAGACAATGCTACTAGCATACTTGTATTTGTGTATGCTTCAAGTTGTTTCAAGAGACATTCGACTTACGGTAAATTGATCCGGGCGATGCTTTTCGGATTGAAGAAAGTAAAACCGCATATTTGCAATTGTCTCGTACTCTTTCTTCAACATGAAGCATGTCCAAATCGTAACAACATACGCCATTGCTACATGAGCCCAAAACCTGCAATCATCATTACGTCATAGACACCAAATTACTACTCGCTCGGTCCTAAAATAAGCGTCCACTTTCAAAAGTAAATGTCTACTTTCCAATTCTACCCTTAGTTATGAGATGCAGAAGTTCATTATTTCCTTTAAGGGTAAAATTGTCATTTCAAAAACGGTGTGCCTTTTTCAGTGTGAACATTTATTTTGGGATGAATGGAGTATATACACAAGATGCATATAACATTAACGGGCCAAAATGAATAGAGCGGAAAGACCATAATAATTGGAAGTAAGATATCCATACCTTGGAGATTTGTGTGGAATGTTTGATATAGAAAGCTTATCGACTTCACTATAAGTTTCCGTGGAGTGCTCCAACGTGTTGTTTGTCCAATTAACCGGAATCAAGATAGCCCACGTGAGGACGAAAATGGGAACGAATATTTTCAACCTGCGAACATAAATTACATAAAAACTTTGAAAGGAAACTATATTGCAAAGTGTTATGGAACACCTTTGAATCTCTCTCGTAAAAGAGCCCTTATAGAGAGATGGGAGGTTCCTACATATATGCAGGTTTGATGGTATATGTCTAGCTGATATAGGACTCCAACACGCACCTTCAAACAGAGGGCTTGACGGTGTCTCCTAAACCCTGGCTCTGATACCATGTGAGTGATACGTGGAACCCCTTCGAATCTCTCTAAAGGAGCCTTATAGATAGGGGAGGATCATATATATATATATATATAGAGAGAGAGAGGGGGGGGGAGGATCATGCGTAGATGTTGATCAATTTGCAAGAAGGCGGGAAGTTCCAATGTCACATGTGATTATATGTGATACAAACACGTAATTACATATAATACAACACGTCCAAAACGGACGCGGGCAACTTGGTGAACTCGACCAAAGGTTGCGGGAAATGTCACCCGCTATATGCCTGTGAACGCAACATGTGTTGTATCACATGTAATCATGTGTGATCTTAGAACTTCTCGCTTTCGCGCAAATTGACCGCCTTCTCGTTTGAACTTGACCCTATATATACACATCATAACCATAAGAACTTTTACCTTAAGGTATTGTTTCTCATGATTTTTTCCCATCTAAGGCTAGCATTTAATGTATTGATGAACATATATTTGTTTCACAATGTGTTTGCTTCATATGTATTCGGTTGAAACTTATTTACGTGTAACTTTTGTTTCACAAACAGGCTAAAAAGGTTCAAATTGTGAAACAAATATATGTTGATCAATATTCTAAATCGAGTCTTATATGGGGAAAAAATCATATTGGATAGCACATGATGCATTAATTATCATGGTTTATCACAATTTCATAGGTTCTCAAAAAGAAGCCTCCCTATATATGGGCGTAATCAAATATATATAGGACGATAATTAAATGAGAACCACAAATATGTTACAAACCGGTGAAGAACCGATATAAAAATATCTCCTTACGTGATTTTTTTTTCATCAAAACCTATGATTTAAGATATTATTTCACATATGTTTGTGTTCACCTTGTGAAAAGATTACACGTGAAGAAGAGAAAATTTTGGTTCACCTGGTGAAATGAAAATTACACGTAAAAAATATTCACGTGGTAAAACAAATACATGTGAAGCTATCATATTATGAAACAAATATATGTGAAACAATATCTTAAATCCTAGCATTTGATGAAAATATATCATGTAAAAAGATATTTTTATACGGGTTCTCACTGGGTTGTAACATATTTGTGGTTCTCATTTGATTTAACCCATATATATATATATATAGATAGATAGGTTTGATGGTCCATGTCTAGCTAATATGGGACTCCAACACAGATGATTTAAGCAACATGGGACATGGGTAAAGTAGCATACCCTAGCAAGTAAATCCGCAAATACACAGCCGAATCCAAACCGGCATGATCAATAAGCTCGGCTTCGGGCATTGTCAGTGCAGCCGGCACCCAATTAAGAAACTTTATATACGACCGATAATCCAAATTAACAAACTTTCTTACAAACGTCCCCGAAGCCGTAGGGCTTGTCCTTGAACCCTTAATATACCATTTAGCATAGTATACCCGATCGTTCACAGGTTGAAGCCGAAGGATAGCAAACGCTATAAGGAAAATGAGAGCACTAATGATATTAAAGGCTGCTGCTACACCAATATCGCCAATTGTAGCCATCTAACCTTTCTTGATTTAGGGTCTTGAATCTTTCTGTTTAAGAGAAACAAGAAGAACATGAAACGGATATCTTTCATGGGGTCGGTTCA
The DNA here is from genome assembly GCA_023525745.1 of Arctium lappa. Lineage (NCBI taxonomy): Eukaryota > Viridiplantae > Streptophyta > Magnoliopsida > Asterales > Asteraceae > Arctium > Arctium lappa. Next base: position 1,456,583 of record CM042059.1, on the reverse strand, counting down.
AATAAGAAGGCTAAATATCGTGAGAATGTAAGAAGGAAAGGTTCACATGTGAATCATTGAAAAGATCCGAAAAGAATCTATTTGAAGATGCATATGTGAATCGATGTTATAGATTTTATTCATATGGATTCACATATGCATCTTCAAATGGATTTTTTCAATTATTCACATGTGAATCTTCCCTTAACACAGAGAAAATTCCAAGGTTAGTTCTTGAAAATGTGTTGATTGTTTTACGAATTTCGGATTATTTTCTCTCCTACACACAAACATATACACAAAACATGGATGATCCTTCTGAATTCTGATTTCATGAGTGATAATTAGCAATAATTTCATAAAGATTCTTAAACCCTTAAAACAACAATTGTATGAAATGAGTAAATGAGCAACTCTATACTTTATTCCCAGTAAATTGAAATATTCAAGATTCAACAAAAAGTCAAAACTTTTTTGTAGAAATGATCAAGGGTTCAAGAAAAAACTAAATAAGCAAAGGAAAGAGGCTAATAAACATATGGAATTTTTGTTCTTTTTCTCCCCTAAATGACATATTCACTACAATGCTCAACAAAAAGATGGTTTTCTTTAACCACTTGGGTTGTGGCGCACCGGTTAAGACTCGGGGATGTAGTGGAAATCCCATCTTCCCTGGGTTCGAATCCAAGCGCTGCTAAAGCCCTTGTGGCCATGGAAGTTCACATGCGATGACTCCACGCCATTAGTGGTCGCTCGAGATTAGTCGGTGGTGCTAGTAAGTCGGTCCGAATACCCACGGTACCCCAAAAAAAATATAGATTTTTTTAATGAAAAATGGTAAAGGGTTGTTCAAGAAAAATCTAAATAAGCAAAGGAACGAGCCTCCCAAGTCTTAACATATAATTTTTTGTTCTTTTTTCTCCCCTAAATGACATTTTCACTGCAATGCTCAACAAAAAGATGATTTTCTTTAACCACATGGTTGTGGCGCACCGGTCAAGACTCGGGGTGTAGTGGAAATCCCATCTTCCCTTAGGTTCGAATCAACGCCGCTAAATCCCTTGTGGCCATGGAGGTTCACCTGCGATGACTCCACACCATTCGTGATCGCTCGGGTACCCACGCAAAAAATTAGATTTTTTTTCATGAAAAATGGTAAAGGGTTGTTCAAGAAAATCTAAATAAGCAAAGAAAGAGCCTCCCAAGTCCTAAGATATAAATTTTTCTTCTTTTTTCTCCCCTAAATGACATTTTCACTACAATGCTCCGCAAAAAGATGATTTTATTTAACCACTTGTGCATTGGAAATCACGTATTCCCTTGGGTTCGAATGCTAAAGCCGTTGTGGCCATGGAGGTTCACCTGCGATGAGCCGATGACTCCACACTATTCGTGGTTGCTCGAGATTAGCCGGTGGTGCTAGTAAGTGCCGGCCCAAATACCCACGGGAGTTGGGTTCCGGTGAGAAGTTGAGGTTAACGTGAAAAACGTGAGAAGTGGTTATCAACCGTTGGATTAGAAATGGATGCACATTAGAATGAGATGCACCTGATCAATTCCCCCTGTCGTAGTTCATGGGAGGGCATTTGAGGATATTTGAATAAAAGTGATAAACGGTTCAGATACACTTCGCACTTCATGAGAGGGCATTTGAGGATATTTGAATAAAAGTGATCAACGGTTCAGATACACTTCGCACGCTCCTTACACGATCCTCCGGGTTACCCAAAAAAAATTAGTTTTTTTAATGAAAAATGGTAAAGGGTTGTTCAAGAAACATCTAAATAAGCAAAAAGAACAAAAAAGTTTTGTTCTTTTTCTCCCCTAAATGACATATTCACTACAATCCACATCAAAAAGACAATCTTTTTATGAAAAAATATGAAAGATTTCAAGAAAGAAAGGAAAAAAAAACTTACCCTTCAAGCAAACATTCGGAGCTCCATTCCAGTATTCGAACCCATTTAACAAACCCAACAAATGAAAATCGAAAACCCACATTAGATATATATAAATCGATAGAAAGATTGATACCCATTATCAGAAATTGTAACAGAGGTTGCTTCAGAGTTGAATCAAAGCTAAGAACATTCCCCAACTCTGCAAGAAGGAAAACTGCAAAAAGGCATGCTTTGTATGCAAACAACATTATTTTTATTAAAATTTAATCGATTTTTGTTGTGATTGTTGATTGAAATTAACTGAACAGTAAAAAAGAAAAGATTGGAGAGTGGAAGAATGAAGAAGGAATCAAAGAAAGGAATGTAGTGGAAGAAAGGAATGTGGAAATGATAATTATGTGTTTATGTTACCCCTTTTGTTTATGGTAATTGCAATTGACCCCCTTTTGTTTTTTGGAATAATTACAAAGTTACCATGTCATCATAGTCATCATCGAGACCAGAGGTGGCCAAAAATGGGTCATGTACCGGGCCTAAATCGGCCTCAGGCCCAAACAGTAACCCATGTAACTGGTCTTGGTCCCGTTCTTGTCGAAAAAACCTTTGCCTGGTTAAGGGTATTCATAACCGGTTAGGGTAACCGGACCGAACCCGATCCTTTGAAAATAAAAATTTTCAAATATTTTTTTTTATATGTTTTTAACAATACTTGAAATGTTACTCTAATACACTTTAAAATATGTAATTGGGTCACTCAAATACACTTTAAAATATGTTTTAGGTTTTATTATAATTTCGATTTAATAATACAGTTAAAATTACATTCAATTATTCTAAAATACACTTATTCCCGTGGCGGATTGGATTGAAGAGTTATGGTGGTTTGAAGTCTTTGAAGAACCTCAACGTCATCAATGTCGAGTTCTTTATCATCGTCATATTGTGAGAAAGTGTCGTCGGTATCGGTAGTTGGTGGCGTACTTAGTCCCATGGTGACTTCGTTTTCTTCCAAGTTTCTTCCACAAATTCAATCCAACTTTAGTGATGTAGTGTCTTGAATTTTATCAATGCTATCCAAGTAATCCTTCAAGCATACGCAACAGTCTACGGACTCCGGGCTTCTTCTTGTCCGTCGTATCGAAATAATACTGCCACTAAGAGAAAAGGTCGACTTCGACGGTCCCGGGTCGGGCCCATTTAGCCACCTCTAATCGAAACCATCATTCTTGATAGAGATGCCCAAGATTCAAGCTTGGGCCTAGGCCTTTCGGACCACTAGTTTGGGGTTTTTGTGCAAGACTTCGGGCTTGGGATTTTTTGGCCATCTACAATCCATGATAATGGGATGGATGTGAATAGGGGTGTTATTCGGTCGGTTAAATCAGTTTTCGGTTTGGATTAATCGGTTTTCAAGATTTTTAAAAATAACCAATAACCAAACCAAATAAGGTTCGGTTTAATCGGTTTCGGATTATTCGGTTTTCGGGTTATTCAGTTCGGTAACCGGTTAAACCAAATAAGGATTTATATTTTTTGTTAGACATTTGCTCAAATAATTTCCGCAAATTAAGTGTCCGTTGCTTCTAATATATCATTGTATCATACATTCATATTCAACAATTGACTTATATTAAGTAAAAACATAATCTATCAATAACCAATATCTACCAAATGATATTATTTTTTTTTCATGTGATGTTGTAAACCAAGCAAAAAAACGTAGTATGATATAAAAAATAAAAAAAAAAGTAAAAACATTATATACTATTAGGAAAAAAAATATAGCTTTAAAATATGTAAAATAATAATTATATAACATGTATTTGGTTTATTTTTTATGAACTTGATATATATATATATATATATATATATATATATATATATATATATAATATTAGTAGAATGTGTTATTCGGGTTAACCAAATTATGAAAAATGTAACCGAAAACCGAACCGAATAAGGATCCTTATTCGGTTAACCAAACCGTTTAACCCGAAAACAGGATAACCCGAAACCATTTAACCCAAATTTCATTCGGTTCGGTAGGTTATTCGGTTTTGGTTGTTTTTGACACCCCTAGATGTGAACATGTCTAAAGTAAGCCTTTTAAGGTTCACGTTCACGTTCGGTTCTCTTATATCAAAAGTGTATTTATCAATGTCTTTCTGAAAACCAGATAAAAATGTTTTATACTACAAACTAATTATCTATTCTTGAAACCATATGAGTCAAATGAAGACTCGCGCCTATGGCTAACCCTAAACAATCAGTATTCTATAGTTTAATATAACTCAAACTCAATAGCTCGTTGAGCTTAAATGAGCCAAACCTACTAAAGAATTGTTTAGTTGATTTTTCATTAAGACTATTATATATTAGAATGATTATGAATTAAGTTGCCGATATAAATTAACTTAAGTTGTTGTTTGTTAGTTGTTAGTTGTGTCGAATAAGTCGTAAGCCCCATTCAGCCATTTCAAACAGAGTTATATAGCTTACCAGATAAGATATAAGCCCAATATAGCTCATCAAGACCTTTCCAGACAGACCATAAGTCGATATGGTTTACATGAGAAAACCAATCAAACACGAGGCAAATAAATACTTGAGTTTTTGGCAAACCAGGCTTTAGTTTTCGAGGTCGATAAGCATAAGTCTACCACTTTTATGAGTTGAGCAAGTTTTAGCTCAACTGACTCGGATGCTTAATTTGCAATGTTATTGTTAATTTTCACTGCTTAAAAACCATGACTTCAAAACAAAGTATCGTAATGGAGATGTTTGGATTTATGCTTTTATATTGTGATATTATAGTCAGATAAATAGTTATAATAAAACACATTATACGATATTATGTGTCTGTTTGAATATGGTTATATTTTTTGAAGCTGTAATAATCACATTTGATGGTGTTGACAAATTCTAGTTATATAATTATCTAAAAGATGGAGAAAAAAACTAGAAATTGCAAAAAAAATGTTATTCTTTAAGTTTTATTTTATAATTAATTATATTGTAACTATTATCAAACTGGTTATTTAATCCAAAGAAAAATAAGATGACCATAAACATATTATAAAATACAAATCGCCATTTGTTTATAGCTCAATTGGCAAAGGGACGAGACGACTTTGTCCAAACACAATACACGTATGTGGTTCGATCCCAGACCCTGCTAACCCCAGTCGCTGAATAGGCCAAAAAATGCCCTCTCGTATTGATGCATTGGAGGCGGGTTCCACGTAATCAATTTTTTATCCAAATTATAAAATACAAATAATAATAATTAAGACATTGTTTGGCAAACTAGCTTATAAGCTAACTTTTCAAAACGCTACTATGAGTAGTTTTTCAATAAACTACTTTATGGTCATCCAAACATGTACCATGAAAAAAAAAACTAACTGATAAGCTAACCTCTTTTGCCAAACATAGCCTAAATATCTATTTTGAAAACGCATATCCAAACAACAACTAGAATTTTTCTAATTTTCTGGCCTTTGCATGAAAAGCCCAATGGGCTTTATTATAAGGCGTTTGATCCAAATCTCCAATATTGAAATTGGGCTCAATGTCAACTATAAAAATTGTGCCGATTATGAGTTCGTTGTATTAAATTTGAGATGCACAAGGCATGGGTTTTTCTAGGCCCAAGCCCGCGTCTTCCAACACATTTTCGGTAAGCAAAGAAAATGACTTAGGTGGCGTTTGTTTTTTAAGAGATATGAAGTCTTATTTCATTTCTGATTAATAAGAAGTGAGACTGAAGTCTGAAATTTGAATGAATAAGACTGTTTGTGTAACACCCCCATTTTACCCTTGGGTAATGTCACATCTTTCAGCCCAAATATTACCTTATGTCGTCGAATATGACATCAAGATATAAGCAAATCACCATCACAGCGGAAGTCTTAACTTAAAGTAATACCAGTCTCCAACATTAGTCTGTCTCATACCGGACTATATTACATAACGCTCCAACATTAGTCTGTCTCATACCGGACTATATTACATAACGCTCCAAATACATAATAATTAAGTTGATAACTAGCAAGGCATTAAAGAACATAATAAAAGTAAATCTAATTATGCTTTGCCCTTTCCTTTGTCCACACCTGAACCACCGGCTCCTGAGATGCATACTAGTAGTTAGCTAAAAAGCTAAGTGAGTTCATGGTTTACGTGCATATAAATACACACCCCAATAAGCATAAAAATATCAAGCACCAATTAAATAGTATACATATTGTTTTCGGAAAACATTTGACACAATGTAATTCCCTAAACCTCCTCGTCCACTTTGTCATTGGCATTCCCTGGGTCGCACGACTCACACCCGTCCGGCACCCATTACGGGGTCGTGCCAATCCTCCCTTAGGTAGGTTTGCTCTGTCACTGGCATTCTCTGGGTTGCACGGCTCACACCCGTCCGGCACCCATTACGGGGTCGTGCCACTCCTCAACGTGACATATCGAGCCCGATCCCATACCCCATATCGACACCAAAATGTGTCACATGAAATCATCCCATAAATATGACATGCTAAGAATGTTTATAAGCCAACAAAACAATAGCATGCAATCTCCTTAATAAAATAATGTACATGAAACATTCACCCGTAAACATGTACATAAACCAATTAACATGCATAACATACGTACTCCAAATAAATAACACATTTATATACATGCAATAATACACCGTAAACATGCACATAAAAATGTATCATTTTACACCATATACGTACTACAAATAATTATCATGCCAACGTAATTTTAATTACGTATGTATGCATCCCAGAAAAGTCTCATGAAGACTCACCTCATTTATTGTAGGTTCACCCTTCGCAAAGTAGCTCCTGAATCCTACATAAATAGTAATAGTTTCTAAGTACCCTTTTCTTATAAATAATTGCCCTTTACGAGTTTTTAAAATAATCTCGTAAAATTTTATTTAACCTCTTTAACCCATTAGACACCTTAGTTCATATATTGTCTACACTTCTTAAATAATAGGTGTCTATCTCATTCCTCGTTTTATTAGATACTCAATATATGTATTTACATACATATACATATATTCACAAACATATACATGTACGCATGTATACTGTGAATATATTAACACCTTCTTTTTACACCAACATATATATAGACATATGTTTGTGTGGTGTACTTTTATATATACATGACACCCAACGTATATATACATACCCATATATATAATATATACATATACATGTACTATTGAGACTTTCAAGGAAACCCAAAAAGAAAAGCTACATCTACCTACTGCCATCATCTCCACCATATCCCTTTTCTTTTCTTTTTTTCTTTTTCTCTTTCACTAGCCACATCCCACCCTCACGTACCTACACCCCTTTTCTTTTCATTTTAGATTTATAATATGTATATACATATATATTTATATACACACACATAAGTAAACCTGCAACTCCACAACCCATTTGGTTTCCATGAACAACAGTCTCCAAATTTCAATGTTCCAACATATTTATTACCGAAAGAAGTTTTCACCCGTAAGTGTCCTTAAAGGAAGGAACTCTCAACCATTTTTCAGAAATACATAAACTTCCATCTTTTAATCCATGCATTATATATATATACACACACACGTATAACAAGCACACATCACTGGAACAACAATGATTCAAGAGATGTATAAGCTTCTTACCTTGATTTTCATACCTCCTCAAGTTGACGACCCGAAATCTTGCTTCGTTCTCCGGCGGAGTTCCTCACTATCTCCTTTCCTTCTCTCAATGTGTTTCTCTATCTCTCTCTCACTTTCGGAAACATGCGAAATGAATATAATGGTCACTTCCTCGTAGTTCTTATTCGTAAACGAATCAAAACCCAAAACCGTTGCCTCCATATCTCAATCCACGTTCCATTTTGAAAATTTTAGGAGTTTGGCAAAACAGGTCCCTGTGGTTTACACTCTACACCCTTAACCTTTTCTCCATTTTTCGCTTTTAACCCTCCACTTAAGTTTGAATTATTTTATCCCCTCAACCTTTATTCCAATTATTACTCTCTCTCTCTCTCTTTTTTTTTGAGTGTTACAGTTTGTTTTTGTAACATTTGGAGGCGTCTTGAGAGAAAGAAGAACATTTGAAATGAAGCGGCGATAAGAGATTTTAAGAAGTTAGCTTACCACTTCTTATTTCGGATGTATTTAAGAGCCATTAAGAGGTTATGAAAACTGGAAATAAACAAACAGTCTGAATGTCAAATTTTTGGGTTGGGGCTGCCCCAAAATTTTGGTCCGATCGAGTTTTGTGGCCTGGTCTAGCTTTTCGAACAATACTTCAAAGTTGGGCTTTTTTGTACATCTCTAATCTCTACTATATTATAAAAATGGCATAAATAACTTTTAATTACAACATTTTAAGCACAAGTTACAACTAATTAAAGTCAATTACTTAATTTACAATTTTTTAATGCTTTGGTACAACCTTTTCAAGCACAGTATCTCACATAATCATCTATTTGTGGATTGGATACTCATTTATTAATATAACTATTTGTTTTGTTTTTTTGTTGGAGGATTTTATAAAATATATTTTATATTAGCATAATCTATTTTAAATGTAGATTTTACATTTAAATCTATATTAATGATGTAATATAAAATCTTTTTTCTTCCGTATTTTTTTATATTACATCTCATAATGATTTTTCCATATTTTATTTTATAAAATATTTTTCCACATTTTATTTTATAAAATCTTTTTACATGATGAGATGTAATATAAACTCTTTTTTCTTCCGTATTTTTTTTTGCTAATATAAAATCTATTTTATTTTATAAAATCTACACGTATTTTTGTTGGGTCATCTGAAGATTTGAAGATGACCTCCTGATCTTCCATCTTATATCATCCTACTTAGAATATGTTTGAGGTTCTTTTAGCAGCTTGGTTTCTATACAAATGTTCGGTGAAGTCGAAGATTAGCCGAAGAAGACAAAGAAGGAGTACATCTCTCAAAGCGGATTGAAGATAGTCTCCTCTGCCTAAAGCCAAGCATGCCCAAGTGATCAACACCATCGGCCAGGATGGTGTCAATCACATATCTTCAGAATTGTGAAGATGTTCTCACATCTTCGGGAAAATCCGAAGATCTCACATCTTCGGGAAAATTCGAAGATCTCACATCTTCGGGAAAATCCGAAGATCTCACATCTTCGGGAAAATCCGAAGATCTCACATCTTCGGGAAAATCCGAAGATCTCTCAAGCCTTCGGCAGCCGATGACCTCTCCCTAGAAGCTGAAGATGTTCTCACATCTTCAGGAGCCGAAGATGCCTGAAGATTTCCTTCTAACACATTATACTTATCTGACAAAGTATATTTGTGATATCTTGCATTGACGTGGACCTCATCTGAAGATCAGATAAAGTAAGCTTTGTCTCCTACACCATTTTAAGGAAAGGTCTACACCATCATGCAGGTCAACACTTCAAGCCAAAACACCTCAAGACAAAAGGTACATCCTGTACCTTGCTGAAGACCTGTGTCCCTCCTCTACTCAACAGGTGTCCCATGCATTTAATGCATGGGGCACTATAAATATGAAGGATGGCTCAACATGCAAGACCATCCTACTCTACTACCTTTTCCCCTTTTCCTTTCCATATCTTTTCCCTTCCCCATAATTTCTCCTTTTACTCCATCATATCCCTCCCTTTCTTCCTTCCCCTCTAATCTATACCATTTTTACGGTTTTACCTCTCTTTTTCAAATTCAAAATTACCTCCTTCCATCTATAAATACTAACCCATTTTCCTATCTTTTACCATCCCCCACTTTCCTACTCCTTCTCTTCTCTCTTCTCTTATTTTTTTTTTCTTTCTTTCATGGCTTCCTCCACCTCTCCTTCTTCCAAGGCTCCCAAGAAGAATATGACCCCACCTCCTCCCACTTCTCTTACGGATCTCATCTTCAATCCATGCAATCATGTTGCACGATTGGAGTGTGATCCCTGTCATAAGGAATTTAATCCTATTTCTTCCTTTCTTCAAAAATCACCTCTTCGGTTTGCGTTGACAAAAAACCCGCCAAAAATGAGCAAAATGCTCATTGGGAATTTTTGGCTCACATGTGTTTACGATTCCACAACCAACAAAGTCTCTGCTTCCATTCTTTCGGAACCGACGTCTCCGGACATCACCTTCGGTGTCGAAGATGTTAGGCGGGCCCTTGCTCTTCCATCCTACGATTGTTATGACGCATTTCCTCTTGGCACCGAACATGATGAGGTGGTTGCGACCTTGAACTATATTCATGGGGAAAATGATCGGGGTCGTCGCACACTTCTCCGCCGGCATATGGGAGGTATATGAAACTTCTTTTTCTCTCATATTATTTTCCTGTTTCAAAAAAAAAATTTATTTTTTTCGGCTACCGATTTACTGTTCATCGGCTACCGACAAAAAAAAAATTATTTTTTTTTCTACCGATTTACTATTCATTTACAAAAAAAAATATTTTTTTTCGGCTACCGATTTACTGTTCATCGGCTATCGACCAAAAAAAAATTTTCCTCTCCCCTCCATCGGCAGCCGACGCCACCACCACCACCACCCTTCTTTGGCCACCGACATCCTAGCCGATCCCCTCACCCTCTCATCCCTTCTTCGGTAACCGAAACCAACTCCCACCACCCCCACTTAGGCTACCGATACCACCCCCTCTCCCTCGCTCACACTCTCCTCTCTCTCTTCCCTCCCTCTTTTCTTTTATTTTCCTGTTTCAAAAAAAAAAAACAGAAAAAAGCCCAAAAAAAAAAGTGGGCCACTGAATTTATGAGTTTCTTCGTGTCTTGTAATTTTTCTTGAGTGTCAGTATCATTTTTTTTCTCTCTATGTGTTGGTGTCATCATCAAATAGGGGGAGAAAAATTGTTTGGTCTCTAATTGATTTGGTGATGACTCTTCGACCAACACTTAGAAAGTCATGAAGACCCTTTGAACAATGTCTCTCTCTACACCGATCACCCTCTACTGCCAGGTATGTTCTCCTTCATAAACTCTCCCGATCTACAATGGGGTGATACTAAAGACACTCTGGTGTCCAAAGGTCCCTCAGCTGTAGTGGACCCTTCTTCCCCTTTCTTCAGTGACGCCGGCTAGCACTAAATCCTCAACTGCTACTGGCACCGCCGCACTTGCCCAAATGACCATACCACCGAAAGAACCTTCGGCGGTTACCCTGGTCACACCCCATATCTCAAAGCGGCGGCACTCGACCTCTTCCCCCCTCTCCTCTCAAGAGGCTGAGGAAGGTTTCAAGGGCCAAGCCACAAACTCCACCCACCGATTCTCCACAATCGATAGGTGTTGAAATTTTCCCATCTGGGCCCGGGGACTCTGCTAAACCACCCAAAGCCACCTCCTTTGTATCCTCACAAAAGGATACAATTGTAAAATCGGGGACCCCTATTATTCCCTCATCAACCTTTTCCTTGGTTGATAAAGATGACTTGGACTCCTTCCCTATCCAAGGTGCCTCTTCTCCACCTCACAGACTATCACCCAGGATTCTCAGTCCTGATGCTTCTGCACGATCTAAGGATGAATCTGCCTTTCCATAAGCAGGTTCGGAGGATCCCGAAAACTATCTGACTTCTTACTTTCCGACACCGTGAATTAGTTGAGGGGGAGTATGAGTTGAGGGGGAGCATCTTACCACTCAAGCTTAAACTCTGTTGAAACTAATTTTGCAATGGACTATGTGATCAAAGCCACCTGACATTAGTTGAGGGGGAGTATGAATTGAGGGGGAGCAACCAACCACTCAAGTTCAAACAATCCCGGCTACTGTCTTCTGTATCTTTGTATATATATTTTTTTCTTTCTCATTCTTTATTCATTTATTCATTTATTCGTTTGTATAGCTATACTTTTCTCTTTCACTATGTAAAAGTCAGATTTACCAACAAAAAAAAAGGTCTATGTGAAAAAAACCCAAAAAGAGTAAAGATGGGTCAAAATGTATTTATTCAGTACATTCTTTGTTTTATTCTTTAGTATGGATGTCATCCTCAAATAGGGGGAGATTGTTGGGTCATCTGAAGATTTGAAGATGACCTCCTGATCTTCCATCTTATATCATCCTACTTAGAATATGTTTGAGGTTCTTTTAGCAGCTTGGTTTCTATACAAATGTTCGGTGAAGTCGAAGATTAGCCGAAGAAGACAAAGAAGGAGTACATCTCTTAAAGCGGATTGAAGATAGTCTCCTCTGCCTAAAGCCAAGCATGCCCAAGTGATCAACACCATCGGCCAGGATGGTGTCAATCACATATCTTCAGGATTGTGAAGATGTTCTCACATCTTCGGGAAAATCCGAAGATCTCTCAAGCCTTCGGCAACCGATGACCTCTCCCTAGAAGCTGAAGAGGTTCTCACATCTTCAGGAGCCGAAGATGCCTGAAGATTTCCTTCTAACACATTATACTTATCTGACAAAGTATATTTGTGATATCTTGCATTGACGTGGACCTCATCTGAAGATCAGATAAAGTAAGCTTTGTCTCCTACACCATTTTAAGGAAAGGTCTACACCATCATGCAGGTCAACACTTCAAGCCAAAACACCTCAAGACAAAAGGTACATCCTGTACATTGCTGAAGACCTGTGTCCATCCTCTACTCAACAGGTGTCCATGCATTTAATGCATGGGGCACTATAAATATGAAGGATGGCTCAACATGCAAGATCACCCAGCTCTACTACCTTCAAGTTCTCTAAGTGCCTGCCAACTTTCTCTCTACGAAGTTCAATTGTTTTCTAAGTGTTTTACAATTGTTCTTCATTCTCTATGTGTAAGATTGTTTGAACATATCTCATATGTTCTCATCCGCAACAATCAAAGTTTTCTATGTGTAATTCTTGATTTCAAATCAATAAGAATTAAATTAAGTGAAAAAGTGTGTGTATTGTATTCAACCCCCCCCCTTCTACAATACTTTTCTTATTTACTTACTGCTATTTGGGACCAACAATTTTATATTAGCATAATATAAAATTTACACGTATTTTTTTGATAATATAAAATCTACACATATTTTTTTCACGAGCATTAAAAGAAGAAAAAAAGAAGGTTGATATGAATTAAAAATAAAAATAACGAGATACACTAATAAATTATCGTATTCTTTAAAATAAAAATATTCCGCAATACTTTACAAATTAACCAAGTGTAAAGAAAATAAAATAGAAATGATGTAGATATAAAAATATTCTTCCATATTTTTAATATATTTACATTTAAATGTAAAATCGAAAATGAAAATAAAAAATTTTAAAATATTCTCTACATTCACTATAAATATATATAGTTTCTCTATGTATCATCTGAGTACAAGAAGAAGACGAACGTTCGGGTGTCAATGACGGAACCTGCAACTGAACAAAATGTATTCCACTATATTTTTGTTTCTTTGAAAAACTAATTTTTTATATTTTATTTTATTTACTGAGGATTTGTTTATATTTTTCAAAACCCACAATCATATTTTTCAAAGTAGGGGAATAAGATATATATACATATCTTTATTTTTATCGATTAATACTATGAGGTTTTGAAGTCAATTGTCAGATAAATATGTTGTGAGACATGTCGTTTGAGTTTTAAATAATATAATACAAAACTATTACCAATATTATTGCACAAACTCATAACAACAAACGATTAAGAATATATGCAAGTTAACTAGTTATGAAAATACATTCGTTTTTCACATTGTATTTCATTAACTGTTAACAGAGAAATTACGTTTCATTTTAACTCGGATCAATATTCCAACAAAAAATTTATCCTCCCATGCAATGCACGGGCCCAACACTAGTTAAAAATAAAAATAAAAACATCACGTTTACTTAACTGTATGATTTTTACATTTATAATTAATAAATTGATTATTTATTAAATTAAAAATAATATTGATTGATGGATCAAATTTACCAACTCATTTCATCAATGTGAGTATAAATAAAAGGCTGGCCATTGAAAATAAAATATTTTATTTGTTTTTTTTATTATTCATATTTTATTAAAATCGTGATATTAATTAAACTACATGTCAAATTTTTGAAAAAAAAAAATAATGGATTCAATTAAAAAAAGTATTAGAAACAATATTAGTTGGTCAAATAATTTTCTACAAAAATAATAGTATTAGCATTTGATTAGATTAAAAGATTATAAAAAATCTAAGTAGGTATTTGATATAATGTTTATTTATTTTATTAAAATATTAAAAAAAAACATATTACATATTATTTTTATTTTCATATAAAAATTGTAGTTGTTCGGTATAGCCAAAAAAAGACAGAAAATAAATAAAGTAGGCCACAAAGTTTTTTTTTTTTTTTTTTTTTTTTTTTAATGTTCTTACTATAATAAAATTGGTTTTAGAGAACGCCTAAAATGTTTAATAGTTTTAATAAAATACATTATTGAACTTAACACTACAACAAAATTGATTTTATAGGACGTCTAAAATGTCTGATTGTCCTAATAAAATACTTTATAGGACTTAAAGCTTATAGATACAATACAAAAATCATCATATCTAGAAGTATTACAATATGTTTATAAGACCTTTTTAGACGTTTTAACAAGATTAATATATGACGTTTTTAAAATAAAATGTTATATTACCTGCTTTATACGACACTGTATGAAAAAATCTCTTATAAAGATATGAGTTTTCTCAAAAGTGTCTTACATTTATCAAAATCGATGTTACGAATTTATGATTTTGGTCCTTGTGATTTTTGATTGGGTAAAGAACAAAAAATCAATAAAAAAAACAAAAATGTCCCTCATGTAACATTTTTTAACGACCGTTAGATAAAAAGACTACATCTAGACGTTTTTACAAACCACGATAACTGTCTTGTGATTTTAACACTCAATAAAACAGTTATTTTAAGGGAAAAGTTCAAAAAAAAAAAACAATAAACTATCATATTTTGAATAGTTAAGTCCCTGAACTATTTTTTTGAATGAAAAAACCATTAAACTTTCTCATTTTGAATGAGTAAGTCCCTCAACTATTTTTTTGAACGAAAAAACCATTAAACTTTCTAATTTTGAATGATTAAGTCCCTCAACATTTTTTTTGAATAAATAAACTATCAAATTTCTAAAAATTGGTTACTTTTTTTTAAAGATGCCTAGAACTGACGATGAAGGTTTTAAAGTAAAAACAAATCAAAATCAGTCTTACCGTTCTCAAATTATACGCCATTAAAACCCCTCATAGACAATCGTATCGCTTCGCCTCGTCTCTCCCCATTGCCTTTACATTGTCCGTTCTCCATATCACCTAACACGTTGTTGCTCCTGACATCAATCTCCCTCTTTTTGTTTTAGTTTTTATTTATCAAAAGAGGAAGAATCAAAAGATAATCGGTTTCATATAGTTTTTTTCGGTTTAAATGATGTAAGTAACCAATTTTTAAAAATTCGATGATTTAATTTATTGAAAAAAAATATGCAGGTACTTAATCATTCAAAATTAGAAAATTTAATGTTTTTTTCATTCAAAATGAGAAAGTTTAATGGTTTTTTCATTCAAAAAAATAGTTCAGGGACTTACTCATTCAAAATGAGAAAATTTAATGATTTTTTCATTCAAAAAATTAGTTTAAGAACTTAATCATTCAAAATAAAATAGCTTGTTGGGTTTTTATGAACTTTTCCAGAATTTTAACACTCAAGAAAATGAAAGTGTATTTTTGACAAACCACATAAACCATATTTCTAGTTTACTTTAAAAGTATTTTAAATAATGACACAAAATAGGGACCATTTTTGTAGTTGGTAAATGATTCCAAAAACATAATTAACAAGTTACAAGTTCCATGTTTTCCCTATATTTTTTGGTTTCATAATTGTTTATACATATATTGATAACACATCCTTTAAAATAAACAGAATATAAAGATTTGAATAAGTTTAAACTTATTTTTTGCTTCGATAGATTGTTTTTGTAATGTTTGGTATGCAGACATGACTGAACAAAACTGGATAAGACAGGACTGGACAAGAGGCTATGACTAGATTGGACTGCACTGCACTAGACAAGACAAATGTATGTCTTGTGTTTGGTACGACTATAACTGGATAGGACGGGACTGAGCATTTTTTTTTCTAAAAGTCGGTTGATGATTTTATGTGTCGTATAATAGTTATAAATGTCACAAATAAAATATATCTTTAAATAGTTTAATTAAAAGCATTTTTATTTTTTTTACACAATTTCAAACATATAAATACATACAAAACAATGGTACGAACTTTGAATGAAAACTCTGAAATAATTGATGGTAGTTTGAAAAATTATGATTCATGCGATAAAAAAAATATAATATATGAATAAATTTGAAAGATCTTCATGAATTGGCGGAGGCGGAGGCATAGTTGCAGCAACGGTTAAAGATAAAGATGGATGGTGAAGGACGGTAGTTGTGAATGTTGTGAAAGATAGTGGATAGTGGGAGTGCAAGAGGTATATGTGGTTGATGTGGTGGAGGTACAGTGGTCGACGATAGTAGTGATGGTGGCGGTGGACAATGGTAAAGAGGTTGTTGTAGTGGAGGAAGAGGTGGAGGTGGCCACCGGTAGTTGGCAATGAGCGTCGGTGGTGGTGATCGGTGGAGGTGGCGATAACCGGTGGTTGTGGAGGTGGTGAAGGAAGTTGTTGAAGTGGAGGAAAAGGTCAACGATGGTTGGCAATGGCTATCGTTGGCCGTTGATGGTGGTGGTCGTGATCGGTGTTAGTGGAGGTGGCGATGGTTGACGGTCGTGGAAGTGGTGGAGGAGGTTGTTATAGTGGAGGAATAGGTAGATGTGGCTGACGGTGGTTGGCGGTGGTAATGGTGGCTGCCGATGATGGTGGTGGCGGTGATGGGTAGTGGTGACCCTTAAGACTAATATCATACTAAAATTATATATCAAATGGCGGTGGATCAATAAATTTTAGTTTTCGTCTCACTTTTGTTCTATGTTCTTCCACCTATTTTGGTTGAACAAGAAAATACCATTTTTTGTCTCATTTTGTCCCCCTCTGTCCAGTCCTTGTCCCCGTCCCATGTCGCGCAAAACGTGGGACAGTGAATTTTTGTCTTGTCTCATGTCACGCCAAACGTGGGACAGTGAGTTTTGTCACGTCCTGTTTTGTCCTGTTCCATGTACCAAACGCAACCTTTAAATGAAGAGAGTACGAGAGATGGTAACAGTATCTCCAAAAACGAATCAAAATTAACTACTTGGGTTGTGTCGCATTGTTTAAGAATTAGGGGAAGTAGTGGAAGTCACATCTTCCTCAGGTTCGAATATAGACATTAACAAAACCTTTATGTCCATAGAAGTTAACATATGATGACTTCAGATCATTTATGGTCACTCAGGGATTAATCGGTGCACGTAAGTTGGCCCTGTTATCGACGATTACCCAATAAAATTACATTCAAATGCAACAAATTATTCATTTTAGAGTAATATTAATTACTTCTCTTATTAAAACATTTAATTTCCAATACTTTTTAGAATACATTGAATCAAATACGTTGTAACATCCTAAAAAAATATGCGGAAGATAAAATTTGAAAATTTGACAATATAACGTTTGGAAATAGAGTAATTCCATCACCCTAATATAAGGGATAATTTAAACCTGTGAAAATAGGGTAAAACATTTCGAAACCCAAGAGTATCATCCCAAACGGGGCATAGTGTGTGATAATTACAACCCAATAAATGAAGCATACGCCGACAACCTACTAATCTAAAATAAGGAATTAGATTATGGTTGGGTGTCGTTATACTTCCAAAAGGTGTATCTTCAAAATAATCTTTATGTTGGTCACTACGTATCTTCCCAAAAAGACCACTCACGACACCAAGGTCGTTCCCCTCAATCCCGATGTGCCCCACCGCTAGGGTAGCTTGCCAAACATGACAATAAGAACAAGCGTTAGGCTAAAGCCTAGTGAGGATAAATCAAACAAGGATTAAATAACTAAACTCATTCGAAGTCTCGCGGAGTATATAGCCATGAGCTAGAATCAGCAAACCAAATAAACTATTAGTGATTAGATACATAACAAATAACACCAGTCACATATTGAGCTCAACTCCTCTAAGTCTATTGCTCGAAAACATCAAGTCAACCCCTCTAGGTCTATTCTTGAGAGTTCCAAAACGGGGAACTCTAACACAAGGGAATTACACCTTACTGCCCATGAGACGTTGCCCGACCGTATAGGTCCACACCTTACTTATCATGGTGACCCAATGCATATTCTGTGCTAAGTGGTAATCCCAATGCCCAAAGCGGGGACATAGGGACACCGTGCCTATGGATCCATTGCACTAATACTAAATACAAATAAATAGCATACACAATGCTCATACAAAACATAGGTATAGATAAATCACATACAAGGGTTACCAACATACGAAGCTTAACACCCAAATGGGTGAACTTTTCATAATAACAATCCACCTTTAAAACGTTATACCCGTTCTACATATGAACCAACATTATGACTATCTCACCAAATACTTGTTTTTCCCAAGTAGAACCCAACACTTCCATTTAAGGCATCACAACCAAAGAAATCAAAGTGTTTTGTCAAAGGGGTGGAGGTTAAGGCATCACCTCTTTTATACTTGAGATATTCTCTTCACATTTTCACTTAGGTCACCAAACCCTAGTATTTTCCAAAATCCATATTTAGGTCTAAAAATCAAGAAAGACCAAAGTACAAGAGATATACACATATATTAAAGTTAGGAGAAGAGAAATGAGCTCACCTTGCAAGGGTTATATAAAACCCTAGATGATAAGTGAAACTAAAGAAAGTGGTAGAGGATGAATCTTGATCACTTGAACCCTTAGAATCCCTCAATAAATGCCCAAGATTTCCTACACCAAGCACAATAACTATCACTCCTCCATTCTTGAAGAACATTGAATGAGGAGGGAGAAAACTTACCCTTTTTCCTCCCTAAAATTGGCTTCAAGCAAGAGGAAATGAGAAAATGACAAATGAGGTTTAATTTCCAAGTTTTAAGGTCTCAGCCCCCGACCGCGACCTTGCCTCGCAAGAGTGACAATGTCACTCTCGCGTGTCACTCTCGCCCGAGAAAAGTGACCCGCGGTACACTCTCGGCGATTGTGCCCCGCGAGAGTGACATTGTCACAATCGCGAGGGCACTCTCGCACCCTGACCCCCACTCTCGGTACCATTTGGGCGATTGTGCCCCGCGAGAGTGACACTGTCACAATCGCGAGGGCACTCTCGCGTGTCCCGTACCGAAGCCCAACAGTGGCCGTTTTCAACCCGAACGTTCCCACCTTTGACGCTACACTAAAATTTGGGGTAAGATGCCACATTAGAGACGTACCGAAAACACAGGTGTTACATACGTGTTTCTCATCAATTAAAATATTATCTTTCTTTTTAAATTTAAATAATTTTATTTTATTTTTGAAGAATCTTTAGGAGCACAAAAATCCTAACATCTTTATTTTTTTTTTCTTTCTAAATTTAAAGCACTCTTTAAAAATTATTGTTTATAAGAAAGATAGATTATTTTTTTACTATTCCTATCAAAGTTTTTGAAATTAAATATTAAGTAAAAAAGAAAATAATAATATATTGGACGTATTGAATATTTTATTTTTTTAATTAATGTTATCTATACTATATTATAAAAACGACATAAAAAACTTTTAATTACAACATTTTAAGCACAAGTTACAACTAATTAAAGTCACTTACTTAATTTACAATTTCTTAATGTTTTGGTACAACCTTTTTAAGCACAATATCTCACATAATCATCTATTTGTGGAATGAATACTCATCTATTAAAATAACTATTTGTTTTTTTGGTGGAGGATTTTATAAAATAGATTTTATATTAGCATAATCTATTTTAAATGTAGATTTTACATTTAAATCTATATTAATGAGATGTAATATAAAATCTTTTTTCTTCCGTATTTTTTTTATATTACATCTCATAATGATTTTTTCATATTTTATTTTATAAAATCTTTTTCCATATTTTATTTTATAAAATCTTTTTACATAATGAGATGTAATATAAACTCTTTTTTCTTCCGTATTTTTTTTGCTAATATAAAATCTATTTTATTTTATAAAATCTACACTTATTTTATATTAGCATAATATAAAATCTACACTTATTTTATATTAGCATAATATAAAATCTACACGTATTTTTTTTTCACGAGCATTAAAAGAAGAAAAAAGAAGGTTGATATGAATTAAAAATAAAAAATAACGAGATACACTAATAAATTATCGTATTCTTTAAAATAAAAATATTCCGCAATACTTTCCAAATTAACCAAGTGTAACGAAAATAAAATAGAAACGATGTAGATATAAAAATATTATTCCATATTTTTAATATATTTACATTTAAATGTAAAATCGAAAATGAAAATAAAAGATTTTAAAATATTCTATACATTCACTATAAATATATATATAGCTTCTCTATGTATCATCCGAGTACAAGAAGAAGACGAACGGTCGGGTGTCAATGGCGGAACCTGCAACTGAACAAAAGATATTCCACTATATTTTTGTTTATTTGAAAAACTATTTTTTTATATTTTATTTTATTTACTGAGGATTTGTTTATATTTTTCAAAACCCACAATCATATTTTTCGAAGTAGGGGAATAAGATATATACTAGTTGTCTACCCGCTGCAATGCAGCCGGACGTAAAAGTGTTTGAAGTTTTTTTGTTTTTTCGTAGAGAAGATTTTTTAAGGCTTATAATAATAACAAAATCTACTCCAATTTACACAATTTAACTCATTTTAAAAGGCTGTTATGATTGTGTTTTGGAAAGTTTTTAGAAGTATTGTTAATGCATACCCCATCAGCCAATATTATTTAACACAACATATAAAACAAGTTTTAACAATAAAATATGTAGGACAACATTTAAATCAACAAGATTTTTAGAAGAATTATTGTATGCCGTCTACGCTAATATTATTTAGTCATCTACTTGTGCATGATGTCGCATATCGAGAACTTGAAACAACAATCTTATTTCATCTTTTGTTCTATTTTGTGTTCTTCTCGATGCTAAATTTTATGGTTTTATGTGATTTTAATCAGAATTAAGATGATAAAGATACAAGGTAAATAAAATTGATTGACAAAGATTCTGAAATGGAATCACGTGATCGTAGGGTTGTCAAAAACCGATAATTTATATAATAACCAAAGTTTGTCACTCTACTTTATGAAGATTTGGTGGTTATTACTTTAAATTTTGAAAAGAGTATTTAAGAGAGAAAAGCACCTTCAAATCAATGGAATGTGTTGAATTTGGTTCATATTTACCTTTTCATAGAAAGGCTGAAAAGATTATTGTTCTTGAAGAATTATGTCTTCAACTATGTCAGGACTTATTTGTCTAGTTATCTTACCTCGAGTATCTCAAAAGGAATAAGAGCTATTGCTATTGCTACGTACTTTTTTTTTATTTTCCGGTACTTGTTAAATGCATGCTCTTGGGTTTAAGTAACATGCTCTGATCCATTAATAACATAGGAGTTACAATCAAAGTTTAAGGTCCTTGTAAGCGAAGCTTCAAAAGGAAGCTCTAGAAGAACAACAAATTGTTATATATTCCAAATCCCATGCACAATTGAAACAATGATATAAATTGCGACATGGTAAGGATTAGTGTACAAGGTAACTAATTTAGTGATATCAAAGTTGCCACAATGACACTTTCCAGGTTTGGTTTTCGTTTGCGGGAATGGAATGGATTTGGGAGGATTTGAATTTCAAATCCATTCCAATCCCGGGTTTGGTTTGTAGAATTGTCTGGATTTGAAATCCCAAAAGAATAGCTAGGATTTCAAAGGATTTGGTATGATTTATATGTAATAATGTTTAAAAATATGTTAAAAACATTTGTTTTCTAATAATCAATTAAATAATAGGTAATTTAATTATTCTTATAATTTTGTTAATGATTTTTTCTATAAATAACATAATTCAATTACATTCCAAATCATACAAACAAAACACACGAAAAATTCCAAATCCAAATTCCTCCGATTCCAAATACTTCAACGAAATCCAAATCCCCCCAAACCATTCCATCAAATCAAACCCCCTACACAACACCATCAACTGTCAAAGACCCTTCAACAAGGTTTCTAGCTTGTAACACCCGCTATTTTGGGGTTGGATAAAAAGTTGACTTTTACCCGAAGTTCAAGGGGGTAAAATGTAACTTGGGTTATATAAATATAATTCAGATTTTAGATATTTTGAAAATATCACAAAGTCTATACTTTGAGAAATCAGAGAGAGAAAGAGAGAAGAAGCAGTGAAGAGGTCGTTCGTTTTTTCTCCAAATCAAGGTACGAATCTAGTTTAATGCTTTGATCTGAATGCTTTTAGCCGTGTAGAATCTCGTTGTGAAGGTTTTAAACCGTTCCATTGTGAGATCTGAGTATTTTCTCATTTTGGATCTGGGTTCTGCATTCGACCTGTTCTTGATGTTCTTGATGAACAAGGCGATGGTCATTCGACCGGTTGGTCGTTCGACCAATGTGTTGTTCGACCGGTTGGTCGATTCGACCGGATGTGTCGTTCGACCGGATGGGTCGTTCGACCGGATGGTCGTTCGACCGGATGTGTCCTTCGACCGGATGGTCCCTTCGACTGGTGTTGTCCTTCGACCGGTACTGAGTTTTGGCAGTGTGTTGTGTTCGTATTCTGGAGTTTTAAGTCATTAAGTTGTTTTTATTTTGGCTTACCGATTATCGGTGTTGTCATAGGTAGCAATCGTCTGAAGTAGGCTATAATCAGGAAGAAATCTGAGGTGAGTCCTTTAAGCTAAATCGGTCTGTATTACGAATGCTATGTGATAAATGTATTATTTGAATTGTGGAAAACCTGGTTTCAAAGTGACTTATTGTCGTTGGGAAATACCTTCTAAAAATCCCATACTTTCAAGAAACAAGATTTATAGAATTGAACCGTTGTTCATATGAATTACCTGTATATCTGATTTAATATGAGTATGCTCTGAAATGACATGCTTTGGCTTTGAGTCTTAGTGCAATGGATCCATAGGCACGGTGTCCCTATGTCCCCTGTTTTGGGCATTTGGTTCACGTTTTAGCACGGGATAGGCATCGGGTTGCCATGATAAGTAGGTTGTGGGCCTATACGGTCGGGCAGTGTCTCATGGTGCAGTAAGGTGTAATCCCATTTGGTGCTTGGGTTCCCCCTGTTTTGGGAACTCTCAAGGATAGATCCAGAGGGGTTGACTTGAATTTTTGAGCAACAGATATAGAGGGCTTGAGCTCGTTATGTGATTTTGGGTATTACTTATACCATGTTTAATCACTAATGGTTTATTTGATTTCTTGACTTAGCTCATGGCCATACTCACCGTGTGACACCAATTGGGTTTAGTACTCTCTTGTTATTTGGCTTGTTCTCACTAGGCTTTAGCCTAACGCTTGTTATTGGTTGTCATGTTGGCAGGTTATCTTAGCGGTGGGGTTCGTCGGGGCTGAGGGAGAGATTCTTTTGAAGATTTATTTTGGAAGTATAGCGACACCCGTCCCTAATCTAGATATAATTGTAGATTAATAGGTAGTCGTTTTATGCTTCATTTATATACCACATTAATGACTACTCTGTACCCCGTTGGATTATTCTGTATTTTGAAATTGTTACACCTTATTCCGCAAGTTAGTCTTTTGCTGAATTCTTTTTCAAAAATTTTATTTCCGCAATTTTCTAGGGTGTTACATAGCTGCAATAAAACACCTTAAATTTGATGAAGAATTGAACACGCACACCTGCTGGATCATATGGACAATGATCATTCTATGATGCATACAAGATGTTAGACTCACATTCATATAGGAAGAAACATGCCCTCCATAGATGTACTTGCATTGGACATCAACATCAAGGCTTTTACCATCCTCGTTAAATCCAACATACCTCTTTTCACTATGAGGAATGTCAAGCCTGGGGTTCCTATCTATAATTTCGAATTAAAACTACCTGCAAATACAATCACGATAAAAAAATAAATTCATAATATTAATTTGGTATTAGACCAAAAGAGAACCGTAAAATACATCAATATTAACAATTCATAATACTAATTTATAAAGAAATAACGAACAAGTAAATAAATCAAAGATATGTTGTATCACTGTTAGTAAGGGGTCGTTTACCAAAACATTTACCCCTGTCACACTTACTCGGTAGGCAAAGACCGAAAGTCTTACCCGGTAAGTGATGGCAAAGACTCTTGCCACGGTTAGCACTTCCGAGAAAAATTGTTGCATACGATACTGTTTTGGTGGACTAAAATCTTACCAGGAAAGTGATATCTTAATAATGTAAGAAAATTGAGTTCACACAATAATACGTCCTTATTACCAGAACTCTTCGATATAGTGGATTATGAACTTTTCCATCCTAAAGAAGCCGAAGAGTGAATGATGTTTATAAAATTTGGTCACCCATCAATGTGGCATCTCCTTTTCTTCTTCTTCTTCTTCGGCATCTACTTGCCCTAAAACAAAATTATTAGCATGATGTTGATGTTGATTCAGGAGATATGGAGGAACAATTACTGACGAAGAAACAAATAATTGAGATAAGCACCCGAATCAATCATCCTTTTCTGATTGGCTCTTTATTTTACAAGCAAATTCTGTTGCCAGAAGCCCAGAACCCTACTACAAAATGGAGGAAAAAGTTCTTTGCAAAATTGAAACCCCGCTATAATGCTTCTTGTTCCAAATATGAGTCGGGTTTGTTGGTATCTTCGATCTCAATGACAATATGAACATAACTTGCTAAAAAACTATCAACTTTTTTAGACTAAATGGAAAACAACGAAATATCAGATTGATAATTATGCATACCTTGATAGTTTCAGTAAATTTCTGTAGAAATTTGAGTTGGATTTCTGGATCGAAATCAAAGCTCTTCTGGTTAGTAGATGTAACACCCCGAATTCTGAGAGCCTATGTATTATCGTTCTCATTTTGGAAACCTCTTAACTATAAGGATTTATCAGTTTTATATTGAACCTTTTGGAGTTAAGCATCGTGGGCTAAAAAGTGTCAAAATTGTGAAGTGTGGGATGGCTCGCGACAGTGCCCGCGATAGTGACAGGATGTCACAATCGCAGAGGCACAATCGTCGAGGGTCAAGGACTCTCGGTACGTCTCTCGCGATAGTGCCATGCGAGAGTGATAGGGTCACAATCGCCGGGCACTATCGCCCGGATTGTACCGTGGGTGGGGGTGTTGGCGCGATTGTGCCCGCGAGAGTGACAAATGTCACTCTCGCCGTGTCACTATCGCCGGCAAGTGTTTCGGGTATAAAAAGACAAGTCGCGGTTTTCAGTCATTTTTATCCGAGTTCTAGGGTTTGGGAGCGATTTTGGCAGCTGACTTCGGTAAGCACTTTCCCTCTAGACTTCTCTCTTCATTTATGATGATTCTAGGTCATTAATGGTGGTCCTTAATACATTTAGGAAGTGGTGATTGGTGAGCTCTCAAGTGATTTTATCTCCTCTATTTCTAGGGTTTGGTTTCCTTCTTAAGGAGACTACCAAGGTGAGTTCTTACACATTTTATCAAACTTTATACATGTCAAAAGGTGGATTTTGGAATACCTAATATCTCCCTTTCATATACTTGGTTTTGTAGAACATTGTGTTAAACCTAACTTTTGGGGATATTAGTGTTTTGGATGATTTTTGGGGAAATGATGATTTATGAACTTTATTAATGTTCTTTAGCTAGTTTCTACTTGGGTTATACTTTTAAGTGAATGGCCTTACTATGCAAAACTTATGATATTGGAAATATTGGTATTTTGGTTAACTGCTGATAAGTTTGCATATCAAACTCATTTCATATTTTGGGGATTTGAAATAAGGATGAATCGTCTATACTTTCACTAACGGTCTTTTGATAAACAATGGGAGCGGTTTTGGTGGAAAACACCCTCCATATCAATTATTGCATATTAACCACTTTTGAGATTAATTGTTGGGCCTTATGTGCATTATTTGGTTTAAGTGATGCATTTGGGAGTCATGACCCCGTATATGATTATTATTGTTCCGGCGTTGGGACGACTAGTTTTCCACGTCGAGGCACGTTAGGTACCGGGTGCGGTATAAGTCCTTCGTGCTGCACGTTAGGTACCGGGTGCGGTATAAGTCCTTCGTGCTCAAGTATTACGATATTGGATGAGGAGCTCGACATAGGAACCCGACGGGGTTGAACTCGAGTTTCCGTGGGTGTACGTTTAAAGCTACTGAGCCTGACATCCCTTGCGTGTACTTTATGTGTTTATTGGCTTTACTGACCCATCGAATGGCTTACTTTTGTGTTCCGTCATTCGGGTTAGTAGGCGGGTCTCCCCCGTTAACCCAAGAGGTATTGGTTTATTTCAAAGAGCATTATCATTACTATTTCATTATTGTTGTTGTACAAACGGAAACCTCTTACTTATTTTATATTAAATCTCTTTAATTACAAATGTCTGATCTCACTAGGCTTTAGCCTAACACTTTTTCTTAAAATGACATGTATGACAGGTCAGGTCTCCGGTGGGGTTCGTCGGGACTGAGCGGATAGCTTTGGACTAAGAGCGGTCTTTTTGGGAGATGTATAGACCGACATTTTGAAATAGCGATCATATCTTTTGGGAGAATAGCAACACCCGATGTTAATCTTTCTTACTTAAGTTAGATTATTAGGTTGTTAGTTTATCCTTCATTTGATTCGTTGTAATGATCATAGTACTGTTTCCCCGTCCTTTTGGGATGATACTTTGGGATTGATTTTAGCAGGTTTTATATTCAGGCTTTTATCTATTTATAGCAGTCATATTGCAGAAATTTCGAATTTTATTCCGCTAATTTTTAGAGTGTTACAGTAGAGATGAAGAAGAATATAGAGGTCAAATTGTGGGGAATACTTAAGATGGTAAATGCAACTTAGGAAACGGGATTTCTTCCCATTTGAATTTGATTTGTTGAGAGATTTTAGGTCACGTCCAAGAAGGGATCATGATAACCAGAAAGTGATTAGTTTGGAGAGATAAAAGGGATAATTAGTTTGAAAATAGATTTTAGGGATGTTAGTTAAGATGGGACGATGTGGTGCTCTGCATTACAATTTGTACTCAAGGATTAGTAAGTTGTATTTTAAGTAATTCGCATTAATTAATGGTATTTTGTGCTTTATAACTTGTTTTTAAGAGTTTTTTATGCCATCTTTATAATATAGTATAGATACATATCTTTATATTTATCGACCAATACTATGAGGTTTTGAAGTCAATAGTCAGATAAATATGTTGTGAGACATGTCGTTTGAGTTTTAAACAATATAATACAAAACTATTACCAATATTATTGCACAAACTCATAACAATAAACGATTAAAAATATATGCAAGTTAACCAGTTATGAAAATACATTTGTTTTTCACATTGTATTTCATTAACTGTTAACAGAGAAATTACGTTTCATTTTAACTCGGTTCAAAATTTTAACAAAAAATTTATCCTCTCGTGCAATGCACGGGCCCAACGATAGTAATCTCTAAAATAATAGGTTGTGGAGAGTTCGGTTTTAGATTATTTTTTGTCAATTTTTTTATTTTTATCTCTTTCTTTTTTTAAACTACTGAAGATGATAATAAAAGTGTTGGTATTTGAGGATTTTTTTAAAAGTCATCTGTTCGAGTCCTGTAAGATCATTAAGGATTTTCCTGACTATACTTCAAGGCTTCTGAAAAATTAGTCGAGTTGCCTACAAGCTGATATTGACATCTACGATTAAAAAAGTATTTGACTTGGGTTTTCGAATTTCGACTAAATAAAAAAAATAGAATATTTAGCTTAAAAATAATTTTCATGGTCATTGTCATGATATACATGATGATGACAAAGGGTGTATGATGATGGTGAAAGATGATATGCATGGATTTTGATGGATAATGATATGTCATGGTAATCTCACCTGGCTCAATGTCCAATATTCACATCCAGCTCATACCTCACCATCATATAATGGACTTCATGTGCTCTCCAACCATCATCATCATTATGCCATCATCATTAGAGCATCTCCAATAACTATGCTAAAATAGAAAAAAAAAAGATTTTAACAATTTTGTTGCTCCAACGGCTATGTTAAACCATATGCTAAAACAGAAAAAAGAAGAAAGAGAAGATAAAAATCTACAAATTTGAAGAAAATCTCTAAAACCCTATTTCTAAGAAAGAGAAATAACATTTAATTCTATCCACCAATAGAAGAAATTGAAGTTGTATATTTAGGAGAGAGAAATAATATTATATTAATTGTATTAAATATTTTAATAATATAATTGATGATAAAATTGCTAAAATAAAGTAGTTTTTGGAGTTCGATGTAATTTCTTTTAGAGATTTTAATTTTTTATATTTTATTTTAGAAAAATTATAGCATAGCTGTTGAAGATGCTCTTATGTCATCATCAAACATGCATGTATTTGTTTTTTTTTTTTTTGAAGAAAAAGTTATTAGTTAAAACATTTTTACTTTTAGGTTTTAAATGTGGACCTCTAGTAGGCTAAATGCATACATACTTACTAATATTATTCTCACACACACCAATATTAATATGTTTTTTTTTTTTGCATTTCCAATGTATAATTTGATCTGGTTTTGATTTAAATAGGTGTACATATAACAACTTCCTTTGGATATCTGAGTAAAGTTGTAATATATGAAGGTGGTGTTGGATATAGACATAGCCACAGGGTCATAGGTATTGGGGATCGATCTCCATCTTGATCCCCAATCCTCACCCTCGTTGAGGAAAAAAATATCCATCCCATCCAAAAACGGTGACCGGGGAACCCTATATCAGATTTAAAAATTTGGGGATTCCTGTCTTTGTCCCCATCTTCGATCAAACCGAGTTCGAGTATTGAGTTCCCCGTGAGGTACAAGGTTTTTTGCAGTCTTTAATAAGACATCTACAACTTACTTAAGAAAGTGGTGTTCAATATTCATTACAATGAAATACCGAGAGGTGTAGAAAGCAACATGTAAATTGCTTAAAGAAGTTACGTACTCCACGGAAATTGCACACGATCAGGTTGCGTATTGGGGCAGTGGTAGGGCACCGCCAAGATGCAAGATTGGACACATGTATCAAAAAGTGACCCCGCATACTTATTTAGATATGATATCTCATTGTCGAGTGTATGTTATCTCGTGCACATGTTTCTAAATTTATACTTGTAACATAGAAAGTCGGTATTTCATGTGACCTGGTTTCATATGATATAATTTGTGACATGTTTAGCATTAAAAACACGTTAAAATAATGGAATCATTCTGTAACCGGGTGTAAAATTGACTAGTTATATGCAACAGATTCTAAGAGCCCAACAAGACCAATGCCACCAAAGATAAATAGAAAGTCTGATATAATGTATTAAACAACATTAAGCTTACGATAACAACTATGTTTGATTTATTTCAGTTTAAATTGATTTATGCTTTTAGTTAGACTTTAAATTCAAGAAAAATAAATTGAAATGTTTTCAAAACATGTACCTAATGCACTCATAATTAGCATGCATGATAGAGTGAATAATAGATTTTCACTTTATCCACATTATTTCCAATAATAATTAAAGCGTCTAAAAGGTAATTAAATAATTATGGGTCACAAATTAGTAAATAAAAATTCAATTAAAATAAGACCAATTATTATTAAATAATAAAGTTAATTATTATTGACCAAAGAATCTTAAAAAGTGGAATTATTATTTCTCATGTTGAATTCCAATTGTCTCCAATCAACATGTCAAAACCCATCACTTAGAACTTTTTTTTAAAACAATATTTAATTAAATAATAAATATTTAAATACGTTTATTATTTTTATTCTCTAAATCCCACCTTTAAGGGGTTATTTGGTTGATTTTACATAAATTATGTATGAATAAAGTTATATTTATAGATTAATTTGTATATATTGAAAATTTTCTTCGTTTGAGAATGTTTTTTTTCATAAAAAAAATGAAACATGTTTCTTAATTAAGAGTGACAAGCTTAAAAAAAACTTGGCTTATAGCACAAAGTTATCCTTAGAAGTTTACTGAATAAACTTCTTATTAATTTTGTTGGGTCATCTAAGATTTGAAGATAACCTCTTCGTTAGTTTATGTCTGCTCTTCTGTAAATGATTATACATCTTAGAAATAGTATAGTTCTTTGTAATAGCTTAGTTATGCCTAAACAGATCGGTGAGTCAAAGACCTACCGAAATCAACATGAAGCACGTCTACTATGTGGATTTAGATGAACTTCAAGAAGACTAAGCCTCTCCTGCCGAAAACATAATCGACAGACATCTTCTCTGTCGAATCCCTTTCTTCGGCATCTCACTCCCACCATTTTGGCAGAATAACTCCCTGTCGATCCCTTCCTTTCGGCAACACCTTTTTATGTCAAACCCTCTCGATTTGACACACTTCCTCATTCCCAATGATCTCCTGACAAAGGAAATGGAAGTTTCATTCTCTTAAAAGATATTCACTTAAGTTCTGATATGAATGAGACATTTTATTTTATAAAAGATCTCAAAAAGATTTGTACCAGGTATATTTTATTAAAATATTGTACCTTCATAGTACAAAAGTTACTTTTTGTATTGTGATAAGTCACCTCAAATATTTTATAATTTATTGACAATATCTCAACCACCCAAACATTAAATGTCTCAGGTCCTTTGTACTCATTGTTTTGGATAGTATTTAAAGGGTGAAGATGGCTTAATGCAACTCATGTTTTTAACTCAAGTTTTCTCAAGTGTAAAATTTCAGCAAATTGTTAGCCAATATTTTCTCTCTAAGATTTTGTTTTTGTGGTAAATAGTCTTATTTGTGTTAGATTGTAAGAGTAATCTTTAACTATTTTTTTCCGCAATAATCTTTATTTTCTATGTGTAATTCTTGATATTCATATCAATAAAAAATTAAAATGAAGTAAATTTTTGAATATTGTATTCAACCCCCCCCCCTTCTACAATACTTGTAGCCGTTATTAGGGACCAACAAGTGGTATCAGAGCGGTTGATTTAACTAAATAAATCAGATACGTGATGGCATCTTTGTCCAAAGACAAAGTTGATTTTTCTTCTACTTCTCAAAACTCTTTTCATACTGATAACGGCTCTATGGTCAAACCTCCTAAGTTCAATGTGAACAACTTTTCACTCTGGAAAAGTAGGATGATGCTATTCTTAGAGGGGGCTGACAGTCGTTATATGCCGTTCTTCATGAAGGTCCTCTTGTCCCTAAAGTATGGGACAAATTTATCAAGACCTCCAAAAAGAAAAATAAGGAAAAAGATCATCTTTTCCATGTTTCTGATGACTCATCTGTCGAAGAACGTAACTCTGCTACTGGTAGATATATTCAGAAAACTGAAAAAGAATACACCGAGGAAGACAGACGCACCATTGGACTTGACTCCAAAGTGCGAGCAATTATTGCTCAATCGCTTCCAGATGAAATATACCACTCTCTTGTTAACTTCTCTACTGATAAAGAGATGTTGTCGACTCTATGTGTTATGTACGAAGGTACAGACAAAGTCAATAAATCAAGAAAAATCTCTCTTGTTCGTAAATACGAACTTTTCTTTCATGAAAAGAGAAAACTAATTTAATAATTAGAGTGAATTGTGGATTTGGTCCTCGTGCTTTGTTACTTTCTCTGACTACGGTCCCTATAGTATGTTTATTGTGGATTTGGTCCCTGTGGTATTCAATTTATCTTGGTCATGGTCTCTCTGACTAACGCATCCGTTAACT
Source organism: Arctium lappa (assembly GCA_023525745.1). NCBI lineage: Eukaryota > Viridiplantae > Streptophyta > Magnoliopsida > Asterales > Asteraceae > Arctium > Arctium lappa. The sequence continues at coordinate 1,424,710 of CM042059.1, read as the reverse complement.
CCATTAAATCAGAGACCATTTTAGTCATTTTGCCTAATTTGTGTCTTATTATGATAAGAAAAATAAAAAAAATATTTTTAACACACACACACACACACACACACATATATATATATATATATATATATATATATCAAAATAAATAAAATAGGATGTTATTGTATGACTTGATTCTTTAAAATTTTAAAAAAATTAATTATATTAAATATAATTTTATTTTATTATTTTATTGTAATGGTGGAAAAAAATATGGTTTTATTGTTTTAATGTAAATAAAATTTTAATTTAAACAAAGTAGATCATAAAATTATATCTTATTTTATTTAGAACGAATAAAATAAGATATGTTTCTATGATTTGATTTATTAAATTAAAACTTTAATTATGTTAAAGACGATATAATTTTATTATTCTTTTACTATCATCACAACAAACAATCTTATTATCGATATTTTGACACAAAAATCATTGAAAACATGAGAAATGAACTCTAATTTTATTATCTTAAAATTAGAGGTTCCAATTTTCATATTGTTTTTCAGTCAAAAATTAAAAATCAACTGTTTAGATTTTAACGAAATAAAATATTTAAGTTACGAATATTTTAACCCACAATAAAGTTAACAAGTGTAATAAACTAATAATTACATATTTCTAAAACCGTGTGCCTTTTTTTATTATGAACATTTATTTTGGGACGGAAGGAGTACCGAATAATGATAAGACCATGTCGTATCTTTCTATTGATGAATGTTGTAGCTGATATTCACTATTTTCTAAATGCTAACATGTTTTCATGTTGGTGTTACCTGACATATGATGCTCTTTGTTTTGCCTTGTGACTGTGTGTTAAAATATTCGTAACTTAAATATTTTATTTCGTTAAAATCTAAACGGTTTGTTTTGAGTTTTTTTTATTGAAAAACAATATGAAAATTGGAACCTCTATTTTAAGATGATAAAATTAGAGTTCATTTCTCAATGATTTTCAATGATTTTGGTGTCAAAATATCGATAATAAGCTTGTTTGTTGCAATGATAGTAAATAACAATAAAATTGTATCGTCTTTAACATAATTAAAATTTTAATTTAATAAATCAAATCATAAAAAATATCTTATTTTATTCGCTCTAAATAAAATAAGATATAATTTTATGATATAGTTTGTTTAAATTAAAATTTAATTACATTAAAATAATAAAACTAGAACTTTGTCCACCATTACATAAAATAATAAAATTAAATCATATTTAATATAATTAGTTTTTTTTTAAATTTAAAGAATCAAATCATACAATAACATTCTATTTTATTTATTTTGATATATATATATATATATATATATATGTGTGTGTTAAAAATATATTTTTTTATTTTTTTTATCATAAAAAGACACAAATTAGGCAAAATGACTAAAATGATTCTTGATTTAATGGAGTTAACGAATGTGTTAGTCAAAGGGACCATGGCCAAGATAAATTGAATACCACAGGAACCAAATTCATAATAAACATACTATAAGGACTGTAGTAAAAGAAAGTAAAAAATACCAAATCCATAATTCACTCTAATAATTACTATCATTTATTATCAAATAAAATAATGAGAATTAAATATATATTTGAACAAAATAAAAGCATCACTTTCATGAATTTTCCCCCGGGCAAAAAGGTGTTTTTCCCAAACACAAAAATCCGAAGTCAAATGCTTGAAAAAAGTGCCTTTTATGAGGATCTTTTGGTCATTTCAGTTGGCTCCTTCTGTCTCCCTACCTAATTTACCAATATGCCCTTCTCGTCGGTGGTCCTTAAAGTAAAAGGGTAATTTTCATGCTTACGAGTGAAATGGGTACTTTGGTCATTTTGTAGATAATATGGACCTTTATCTTTTTACTACCATTGGGTTTTGAATTTTTTTAATTTAGTCCTTATAGTCAAAAAATAGTCACCTTACACCCTTATATTTTTCAAACTTTTATTGTCTTATTCTAATCACTGATATGATTATAACTTACTTTGTCTGTATCAATCAACCATCTGCTTTGAAACAATATTTAAGGGTGTTCAAAAAATTGTTGAACTATAATAACTAGTCGAACAAGAGCAAAACACATTGTCCTTTTGCGATTATGAAGATTTGACAGTGCAATTTGATTTGAAAAATAGTTACACCATTCGGTAACTCAGTTCGCCAGTGGCGGATCCAAAAATTTTTATGGTTGGGGGCACACCTAACAGTGTCGAAAAAATTTCAAAACTGAATAACTCATCTACCCCAAAACGGTATTGGGTTTCCGTTTTCGGCTTAAAGGGTTCGATTACCGAATAAAGATAACTCATTTGGTTTGGTTTTGAGTTGATTTTTTACCGCATAAAGATAACTTAAGGAGTAGTAGATTTTTCGAGCTCCGCTCAAAAAATTATACTAAAATTGAGATCGAATAACTTTTTTCATGTAGGACTCAAGTTTGAATATTTTTTGATTTACCAAGCTCAAGTTCGCTGTTCATTTATGGGCTCGCACAATCGATCAACTCTTTTATTGACTCGAAATTTATAATTTTTACATTTCATATTACAAACGAGCTGAAACGAGCATCGATTTTATGAAGTTCAACTCGTTATATTAAACGAGTTTTATTATGTGTTCGAGATCGACTCAAGCTAGATAATTAATAAGACCAAACTCAAGATAAACGAGTTCGAACTTGAGTAGTTGGTTAGAAACTTGACTTGTATACGCTCCTATATATATATATGTACTTGAAATTGGCCGATTAAAATTTAGGATCAAGATATCAGATTTTGAACCCTTGTTTTCTTTTTGTTGGGGGGCTAGTAAGAAAATTTAGTAAAAACTTTGGTACTTGTATTTTTTATGGTTTTTTTTTGTAGAAAAATGGTGGATTTTGTTGGGGTCCTAGGACCCCTACCACCAACATGTACATCTGCCACTGCAGTTCGCTATTATATATGTATATATTTAACACATACACACACATATATATAGCCTTTAAGCGGGGACATTAATTATATATTGTCATAGTTTATATTATAAACATATTATTTATTAACTAAGCTAAAATTTATAACATATAATCATATATTCTAACTAAAATTATTTAACAAGATTAAGTTTAAAACCTCTAATAAGCTTCAAATCGTGGATACTAGTTAGACCAAATCACATTTTTATGATATGGTCTAACCGGTTTGCTTAGTTAACGTTAAACCTAACAGTCTGAATTTTTTAAACCACACTAGTAATTTAGTTTGTTGAAAGGCGTTATACCACCTATAACATATTGTAAACACCCACGACAAACTATTAATTCCATATTTAGACATGATAAAAAGAAAAATATTATATTTATCCCATAAAAATATAGAAAAAATGTTGATGTCTATTTCAAGATAAAAAAAAGAAATAAGATTTTTATTAAAAGGGGGTAATCAGGCAAATTTCCAAACTTTAGGGTTAAATAAGCAAATTGATGAATCACATGGGGGTGTTATGAAATGTTTAAATATATAGAGAAAGCCACCTGAAAAGATGGATTATTTCATATGCTTTGCTTGCCGGATTTAACCCCACTTTTTAGTGAAGATTCCCTATAATTTTATTTTGTATTTTTTCACATTAAAAAACAAATTGGAATTCCCGATAAATTATAAACTATTAAATATTGCATGGTAAATTAGTATATATATATATATATATATATATATGTTCTACCTTGTGAATTTACTTTTAAGCCCATGTTTTGTTACGTGGCTTAACAAAAAAACATACTTATATTAAAAGTAGGGTGTGTAAACTTGAATGGTTCGGAAACTCGAACTGAAAAGGAGATGTTTGTGCAAAATCTGAATGGCTCGAAATACAAAAATCTGGGTGGGTTGGAAAAAGGGGGGGGGGTATTGGGGCTAGGTTTGGATTTGATTTTTGGCCATTTGATCTGTTCAAAAACCCGACTTTGTTAATTGTATTTGTATTTTTAAATATTATTTGTTAATTTTTATTTACATTGATTATTTGATAAAAAACAATAAGCAACTTATTGGGGTCTTAGGGGTAAATTGATCATTTTACCAGTTTTGTTATATTCGATCATGTCTTATCAAACGTTAAACAATTGTTCTATCGTGTTATGTCCTGTCTGTGTACCAAACGCACTCTAAGAGTTTTTATGGGATGCTTTTGTAATACTAACATAGATATACGTTATATCAAAAAATTAAAACTGTTGAAACAAACTTCATACATAACTATAAATAGAACATTGATTTCTTCTTAGGCTTTGTTTGACAAAGTAGCTTATAAGCTAACTTGTAGCTGATAAACTAGCTTTTCAAAACGCTACTTTGAGTAACGTTTCAATAAGCTAGCTTATGACCATCCAAACATGTACATTAGCTTATAAGCTGAAGCTAGTTTTTTTTTTTGCCAAACATAACCTTAATTGTCATAATGCTGTTAAATTAAGGATTGACTTTAAGCAAAGTATAAACCCACTCATTAATTTCAGCAACGTTCTGTATGAGACACTGTAATTATGAATATTAAGAATTGAACTTAAACAAAATATAGAAATACGAATAAGAGTTTGGCATCATACGATAACAATAATCAAATAAGAGAATAAGAAAACAATAAATCATATATGATTTTACACTAAAAAAACCATGTGATTATCAGGACTTTGGCCGCGACCTCATGTCATGGGCCACGTCGCCTGTACACCTTTGCGTTGACCGTTAATATAAAACCAGATGTAAATTTACACATGATTTGATCATTTTTTTTATTTTCTTATTTTGTTACTGTCCTCGTTTGAACTTAACTATTACAAATGAAACATTGTATTTCCTTTAAGTTGCCATAATGTTGTTAAATCAAAGATTAACTTCAAGAAAAATATAAATTTACTTACTGAATAAAACACTACATTTTCAAGATATATTTAAATACTTAAAGCATCTCTAACAGCTTTTCCATTTTGGAGAAAATGAAGAAAATAGAGATTTTGGATGTAAAATGAACTTTAAACAATTTCCCCAAAACTTTTCCCAAAATGGAGAAAGTAGAATAGAGAGTGTAATTTTCTTCAAATTTGGAGATATCCCAAAAAATGATTACCAAGAGAGATAAATTATTTTTCATTATATTCCACCAATGAGAAACTTTGAAATGAATTGTTTAGGCGAGAGAAATAATATTTTATTAAATATATAAAATATTTTAATAATATAATTAATGATTTATCTCCAAAATGAGAAAGCTGTTGGAGACGGTTGTAATTTTTTTAGAGATTTTGACTTTTGGTTATCCATTTTAGAGAAATTTTGGAGAAACTGTTGAAGATGTTTTTAAAGTACCTCCAACAACTTCTTCAAAATGGAGATTTTTTGCTACATCATATTCCCTAAAATCTTCTCAAAAATGAAGAAAGAATGAGAGAGATAATGGAAATCTTTAAATTTGGAGATATCTCTAAAAACAATTACATATGAGAGAGAAATTGTTTTTTATTAATTCTACCAATAAAATTGTTTAAATTAAATGTTTAGTAGAGAAAATAATATTTTATGAGTTGTAATTGAATATTTTTAATAATATAATTAATCGTGTAATCTCCAAAATAGAGAATTTGTTGGAGATAAAAATGATATTTTATGATTTTCACATTTAACTTGTAGATGCCCTTACAAACTCATAATTCATTTTATTTTTTATAATAATCACAATCCATACACTTTTATAAAATAAAAAATGGACAAAACAATAGTTGGTATAAAATAAATTTTCCTACAACTTTTTCTTATTAATTAATTTAAAAAATATTAATTATTAAATAAATAAATAAATATAAATATAAATATAAAATACAAAATTTTGAGTTTGTTCGCCGACACCTTCCCTGTGTGTTCTTCTACTTCACTCTCTCTCTCTCTCTCTCTCTCTCTCTCTCTCTCTTCATTACTCTGCAAAACAAGCTTCGAATCTCTCTCTATCTGTAAATGGCGAAACCTAACTCTTTTTCTTCATTACATCGTCTCTGCAACTGCATGTCTTCTTCTAGGTCAACCTCTGGTTCGATCACTGCTTAAAAAGATCTGAAAAATGAGGGGAAATAGGTGCGATCAGTTTCCGTTACTGAAGCTGGTTGTTGCGATATTCGTTTCATTGAGTTTCGTTCATTGCACTACTGATCCAAGTGATGGTAATACTAAATGCATCTTAGTATCTTACATTTTTGTATTTATTGATTGTTGATGATCGTTTTGGTTGATTTTGTTGAAAATTTAGGTTTTTTTTAGATTGAATGGTTTGATTTTTTGTTAGGGAATGTAGGTACTCGAGGATGATGATTTTTGATAAGAAATAGAGCTTTAGATTATCGTTGTTCTATAAAAAGGAAGAGGTCTAAGTTTAGATGTCAAATGAGTTGCTATTTCCAACTCATCATGGAATAGTATGATGATCTTCAAAGATAGATTAGTCAACGAGAGATGTTTTTATGATAGGCGGTATAAATAGCAATCGAGCTTGCAACAAAATCTTATGTTTTATTTATTTATTAAAAGAGTCTAGAAAGGGATATTTAGCTCATTGACCTTCTATAGAAGCTGGTTTTGTGAAATGACCTTTTAGTGTATTTATTGACCTAAAGAGACTTAGAAGATCATGAAAAACTTAAGGTCATTTATCCAAAGGACCTCGAAAGGAAACGACAGTAAGCCGGTGAAATGTCTGATTACAAAGTATTTCACCAGGCTTTCTGTGTGTGTGATTCATGGAAATTGTTGATTGAATGATTTATTGGTGTAATGGTTTTATGATGTGTTAGTTTTTTGTTCTTCTTTTATGCTTCCTCCATTCGGTTACGCCTAGGCGCCTATTGATTTTCTAGTTCAAATTAGAACCAAATATTTTCATTCCACTAGTTCCGGAAAGAGATCTATACACAAAGTTTTTTGATTTCAAACAATCTACTTATGAATTTTAACCCATCCGGGGTCTTGTTCAAGTGGTTGAAAATCTACTAGTCATGTGATCGGATCCCACATTTGAGGTCCATTCAATTACCAGGGTTCTTCAATGGGTGGGGCAAAATTTTTCACCCACTCTTAAAGGTGGCTTCCTTTCTGGGTCCTTTGAATAAATGACCTTAAGTTTTCATGACCTTCTAGTTTTTTTTAGGTCAATGACCTTCATCTGACAGCTAGCTTGGTCATTGAGCTAAATAGCCCTTTCTTGACACTTTCTAGAAAAAGCTTCTGATTTGTTCGCAAGTTTGATTGCTATTTGTACCGCATGTCATAAAATCTCTGGTTGTCAAATCTTTCTTTGAAGTTCATAATACTATTCAATGTTGAGTTGGAATGCAACACTTTTGATATCTGAAGTTAGACCTCTTCTTTTTATAGTGTTCTGGAACAACGAGAGTCTAAAGTTTTATCTTGGTGTCTGAGTTTCCGTGAAAATCCAAAATATTCAAAACAAATTTGAAGTTGCACTATAGTTTGCTTGCTTCCGTGTTTCTGAAATAGATGATGCATTAAGAGGGTAAATGAAATGTGAAAGATTTGTATGTGACAAATGTTGTGAATTAGGGATTGGTTTCAGTTATATTCGGTTTGGGATTCTATGCTGGTCAACAATTAAGCACTTGGTTTTGGACCTGTAACCAAAGAAAAGATAATCTTGATATGTATTTTTATTTTGCAACTTAAAGGTTAGGGTCTGTACAATTGTTTTGTTAAAAAACCAAACAAAACGAACCCGGTATATCTCACACAAGGTACGGTCTTGGGGTAGGATGTACGCGGTACGCAGACCTTGCCTCTACCCCAAAAGGGCAGAGAGGCTATACAATTGTTTCAATATCAGGTGTAAAAATGCCCTCGGGAGTGTAGCTCAGTTGGCAAAGGGGCGGAGCGACTTTGCTCAAAGACACAACAGGTTCAAGTTCGAATCATGTGGGAGATGGGCTTGAACCCCTCCGCTAGCCTCAGCCACTGAGTCAGCTTTGAAATGCCTCCTCACATGTGGTTCCTAGGGGATGGGTCTATGTGGGGCCGGCAAGGGTTGCCGGTAATCAACCTTTTTTTGCTGAAAATTAGGTGTAAAAATGAGGTTCAAGGTTTCTGTGGGGCATAAAAGTTTTTGTTTGGTTGCAGTTCAAGCACTACAGGTTTTGTTCACATCTTTGAACAATGATGCACAGCTAACAAATTGGAAAAATAATACCGGTAGTGACCCATGTGGCGAGTCGTGGAAAGGGGTTATCTGTGAGGGCAGTGCGGTTGTTTCCATGTGAGTTCAGTAATTTCAATTAATTACTGAATCGTGTAATTTTTTCTCCTTACATCATATCCCTTGGTTAACATAGGGGCAGATTCAAATGAGAACCGTATGAGAAGCTGGAAACCAACTATTCATGATGAATATCATGAATAATGCAAATCGTGTTATTCTATGAATACTTTCGGGTTATTCATTATGAATAACTTATGAAATAGTTGGTTCCCAGGTTCCTCTAAAATATTTACGGTTCTCATTTGAACTTTTGCCAATTAACATACTGTGCTCTCATGTGAAAGATGTACATGCTATTTATATTCCTATTTACGCAGACAACTTATACTTTTTTTGTTTTGTTTTAATTACTGTTCAATTAATCGGTTTCTTTGTTGTTGCTTTGACAGTCAACTTCCTGGTTTAGGGATTGATGGGGCATTAGGATACATGTTGTCGGGCCTTACTTCTCTAAAGACATTGTGAGAATAACATCTGTAATTTCCCTGAGGGGACCGTTTGATTTGACAAAATGTTTTTTGAAGGATTTGGGAGTTCGTGGAAGGATTTGGAATTGGAATCTTCATTGTGTTTGGTTTGTAGGATTTGGAATGGAATTGAATTCCATTCTTTATAAATAATTTATAAAAACAAATTATAAATAGTTAAATTACCTTTTTATTACGTGATTATTACAAAACAAGTGTTTTTAACATATTTTACAACATTATTACAAATAATCTAATGAAATCCCGTGAAATACCAACTACCCCCATGGGATATCTAAATCCCATGTTTGTGGGATTTCGATGAAATCCCGTGATTTCAAATCCAATCATTCCTTCAAATCAAACATAGTATTGGAATGGAATTCAATTCCAAATCCTATCAAATCCCGCAAACCAAACGGGACCTGGGATTAGTCTACAAGACTGCTGCTTTATGAGTTACTGATATGTTTCATCATCTTGGCTTCTATATTTTAGGGATTTAAGCGGAAACAACATTCACGATGCACTTCCGTATCAGTTACCACCAAATCTTACTAGCTTGTAATATTCAATCTTAGTGGATATTTCTTGATTTCTTCTTACCTTTTCTTTATAATCCATCGTTCTGATGCTGATACACATTTTTTTACCATGCAGAAATCTTGCAAACAATAATTTAAGTGGAAATCTTCCGTATTCCGTTGCGTTGATGTTTAATCTGAATTACATGTGAGAGCCACACCAGGATAAAAGCCACTCATGCATCTTGCTATTTTCTACAATGCTTAATCCTATTGTTTTTGGTTTTCAGGAACCTTAGTCGCAATGTGCTCTCTCAAAATATTGGGGATATATTCAGTAATCTTACTAGTCTTACTACCTTGTAAGTTCAAAGTGAAATACTCGTGTATAATTTTTTATTTGTGATATGCATTCATAATTTTTATTTCCCGATAAAGCAACATTTTTACATCAAACGCACTTTCATACTAAGACATAGTATGCCATGAACAATTACTTTATGATATAATCACGGTGACGATCTTCCAAAAAGGTACCGAAGACGTTATTTTTTTTTCGAAAACTTGATCCAGTGGACTACTTTTGCTTAGACACTGTAACCAATAAAGCTGGGGGACTTCATGGAAACCGCTGCTCTATCCTTTGGGGTAGAGGACAGTTCTGCGTAGATCTACCCCCCAAACCCTGCTATCGAGTGGGATATACATGGATCGTTTGGTTTACTGTAACCAATGAAGCAAAACATTTAATTCTTAATTTAAAAGGGTAAAGATGTACATGACGAAAAATCTCTTTATTATTATAGAGATTGCATTACATAATTATGATAGAAAGAACTTTACCAAGATTCTAACTTTCTACCTCTTGATGCAGGGATCTCTCAAACAACAACTTCACTGGAGATCTACCAAATTCCCTAAGTTCATTGTCGAGCATTTCAACAATGTAAATCTCTTTCTTTATGGCGAGCTACTCATTGCTAAATTGGTGGTTCAATTTGTTTCAAATTCTAATGATGCTTCCGTTTCTGGCAGTCATGTGCAGAACAATCAATTAACAGGTTCTCTAAATGCCCTTGTCGGTTTGCCTTTGACTGATTTGTAAGTTCAAATTCTAATCTAAGGGACTGTTTGGTTGTTTTTTCATTAAGCCCCGTAGAAATTAAGCTGTCTGTATAGATTAAGCTAAATTGTTGCCTTTTATCTTATGGCTTATCGACATTATCGTTATCACAGAAATATAGCAAACAACCATTTCAGTGGATGGATACCAAAGGAGCTTCTTTCTGTTCCTACTTTTACGTAAGATATTACGCTTCCCACCATGTGTACGAGGCTTGTCTTATCCTATGCACTTATTCTGGCTTCTTTTCAAACGAAACAGATACGGTGGGAATACTTTTGACAACGGCCCTGCTCCTCCTCCACCACCATTCACACCACCACCTCCTGGTAAATCTCATAATAATCGCAGCCATTCTCCACCATCGCGGACACCGACAGTGTCTCATGAGTCATCTACGAGCAGTGGAAAAAAGTTGAGCATTGGAGTTATTGTAGGCATAAGTTTGGGTTCTGCATTCTTGATACTTCTTATAGTTCTTGTGCTTCTTTTCTGCCTTCGGAAAGGGAAAGGGAAGGAAAATGCTGCAAGAACTTCCACAGGAAACCTTCCTATTGGTGGTGAGAAAGGTTTGTCTAATCTATTTTTCTGCAATTTATCACAAAAGATTTCACCCTAAACTTAATATTTTTGTCCTTTTTTTATCATTGCAAATTCTGGATTTTAGAGAATGTTTAGGTGTTAACTCTGTACAACCTTGTTGCAAAGCATATGATAATCAAAACAAGGATTAAACCAGTTGATTCCTTGAACACCCGGGAATAATCTCTTCGAAAGCTCGTTGATTCAATGAATACTGAGCTTTAGGCTCAAACTCGAATTCATAGTGAACTCAAAATTTGGATGGAAAATGAAAAACTTCTGTATTGATCAACCGACCATCCAGTTACACATTAAGCAAATAGATAAGAGTCCCAAACATAAACGGACCTGGAAAAGATGATGGGCCAAACATAAAAGCCCAAACTGAAAATGAAAAACATAGAGAAAAACACAAGTATCCCAAAACATGCTTAAACGACGTTTTATGGCCTAAAAAATCCCGTCGGCATGCTCCTCATTCCAAGCTTCAAATCGGCGTATCGTGGGCCTGATATGGAGACCTGTAACAAAAGTTATGTGCGTTTAAGCGCGACACCCCCTGTTGGCCCGGTCATGAGCCTTTGAGAACAATAAGGCCTGGTCCTCCATGCCTAGGCCCGCATCATTTACTCTGCACAATCTTGTTATAAGTTTATGACCAATCAACATTATAACTGGTCGGAAATTATAAGTAGAAATGTTGGGTGTTTTTTTTTAGTTTTTTTCCTTAATCATCCAATAATGCAATCTTTATTTCTTATGCAGTTAATGCTGAAATGCAAGAGCAGAGGGTAAAACCCACAGCTAGTATCGTTGATTTGAAGCCTCCACCAACAGAAAACTCGACATTTGAACGAGGGAAAAATGGATCTACAAAGAGAGTGAAATCCCCTATAACCACGAGTTCATACACGGTTGCAACTCTTCAAACAGCAACAAACAGTTTCTCTCAGGACAATATAATCGGTGAAGGTTCTTTGGGTCGTGTTTATAAAGCCGATTTCCCCAGCGGAAAGGTAGATTCATTTATTGTATATGAGGTTACTACCCTCACTACAACAGAATCAATTTTATAGGACACCAAAGATATCTAAAGGTCCTATTAGACTGCTTTATAGGACCAAAATATTGTGCATCCTATATAAAAGTGTTACACAATAACATGTTAGGACGTATTTGGGCATCCTAACAAGTTTTCTTAGGAAACTTTCTGAAATTAAGTGTTTATTTGCATTTTTATATGACATTTTTTCAGAAATGTCCTATGAACATCTTTTTATAAGACGCAGTTTCAAATAACGTTCAAAATTGTCCTAAACAACTTGTTAGGACTGCCAAAAGCGGCCTGTCAACTTATTGTAACACTTTTAGATAGGACGCATAGTTGTTCATCGTATAAACTTAAGTCATATAAAGCAGTCTATTAAGACATTCTAGACATAGATATCATATAAAGCCGATTTTGTTGTAGTGCCTTACGCACTTGTGGAGAAGTTTTGGTGTTCTTAACACTTGTTTTGTCCTAGATCATGGCCGTTAAGAAGATAGATAATGCAGCATTATCACTGCAAGAAGAAGATAATTTCGTTGAAGCTGTCTCAAATATGTCACGCTTGAGGCACCCGAACATAGTTCCACTAGCAGGATATTGTGCAGAGCATGGGCAACGTCTTTTGGTGTATGATTACATCGCAAATGGGAGCTTGCAAGATTTGCTGCACTTCGCTGATGATCGGAGCAAGACCTTGACTTGGAACGCACGTGTTCGGGTAGCACTTGGCACTGCTCGAGCTCTAGAGTATGTCACAATATATAAGCTTGAAATCGTCATCACTATTCTTTTGGGGATCGAGTTCTCGTGAGATCAGCTTGTTTTCGTGAGACCCGTGAGACCAACTGTGAAGGCACAAAAACACAACGAACCTTCACAGCAAAAACACTATGAAGGTTCGGCCTTTTTTTGTACCTTCAAAGTGTTTTGCTGTGAAGGTTCAGTATTATTTTGTGGTCTCACGGGTATCACGAAAATAGGCTGGTCTCACATGATCCCAAGTCTTTCTTCTGGCTTTAATGGAAACCGTTTTTCGGGCAGGTACTTGCATGAAGTTTGCTTACCTTCTGTTGTACATAGAAACTTAAAGTCGGCAAATATTCTACTTGATGAAGAACTCAATCCTCATTTATCGGATTGTGGTTTAGCTGCTCTTACACCAAACACAGAGCGAGAGGTAAATTTGATGAAGTTGGCATATGTAGCTTTAGTTCATAGGAGCATCTCGAACAAATTCTCTAAAATAGAGAAAATGACCATTTTGGCGATATTTGGGCTTCAATAGATTCTCTAAATGGTTCTCTAAAATAGCGAAAAGAATAGAGAGAGAAGTTAATATTCTCTAAATTTTTCTCTAAAATTTAATGCAAGGCAAGATAAATGATTTTTTTAATTTTCCCCCGCCAATGAAGTTGAACGTATTATTATTTTATGTAAAGTATTTTAAAGTGTATTGGGAATATAAATTTATATATTTTAATAGGGGTTAAACATTTTTGGAACCACTATCATGGCATTCATTATGAATACTTTATCACGTTATTCATCGTGAATACTCACAAAAAGGGTGGTTCATGGTTCCTCCTAAAATATTTAAGTTTTCTAAATGAACATCCCTCTTATTAATAATATAACTAACGTTGAAATCTCCAAAATAGAGAATCTGTTGGAGTTGAGTGTAATTTTTTAGAGATATTAACTTTTGTTTTTCTATTTTAGAGAAATTAGAGAGAATTTGTTGGAAATGTTTTAACCAAGCCAAATGATCCTAGTATATCCCACGTGAGGTGGGTAAGACGTACGCAGACTTGACCTCTACCTCAAAGACCTCTACCTCAAACAGTAGAGTGATTGTTTCCATGAAGGCCATGTAGCTTTATTTCATATTCTTTCTTATCTCTTATCTCTTACGGGCGTCATGATCTGCCTTTCCCAACTACAGGTTTCGACACAGGTGGTTGGTTCGTTTGGTTATAGTGCTCCCGAATTTGCCTTGTCTGGCATATACACAGTAAAAAGTGACGTTTATAGCTTCGGAGTGGTGATGTTGGAGCTGTTGACTGGTCGGAAGCCTTTGGATAGGTAAACCCTCAATTATAGGACCGAACAATGTGATGACCTGGGCCATGTTTAACAACCATAAACTATGACAACCATAAACTAACTTATTTTTTACGCTTATTGAAAAAGCCCCGTCTCGTTAGCCATAAGCTTACTTTTTGAAAAGCTACTTCAAGTAGCATGTGAATAAGCTCCAATTGCTATTTTCCACTTCTTTTCCAATTGTACCCCTTATATTATAACATGTCCATTTAGGTCATTTTACATCGTCATTGTTTTTCGTTAATGAGATCTAAAGTGTAAGTTGTGAAAGTTTGTTGCTTTGCTTCAACATTTAATACATTTATTTTCTTGCTTTTTTTCCATGGCATGTAGTTCAAGAGTGAGATCGGAACAATCGCTTGTAAGATGGGCCACCCCTCAACTCCATGATATTGACTCCTTGGCCAAAATGGTTGATCCTACACTGAATGGCATGTATCCCGCCAAGTCGTTATCTCGGTTTGCTGACATCATCGCCCTTTGCGTTCAGGTAAAGTTCTTGAAACTCACTTGTTACATTTATCTCGGTTAGTGAGTCAGTAGTTAGGTTTTACGTTTTTCCGCTTTTCTCTCTTTCTCACACATTAATCAAGACGGGTATTCATGAAAGCACATTTTTAGTTAAGTCCGAGGTAGTGGTTAGATCTGCATATATCTTACCCTCCCCACCTCCAAATGGGATATACTGAGCCTGTTTGGTATGATTTAAAATACTTTAAGATTTCCTTGAAGTTTATAAAACTTGAGCTTTTATCAAGCATAATTTAGAAGGCACATAGTTTTAGAAACTCGTAATTATTACACATCTTAATCTAGAGGGAGTAATGGATTTCTCCATCTCATAGTTAAGGGTAGAATTGGGAGACATTTTACTTTTGAAAGTAGAAACTTGTTTATATGACAGACTAAAATAGAAATGTGGACACTTATTTTGAAACAGAAAAAGTAAGCGAATCGAACGTGAAACTTCCAAAAAGAGGAATGTTGCAATTTTTATGGGATTGGAGTAATTAATTTCCTCTAGCTCTAGATAGATGAGAAAAACACGATCTTTCAGGTAGGACTTACTGGGTTTGTTTGATTTGGTTTATACAGCCTGAACCAGAGTTCCGACCTCCGATGTCTGAAGTCGTGCAAGCATTGGTTCGGCTTATGCAAAGGGCAAGTGTGGTCAAGAGACGATCCAGTGACGATTCGGGATTCATATACAAAACCCCGGATCACGAGGCGTACGAGATGTCATATTAACAAAAGTTTTCGGCACACGAAACCTTGCAATTTTCGCATATATTTACGCAAGGTCAAAGAGTCAACATTGATGATGATGATGAGTTCAATGAAGAAGAGATCTGGAGTGAGTATATATATGTTATCTAATTCATTTTACATCAAAAGATGGTCACTTGAAGTTCAAGTTAAGGTAAATATATATAATTCATGATAGTTTATATATTTGTATGAAAGAAAAGATCTTTGACTTTTTGACTTTTATCATTTTTTTTTTAATTCTACTTTGTGTTATCTTTCAAGTGTATCTTTTGAGATATTTGTGGTGGCCAACTTTAGAGAAATTGTCATAAAAATCATCCTTTTTGGTGTGTTTATCAAATGTTATATGTGATTCTGTTACAAATCCAATTTATACATACTTACGGATAATTTTCATGTGTCATTTCATGTATGAAACAACATTTGTGAAAATACAACGTTGTTTCATATTTGAAACGTTAAAAAAAAATAGACTTGAACGTTGCACATATGAAACAATACTATATACACATTGCATTTCCACATGTGTTGTTTTATATGTGAAAAACACATGAAAACCGGTTTATAAAGTTTGTACAATTTATTGGGTTAATGTAACCATTGTATCACTTGTCCAGGACATTTATTATGAATGTTGTAAACAAATTTCACATCCATTATTCATGATGAATATGGAGGGAGCTCTCGATGGTTCTTGAACTTTTATTTTATTTTTATTTTTATTACTGTTGGAACAAGTTTGTGTACATTCCATTTTCATCCCATTTTCTTTTGTTTTCAAGTAAAACATAAGGGGGAGTTTGGTTCGCCGGATTCCTACGGAATCTGATGGAATTGGAATGGTTAATTCCATTGACCAAATTCAATCATGATGATTGATTACCCATGGAATGAAATTGAATTCCATGAATTCCTTCAAATATGGATTTGATCATTCTTTCCTCAAACCGATGGAATTGAAATCCATTCCATCCAATGATTTGAAAATGACAAAAATACCCTCATAACAAAATTAAACCCTAACCTCTCTTTCTCATTCCTCATTCATATCTGTTGGATGACATATTCCATCCATCGCCTACTACTTCTAATCTGTTGCATGAACGACTTCTTATTTGAACTTCGATTTCTGCATCTGATTTTTTATTTCAACTTCAATTTCTGCAGTACAAACTTCGATTGCATCTGTAGTATGAACTTCGATTTTTTTTTGCATCTGATTTGAACTTCGATTACATATGTAGTATGAACTTCGATTTCTTTTTTGCATCTGATTTGAACTTTGATTGCATTTGTAGTATGAACTTCGATTTCTTTTTTGCATCTGTAGTATGCAAGTCTGGGCATCTATAGAGAACTTCAATTGCATATGTGGTTACATTTTTTGTGGTTAGTGATGATCTATGTGTTATTGGATGCTGAATTACATATATTTTCTCATTAAATGTTAATTTTATAATTACTTATAATTAAAAAAGAATTAAAATAAAAATCAAAGAAAGGATATTTTTGTCATTTTTCAAAATTCCATTCCATTTACTTTGCAAACCAAACAGACAGATTCTAATTCATTTGACTAATTACATTCCATTCCTGCCAACGAAACACTTGGTCAAACCTAATAACATTCCAATTCCTTTGATAAATTACATTCCTTCAGAAATCATTTTGCGAACCAAATGGCCCTAATAAGTGATTTGTAAAGTTATATGTTTTTGGTTTCATTGTAATGATCTGGAGTAACCATAACATAACATATCTATACTACCTTAATATGCATTTAAGCAAAAGTATTAAATACAATCCTTAAAGCACAAAGTACTACATTTTAATGCATAAAATTCAAAAAACTCTTAAATACTACTCGTAAAGCATAATGTACAAACTTTCAATGCATGCCTTCAATAAGAGAAATGTACTTTCTCAGAGAACTCTTTTAGAACACCCTTTTCAGCCCCCTCACCATACTCTGTGTCTTCTTCTACTTCCTCACGCCAGCACCATACCTTTTCAGTTCAACAATCAAGAAACAAAAATGGCGGAAGCCAGTGTGGAAGACAAGCGTAGGTTTGCGGAAGGATCGACAAGCGTCTAAACCCTTTAACGGTTGAGAATTACGATGCGTAAAACTCAAAATTAAGAGAAAACTCTCTAAAAAGCTAAGCTTTATTAATTGAAACTTGATTGAATTGATTAACAATGAAACCTAACTACCTTATTTATAGCTAAACTAACTAAGAAATAAATATGGAAATTAGAACTATCCTAATTATAAACTAACTAGGAAGCTATTTAAATAACTAATAAAAGGAAACTAAATAATCCTAAATTATTATCTAAACTAAAAAAGATAAATAAGAAATTAATTAAAACTAATCTTAATTTACTAGCTAAGATAATTATGAAAATTAATCCTAAATTAAATCTAATAAATAAATAAACAAAGGAAATAGAATGGGATGAGGAAAATAGGAGGCCACGTGGATGGTGGCTAAGTAATATGGAAGTAGGCAATTCCCACACACCACAGTGTTCTACGCGGGTTTCATGCCACCCAAGTCGCATGGAACTCGCATTCAATTCTGTTTGCGATTCTCGACTTGTTTTTCGATCTTTATTGTAATCCTTTCTATATTTGTCGTTTTCTCTTTGCCTCTTTTTCCGATGCCAAATTCCGAGTCTCTTGCGAGCACGTTTTTTCTTTCGATCTCGTTTTCCTCTTTTCCAATTACTTTCAAGAATTCTTATTAACTCCCGAATTCTCCCTGTATCAGTCACCCTCACTTGAAAAGAACTCATCCTCGAGTTCACTTGAAAAACGTATTCATCCAACCCGTAGAACAATCGTTTCTTCAAAACGTTTGGATTCACAACTTGACCTCCAAAATTCAAAAAATTCGACCGATCTTCAAATCCCAACTGAAGTTGTCGTGATCGTCTCCATACGAGGGATATTTTATCAAATTCGAAAGGGTAAGAGATTAAAGTAACTTTACCGGGATTTGTTTTGGTTTGAACCGGAGCTTTGGGTGCGGTAATAATTGAAGTGTCACCTTCGGAATCACCATTCTTGACTTCTTGTGACAACGCTTTCGTTGGCTCGAGAATGTCTTCCACTATCTTGCTTTCGGTGTCTTCGGTGACTGGTCCGATATCTAGTTCCGACACTTTGGCCTCGATAACAATTTCTTGTTGTGACTCGGTCACGACTTCATCTTCAACTTTGTCCGGCAAGACTTCATCGTCTTGTTTCGATGTCTCCTCCGGAATGGGTGGTTTTTCCGGAATGGGTGGTTTTTCTAGAATGGGTGGTTGTTTAACGAGAGTAGAAACTGATGGTATAATATGATCGTAGTTGTTGTCGCCCAAAACCATGATTGATTTCTCGTGCGTATCCTTTCTCCAAGAGTTACCGTTGTCGGGTTCGGGATGGAGTTTCTTAAGGATCTGTTCATAATTTTCCGGCAAGAATCGTTCTATCATAAGCTGCTTCATTCTCCTCCAAGATCGAACCGGTCTCTTTCGTTGTCGTTGTCGTTGCACGATCAATTTATCCCACCAAATAGCGGCAACACTCTTTAGACGAAAAGCAACCAACTTTACTTGTATGTCTTTGGGAACATCCATAATGTCAAAGAATCGATCGACTTCGATTTGCCAATCTAAGAATTCTTCTACACCTCTGGTTCATAGAAAGACGGGATGTCCACTTTTATTCGGTTATTGTGGTCGTTTCTTTTCAAGTTCACCGGTTCCTCTTCTTTATCTTCTTTGGATTCGGAACTAGAAAAATTAACCCGGTTACGATGGCCATTACACGGCACCATAGTCGGTCCTTCAAACCTGTCTCTTCTCTGACGATTGTCGTTGACGATGTTGGGTTGAAGCCTGTTAACAGCCGCTGTCAGATTAGTAAGTGATGTGGATAAGGCCACATTCATCTCTACTAGACCCGCTTTGGTATTCGGCTGTCGATCTGCAATTGTTAGTGAAAAGACAGGCGAATCCTGCTCTGATACCAACTGACGCAGCGTAGGTTTGCGGAAGGATCGACAAGCGTCTAAACCCTTTTGATAACGAGAATTACAACCGTAAAACTCGAGAAATTAAGAGAAAACTCTCTAAAAAGCTAAACTTTATTGATAATAACTTGATTGAATTGATTAACAATGAAACCTAACTATCCTATTTATAGCTAAACTAACTAAGAAATAACTATGGAAATTAGAACTATCCTAATTATAAAATAACTAGGAAGCTATTTAAATAACTAATAAAAGGAAACTAAATAATCCTAAATTATTATCTAAGATATTAAAACTAATCCTAAATTAAATCTAATCCTAATTTATTAAAGGTAACTAAAAAGAAATTAAATAAAAAAGGATTAAGGCACGTGGTGCATGGATTGAAAATCTAATAATTGACTTAGGATGGCTTAGAACTCTTGGAAGCCAACCAACAGTGCTGTACGCGAGTTTCATGCGACCCAAGACGCGTGGAACTCGCATTCAGTTCACTTTGCAATTCTCGATTTGTTTTTCGATCTTTATTGTAACCTTTTTTATATTTGGCGTTTTCTCTTTGCCTCTTTTTTCGATGCCAAATTCCGAGCATCTTTCGAGCTCGTTTCTCTTTTTTCCAATTATTCCCGGAAACCGTTATTAACTCTCGAATTCTCCCTGTATCAAACAATCAAGAAACAAAAATGGCGGAAGCCAGTGTGGAGGATACAAACGCTAGCCTGCTAGAAGATCACATGTAAGACGATTGAGAGGCCATAAAGCCATCGCCACCTGCTGTATCGTCTCCCGCGACCACCCTGGCCTCATCGCCTCCTCCGTCGAAGTACAAACCCTTTCTCTCGTCTTTATTTTCTTCTTTTTTGCTTGTTTCGGTGTTTGTTATCGCTGTACTGTTTCTTTATTGTCACCGAGTGATTCCTCAATTCCAAAAAGGAGATGACCTCTGGAGTTTTGAGTTTGTACCTATTAAATTTCAGCTACACAATTGATTGGAATTTTTTGTACATTACGAATTTGCTTTTGAGTCGATAAAACTAGCATTCACACGTAAACAGTAAACTGATATGGATTCTTTATATGTTATGAATTTCTTGTAACTATGTTAAATTGCTTGAGTTCTAGCTTACGGGTTCAGGAGGAGGAATTGTTCACTTTGAATTTGATTCGAGTTGGTTTTAACTTTTATGCAATCTTGATGCGCTCTTTAAACCTAATACTGACCTTTTGGAGTCAATTGGATTAACATTTAGTTTCAAAAAATATTAGATTTATCTATGGACGGGTGTCAGAAAAATAATACAGATTAATTTCACAAAAAGAAAAGGAGCTTACGAGAGTTGGCCATGGAGATCTCATTGCCTTCATTGGGATCGAGCCAAACCTTGCCTCTACCGCACATGAAGACGCTGGCGGCGAGCCTCTTCTGTAACTTGAGGGACACCATTTCGTTTCCACGGCTGAGCTGAGCTTCCATCGGCGGTTTCTGCAATTATATGGGCTTTATTGGGTATATATCAGTTTTTTGGTGCATGTTTGGATTCTTCAGGGTGATCTGGTTTCTTACTAACTTCTCTTATATGAGGGTTAAATTTAGGGGTGTTCAAAAAAACCGTTGGACCGCTCAAACCGGTCGAACCAAGTCAAACCGGACCGTTTTTGGCGGTTTGAGCGGTCTGACGGTCCGGTCTGGTCTGAAAAATAGTCAAACCGCTCGGTCCGGTCTGGTCTGTGGTTTGAACATTTATTTGAGCGGTCTGGACCGAACCGACCGCCAACAATACACATGTATTAATTGTATTTATTTTCCATGTCGTAAGCTTTACTTTTATAGCCCAATTAAAAAAATTCGTCAAAGACATTTTGTTTTTTAGTTTTCATTTATAAATTGGCAAAATTCCGAAATCCGTCAAAAATCAAATTCTAAATTCTAAATCGTCATTCGCTTTGCTCAATGTTTGTCCAAAATTCCAACTATTGTTGGTGGATTTGTTTAACCTTCTATCATTTGCTCATTGTCTTTTTTTTAATTTTAGTTTTTAGAGATAGACATTTTTATAGTTCGGTATACAATTTTTTAATAGTGTTATATTGATAGAAATTTCATTTTAGATATAGATGTCATGCTTTTTTAGTTTAAAGTCAATAATAGGCCCAAACCGCCTAAACCGGTCAGACCAGACCGCCTTTTTATGGTCCGGTTTGACCGGTTTGGTCACTTGTTGTCAAACCGCTCGGTTTGAAAATTTTCTAAACCGCCATAGCGGTCTGGTTTGTGGTTTGAGGGGTTAAACCGCCCAAACCGGACCGCGAACACCCCTAGGGTTAATAGAAAATTTGGTTTGGAGATGATCATGACATGCTGGTGTATTTGGGTGTGGTTCTATAAGGAGACTCAAAGTATGGTTCCATCTATAGCATTTGTGGTGTATCCTGTTATTTTCTTTTTGTTGATAACTAAAATTATTTATCAACATTTGCCTCTTCTCTCATTTTTTGGTCATCTGGATCTTAATGGGGGCATTGGGGAGGTTTTTTGGGATGATGGTAAAAGGGAGTGCAGGGTAGAGGTGATAAGGCTTTTGAACTTGAATAGGAGCAATAAGGAGGTTCTTTTGGGAGTGTGGATTATTGGCTGGAGATTACTGAATATGGTGTACAGGGGTCTTATTTTTGAGATTCATATCAGTTTGTGTTGTGGAGAGTGGGTTTTTTGGTTTTATTGCTTTCATCAAACATGAATATGTTGGTCTGATTCATGGATTGATTTCCTTCCTTGGGATTTGGAATTTCTTTATTCATACCAGGTATGGATGGAAGCTTGTGGATGTGGTTTGCTCTATAGCAGGGATTCATATTTGGAGCCATAAGGAGTTTAATCTTTGGATATTGCTTTTCATCATGAGCACAAGTAAGCTTAAAACTGTGATCAATGCAAAGTTACTTGATTTTTTCTCTATGTTGATTACTTCATTAGTTTATCAACTGTTGGTCCTCCCCTTCTTATTTGGTCTATTGGTACATATATGGGGTTTTGGGTTGGGATAGAGGGATGGTGGTATAAGGGGGTGCAGGGTAGAGGAGACAGGAATTTTGAATTTGTGCTGGAGGAATAAGGAGGTTCTTATGGGGGTTTGGAGATTGTCATTATTGGTGTACAGGGGTTCTATTATTGTTTCTTATCAAGTCTGTGTAGGGGGGGGTTGAGGTTTTTTGGTTCTTTGGTTTTATCAATCATGAATCTAAACAAAATTTTGGTTTTATCCATGTATTGATTTTCTTGTCTGGAAATAGGAATTTGTTATCTTTTTTTGGGATTGAATGGCTTACTGGTTGTTGGATGTGGATGGGGTACTGTTGGTATTTTGTTCATGGCATTTATTTTTTTCTAAACCTGGTGAATCTGATTGAAATATCCCATCTTAGAGGATCATTTTTAGGTTGGCATATTTTGATCCTGTGGGCTTGGAAGGATAAGGGTCAATGTTATGGTTCTATATGGATTATAAAAGATGGTGCATGTTGATATTTTAATATTTTACCCGGTAAGAATGATGTGTAATAGGTTGATATTTTAATAGATTAAGGAGCCGTTTACCAAACGCTTATCCGGTAAGTGTTTACCGAGTCAACTTGCTTTACCGGATGTACATGGAAAAAACCTGGAATCTTACCCGGTAAGAATGATGTCAAGGATCAAGAGTCTTGCTCGGTAAGTGAGGGTGACGACTCTTACCCGGTTAGTGCTTACGGAACAAAATATTGCATACGATGTCATTCTGATTGACTAGAAGTTAACCAGGTAAGTTAAATAATAGTGTAGACTTTCACCGATAATCGTTTACCGGCCAAGTGTTTGAGTAAACGACCCTATCTAAACCAACTAAATTTTCACAGTTGATTAATACGATTAGATGATTAAATTGGTTTGGTTTCATCAAATATTTTGATCAATCATTTTTTTTTTCATACACCAAGACACATAATACAAATATTACATAAACTAAGTTTTTTTTAATAATCCGTTGGAATTTAGATTGGATTGTTTTAAATATATTGGATTTTAAAATGTTGTACAATTTTTCGTCCATCGGGCCTAATTGGAACCATAATTCCTTATTTATTCAAAGTGTAAATCATATCATCTATACAAGCTCCTCCAACAAAACCACCAAAGCTTTAAAATTATTACATTTTCGGCTTCCGCCGCATTGTACAGATACACAACCAGTATATATATATATATATATATATATATATATATATATATATATATATATGAGAATTATTATGTAACCCATTTACATGATGCAACCCTTGCAGGGTTACACCATGTAAATGAGTTGTATTTGATCACCCATATATATATATATATTTATTTATAAATATAATTTATAATAAAAATAAAAATAGAATGAATCTTGAATTATGTGATATACATGTGGGGAAAATTCTCATGAATAGATCTTTGCATAAATATAATATAGACAAGATCTACAAGTTGTTTGATTCTTTAGTCACGGGCAAATGCAACTCCTTTTTGTCTCGAAAATTAAATTATTTTTTGATTAAAAAAATTGAAATTATTATATTTTAGAATATGTAACATTATGATCTTTACTAAATTAAAATTATTTATTTAAACATATATAGCTACACAAAGATTATAATCCTAAAAAATATAATCTTCCCCATTAAAGTTTAAAAATTTCAATAAACTTTAATAATTAATCAAATTAAATAGCATAAATAATAATTTAAAGACAACAAATTCATGGTGAAAATATTATATTAATCTCAAACATAATTAAAGTGTTATGTTCAATAAAAATAAAAAACGTTATACACGTTTGTAATTAATAAATATTTTTTTAATACATAATATGATAACATCTCTAAATAAAATATATAGGGACAAGTTCAGTCGAGAATCACATTTTAATTGCAAAAAGGAGAATTATCGAAAGTATGCCACGTGTCCAAAAATTTATGACAAATGTCGTAAGAAATTTATTTTATTAACCACAAGGATTGTGGTGTATTGGTTAAGACCCCGAGGGATGTGGTGGAGAATATCCCATCTATCCAGGATTCGAGTCCAGATTTCAAATCCAGACGTGCACAACAATTGTGGCCAATGAGATTTGATCTCAAAAAAATATTATTTTATTTGTATAAAGAAAAAGCTAAAAACTTTTGATTTTTTTAATCAAGATTTCAATAAATTCATATGAATTAATTACACCATCAAAAGATGGAAAAATTTCTACAAAGAAAGCATATGAATAGAAGTGACATGCAAATCGAAATTTAGTAAAAGAAAAATAAATCCAATTTTGAGAAATTTTTCCTTTCGTTTTCATCTTCAAAAACCTCTATCACATCCAACAAATCTCTATAAAATCCGACTCCAAAAATCCCCAATTTTTGTTTCCTTTCTAGTGATAAAAAACCAGACTCCAAATCCACAAATATCATCACTGTCTATGGATATAGATCGTGGTTTAGATGTAAATTAGTTCGATTTCTTGTAGATTTTTGTTGGGTTCTGTAAATATGGACCAAAAACAGCAGCAGAAGATGCATATAATGATGAGGAAGAAAATGATGGGGTTCAAATTAGCTTCGAATCGAAGCCGTTTAGCATTTGTGATTTTGCTTGCATTCTTCATTGTGATGAATTTGTGGATGATTTCTCGGATCCAGGATTCGGGTCCTGTAAAAGGACTTAAATTGCGGTTCATGAAATCGAATTCCTCAAAAATCTCAGTTCCGGTAATTGAATAAGTTTTTCTCTTTGGATTTATTTGTTTGTTTTTGTATTTGTGTGGTGGATCTTTGATATTTCGAGTTGAATTGTTCTAAAACCTCACTAATTTGGGGGAAATTTTGGATCGAAGAAACTAATAGTTTTGATTCTATCCGTAGCTTAACTTGGTGTGTTCGTGAATTTTGTGTTTTTCTTTTATGGATCTTCGATAGTTTGAGCTGAAATGAAATGTTGTAATGGTGATTTCCATCTGCATTTTTGTTGTGTAATTGAATCAAGAACTTATTTTAGCTTTGTTTTTGTTCTTGAATCCTCACTCTAAATTAGCCCAACAGAGATAGGGAGGTTCCTACATATAGGGTTGGGTTCCGGTGAGAAGCTGAAGTTAGTGAGAAGTGGTTATCATCCGTTGGATGAGAAATGGATGCACATTAGGATGAGATGCACCGGATCAATTCCCTTCTAAGCCGCAATTCATGGGAGGGCATTTGATTAAAAGTGATCAACGGTTCAGATCCATTTCTCATGTTAACCTCAACTTCTCACACGATCCTTCGTCCATACACACACATAATATATATATGGGCAATGCTATTTGCACCCCTTTAATGTCAGAATCAGGTCAAAGAATGTAAAAAGTAGGTTTTGATGTTGATGTGTGTGAGAAGGAAATTACTAGGTAGGGGTACGTTTAGGCTTTAGCAATGTATATGGGTGCAATAGCCTCCCCTTATATATATATATACATATATATATATATATAGGTTTGATGGTTTGTGTCCGGCTGATGTAGGACTCTAACATGCCCCTCAAACGGAGGCTAGACAGTGCCTCTAAGAACGGAGGCAAAATATAGGGGAGGTTACTATATATATATAGGTTTGATGGTTCGTATCTAGCTTATGTGGGACTCCAACACGGCCCCTCAAACGGAGGCAAAATAGTGTGTCGGGTTCTTAGGTAGTGCTAGACACCTAGACCCGACTCTGATACCATGATAAGTTATGTGGAACACCATGAAACTTGCATTTCATATACTTAAATTTTGTTTTGACTTATTCTAAAAGTTAGATTCCAAAGTGTTCCTTTAAACCCCCATCTTTATAGCAACCGTTATCTAGTTTCGTCAATCAATACTATATCATCCGTGAAGAGCATACACCATGATATGGCATCTTGTTTGTCTTTTAGTTTTATGAGCTCATCCATAGCTTGCAAATGCAAGCTACTTTAACAGACATATCCTTTCCGAACTAAACTAAACCAAACCAAACAAACCCAGTACATGGGAGTGAGGGTCTTGGGGTAGGGTGTACACAAACTTTTTATCTATACCAAGGTGTAGAGAGGCTCATTCTGTAAAGACCCCCGACTTGTAAAACCAAAAATTAAAAGAAACAAGAGAGCAAGATCTAGTAGGAATGTGTGCAATCAAGAAGTGGGTACAAAAGAAGAATAGGGAGTAGGGACACATGTGAGGAAAATAGGTTAAAACAAACAAACAAGGAAACGCAAAGCAATACTGAAAACTACTAGTACAAGAAGAAAAGCTAAGAATAGTGTACAATAGAAATGTCACACGAGTAGATACTATACTAGACAGGTAGGTAGGAAAACTAAGGGGCCGTTTACCCAAATGCTTACCTGGTAGCATGGTCTAAAAAAGCGTTCGAGGCGCACGCCTCGAGGCGAGGCGGTGTAAAAACGCCCCCGAGGCGCCGCCTCTCTGCCCAGATGCGAGGCTTACGCCTTGTTACCATGAGGCGGTAGTGAGGCGGTGAGGCGTCAATGAGGCGTACGCCTCTAAGATTACTAAATTTTTCTGAATTAAGTTTACAGCTGTAAACCACAACCTGAAAAAGCCTATTTACAGATTACTTTTACAGCCTGGAAAGTTACCACAAGCCACTTTTATAGCCTAACACTTGACTTATTAATAAGAAGACCAAAAGTTGTCTTCAACATTTTTTTTTGTTTTTTTATTAATAAGACCACTTTTATTTTTTTTATTAATAAGAAGGCCAAAAGTTGTCTTCTCACAGGTACTGCTCTGTCTTTATTTTATTTTTTTTGAGTTTTTTTTAATAAGTACACAATGTACCGTACACTGAACGTTAAGTGAATATACTGAGTTTTTTTTATTACATACTGTTTGTATGTTACTGTTGTACATTGAATAATGTTTCATGAACTTATGATTAGAACTTTTAAGTTGATGCTTTAAGACTTATAATTAGTAGTATTATTGAATTATGGATTCTATGGTTTGGATATTTTGGTATGGATATATAAAGTTATGTCTTTTTTTAAGTGTTGTGAATTTATGATTTTTTTTGTTTTATTTTTTTGAGGCTTACGCCTCGAGTACCAATTAAAAAAACGCCTCGAGGCTCGTTTCCGTTTTTTTAAACCTTGCCTGGTAGGAGTCAACACTACAATTGATTTTATCATATAAGATTGTGGTATATCAAAACGGTATCGTATGCAACAATTTACTTGGTAAACGCTTACCCGGGTAAGAGTCGTCACCCTCACTTACCAAGGTACGATGCTCCATCCTTATCATTGCTCTTACCGGGTAAGATTCTTGGCCCTTGCCATGTTCATCCAGTGGGAAAATCACTTGGTAAGCACTTACCGCTTAAGCGTTTAGTAAACCGCCCCTAAGGGTCTCTTTACCAAATGCTTACTGGTCACTCAGGTGAGCATGGCAAGGACCTAGAATCTTTCCCGGTAAGAAGTATGGCAACAACCAAGGTTCTTACCCTGGTAAGTGAGGGAGAAGACTTTTACCTTGTTAGCTTTTACTGGGTAAGAGACGCTTACAAACAATCCATTTTGATGGCTGGAAACGTTACTCGACAAGGTAACTGAGCTTTGTAACCCTTGCCCGTAAGCTTTTACCCGTTAAGCATTTGATAAACGGCCCCTAAGACTCCCTCTATCTAACGTAAGACTCTGGTACCTAACAGGCAAATTCTTGTCATCATTTAACGGCTTGGGGGTTCATATCATGCAGCCAATAGTCTTCTTGTCTCTCCGTTTTTGTGTGGCGGGTGTCTTCTCACTTAAGATTCCACATATCATGAGAACCTTTTAAAAGAAAAAGAAAATAAAGGATTGAAAAGAAAATGGGAAAAGAAAGCTATGGGTTTAAGAACTCTTATGCTCAATTTTATTTGTGCAAGTTAGTAGGAAATAATCGATTCACACATTCTTTTGATGAATCGCAGGAAGAACTGAGAAAGATTGGGAAAGGGAAGAAACCCCAGAAAACAGCTTATGCAAGGCTGTTGTATAAAGCTGCTCATGCTTTAGCAGAGGTAAGGTGTTAGTCCTTAAGAGAATTCTTTTTCAGAAACGATTGTCATCATTTGTTGCTTATTTTGGCCGTTTTTCAGAATCAGCACAAGTCTAACGAGCCCAAAGATTTGTGGTTGGAACCCTATCACGTTGTTGCTTCATCCTGGCAACCTTGTGCGGATCAACGCGTTTGGAAACCTAGTGGTGACCCCCCTATCCCTCTCTAATCTCTACGCACACGCGCACACACACACACTTCATCTGTATAGTGAAAGTTGCAACACTTCCCATTTTGGGTCCTCCCGTGAAAATTGCAACATTTCTTTCTTTTTTGGCTACTATTACTTATTTACCCATTGTCATCGTTATAATGAATTGGGTCCAAAAGTTCCTCTAGATCATCATTATTGAAGGGTTCTTAAGACATTTGACTAGAAGTTAGGCCATGTTTCGCAACCATAAGCTGGCTTACTTTTTGAGCTTATTGAGAAAGCCTTGTTTGGTTAGCCATAAGCTAGCATTTTGAAAAGCTACTTCAAGTAGCGTTTTCTTAATCTCCAACGACTTTTTTCCACTCTTTTTCCAATTATACCCCTTATAATTTTCCAATTAAATTTTCAAACATGTTCTTTTAAGTCATTCTACATTATCATCAACTATTTTTACCCAACATGACTAGTTTATCAGCTAACATCTAGCTTATCAGCTAGTTTGCCAAGCATTGCCTAAAACACTTACCTTAGACTATGTGTCAAGTGCCCTCAAGCGTAGCTCAGTTGGCAAAGGGGCGAAGCGACTTTGCTCAAATACACAACAGGTTCAAGTTCGAATCCTGCCAGAGACGAGCTTGAACCCCTCTGCTAGCCTCAGCC
The DNA here is from genome assembly GCA_023525745.1 of Arctium lappa. Lineage (NCBI taxonomy): Eukaryota > Viridiplantae > Streptophyta > Magnoliopsida > Asterales > Asteraceae > Arctium > Arctium lappa. The sequence continues at coordinate 1,395,301 of CM042059.1, read as the reverse complement.
GCCGAGTCAACTCTGGCATTGCCTCCTCACAAGTGGTTCTTAGGGGGCGGGTTCCTTGTGGGGCCGGTCGGGGTTGCCTGTAATCAATCTTTTGCTCAAAAACTGTGTCAAGTCCAACTTTGCTATTTTTTCATTGACGGAAGGAGTATATGTTTTGTTACGTTGCATATGTTGTGTCTGAATTTGGTTTTCATACGGTGTTTGCTTAATTGTATTTTCAGAGGGAAACAATGGTTACATCATGGTTACTGCAAATGGTGGTATAAACCAGCAGCGAGTGGCTGTAAGTTATGTCTACATTGCATTTCTTACCACTTTCTATGATAAGTGAAGATTCAAAACGAGAACACCTTCGTTTTACGAAAACACCGGAACGCTCTTTTACTATAGAAAATCACATGTGATAATACTCTGATGGTGTGCTTGCGAGTCGGCCCGCTAAATGTCGCCCGTGATGTGATGATGTGACGGACTACAGTATCACATTTTCGTAAAAGGGTGTTCACGCTTTTTTGTAAGATGAAGGTGTTTTCGTTTGAACCCTTCTCTTTTATGATATTTAGTTTGTAACTAGCTCTGCAAGAACGGATTTTGGCGCCTTTATTGTATCACGATGTTCAACCTCACCCTTGGTTTAACAACAGGTCTGCAATATTGTTGCAGTTGCAAGATTACTTAACGCAACCCTCGTCATTCCCAGCTTTATGTTCAGTAGTGTGTGGAGAGATACGAGGTAATAACTTGTTATATAACTCTCGTCTTCCCAAAATAAACATCCACAATGAAAAAAGACGGTTTTTGTAATTTGTAATTATTACACTCTTTAATTAACTAAATGACAATTTTACCCTTCATAATAGAGGGAGTAACAAATTTCTCCATCTCCTAATTAAGGGTAGAATTGGAAAGTAGACACTAAACCACTTATTTTGGGACAAGCTAAAATAGAAAGGTGGACACACTTATTTTCGGCCAAAGGGATTATTAAGTTTCATTTGGGTGGTCTCTATATTTTGTTATTTATAGTGTTCCAATATGCTAGTCACTTTAGGTTTATTAGCTTTTTGAAAAAAAATATGTCATTTTGCTAATCTAGATGCATCTTAATGATACTTTTCCCTAATTACCTTTGATCTAAATACCCGGGGGGGACCCACTATGGTGCATATAGTGGCACAGGTCACCGCTTCGTTCCTCCTTCGTAGTGTAAAGTTTTTTAGGGTCGTGAAAGGTGCCATCATATTATTTTGTTGGGTGCACAACCATATATATTTTGAGACCACGATGATAACACAAGTTTCTCTTGGCAGAGTTGGTTTGCACGACTTTTCTCCCCTTACAGGCGTTAGGGGTGGGTTTGAATCCCGTTTGTATCATATTCTTAGTTTTTAGCTTTTTATTTCAGATTTATTATGTTTCTGAAAAAATTCACAATAAAAGGCTCGAACACAACCTCACATACGAAAAGCAAGGAATTAACCAACAGACCAATGATGATTTTGTGAAAATATATCCGTAGCTTCGTTTCTTATAGTAAGAAATGGTTACATTTGTAAAATCAATGTACAAAACTCTAAAAAGACCAACATCTTGGAATATGGGGAATAAAGATTATGCACCACCACCTTTATCAAAACCACCTTTTCATAAATGCGATAGTGACGGTGAACTTTCTATTATTTTTTATAGTCAATTCGGAGATATATATCAGGAGGACTATTTTATCGACTACCTGAAGCCCGATATCCGTATAGTGAAGGAATTACCAAAGGAGTTACAGTCATTGGATCTTGAAGCCATTGGTAGTGTGGTGAGTAATTTATCTCACTCAAAATGTAGTTGTTTTTAACGCGTGTTTTGCTAACAAAATATTGATTTTTTTGCGTTCATTTTGAAACTGACAGGTGTCGGATGCTGATATTGGGAAGGAGGCGAAGCCCAGTTTTTATCTGAAATATATTCTTCCGCTTTTAATGAAGAATAGAGTCGTTCACTTTGTGGGGTTTGGTAATCGTTTGGCATCGGATCCGATACCATATCACTTGCAGGTACCCATATATTCGACCTGTTGTTAAATTCCTACCTATGAAGTCTTGTTTCGGTTTTCATGGTTAAACAATTATTTTTCTGAAAAGATAATCCTTTTGTCCCATGAAAATTGTAAAGTTTGACTATTTGTCTAATATCTGAGAGCTAAAATGCATCAAAATGTAACGAAGTTTGGTTTAGTTCATATTTAGTGTAACAAAGATCTTTTTTTTTTTTCTCAATTCGATGTAATAATGTTTTTAAAGTTTTCCTATTTAATGTAACAAAGTTCCAAAATTTTCCACTTTTTTACTATGATCTTGTAACATTTGATAATGTGATGTCAAATTTATCGTTCACTTCGCCGTGAACCTTTTGTAGACGAGTATCCACGTCATCAATTGTTACAAGATCAACAGGTTATGGAACAAAATGGGTACTAAATGAGAAATATTGAAACTTAATTGAGAAAATAATAATAATTAATTCTTCACTACACTAAATAGGAACTAAACCAAATTTTTTTGCATTTTGGTGCATTTTACCCGTATCTGAAATACCTTTGATTAAAGACAACGAAAAGGATCTTATGGACCCAAATCAATACCATTGGTTAATTTATAATGATGATAATGGGTAAACTTTTCCGTTTTAACTTAGAAACTTCCGAAAATGGAAAAGTTGAAAATTTCGTGGGGTATTACTTAAGGGTGCGTTTGGTACGCAGACAGGATAAAACATGATAGAACAGGATGGGACAGAACAGGATAGAAACTGTTCAACGTTTGGTAAAACAGAACTAGACAGAACAGAACAAATAGCATGACCAATTTACCCCTAATAAGATGTTTATATATTATATATATTTTGATTGTTTATATATTATATATATTTTGATTAATTATGTAATTTATTAAATTATAACAATATAGATATTTTTTATAAAAAAATATAGTATTAGAAAGTTCTTTTCAAGATAAATTAAAATGAGACCAAAATAAAAAGTTTATATAGTTTCCAATTTTTATTTTTTAACCTTTTCTATATATTTTTTTACTATTAATGTTTAGTAATTTAAATAAATTAATCAAAACATAGTAACTATATAAAAATAATATTTGAGGACAATAAAGTGAAAATTTAAAGAACATAAAATAAAATAAATAAAATTTAAAGAATGAATAAAGTATAAAAAAGAAGGCGTATTTAATGTTTTAGAACATAATAAGATTTTATTTTGAGGATATATTGGTAAAACATAAGTTTGTTCCAGCTTGTTCCATGAGGTAGGGGTGGAACAGGCTTGTTTCACTTTTGTTCCACTCTGTTCTTGTCTGTTGTTTGTTCCACCTAATAGTCCTGCCAAACGTGGGACAGTGATCCCTGTTCTGTTCTGTCTTGTTCAGTGTACCAAACATACCCTAAGAGTCCGTTTGGTATTCGGATGGCGGGCAAGTCAGAACAAAAACTTCTTGTCTCATGTTTGGCGCGACATTAGACCGGGACAAGACATGACTGAGTGGGACAAAAATGCTTTTTCTCTTCCACCAAATATAGCTAGAATAAAAATCAGGAAGATGGGGCAAGATTGGTAAATTACTAAACTACCCATGTTAAAGTAAAACCTTAAAACCTTTGACATTTCTTTCACCCGCTCACCTCACTCTCACCCGTCCAGTCCAATCATCGTACCAAAATATCCTAAAGGAAATTGTTGTCTTTTCATGGTTAGATGGAGTTAACTAATGTAAATACGTACATATTTGTATTAAAACGTGATCGTCGAAACAGAAACGTTAGTGCGAACCTGATTACGAATGCTCTTGTTTAAACGTTTCTTTGTTATTTGGGAACTTCATACAGAGACTCCGATGCAGATGTAATTTTCATGCACTTCGATTTACTCCAAAAATACAAGCAACTGGTGCTTTGCTCGTTAAGAGAATGCGTCAAAATGCAAGACATGCAGGATCGTTAGATGAGTACCTGGTTGGGCCGTTTGCCAAGAGAAAGGGAAAAATCAAAAAAGATTTCAGATACTTGGGTTTGCACCTCAGGTTTGAGATCGATATGGTGGCTCATTCTTTATGTGATTTCGGTGGCGGTGAAGAAGAAAAGAAGGAGCTTGAAGCATATCGTGAAGTTCATTTTCCGGGATTGGTGGAGCTAAAGAACACCACTAAGTATGAATAAATCGTTAGTATTCACAAGGAATCGATTGTTGTGTTTATTTTCAAACCGATCACACTTTAGCACAAGCTAGGGGGGTATTCACGGAAACAACTGCTTTACCCTTTGGGGTAGAGGACAAGTCTGCGTACATCCCACCCCCAGAACATGCTTTCGAGTGGGATATACCGGGTTTGTTTGGTTTGGTTTATTTTGAACTGAAATGAACACTGAAATGAGAACCACAAATATTTTGAGAACATGGGTATTCATGATGAATAACGTGACAGGTATTCATGATATTCATAATGAATAATGAAAATGCATGATATTCATGATGAATATCGTGATAGGTATTCATTATATTCAAAATGAATAATGAAAATGCATGATATTCATATGAATAATGTTCATTAATATTTTAGGGTTATTCATTATGAATAATTCATGAAATAGTTGGTTCCCAGCTTCTCATTTGAATTTGTCCGTACCCTAAAAACTCTAAAGCTTCGTTTCAATGTGTTTCAGGATACCCTCGCCAGAAACACTTAAGGCGGACGGTCTATGCCCATTAATGCCCGAGGAAGCGGTGCTTATGCTTGCAGGCCTTGGTTTCAAGCGTGACACCCGAATATTTCTGGCGGGTGCACATATTTATGGTGGAAAATCAAGATTGACTGCTTTGACCTCATTGTTTCCTAATATGGTTACTAAAGAGAACCTGCTATCGTCATCTGAAATTAAACCGTACTTGAACTTCTCGTCTCAGGTATATCGTGTATTCACTTCTCTCTCAAAACTACAAATTTTCACTCCAAACGAGCCCAATATATCCCACTTGGAGGTGGGGTTTGGGGACTGGGGGCGGTAGACTTGTCCTCTGCCCCCAACGAGTAGAGTGACCGTTTCCATAACCCCCCCGGGCCGCGCGCACGGAAAATGTTTTCTCCATTTTGAGGAATCCCATGAAATATGTAACATTTTCATTGTTATAGATAAAAGGCAAAATGTGAATCAAAATGTAACGAAGTTTGCCTTGGTTTCTTTAGTGTAACGAGATTTTTTTTTCTCAATTAGTGTGACAAATGTTCAATTTTTCCAACTGTACCTATTTTACTGTTTGCAGCTAGCGGCACTAGACTTCATAGCCTGTACAGCAGCCGATGTTTTTGCCATGACCGACTCCGGAAGTCAACTATCGTCTTTAGTATCCGGTTACAGAGTGTACTACGGTGGCGGGAAAATGCCGACAATTCGACCAAATAAACGCAGGCTCGCAGATATATTCATGAAGAACAACACAATCGAGTGGAAAGTTTTCGAGACCCGAATCAGAAAAGCAGTGAGACAAAACAAACGGATCTTTGCAAGGCCCGTAGGAAGGAGTGTATATAGATACCCTCGTTGCAGCGAATGTATGTGCAATACGCAAGAAGCTACTTTACCGTTTCGTCCTTGATAACTTCCGGTAATTGTCGTTTTTCACTCTCTTTTCTCATTCGTTTATTACATTAATCTTTCGCCATTTGTATGTTATATGGTCTGATAGGTTCTAATCAACGAGATACGATGAATGTAAAAGTAATAGCTTTTGTGATAATATTCATAAAAAGATAACGCATTTATTGATTTATAACTCGTATGATCACAACACCGAGACAGGCAATATAGAGAGGGGTATCCTTACGATGTGTTTCAAACTTCCCGTTAATACAATCTCACCGTAGCTAAACGTATCTTGTACTTGTGTAACATTGAGTTTCACTTCCAAATCTTGGATGCCATCTCGACCGATGGTGAACCATGGTGGATGTAATTCGACCGCCACTCCGTTAGGCGGCACCACCGCACACACATACGTCTCCACCTTTCCGGCCACATTCTTGAACGTCCTCCTTACCGACTGTGATCCCGCGAGTGCTGAAATGGTCAGCGAAGGGATGTTTAGATCCGATGGTGCATGGAACGAGTGGGTGCATGCTTCACCGATTGCAGTCTTGATGATTTCCGGATCGGTGTTCGGCAACGAGCACAAGAAACTCATATAGTCTTCAAATCCTGTTTCGTAATCAGGTTAGTACAAGAATCCATATATCCCCAGACTCTACTTTCGAGTAGGATATATGATTGGGGAATTTGTAAGATCACCTGACATAAGAACGAGGCCGGGATCGATGGCTTGGGAGGGATTAACTAGACCGGCACCATGATCGAAAGGTGTAGAACGGATCAAGCTGTAGAGTTCAGGTCCTTCAGCCATCAATGGTTCCCCATGGTTGTCGTGGGTGGTTGTGGTGGTTGCCATTGCGGAAGCAATCATCGACGGCGACCATGACGGATTCCGTTGCTTGATCAATGCAGCTACTCCGGCAATGTGAGGTGTCGCCATACTTGTACCCGATACCAATCCGAAGTTGTAACCTGAAAACTTCTGAACTTTTAGCATCATATATTTTGACTTGTACGGTGACGTACAATGGTACATGCATTTAGTATATTGCGAGGATATGATGGGAGGTTCCTACATATATACATATATATATATATATATATATATAGAGAGAGAGAGAGAGAGAGAGAGAGATTTATTGGTCTCTATCTACTTAATGTGGGACTCCAACACGCCCCTCAAACAGAGGCAAAAGAGTGTGTGAGTCCTTAGATGGGGTAAACCCGAGCTCTGATACCATGTGAGGATATGTGGAATATTATATCATGTGAGGATATGATGGGAGGTTTCTACATATATATATATATAGGTTTGATGGTCTCTATCTCGTTAACGTGAGACTCCAACCCGCCCCTCAAACAGAGTCAAAAGAGCGTGTTGAGTCGCTAGGTGTGGTAGACCTGAACTCTGATACCATGTTAGGATTTTGTGGAACATTTTTAGAATCTCTTTCTAAAAGAGCTCTTATAGATAGATGAGGAGTTTTACATATATACAGGTTTAATGGTCTGTGTCTAGCTGATGTGAGACTCTAACATGCCCCTCAAACGGAGGCGAAAGAGTGTGTCGAGTCCCTAGATGCGGTAGACCCTAGCTCTGATATCATGTGAGGATATGTGAAACCCCTTTTGAATCTCTCTCTGAAATAACCTTTTGTAAAGCGATGGAAGGTTCTTATATATATATATATATATATATATATATATATATAGGTTTGGTGGTCTCTGTCTAGCTGATATGGGACTCCAACATGCCCTCAAACGGAGGTGAAATAGCGTATTGAGTCCCTAGATGCGGTGAATCCCAACTCTGATATGGGACTCCAACATGCCCTCAAACGGAGGTGAAATAGCGTGTTGAGTCCCTAGATGCGGTGAATCCCAACTCTGATACCATGTGAGTTTTGAATCTCTCTCTAGAATAACCTTTTATAGAGAGATGAGAGATTCCTACGTATATACAGGTTTGATGGTCTGTGTCTAGCATTCTAACTGATGTGGAACTCCAACACGCCCCTCAAACTAGAGTTCCTAGATGTGGTGGGACCGGCTCTCTTACCATGTGACTGTGAATATACGTGGAATCCCTTTTTGAATCTCTCTCTAAAAAAGCCTTTATAGAGATACGAGATGTTCGTAGATATATACAGGTTTAATGGTCTATCAGTGTCTAGCCAATGTGGGACTCAGAACAACTTTACCTTTCAAAATGGGATCTTTCACACTCATGGGACTCCATGCTGCCCAAATCTGGTGGCCAGGAGCTAAAATGTCGGGCTTCAGCAGATCTGTAGGGTTTCTTTTGATGTCGAGGAAGTTTGGTCCTCTCGAAGAAAATCTGCTGACTACCGGAGGTTTCTCGTTATATGTAGCGACTCTTCCTTCTTGTATTGATGCTCGCCCATGGTACGCCATTGCAACTCCTTTATCGTTTCTTTCGGTTTGTTTCTCGTAGTAGTCTAATATAATCTGTGAAAGCATGATCATTTTGAGTCATTTTGGCCACTTGCAGTTGATATATATATATATAGAGAGAGAGAGTCAGGTTCATATGAGAACAGTAACCAAATAAGAGAACGAGAGAACGACCAAGTGTTCTGTAATCGCATGTGATTTTAGTGCAAAATCACGTGTGATTTGCCATTTTCGTTTTTTTCTTATTTTGACCACGTTCTTGTTTGATCCCCTCGTCTCTCTCTCTCTCTCTCTATATATATATATATGTATACATACACACAGACATATATATATATATATATATATATATATATATAGAGAGAGAGAGAGAGAGGGGGGGGGGGAGGTTCAGGGGAAAATCCAAAAAAAAATGAAAAACTGAGAAACACCCTGATAATCGTTCATCTGGACGGTATGTACATGTGCATGCAAGTAAATGAAGTTGTTTTTTGGTTTTTATGCACGTGTGCATGTTACAAATTACTTGTATGCACACCGTCCAGATCAACGGTTACTAGGGTGTTCTCAGTTTTTCATTTTTATGCGATTTTTTCCCAGAACCTCACCCCCCCCCCCCCCCCCCCCCCCATATATATATATAAAAACCAAATGGACTTGGTAAATCCCACTCAAAAAGTAGGGTCTGGATGGGTTATATGTACGCAGATCTAACCTCTACCCAAGGTTCTAAATGGCGTGGCGTGGCGGCGAGACCAAGCCTCAAGTCTTAGGAGTCATGGCGAAGCCTTGGCGTTTTCAAGGCGTGACTTATGGCGTCAAATTTCTAATTTATATATAATATTATATATAAAAATATATGTTTTGGCGTGTTATTCAATGAGTCAATAGTAATAAACAAGTTAAATTAGGTTATATATAGTAAAAACCCTCAAATAAGACATTAAAAACATAAAAAATACCAAATATTGCATTACAAAAACTGCGCATTAGGCCATGGCGTGCCACAAGTTTAACGTGGCGTGAGACACAAGCCTTGGTGCCATGGCGGCTGTGCGGCGAGTTTTTTAGAACAGTGCCTCTACCCCAAAGAGTGATGAAGACCCCCAAGTTGTGCAAGAGTGTGAGCAAACAAGCACCGTAACAGGAATCATTATATATATATATATATATATATATATATAGAGAGAGAGAGAGAGAGAGAGAGAGAGAGAGAGAGATTCAGACCTGTGTATCACTAGCTTTCGGGATCATTATTCCAGGAATAGAGAACGGATAAGGCTCGGCTATGAAATCGCCATAAGTAGGATTAGCAACGAACACGAAACCCATGAACCCTAGGGTCCTAGCCGTATTGATAATGGCCTTTATATTTGAAGACCCGTTAAGAAACCCTGCAGAAAACGTGCATATAACAACACTTCGTTGCATGATTACAAGGTCTAGTGCCTCTGGATGTTGACATTCATCTACGAATTCCGGAGTCCTCAGAATATTTCCGTCTGCCAAGACCGCATCTTTCGCTAGAACCAACTTATATTGTAGTAACCCTTCTCCAAAGCTCGGTCCTGTTGATGGCAACAGTGAGGTACTCGGGTTATTGTACATTTTGTTGGGGTCCCACTTCACGGAAACAACTACTATACTCTTCGAGATAGAGGTCAAATATATGCACATCTTACCTCCCATATCTCGCCTCCAGGTGGGATATACTGGGCTCGTTTGGTTAGACCTCGCATCCATGTGGGATATACTAGGCTCGTTTGGTTTAGTTTGGTTAGGGTCCTGGAATTGGGAGCCTAACCAAATGAATCCAATATATCCCACTCGAAAGTAGGGTCAGTAAACCAAACCAAACCAAACCCAGTATATCCCACCGGAAAGTAGGGTCTAGGGGTAAGATTTATGCAACATAGAGAGACTGTTTCCAAGAAGACCCCCGAGACGGGGGAAATGGGAAAGATGAATAGAAATAGGGAGTGAGAGTACCCGATAATCCAATGCCACCGATTTTCATGCCATTTCCAAGAACGAGCGAACTAGGGTAGGCTCTGTCGGTGTTGCAAGAAGCCACACCTACAGCCCACGGACTGTATGACACGGTTGTGTATGGGCCTGGACCACGGTTCCCAACGGCTTGAGCCACAAAAACACCAGCCTTGCGCGCAAACAACATAAAGATGTCAAACATGCTCAAGACGGTGAGTCTGTTCCGTGGTGGTTCATCTGGGCCGATGGAGAGCGTTAAGATATCAACTCCATCCTTCGTCGCCTGCACCATTGTCAGTTTCTTTATTTTCGTGTGAGATATACCGGGTTCGTTTGGTTTATTATCTGATTCTTTGTGAGCACATGTAGGTGTAGGGGGGAGGGTGGGTCCTTTCATTAAATGACCTTCTGTCATTTTTTTTTAAATCCACGACCTTCTAAACAGGTTTGAAAATGTCACTGCTCAGCTGAAAAATGCCACTTTCATACACAAGAATGCCTAAAAACGTGTCAGAAGGTCATGGATTAAAAAAACACACTGAGAGGAGCAAATTGTTTTGAACCAAGGGCATACTATTTAACATCGTAGGCAGGTCCGATGAATGTTATTAAGCTAAAAAATAAAAAAATAATAAAGTTCATGCTGCTAACTGAAAACTGATTTAAGGTCATTTATCGAAAGGAGCTTTCTTCTCACCTGATCAATTGCTGCAAGAACATCTGTTGCAGTTCCTACACTTGGATATATGGCTTTGTAAACAGCAATTCTGTATAAAAATGATCTTAATACAATCAGCAAGAAGTCAAATGTACAATGAGAATAGCAGAAGGTACAACATTCAGCTCGTTACCGTGCACGTGGGGCCATCCCGCTGGCTCGTCCATAGTAGAATCCGTTGACAACCACCGGAACTCCATGGTTCCCAGCGGCCGTTGATGCTACATGACTGAAAACAAATTTTTTTAGGGTTCAGTTTAGTTGCGAAAAGTTAGAATTCGAATAGCAATGATTTCGATATATAGTTTTATCAAGAACCAACCCAACCGAATATCGTGCCCGTTTCCTGTATCGTGGCTTGCTTTGCCCGCACGGGGAGCCTGTTCCCCGCACGTTATACATATATAGTTAGGGCTATGTCAGAGGCTATTTGGTTGGTTTTCCATTAAGTTCTATATGGATAAAATTATGTATGTGGATTAATCTCTCTGTATAGATTGAGAAAGATTTTTGTTTGGAAGAGTTTTTTTCATAGATGTAAGGAGTGTGTTTTTTAATTGGGAGAGACAGGTTTGGAAAAAACTTGGCTTTCTGGATAAAGTTCCCCCTACAAACTTACCGATCTATATCATTAAGCCACTACCAAACAATCATGTATAACTGACCGAATAAGTTGTGTGTTCCATTAAGCTGCTGACAAACGAGCCCTAAATGACTTTATATGTGAAGTTCGTTTTTATATACTAACCTTCTAGTGTATTTTTAATAATTTACACTCTTTGAAAACATCTTCAAAACTTCTCTATAAATTCGGGTCATTTAAGTATATAATCTTAAATGAGAAATTTAATCAAATCCATGATCTCCTGACCAATTAAAGAAAAAATGACTTCATACTCATCCGAAGATTATACATTTAATTAAAATCTCATTTAAGGTTATTATATATATTTATATACACCCTTAAAATTCTCCAAATTGGAGAAGGAAAACTCAAAATCTCTAAAAAAATGCATTCAACTTCAACTGTTTTCCAATTTTGGAAAATTCTAACATTAATTATATTACTTCATCTGTCCCAAAATAAGTGTCTACATTTCTATTTATGTTTGTTCCAAAATAAGTGTCCACTTTCAAAAAGTAGATAGCTAAATTTTCACATTTACCCTTAATTAATGCACAAATACATAAGAGTTGTGTGTCAAGTCAATTGTGGACACTTATTTTGGGACGGAGGGAGTATTAAAATATTCAATAATTTAATTTAATATCCCATCAAACTCTTCAAAAATATTAATCTTTTTTTCCTCTTTAAACATATAAAATAATTTTAGAGAATTCGAAATTTTCCATCTCTGTCATCTTTTTTCCACTTTGAATAATGTTTTAAAGAATCTGTTGAAGCAAATAAAAACCCAAAAATCTCAATGTTCTCCATTTTTGAAGATTCTATTGACGATGCTCCAACACCAGAGACATGACATGTCACTTAAAAGTTATCGAGTTAAAAAAAATAATAATTAAAAAGGTCATGCTTCTAACTGAAAACCGCTAAAAATACCTGCCATGTCCAACTGCATCAAATGGAGACAAAATGTCTATTGAAGCATTAAGCACACCCCTTGCTTGTGCTCCAGCTGAAAAAAACCTAGCTGAAACTATCTTCCCATTGCATGCACTCTTGGGAAAATGAGGCCCCTCTTCACAAACCCCGGGAAACCGAGTTCGGTTGTTTTTCGCGTAACGATCCCTCGGGTCGTCGTACGCGAAGCTCGGGTGAAACGGATTGATACCCGTATCAACGAAACCGATCACGATCCCTTCTCCGGCGTTCTTTACTCGTCCTAATTCCGTCGTCCAAACTCCTTCCGATAACCCTAAAAATTTAGGGGTATAAGTTGTCATCATTTTAGCTCCTCTATCTTTCTCTACTAGTTTCACTCCATGTGCCTTCTTTAACTTGTTGGCCTGTATGTGAAAAGACAGAAAAGGGTATTGGAGATTAGGGGTATGGGATGTGAAAAGACCAAAAAGGGTATGGAAAAAGGGACCTGAGTAGGGGTAGTATGGACAGAAAAGCCATTGACAATGTGGTTGAAGGTGTAAAGCTTGTTGTATGCTCCTTCTTCTAAAGTGGTTTGTAGAAGTTGATCATGGGATTCTTCCAAGTGCTTTGCATGAGCCTTCAATACTTCACTATCAATATCCCAAAAAAGGAGTTTTTAAATTGATTATAGATTTATGATTTTATATTAAATTTTAGAGTAAACTACAAATTCGATCCCCGTGGTTTGTCGAAAATATCAATTTTCGTCCCTTTAGTTTCAAAATTACAAGATGACCATCGTGGTTTGGAAAAACGTATGGACTTCGTCCATTCTATTTAACGGTCGTTAAAAAATTCCGTTAAATAAGAGACATTTTCGTCATTTTATTGATTTTACAATCTTTTATCCAATCAAGATCGATTTTATGATTTTGGTCCCTGTGGTTTTTGATTGGGTAAAAGACAAAAAGATCGATAAAAGAACGAAAATGCTTCTACTTTAACCGGATTTTTTAACGGCGGTAAGAGAGAGGGACCAAATTTGAACATTTTTGCAAACCACGATGGTCATATTGTAAATTCGAAACTGTAGAGACGAAAGTGTTATTTTCGACAAACTATAGGGACCAAATTTATAGTTTACTCTAAATTTAAAAACATCTCCAACATTTGAAGATTTTGAGGATTTTAACTAGTTTTTTGATTCAATAGATTTTTCCAAAAGCTTTTCCAAAGTGAAAAGAAATAGGAGAGAGAAAATGAAAATTTTTAAATTTATATCTCTCTCGAAAAATAATTACTTAGGAGAGATAAATGTTTTTTTTATTCTTCCTATCTATGAGAATCCTTGAAATTAAATATTTAGGAGAAGAAAATTAATATTTTATTAATTATATTGAATATTTTAATAATATAAGTAATGTTGTAATCTTCAAAATGGAGAAACTATCAGAGTTAAATGTTTTTTTTTTCTTTTTGGAGATTCTGACTTTTGTTTCTTTATTTTGGATTTTTTTTAAGAATATGTTGAAGATGCTCAAATATATGATCATGAGTTTCAAATAGAGGTAGGGGTGTGGGTTTCAAACCTGGGACCTAGATCGGTTCGGGACCGGTTACAAGAGATTTAGGCCCTGTTACTAAAAGTGTTACTAAAAGCTTTACATGTTACATCTTTATGATTTTTTGAAGCTGAACCGATTAACAGGGTTCATAAATGTTATATTTATTTAAAATATTAAAAAATCAAAAAATTAAAAAAATACAGTTAAAAGGATCGGACAATTACGATTTCTTTCGAGAATGATCGGTTGTGGAAGGACCTGGTAAGGATTGGGCCTGTTTAGGACGAACGTTAAAGGGCCTGTCAGATCCGACTTTTGCCAATCTCTAATTCGAATAATGTTTTATTATTTGTTAAATATTTAAAATATATTTCAATATATAAAGACGAAATTAAAAGATTGTGAATCTAAATCAATATCATCAATTATTAAGGCAATTAATTTTGATAAAAGAACTTCCCAAAAAGAATTATAGCTTTTTTTTAAATTGAAAACCCATAAAAAGAGAATTTTATTTTTTCTTGTGACGAAAGTAGTATGAATTTAATTAATATGTTGAATATTGTTGCTATAAAAATATGTGTTTTCGTATACAAATATGTAACGCTTACCAGATATTCATAAGTTGAAGGCAAGCCTCGACAACATAAGTCTTGTGATGAAAGTAGTATGAAATTAATTAATATGTTGAATGTTGTTGTAAACAGATATGTTTTTGTATACAAACTTGTAAAGTTCATCAAATATTCATAGATTTTCACACAAGCAAAAAAGAAAAGAAAAACATATATAGATTGTTCTAGGAGTTTTAACGGTTAAAATATATGTTACTCACCTATTTTGGTCAAGCTTTTTGCGAGATTGAAGAGAAACCAAACTATCTTGAAGAAACGCAACCGGTGGGTCACCTTCCACCAGTACCAAGTATATATCTCGTTCTTCTCCGATGCAAACAATGCAAAATAAAAAGAGAAAAAGAAGTTGAAATCGCAAAGAAACCACCATTGTTAACATAATAAAAAGAGATGGTTTCAATGTATATATATATTGGTGGTGATTATATATATATATATATATATATATATAATAGTAGTAATAATGAAGATATAAATTAATGATCAATAGCATTTTAAATGTGAAAAAAAGGTTGTTAATCAGCTGGCTTTTCTTTGTGTAACCGTTGCATTTGTTGGTGCTTTCTTTTGTTATGATAAAGAACGTGTTGTATGCTCATGTTTCTTGTGAATGGAAAATGATTCATAAGTGAATTATTGGTAAAAGAAAACATGAGTTCACATATACCTTTTTAAATGAAATTTTTTTAGTTTTACCGGCTGATTGTTATATGCATTATTTATTCTTATGTATTTAACCTTTTTGTATCTCATATTTAAACCTTACCAATATACAATAATATATATATATATATATATATATATATTCTTTAACTATCATACTTGGTATTTAATTTATGAGATGACCCATATCTTTTTAAATGTGAAAAAGAAGGCTTAGACGCCGTTTGTTTTTTTAAGAGGTCTAAAGTCTTATTTTAGTTATGATTAATAAGAGGTGGTGTGTAAAAAGGTTTGAACGATTCAGACTTAAGAGCCAATAAGAGTTTTTTTTTAAAACAAACAACCCCTTAATTATCTTCTTGTTTGACATCATTATTTTCAAACCTACATTTTAAAGAAAGTGAAAACTGGAAATTTTGTACAAACGATAGTTATAACTTATAAATGGTAAACAAGATTATGATGTTTTTTACAGTAAAAAAACATACACCTTGACTCTATGACTTTCTTAAGATCGAAATTTTCAACCCAGTAAAATATATAATTTTTACTTTTGATTTTAAAATTTATCTTAATTTAAAAATTAATCGCATTATAACAAAATTGGTTTCATATAAAGAGTGTAAGATATATGTCTTCAAGATGAAAACATGGGTGTTACGAATTTTAATTTGTTGTACGTTGCTTTACATTTTTTTTTGTAATATAAACATAGTTATATCGATCTTTATTTAAAAACTAAATCAAGATATATATGACTTGAAAGTTGACACTACAACAAAATTGTTGATAGGACGCTTAAAACATCTAAACGTCCTAATAAAATATTTTCAGAACTTACGTTTATAGGACCATCATATCGATACAATGATCTAACAATTTACTAAAACTCAAAAGAATATTAAAATATTTAATACATTTAATAAACTTTCAAACAAACTGTTTATAAAATAATAATTTTATGTTCTCTTTTCTAAAAAATAATTATTTTTATCTTCTGTCTCTTCAAATTTAATTAATTTTGGAAAATTTGTTAATCTCTTCCACATAGGAAAGAGAAAAATATTCTCTCTCATGTTTTTTTTTATATTTTAGAGAATATATTTGGAAATTTTATTAGAGAAAAAAAAACTATTTTATTTTCTCTATTTTAAAGATTTGATATTAATTATCTTTGTAGTTCTTTATGGACCAAAACACTATCAATGTATATTAACTCTAAAACGTGTTTGATTAACAACCTAATGACTAGAGGTGTATAAAAAACCGTCAACCCATGAAATCTGTCCAATCCAAACCGCTAACAACCCAATTAAACCCAACCTGTCCAACCACCAAACTGTCAACCCACGAATTAAGAGGGTTGAAATTGAGTTACGCTTTTTTCAACCCGCCCAACCCACCAACCTGCCGCTAATATATTATTTTTAGAAAATTATATATATATATATATGTATAATACATTTTACTTAACCGAACAAACTAACAGAGGTTTGTTCCGTGTTCGTTCATTAAACTTAACCAAAAATGAACACGAACGGTAAAAGAACGAAATTTTTTGTGTTCATGTTCGTTCGTTAAGAAAATGTGTTTGTTCGTGTTCATTTATGTTTGTTCGTTGAGATGTTAAATGAATGTAAACAGACGAACATAAATGAACGAACACAAAGAACAAAAAACAACATCATTAATCATCATTTCGTTCCGAAATAATATAACAAAATGAAGAACCAGGTAAATTTAGGAATGATAAAAAAGGAATTCTAAAATTTTAATATACTTAATGATTTTACATATTAATATCATTATATATATATATATATATATTTATATATATAAACAAATGTAAACAAACATAAATAAACAGATATTAACGAACGTAAATAAACGAACGAGCTCATTGTTTATGTTCGTTCATTTAACTAAACGAACAAAAAAATGTATTAATGTTCGATCAATTCTTAAATAAACGAATATAAACGAAATTCTCCCCAAACGGTTCGTTAAACGTTTGTATATTCTTATTAGTATTTATCGTATTTTATTCTACAATTTTATGTAAACTACTAAACTGTCCAACCATCCATAATACGTAAGGGTTGGGTTAGCTTGGGTTATACTTTTGAATGAGTTGAATTTGATTGAATTGGATTGGGTTGACTTTTTCCAAACCACCATAATTAGGTTGAATTGTAAAAATGTCCCAAACCGTCCCACCCGACCCAATCCGCATACACCCCTACTAATGAGTAATGACATATTCCATGTTCCAAATTCGTGATTTAACCCCATTAAATTCATGCCAACTCAACACTAATTGTTTCAAATTGCCACCATGGGTCCTCATGTTTGAGTTTTGTATGATTTCAGTCCCTAAACTTTACTTTTCGCAATTGACACAACTGAATCGGCAAATCCGCTTTGTCTTCGAACAAGAAAACCCGTTTACACTTATTTTCTTAAAAAAATTGCATCAAAATACTATGAAATTTCCTTATTTTGTATTTACCGTAACAAAAATCCTTTTTAAATTAATATACAAACTTTCAAATATTCATATTTTGATACCAATTTATCTAGTAATCAAGTAAAATTTTAGGTTACACCTGACTTTTGTTGATTTGGCACTTAGTTTTAAAAAATCACCACTTACTATTATAAATCGGTATTATTTGACAACATGTATTTTTTATTCCCCTTTCTCTCCTCGTTTCCTTTCTAGAATTTCGGTTTATTCAGTTTCTCTTGATCAAATCCTAAAACCCCTCAACAACATCTCCAAAGCTTTCCACTTGATTACTCTCATCGTTAAATACTAAAACGTTTTACTTGCATGTATAAGTTGTCATCCGTCCAAATGGGTATAAAATAAAAAGATTTGAGAGTGTGTTACACTATTTAAGAAAATAAGTATCCTTACAATAAACTGGAACTAAGACAAACTTGGTTGCATTTTATTTTCCATGTGGTCACCCCACCTAAAATATAAAAAGTAGTACCCACATCAACAACATATTTAACTTATTTCATGGGCGACCGATTGAAATGAGTACGCAATATCATATTTGTGTGTACTTGCATGTCAAACAATTTGATTTTACTTTGAAATTCATCGTTACACAAAATAAAAACTAAGACAAAACTTCGTTTCATTTTGATGTATTTTGTCTTAAAACACAAAAGAAAAGACGTACATGTTACCAAATAAAACCTAAGATAAATACATACGTACGTATGTGCATGCGCATATGCTAAGATTTTTTTTTAAGGTTAAATGATTTTGGATACGTATTTTCATTTACTTCTCATTTTAGAAAACATATTTAAAAAGAATTGGATATTTAAGAGTTTATAGTTTAAAATATGTTTATTAAAAATATACAATTTGAAAAACGCCTCTTAATTTGGAATATAACATACTTCTAAAAACATGTTAAGTTTCACCTAAGCTACATCAACATTTGGATATTTAACTAGATAATTTTCAACTATATCTTATAACTTTTGAATAGAGATTTGAAGAAAAAATCAATGTATCTTCCATCCCTACCACTTGGATTTTGTCGTCCTGGTAAGGTTCAGGGGATATAATGAAAATATCAGGGGCTGTTTGTTTACTTCTTAATGGTTTCATTAAGCGACAACATCTGAATTGTTAAGAGGTAAATCTTGTTTGGCAAAAAAAAAAGTGTTGTCTCTTAATGGTTCCAAAATCCTCTTAATGATTTTGTATCATGACCCTCCATTTACCATTAAGAGCCTTGATTTCATTATGAACAATTAGCAAACAACCATATTTCATTTTACACTATATCATAAAAACCTCTTAATCATTCAGACCACTTAATCGTTCTGCACTAAACCATTCAACAACTGCCAAACAACCCCTCACCTTCACTGGGTTCAAATCCAGGCGTTGCCAGTAGACCTGACAAACGTGTCGTGTCGTGCCGGGTTCGTGTCGGGTTCAAAGTTAAACGGGTTGAAAGTGTCTAATCCTAACCCGACCCGTTTAATAAATGGGTCAGAAAATCCCAACCCTAACCCGGCCCGCCTAACCCATTTAACATTTATAAAATTAAAATTAAAAATCGAACATTCACAAAAAAAATACAAATACAAAATTCAAATGAAAGCATTAGAAATTCAAATTTTATAGTTTAAAATTATAATCAAATCTAAAACACTAAAAATCCAAAGCATTAAAAGGAAAACTTATATATATACACACACACACACACACACATATATATATATATATATATATATATACGGGTTATTCAGATCATTTTCGAGTTGAAATTTTTGACCCTGACCTTACCCGTTTAATTTTCGTGTCGTGCCAATTCCAGTTTATTAGAAGTGGACAATCGAGTGCTATACTGTTTTTAGCTCTATATAGAGCTAAAATGCTATACTAATGTATTACCCAAACCCGTTTATTTCGTGTCGAGTTCGTATCGGGTTAGCGTGTCGTGTCAGTTTTTGCCAGGTCTAGCTGCCAGAACGCTTGTAGCTATAGAGGTTAACCTGCCATTCATGATCATCTAGGGATCAGTCAGTGTCAGTGTGCATAAGCTGACTCGGATACTACGGTTGCCCAAAACTTTTTTTGATCGATTCCGTATTTAAACTTTTGGAATGCTTTGCAACAAACGATAAAGAGTGGTTTAAGTGGTAGACAAGTGATTACTAATCAAGTAGCCACAACTAATCCAAGTGGGAAATGCTTTACAAGTCAATAGTCACCTAAAGTTAAAAAAGTTCGAATTACGAAACTTATGAACCATTTTTCAAAATCCCACCTCAGATGGAATATACTCGTCTCGTTTAACTTGATTTATTAACAATCTTTTCATGAAAAAACAAGTACTTATCGATTGCTTTGATATTTAAATTACTCATTTGACATAACACAATATATATATATATATATATATATATATATATATATATATATATAGTGGAAGGATATTTTGCAACCTTTAAAAAGGTTGCAACCCTTGCAACCCACATCTTAACCGTCGGATTCATGATCGACGGTTATTTTATTTTTCTTTTTCTATTTTTTAATTAAAAATATTGGGCCCCATATCTATTTATAACCGCCGATCATGAATCCAACGGTTAAGATGTGGGTTGCAAAGGTTGCAACCTTTTTAAGGGTTACAAATTAAACAACCCCTATATATATATATATATATATATATATATATTACTAGTAACAAGTACATTTCTTGATAACAATTTAATGTCATTCAAACTCTCCATAAATCAATAGGCTAAAATCGGAACTAACAAGTTGTATACATGTCCTTACTACTTTACGATCACACGAACTTTTGCAAAACCCTCGTGGGATTCAATCACGATCGTATGCAAGATACTGTCGTCATTTGTGTTGGACGTGTTTGTAGGCCCTAAAGAAGCGAAACGTCCATGGGATAAGGGTTTCCGAGGATGTTCTCCATGAAATAGTGAGGATGAGCAGCATCCATTACGACGAACTGCATGTCTTCAGACGGCTTCCAGTGTCGCTTCCTTTGATTTATGAACCAGTTGTTTATCTGCTTCTGATCTAGTCCTGTTGATTCAGCGAGTGCCAACTTCTGAGCCTCCTGTTTTCATAAGACGAGGAGATTTAGACATTTTTGATCGTATAAAATTAAGTTCTATAATGCAGTTTATGAAGACGTACATTAACATTTAGGGTGTGTTTGTTAACAGGTTAATGAGCTTAATAGGACTCGCAGCTTATTAGGTAAGCTATACATGACTGCTTGATAGTAACTTATAGGACTCGCAGCTTATTAGGTAAGCTATACATGACTGCTTGATAGTAACTTAATGATATAAAAAGTGGCTTATTCAGTAAACTTCTAAGGAGAGAGCTTTATGCAAAAAGCCAAGTTTTTTTCAAACATGTCGTTCCCAATTAAAAAAACACTTTCACTCCATCTACGAAGAAACCCTCCCAAACAAAAACCTTCCCAATCTATACAGACAGGTTAATCCACACAAGATTTAATGAAAAAACAACCAAACAGCCCCCAAGTCCTATAATGCAGTTTATGAAGACGTACATTAAGACATATAATGTCCTATAAAGTTGATTTTGTTGTAGTAAGAAATTAAAGAAGATGGAATCCACAAAATGGTGTGTGAAACTGAAAGGAACCCAAGGATTCTAATAGCATGCTCAAGTCATTTGGAAGGATTTAGCCGTTTCACAGTTGTTAAATGGTTTGGTGAATTGGTGGAGAATTATTAAGAGGCTCTCATGTTATAGTGCAAAATGAAATATAGTTGTTTGGTAATTGTTCAAAATGAAATTAGAGCGTTGAATGGTTAAGGGAGGCCCAAGTCCCAAGATACAAAATCATTCAAAGGGTTTTAGAGCCATTAAGAGGCAGATTTTTTTTTTTGCCAAACAAGATTCACCTCTTAGTGATTCAGAGGTTGCCTCTTAATGGAAAGATTAAGAGGTAAACAAACATACTTTGAGGAAAATCTAACAAGTACAAATTAAAAGCATTAATGATATCAAAGGAAACAGCATATGATCAGGATCTTAATGGAACGATTAAGAGGTAAACAAAAAGATGAGGAAAATCTAACCAGTACAAATTAAAAGCATTAATGATATCAAAGGAAACCGCATATGATCAGTGATCTTAATGGAACGATTAAGAAGTAAACAAACAGATTTTGAGGAAAATCTAACCAGTACAAATTAAAAGCATTAATGATATGGAAGGAAACAGCATATGATCAGTGAAGAAACTTGATTAAATTACGTACCGAAGGGTATGGCCATTTGTAATGCCTAGTCCACCAGTCGAGCAACTGCTGACGAGCCTCCTTAGGCAACTTTCCTTTCTTTCGCTTCTTCATGAACTCTTGTTTGAGACTACCTAAATACCCGCTATATTTGCGCAACAGCTGACCCTTTAACTCCCTATCTTCGGCTTGAGGATCTACGAGATTATTGTTATTTACATCCGCTTCTTCTTCGGATGATCCATTTTTATCCATACCTCCTTCACACCCACCTGATTTTCACATCAAATCATCACAGAAATGATCAAATTAACACAATGCTACAACAAAAGCGGTTATGAACAACATTAATTGATTGGTAAAGGTGATGCATGTTATTTTTTAAGATGCATAAGGATTTAGGTGTCGTTTGTTTTTTAAGAGGTCTGAAGTCTGATTTTACTTCTGATTAATAAGAGGTGGTGCTGAAGTCTGAAATCTGAATCAACGAAACTGTTTGATTCTGTAACGTTTGGAGGGGTCTTGAGAGAGAGAAAGAAGAGCATATGAACTAAGGTGTCATAAGAGGTTTACTTCTTATTTCAGACGTATTTAAGAGTTAAGAGGTTCTGAAAACTGAAAAAAATAACAGACAGTCTGAATGTAAAAAGATCTAAAGATCTGAACGATTCGGCCTTTAAGAGTTTTTTTTAAAACAAACAACCCCTTAGATAGAAACTTTATGATGCATGTATCTTAGCTAGAACACACAGAAATCACAGCCTACTGGTTTCTTTATGTGAAGGATGGAATCAAAAAACTATTTGACTAGAAAAAATCTTTTATATAGATAGAAACTTTATGATGCATGATATAGTGCATATAGAACTACATGACCGTTCTTTAGCATGTTAAATGTGTAATTATGAACAGGGTCCCTAAAAAATTATTTAGTGCCTTTAATCAACGAATGTAAAACTATAGACACCTTAATATGCATCCCTAATTTCTATCAGAATACAAAAATAATAAGCCAGCCGATAGCCTCTATAATTTGTATATATATGTATCTTGTTATCTCATTTTGCATTGTAATCAAAAGTTTTAGGTGTAACAGGGCCTCCAAAAAGATTAGAACGCCCCTCTAGAACTATAATCTGAAACTTGATTATTTATGTGCTATATTTTCATCACAAGAAAATACACCCAAATTTGGAGTCTTTTTAGTTCTGATTTTATTGATCATTAACATTCTAGAGCTAGAAAGATAAAAAATCACAATATGTACAATTTCATATTTAGCCATGGACATTAAACCCTTTTTCCGATTGATAGCAAGCCAACGAAAAGACATTTGAGACCTGTTCTTTCATCTGTTTTACATCTTTTAACAAACACATTTGCCAAATGCATGCATCTATATCACATTGTCAATGCAATAAGCGATCGAAGATGCATCTTTTCCACCCAAAAATTAGGGTTCGAATGCAAAGAATACAAATCCTAATCCTTATGTAATCACATATTACTTAAAATCACCAAATATGAAGTTGTTTTCATCAATTTTAACTCCTTTACTTTCTAACTCTTGACCAAAATAGTGGAATCACTTTCTAACTCTTGACCAATTTTAACTCTTTACTTTCTAACTCTTAACCACTTGAGTTGTGGCGCGTAAAGCCTTTGGGGATGTAGTGGAAAATCTCATCTACCCAGGGTTCAAATCGAGGCGCTGCCAAAGCCCTTGTGGCCATGGAGGTTCACCTGCAATGACTCCAAGCCATTCGTGGTCGCCCGGGTATCAATCGGTGCGTGTAAGCTGGCCCGGAAATCCACGATTACCAAAAAAAAAAAAAAAGTGGAATCACTACCATCCAAACCAAAAATAAATACAATTTTTTTTTTCATTTTGGTGCTTTATATGGGGGTGGAAATGGCAGCAGCATCACAGGGTAAAAAACAATGTAATATTCAACTTGTTCTTGCCAAGAAAAGAGACATATAATTGTACTTTGTGTATCTAAACATTCCAAGGGTGAAAACTGGAAATTTGTACAGGTTATTTCACTAGTAAAACAGTGCAAAGCTTCCAAGATTGGAGTGAAAGATTCATCAAGATAGGTCTATACACATGGCTACATTATTTAGGGTCCTCCCCTATATATAAATCTGTACATTATACATGCATATGGATGAAACATAACATCATAGGGTCATAAAATAGATCATAGATGAACCTCATATATCACAAGTTTTCATGTTTATATACAGGAAAAACACCAAACTTTAGGACCAAAAAAAAAAAGAAGAAACTTTCACAAGAATTGTGATATGAATACATGTAGGTAAACTATTGTCAACTCCTGGTTTTTGTGTTTAGACAAAAAAAAAATTGAGATCTATGATATAAAAATAGTACTTTTTTGGTGATTAATATTGAAAATATTTATTCAAAAGTTGAGATCTATGATTTAAATAATACTTTTTTGGTGATTAATATTAAAAAAATTATGAATTACTCATGATAAGCATACAACATAACCTAATTAAAGAATTATTTTTATATTGGAACCAATAAAAACACTCTATTTTATAATTTTATAATGAAATCAAGAGTCTAATCTTGTTTATTAAACAAAACCCAGAATTAAAAAAAAATCAAGATTAAAAACTATGAAGAGAGAGAGTAGAGAGAGAGAGAGAGAGAGAGATGATGCACCCGAAGCCGAGGTAGAAATGGAGATGGCCTTGAATTGGGACTCGACTCGAGAGAGAAAAAGCATGGCTTCTTTAAAGGGTTTCGAGAGTTCTTGTTCATATTTAATGAGCATCTCACAATAAGCTTCCATGAACTGATCGAGTGCCGGATCTTGTCCGATGATCATCATATTCATTCCACCACCACCGCCATCACTCGTACCAGCAGAGCCCGAACGACTAGACATCGCGGCCACCACCGACGCTCTACAAGCTTCCTCGAGTCTTTCGACGACTTCAGGTGGTGCTCCTATCTGTATTAATTGTTTCGTATTCATTAATGAATTGAATAATTCTATCATTCAATTCTTAATCACACACAAGCACACACTATAATTTATTTGGGGTATCATCTACCCCATGTTCAAATTCAGACGCTGCCAAAATCCTTGTCACAATCGAAATCATCTGCGATGACTTCAGACCATTTGTTGTCGTCCGAGGATTAGTGGGTGAGCGTATGCTAACCCGAAAACCATATATATATATATATATATATATATATATATATATATATAATTTATCTGGGTAGATATATATATACAGATTAGATATAGTGAAATACTAGAAGTTATGAAGAAGGAACTAATTAATGCAATCTTAAATAAGGTCTTTTTTCCTGCAAATTTATTCTCTCTTCAACAGATTATTATACAAGGGTTGCTGCCAAATGAAGAAATGGCTAAAAGAAATGATGTCACACACACAAACACACTGAAACACACAAATCTAGGAGAAACCCACTTCTGGGTTTCTTCTTACAATTTGTTCACTTCAAGCGTGTGTCTAACACACTACTAAATGAAGCAACAGCTATGATCAAACACAAACAAACCCCCTGAAAATAAATATAACTTCTTTGATTTCTACTGACCAAGATTTGTTCTCAAATTCAAGATCTTCTCTCTCTCTCTCTCCTAAAAATCAATGCTTAATTTACTGATTTGTAACAAATGCAAAAAACCAGTAATCACATACTCACACACACACACACACACACATATATAGATCTGTGCTTAATGATAGGTATATATATATATATATGTGTGTGTATATGTATATATATATATATATATAGAGAGAGAGAGAGAGAGGGGTGGGGGGGTTTGAGGAAGTAGAGAGAGAAATACCTTTTGACAGTTAAGATAAGCTGATAAGAGACGAGGGTAATGAGGATGAGACATGATCTTTGATCTAATAGAAGAACATGAGGTCATGAACCCTAACCCTCCATCGTTGGTATTATTAATGTTGTTGTTGTGATCTTGAAGCATCATAGCAGAAGCTGAAGTCCCACAGTTGTTGTTACGATGATGATGATGATGATCTTGATTGGAGTAAATTAGGTTATTGTTGTTATATGCAACAGGAGGTGGAGGAAGACACAGCGAACCAATATTGTTGTTGTTGTTGTTATTATTACTATTACTGCTACTATTGTTACTGTTGTCTCCAAAACTCATCAAACATGAAGTACCCTCCATCTCTCTCTAGATCTCTTTCTCTCTCTCTAACTTAACATACTGTTTGTAGAGATGTGTATAGCAGCAATGGATAAGGAGGTAGTACGTGTATTTATATGTCTATATATATATATATATCTTGCACACACACATATATATGCATATATGCATATATATATATATATATATATATATATATATAGAGAGAGAGAGAGAGAGAGAGACTTGTTGGATTTGGCTTACTTGAGGAGAGGGGGGGTGTTTCTCCCGAGTTTTAAGCTTACAAAAGGGGATTTTACTGAACATAAACATAATCTCAAGTTTTTATTTTTCTTAAAAAAAATAAAATAAAATGGTGTAATTAATTAAGTAGGCTTTTTTTGAGTTTTGCCATATGAAAAAGAGAAAAAGACATCATTGGCCTTAGTTAATTAAAATATTCGTTGTTTTTATTATTAGAAGCGTATTCGTGCAATGCAGCGAGATACATCACGATTTTAATGTTTTATTTTATTTTTTTGTCGATTTACAGGACGATTTTGGATAGTTTTGAGAAAGTGATAATGTATTTTTTTTATAGATTTGTTTAATTTAGGCTTAATAATATAATGTTTTTTATATAAAAAAATTAAGTATTTTGTTAGAATTCAATGATTATCTTATATCTATATCTATACTATATTATAAAGACGGAAAAAAAAACTCTTAATTACTACTTATAAAACATAAGGTACTACCATTTTATGCATACATTTCAAAAATCTCTTAATTCACAACTTAATATGCATAAGGTACAACTCATTTGAAAAAAATTCAAACTTTACTTTTTCACTATCTTCCATATTCAAGTTTTTCCCTTCCATTAGGGGTTTCTCCAAAAGAAAAAAAGTTATTTACTTGTTCAAATTAACATATTTCTTTAATTATGATAGTACATGTATTTTCTTCATGTATACAAGTTTTTAAAGCCTTTTGAATTCTATAAAACTAACTAATAATAAACCTATATATACGTTTAGATACAAAATAATATTATCCAACATTATATTTGTTATTTTAACTATTCTATATTTCAGTATTTCGAAAAAATATTATCATTCGTTAGATATCGCTGATTAATACATGTTTTTAAAAGTCAAATATACATTTAACGATTACTTTAATATAATTTTTTAATGTTTCATGATTGAAAAAACTCAAGTTATGCGTTTATCACTACTAATGCTACATAAATTATAAATATATGATTTACTCCATATATATTTTTTTTCTTTTTTTTTTTTGATAAGATATTACATTAATTTTTTATTTCCATTTACATTTGTTCACCCCGATGCATTGCACGGGTACACTGCTAGTATTTTAATGACATCTAGAAAAAATAACCAATTACATATTTAATAATATAATTAAAACAAAATTATAGTAATATATATATATTAATTAATAGTGATACATGGAAAAGTCTGCATAAAAGGAAGACTCTGAACATACCAAATTGGTGGGTGTTAAAACATCCAGTAATAATATGTATCTTATGCTTTGATACTTGTAAATTAAAAAAATTTAAAATTTTGAATAAAATGATGATACCTTGTGCCTAATAATTTGTATTTAAGAGTTTTTTATTCGTGTTTTATAATATAGTATAGATAAATTTTCAAAGGTGAATTATTAGGTATGGTGAATTATTAGAGTTTTTTTAAAACACGGATAAAAAAATTTTAAATACAAATTATTAGGCACAAGGTACCATCATTTTATGCAAGATTTTAAAATTTTCTTAATTTATAAGTATCAAAGCATAAGATACATATTACTACTGCAGACTTCTAACACCCACCAATTTGGTATGTACAGGGTCTTCCTTTTATGCAGACCTTTCTATGTATCACTATTTAATTAATATATTATATTACTATAATTTTGTTTTAATTATATTATTAAATATGTAATTGGTTATTATTTCTAGATGTTATTAAAATATATAAGATAATCATTGAATTATAACAAAATACTTAATTTTTTATATAAAAAACATTATATTATTAAGCCTAAATTATAAAAAATTATAAAAAAAAACATTATCACTTTTTCAAAACCATCCAAAAACGTACTGTAAATCGACAAAAAAATAAAATGAAACATTAAAATCGGGATTTATCTTACTGTATTGCGCGAGTACGCTTCAAGTATAGTATAAATTATAGAAAATATGATATAGAAAATACGTTTCAATTGGTTTATATTTATTTGATTAATAATTAAATCTTATATTATATTTTTAAATTAAACTAAATAATGTTGCAAAATGTTATTTTGTTTTTTTATGTTTGTTTTGTTGATGACTATTTGTCCACTCATTTATTTCTTGTTATTCTCCCTTATTTCACGATGTATTGTCATTTGTCCCCCTCCCTAAAATGCATGTGCCAATCGTACCAATACTTGTCAATGAAGGGTTCAAACGAGAGTGCAAGAATAAATTACGTGTCCTTTTTATATCGATATTAAAGTTGTGATTAAATTATCAAATTTAAGTTCATAATGTTATTGACGTAATTAGTGATGGCTAAAAATCAGGCTCGGGCCGAGCTGGGTCGGACCAAAACGGGCTTCGGGCCTTAACAGTGAAAGCCAAAACCGGTTCAAACGGGCTTCGGGCCGGGTTTCACCCAAAAATGCATGGTTCGGATAGGCTTGTGTTAAACTGGTCTACGAAAAATCGGGTTGGGCCGGGCCCAAAACCGGCCCAAGATCAGGCTACGTATTTTTTTAAAATAATTTCCTTTATATCTATACTATATTATAAATATGGCATAAAAAACTCTTAATTACAACTCACTAAGCTTTATGTACTATCATTTAAAGTTATCTACTTAAAATCTCTTAAAAATAACTACTAAAGCCTAATGTACTACCTGTAAAGTTTTTAACCCTAATTAATATATTTCATTCGTATCCCCCAAAATCTTTATCTCTAATCCCCAAACTCTAAAATTATGAAATTTGAATTCTGATAAACATAATCAAAACAGGATAAACATCTCAATTTAAATATAAAAAATTTAAAATATATAAGATACTTAATGAATTTTAACAAACTACGTACTTAATTTTTTTTATATAAAAAACATTATATTGTTAAGCCTAAATTAAACAAAATTATATATAAAAAACCATTATCACTCAATAAAAACCATCTAAAATCGTACTGTAAATCAATAAAAAACAAAAAATAAAAATAAACATTAAAATCGTGATGTATCTCGCTGCATTGCGCGAGTACACTTCTAGTAATAATTAATTACTAAACTTTAAAAAATAAAAATTGGATTGGATCACTAAAATACACTTTAAAAATACGTTTTATTTATAATAAATCTTAAAATACACTTTAAAAATACATTTTATTTATAATTTTAAGTTACAAACTTACAATACATAAATTCTAAGAACCCGAAGGTTCCGCTCCAGAACTCCCACCCTCACCCCATCCCCATGGATTGTAATTGTATGGATTATAGTATGATTTTTTTGCGTTTTTTTCGTTTTGTAAGTTGGTGTCAGTATCCATAACCAACACAAGTATTTATATGGGTTTGGAGAGTAAAAAACACAAAAATGGGTCAAAAAATGCTCCCAAACGGCTAGAAAACGGTTATATTTTTGAATTTGTGAAAATCGGGCCGGGCCGGGCCGCCAAAAACACAAACCGGTCCATGATTTCGGGCTTCAAACCGGTTTGGCATCGGGCCGGGCCGGGTTTTTAGACGGGTCGGACTCGGTTAACTGGTCGGGCCAAGATGGCCATCACTAGACGTAATTACATGACAAGATGGCCATCACTAGACGTGATCTTTATCTTCATAACCAATAAATTTTTAATTTTTTTTATCAAACTTTTTTGCACATTTTTATATCGGTTTTTTCATTGATTTTTTTTTTCTACACAAATTTTTATATGACGTGGTTGTTCTATATTCACAAACCGATCTGGGATTTGGAAAAAGAAACATGTGGTGGTAACGTAATTACATATCATATTTTATGCTTTTAACCCACACGTACATGCATAACAACAAATTGTGTTATTTTGGTGTTTACTAGTTAACGTTCTCCTCTGCATTATCAATGTTCTCCTAATGATCTCATCATGCCCTCGCATAAACAATACTGTGTCGGAAGCCATTTTGCTATGCTACAAATCCAAGATGTCACAATGCCAATATGTGTTTCTTTTATTCCAAAGTGGATGTGTTTGGTGCCAATTTATGTATATGACCATATGTGATTGTGTACAATACGATATGTAACACCCTCAAATATGGAAATAGCAACTTATTAAAATTTTCTAAATACATTAATAAATACCTCGAACTACAAACATAAATTGAGCATCAACCTCAATACTCTCATTCATCATATACATACATTCTATGAAAAGGACGAGTGTTACTAAACCCAATACCATATACTAACTCCGTCCTGCGGAAGGCTTCGCCGACTACTCACTCTTGTAAGGCTAAGGCTCAACTCTTCATAGTACCGCTAGAACTGAACCCCCGCTAGGAACTTGATGCACATGCTGACAAATAAAAAGGTTAGGCTTACGCCTAGTGAGCTCAAGAGTTTTAACATGAACAACTATATCTTTAAAAACAGGAAAACCAGTTTAAAGCGAGATCCTTCGAAATAATATACTTTAAAATGGAAACGACACATTTTCTATAATATGCACTTTTAAAAACAATACTCCCAAACACACATTTATTATAAAACGATGCAACCCAAAACTCACCCAAAACGGGGTCATAGTTCGATACTTAAATTTATGAAAATGTAAATAACACATCATGTCTCAAAACACCCAAAACTCGGGTGGGACATAATACTCAACCCATAAATTAAGGATAAACCCAATTATACAAAACGCCACCGAAAACTTGGATAATAAACTCAATACCCAAAAACAACACCTTTCGGTGATGGAGGATACCCGAATTCCATCGAAAGTGGCGGACACACAAAGTTAAGCCACCTATCAATGTTCTCGAGCTTCACATAAGACCATGGTTCCCCGTATCTGGCTCCTCTGAGCTACCACCGCAAGACACCACTGATCATAGTGTCTACTCGACCTCTAATGAGTGTCACAACCAAAGCCACAAGTCCCCGTATCTGGCTCATCTGAGCTACCACCGCAAGACTTAGCTCCGTATACGGCTCCGTAGAGCACCACCGCAAGCTTACATAATCAACCACAAGACTTGGCCCACTCATTAGAATTCAAACGCGGACGCTAAATTCCACGATGAGTAACCGGACTGGATTACAAACGGGCCTCGAGTTCAACCACCCACGATCTCTACCTCGAGCCCTCAATAAAGGTTACGCGGTCGTCGAGTTCAACCACCCACGATATCTACCTCGAGTCTTCCCGCTGGCCATAACAATATCCAGTCCCAAAACGGGGATAAGGTCCCCACTAACCAACTGACTCATATGTCTATGGATCCAATGCATTACAGTCTAAAACGTTACATGACTCAAAGGAATGAACTAACGCATTCAAAACATGTAACTCCCAAATAAGATGCAACTAAGTACATCATACGTCCAAGGCTCCTTAACGAGCAACCAAAACTGAACAAATGTTCCAAAGACTCCACCGAGTACAAATCAAGCCCCAAGAGGCTTAATGGACGTTTGGCTCAACAAGAGAGCCAAAGTGATTACACAAACCAGAATACACATTTTCCCAAAATCTTTGATTCTCAAATTACTATTGGCCTTCGGCCCAAAACTCCAAAGATTTTCCCTTTCTAAAAATATTCCATTTCATGAATGATGCATAAAGCTCGACAAACACGTAAAAGTGCCTTTTTGACCAAATATCCATTTATGCAATAATCACCAAAACATGTTCTGTAACACCCTAAAATCTGGAAATAGCAACTTATTTAAAATTTTCTAAATACATCAATAATTGAATCATCTACAACCACAAATTAGATTCAACTTCAATACACAAACATTCAATCTTTACATACAAACGGGTGCTACTAAAACCCAATAATAGTCACTATCTCCAACTTGCGGAAGACTTCACCAATTACTTACTTTAGTGTCTAACTAAGGCTCTACGCTTCATAGAACTGTTAGAACCCAACTCCCAACTGGAACCTGATGCACATGCCGACAAATAAAAAGGGTTAGGCTTAACGCCTAGTGAATTCAAGAGTTTTCAACAAAGATAATTTAATCATTTGGAAAGGGGGATGCGAATAAAATCATAATCTTTCAAAATGATATGTTTCACTTATGAAAACGACTCGTTTATCAATAACTATGCATTTTGTGCGAAAGAGACACCGCGTTAATTGTTAACCAAACCAAGGTGTTTTAAAGACGAGAATCTTAATATGAGACGCACTTATGTATTATAAACTGGAACTTGCTAAAAGGTAAAATAGAGGTCGGACTCCCAATTTTATAAAACACGGTTAACACATTGTAACTTGAAATACCCAACACGGGTGAAACGTGACACACAACCCGTAAATCATAGGTGAAATCTATATGATTAATAACACCATGAATACAACATTAGACCCAAAACTCACATGACCATGAAATGGACTAAAATAAAACCGACACGTGGAAACGACACATTCCAATCAAACTTTAATATAATTGGGAAGAACCCCATATTAAAGCCATCATTTACTGTCGACCACTTAAAAACCCAATTTGGTCAAATACAACATTACCCTTTAAAAATACCACGAATCAACGATGAAGAGACCCGTATACACTGAGAATAGAGTAACACGCAAGTAGGTCGTTCACGCAACTTCCTTGTATGTCATCTAAACGTTTCCATCTTCGGTGGCGAGAACACGTTAATGGGGCCACCCGCGATGTTATTGGATTTCACCACACATCCCGACATCCTAGTTCCCATGCCACCACCGACATCACAATCCTCGGACCGTTTAACGCCTCTGGCCATACTCCGTCGATTTCTACCTCAAGGACTTACAGACATGGGTGCCTATCCAATCTAGACGAGTTTCCCCCTCTGCAGCTCGCGCCACTCGTTGTCCACTCGCTAGCAAACCCAAGCGGTCACTAAAAGTAACCCAAAACCTCAGTCCTTACATAACCAACAAACTTACGTGCCTATGGATCCATTACGACACTGTCTAACATTACATGACTCCAAATGAATGACTAAAGCACCCAAAGCATGTAACTCACCAATGACACAAAATTAAGCGTCATCATACTCAAAACCCACGACGGTTATAAATCCGGACAAGTGTCCACACGACTCATTTAGTCAAAACCGAGCCAAAGGCCCAACACTTTACGTAAATCACCAACGAAGCCTTTGTAAACATTAAAAACACGTTTAACCGACTAACGAAGACACAACAACCCAAAAGTGTAAAATAACACAAACTCAACATTGTTTGAGACAAAACATTTTCCCAAATAAACTCTTTACTCTTATTTCCCAAAATACTTCGTGACACAGTTATGTACATTTTCCAAATAGACGTAAGAACAAAATCATGTAAATGACATTTACATCAATTGGACTCCATTTATATAAAATACGTCAAAGAAACATGTCAACAAGTTTTATTTGTCAATATGCCTAAAATCACCAAGAAGCATGTTTCATGAGTTTATAAAGGTAATTATAACCAAATACTCAAACTTATTTGCAGTTAACAATTTGGTGTAAAACATAAACATTTTAAAAATAACCATTTTGGCATGTACACCGTTTTCACAAATCAACTTGAACTCACCTTGCTAGGTTAAGTTAAACCTAGTTTTCAATCCACAACCATGGGCCTCCAAAAGCCTAAATTCCACCAAAGCTTTCTGAAGACACCCAATCCAACTCTTCAAATCAAGCTTCCAAAAACCTAAATCCACAAGGGTCCAACCATAAAATCCATATTTAACCATTTAAAATCATTCCCCAAATATTATACATAAAGATCTCAACTTATGTAGAAACCCTAATTTCCATAAATGGAGAGAACAAGAAGTTACATCAACTACAACTCCGAACCACCAACTAAAACTCATGTAAGTCACCAAAATGAACCATAAGCTCCCAAATCTTCAATGAGGCAAAGGTTGGATGAAAACCCAAAGAGCTTGGTGAGGAAGATGGAGATGAAGATATTTTGGGGTTCTTGATTCCAACTAGCTAAATGATTAAGAATCATGGGGTATGAAGAAGAAAAGCCTCCAAAATGGGTTAGGGTTCAGTTTTAGGGTTTGGGAGAGAAAAAGGGGAGAAGATAGAAATGAGAAATGAGGGAAATGGGTGAAAATCGCACATTTAACCCACTGGTACACGCAGGCTATAGTGCATGCCGATTATGCCGGTGGCACAATCGCCAAGCATGTACCGTGAACTCCTCAGCTTCGGCGATAGTGCCAGGCTATTGTGCCCTCTGGCACAATCGCTGGCATGGTCGCCCGGATGCTCCCGAGCTCCAAAAATCCGACTTTTTCAATACCCGAACTCCCGATACTTCGAGGGACTTTAAACAATACATTTCCCAACAAAACCCACTGTTTACAAGTCACAGAAATGTCTGGGTGACATTTACTTACCGAAAATCACGGGTGTTACATGTTCCTTTGTGACACATTTATCAAAATATCCCAAAATCCCAAATATGGTGTTTTACAAGGTTTAATATGCTAAACACTTCAAATAAACAAAAGTTACCAAATAACTCAGCAGTTGATAATTTCATGTAAACACATAAATGTTTTAAAATAAACATTTTGGCATGTACACCGTTTTCACAAATCAACTTGAACTCACCTTGCTAGATTTAGGCTAAATCTAGATTTTACCCCACAAGCTCTTTTGAAGACCGCTTGAATCCTCAAGCCGGAAACTTCCAAAACCTAGATCCAAACATTTCAAACCATAAATAACTATATCCAACCATTTAGAAACATCCTCCAAACAAATAAATACCATAATCCCAAACAAGATCAAAACCCTAATTTCTCCAAAACCATCAAATCCGAGATTTGAGATATCAAACCTTAAGAAACCACCAATGGAGTATTTCAACCTTTAAATCAAGAAAGCTTACCA
This sequence comes from Arctium lappa, assembly GCA_023525745.1. Classification (NCBI taxonomy): domain Eukaryota; kingdom Viridiplantae; phylum Streptophyta; class Magnoliopsida; order Asterales; family Asteraceae; genus Arctium; species Arctium lappa. The sequence continues at coordinate 1,360,000 of CM042059.1, read as the reverse complement.
CTAGAGGCGATAGACCTTCCGAGGACACCCATAACAACTCTTCAACCCGAGCTCCCACACGATGGACTTGATGAGAAAGATGAAGATGGTGGTTTTGTGGTTCAAGATCCCATAAGCTAGATGATGAAGCATCTTGTGGTTTGGGGAGGGAAAACCCCCCAAAATGGGTTAGGGTTCGGTTTTGGTGTTTGGGAGAGAAAAGGGAAGAAGAAGATAAGTGAGAAATGAGAAATGGGTTGATTTTCGCAATTTAACAGCCTCTCAGCCCTCCGTGCGCGACAATGACACGGCGACTGTGCCCTTGTCATTGTCGCAGGGCATAGTCGCCCGCTCCTAAGGGCTCTCGGTACACTTCCCGCGACTATGACACGACGATAGTGACACTTGTCACTGTCACAGACATTGTCGCCCAAGTCTCCCCGAGTCCCAAAACTCGACTTCTTCCAACGCCAACAACCCCGATACTATAAGGGACTTTAAACAAGACATTTCCCAACAAAGCCCCACTGATTACAAGTCACATAAATGTCCGGTTGACATTTACTTACCGAAAATTACGGGTGTTACAATCCTCCCAACCTTAGAATGATTTCGTCCTCGAAATCTACCTTTCCCATGAAATCTTACCCGCAGAAGGACTTACCTCAAACCATTTGTCAGCACCACTAATACGACTCTTGTACTGGTACTCCCATCAACTGCCTCTCTTGGGCACATTGTACTCATAACCAAGCGGACACTTAACTCCCCAGATAGCCTTTACCCACAAGGTTACGGTCATCTCCCAACATTGGCTGGCAATTCCTACCCCCGGGTAGTTTGTGACCCCAACTTTCCACCGATCGATTTCCTTCGGATCAACACGGTTCCGAACCCAACATCAAAGATTGCAACCAAACTTCTAAAATCTTTAGATTTAAACTGGTTCATTCCTAATATCTATAAAAACATCCTTCCAAGGTGGACCAATACGTCCTTCATGCAACCGGTTAACACAGATTCGGCTGAAACTCAACTTCGTTCCAATCCCAACCTCACAACACTAATCTAATACAACCTCTATCACCACGGAAAAGCTTATACCCATCGGTGCTTACTCATCAACATCTAACCTTCCATTAAATCTCATCATTGAAAGGTCAATATTTCTCACAATCCAGCCGGGATACATCTCAAACATTCCCAGATCCATTGACTCCATGAAACAAGTCGGCGCCTAGGACTAAACGGTGACCTCAAAAATGTGGATATCCCGTCCAAGACTTCATTCCAGATGGATGGTCGCACTAAGGATGACACCAAACAGAGTGCTAAAAATCCCAAATCTTACATTTCTAAAAAACAGATCACCAAAATTTTCTTTTAATCGCGGAACCCACTAATACGGTATACCGAGAACACAACCCAAGATGTGACACTGACTAGCAATCCATCACAACAATTCCCAAAAGAAGCGCAAATAGTCACATAAGACCTTATCCCACATGATTACCGAGTATAAACTCACTCCTTAATTAACTGGGAAGACTTAATTCTACTACTTCCATAAAACAAATGCACACTGATTCAAAATTGAAACTCAAACTTTCACGACTGACCGCAAGTCGGAACATCCGACGCCTCCTATTCCAAGGACTCCCTTAGTCCCTAATTACAACTGCTCTTACGCCAGGGTTAAAATCTATAGGCCTAATGAGTTCAAGGTTTTTCAACTAGTACGCCAATATGATCACAAAATCATAAAGGTTTATAAAACCAAGAATCGATGTCAAGCAAAATGGTTATCAAAATTTGTAAGTGATTATTGGCGGCCAAGAGAGGTTACAAACAGTTCCATAGCAGTTATGTTGCATCATGGGTGAATCCATCAGTGGGTAATCCTTGCCATTGATGGTATAAGTTGGCCCTCATCAGTTCCGCTGAAAGAACATTCATCAGTGTCACTAAAACATTGATAAATAACCACTGAAATTCGTCGCCAAGGCAACGGAATGATGATTCACTAATATCAACGACAATCCAAACACGTGCTGACCTGAAATTATCATCAAAACATGGAAAACATATTAAGTATTAGTAAGGCACACAAAGAATTAATAACAAAAGGCATATAAGATTATCGCATAAGCTAAAACATGCTAATAGTATATCCCCCTGGGAGTGATTCATTAAATTCACCAGGATTTCCGAAAGATTGAGTAGTGAATTGAACCTACTACCTACATGATGCATTACATGTTCTAAGTGCTCAAAACCCATGTTAAACACTAGTCATTATTACTAGCTAACTTACATAGATTAAATATCGAAGTTGAAACAAAAAGGGCATAACAACCCAAAATCCAAAACGACATATTATGATAATAAAATGGCCAAAGGTAAGCTAAGCTCCAACCATAAGTCCTCTCTAAGTGGTGAGTCATATCTTTCCCTTTCCATTGGACGAACTCTATACATGAAACTTGTCTGAAAATGGTTTAGTTTTATAAGCGAGTATTAGACCAAAATGTCTAGTGAATTCCCCTATATAAACATAGATAAACATAAGACATTTGAAATAATAACCGTCATGAAGGCCCAAAAACATCCAACTAGATAACCAATCACAAAACAATGGACTTTGCACAATGTTCATAGAACCACTGTCACTACACTATAACATTCATAACCAAGGCCCAAGAAGATGTCTATTCAATGTGCTGGTGAAACAAATTCAAGGCATGGAATAATAACTCCTAAGAGATTTCACTATCTCAAGGTACCCTAATCCCATTGTGCAAATCCAACCACGTATCCAAAATAATATCACATGTGATGAACGATATAACAAACGAACTATCATTAAAGATACTGAGTTATAAACCATAATCAGTGTTTTAAAACAACTAATTATTCAAGATACCAATCACAAACCATAATTTATGCTTTAAAAACTGTAACACCAGTAATTTCCTAAAGATTGGTCAATGATCAGCCAAGGAAGCAGTCAGCCATTGGCCGAGAGAAACGGTCGGAGAACGGTTTAACACGAGGGGTGAGAAGGCGCATCAGGCGACACGCACGGCTTGGCCCTCGGCCTCAAGCTGCGGATAGGCATGCGTAAGTCGTTGTGATCCGCGACTCAAGTACACGTGCGGCTTGGCCCAGGACTTGAGGTCGCGGCCAAGGCCGCGGGGACGGTCTGGTCGACTTAAAACCCAATTTTTAGGGTTTCTCTCATTCTTACTCCCATACTCTCCATTTCTCTCCATTGGTGCGGTTTTTGGGAACTATTATCTCAGATTTGGAGCACCCATGGTGGATTTATCCTAAGGAAGCATAAGGGTTCGGTATTTGGAAGCTCGGGTTGAAGAGTTGGATGGTTTCCTTAGATAGCTTTAGGTTGAGAGTCTCAATATCTTGAAGTGGTAAGTTTCCTTGAATATTCCAAGCTTTAGTATAAGGATCTTTGTAGATCTAAATGTTTTACTTGTTGATGGTTTATTCAAGATTTGAAGAAATGGGTTATTTGGAAACCCTAACTTATTGTTGGTGATAACTTGAAAATGGTGGAATCTGTTTTATTGGAGGCTAATGGTTGGATTTGGAACCTAGGTTTAACTTAACCTAGCAATGTGAGTTCAAGTTGATTTGTGAAAACGGTGTACATGCAAAAATGTCTATTTTAAAGTGTTTATGTGTTTTACTTACATGATGTTATCAAGGGATGAGTTACTTGGTGTGTTTTGATTATTTGAAGTGTTTAGATTTATAAACCTTGTAAAACACCCATGTTTGGGATTTTTGGGCATTTTGATGAATAAATCATAAATGAAAGTGTTTTGAAGATTTATTGCTCAAATGGAGATTATTTAGTCAAAATGCACTTTTAGTGTTTGGTTTGGAGAAATGTTTAATTTTGTATTTGTAACACCCTGGAATCTGGAAATAGCAACTAATTTAAATTTTTTTAAATACATCGATAACTGATTCATATACAACAACAATTTAAGGTTTAACTTCAATAAACACATTTCATTCTATGTACACAGTCTATTATAGGGACGGGTGCTACTAAAACCCAATAACAGTCACTATCTCCAAACTACGGAAGACTTCACCAACTACTTGCCCTCGTGAAACACTAGGGCTCATCTCTTCAAAGTACTGCTAGAACCATTACCCCAACTGGAACCTGATGCACATGCCGATAAATAAAAAGGTTAGGCTTAACGCCTAGTAAGCTCAAAAGTTTTCATCTCAAAACGTCACAAAAAACATGGATTATAAAACTCCATACTGAAATCAACACCTTTTGGTGACGGGGGAGACCCGCTTACATTATACGTGACGGAACACCAAAGTGGGTCACATAACTATGTAGAAAACCAAAACGTATGGATGCTACTCATAAAACAAACCGAGCTCAACTGCTCCAAGTATATTACTTGAAAACATCACGTCAACTCCTCTAAGTCTATTCTTAAGAGTTCCAAAACCGGAACTCATGCACAATGGAATTACACCTTACTACCCATGGGACGTTGCCCGACCGTATAGGTCCATACCTTACTTACCATGGTGACCCAATGCCTATTCCGTGCCAATGTGGCGAACTTATCCAAAACGGGACATTAAGAACACCGTGCCTATGGATCCATCGCACTAATTAAAACATTACATGACTCAAAACGAATGAACTAACGTATTCAAAATATGAACTAACGAAGGAACAATACGGTGGCACGTGGCACCGTTGGCACTTGGCACCACTATAGGTCCGCCCATGGTTGTTTGGTTGATTTTTCATTTATGGATAAAGTTGTCTGATTGGTTGATTTTTCATTTAATCCAAGGTGACGAGCTCGGTCGAATGAAGCCCTTTTCCAGCAACTCTTGAAGTTGCGTCATCATCTCTTTCATTTCTGTCGGTGCCAAACGATATGGAGCACGAGCTATCGGAGCCGCTCCCGGAGTGAGGTCAATCTGAAACTCCACTAGACGTTCCGGTGGTAATCCGGGAAGGTCTTCCGGAAAGACATCCGGATAATCCCGCACGATCCTCACGTCTTCCACCGTCTTCTTTTCCTTCTTCGCGTCCATAATTTATGCTAGATACGAAGGGTAACCCTTCGCTAGAAACTTACGCGCCTTGAGAGAGGAGATAATAGGATCATTCCTCTTCCCTTTCTCCCCATAAATGGTAGCCACGCCATTTTCCGGTAATGGCACTTGGATCATCTTTTTGGAACAAAAGATGTCCGCCCTATGCCTTACTAACCAATCCATACCTATGACTACATCAAATCCTTCTATAGCCATATGTAATAAATCCACTCCAAAAGAACTCCCATCGATCTCTAGAGTGCAATCACAAAAACGATCACGAATGATCACTTGATCCCCATTAGCTACTTCTACTACTAATGCATCGGGAAGAACACTAATAGTAGTGGTGAATTGTTTACAGAAAGCATCCGACACAAAGGAACATGTAGCACCCGAATCAAACAAGACACGAGCAGGCATGGAGTTTACTAGAAACGTACCCGAAACAACATCCGCGGTCTCCTTTGCCTCCTCGGTAGTCATCCGGAAAGCTCGACTCGGTGCCCTTGATGGTTGCTCGATCCTAGTCGTCGAACCCATAGAATTTCCACCACTTCCTCTAACTAGCCTTGGACACTCTCTCTTCATATGCCCCGGCTCTCCGCATTCATAACATACCAACCCACAGAGGGAACACTCTTGAGTTGTGTGGTTTTTCTTACCACACTTGTTACACCCGGCTGGACCGGAGTGAGTCCTTAGCGTACGGCCCCGAGTGCTTTGACATGCACTTGTGGCACCACCGATCTTCATGATCGGGTTGGGTTGGGCGGATTTTGGCAATTTTACAACCCAACCCAATTATGGCGGTTTGAAAAATCTCAACCCAACCCAACCCATTCAAAAGTATAACCCAACCCAACCCAACCCTTGCGGGTTAGAGCGGGCTGGGTTGGGTTGGCGGGTTAGTAATTTATAAAAAATTGTCGATTGAAAGAAGATAAATAATACTAAAAGTATTCTCAAGAAAGTTATAAGTTATTACATTACAATCATCCAAATAGGTAAATAATATATCAAAATCCATAAGTCTTAGACTTAAATTTAAAAAGTCTAAATGATAGCAACCAATTCAAATCCTTAATCAATTTTTGTTCATCCGTGCCTTCAATTTTTGGAGATTTAGAGGTATTTTCCTCCAGTCCCGGCAGCGGCAACGGTCGTCTTGATTTCTTCGATGTTCGATTTCACTACTCCAGTCCCAAAACGGCAAAACCTAATTCAATTTCAAGCTACTTGAATTTGGCCTAAAGCTAGTAAGTTGGTAAGTGGTAACCGATTAAGGCTTGAATTTGGGTAAAGTTTTGGGCCTTTATTTAGTTAGCTAACAAATAACATGGGCTTATATATATATATAATTTTATAAATAAAAAAATAGCGGCGGGTTGGCGGGTTGGGTTGGGTTGAGTTTTCCTAACCCAATTTCAACCCTTATAATTAGCGGTTTGGCGGTTCGGCGGTTCGCGGGTTCGGCGGTTCGGGTTTAATCGGGTTGGGAGCGGGTTGGGTTGGTCGGGTTTCGCGGGTTGGGAATTTTCTGTACACCCCTAGGCACCACCGATCTTCACGACGTTGATCACCCGTTCTCCTGCTTACAAAGGGTCTTGATTGACGAACGGGCCCAGATGGCCCCTCCCACTTCCGTTTCTCACCAACAGGTTTCTTCTCATCCCTTTTGGCATTGATGTCGTCCTCAACGAGTAAGGACTCCTCGATAACCTCTTGCAGAGTCAAACACTTAGCATTCCTTACCGCCGTTCGCATCTCGACCGGTAACCCTTGATGATAGGCCTTAATCTTTGACCTTTTATCGGGGACCAGATGTCCCACCAAGTTTAGTTACTCCAAGAAGAGTTTGGAGTAGCCAACAATAGACAGATTCCCTTTCTTCAGATCTCGGAACTCCCGCTCCAATTTGTCCATCGAACGCTCGCTACAATACCTGTCCATAATCTTCTCCTTGAACACCGGCCAAGTTAACTTAGCCATAACTTCAGGAGTGAGGACTGATCGAGTGAGATTCCACCAAATCAAAGCCTCTCCCCGAAGTAGTTGAGAAGCAAACTTGACCCGTTGAGAGGGGTCACACTCACTTGACTCAAAGGCCATCTCTACCTCTTTGAGCCAATACATGCAAGCAACCGGGTTGTCTGAACCCGCAAACTCCTTAGGGTGGCACCCCATAAATGCTTTGTAAGTGCACCCCTTAGTCTTCGTACGGATCCCTTCAGCGGATGGTTCCTCAACCGTTACCACATTTGGTCCACCCGACCCCACAATAATGTTTTCAGCCATAGTCTCAGGTTGTCGGTGGCTAGCGTCTCGATCCTCTAGGAGATTCATGAAAAACTCTTGTTGTTGGGTCATGGCCGAAGTCATGGCCAACTGTTGTTGAGCCAAGGCCGCATTCATGGCCAACATCATACTATCCCGAAGTCGGGTCTCCATGGTAACTTCCTCCATGATGGTGTTACCCGAATTGAGGTTCTGGCGCGGAATATGCTTAGGCCCTCCTCCCAAGATTCTGGGTATAGGAATGTCATCGGTGGTTACACCCACGGGAGGTCGTACAACTGCAGATTCCACCTCTGGTTGACCCTCTGGCATGTCCGGCAACCTACTTCAAGTGTTTACCATTAAATATGCCACGCACGTATGAGAAATAGATTGAGAAAAGACTAAGCGAGTTGAACTCATTGTACGTACTACTACCTTCATCAATTATCATAATAATAGTAAACCAAGTATGCTCACGTAAAAATGCATTCATAATTGCAGTAGCTAAGTGAAATTATGAACGAACCATACACAAGAATTATTGTCACCATCATCACAACTTTCAATTAAAGTAATTCCGTAATTCTAACGCTCTCCCCACCTAGGATTTCTACCCCAAGTGGACAGTGAAGTCATAAAGTCTAAAGCTTAAGTCTAGATATGCTAAACAATACCTAGTTCACTTAAACTAAAGCTCTGATACCAACTTATAACACCCTAAAAATAGGGATAACAAAAATCCGCAAAACGGATACGAGGTATGCAAAATAGCCATAGAAAGAGCCTTCCAAAAATGGGGAAATGTATAAACTACCTATTTAATTACAACTGTAATTCAATGGACAATAAATAACAACCAACTAATCTAATTTCTACAACTAGAAAAGAGATTACAAAAGGGTTGTCATCTAAGAACCCAAACGGTTCACTTTAAAAGGTATAATATGCCCATGTGCAAAATCCCCAAGCTCTCACCCCAAAGCAACTAAGCCTGCTTAGGTTCGGCGCCGCTAGGACCTGAGATACACATCGACACCCAACAAGTGTTAGGCCAAAAATCCTAGTGAGTTGAACAATAATAAGCATGCATGAACAATTTCAATTTTTATCAGCAGTTAACCAATGTTTAATATATGTGGAGTCATTAGGGGAGACCCAAAGCACCAATCAAGTCCCACCCAAGAGTCGATATACCTTGATGCCCTTAACAAGGAACACCCCAAAGGCCCGACACACCCGAAGACTATCGCTAAGAAAATTCCCCGAATGGCGGAGGTCTAGACACATACCATCACAGTGGCGCCCAAGACTACATCCTCCTAGTGTACTGACTTGGTTCTTCCACATAACGCATATAGGAGGTCCTTTAGGTGTATTTCAATACCAACTACGGGTACAATATCACCATCCTATCCTCATGCAGTCCAACAAAAGACCCAAATGACACTTATATTCATCATGCATATAAATATGTCATCAAAGTGGTATTCCAACTAAACCATCATAACACACATATATACATACATTTAATATATCAAGGTACCCATATTATATATCCATGGGAAAAGCCCCAAATAATGGTACACATAACATAAAAACATAACATATCACCAATATCCATATTTCCAACCATTTTCATCAAGAAATCCCAAATACTTGAACATATAGAGAATGAAATAACAAATAGAAGATTATGATGTGTATCTAGTTTTAACAAAGGTTTAGTAAACTCACAATCTAGGTTTTGAACCAAAACCTAGAAAATACGGAACTCTAAAGATGGAGAAATGCTTTGACTTGATTCTTGAGGATCTTCTTCAATAAATGAACTCCAAGGTAGGTTGAATGCCAAGGATTGATGTTTAACCACCCAAGGTTGCAATAAATGCTTTGAGGGGAGTAAATGATGGCTTGATGCTCAAACCCTAGAATTCCCCTCTTGAAAAATGATTGTGTGTGGGTGTTTTTGTTTTCAAATTGGCTGAAAAGGGTTTTAGAGACCTGCAGGTGTTCCCGCGGCTTATGCTGCGGCTTGCAACCCGCGGCGTAAGTCGCCCGCGTGCACCAAAGGGTCGACTCCAGTAGCTTACGCGGCTTATGCCGCAACCAGTAACCCGCGTAGAAAGTCGCGTAAGTCTCTGTTTGCCATTAGTTAAACTATAGAACCCCACAATATAACCAACAACAAACCTTAAGCAAGATAAATATTTTAAACATATAAGTCCTACATCAATTAATACAAACATAGGATTAACAAGGCCTAATACTCACCTGAAATTCCGGGTGTTACATATTGGCTTCCGCGAGAGTGACACGCGATTGTGCCATATGGCACTCTCGCTGTTACTTTCACCTAGACACCCCGAAAGTCGAATTTTGACTTTTCCGATACACAACGCCCTCGATACTCTAAGGGAATTTTGATAGTATCTTCCCAATAAAACCCCACCATTTACAAGTCACAAAAACATCTGGGTGATCATTGCTTACCAAAAATCACGGGTGTTACAGTATTGTGAGACGTTTTTGAAAGGATAAATGGCATAAATTCGTTTGGAAATACTTTGTCCCAAGCTAAACCGTATTGGAGTTAATTCATGTATTTTGAGAGTGTGTTTGCATAACGTGAGTCGATTGCATATTATAATTTGGGAATTGTTATTCGTTGGTCAAATGGATTTTGAACACTTCAGCTCAATTTTGACTTAAAGGAGTCTTGGGGACATTTGTCTGGTTTCAATGGCTTGATGTAGATTCCCCTTTATGACTTACATCTTATTGCATATTATTAATAATTACATGCTCGAGTGCATTGGTCATTCCTGTGTAGTCATGTAATTTTGGACTGTGTTGCATTGGATCCATAGGAACGTAAGTCAGTCTTTATTTGATGGTCAATTGGGTATTTCGGGTTGGACTATGTGTCCCATGTTTTATGACCTTAAATTTTGCAAGTAGGCACTAGGAGGGTTGAGTCTGGAAGTGCTACCTTGGAGGTAGGCACTAGGACCTCCGCCGCTTGAGGTAATGCCTTGGAGGTAGTCCATAAGTGTGTCGGGCCTTCAGGGTGGAGTTCATGGTAATGTTCACCAAGGTCAACCGACTCTTGAGGTGAAGCTTGTTAAGAAGTTGTAGGGACGCTTGGGATTTTATGTCGTGAAGTGTCATGTGATTAACATTGCAAGAGTGACATACTTTTGTGTTCCTCCACTCTCAACGGATACAGGTCTCCCCCGTCGTCTGCCAATAATATTTAAATATCAACGCCTTACTTTTATTATCTTTGGGCTTGCGTGGTTGACTGTAAATGATGACCTTAATATTGGATTTCCCTCTGTGTATATTAAGGTTTGAATGAAATATCTCATTTCCATGTTTTGTTAATCGGATACCTTCCATTTTGATGGTCGCATGAGTATTGAGTTTTATTGTCCATGTTTTCGGTGACATTTTGTATATATGGACTTTTATCCATAGTTTATGGGTTGAGTATTATGCCCCACCCGTGTTTTGGGTGTTTCATAATACAAAGTGTAACACCCCGATTTTGAAAAGGTATCGTTTCAAGTTAATACAAAAATCAGTATTTTAAGGGAAAAATAAGATATGGGATTTTGGACTTGAATCCTAGATTCTATAGTCTTAATGTATGAAGGATTCAATTACGAATCCAACGGTTTTTTCCGGAGCGAAAGCGGAGCTATAACGAAGAAGTTACGGCAAAAACAGTGATTAATGAAGAAACCGGACAAATAGTGCACGGGGCGAGTTGTGGCGCGACTTAGGTCGCCTCGTAACCCGCCCGGAGCCCTGTTCAAGCATAAAACCAATTCGGGCGACTTGTGGTGCGACCTAGGCCGCTCGGTAACCCGCACGGAGCCCTGTTCGAGCTTAAAACCCGATTTTCAGCCACCAAACTTCATTTCTTCATATCTTTTGCATCACAACTCCGATTTTAGTGATTCAAGTTCCCATGGTTTTGTTTTAGAGAGCTCTTCAAGGATTTAGCAAGATATTGGAATTCTATTGGAGTATGCAAGAGTATTTTGTGGTGGTAAGCTCCTCATCTCTCTCATTGTTAAGTTAGGGTTTAATGATTTCATCGTTTTCCCTTTCATCCTTCATCTTGGGTGTGATTTTGTTGGTTGGTGTGGTGAAGGTGATCTTGTAGATATGTTGGATCTAAGATCTAGGGAGGTTTCTTGGTGATTCAAGCCTTCATCAATGGAGATTCAAGTTTTGGGGATAAAACCTAGATTTAGCCTAAATCTAGCAAGGTAAGTTCAAGTTGATTTGTGAAAACGTTGTACATGCCAAAATGTTCATTTTAAAGTGTTTATGTGTTTTGCATGTAATTATCAAATGTTGGGTTATTTGGTAATATTTGAATATTTGAAGTAGTTAACCTTATAAACTTTGTAAAACCCCCACTTTTGGGATTCTTGGGCATTTTGATGAAGGTGTCACAAATGGTTATGTTTTGATGATTTATCGCATAAATAGATCTATGGTCAAAGAAATACACTTTTAAATGTTTGTCGGGGGTTATGCATCATTCATGAAATTGGTTGTTTTATAACGTACTACTTGCACATTTATGTGAGGTACTTGAAAGAATGTATATAGTCTCATTTTATGATTTTCATTCTTATCAGCAGTTAAACATGAAAATGCATTTTGGGATATTAATGTTGTTGAAGGCTATATGTTTAGCTTTGGTTAGTCACAAATGAAATTTTGACAAGTCTAGATCATTACTAGTGGATCCCTAGGTATTGAGTCGACTTATCTTTTGGGATGTTTTTCCCCTTGTAGCAATGGATGCATTTGATCCTCGAGTGCCCTTGGTACGGTTATATGGGACCGGTTACTAGCCATGGATCATAATGTAGTCCTAGTGAACGAGTATGGCTTGGTTTCCTCGGGTGCCCTCCCCCACATCTTAGTACGGACCGGTGTTGTTCGTGGCCATGGATTCCAAGTATTTAGCTCATAACTCGGATTGTGGCTTACTCGGTGTTCCGCCACAATCCTTGGTAAAACGGGTATCCCTTGTCATCGAAAGATGAATTTTTGGACCGAACAGTCCCTATGTGGCAAAGATTTCATTTGTAAACTCAACTCTCTTGCAAAGATTTCCTTTTATTACAATTGTATTTATTTTCTTCGAATTATAAACTGAGGTGTTGTTTTGAGGTATTTAGTTTTACCCTTGTTTTCGATGACGCTTTGAGTTTGGGTTATCTCCCTTATGCTAATTTTGGAGACTTGAGTTTACTCATATTTCGGTCGTTTGCTTTATAAGTTTTATTCAAATTTCAACGTTTGAGCATTTATCATATCCACGTTTTGAGTAAGTGTTGGATTGCGTTATTTCATGAAAGAATGTTTTGGCGTTGAGGCGTCCATCTATAAAATGCATATTTTTAGTAAATGGGTTGTTCTCTTATTTTAAAGTAAATCATTTTAAAGGATCATGATTATAAGTTACAATACCTCCATTTTACGTTTTCTTTTATAATCATGATATAAAACTCTTGAACTCACTAGGTGTTAGCCTAACCTTTTTATTTGACGGCATGTGCAACAGGTTCCGGTTGGGAATAGTTCTAGTGACACTGTGAAGGAGATGAGTGCTAGTTGTGTGCTCGAAAAGGTGATTAGCTTGTTGAAGTCTTCCGCACTTATATTGGAGATAGCGATTGGTATTGGGTTATAGTAACACCCGACTTTAGTTAGTCTTTATGTAAGACTTTATTTACTCGTTGATGGTTTAAATCTAGAAATGTATTGCATTTACGGATTTGTAGTAAGAGATTTTATCCCTCTTTGAGGTGTTATTATAAGTTTTAATTTAGTCGCTCTTTCCAAATTGTGAGGGTGTTACACAAAGTTTTATCCGCGTTTTTATAAAATTGGAAGTTCAATCTCTATTCACGTTTTGAGTGAGTTTTGGGTTGCATCACTTTACAAATGAATGTTTTCCTATGGGGAGTTCATCTATAAAATATGTGTTGTTGGAAAACGAGTCGTTTTCATATTTGAAGCATATTATTTTGAAAGATTATGATTTAAATTGCATTTTTGCTCTTCAACAATATATTTATTAATGTTGAAAACTCTTGAACTCACTAGGCGTTAGTCTAACCTTTTTATTTGTCGGCATGTGCAACAGGATCCGGTTGGGAATAGTCCTAGTGACACTGTGAAGAGATGAGTGCTAGTTGCGTGCTCAAGAAGTAGATAGCTTGGTAAAGTCTTCCGCATTTATCATGGGATTAGCAACTTGTATTTGGGTTAAGTAACACCCGACTTTGGTTTAGTCCTTGTATAAGATTTGAGTTTATATTTGTCGAGGTTGAATATAGAATTTTATTTTGGAGATTTATCTTTTAGTTGATGTAATTTTGAAAATTTTAATTAGTTGCTCTTTTCAAATTTGAGGGTGTTACAAAACCTATCAAAGATGATTCCATGTTTAGATAAAGGGTCAAGGGAACTCACTTGATGCTCAACACACCACCACACACCATAACGACTAATAATGCTCAAACTGAACACCTGAATTAACCAACATAGGAATGGTGTTAAACCACCTTAATTATCTTGAAAATTATCTATTAAAATCCCTAAGACAATCCCCTAATCAATGCCTCGAACATAGCCCAAATCGAGAAACAAAGAAAAATCGATGTGGCACTCAACAGTGACGAAAGTGACTTTTAAAGCACCAAAACTCGCTTGAAAATTCACTTTTGCTACTGTTTGAGTTGCACGACTTCTGCACCAAAAATTAACCTAGCATCTCATTCCCAATCCTTTTCAAATCGATTTAAAGGTCCAAAAAACATGGGAATTGTTGGTCCCGAAGGTGCTAAACAAGTTTGTAGAAGGGGGGGGGGGTTGAATACAAACACAGAATTTAAAGTTTAATAAATTGTTTATTGAAGAATCAAAATACAATTTACTAGTTTGTTGCGGAATAAGATTAAGACAGACTCAATCTAAACAAACTAAAGAAACACTAAGATAATTGCACAAGACGTTCAGAGAATGGGGATTAGGGATATAGAAAACAAGGGTTTCTATCTTGAGTTCAAGGATGAAGCACTCCTTTAGATGAAGGGGTGAACTTCCTATTTATACCCTATGCATTAAATGCATGGCAGGATACTTTACACGTGGCGTTCACAGATTGGCTTTGAAAAACTGTCTTTTGGGAGACATGCTTTTGGCCGGGTCATGAACAGTGTAGTGGACAGAGTTGTTGTACGAATGTTTGCAGAGACTTGTCCGTTCTGACATATCGTACTAGGTTGTGCAAGGATAGACAAAATGAAACTTGAGGCATAAGCTTTGTGATCGTTTGATAGCTGAGTATCTCTAAGTTCAGAGATAAAGAGGTTCATCTATCGCTGAAGCTTTTTCTCATGTTCCTTCGCGTATTGGTAGAGTTGTCTTTGCTTCACTGATATCCGCATCAGGTCACTAGTAGACTTCTCATTGTTCAGCAGCTTCGTCTTTGATTCAGCTATGAACATCTGTTGACGCGAAACTTGTCTTCAGGGATTACGTTGGTTGTTTACTTTAGGAACTATCAGTGATAACTGAACAGACTCAGTCTGATCACTGATAGTGAAACATTAATACATAGAAATGTTTATAAGAAAGACTATCAGCGATAACTGAACAGACTCAGTCTGATCGTTGATGGTGAAACACTAATACATACTAAAACGTAATTTTCACTAAGTATAGGAGAGGGTCGTTATCAAATCACTGAGAGAGTTTGGATCAACAATCTCCCCCTATTTGATAATGACAAAGTAACTGAAGAAAATTACTTTATGATTCAAAATGATGGAATAATCAGGACTCGTAACATACATGTCCCAATTACTATTTTGAGGGATCTTTTACAGCACTGATGAAGTTAAGTACTTTACTGAAATTTCATTAATTCAGGAATAGAATTACAAGGAATGAGATTTACAAGTAAATTACTAACTACTGTAAGTACAACTAATAGATTACAGAAGAAAAAAAAACTAATCTATCAGCTATAAGAAGATTTTGGAGGATTTATCATATACTCAGGTATTTCTTCTCCTTTCTGTCTTCGTTCCAAAGATTCTTGGCTGATGATTTCTTTGATTTTCTCAGCAGCAGGGAAGAAGTCACACCATAAGCATAGTAGATCCTTGAGATGATTCAGAGGACAGATAGGAATCTCAGAGACTCTTTGAAATCTGAGTTCCTCATCATCATCTCTGAAGAATATTCCATAAGGTTGATCAATTACTTGACCAGCTTGGAAAGGACCACCAGGAGGCAGAGATAAGTCTAGAACTGAAAGATCAGGAGGAGGACCAAACAGTGCATCTCTTGAAAATTTGATAGAAGTTTCATTCCTGATGATGGCGACGTCTTCAGAGGAGGAGGACCCGATTTTTCTTTTGAGTTTCTTGGGATTGGGAGGGATAGGAGATGGCAGGTTCAGTACAGAAGTGACTCTGTTGATGAGAGCTTTAAGAAGTCCTTCAACGTAGCCTCTGTATGTAGATTTTGATTTCTTCAGCGCATCCCAGAATTCTATCCACTCTGTAAACCCGAAACCTTCAAGTTTGGAAACGTACATAGCTTTCTGAGTTCCATCCTCTCTGGTAATCTCCATGGTCACTGATAGTTGATCCTTCTTCTTGCGACCAGAGATAGTCACGGCTGATATTGGAAGAAGATCAGAGCGATAATCCATCTTCTGTTTGCACCATTCAATGGACTTATCGTTGATCTCTTGTTCTTTGGATCGTTCCTCTTCAATTTCTTTCAGTAGAGCAGCTTGAACTTCCACAGGCTTTCTTTTCAGCTTCTTGTCCTTGACTTGAGAGGATTGAATCTTTAAAGCGAGTTGAGCGTCTCGTCTGCATTCAGCGATCAGCTTCTCAGCTTTGGCAGATTCTTCTCGTTCAGCTTTAGTGAGGAAGTCGAGCTCTGAGGATGTTTGAAGAGGGACTTTCAGCCGTTGACTTTCTAGTTGAGCGATCATTTCAACTCTTTTATTCATCACTTCCTCTGCACCATGAGATGGTTTAGAGGGCCTTCCTGGATGGACCAGGGAATCTTCTTCTTCTTCATCATCAATCTCAGTGATAGAGATTGGGATTATTTCTTCAGCGATTGCAGCTGGGATTATTTGTAGTTCTGAACCCTTAAGCAGGGGAGAGAACTATCTGGTCAGAAAATGAAAAAAAGAAGTTAGATTATTTTTAAGGAAAGAAGAGAGATAAAGGCTAGAAAGAAACAGGGGTAGGATTTTTATAGAAAGATAAAGGGACAAGAGTAAGGCATACCTGAGAAGGATTCTCCTCAGGTAGTGAGATCATCATCAGGGTTTCCTTAGCAGATGTACTTTTGCTTTGGGAAGGGGTTCCTGAAGATGATCCTTGTCTCCCCCCTGCTTGGATAACTTCTTTCGAAGCTATCACTGATGATGTGACGGCTGAAGAACACCAGAGAGATGGATCTTCCTCATCGTCATCATCATCATCTTGATGAGAGTCATCCACTTGATCTTCAAGATCAAGGTCTTCATCATCATCTTCATCCTCCTCTTCATCATCGACTATTTCAGCGATGGTGGGAGGGGCTTTATCAGCAACTATCTCCCCCTCAACCTGAGAGGGAGTTTCCTTCGGTGGTTCAGCAATAACTTCAGCATCCGTATTTTCTTCAGCTGTCTTCTCCCCCTCTTTGTCATTATCAACAAGGGAGAGATCTTGTGGAGATGTTATTGCAGTAGCCAGCTTCTGGACTTCAGCCTCCAGACCTGTGATTCGTCCTTCAAGTGCAGGGATGTCGGATGTAGCTAGGTGAATAAATTCCACAGCTATTGTCAAGGCTGAACGATCATCTTCTGTAAATGATGGAGCAGGAGCTGGAGCTGGTTCATTCAGCTTATCAAGGATTTGCTGAAGAGTTGCAGTGCAGGTATCAATCTTTGCAGACAGGTCATCATACTGCTGCTTGGATTCTTCCCTGACTGTTTCAATCGCTGCCTGAAGAGTAGCGATGTGAGAAATATCAGCTTTGGAGGCGCAGGTGGTAGTCAGCGTCTTCAATGCATCACCAGCTGTTTGAACAGCGCTGGTGGTGTTGTTGAGAGAAGCAGAAAGAGAATCCACCTTTGAACTCAAATTGTTGACATTGGTGTCAACAGTCGCCAAACTAGGACCTGAAAGATAAGTTAATGTTTCAGAACCAGGCTTATATGGTGAGTTGGGAGAAGTGTATAAGGTTATAGGATTACCTGAATTATCAAACATTTTGTAGAATTGTAAAGATTCCTCAAAAGAATGATGTTCAGGTCCTATAGGTCCAAGCTGAGTGGTAGAGACCAAAGAAATAGGAGGACTAGAGATGGGGATAGAAGAAGTAGGGATAGAGGTAGTTACCGCAGGTTTTGTCACTGTTGTTGTGACAGCGACCGAGATCGCTGGCACGGTTGTAGTGGTTTGAGCTGAGGATGTGGAGGAGAGACCCACGAAATCATCTAAGGAAGTTTGTAGAGAAACATCCTTAGGTATTGAGCTAGAAGTAGCTTTCTCCTTGGTTACCTTGGCCTTCTTTGAAGGACCAAGGGAGCCAGTTGGTGGTCGTTTGGAAGGGGTAGCGGCAGGGATAGCAGAAGAAGGAACCTCCTGCGTGGCCGCTGAAGACGAAGAAGTGAGGAGAGAGAGACGAGAGCGAAGTTGAGAGAGACTTACCTCGTTGGGGAGTGTCTTGACCTCCAGTGATCTCTGACCCACTTTTGGAAAAGATGCATCCGAGTTGGTGGGGTAAGTGGTAGGGTAGAGAAACTTCAGGTACGCGCAGATGAAGCGTACGTAGGGGATCTTGGGATCCCTCTCGGTCTTCTCTATCTTTGACTTAAGGTCATCAAAGATAGCTGTTGCGTAGTCGAAGTTACGTCCAGTGATCACTGAGTAAGCCATCTGGACCTGAACCTTGCTAGCTTGGTCCAGTGACCCACTCTTCCCACTCATACACTGAATGATGTGTGAGAAGACGTAGTTGAGCTGGGAAGGCATCAGTGCCTTCTTCACAAGAGTTAGCTTCTTGTTGGGAATTGTAGATCTTGGTTTGGGTTCCCAAGCATATTCCATGGCATCCAGGAATTGGATGAGTTCAGCGTCAGTTGGCAGGGCGTCGAATCCATTCCTGGATTTGTCGGGGAAACGCAGGGCTTTCCTCAGGCCTAGGGCAGTCATCATCCCTGAGCCTAGTTGAGTGCTGAAGGATATAGCAGGAACCTGTTCACCCTTCTTGTTGGTGAGAGAGGTTTCTTCAGCGGTAAACCAGAATTGCTGGAGTAGAGCTTTCGAAGGTGTTGGATCTACAGTGATAGCATAGGCAATGCAGGATTGCCTTAGGAATTGTGCAGCTTCCACCAGATGTGGGTACTTGATACCATCAAACTCGAGGCGAGCAAGATGATTGTTCTTTGGGAGCTCAGAGTCAGAAATGGCGAACTTGACATTCTTTGAGGCGATAAGTGCAGATTGAGACATTCTGTTTGAGTAGATAAACGAGTAGAAAAAGGGTTTAGTCGTAAAAATAAAGAAGATTTGCTAGTTTCTATTTGGGGAAAGAAACATAGAAAATCAACATATTTTTAGAGAAAAACAGTTTATCTTAGAACAAGATTCAAGAAAAAGAAGAAAAACCATTGATTTTGAATAAAGAATAAAATGGTTTTTAAAGAATAAAATCAAAAAAATGATTTTATGAGATTTAAGTCTTATAAACCCATAAATGGGGTTTATGTGAAAAGATTTAAGATAAGAAGTCAAGAATAACCTGTTGATCTGGAAGAGGATGATGCAGAAAGCTTGAGAATGTGAAAATACTTGAGAGAGTATTCTTGCTTAGAAAGTTTTTCCAGAAAGCGTAAATTGATAAAATGGAAAAAGCATTCCTTTTATATGTGAGAAGGAGGAGAGAGAGTGTGAGAGAAGCGGGAAAACAAATGCACATCATGACATGGACACGTCCCTTGAAGGTGATTGGATAGAAGAACAACGGACGAACGTGTCAGAAAAAGGCATGTCGTGGATTGTCGGTTCAAATGACGTCATAGTTAAGAAAGAGACTGTTCATTTTTCCGTTTTGAAATTATCACTGAAGAAAAGTCAGTGATAGAATTTTCTCTTTTTGAAAGTATCCCTGATGAAAAGATAGGGATAGATTTTCTTTTAAAAGGATCACTGAATATAAATATCAGTGATAAATTTAATTTCCAAAAAGCTTTTAATCATTTGAATAAAAATTCAGTGATTAAGTTTTATATAACTGAATGAAGATTCAGTTGTAGAGATTGAGAAAACATACCTGAGAGTCAGAGTACTTATCAGAGAATGATGAAAAGAAACTTTTGATTGCTGACACAATGCATGAATGCTGAAGAATTATTCTTCAAGATTCAGCATTCCAAGCTCACTGATGAGAAAGTTGAACCTTGTCTCATCAAGAGGTTTGGTGAATATATCAGCAAGCTGAAAGTCAGTAGGGATAAAGTGAAGTTCGATATCACCATTCATCACATGATCTCTGATAAAGTGATATCTGATCTCTATGTGTTTTGTCTTTGAATGTAGCACTGGATTATTTGCTATAGCGATAGCACTAGTGCTGTCGCAATAGATAGGAATTTTTGACAGCTGAAGGTCATAATCTAATAGTTGATTTCTCATCCATAAGATTTGAGAACAACAGCTTCCAGCGGCTACGTATTCAGCTTCAGCTGTGGAAGTGGACACAGAATTTTGCTTCTTGCTTGTCCAACTTACCAGCTTTCCTCCCAAGAGTTGACATCCACCAGTGGTACTCTTTCTGTCAAGTTTACATCCTGCAAAATCACTATCAGAATAACCAGTTAGATCGAACCCTGAGTCTTTGGGATACCAAAGACCGAGGTTAGGAGTTCCTTTCAGATATCTGAAAATTCGCTTTACAGCGATCAGATGGGATTCCTTGGGTTCAGATTGATAGCGTGCACATAAACATGTAGAGTACATGATGTCAGGTCGGCTTGCTGTGAGATACAGCAGAGAGCCTATCATTCCTCTATATGCAGTGACATTAACAGGTTTTCCAGAAGGATCTTTGTTAAGTGTCAGGGGTGGTGCCATAGGAATTTTCATTGCTGAAGCTTGAGTAAGATCAAACTTCTTCAGCATATCTTTAACATACTTTCCTTGGTTGATAAACGTACCTTTGTCAGATTGTTTAATCTGAAGACCAAGAAAATATGTCAGCTCACCCATCATACTCATTTTATATTCTTTCTTCATTCTTTCAGCGAAGCGAGTACACAGAGATGGGTTAGTAGAACCAAATATTATGTCATCGACATATATTTGTACAAGAATTATATGACCTTTTATCTTTCTGAAAAATAACGTGTTGTCAATCTTGCCACGTTCAAAATTTTCAGAGATAAGAAAAGATGAGAGAGTGTCATACCAAGCACGAGGGGCTTGTTTTAGACCATAGAGAGCCTTATCCAATTTATAAACATAATTTGGATGCATATGGTCATAGAACCCTGGTGGTTGTTCTACATAGACTTCTTCATTCAGCTTTCCATTTAGAAACGCTGATTTTACGTCCATTTGATAGACGATGAAGTCTTTATAGACTGCATAAGCTAAGAATAGTCGAATTGCTTCGAGCCTGGCCACAGGGGCAAAGGTTTCATCATAGTCTATGCCTTCCTCTTGTCTGTATCCCTGAGCAACAAGTCGAGCCTTGTTGCGGGTTACAGTTCCATGTTCATCTAACTTGTTTCTAAACACCCATTTGGTGCCTATTACAGTTTTATCAGATGGTCTAGGAATGAGATTCCAAACTTTGTTTCGAGAGAACTCAGTCAGCTCTTCTTGCATAGCACTGACCCAGTTTGGATCTCTGAGGGCATCATCAGTCTTCTTTGGTTCTATTAAAGAGAGAAAGTTTACAAAGAGACAAATATTACCTGAGCTTCGTCGTGTCTGAATACCTGCATCTGGATCACCAAGAATTTGATCTATTGGGTGATCTTTGGTCCATCGCTGAGCAGGAGCATTATTGCTTAACTCAGAGGTGGGATCAACAATTTGAATGTTTATCGATGATGATGATTGAGGTTCATCAGCGATCAACTGTTGAGTAGATTCACTGGAGAGGTTTTCAGACGAAGGCAGATTTGATGGTAGGAGTGTGTTTAAAGGTTCAGCTGAAATCCAAGAGTTGGATTCAGCGGTAGGATGTATAATGTTTGGATCATCATCAGCGACTGGAGGATCTGAATGCTGATGGTTAGAAAAGAAAGGTTCAGTTTCTCTGTAGTGAGAAAGCATCCAAGCATTTAACTCTTCATTGTCAGCGATTGGTTTTGAGTTCGCTGAGCGAGTTTCATCAAAAGTGACGTGAATTGTTTCTTCTACAGTTTGTCTTCTCTTGTTGAAGACTCTGTAGGCTTTGGAGATGGAGGAATATCCTAGAAATATTCCATCATCAGCTTTTGGGTCGAACTTTCCAAGTTGATCTCTGTTGTTTAAGATAAAACACTGACAACCAAAGATATGAAGAAAACTGATAGAAGGCTTTCTTCCAACAAAAAGTTCATAAGCTGTCTTCCCAAATCGCTTTATTATCAGCGATCTGTTTTGAGTGAAACATGCAGTGTTTACAGCTTCAGCCCAAAATTGAGTAGGGAGATGAGAATCGCTGAGCATTGATCTAGCAGCTTCTATGATCGTTCTGTTTCTTCTTTCAGCGACTCCGTTTTGCTGAGGTGTTCTTACTGAAGAGAAATTGTGAGAGATTCCCTTGTTCTCAAAGAAATTGTTCAGAGAACTATTTTTGAATTCAGTCCCATGATCACTTCTTATTGAACGAACAGTAAGATTGTTCAGCACTTCCATCTTTTTTACAAAAGATATCAGTTCTTCTGGAGTATCACTCTTACAGCGAAGAAAGATAACCCAGGTGTAGCGAGAAAATTCATCTACAATGACAAGTGTATATTTCTTTCCAGCTATTGATTGGATGTTGACAGGGCCAAATAAATCCATATGCAAGAGCTGAAGAGGACTTGTCACTGAGGAAACTTGTTTCGACTTGAAACTAGCTTTTGTTTGTTTTCCTTTTTCACATGCTGAGCAGAGAGATTCTTTAGCATATGAGTGCTGAGGAAGACCAGAAGCCAGTTCCTTTGTTGAGAGAGAATTCAGTGTTTTGAAGTTTAGATGAGAGAGCCTTTTATGCCATAGCCAGTTGACATCAGAAGAGGCTTTAGATAGAAAACATAAGTTTTCAGTGACAGTAGAGTCCATATCTATTACATAGACATTTTCTCTGCGATGACCACTGAGAACAAGTTTTCCTTTCTCATTTAACACTGAACATGCTTTCTTAGTAAAGCGTACTTCATAGTCTTTATCACATAGTTGACTGATGCTTAGAAGATTATGCTTCAGTCCATCTACGTAAGCGACTCTTCGAAAGGTAGTTGTCCCATTGCTGAGGACACCAAACCCTCGGGTAAATCCTTTACCATTTCCACCAAAGGTCACAGAGGGACCTTTTTCTTCCTTGTATTCAGTGAGCAGGTCTTTTTGTCCAGTCATATGACGAGAACATCCACTATCAAGATACCAGATGCCCTTTGATCCCTGCACACATAAGGAAGATTAAGCGTTGTTTGGTACCCACTTTTCAATGGGTCCTTCAGAGTTAGTGGATAAAGTAAGTTCAGTAGTATTCTCAGCTGACGAAGATTCAGCTTCAGTGATGGTCTTCACTTTGGTTAATTTTTTAACCTTAGTGGTATTTTTCACCTTGGTGACCTTCTCAGCTTTAGAAGCATTTTTCTTCACTTTAGCTATTTTATCAGCTTTAGTGGCGGTTGGACATTTACTTGCAATATGATCAGTAAAACCACAGTGATAACACTTTCTGTATTTAAAAATGGTTTTAGGACCAGGAGTAGAAGGTTTTGCAAGTTTAAGATGAGCAGGGCCAGGTCCAAGAAGACTTTTCTCTTGAGATCTGGGAGGAATTTTCATTTCTTCAGATCTCGAAGGTTTAAGGTCAATCTTCAGCTTTGGAGGACAGAGATCAAAGATTTCTATCACAGAGCTAGAGGATTGCTTAGCTGAAGGTTTAGAAGGAACTTTCAGCTTTGCTTTCCTGGTTGCCTTCTGAGGAAGGAGAATGGACTTTCCTTTATCCGTAGACTTAGTGTCTTTGGATTTTTCCTCAGGGATGGGATTTGAAGAAGAACAGGGATAGAGTTGATTGTAAGAAGTGTCAAAGGAGGTGACAAAGGTTCCAAACTTAAGCGAGGAACTCTCTTTCTTAGGTTCATCCTGAGGTGTCCAAAAACCAAGACCAGTTTTGTCACTTTCAGGGGTTTGAGCATTTATTATCTCAGAGATTTTTGTTGATGATTTGCACCATTTTTCAACATGAGCATTTTCTGTTTTTAAAGCAGCTATGGCTTGTTCGCGTTCAATACTGATGATTTCATTTATAATGACTTGATCTTTCAACTTTTCTTCTAAAAGATTTAGTTCTTTGATCTTTTCATAACATTTCTCCAGCTCTTGAGTTAAATGAACATTTTTGTTCTCAGCTTGAGTTTTGTCGTTTAGGGCATTATAAAGGTCAATCGTCAGTACATCAACAGCGCGACTTCTCTCAGCTTCAGGTAGAGAGGGATTTGTAGAGATAGATACCTGAGATGATATGTAGCTCATAGAAGATTCAGATGGTTCTTCCACTTCTTCTTTAATCTCAGCCATGAGGCAAAGATTAGCGACTTCTTCTTCATCAGAAGATGATTCTTCTGATTCAGCCCAGTCGTTTTCTTCAGCGATGAGACCTTTACCTTTTCGCTGATGGCTTTTCAGCTTTTGATATTTGTTCTTCAGCTTAAGGTATTTGTCATCACTGGATCTTCTTGAGGTAGAAGGTTTGAAGACCTTTTTCGACCTGCACTCACTAGCAAAATGTCCAATTTTTTCGCAGTTATAGCAAGTGGCAGTAGCCTTATCAACCGGAGTTGATTTTGGCTTTTCAGAAATAGAGAGAGGTTTACTTCTTCGGAAGTTACTCTTTCTTGCAAATCTCTTAAAAGAGTTTGTCAAGAGTGCTAAGGACTCATCAAACTCTGAAAGATCAGGGTCTGATAGATCCTCAGATTCAGAATCTAACTCAGTGATAGTGAGAGTAGATCGCTGAGATGGAATTATCTCTGAAGAGACTAAAGCAACAGGAGTGCTTTTAGAGTCTTTAGAATCTTTTACAAGATTCTTCTTCAGAAGATTTGATTGCTCATAGTTGAGCAATATTCCATACAGAGTGCTTAAGGAGAGAGTATGTAAGTCTTTTGTCAGCTTAAGACATATTGAATAACTGTCCCAGCTTTCAGGAAGACATTCCAAGAATTTCGTTAGGACCTCAGAATTAGAATAGGTCCTACCAACAGTTCTTAGATCAATTATTAGGCAGTTAAATCGCTGATGAACATCAGACAGAGATTCATTCTTACCAGCGATGAAACTTTCATACTGTCTTACCAAGTTAATCTTTCGAGTCTCTTGGATTTCAGTGGTGCCCTCATATTGAACACATATGGTTTCCCACATTTCTTTAGAAGTTTTTAGATGCATGATGGAATGGAAAACTTCATCAGGCAGAGCCATTGAAATAATGGTCTTTGCTCTTGCATCTATGCCTACCTTCTTTTTATCTTCATCACTCC
This sequence comes from Arctium lappa, assembly GCA_023525745.1. Taxonomy (NCBI): domain Eukaryota; kingdom Viridiplantae; phylum Streptophyta; class Magnoliopsida; order Asterales; family Asteraceae; genus Arctium; species Arctium lappa. The sequence continues at coordinate 1,334,829 of CM042059.1, read as the reverse complement.
ACTGTCTTATTTCCTTAACGACATATCGTTCAGGGACAGCTTCAGTGGTGGCAGTAGCGGGAACCGCAGCTATAATTCTAACAGGTTCATAGGGTCCATTTTCTATATATTCAGGTATAGTAGGATCCGCACCTTCAAGAAATAGCATCATTCGATTTTTCCATAAAGAAAAGTTATCTCTACTAAATCAAGGAGGTTTAGAAAGTGAGCCATTATCATAGTAGTTTGTGTTTGTGTTTAATGCCATTTTAGAATAGCAAGGAAGAGTATACAGCAAGATCTTGTTTATTAGATTTAAACAAACTGCTCTGATACCACTTGTTGGTCCCGAAGGTGCTAAACAAGTTTGTAGAAGGGGGGGGGGTTTGAATACAAACACAGAATTTAAAGTTTAATAAATTGTTTATTGAAGAATCAAAATACAATTTACTAGTTTGTTGCGGAATAAGATTAAGACAGACTCAATCTAAACAAACTAAAGAAACACTAAGATAATTGCACAAGACGTTCAGAGAATGGGGATTAGGGATATAGAAAACAAGGGTTTCTATCTTGAGTTCAAGGATGAAGCACTCCTTTAGATGAAGGGGTGAACTTCCTATTTATACCCTATGCATTAAATGCATGGCAGGATACTTTACACGTGGCGTTCACAGATTGGCTTTGAAAAACTGTCTTTTGGGAGACATGCTTTTGGCCGGGTCATGAACAGTGTAGTGGACAGAGTTGTTGTACGAATGTTTGCAGAGACTTGTCCGTTCTGACATATCGTACTAGGTTGTGCAAGGATAGACAAAATGAAACTTGAGGCATAAGCTTTGTGATCGTTTGATAGCTGAGTATCTCTAAGTTCAGAGATAAAGAGGTTCATCTATCGCTGAAGCTTTTTCTCATGTTCCTTCGCGTATTGGTAGAGTTGTCTTTGCTTCACTGATATCCGCATCAGGTCACTAGTAGACTTCTCATTGTTCAGCAGCTTCGTCTTTGATTCAGCTATGAACATCTGTTGACGCGAAACTTGTCTTCAGGGATTACGTTGGTTGTTTACTTTAGGAACTATCAGTGATAACTGAACAGACTCAGTCTGATCACTGATAGTGAAACATTAATACATAGAAATGTTTATAAGAAAGACTATCAGCGATAACTGAACAGACTCAGTCTGATCGCTGATGGTGAAACACTAATACATACTAAAACGTAATTTTCACTAAGTATAGGAGAGGGTCGTTATCAAATCACTGAGAGAGTTTGGATCAACAGGAATCATGATCCAAAACCATTTTAAAAACTAATCTAACCATAAATCTTGAATTAATCCATCTAAAAACCATGAATCTGAACTTCAAAACTTGAAACCCTTGAATTTCAATTGAAGCCATCAACAATGGTGAGTTTCTCTAATCAAACCATTTTAAAACAACAAAAACAATCTACAACAATTATTCAATTATGATTTCAATCAAAATACCTCAAAGAGGAGAGAAATTCTCATATAGAAATCAAATCTCCATTAATGGGGACACTAAGCTTTAGGATAAGTGGGTTTACCTTGAGGATGATGCTCCTTATACTCATAATTCCTTCAATTTTCACCAAAGCTTCAAGAGGAGTTCCACCACACCAAAATTCCCTTTTCTCTATTTCTTCCAAAAGTCGTCGATCATCAAATGAAGAAGGGATCGAGGGTTGCTCCATGTATTCCTTTATTTACCAACCTAGTCCCTGAAAACCATAGGAGTTTACACTCACACCCTCTAAACTTTCATAAATGGCTATTTAAAATGTGAGGGTTATTACAAAGGGGATGTCTATGGGCTATGCGACATGGCCAAGTCGCTTTATTCCTCAACACATAAATGTCTAGATGGGAGCTTGGGGGGGAATCTGAGCTTGTTTATGATCTCACACAGACTGGATGCCCCATCTATGATTAAGGTTGTGTGAGCTCCCATAATGTTCGTAATAACTCGTTAAGTAAAATTATGTGTTATTTTAAGTTAAAGGACTTATTTTGTTATTTACCTATAATAGAGGGTTTATTTTGAAATATGGGTGGTAAACCACCACCGCCTCACTTGGTTTGGGATAGGATTTCATATAAAGCAAAAAAATATGTGCTTTTCTTTTTGGGCGGATGACTTCGTAGCGAAAGAAAGAATGAAAGGAGGTTTGAAAGATTATAATCGGATTGTATTTTCTTCATAAGGCATCATTCGCGTTTGGTTTGATAATTCGTTTTCGGTTAAGAATTATATCTTTGTATATCGAATCAAGGTGAATTTTCTTTCAACAATTTTTGAACTGAAATGCATATATTATCAAATGGTTATTACCTCGATGTTATACCAGATTGATATATTTGAATTATTACCGCTAACTGTGGTACGATTTTTATTACATGATGTTTATGATTAACACATGTGGTTGGATTATAAATTTTTGGGATAAAAGGACTTTCACAACAGAAGTCGGGTGTGTTAGGGTTGTGATGGTCCGAGCAAATGGTTATATATATAGTGTCCACAAATTTGTTTCGTGTGGTGGGCCACAACCGATATTGATTGCGATCTTATCGGGGTGTGTGCAATTAAATTGTGGCGACTGTTGTGGTTGATTACCTGGGTGAGATATTGTGTCTGAGTGCCAATTTATTTAAAATTGGTTCGTAGTGCCTGAGAGCCTAGTTTATGACTAAGTGATTTATGACATTATGTTAAAGTGATTTTACTAAATTGTTTATCTGACAAGAATTTACTTACTAGACCTATGGTCTAACCCTCATTCTGTTTTCAAAAATATACATTTAAGGTGAAGTTTATATCAAAATTGCTTGCCTGGGAAAAAAGGTAAGCAGTAATTATTGCGGTGAAGGTTGTCTCCAATAATCGGTTCATTAATTTTATCGGGTTAATTATATTTTCGGTTAAAGGTTCTGGTGATTATAGATTGGTAAGAATTTAAATTTACCGTTATTTACTTCCATTGTTGCGGATTAGTAGAAATTTTGGATTTTTAGCAAGTATTTTACTTACTATTATGGTTAGAAATATTTTTATCGTCGATGTATTGAGATGATACTGGGAACATTATTTTAGTCAACCACAAGGGTTGTGGTGTGGTGGTAAAGGCTTGGGGAGTTCATAGCGCTCAACCCGGGTTC